>OY728150.1:1816580035-1819075035 GCA_963277665.1 Viscum album
GAATAAATATGAGTGGTAGACTCCCCTATATCCATCCAATGGCCCGAAGGCCTTCATTTTTATTGATTTATTAATAATCCACCTTTCAAGGGGTGAGGTGGAACACTTACAAGGCCCGTAGGCATAAGTATTACATGGCCCATAGGCCTTAGAGGAATTCATTGCCCGTAGGCTTTCAAACATTACATACCACCCAAACTAACTACTTGGAACTCCTCCTCCCCCACATATTCATCTTGAAATTAGCTCCCCACCTTCGCATGGCTGTTCGGCTAGGTATTCCCGTTCATGCACAGGCTTTTCCCGATGACAGGTTCCATACCCTCTCATTCTTGCAATCCGTTTAGCATCTGCTGTGGTGAAATCTATTTTTCTCATCCTCCTTGTAGAGCTTGTTCCTTATAGGTTGTCTAGTTTATATCTGCACTTAAGGTGGCCCGAAGGCCTTGAGGTTGCCCGAAGGCCATACTGACTCAAAGGCCTGAGTGGCACGAAGGCCTTAAAGGACTGGGAAACCAAATCAGTTTCCCAAAGGCTCAAACGGGGGGATATTCACATCTTCTACAGTTCCGAACAGTACCTACTACAGTTACTGCTATAGTAACTACTACAATTCCTGTTGCAGTACTGCTACAGTACCCTAGAAATTATTCCTCTACCTGGATTTGATCCTGGGTCGCTTGGATGCACTTATGGAGTCTTTACCAACCAGGCTAAGGCTCATGCGCTAGACTCCCTTATATACTCAATTCACAATTAAACATAATTTATTACATAAAATATCACTTTATAAAACTCTAATGATCGATAGGTCTAGTGTCTTGAAAAAATAGGAACAATACCTAACAACTTAGAACATAAAATACAACATATTTATTAAAAACATCTTTTACATAACCACAACATTCCTTCATACTTATCATTGCATGGGATAACCTAAGGACATGCATAAGAAAAGGGTGAGTTATAAAGCCCAGTAAGGGTGTATAAAAGGCATAACATGAATAATATAGTACATGTTAGGTAATATGAATATCAAAAGATCACAAGATAAACATGAACATAAAGTCATGATATTGCACGATTATCAAAACATGGAAATGCAACAACAACATTTAACATGATATTAGCATGAGACAAGGCCAATTTCACATGGAGCATGAGTAAACCCTAATTAAAATTGAATTATCATGAGCAAACCCTAATTTCACATGGAGTATAATGATACTATTATTTACCCAATGCATTAGAGCACTATTAGGGAACACTCTTCTTAATCATTTCATTTCATATGTAAGTGAGCAACATAGACTATAAAACATGGATTCATTAAACATACTAATTTATTCCACGAATAAGAGATGTGGAATACATAAATATAATTCCTTAATAAAAAATTACATGTGCATATAGGTGAATACCCTTGATAGAGAAATCAGTATTGTATTCCCTTATATGATGATTTTGGCATGGACATTTTGGTGTAACTTCGGTAGCATAACAACATCAAATAGAAATCCTAAAATGGGGTGATGAGAGAAAAATGGTTATATAATAATTTATACATGAAATGGATAGTAATGGGATCATTTAAAAAAATATCCCAATATATTTAATGGAATTTAGATGCATAATATAAATGAATTGTTTGAATTTAAATGAAAATAGAGAAATTCTTTACGAAATTTCAGCATGGTAATGGGTGTACATGAAAGGCATTAATGAGAGAGAAAGAGGTATATAATCATTAATACATAAGGATATAAGTATGGGGGAGGTGAAAAATTATAACATAACATTTTTAATTGAAAATAAAAGGGTATAACAACATAATGAAATTTGGACAAAAATGAGAAAGGAAGAAATCCCGTATTGAATTTCGGCATGGTAACATGTGTACATGGGAGGCAATAATGAGAGAGAAAGGGGTATATAATCATTAAAAAATAATGAGGGATGTATTGAGGAGGTTATAAGTCATACAAAAATATGTTTAATTGAAAATAAAAGGGTATAACAACATAATGAAATTTGGACAAAAATGAGAAAGGATGAAATCCATTACATTGAAGTGTAATCCCAAAGGCTTGGGAGAGGCTTCAGAGAGGATTATAGAAATCTTGGGGCACCTTGGGAGTATTGTAGAGAAATTATGGAAGATTTTGGTCATGATACAAAGGTTTTTAGTAAAGATTAATGGGATATTGAGTTGGTTTATATAGGAAAGGAGAGTGAATTCTTTATTATTTAGGTTTTGGACACCACACATTAAACTATTCAAACCACAAACCAACCCATGCTTTTTGTGCATGGTTTTTGAAGTAGAGTGTAAATGATTATTTTATAAGTTAAATTTCCTAACTTATCAAAATATTATGCTTTATTATGTGGGGAATAGTAACACTCTCATGGAAATCATTTTAAAAGACAAAATATTTATAAGTCTTGACGGTCCACTAAGGCACCATAAAATTAATCAAAAAATATAAAATCACATTATTTTAAATATAAAACATATATTGGAAGAAAATTATTTTTATAGTATTTTATTACATCACTATTTGGCCATTAGGATGTCATAAAACACATTATATTTTTAAACGGTATTTAATTTTTACCCAAAAATTCGACTGTCTTAGAAAAATATGAGAAATTAACCATTAGATAATTTTGACATCCAAAATAAAAAATTATATTCATTTTCTATAAATAATTTTATAAATATGTGAATTTTCAATTTTTAAATAAAACTGACATTTATTGAAAAATCATGGGTTTTGACAAAAATAGTTTACAAACCTTAATAAAAATTTCAATTGTATTATTAAAAAATTATATTGTTGTTTATATTTAATAAAAATTAATTTAGTGATAATATTTTATTAAAATATTATTTAATTTAAAAATCCATTAATTCATCAAAATATATTTCTTAAATAAATATTAACTAAAAATACAATTTGTGATTTAAAAACCATTTACAAAGTAACAATAATAAAATGAATATATATTCTTGATTATGTACAAAATATTTGCACATAGTCATAGTGCTAGGATCTTGTTATATAACACCTTATAACACCCACATAAGACCTAAGGGTAAGGTGTGTGTTGGTGACAGACTCTTGGGGAGACTTAGATAACATCGATCAGGTGGAAATATCTATTAACTTATACATATCCCGTAGGTAGTTCCGTTCAAGATTAACGTGTTAAAGATAATTTTGGTCTTGGTCAAGAGTGAATTACAATGATTCTACCTCCTTTCAAATCTTCTAAAAATGGGCTTCATATAGAGCAATTCTACTCGATGAGGTCATCACTTATTTGTGTGAGTAAATTGGATTTGTTAAAGTCATGTATTTATACTAATCATGTGATCACTATTCAACGACTATATTAAAAATGGTAACAATTATTAATGGTATTTTAAAATCCAAAAACATAAAACCACATAAGTGCATATGTTTTAAATAAACATTTTACATAATAAGAAACATAATTAGATCTAGAGGAATTTTCATTAATAAATGTTTGGGTCATTACAACTACCCTCAACCATCCATATCCTAGGCCATAGTTAACATGGGGTAAATAATACTTACCTAATCACAATACTTTCATTCGACATTACATAATCCATTTAACTATAAAATAACTTAATTCAATCTCATTTAGGAACCATTTTATCCCTCTTTCAATTTATAACTTTTCAATTGAAACAATTTTCATCTTCCTTATTAGGCACAATTTTCTTAAATCCCCAATTAAACAAGAAAATAATTTGCATTTCCTACAACCCAAAATAATATACTTTTCATTGAGTTCCCAATATGATTCATTTCTTATAAATATGGAGTTCCTAAAATTCATGCATTCACATACAAACCTCATCCCATTTTGAGCAACAAATAAAACCTTAGAAAATAAAAACCCCACACAACAAGGGAATCACCTAAGGTTAAATAACATGCAACGGTAATGATAAATGTTAATAATGGAAATACCACCATAGGTACTTGGGATTTCCCCCACACATGTGTTAGATACTCCCTTGCATGAGCCCATTACCAAGGCCAAAAACATTGTAATATCTGTTCTACCTTCCCAAATAATAATGCAACAAAAAAAGATAAATTACTCTAATAACACTTCGAAACATCCCTACCTGTGTGCCACTAAATCATGGCCCCAATATAGAGTGGTACATGATCTAAATATCGTTTAAATAGATGATAGAGGATTAAGACTATCAACAAGGGTCTAATTAAACAAGTCAGAGACTATACTCTCTTTAAAAAAGTGAACCAATAGAAGAAATTGAGATAAACATCAACATGAAATAATAATAATGCCAAGACATCATTATTGACATTGAATTTTTTATATGGGATGAAAATATTATGAATATTACCCAAATTATATTAGAGAGGTGATAATACCCAAAAATGATCAATGAACATTTCCTAAAACTGGAATGAACACATACCCCTACACACCCGAAGGCTCACACAGCCATCCTTCATGGCACTAAAATACTAGCCACCACTATGTGGGGTACTTGCACTGCAAACCTACACCATGAGAAATCATGTGGAAAATAACTCAATTAGGGTTTCCTATTTCCTTTAATTAGGACTCTAGTGCTTCTAATTTTCATGACTGGAAAATCGAAAGAATCCTCCATGACCTGTTTCTGCAACCCCTTCACCCATGTCTCTAAAAGGTCATCATGTAGCCCTCTACAAAAAATAATAGAGGTAATTAAGTGGGATAGTAGGATAGGAGTCCTTTTAGGGTATAAAATAGAAAACACCTATGTGAGGACACCTTCCCCCTCATTGAACACCAGTATCATCGAGGTCCCTTTTCTAACTCGGGACTTGTGAAAGAAATATATAGGGACACCTATGGAGACCCTTGGATATTAGAGTAATACTTTTCCCAATTTTTTTAACCCATTTGATCTATAGCCCAAGGAACCTCCATCTCATGTAGGCCTACCCCCTATTTGAATCACTTCTAACTCCTCCCAAGTCTTTCATGAAGCACTTCCATCTCTTCAATTCTAGAACTATGAGAGACCCTTTTGAGCCCTCTTCTAAGACACTAATGGAGGGGTTATTATTTCATTGGATACCTTGTAAAAGGGTGACCAAATTGAAATATAAACCAAATCATTTGAACATGAAAGGCCATTGTATTAATCACACCAGTGTGTCTCCCATTTGGATATGCATTCCTTCAGTCAGAGGTATCCCAAACTTGTCCTACATGATTGGTAGGGCCCTCAGGGCGAATGTGGATATGCATTCGCCCATTCATTAGGACTGAAACCCTATAGGTGATTTTAGGGATTTCGTGGTATTAGATGCTAATTATTTGACCCTTTCCATCCCTAGCTTTCTCAAATACCAAGGACCTCTAGTTCCCAGTGGGGAGGGAGAGGATCATGCTTTCCTTTCCCTTTTAGGTGTAGTGTCTTACCCTCCTCTCTTCCCGATTAACTAGCGAATAGGGAATCTCTCCTAAAGTAAGCCCCTAGTCTATCTAAAGGTAACTCTCTTACTTCATTAATTACTCCTTCTCTATGCATATGGGATTTATCCACATGGGTAGTCAGACATGAGTATCCATGATAAAACGATATGATGGGATGGGCATGCCCAATCCCTATCTTCTTCTATCATTTCCCCATCCTCATCCACCAGCAGGAGAAGGATTGTGTGGATTTTTGTATATTCCTCTTCCTCTTGTTTCTCACATTCATTATTGACTCATGTGGGCTTAGTGTTTAGCTAATATTATGGTATCCCCATGAACATATACATATATTGGTGGGGAATCTATTTTCAATCATCCTATCCACTTTATTTGCAGGGCCTCTATAGGCATGGGTCCTCAAATACATGTACCCAACACCCCTAGGAATCCTCTTATACATTGTAATCCTCAAATCACCCCTATAAATGTGCCTCATTCCCTATGATACTAACCTTAAAAATTCCACCATAAGAGTGGGTATTTAAAATCGAACTATGTGAAATTTTATTCCCATCCAAATGGGATACGTAGGAATCCACCTTGAGGTCCAAACCCAACACCCCAAATCAACCCTCATTATCTATGGGCCACATTCCCAGTAGGTTCATGTCCAAACTATGATATCACATCTTTTATAGTTTTTTCAGATCACTTTGGCATAAGTTTCACACCAAACTTTGACCTGTAACCTTCCACCTAGGCATATTTTCCGCATGATATTAAACTATATGGTGTTTGGTCCTTATCACATGACATTAAAAGGTGGAGTGTCATGTAATGTGGTACCAAAATGCATGGGTTATGATTTATTTCATGAGTATATGTAGTAATCCTATCTCATGGGTCTAATCATGACATCAAAACAACTCTCATCTCCCTGGATGATGAAAAACTCTATATCACACCACTACGTGGCTTAAAACCCACATCATGATAATAAAAGACAAAGGAATATCTAATCCATTCATGAATGGGGTGTCATTGATGGAGAACCTCATATGAATATAGATATCTTCATTGATTAAGAACCTCAAATATATATATATGATTCTAAATTCCATTCATACTAATAATTTATTTCTAATTAAAGGGTTTCCTATATCATACATGGAAATTAATGAAGTTTTTGTGATCATATCTTAAATCTATAAGAGGGTCCCATAGTAAGAAAAATTTCACCCCAAAAGGGTGTTATGAGATTGAACTCACATTCTATCAAAAAATATGAGTCCATAAACATCTTTGGACAATTTTCATACAACGACTTACCTTTGGAATGAAGGTTCAAATAATAGAATCATTCGGTGTTTCTAGATCCATGAATAAACCCCATTAGAAACTAAACAGAAAATATGTGGGTATATGTGTCTGGCGTAAAGGTTGTACCACCAAAACCAAAAAATTACATTCCAATCCCATGTGGCATTTGGGAATGATGAAAAAATGGTGAAATTTATGCGAATCCTTAACCAATATAATGGTGTCACCCACATATGAGGACCCTTTATTTCTAAAAACGAAATAGGTCCAAACAAGACAATAAATTAGGTGTGTTTGTTTATTAATATGATACTTTGATGTAGTTTTATTATTTGTGTTTATCACATATATTTTAGGAACTTTCAGAAAGATCTCCCTTCAATCCAAATGGAACCAAATCAAGTCGCACAGACATATTCCCTACCTACCATTAATTTGGAATCCTCATCAAAGAAGAGGACACCATTATTGACCTAGAATCTTCAATTTTGGGTCTCAAATGCACTGTTTTGGGTGTACCACCAGAATTGTAACATCCCAACTGTAAAAGCTCCCGGAAAGGCCTTTTATATCATGAAACCCCACCAGTCATCCACCCAGTGATGGTCAATGGTCCAGAAGCCGATGGCACCAATCATCATCTCCAACCATTTTAGGAGATTGTCCCCAAAATTCAAAAATTAGCTCCTCCATTAATTTATGGAGGTATATCAAGAGGCCATAGATGGCCTCATCTAGACGATATAGGGGTCCTTCCAAAGTTATACATCTAGTAGTTGCTACCAAAAATTTCGTGCAGTAGTGAACCCTCAACATGATGAGGGTTTTGTCCTCAGTAGTCTATCAGAGGTCATCAAGGCTCAAGCATACAATATGGCCCACTGGTGCTAATTTTAGGTCAATATGGAATAGGTCTACACCTCTATCCCTTCCGGAGAATCCCTCCAATTACATTGGGTGATAAATGGTTAGCAAGACCAATCACCTTTACACACTAATAAATCCTGCTAACAGACTCATCTATAAGAATATATAGAATCTGACTAGAAAAATAAGGTGAAAAATGGTTAACTGGATCAAACACCATCCCACACTCATAAATCCTTACAGTAAAATTCTATAGAAATCCCTGAGTATACAGTAAATTCGTTTGACATCAACCAAACCTACCAGAAGACTCATATAGAAATGTCCAAAGAAGCTTGTTTGCCAAATTTGGGGGAAAACAATAAGTAGGTTCACACACCTACCTACATTTATTAAGCCTTATATAATTCCTTCCTAACATCACATAAATAAGCCAGTCAAAAATCCCCAGTTAAAAACAGGGGTGGACTCAAATATCTATCCTAGAACTTAAGTACCTCCAGTATCCACTAATAGTAAATAGAGTAAAAGAGTGGGAACACACCCTTGATATGACCATATAATGAACATTTATTAATGTTACAAACTCTAAAGTCACCAAGAAAATCCTAACAATGGTGAAATGGTAGGTGTAAATCCCTTCCCACATTATATAGACCAATCGTGATATTATAATGGTGACAATAGTGGAACATGGGGGAATAAAAAACACTTTACCCATAGATGTGTTTACACTCAACAAGTCACTCTAAAGTAGATAAAAAACTCTACTCCTATTTAGTAGGGTCATTGGTAAAACTCCACTTTGATATAAAGGCAACCAGATTGAGATTGTACACCCATTCCAATTGAATGTAATTGGCATATTCCAATGGCGCTCTGAGGTAGGCATAAATAGAAACCAATATTCCATAAGCCAATTGGAAAATTCTAGCAGTCACATGAGAGATAATCAAAAAATCTTTCGTACCTAAAAACCAAGTTCCCCATCAAGTGAATCATTTGGTTTTGTTGGACCAGGTTAAGGACCCTCTAGAGAAAGATTAAGATGTCACATTGAACATGAGAAAACAATTGGCTAAAGATGATGTACCAGTTATGTTATGGCCATTGTCCACTCATAATTTATGCATTCTAGAGGTGTCATTGGAATATTGGGTGTAAAATATTTACCTCAATATATGGAACACTCTTCATCACTTGAGAGAGAATAAATTACTCTACAATGAGTACTAGAGTCACATCAAGTTAATTAAAGGAATACAATTATAAATTGACTTGGTGACTCTCACTTACCTTAACAAATTGAAATAAATGTGTTATCTGGTCGCAAATACCCCATCTAGTGTTCATATTAGTGGATTGGGTGAACATTGACTGTTTAATTTTACTGTGATCCCCAATCAGCAAAGTCCTCTAAATATGACATTATGCAATGTCATAACTTCCGTTAGGATTAAAAAAATGGAGTTTGTTCACAATAGATAGTATGATGAATAAAAATAGGCCCCAACCAACTCTCACCAAAATCGGGCCAGATGAGAGTAGGCCATTCAAATAAATTTTCATCCGGAATTTGAAACTATCATGAAGGCCTCCCGCTTGAGGGAATTCAATCATCATATATAGAAAATGTCTTATATTGAAAAAAAAATTATTCAAAGGTAAGAATCTAAGGTGAAAAATATATGATGCATCTAACCAATTTTCAAACCCGACTCCATAAATTTGGGAATGTTTCTCCGATGGTAGCATCCATGTAATCCAAGAGAAAACCCATCCCATAAGGATGTGGAATTTTATTGACACAACCTCCGATGATAGAAAATTGGGATTGAAAGGTTTTTGAAATAGAGAAGGAATATACCCAACCTACAAGCTGGGTGTCTTTTTAACCTCAACAACCTCCACCTTAGGAGAAATTAATCTTCTCCTAATCTAGGGAAACTCCAAAAAATTAATCCTCTTAGTTTTTTCAATCTCGTGATATAGTTTCCTCATTGGGAACACACACAATTTTTTTTTTCTGGAGATTCCCTTAGGATTATAACCCTCCAAATGACTCCAAGTGAATCAGTGAAGAAGAGAACAAGGCCTTGTGGATGGTGAAAAATAAAGGTTGTCTTGCAAAGAGAATTATGAATCAATTGCAATGCGTAATGAATCAGTGAATATTATTAACACCTCCCATAGAAATCCTGCTTAACACGAGGCCAAAATGGTTGACCTAAAAGAGGATGTTTAATTCATAATTTTTAACAAAACAAAACAATTTAATGAGGTGTGCATACCTGGAACCATAGGCTTTCCATAAATTTTTGAATTCCCTCAACCATTCCATCATTACCTCTTCAATATCACCCAAAAAAGAAAAGGGTAATGGTAAGGTTACACCTCACCTAATCCCTGAAGAGGTTGGACCCCTAATAGTTGAGGAAATGTTTTTTTAGTAAGAGGAACAGAAGATGGAATTGAGATGGTTCAATGTAGTACTAATCCAAGGAAACTATGCTCCCAGATATTTTCATCAAATGGATCCTTAACTTGCACTCCCAACCATCATACCTCAACAACGAGGGTTTTTCAATGTAGCTGAAATTGATCCAAAAAAGCCTCTCAATGTGGGTTACTAAAAACCAATATACTTGGATCCCAATGTACCAGATCCAGAGTTCCCTCTATTGGGTATAAAATCATAACATGGTGAGGCACATCCTTACAAGCCTACCCATATAGGTTACCTAAAACAGATACAAGTAGGACCACCACAGTTTGGCCTACTTGTCGCTACCCCTGTTCAAGCCCCTACTCTTCCAGACATTCATCAAGGGCTCATCAATAATATTGATTATATAATATATTGATTGGAATTTATGGAGGAATGGAATGTTGTAGTATATCCAGAAAAGAATCGTTACCCCGAATGGGTTGATCTGACTCTTCCCCCATCGAACATTGGGAACCTTACATTTTCAATTTTTAGTGGCTCGGGGGACGCAAAGTAGAATTTAAAATATTTCATATCTATTTTTTATTACATGATGGGGACCCTATGAAAAATATGATGTAGTGAAACTTAGGTTCCTCATGCAATCACTAGGGGGACTATCATTTCTATGGTACACTAGCCTAATGGATTGGTCATTTACATGATGGGAAGATATATGTCATAAGTTTCTATTTCAATTCAGCTTGAAACTATATAAGATAATTTTCCTTGACCTATCAAACATCAAACAATGGTACAATGAGTGGATCTCATATTTCATCACTTAGTGGAAGTGGTTGACATAAACACTAGGCCTATAGCTTCTGCAAGACGATTTGTTTTCCCTTGGTATATAGAATATTCACGATGAGTTGCACACATCACTCAGCCATATGAAATAAATATGAGGGTTATGGGATATTTAAAAAATTGATTAATGTATGAGAGAATCCATCATATAAACTAATGCTATGTTCTGATTAATTTCATCAACTCAAGGAAATGTAATGCAGAAAGTAGATGCTACCACTATTACACTTATGTTGGCCCATGAACTCACTTGAGCTCCAAATCCTACACCATATCATGTGTATCCCCATCTTGAGCATCAGAAACAACAATATTCTCATCAAGATTAGTGATGCGATAAGTGTAGGAAAAAGTTTGAAGGGATGGAGAAATGGTTTATTCTTTTCGAAATGATCATGTCCCAGACTACTTCATATCGGCCTTGGAAATTTTTTTATAAAGTTTCCAAATACCAATAATCCCATCTAAGATGGTGATAAATATATTAAAAACTATTTACCCTTTAATAAATAATTGGGTCACAACATCTAATAATTAATTATCTTCAAAGACATCTTGCAGAAGACAGTGGACTCTAGGAAGGTAATGTTGGGTAATCAAAATACAAAAGTAGAATGTATTTCTTCCGCTGATCTAAAGGAAGAGACTGAATGTAATAAATTTTAAAAAAAGGGTAAAAATTATTTTAGTGGCTTTATGGTAATTAATAAGATTATATGGACTCATGATATCCTCTGATAAAAGTTAAAATGTCCTAATATGCAACCATCTACTTTTGTTATGGCACATCCAACCCCATAGGCACCACAGTCTTCTAAAAGATAATATTACAATAAATGAAATGAAAAAATATAAAGAATAAAACATAGAAATATAATCATATTCCATGGAAAATGTTTTCTTGTACTCTCTTGGACTTCATGAATTCAATCCTAGAAGCACGATCGTTGCCCCACCAAATAGTGTAATAAGAGGCAACCCTCCAGACATAGTTATAATCAGACTAGGAGTTGATATTTGGTTCCATTAACACTGTTCAATTAATGGATACCTTCACTGATGATTATTGTGACTATGAACCCAAATTATCTACATCATATTAGAAAATTAGGGGAGAGACTACTAGAGTTGAGGATATAGGGGAAGTAGCAATCATTCCAGGAGTCAATACTCTGGTCTTATCCCCTCTTAAGATGTATATATAGACAAAACATGTGGGAAATCCCTCTAGTGAGATGAATAGGATAAAAAAATACCCCACACAAGACATAGTTTTAATTACCCGATCATTATGGAAGATCTACTAGAGGAGATGTCATTCCCAAATCAACCTTAGCTTGTAGGCAGACCAAGTCGACCTAATCCACCAAGGAATGAAGTACCATCAACTCCTATTCCAAGGGACGGCCTACCTAAATCATTTAATTGTGTTCCTAAAGCATCTAAAAATAATAATCCACATTCTTGGTAGCATATACATTTAGCTCATAAGTAAGGATTCTTAAAGAAAATGGACCTAGTTCCAGCTAAGATGTCAATCTTGGATTCTTTGAGACTATCAAAAGACCTCTGGGAAAAACTCAAAGAGGATTTTCAATCCCTTAATAATTTTAGTTTGAAGTTTCTACTACATATTTTTATTGTTCATATAATTATCTAGTAGAATTTCACACTATCATCTCTTTCATAGAGCAAGAAAAAGATACACTTATACAAGGACACATCATACCCTTGTATGTATCTAGAAGGATAAATGACATTGATATTTGATGAGTATTTATTGAAAATGTATTAGGATTCAACCTTATTCTGGTATGAAAATGTTATCAACTAGGTTATAATGATTCCCCCTTATCCCCCTCCTCTCTAACGTTACTGGTTTATGACAGGAGAAATAAAAATCCTCTCGGTGAAATTAAGCTTAGGACTCAGTTTTGGGATCTCATATCTGACTCCTAATTACAAGATATTTTGTAAGATACAACCTTCAAGATTTTTTTGAGAATTACCTGGTTACATAATCACATATAAATTACCTTCTTATACCATAAATGCCTAAAATATTTCATTAATGGTCAAATTGGGACATTTCATGGTGATAAAGCCTCATTAAAATCCTCAAAATAACAATACATTGATGAAAGGTTCTATAAGGGGGAAGGGAAATTTCCTGCAGTCAAAATTGTTGCCCGAATAAATGCCATGTATGGTCTGGGGATGACCTTGACTAATACCTTCAAGTATCTCAGTGCAGAGTATGTGTAGAGACCAGGTTTTTTCCCTGAAAGATTTGGAATATTTCTACATATATTTCCCGAGCTAGGAGATGAGACGGCGTGCGATTCCGAGGCCCGGTGTGCCCGGAATAAATTTTATAAAAATATTAAGTGTTTTTATAATATTCACATGGTGGGGTTGTTTTTCCTCCTAAACGGTAGCTCATATTGGAAATATTAGGGCACAATTGCGTCTGGAGCGTGTCGTTTACCCAAGGAAGGGTGTAAAAGTTGCGGGCGCGGGCCTGCTGTGAGAGATGTCACAAAAGGGGAAAATATTCATTTTAAAATAATGACTTAGTGATTTTTATCACTGTCGTTCTTTTCAAATAACTCTCAAACAAAATCTTGGAATAGAAATCCAAGATTCTTGTTGAGTTTGAAATGGGGCATTTTTCCTAGACACGATATAAAATGAGAGGGGGAGGTGAATTCTAATTCTGCGCTGAGTGGGATTCCTATAAATAGAATTTAAGTGTTTAGGGTTAAGGAAAAACTCTAATACACTCTCTATCTAACACCCAAGCTCTCTATATCTCTCTCTCTCTATCTCTCTAGCCGTTCTTCATCGTTCTTCATCGGATCAAGGAGCGATCTCCGTCGGAACTTTGGCGGATTTAAGTGAGAGCATTGTGGACTCATCGCTAATGAAAAACAGGCAGATGGAGGTAGAATTTCTTCTATTTTTGAGTTTTGATTCACATTTTAATTTAAAAATCCCTTATTTTCCCTTGTTTATTCATTTTGGTTACATCACTGATGGCTGCACGAACACGGCTATCAACCAATGCTGAAAAAAATCATGTTTTGTTCATCGTGATCTTCAACCGTTCTTCAGGTTCTTGGGTGCTTATAATTAAGCGCATCAAATCTTCAACGGATTGCCAATCATAGGCATGTGATTCGATGTTCTTTTCATAGGGATCAAAAGTATGGGATTAGAATAATTTTTGGGTGTGCGGTGGATTCGCAGTGGTCCGCAGAAGGGATCAGTGGAGTAGAATCGCTGGCGGCAGCCGACGGTGGTCCATGGCGGTGACGAACTATGGGGGTCAGGTGGAGTGTGGCGGGCATGGTGCTAGGAAGTTGAGGATGAAATGTGGTCTGGGGCAGCATGCGTAGGTAGCTAGTAGGGACGACGACGAAAGGCAGACAACGGGAGGCCTGTGTAGCGAGCTGGAGGAGTCGATGATCTCATGCGGGTGTGCAGCACAACTGAAGGCAGGAGGCCAGTGCGGTGTGGCAGCGTCCGGCGGAGAGCCGAAGCGAGCGGCGTGAGGTAGAACGGTGTAGGCCGGAGGTGGCGCGGTAGTGCAATGACAGAGGTGAGGGTGTCAGCGCCATCCCATTGCGGTCGGAGGAGGACCCTGAGGTCAGCGCCTCAGGGTGTGCGGCATGGACAAGGACCCGCAAACCGCGGGTCCTGCTGGTGGGACGCGGATGAAGACCGGCCCTTTGGCTCGTCCGCTTTGAAGAACTGGACCCGAGGAGTCCAGTGTTGCTGGGGTGGCCTGCTGCCAGTGGGATGCGGCGAGTCAGGCCGGACCAGCAGGTGGGCCACATGACGACAGTCTGGACCGGCCCATTTTGGGCCCCCTTTTGTTCAAGGGAGCATATCTTCTGAACGGTGCGTCCGTTTGACAAGCCGTTAGTGGATAAGGGTTTGTGTCAGCGAGACAAAAAAATTTAATTGGGTTTCATAGTTTTTGGGTTATGCGCCTGAAGACGGGTGACCCGAAAATCATTAATTTAATAATATTAAATTATTGTTAAAGCTTGCGACGGACGTGCTTCGCGAGTAGGACATCCGTCTGATGCACCATCAGAGGCTCTATGGACCTGGAGTTGAGACGGTTCTTACCAAGTTGGTTTGGAACCTTTGCAGTTTGGTTTTGTTGCTTGGTGGCATGAAACACTTAATGCGAATAATTAATTAATTACTCAATTAATTAATTATTCTTGCATTGGACCTAACTCCTGTTTGGGATGTCCGATTGATGTGCCGTCAGCAACAGCGTGAACCCAGTCCTCATGTAGAGCATCTTTCGATATCTGATTAAATGTGGAAACATGAAAGAGAATTGGTCATAAGTTCCTTTGACACACTCCGAACCATCGCACGGTAGCGATGTTAGTGACACCCAGAGATGGTTCGGGCAGTGCGGAGTTATCAGACCAGTTCAGGATTTACCCTCCAGTGGGGCTGGGCAGTGGGTTACCTGCTGGCATATCAGGGTTTACCCTCCAGTGGGGCTGGGCAGTGGGTTACCCGTTAACCTTAGGGTTTACCCTCTAGTGGGGATGGGCAGTGGGTTACCCATTGACCATAGGGTTTACCCTCTAATGGGGCTGGGCAGTGGGTTACCTAACGACCTATTAGGGTTTACCCTCCAGTGAGGCTGGGCAGTGGGTTACCCATTGACTTTAGGGTTTACCCTCCAGCGTGGTTGGGCAGTGGGTTACCCAATGACCTTTTAGACTTTACACTCCAACGGGGTTGGGAAGTGGTTTACCCGACGACTTCTTTCATACTCAGCCCTTTCTATGAGGCTAAACAATGACTTTTATCAATGGCTACCGGAGCAGGACCCTTGGTTATACAGTTAATTGACGAGGAAGCTTTGGCATGCGGGACTATTGGGCATCAGTGATGGATATCCTTTGAACTGTTGGTGACATTTCTTGGGCTGAGCTTGGAGATAGAGATCCCCTTACACACTCATTCGGGTTTCTTGTTGTGCATATCTATACACCCTACTCTTGTTCCCACTTCTTGGGTTCAGTTACTCTCCTTCTAGGAGGTGAAAAGATGTGCGGGGTATACCACATGCATTCCGTGTCTAGCTCCTCTTGGTTGGACGAGCCTGCTTCCTTTCTCTTATAGGGTTGAGCTACACTCTCTCTTTTGTACTCTTACATTGTTCTTATTTTGTCTACTGCTCACCATTTTAGTATCTCCTTTATTTATACCTCAAGCTTTCGGGACAGCCTACTGAGTATCATTATACTCACCCCTGCTTCGGCTTTTCTGCACTTGGTGTGCCCTTGCAGACGACGAACAGGTTGATCAAGACTACAGAGGAGCGTAGAGGACACAAGAGCATGGGCTTAGTTCAATAGTCATAGGAGGACTTCCGGGTGTGAGACTCACCAGCTATTTACTTTCATTTACCTGTTGCTGGGTTGTGGAACCTTTATAGTTGGGCGTGTGTTTTCCCCTTTTTCTGTTCAGTTATCTTGTTAGTACTTTTCATCACTTTACTTGTACTATTTAGAAGTTGATTCATGACTTTGGTTGGGTTATAGTTGTTTTTTCCTTTGGTTTTATTTTTTTACTATGCACTTCTGCATCGAGTGGGTTGTGTGTAGGTACCAGTGATTAGGCGAAGGCCTCCCTGAGATTGTTACACCTTCGGTGCTTGTCGCCAGCCCCTGGTTTATGGATGTGGGCCTGGGGTAGATGTGGCTCGAGGTCGGTAGGGTCGGGTCGTGACAAAGTGGTATCAAAGGTGGTTCGTTCCTTGGGAAGTTGTTCGGACGCCCCTAAAAAGTAATTGGTTGAGTTCTGGGTCAATAGTGTCAACGTGTCTTGAGAGCGACTCTCAGGCCAGGGAGTCCAGTGATGGTGCGGCGGCCGACATATCTATTCACTAGGACCCTGATAACCCACTTTTCGACTCGGCACACTGAGACACTTGTTTTAGGGAATTAGGTTCTTGCTTCATATAGGATTGATTATTTGACTGTCCTTCTTGAGTCTACTCCACATCATTGTTGATATATATATGCTCATTTGACCGTGGTACTCTTTGATTGGATTTAGGATGTCTCTGTGATGATATCCAGCCAGGATACTAGCTCTGGTTCATGACGACGATTCTGTGAGTGACGAGGCCTCAATTCAAGATCCATTATATGATTACCCTTTCTCCAGGAGGAAAGCTAGTAGCACCTCCACCTGTGGAGTAGCAGATAGTGCCAGCAATGAAGGTCGATGACGAGCACAGGCTGGGCGCGCTATGTGAGTTCCAGCATCAGGGACTGCTGAGGTTCCGCGGTGAGCCATACACTCAGATAGTGAAGGCTTGGCTAGAGTTGGTGGTTCACCTCTTCAGGTTTATTCGGACACTGGTATTTTAGATGGTGGCTTTGACAACCAGTTTTTTCACTAAGCAGTTTGGAGTTAGTAGAGCCAGGGTTACTCAAATGCATGATGAGTTGGTAATCTCATGGGATGACTTCTAGTGGCTGTTTTGTGAGGTGTACTACCCCTACTACTTACAGTTTATACAGTTTCAGGAGCTATTGGGACTTCAGCGGGGAGTAATGGAAGTGACTGAGTACGTGAAAAGGTTCATAGAACTTACTTGGTAGTCTTTGAACGTGGTCCATGATGACAACTTCCGAGCACAAAAGATTGAGTGAGGTCTCTGTAGAGGAGATTCATGCCAGCGTAGTGCCCTTATGCATCCTTACCCATCTTAGGGTGTTGGAACAGACACTGGTGATAGAGAAATTTCATTCAGAGGGACGTCAATTGGCAGGGCCTCAACGTCGGAGGTCTCCCCTTGATGAGACTCAGGAACATGGTCAGGGACAACGTAGAGCACCGAGACATCCCAGAGAGGACTAGTGCTATGATTGTGATGTGCGAGCTCACATGGCATGAGACTACCCGACCAAATGTGATGAGTCTTTTAGATAGTTGGTAGATGCACCGCCATGACAGAGGCAATTTCAAGATCAGAGAACTCCCAGGTGATGAAAGGGTGGTCCCTAGGGAGGCGGTGTGGCAGAAGAACAGGAATAACTATGGTTGGAGGATGACGTTTCGAGGACTTTCCACCACCACTAGGCGGCCCATGTCAGGCTCAGGGAACTGAAAGATAGGTTCGTGGGCGGTTGTGTGATATGGATGTCTATAATCCTGAAACACATGAGATGACAAGAGGTACACTCTGCGTCTTTTTCTACTTTTCTAAGTAGAACTTTTTAGACACTGCGTGAGATAATCTTTTCGTCTAACTCCTTGTTCAAGGGGTTACCGAGGGTGATGCAGGGCGCCAATGTAACCCTGTGTTGGTGTTGTTCGATGTGGCTTTAAATGCATGGGAAGGAAGGGTTCTTCCCCCACTGAGACATGTTTTTGTGATGCGATCAAAACCATGAGGGAGAGTCAGTGCCACCCAAAGTGAATTGTATTGAGGTGTGGTGGATGAGTCCTTATGACTTGTGCATTCATGGCGGGGTTGTACGGTGGAGTGTTAGAGAGGGTTCTAGATTATCCAGTGGGGCTTTTCTGATTGACCTTCCTTTGATTGAGGAGCCACTAGTGGCTTTGACAAAGTGCCTTTTTGGAGATTACTCTCCTTCCAAGATGGTCAAAGACATGTGGGATATGTCACGTGCTTTCTGTGTCTAGCCTCTGGCAGTTGGATGAGTTTGCTCACCTGTCCTGTTCGTTGGTACCTTGAGTTCTCAACATCAATCTTGATATTGTTATCAAGTACAGGTCAAGGTGATGAAAACCCCATGAATAGAACTACGCGCCTCACTTTGTGGTGCTGGTAGTGGTGGTCCTTGTGCTAAGAAAGTGGAGACACTCTATTCTGGGAGAGTGCTTTGTGGTTTGCTCAGACCACCAGTTTCTCATGTGCACCCTCACCCAGAGAGACTTGACCTAAGACGACGGTGCTGGTTGACATTTATGCAGGACTATGATGTCGAGGTAGTCTATATTCCGGAAAAATGGCAATGATGTAGTAGGTCCCCTTAGCAGAAAGTCCCAAACTCGTCATGTGTAGGAAGTTTCTTAGTAGTTAGCTTCCCTACAGTTGACCCTGTTGGACCAGGAGGGTGAAACAATTCTTCAGTCGATGGTGTTGAATCATCCACTTTTTGAGCGTGTAAGAGAGTCTCGGTTGTGATGCACCGACTGTGAAAACTTTTTTGACCAGATATCCTTGTGTGTTTCACCATATGGGTATTCTGAAGGAGGGAATCACGAGACAATGTTCTAAGAACAAATCGTGATCTCGGTCACGACGTGGAAAGTAGAGGTTCGGCCAAGGAAGTCCCTAGAGTTTTTTGGGCTGTTCGGGAATCGTGTAAGGGATTGAGAGGTTTCCTACCATCTTTCCCTACCCTCACAATAGTAGGAGTAGGCACACGACAACTTCCACGTGTCATAGCTGATGAGGTGCGTGTGTGTTCCTACGCATTTCATCGAAAGTGGTAGACCTTATAAGTATGAACCATCCCTTTGGTTCGCATGTTGTGCTAGCATTGTGTTGTATAATTTTTCTTGGGAGTGAAAGAGCTAGGTGTGAGATATGTATCCCGAGTTGTTTTTCTTAGTTTTGATTTTTGGGGAAGGAAAACTTGTAGGAGGGCATGATGTAGAGACCTGGTTTTTTCCCTAAAATACTTTGGAATATTTCTACATATATTTTTATAGTTAGGAGCTGAGACGACATGCGATCCCGAGGCCCGGTGTGCCCGGAATAAATTTTATAAAAATATTAAGTGTTTTTATACTATGAACATGTCATGGTTGTGTTTACTCCAAAATGGTAGCTCGGATCGGAAATCTGAGGGCACAGTTGCATCTGGACCGTGCCGTTTACCCTAGGCGGGGTGTAAAAGTTGCGGGTGTGGGGCTACTGTGAGAGATATCCCCCATGGGAAAATTGTCATTTTAAAATAATGACATAGTGATTTTTATCACTGAAGTTCATTTTAAATAACATTCAAATGAAATCTTGGAATGTAAATATGAGACTTCCATTGAGTTTGAAATGGGGCGTTTTTCCTGGGCGCGAAATAAAATGAGAGGGTGCGGTGAATTCAGATTCTGCGCTAAGTGGGATCCCTATAAATAGAATTTAAGTGTTTAGGGTTAAGGAAAAACTCTAATTCACTCTATCTCTCTAAAACCCAAGCTATGTCTCTCTTTATCTCTCTAGCAGTTCTTTGCCTTTCTTCATCGGATCGAGGAGCGATCTCTGCCGGAACTTTGGTGGATCAAAGCAGGAGCGTCGTGGACGCGTCGCTAATGAAAAACAGGCGGATCTAGGTATAATTTCTTCTATTTTTGAGTTTCGATTAAAGTTTTAATTTAAGAATCCCTCATTTCTTCTTGTTTTTTTCATTTTGGTTACATCGTTGATGGCCGCATAAACATGGCTATCAACCCATGCTGAAAAAATCACGTTTTTTTCATCGTGATCTTCAACCGTTCTTCGGGTTCTTGGGAGCTTATAATTAAGAACATCAAATCTTCAATGGATTTCCAACCAGAGGCATGATATTCGATGGTTTCATCGAAAGGATCACAAGTATGGGCTCAAGAAAATTTTCAGGTGTGCAGTGGAATCGCAGTGGTCCGCAGAAGGGACCATCGAAGTAGAACTGCCGGCGGCGGCCGACGGTGGTCCATGGCAGCGACGAGCTGTGGGAGTCAGGTGGAGCTTGGCGGCCGCAGTGCTAGGTAGTTGGGGATGACAGGTGGTCCGGGGCGGCATGCCTGGGTCACTAGCACAGACGGAAGTGGAAGGAGGACGATGAGAGTCTGGTGAAGCGAGTCAGAGGAGCTGACGATCTCTGGCGGGTGTGTGGCGCGGCTAAAGGCAGGAGGCTGGTATGGTGTGGTGGCATCTGGTGGAGGAGTCAAGTAGAGGCGGCACCGGTGTAGTGTGGTGGCATTCAGAAGAGATCCGGAGTGGGTGGCATGAGGCGGCACGGTGCAGGTCATAGGTGGCGTGGCGGTGCGCTGCAGAAGGTGAGGGTGCCGGTGCCGTCCCATTGCGGTCAGAGGAGGACACCGATGTCAGCGCCTCAGGTGTGCGGAGTGGACAAGGACCCGGAAAATTTGAGTCCTACTGGTGCGACACTGACGAAGACCGGCCCTTTGGCCGGTCTACTTTGAAGAACTAGACCCGAGGGGTCTGGTTATGCTGGGGCGGGCCGAGGAAAAGGGGGTATATCTCCTAAACGGAACATCCGTTTGATGCGCCGTCAGCGGATATAGGTTCGTCTCAGTGAGATGAACTTTATGAGATGGGTTTTGTGGTTTTTCAGTTTTGTTCCCGAAGACGGGTGCCCTAAAACACTTTAATTTAATAATATTAATTTATTGTTAAAGCTTATGATAGACGTGCTTCACGAGACGTCCGTTTGATGCGCCATCAGAGGAACTGTGGCCCTAGATTTGAGACAGTTCTTCCAAAGTTCGTTAGGTACCTTTGTAATTTGGTTTCGTTGATCGATGACATGAAATGATTAATGAAAATAATTAATTAATTAATTATTATTGTGTCGGACCTAACTCTTGTTTGGTATGTCCGATTGACACACCATCAGCGGTAGTGTGGCCCCAGTCCTCGTGCGGTGCCTTTATCGAGATCTCATTAAATGTGGAAACATGAAAGGGCCTTGGTCGGAGGTTCCTTTGATACACTCCTAACCAACGCACGGTAGCGATGTTAGTGACACCCAGAGATGGTTCGGGTAATGTAGAGTTATCAGACTAGTTCAGGGTTAACCCTCCAGTGGGGTTGGGCAGTGGGTTACCCACTGGCATATCAGGGTTTAGCCTCCAACAGGGCTGGGCAGTGAGTTACCCGTTAACCTTAGGGTTTACCCTCTTGCGGGGCTGGGTAGTGGGTTACCCGTTGACCGTAGGGTTTACCCTCCAGCAGGACAGGGCAGTGGGTTACCCGTTGACATTTAGGGTTTACCCTCCAGCGGGGCTGGGTAGTGGGTTACCCATTGACTTTAGGGTTTACCATCCAGCGGGGCTGGCCAGTGGGTTACACAACGACCTTTTAGGGTTTACGCTCTAGTAGGGCTGGGCAGTGGTTTACCCGATGACTTATTTCAGATTCAGCCCTTTCTATGAGGCTAGTCAGTGACTTTTCATTGTGGTTACCCTACGGTTCAGAAATGAGGCATCTTTGGTGTTCAGGACTATTGGGCATCAGTGATGGATATCCTTTGAACTGTTGGTAACTTTTCTTGGGCTGAGCTTGGAGATAGAGATCCCCTGAGACACTCTTTTGGGTTTTTTGTTGCTCATATATTTACACCCTACACTTGTTCCCACTCCTTGGGTTCAATTACACTCCTTCTAGGAGGGGAAAATATGCGGGGGGTATGCCACGTGCTTTGCATGTCTAGCTTCTCCTGGTGGGACGAGCCTGCTTCCTTTCTCTTGTCGGATTGAGTTGCACTCTCTCTTTTGTACTCTTACAATGTTCTTGTTATGTCTACTACTAACCGTTTTAGTATCCCATTTGTTTCTCCCTCGAGATTTCGGGGCATTCTAATGAGTATCTTTATACTCACCCCTTCTTTGGATTTTCCTTACTTGGTGTGCCCTTGCAGACAACAGACAGGTCGATCGAGACTATAGAGGAGCATAGAGGAAATAGGAGCTTGGGCTGCGTTCATTGGTCGTAGGAGGAATTCCGAGTGTCAAACTCACCATCTATTTACTTTTGTTTACCTATTGCTGGGTTGTGGAACCTTTCTAGTTGGGTGCGTGTTTTGCCCCTTTTTCTGTTTAGTTATCTTTTCAGTACTTTTTAGCACTTTACTTGTACTGTTTAGAAGTTGATGCATGACTGTGGTTGGGTTATAGTTGTTTGTCCTTTGGTTTTCTTTTTTACTCTACACTTCTGCATCGAGTGGGCTATGAGTTTGTGTATAGGTGCTTAGGTGAAGGCCTCCCCAAGATCGTTACGCTTTCGGCAGTTTTCACCAGCTCCTGGCCTATGGAGGCAGGCCTGGGGTAGTTGCGGCTCGAGACCGGTAGGGTCGAGGCGTGACAGTATGTGTTTCCCATCAATCATATTGAATGGATGATTCCATGTTCAATCGCATGTTTAGTTATTTCTATGATATCAGTCTTGGAAACTGATCCAGGAAGTTCTAGAGAGGGCATTGACTCCCCAAACATTTATGATATCGTGTGTAATAATTCACTCATTCCACCCCCTATGCTTTATCAAATTAGAGTCCAACCATCTAGGTCGAAAGTAGTTTCATTTTCCTCCAAATGTCTATATATTAACTCCTCAAACTATGAGAAATTTTCTACACCACCTACTTCCCCTAAGATCAAGGTAGAGGTTGGAGAGGAAAAGGAGGAGGAGGAGGAGGAGGACCTTAGGGATCCCCCCCCCAGCATTTTAGGATGTTGTCTCTACCACTATTGATGAACTCATAGAAATAAATCTTGGTAAACTAGAAGATCCATGACCCACTTTGATCAGTGATTCCATGAATTCTGAAGAATAATAGGTATATACCTCTTTCCTGAAGCAACATTATATATTTCTCATAGAATTACATAAAAATTTCATGTCTTCATCCCAAGGTTTCCACTCATCAATTGGGCTTCAATGAAAACCATTAGGGATAAAAATATTCATCCAAATGGACCACCGAACTCACACCTCCAAAATTAAGGCTGAAGTGGACAAGATTATTAAGGCTAAATTCATTCGGAAAGTACAATATCTGAAATGGATGGCCAACATTATCTCAGTAAAGAAGATGAATGGGAAAAGTATGGTCTGAATCAACTTCAAAGATCTCAATTAGTATTATCTGAATGATGACTTCCTAGTTTTCATCACATAGCTGCTGATGGATGTAATGACTGGTAATCAATTTCTCTCCTTCATGGATGGCTATTTAGGGTACAACCAAATTCAAATTCCCCTAGAATAAAAAGAAGTTACCACCTTATGGTCCCATCAAGAAGTATTATTCTATCTTTTAATGGCCTTTGGATTAAATAATCTTAGTGATCTATAAAAACTTGGCATGCATCGCATATTCAAACCCTTATAGGAATTTTTTTAAATGCTACATTAAAGATCTTATGGTTATGTCCCAATAGAATTCTAACCACATGGATGATATCAATTCCATCTTCTACAAACTAATATAGCATATCCGAAAGATGAACCCTTAGAAATGTTATTTTAGTGTTACCTTAGGTAAATTTATTTCCTTCTTCATACGTTATCATGAAATCAATGTATGACCTGAGAAAACAAGGTCTATCCTCATCATGTTACCACCTCGGAACCTGAAATAATTAATAGTTTTCTAGGGAAACCTTTCCTACATCTAGTGATTTATAGAAAACCTATCAGGAAAATGTTTTCCCTTTACTGAGTTGATGAAGAAGGTATTCACATACCATTGGACCAATTACTACAAGGAAGAATTCTAAAACCTCTAGGAATAACTCTTTAGTCGACCATTGGTAATTCCTATCATTGAGGGGGAAACACTCATTTTGTATGTGATGGACCTAGAGTGGTTATTGTGTGATTTCTTCACACAAGATAATTGTGATGGGAGCAAAAAAAATTATTATCTCATTAGAACCATTACTGACACTGATACTCACTATTCGGATATCGAGATGAGTTATCTGGAACTAATATTTGCAGTTCTGAAATTGAAGCACTACCTTTAGTACCATGAAGTCTATTTGGTCTCTTGTAATAACTGGATCAAATATATCCCTAGTCATTCTATGTTAAAATGACTTTTATCATGGTGGGTGGTTATCCAAAAACAATTTCATATATAGTATTTTCCTTATAAATAAATTAAAGGACAAGCATTGGAAGATTTACTTACAGAACACCCATTTGAAGAAATGCCATCATTAAATACTATGTTTATATATGATGATGTATTTTTTATTCAAGATAGCCCCCATACATGCGAAATGTATTTTTATGGTTCATGAAAAATCCCAAAAAGGTATAGGAAGGAAGACCCCAAGAAAAATATTGTAGGATTAGGGGTCATTCTCATCTCTCTAGTAAAGGTAATTTTTCTTTATTCCTTCCTATTGATAGATGGTTGCAAAAATAATGTGGATGAGTATCAAGATCACATTACAATACTAGAACTAGAACTTTAAATGCTAGTGGACCACCTATAAGTGAATGGTTACTTAGATTTTGTTATAAAATAAATCATCTGGGGTTACAGCATCAAAAAAGATGATCTTTTCACCTTGCATGATTATGTTTGAGGGTTAATAGTAGAGTTCCCCTAAGAGACATAATTTAATCACATCCCATGACCATAGAATTCCTAGGATGATGCATTGAAATATGTAGTTTTGAATTTGGAAGATACAAACTAGGATGAAATGGTCACCATCATTACGCATCACTAAATGGTATCACCTTCTTCTCATGTACACAAAGAGAAGATTGATGAAATTTGTAATTTCCAAGAACTATATTATCCTGCCACATTGTGGATGATACCCATCAAGGACAACCTTAATAATGGAGTACTCCCGGCAAAAAAATCTTGGAAAGATAAAATTCAATAGTGAGAAACCATTTTCACTCATTATGATGACCAAAATCACCAGAAATTACTCTATAAATGAGGTTTTTATGGGGTCCATCTCAGGTGCATTGATGGAGAGGATATTGTGGATGTCATGAAAGAAGTGTACACCAGATATTGTGGTTCCTACCAGTCAGGGTTTACGATTTCTCATAAAATTCAGAGGCTGAGGTATTATTGGCACACTATGATGTTGGATTTCACAAATTTTACCAAAAAATGTCATTCCAGTTAGGTCCATGCCAACTTCATCCATCAAATCCCAGAGTTACTACATACATCCAGATAATACTGTCCATTTTCATATGGTTAATGTACATCATAGGACCTTATCCTCATGTCACATTCAATTAATTCAAATACATCCTAATTTCTTCCAATTAATTCACCAAATGGGCTTTGAAAATATCACTCAAAGATATCGGGGATAAAAGTATTTCTAGCTTTGTGAAGGCCCACATCATTACCATATTTTTGTATTCCTCATACTATATTGATGGAAAACGATACCAATTTATATTTTTTTGAGTTGGAAAAGTAGTATTATAAGTATAATATCAAATCCAACCACTCATCTCACTATCATGTAGAAGCTAATGGATAAATAGAGGCCTTCAATAAGAACCAATCAAAAATACTATAGAAGATGGTGGATAAAGATAAATATTCCTGTGATGAAAAGATCTTGCATGCCTTAGGGACATACTAGACTACCACTCATACCACCACAAGGGAAACCCCATATTAACTTTTATATGGAATAGAAGTTGTCATTACCATTGAAGTTAAATTTCCTTTACTCTGCATGGCCATCTGTGATTGGTTAATCATGGTTGAGAAATCGAAGAAAGGGATGTATTAACTAGAGAGACTTATTGAGAGAATATTTCACACCTTGCATCACTTTGAGGTCCATCATAATATGATAGAGTGAGATTTTAACAAGAAGGTCTACCTCTACTCATTCCTCTAAGCAGAACTCGTATTTGTCCTTGGAACATAGATGATACTAGGAAACAAGCCTCCAAAGCATGAGCCAAACTGAGAGGGAACTTATTCCACACATGAGGACCATTGTAATAGAGATTTTTTCCTTGATATCAATAGATGGAGAGCTCATTATGTCCCCAACCAATGCAAGGTTTCTCAAAAAGTAATTTTTGTGAAAAAAGTGTGATACGTCTTAGTTTCACGATGTTAAACTGTGTAGTCAGTCTTTATCACA
Organism: Viscum album; assembly: GCA_963277665.1. Classification (NCBI taxonomy): domain Eukaryota; kingdom Viridiplantae; phylum Streptophyta; class Magnoliopsida; order Santalales; family Viscaceae; genus Viscum; species Viscum album. The sequence goes on from OY728150.1 coordinate 1,816,606,899, forward strand.
TGACTTTAAAAATAATGACATATCATCCATTTAAAAATATGATAAAATACATGACACCAATGTCTTCATTGTATGAAATTAAGCTGTATGGCATCATGGTCCTATATGAACAACCTTAAAAGAAAAACTATATGGTCATTGTTATATGACCTGAAACTACAAGGCAACATATTCTGATATATATGTCTTTAAACTACATAGAGTAGCATCATACTCATAAGATTCTAAATTGTATGAAAATGTACTTTCCACACGACATAAAAATTCATGGTTCACATCCCTATTGCAAGATTTAAATCCATGTATCATTCAGATACATGTTTGAATAGATCACAATCCTCCATTTTGGTACCCTACCACCCCATTATTCAAGAACTATGTGTGGATTTATTCTCATTTCTAGGAGATACATAGAAATGCCTAAATCTCTAAACCTAGACCCATCCATAGAAATTACATTGAACCCTACTTATATATGGTCCAAACCTATATAGGTAATCATCTGAGAACTATGTATGGCTTGATTCTCTTTTCTAATGATATATGTGGTGATTCATAGACCTTATTTATTAGGAACAACCATCATTCTAGAAAATAACAAAGTCCCATTTTCCCCTACTTCAAAACCTGATTAATGTGAAGAACTATTTTTCAAGAACCATGTGTTCCTTGATTCCAACCATCAGAGGATACATAGTAATTCTCATATTTTCATTCTTGGTATTATCCACAACATTCACCCTATTTCACATCAATTCACATTCTTCCACACTACATGATGTTAAACATCACATGTTTCTAGAACTATGTACGACTTGATTCTCATTTAATGAGATGTGTAGGGATGAATCAATAATATATATTGGTCTATCCACCTCATGATTCAGAGTTCCCTTTTCTTCTTCTTGATTTCCTCTATATGTTAAGAAGAGGCTTTTCCATTCCTTTTTAATCACACCAAAAAATAGATCATGTAATCTTAGGACTTTCTGTAAGGTACCCTCCCAAAAACATGGAATATTAGTGTTTAACTGAGTTACCAAGGTCCTAAATGGAATACATTAAAATGTAGACCAAGGGTACATTCCATGTGATGTAAAAATGCATAGTTTCTATACCTTGAATGAAATAAAACTTCACAAAACTATGGACCTTTCCCAAGAGGACCATTATATTTTTTGTTGGCCTCCCACTACACCTATTTTACAGAACTATGCATGGGATGATTCTCATTTCTATGGGTTGAATAGTAACACCTATGATTTATGTATTGGGCCCATCCATGGAATAAAGAAAAATACCCATATCCTATCTACCTAATTTGGGCCCCCTAATTGGGAATCCATCAAGGAAATAAAAATGTCCCCTCCTATATATAATCCAAATCTATGCTGGGAACTCCACGCTTCATGTCCAATGTTGTTCCAAATGCTTCTTTTATGCTCAAACATGTTCCTTCCATACATCATACACTTAATCCTAGGAAATTTCATATCTCTATAATCTATCTTCATCCATCATCAATATAATTTTTGATTTAGGGGTACACCACTTTCTCAACTATGCAATAACATGCCCCAATATTATTTTCATAAATTATCCCACCAAGAAGATTTTAAACCATAAGATGTCATTTTTTGACTATTTAGTAATATAACATAGTTGTATTTTCATAAAGTCACTCACAAAAAGGGTTTTTCAACCAATGACATATTCATCTTTCGGAGAAGCCTCTTCTATCTCCATATACCCCTAGTGACATCATCATCGTATATCACCTCTCTTAACCCATTAAACCCCACGATCTTGGTTTAAATTTCATCCTACCTCATATATAAATTATGTTAAAACTACCTTGGAAAGTTATTCCTCATACTACTCATCATTTCCATAATATTATGGACCTAGTCATAAGACCCAAAACTAAAAGACAAAATATCATCCTTCCTATAAGACGTTAAACTGTATAATCCCCCAAGAACTACACATGAATTGATTATCATTAAATTGAGACATGTAGTGATGCTCGAATCCTACATCTTGGGATCACCAATAAAAAAATACCCCTTTCTTGTGTGTGGGTTATACCTACATAAGGGAACATTTCCCTCCATTCCTAAGTGTTTTTCGCATGGATTTCTCTTTCCATACTTATGAAATTTATCTAGACAAACCAAACTCTATGTCCAGGGAGAATTTAATCTCCATAATCTTTCATTGGACATCAGAAATACAATTTATGAAACTCAAGGACACCTATATCTTGACTATGTTGTAACATATCCTAGTTGTCTTTACATAATGTTTCCCACTCATGGGCCTATAAACAAAAGGATGACATTGTTTGACTATGTTGTAACACGCCCCAGTTATCTATGCATAAATTATACAAAAAATAAAGGGTTTTTTCAACATGTAGCATATTATTATTCAGTAGAAGCCTCTTTTATCTTTATAATCCCCCAAAACATTATAATTTATTACATACTCATCCAACCTAATTTCTTAGATTTGTAAGACATGGGATTATTGTTTACAACATTCCCTCTTTATAGCTGGAGATGGTGGAACATTCTCAATATGATCACCATGGAATGGGAAAATATAAATTCCTTATTCAAAGCTAAAAGGAACTTTAATTTTATCCCCTAATGTCCTTGTTGTATGACCTTAAACTGTATAACATAACATCCTAGTCATAAGACATTAAATTATACAACAACATATTTAATGTAAGATGTTAAACTACACAGTCTCTATCCTTTTCACGTGACATTAAACTACACAATGCCTCAACCCCTGCCAAAGAGGGAAATTTCCCCCATGACATCAGTCATTTAATAGAATGTACCCTCCACCAAACAAGACAAATTCATGAAGAAATAGTTTCTTATTTGTATACAAGAACAATACAGATACTCTCTTTATTCTCAGACACCTTCCCTTGGTGAACCACCCATTGTGGTTTTATGAAATCCAGATCTTCACAAACTTCATGACCATTGTTAGGAGAATTTATAAATTCTCAAGGACGCCTCTATCATGAATTTGATGTAATACACCCCAACTGGATTTATATAAATCTCTCACCAAATTGTATGACCTATCAGCTAGAGGATTCCACTGTTTTACTATCTAATAACACCCCCAGTTGTCTTTGCATAAATTCACTAACAAAAAGTGTTTTTAAACTAGTGGTATATTCATACTCAGGAGAGACCACCCAAATTCCCATTAACTTCGAAAGTATCATTCTAGAAACCACTTTCCAAACTTCTTTTGCGTATATTCCTCTCATATTTTTCCAGTATCGTGTTTTAGATCCAATAATCACAAAATCCATCTTCGGGTATCTAAAAAATGTAAAGGAAATTCATGGTTAATGAACCTTTTTTGGGTTATCATTCAGAAAATCATGGTCAAATATATCCAACCTAAAATATCAGTTTCATTAGTCCATATTTCATGACATTAAACTACCCGAAAAAAGAGACACAATACTTGCAATGTTGAAAACCAGTAAAGGGAACTTGTGATAAAATTTGAGCCTTATATCTAGGACTAAGCTCTTAATGGTTTAAAAAATAATCAAAATATAAAAATATAAATGGTACAAAACTTGTTAGGCTATAAACTGATAAAAGGAGGCCTATGAAAAAGCCAAGTCTCACCACCTAAGTCATCTTAATGATGGAATTTGGGAAAATATAAAGTGATAACACAAAAGACACAAAGTTTTTATGGTTTTTCACATGACTCTATCAATAGTTAAACTATGCTCACTAGGATTTATGGCTTTGGAAAAAAAATTAGAGTGCTCCCTCACCCTTACTGTTGTAATTAAAATGTGTTGAAAATAAATCAAATAATTAATTTTCAGTATTATATTATGTTTACAATGGGGAAAAGAATGAAGGGAAAGGTAATTGAAAGGAAATGTACTTTTCATTTATGTACTCGAATGTATATGAACTTCCACATGTCTGAATTTCTCTTCCATGTTTTACGACTTCTCCTCAATATAGGCTTTGAGTCATTGGATTGCAGTATGATCATTGTCTACAGTTCACCAAACCCTATACAATTCTGTTGAAGCTTTCTCCTTGGCATTATGGATCTTCTTATGCTCTAAGGAAACATAATATATTCTTTGTTCCAAGCCCTCAATCAAGGATATATGGATTTAGACTATCTCTTCCTTCTTGTCATTTAATTATTCTTGATGGATAATCATTGTGAGAGATTTATCCTTGTGGTGATTTTGATACTCCTCCAGCTACTAATTTTTGCAGAGATAATATTGGAATATGGTAGCTATTATTTCCTCAAAACTTTCCTACTAGATATACCTCATTTTTTGTGATCATTTCTCATTCTCCCAATGAGTAATGATTAACTTCACCACATTATGTATCATATGGTAATCAACTCGGCCATATCCCAACATGTAAAACTTGAGTAGAAGTCAGAAACGTTGTGAAGGTAGACTTCCAAGAGGTGTCTTAGAGGCTATCTTTCAGATGTCCTGTCAGACAACACGATTCATGGTGTGAAGAGAATCTTGCATCTCCAAGTATGAATTAGAGCCTCTCTTAGAGGAATTGATGTATTCTGGGATAAGTTCACTCAATGAGTCACCTTGGTATAATCACTCTAATACAACCTCAGTTTTTCCTACTATTATTGGGTAAACTGGTATAGAAACCCCTTATTCAGGATCATTCACCAATTTAAATAAAACTGAATAGCTGGTGGAACCCCTCATCAACATCATGAGATTAACAAGTAGTTGAGGAAGTGAAGTAAACAAAATGGTTAATAACACTCACCCATTATTTGTTCTAAAGTTGCAATTGATACCTCCCCAATACTAAAAACCTTTATTCTGGAGGCATGGACCTCCTGATGAGGAACATCCTCTTTATTTCGTTCAAAACATGGGAGCACGTGATCTCAAGAACCTCCCACTTCAAAATTATCTATTATCCCTTCTTCAATAGTGAATGCAGGATGGACTTGGAGGCATCAATCATGGATTGACAGAACAAATTTCTCAGTAGAAAAATCAATACAATTCAAACTCTAATGTGAGATATTGAATGAAATGATGCCGACTGTATTTGAAAAAATGAATGAAAGGGAGAACTCACATCAATCCAATAGGCTATTAAATTTCTCAAACTCCTCTAGAGAGGAGAGAGTATTAATGGGTTTGAACCTATCCTCAAGTTCAATTAGTTCACCCATTATTTAATTATATATTCCATCACATATTTTAGTATCCTCACTAATAGTGGTGTCCAATATGTAAGGATAATGACCCAAATTGGCTCCGTTATTGAATCTCTCTGCCGACTACTTGGCAGAATCGACATCATCAAACCCTGAGGAGTCAAGGTCAGCACTGTCACCTTTATTGGTCCACCCAAGATCCCTGTAAACCCTTTCTTGAGTGAAAAATTTGATGAAATTAATTACTATAGGGAAATTCAATGTAGGCGATGGATCTGAAATATCACAAGGATAGAAAATCTAGAAACAACACATGACACATTAGGGTGTGCATTTGACATTACCATGGACATATTCCCTCTCTAAATGAATATGAGAAGACATGGATACATATCATGATGCTTCATCCATTAAGATGATGGGTTCTCCATCATGGGTTTGTTCCTCCTCTAAGGTGTGCCCATCAATCCTTGAAAGACCATTGCCAGATCCCTTTAGGGAGAAAAGTGAAACAGATTCTGTAAAAGGAAAAAATAGTCGAAATTGTATTTCAAGAAAGTCATGAGATTAAATTAAATCATAAAACATTCCACAACACATATGTCAGTCCAACTTTACCACCCTCTTTTTCTTCCCCTCTTGGGATGGGGGGGGGGGACCCGCATCAGTCCCCTATGTAAGGGACAACTGAGATGGAGGTCAAGAATACCTTCCACCCATTTCCTCCGCCATTTTACTATAACATGGAGATAGTTCTGGGGATCCCATAAACTCAACCAATACTCCAATGGGTGTGCTTGTGGGCCTATATTCTAGTGACTAGAGCACATTTTCATTGGTTTATCTTATCCTCTTCCAAACAGTAAAATATATCCCCTCAAAATAATGATGTTGGATGAAATGGAAAAAGGGAGAATAGATATATACATATTCAGGGTCGATTACATCATCCCTTTCCTTGCCAATATGAACAGATAACCCCTCATTTTTCTTCAGTCCAACACTTTAGATACCCACTTCAGGGTCGAGATCCGATCATCAGATGCATATATTAATATTTCTAGCCCCTGAACACATTTCTCCACTATAGCCACATTAATATTAGGGAGAATATCAAAGGGTGATTGAACACCCCACATATTTAGGATGTATAATTCAACATGGAGAAGTTCCCATGCATCTATTATGTCATGAGATATTCCCTGAAAAGCTTTAATTGCTAAGGGTAACAAATACTCTAGATTTAATATGACTGGTTTTGAGGAGGACCCGACATCCTTTAGCTTTGAATCCTTTTCAAGACTCTTTTCTCTCATATAGGACCATGTTACTAAGAATTGAACCTCCTCTTAGAGATGATTATTGGACCACCTTGTCTTATAATATGTGATTTTCTCAACCCTACCCCACTCTATGGTCTTTTCCTGGTATCTCCTTGATGACTTCAGAACATCAGTGTCATCACCTTTGATTTGAACCTTTCTACCACGCATTCCACGAACAATAGTGTTCATCGCCATGACCTAGTGAAAACCTTTTGTTAGTACCTATTGAGGGAATTAAAAAATCCAAGAAATGGAATACCCAGACTCCTGTTTGATGGATGCACCCAATGGAGGTATCTTGATTGGAATTTGGGACACCTCTATCGATATTAGGATCCATAACATTATATCCACCCATGGGTGTTTCTTGAGCTGAACAAGCATGAAGAGAAATATGATTATGTTTTTAAGACATTTGAATGGGTGGGTAAGTCTATATGGAGGGTATTCCTCACATATGATATCACAATTAATATGAATCACCAATACATTGTATCTGAAATACATCAATTACTCTCTTAGATCATCATTATATTTTTCTTCATCGGTAACGTCCCGCTTGGTGGATCTCTATAATATAAGAATTTTAACACTCCCAATATGTTAAGAATCCTTAGGACTTTTTTTTGATTCAGTTTTAAAGGTTTAATCCTATAAATGGCCTGAACAAACTAGTGAAATCAACCTTCATGGATTGTAACTCCACTAAACACAACATAAGAACAAAAGTTTGTTGCAGTACACCCCCTAAACACTTTAAATGGACCTGAAATTTTTTAATGGGGCCTTACCAGTGTATGCGTGTAGAAAACACTGGCAGATCCTCGCTAGTACAGTGGTAGAAAACCCTATGTGGATTCCTTCTACTATTTTTGATGCTACAATAAAATTTCCTGGTGTCATACTACCATTGGATGTGTGGACTGGTAGCATGTAGAAACTCAACCACATAGAGGGGAAATGTACTACATGGTTCCTCACAAAAACATGAAGATTGATCTTGTAAACCAAATGGTTATACTATCCCTTCTTCAATATAGGCTAGATTTTACCAAAAATCACTTTGATTCTATGGAGTGGGATAACTATTGGGGCACTAGAATTTGATACCTTATCCTTTTGGCTTGAGTAAATCCTTCATCCAGGTTCCAATATGGATGTCAACCCTAGGGAGAGGGTCATTTTTCTACACATTCTGAACAACTTTGAAAATATAGTGGACCAAGGGTAGTGTCCCTTTAGTATCGTACCATGTTGTCTATAGTCGGATATTTTTTTTTTCATATCCCCAAATATTGGGTCTCCAAAAATCATGTAAATTTACCATAGGATAATGTCATCTTCACCATGTGTTAGATAATGATAATTTGTCTTAGGACTCTATTAGATCAGAAGATCAGGGATGATATATGGGTTCCTATAAACATATTTTTTCCCTACCGAAATAGCCACTAGATAATGAAATATTATAGCTCATTCTTAGACATTGTATAATTTTGGTGAAACCAGTATTCTCAAATCCATTTGAGCCAAACTACGCCTCTAGATAAGAATACCAATACCTCTATCCAACCTCGAAACTATTCATTCTATGAAGCATAAAAGGTAGATTCATAATAATGAGGCTTCAACTCGTGTGTATGAGGCTTCAGGTTTGGCGTACAATTGTTATAGTTCATAAAATAGGCAGTATGAATTGTTTCTTGTGTAATGTATAAACCATTGTATGAGAGGTTTGTGGTAGGTAATTTTAGTATGTTCCACAAATGAATAATTCAAAAAATTAATCTGATCCTTTAGGATGAGAGTGTCCCTCAGATGTTCATGATCATACAAGGGCAGATATTCACTTCATGGATAATCACTTTGATACTGCGTAAATTTATATTCCAGATTTAAGAGAGTGGATTCACATATTACATAGTAAGTTATCCCAATATATTTGATCATATATGAGGAACATGAAACATCTTGTTCATGAGAATCCATTTGGGCATATATTGAAAGCCTACAAGAAGACATCAAGATTTTCCATCAATAAAAATTATTAATTTATAAAAAATAAAAAATTAGAGAAGGAAAGTCCTTTGAGAGAGACCCTCAATTAGTTACTTCAAGCAAGAGCCTTGATCAAGCCCTTTATTTAGGGACCTCAACCAAGTGGTATTTCATAGGCTCCATTTCAAGGTGGTTCTGCATAGAATAGATGCTCAAGTGGTTGTACTATTAATGTATGTGAGGAAGCTCTTTGGGAGACCTATGCACAATTACAAGTGTGGAATGGATGGGAAGATGACCTATAGGATTAGAAAAAAATCTTGAACATGAAAGGAAGAGTTTGGAAAAGGTTCAATGGTATTTATATACTATTGGATTGTATAATGTGCCTATGCATTGGACCTGTACAGTGGGTGTGTGCATTGGACTTTTGCGATGGGCTTACATTTCTACCATGTGTGGGTACTCTACGTGGATGACCCACACCACCTTGAAAAATATTTTCCCACCCTCTACCTCATAACTGTACTCTCTCCTTTTGGTCAGATCTACTTGTGGGGGGGGGGGGGGGTTGAAACTCTATTTTGTCATGTGGGATGAAAATATTAGTAATAATACCATAAATATGTTAGGGAGGTAAAGAGACCCAAAAATGGATCCAAGAAAATTCCCTAAAACTTGCCTACACGCATACCCCTATGAAATAGAAGGCTCACATAGCCCTCCTACATGACACTAAAATAATGGCCACACCTATGCAACGTAGCTACTCCAGGAAGCTAAATCATGATCCTATGTAGGGTAGATCCTTGAACCATGTTCTCATGTTTTTCTATAAATATAACCCTATATATCCACATTTTCAAGACAAGAATATTGTAAGGATCCCTCAAGATCTATTTGTGCATCCCATTCATCCAAGTCTCAAAAAATCCCTCAGGCAACCCACTGTAACTCAAGAAAAGAGAGAACTAAGGGGGATAATGGGTCTAGTGCCCTTATAGGGTCTAAAATGAAAAACATATCTATGAGGACACCTTCCCCCATTATTGACCACTAGTAGTGAGAAGGTCCCTTCCTTAACTCGGGACCAGCGTGAGGCACATCTAGGGCACCTGAGGATACTCTTTGTGATTATAGTAAGACCTTTCCAAAGTGTTTTCACCCAAGTGATCCATATCCCAAGGAACCTAAAATAACATATGCCTACCCTGATATGTGAATCACTTCCATATTCTCTCAATTCCTAGATGAATCACTTCTTACTCATCAAACTAGTAACTATGGAAGACCCTTATGATACCTCATCTGATCCACTCATAGTGGGGTTCATCTAATTTTTGATCCCTTGTCAGGGGGAAAAAATTGAAACCCCCATTGAAGCCTCCAAACTTGAAATAACATGGTAGGAGGCACCCCAGTGTGTCTCCTATTTGGATATGCATTCCTTCAATCAAAGGTGTCAGACATTTCCAACAAGATTGGTAGTGTCCTCGGGGTGCATGTGGATATGATTTCCCTTGGTCATAAGGACCCCAACCCTAGGGGTGGTGTTACAGATTTTCCAATATTAGATACTAGTGATTAGACCTTGTCCTTCCCATGTTTTCTCTATAAACAGGGACCTCCATTTCATAGTTGGGAGGGAGAGCATCATTCATTGCCTTTCACTTTGAGTTGTAGTGTACTAACCTCCTCTCTTCTCCAAGAATCAGTCCCTATGGAGTCCCTGTTAGGGTAATCCCCTATTATTTCTAGAGGTACCTAACCTACTCCATTCCTTCATAATTCTACATTCTCGTGGGATGTATCCACATGGGTAGTAAAACATGGCCATCAATGATACAATGAAGAGAGTGGATGGGAATGCCAAATCTTTTTCTCCTTCTCCCATCGCCCCGACATCTTCCACCAGTGGATGAAGGATCATGTGGTTTAATAGATATTAAACTTCTTATTGTTTCTCACATTATAGAATAAATCATGTGGGATTAGAGTTAATTTACTATTATACGATTCACATGATCATATGCATGGCCTGATAGAGAATATGTTTTTGGATCTTCCTCTCACCTTTCTTTGGAGGGCTTCCATAGTCATGGGTCCTAAAAGACATGTACCCAACACCCATTTTCATCATCCTGTATAGTGTAATACCCAAATAATACCTCTCAAAAATCCAAATTACCAATGATAAAAAACATTATAGGGCATCCACAGGTGTGGGTCCTCACAACCTAACTATGTTGTCTTTGATTCCTGTCCAAATGGGATATGTAGTATAAAACCAAACCCCTAAATACACCCTAATTATCTTTAAGCTACATTCCCAATAGGTTCATGTCCAACCTAGGAGCTCACATCTCTACTAGGTCCCTCCATCCACTTTAGAATAAGTCCCAAACCAAACATTGACTAAGCACCTTCCGCCTAGGCATCCTTGCCATATGATTTTAAACTGCAGAGTTTGGTCCTTGTCACATGACCTTAAATGGTGATGTTTCCTATTAATTGGAATAAAACTACATGGGTTATTATTCTTTTTATAATGATAAATTGGAATCAAATCCCATGGGTTGGATCCTAACATCCAAACAACTCCCATCTCCCTAGATGATGATAATCTCCACAATGCCCCACTGAATGGCTTAAAACCAACATCATGATAATAAATGAAAATAAGAAGGTATAATATATTCATGAAAAGCGTACCATTAATGTATAACATTAGATAAATACAAATATATCTATTGATGAAAAATATTAGATACATACAGATAGTTCTTTATTCCACGTATGCTAATGAATGATTGTTAATTCAATGGCGGCCTATGTCATACTTGGGAATTAATAAAGGATTTTTGAACATATCGTAAATATATAATAGAGTCCTGGAGTACGAAATGATTCCCCCGAAAAGGGTTTGATGAGTCCAACATTAAATAATCTCATCAAATATGAGTCTCTAATCATTGTTGGACCATTTTTCAATAACCACCTTCCTTTGTAAAGAAGGTTTGAATAAGGGAACCATTGGGTGCTTCCGGCTCCCAAAATTACCCATTTTTGAAACTTCCTGAAAAAGACATGGGTATCTATGTCTGATTTAAAGGTTTTAACTCCAAAAACACACAAATACAATTCCAATCCCATAACAAATTTTTAAATGAAACAATCACATACCATATTCCCTTCCGAGGAAGTTCCAATAAACCAATACCGTAAAGTATGACATATCATGATAGTCTAAAGTACCAAAATAAAACCAAAAGAAGACATTGAAGACAATCCCCAAAATGGGTACCAACATCAGCATCATCCCATCATCCATTCTACATCTCAAGGCCTATATCAACCATATCACATAGGGTATTTTCCCTAATAATGACCTACGATAATATAGTCTTCCAAGGTACCCAACAATGGCCTGAGAAGGGTGTGATTATAACTTAGTAATATCGAGTATATAAAAATGTTTGTAGATGTATAAATAAATAAATGAAATAAGTAAAATATAATAGGGTTAATATTTAAATAGTTTCCAATTATCCCCATAGGCTCCTAGGTTCCACAATAATACAGTGAAGGGTTAACCACTTTGTATCACAAGGGAATTCATTAAACCATTTAATTCATTATTACTTGGAGCATCAATCCAGGTACCCAAAATGTGTTCTGGACCACCTTGACCAACACATATTCCCAATATGAACCACTATAACCAAAATTTATACCTTAGTGTGGATCTCCATGACCAACACCATTACCATGGGGTGGAACACCATGACCAACCCCCATTGTCGTTGTAGGGTTCCATGACCAACATCTAACTTTGGTGTGGACCATCACGACCAACACCCATATCCATTTTATAAGTATTTACCTTTTTATAATGGCCATACTTAACCTATTTAACCCAATATACCTCAAGGATTCACCTTTATCAATTAATATAATTTACATTTAATTTTTAACTTAATTCCATAATGATCCCATTATACTATTAATTCATAACCACATCAATTTCACATTCCTCCAACCATTCAACAATAATGACTTAACCCTTTTATTCGTTTAACAAAATTTATCCATTATGAAGCCATAGATCATTAAAATTATTCATATTAATCCAAACACTATGTTTTCTTCCTTTCCAAAATTCTAAACATGGTTCCATTTTTTTCAATCTCATATACCCATAAATTCATTATTTAATGTCTCAAATTCAATTTACAAGGGAGTAGCACACCCCATGGGGGGCCTTTATGCTTGGTTTAATAATACTTAGTGGATCTAATGAGGATTTAGAGAGGTAAAAAACAGTATATAATCACTCAATTTATCATTTATTACCAAGAAAATCAATTTTTAAGTATAACGTACCGATATCACAACAACACACACATTATAAACTTCAAAACTATGGGATATTACTTATTGACCATCTACCACAAGTTCATAGAAAAATGATTTCTCAAACAGAGTCCTTGATTCAAGACCAAACAACCCAAAATACCCAAACTAAGAATCTTTTGGAACATAATTTTTTTGAGAGTTTATAAGGAGAAGAACAATTATATAAGGCCTTTTCCAGAAAATAGGAGAAAGAGAAGTGGTAGACTCACACAGAGCTTTAATTTTAAACCAAATACACTTCAAATGAACCAAATTGAGGGAGAACCATCCTTGAAGGAGGAGGGGGAACTGTGTTCATCACTCTAGCTACTAGATGTAAAAGAATGAGAAAAATAAAGTAATAACTCATAAATCCTGAGAGGGACAAATAGAAAATTCACTCTTTCAATGTGGCACAGAGATTGGATGAATGGTTAGAAAAATTGCGTGTTAAACCTTTTCCACTCACTAGACAAGAGGGGGCCAAGGTCACATAGTCTCATTTGGATCCATCACGGTTTTCTAAAATGTACAAAGTCTATGTGTTTGGCTCTGTCCAAAACCGCATGGTATTTAGGCTCCCCTTGCAAGGTTTATCAACTATGCACCCCCTCCCCTATAGGATAAATAGTTAAGTTTTATGATTAGTACTAATTATGTTACAACCATACACCTGGTACATTATAGTCTCTTTTCATCCTCATTTATGTACGGAACCTCTTAGACACCCCTAGTTCCCCTAATATTCTTGGTATCTATTTCATTAACCATTTTAAAAGGAGTTAACTCAAAATTTAAAAAAGAACATACCTCTTCAAAATTTTGGGATCTTATATTTCCCATTGAAAAAAAAACTATTTTGATAGTGATGGTAATATAAAATGTATAGGAAAAGTAATTAATTAAATATTAAGAATAAATACACAAAAAGTGGTACTTGAATGGAAAAGGGGAAGAGGAGAATCCCCTTACCTTGAAGAGTTGCTTCTTAAAACATGAGGATAGAACTTTGGGAATTTAAGACACCATGGGGGGAATATTTGGGAGTTAAAATGACTAAATCATTTTGGATTATTTATTTAGAGTGGATAATAGTTGGGGATGGATGGTTATTTATAGGAAAAGAAGAGGAATTTCTAAATAATTTCAAAATATAAGTCTTGGAATTCTAGGTTATAAAAAATGAAAAACCGTGGACTTGTCAATGGTTTTTTCTCATGGTTTCAGAAATTTGAGTATTTTTTATAGTATTTAAATTTATTAAAATTGAAATTAATGTTTTAATATTACTTTGGACATATAAGTGTGATTTTTTCACAAAATATAGTTTTTTAAAAATCATAATTTCAATTTTTAGTATATGTAAAGTGATTTTTTGGTTTGGAAATTGATTTAATCCATTAAAATACAAAATATTAGTAAAATAACATATTTTAATCCTAATTTATAATTAATTAATTAATTTTAACATCATTATTACATATATATAATGTCATTTAACATATAGAAAACACAAAACTACATTTTTACTATTCACTATAAATTAATGTATTTTAGAAAATTTTTGAAAAATATTCCTAATATAATTTCAAAATAATTATTTCAAATATAAATTTTATTTTATCAAATTTTTTTTTAAAAAGATGATGATTTTATCTTTTAAATAAAAACACCTTATTTATTGAAAAATAATAGTTTTTATGACACAATCAAGTTTCTGATAGATATAAAAAATTATTAGGCCATTGTAAAGGTATATTATCATTTATATTTAAATAAATAGAGTTTTTGAAAGTATATTTCAGGAAAACAACTTTATAGAATACCGAAGTTTGTTATAAAACTATATATTTCTGAAAATAGAATTTTATTTATATCCAAAAATTAAATTATCTTATTTATCTTATTTTCATGAATATTTTACTGAAAATAATAATACATAAAATGGGATTGAAAAAATTTTCAGGAAACTTATTAAAATGAAATTAAAATTTTATGATACTAATTTTTAGACACATAACCCCTAATTACACCACTATAGGACCTAAGTGTATGGTGTTTGATGGTGGTAGTTTCATGGTGTGGCTCAACTAACATTGTCATAGTTGTGATCTCCACTAACATGATCCTCTACTATGGTCAATTTAATTTAGCCTTAATTGTTGAAGCTTTTATGTGTATTGGTCAAATAAAAAACCCCAATGATGCTACCTCCCTCCCATGTTCTAAAATATGGGATTCAAAAGGCATGACTCTAGTGGTTGAGGCCACTGTTTCTCCTTTTTGCATCAATTATAATTTTTCATTACCCTATTTAAACACTAAATAATGTGGTAAAATTATTTTACAATGCTCATAACACACAACGATTATATTTTCTAATTATCATATTGACCAAATATCATATAGGACAAAAGTTAGTTGATAGTAAGACCCCAATTATCATTTTTATCTTTATAATCCATATATTCTCCACCATTCATCAACATTTAATACTTGATTCCCAAAGATTTTTTATGATTCATTTTATAATTTCAATTATACTCCTAATTTTTACTTTTATTTTAATAATTTTCAATGTGGGTTTAATCATCCTGGTAGAGTTTGACCCTATGTAGTTCTACATTATGTGGTCGATATTCCATGGTTTTTATATCCCTATACAAATCTTAGTTTCAGTCATTAATATTATTACATGGAATTTAGTATTTATTTTATATTATATTGGTATTTATATTATCTTCCATTGTGAAATATAAAATAATCATTATAAAGAAAGGGAGCTCTTTTATTAATCTTAGAAGAAATTTTCAGGTCGTTACACCACATTCCAAGTTACAATATTCAATTTTAAACATATAGTTTCTTCAAGATCTTATTCTAATTACACAAAAATTTATCTTATCACACTCCCTTTCCTAGTTTCTAAACTGAATTTCCAAAAAATTTGTGTGTAAAATCGCATAGAAATCATTCATGTCCAATAACTCCAGAATCAATTAATCTAATAATTTAGCATGAAATTATTTTATAGGAGGGATATTATTTTAAATCTAATTGAATCCTATAGACCATAAGATTTTTAAAAAGTTTGAAAATGTGTAAGGTATTTTTTGATATGTATAAAGAAATAATGAATATCTAGGCATAGTGAAATACCCCACTCCCCCATAGTTAAAATCCAGCATTGTTTCTAATATTTAATCCCGATGTATGATAACAATAAATAAATTTTAATAAGAAAAATTTACAATTCAATAGTTCATAGTTATTAAAAATGGTTTCAGAATATTTATAGAATGTTTGCCACATCAAATAGAATATCCATAAAAAAATTTTAAATCTCATGATTTATTTATTGTAAACAAACACTTCAATTCACAATTCAATTCAGAAAATAGAATGATGATTAATGATTACTCATCAGGAATATTATTGAATTCAAAATAATTTTAAAGGGTGATAGCTATATTTTCATTCTTCTTTTACTTTATTTCCAACACAATTGATACCAACAAGCTTGACACCCGATCAGGGATGTGAATATTTAGCAAATTTAATTCAAATCAGCCCAAATAAGATCCCCCACACCTAATTCTTTGTAGCATGTAATAAATGAGAATATTAGAATAGTACTTTCCTAGTATATAATCTTATAAATACTATTGATTATTAAAATTACTCCTGCCACTTTACCCCTCATAAATATCCTATATTTTCTAATTTCCACACCTATAAAGGTAAAATAAAAAATAATTAGAATAAAATAGTTAAATCACATAGATAAAATAATCAAAATATTTAGTGATGGATATGTGATCCATATTTTCTTCAATTTGTAGATTCTTTTATCCTTGAAATTTATTATGATTTGGACTTAGTAAGTTAGCTTGGGTATTATGATTGGTTGGATTCTTGTGAAAATATAGGCTACTCACTGATATGTTGATCACATGGGAACCAATGAAATTCACTACAATATTATTTATCTATAATAAAAAAATCAAACACTTAAATACCCATGGAAATTAAAATAAGGAACAAAAAAAATATAATCATGGGATAACACCCAAGGGGTTTTGTATTTATAATATCTATAGTTGGTCAGTCCATTAGGCCATATCACACCCTAATAATGATTTATTAATTATTTAATTAATAATAAGTTTTGTTTTTTTTATGGTCAAACCAATTTTAAGTTTTAAAATTTTGGGGTGTCCAGTATAAGCATATGGTTAGTGAATGATTAGTAGAAAACCTGCACAGATAGTTTGAGGGAATATGCAATTGTGACAGATCTGTTTAGCATGGTCGACACACAATTTAGAAAATAGTGTGTATTCCCATGTGGGGTGTCCAAGTCCTCCAGAATAAGTTCAAGGTTGGTGTATGGTCTAGCTAACCATGCGGATAAACTGTGCACAGTTTCTTGGCCTTTGAAAAAAATTCAAAAAATGTTTTATTATTAGTATTATTATCAATTTATTATTATTATTATTATTGTTGTTGTTGTTGTTGTTGTTGTTGTTATTTTTGTTATTATTATTTTTATTATTCTTTTCTGTAGACCCTAATGGGGGATCCTCACCATACCAACGTGTACCCCCACCCCCCATTTCCCTCCTCTCACACAACACCTAACCTCTCCCCCTCCTCCTCTTAACCACACACTACATACCTCTTTGAGAACTCTCTCTTTTCACTACTTCATAGTGATTTATTTAGGGTTATTGGTTGAATATCTGAGGTAATAACTCTTATTCCCTCCTCTTTCAATTTCATGGAGTTTTTCCCTCTCAAGTCTCCCAGTTTCATTTGGTTGAACCCTATAGTGTGAGTTTATCCGACTTTTATAGTTTTATTCCATTGTTAGGGCATTCCTGGAGTCTCTTGGGATGACATTGGCTATGTTTCAGTATCTTCTACCAAAGTAGAAGCATTTTGGTTTGTTTTGGTTCACCCCACGATGTTTGGGGTTGGTTTCTTCTACCCTCATGGGTTGTTCGAATTTTTGTTGGGTTCTTTTGATGATTTTGGGTTCTTAGTATTCTTTAGTGTGTCTTGGTAAATTTTGATGTGATTTCAAGTAACCAGAGTCAAAGGAAACATAAATACATATGCACAGGTAGTCTTATATACTTAACTTCTGCCTTTATATATATTCACTGATAGAGGTATGAATATATATATTTGGGATAGGTGTGAATATGGGTATATGTGAAAAACACATATGTGTGTAAGTGTAAAGTGTTATATTCAAATGTAATAATATATGTAAGGAACCCATTATACATATTTGGATATGGTAATATGTATATAGGGTAATGGTTTCCTTATATATATGTGAATGTTCGTATGTGTGAAAGTGGGAAAGAGAATATTTGAGTTGTCGTCGATGAAGAAATCAAGTGTCAATGCATGGATGCACTACCACATAAGAATATATGTGAGGATCCCCTTACACATGTTCATGTACATTCATATGTGTGCATAGGTGAGTGGAGATGGGTATATGCATATAATCTTATATATGTTAGGATCCCCTTTCACATGTTCATGGCTATGCAGATGTGTATATAGGGTCTAGGTGTTCATATATGTATGTGAAGGTGAATATGATCTGTGGGGGTAGTAGCATCTTCTAGTTATAAAATCCAAGAGCCAAAATGTTCAGTTTGGCTTCACCCTATGGTAGGGTCCATAACCATTCCCTTTTATTTAAGGATACATTAATTATCTATTTAATTGTACTTAAATAATTTGAATTGAAATTATGAAATGAACTATATAATTGTGATAATTGATTTATTTGAGAATGAAATTCATTATTTTATAACAAAACTCCTCTAATGGAGGTGTTTTTTCTTCATGATAAAATGTTATTATTGGGATTACATGCTTACTTGGCCTATTTTACTAATAATTCGTTATGTCTTGATATTATATTTGAAATATTTAATGTTTAGGACATGGCCCCAACATAATTATAAAAATAGATTTTCCCTTTTCAAATGATTAAAAACAAAGGCACCTTCTATGTGATTGGCCCAGTTTTTATATTAGAATTACTCATGTAGGTGATTGCCTTTTTCCATTAACACCTTCTAAGTGACCCATAGAGACTTATAAATACAATTGACATGTTTTGGTGAATTGTATGAGTTGAATTAATTGAAATGGTTTATACATGATGATTAACCTTAAATTAAATTTATTAAATTATTTTTTATAGTATTGAATGCTATTAACACCTTCGGTGACACGTGTATTCCAAAGTAGAAATTCCATGGATGTACTCAATGGTTGATCATATTAACACATTGGTTGAAACATGGATTCCCAAGTAGGAATTACATAGATGAACTCAATGGTTTATTATATTAATACACTAGATGATACATGGATTCCCAAGTAGGAATTCCATGGATGTACTCAATGGTTTATCATATTAACACCTTGGTTGATAAATGGATTCTCAAGTAGGAATTCCATGGACATACTCAATGGTTATTTATATTAATACCTTGGATGATAAAAGGATTACAATTTAGGAATTCCATGAGATGCCTTGGGCCCTACAACCCCCTTGGATCCAAGTTTCTTGGACTCACATAGGAAATGTTGGTATACATGCTCCTATGACTCCAATTATTTACTTTACCGAGTATCCATTGAAATACTCATGGGACTCGATGAGGATTCCTTGGAAATCTAATCCTTGGATCCAAACCTTTGTGTTCTGACACTTTCATTATACGGAAAGGTTGTGATTGTATTATTGCACATATACTATAAGGGTGATGGGATTTTTGCACCACCTTACATGATTAGGAAGTTTCCTGGTGGCCCACATGCCATCCCAAGTGTTATGGCATAGAGTCTATCACAATATAGGGATGTAGGGAATGTATGATATCCACTTTGATTTACTATATATATATATATCCATGGTGAATGATTATATTTATTCTGACTATGATTGGATGCTTGTATAGTTGTTAGGTGTCCCTTAAGAACATTAATGGGTGTTTATATACATATAAAGTTCTACTTATTAACTTCTATATACCCACATGATATTTAATTTATATTGTACTGTATGAATTGGGCTAGACACCATGGGTGATGGTATATTTAGAATTTAACTCACAACCTACTCGATTACCCTTGGTACGTGAGTAGAATTTATATTTTCAAGATCTAGATTGATTGTTGTATTGTTTATACTAGGGAGTTAGAAGAAAAGTATCGAGCTAGAGCTTGATATGCTCATGGAGATCTCCCTTGGGGATTTATTGCCTCTCTTTATTTGAGTCATGTTTTGTTCTGTATTGATAATCATGTTGTATTGTTTACTACTTTTAGTTTTGTATCATTTCCATGTCATGAATTCTTCTATTGTATGAATTAGAATTGGCCACTTTTATTAAATTGTTATTAATTGTCTTTCACTACTTGTCATTGCTTTATTTATTACTGCTTCCACTTTTGATTGTTATTTACTCTGTAATACTATTGTGAACATCTGATAAGAGGGTATAGTATCCCCACAATCGTTTCCTGAGGCCCTCATTTCTAGTCGACATCCTCTAGCGTACAAGGAGATGTGCTTGAGTCCATGTGACTCATCGGTTTGGCTTCCGATTTAGTTGTAAGTTGGTTCACGATGATACACTTATATATTTAAGTTCCCCCTTTATATATATATTCACTCATGTAGGTGTGAATATATATATTGGGGATATGTTAGATTATGTGTATCTGTGAAAAATACATATGTGTGTAAGTGTAAAGAGGTATATTCATATATAAGCATATATGTAAGGACCCCCTTATAAATATTTGGACATGTGAATTTGTACATAGGGGAATGTATTCCTTATATATATGTTAATGTTCATATATGTGAAAGTGGGAAAGGGAATATTTGAGTGGTTTCCAATGAAGGCATCAAATGTCGAGTTGTTTTGGCTTGGTTCTCTCCCTTATGAGGTAGGTCACCCTAAGTCTGAGATTTTATGTTGAAAATTGTGATTTATTTTGTGTTTTTTTGGTGTTTTAATTATATTATAAAGATAATATATTTTATAAAAATGTTTTATTGAACATAGTTGGTTTATTCCATGATTCTCATCACTTATCATGTTTCACTATAGTTATTTATTATAAAAACATGTTTCTTGGATGGTTTTGAAATTATAGTAATCTTGACTAATTTTTTGATTTTCCAAATGATTTATACCAGGAGATTTAGAAATTTTGAAAAATAATTTGGCCTTTCGGTTGATTTTCCAAAAAATTTTATTACATGTTTGATTTTTCCAAAGAGCTCCAAAGTGGTTTTTTAATTGGTAAAATATTGTTTTTAAATTATGAGACCTCATAGGTGCATATGAATGCATTATTAAAAATAGGTATCCTCCATAAATACTCTCCATTCTAGAAATAATTCACATGGATGGTGTCAGAAGGTGTTCCTTAGCATGTATTGTGGATTTTCATGATTGACATATTGTATTCATGCTTGATTCCTCACCTCCCACATTTTCTACATCCATGGGATCCAAGGTGTCATCATGGGAGTCAAGAGACGGTTGCTATTTTGTCCCAATTAGACATACTAGATCCCCATGGTAGGGAAATACCATGTGGATTGTTCCAATGATGAGGCAAGTTAGTAGAATCTTGGTTAGTTATTGTTTATGGATTGCATCGATTGGTCAGTAGATGTATTGAAAACTAATTATGTATTGGGTGTCTTCACTTGGTGTTTAGGTATATCCCATGGTAAATATTTTGAATATTTTATAATTTCCCTCATTATATTATGTTTTAACAAAAATAATTTTAACTACTATATTCTCACTTTAAATTCATATATTACTACTTATTTGTTTGTACTCCGTTTTCAATGCTTGTGTTTCCTTGATATATTTATTTCACCATATATTTCTTCTTTGTAAAATGACTTATTTAATAATCTTTCATTATATAGAATAAATTCTTGTAAAATTAATGGGAAAATGGTTCTTTTGAAATTATTATCTCATTACTTATTTTTAAGGAAACAAAAACCCTGTTTTAAATAAATCTACTTCAAACTAGCATGACATGGTTTTATTTTTATAAGGTAATGCATAGGGAATGGTTTTTATTTTGAAATCCCTACTGAGCATCACAGTTCTCATTCATACATTATTTATAATTTCTTAGTTCCTTGTCCTAGTTCTGGTTCGATCTGTAAGTAAGTGTGGTTCTTTTGTTGGAGGTGACCCGTGAGGTCACATAGAGGTATGTATATCTATTCAGTGTTTTTAAAAAACTTTTCTCTTTTATTTTGCTCTTTTTTTTATTTATTTATCTTTATTTTATGGTATAAATCATTCCAAATTGAGTATATTTTATTCTCGACACTAGTTTCCAGATCAAGAGGATCGAGAATGCATCTCAGGCCTTGTTCCTAGACAACTTGGGTGACCAATTCATGTTCGACACAAGTTGATTCATGATAAAATTGTTTAAAATGATTTATCCCTTATCATTTGGGTATGTATATTTGTTTATATATAGTATTTTCAAAATAAAATTTTTCATTCATGGGTAGGTGCTTGATTTCCACCTATTCGGAAGGACACTCGAAATTCTAGGGTGGCCTGGGGTGATCTTGCCTTAAAATATGAGCTTAGATCTCATATGTTTTTAATGTTTTGATATTTACTTGAGTGTTTTCATTAGGATTGAGAATTTTTGGATTTCTTATTGAATCCTAATAGGTTGTATTGGAACTTGGTGGGATTTTGAGGGTGTATGGTTATTATACTCAGTTTGGAAAACCATGTGCCGACCATATAGCTGTCAATGAAAACCTCTGATGTGTTAATCTATTTGTCGCACAACCTTCAAGACCATGTGACCATGCCCTATATATCAGTTTATATTTTATATTTTGTGATTTAGACCCTTTTGTAGGTGTGTTTCTTTCATTTTTCATAATGATGTCTTGTAATGATATTGGGTGTTTTTACTTGGATTTTAAAATGATTATTGGTATGATGAAATAGTGACCAGTTTATCAAAAATGACATTTCTGAAATAAAAACATTGAATATTTTTGAAAATGAAATGGGATTTTTTTGAAAATGGGAGTTATTTTGGAAATATATTTGGGATTTTGGAAGGGTTTTATGAAAATTGGAATGGAATTTTCTTAGTAATTTGGATTTTTTTTTTAAAATGATAAGGGGTGGTTTTGAAAACTGATATGGAATATTTTAAATCATGGTCTGTAAATTGATTCTTCTATTTGACCCTTTGTAGTCATATGGAATTTCACATGTAAATATTTATGTGGTGAATGGATATTTTTTGGATTGTGTGGATGGGTTCCTGAGTTAGAATAGGAATTTATATGTGTGAGGCTTTATGGAATACCATCATTAATTTTATAACCATTTTTTCTTGTTTTTATTTATAGTAATGTTTTTAAAAATGGATTTATAATGTCTTGATGAGTGGGAATATTTGAATGATTTTAGTCCAGGATGAATTGAAATGGAAAATGTGTTTTTATGTTCCATGTATTTTGAAGTGAAAAATGGTTTTTATTTTGTAATGAAAGTGGTGGTTTCAAAAAGAGGATTTTGGTTCAGTTGTGTGGTGCTTGATTTTTGATTTTTTATTTTTGGGTTTAAATGTTTTCTTGGTTGATATTTGGTTATATATTTATTTTTTTTGGTTGTTTTTTTAATTTTTATAGTATTCCTCCTATAATTTTCATGATGGTTTCTATGAAGTCTCTTCAAATTGTTAGTTTTTTCCAAACTCCCAGTGGAGTGGTGGAGTCATGTTATTTTAATATATTTCCTATTTTCAAGGTGGTAAAGGATTGTTAGATGTTGAAGTGTATCACATCTCAAGATTTTTCATATCGGTAAATATATAGTGAAATGTTTTGTTTCATTTCATCAAAGTTAGCATCAAGAGACCAGTTTAAAGCTTCTCTCTTTGTGTAGGTCTTCATCTATAGATTAAGGATAGTATTCTATCATCTAGGAAAGTTTTGTTCTAGGAGTTAGTGATTGAGCTATTCCAAGATGAGATCGGTTGCAAAAGGAATTCTAGGGAAGTTCAAAGTCTAGTTTCTTGAGGTGATCATAATGGGTTTTCCATTTGGTGAGAAGTGTGAACTGGATAAATCTATTTCTATGGTGTCTCCTTCTTCAGTTCGTACATCTCATTCCTCAAACCACATTCTTGTTTGCTTCTAGTTTTGTTGGTTTAACATCTTTTCATAATCCACTAATGGATTGTCATCATATTGGATTCTTGGGACAAATGGAGTAGTTCTGTATGTTTTATTTCCAGAAGATGAATACTTGGTTGGAGTTTTTCTTCTCCTAATCATAGGGTAAAAAATGATTCAATACATCAAATCTCCCGCAATAGGCTCCAGTGTGAATTTTATAGTGCATTCAGGTAAATTTTTGAGTGTAGGGGATGTAGATCCAACTTTTTGTCTCCAATAACAAAAGATAATTTTTTTGTGTTTTCCATTCATGTGGTTGCCTATTTTGGAACCCCTTTTTATTATGGTGGATTTACTTGGGAATGGGTTTAGTTTTTGAGTAGTGACTCTATGGAAATTATTGTGTCTTATGGAAATTTTTAATCATGGTTTAGTCTGGTGCATTATTTTTTCCACCTCATTGGGGCCCCTTGTATTGGGGGTTATTCCATTCTAGTTGGTTTTTAAATGGTGGGGAGACTCACTATAGGACAAGTTGATGTTTTCTTATATGTTGGTCAAGTTTGATTCAGAAAGTTAATAGGTCACACTGATGTTAAAGGTTTTGTTTGGATTTGTAGTTTGTTTTATTTTTGTGAACTAGTGCCCGAGTGTTATTCTAAAATGGTGGGGATACCACCCTTGGTGAGCTCAGGTGAACCTAATTCTCTATTCCTTGTTATTATCCTCTATAAAATTTTTAATTCTTATTTCTTGTATGATCCTTTCATTCCACTTTGATCAACCCCAACCATAGTAGATTGACTGTCTTGGATAACTGGTCATGTGAAATATGATCATGGAGATCCCAAAAAGATTGTGGTGGGTTTTCTTGGGGATTTCTACATTAGGTTCTAGGTTATTATATATTTTGACATTGTGTTTAATGGTTTAAGTATCTTTCTTTGAATATTTTGTGGGATGATTCAATTCCTTTACATCTTGTTTCTTCTCTCTTATGTTCTGTGTTCATTTCATTGAGAATGACATATTTCATCTCCCTTTGGGTTTATAGTACCGTGAGATGGGTGAATATTCTATCTTCAATATTTGGGGGTGGGGGTTTCAATTAATGCGATGTGTTCCCTTTGCTTCGTGTCTTGGTCAATTTAGTCTTTTGAGACTTTTTGGGGATAGAAATTGTTAATGGTGGGGAGAATTTCCACACCACAATAATGATTTATTAATTATTTAATTATAAATGGTTTTTTGTTAGGGTCAAATCAGTTTTAAATTTTAAATTTTTTAGGGTTTCCAATATAGGCACATGGTTGTTGCATGGTTAGTAGAAACCATGTGCAAACCGTATGAGGGAATATGTAATTTTGACAAATTCGAGTTGTATAGACAAAACATTGTTTGGAAAACTATATCACTTCTCAAGCAAGGTGTCCAGGGCCTCCAGAATAGGAACATAATTAGTGTATAGTTTGTCCAGTTGTGTGGCCAAAACATGCACTGTTTCGTAGCCTTTTTTAAATTTTTTTATTATTTTTATTTTTGTTTTTGTTTTATTATAATTATAATTATTTTATTTTTTACCCCCAAAATGGGATCCTCCCCTTACCCACACATGACCTGAACCCCCCCTCTATCGTGAAGTACCCGACCCCACTCCTCCTAGCCATCCCCACTCCTAGGGAGATCCCTATCCATATAGTTTTTCTATGATACCTTCTGGATTATTGGTTAAATCATTGAGGTAACACCACATCTTCCCTCCTCTTTACATTTCTTGGAATATTTCCCTGTCTCGTCGCCTGGTTTCATTTGGCTGAACCCAAGAGTGTGGGTTGACCTGAATTTTGTGGTTTTCTTCCATTGTTAGGGTGTGAATTGGGTATCTAAAGTCAAATTTAGGAGTGTTTTGGTATCCTCCACTAAATTGGAGGCATTTTGGTTCACCCACATCCATTTTAGGTTCATTTCTTTTACCCTCTTAGTTTGTTCCAATTTTTGTTGGGTTGTTTTTGTGATTTTGGGTTCCTTGTACTTTTATCGTGCATCTTGGTTATCCTTGAAGTGGGTTCAATTCACAATATAATAAGTATAATTACATGTGTATTCAATGTTAAGAATATATATATATATATATATATAATTTCCCCCTTTATATATATTCCCTCATGGAGGTATGATTATATATATCAGGGCTAGGAGTTCATATGTGTATATGTGAAAAACGTATATGTGCATAAATGTAAAGGGGTATATGCATGTGTAATAATGTACATAAGGACTCCCTTGTACATATTTGGCAATGATAATATGTATATAGGGGCTAGTATTCCTTATATATATGTGAACATTTATATTTGTGAAGGCGGAATAGGGAAGATTCGAGTGGTTGTTGATGAAGGTATCAAAACTTGAGATGTTTTGGCTTGGTTCCCTCTCTTTTGAGGTATGTATCCCTATATACAAGCCTTTAAATTGAAAATTATAATTCCTTGTGGATTTATAGTGTGTTTTAAATATATTATAAACCTAGTAAATTATATAATTTTTTTATTGAATGCAGTTTGTTTATTCCATGATTCTCAACTCGTCTCATGTTGCACTAAGATGTTTTTCTTATTAAAACATGTTTCCATGATGGTTTTTAAATTCCATAAATCTTGATCACTTGTTTTATTTTCCAAATGATTTATACATGGTGATTTGGAAATTTCCAAATATGTTTTTTTCTTTTCGTATGGTTTTCCATGAAAGTTTAATTACATGTTTGGGTTTTCTGAAAATCACCCAAGTAGTTTTTCAAATAGTAAAAGACTATTTTCAAATTATAAGGCCGGTTTGGTTCCATTGAATTATTTCATAAAAATAAGGAACCACCATGGATACTCTCCACTCTTGGAAGAATTCACATGGATAGTGTTGGGAGGTGGGACTTATCATGTATGGTGGTTTTTCATGATTGAGATTTTTTATTCATGCATGTTTCCTCACCTCCCATGTTTTCTATATCCAGAAGGTTAAAATTTAGTCTCGATTAGACAGAATAGATCTCCATGGTAGGTAAATTTTGTGGTTGTTGTGCCACTATTTAGGGTAGTTGAGATCATTCAGGTTGGTTATTGACTATGGATCGCATCGATAGGCTAGCATATGGATTCTAAACTAAGTACGTGTAAGGTCTCTTTACATGGTGTCTATGAATATCCCATGATAAATATCTTTCATGTATTGTACTTTCTTGTTTTCTATTATGTTTTAACAAAAATAATATTTACCCTTATGTTCTCACTGAAAATTCTTATATCAATACTTATTTGTTTGTACTTTGTTTTCACTGATTATATTTCATTAAGTTATTTCCTTCATCATATGTTTCTTCTTTTTAAAATTAATTATTGAAAAATCTTTCATTCTCTATAAACCATTTTTTTAAATGGATGGGAAAATGGTTCTTTTGAAATTATTTTATTTTTACTTGTTTTTAAAGAAATGAAAACCCTATATTAAATAAATCAATTTCAAACTAGCATGACATGGTTTTATTTTTAAAATGTAAGGTATAGGGAAGGGTTTTTCTTTTTCAATCCCTACTGATACTCTCAGTGCTCATGCTCACATTCATTATCATTATTTAGTTCTAGTTCCTAGATCTAGTTCACTCTTGGTGAAAGTATAGTTCTTGGGTTGGTGGTGGCCCATGTGGTCACATCGAGGTATGTTTAGCCATTTAGTTTTTATTTATTTCCTGATACTAGTTTTCTCTTTTATTTTTATTTTTTTATGTATTTATCTGTATTTTATGGGATAAATTATTCCCAATTGAGTATATTTGATGCACAGTAAATGTTTCCAGTCCAGGAGGATCTGGAACTCATCTTCGCCCTTTTTATGGGTCGGTTTGGGTGATCGATTCCAGGTCGACCCATGTTGGTTTGTGATTGGTCACCCCTAATCTGATTGCGATTTTGGATTTGTCATTAAACACAACTAGGATTGTTTCTTCCATGATTGAATTATTTACAACTCGTGGAGTACCCCTTAGGATACTTCAAATGAGTCTCCCTCATCAACAGTGTACCTCTTATCGATTAATGGAGGGGAGAATATAATATAGGGGTACTTTTATTATTATCCTTGTGTAATGGAGTCTATAGGTTATGGGAAATAAAATCTTGGATGTTACTTTACTTATTGTTTAGTCCAACCTATAGTTTCCTATTTAACTATTTAAACTATATAAACATCCTCTTTGAAAAAAATGAATCGTTCAAACACCTTCTTATCTACTTCTATTGCTCCCTACTATGAGTTTTCAACAAAAACATGGATTTTTATGGTGCCTCAACAGGTGTAGAATTATAATTCCCAAGAAACTTCATGATATCATTCCATTCAGATAAATAAAAATTCCAACATATTTAAAATCATCCTAAAAGACAATTTTATACAATTCAAAATCAAATGAAAAAATCATCCAAAAAAGTGAAAAAATCCATGAATTTGGTCTTTTTAATCTTCTTGAAGGTTATATTGTGATCTCAAGAGTATGTCCAAAGTATGAGTGAGGTAGTCTGCCTCCTCCAATATCTCTTCAAAACATATCCCCTCATTTTTAGTGTCTTCTAAGGAAATGGATGAAATCTCTTCAAATGGTTTGATCTTTTTTGATTCATTGAAAACTAATTATACATTTCAGAGTAAAAAATATCATCCAATAAAGTAAAAATCAATTGGTCTTCCAATATATATCTATCTTGTTCAATTTAAACAGGTCCCACCTCTTGTAATCCCTTAAAATGATACTCAGAAATTTAACATTTAGTATTTTCTTTTCATTAGTGTGAATTTCATGTTTAAATGCGGGAATATTCAAATATTATACACCTTCATCTTTAGAATCATCTCATAAAATTTGATGAGGTTATATCCCATTATAATGGTCTTCGTGGGATAAGTTGGAAGCTCAAAGGAAGTCTATGAATCACTCAATAGCCCATGGGTTTTTTATAGAAGGAAACCAAACTATTTTTTATCAATTTTAATCTTCATAAATCTTCCATCATGTGATTGAGTTCCCATATATAGTCACTCAAGGTGATCTCAGGGTTTCTTGAGCTACAACACAAACATTTTCATTGGACTTTCTAGTTGTGATTAATTAAGAGACCACATTTTTACTTTGACACTTATTTTTGGGATGATTAGAACAACCAGACAAACTAGTTCCTATAACTAAAACAATAATTAAATAAATAAAATCCCAAAATTCACACATCAAAAATAGAATTAAATTTTCAAATGAAAATTAAATAAAAACTTAATTCCAAAATTGAATTAGTTAAAAATAATAATTAATGAAGTAATTAATTTCATGAATTTCAAAAATAATCCTAATTTCATGAAACAAATATTTTCATCCAAAAATCAAAAAAAAGGGTTAGATTTTAAATAAATGGAAAATCACTTCAATAAAACTTGAGCAAAGAAATCACCAAAAAACACTAATTTTCACAAAGTATTTGAAAATTTTTATTTTCATCACATTTTATGAACTGTTCAATAATTTCTCATTAAAATCACAGTTTGAAATTAACAACTTGGATATTAATCAAAAAAACTATGTCCAAGTGTACCAAAAATTGGCCACATCACCTATGTTGTAATGGATAATATTTCGACAAATACAAGTTTGAGCCTCAATCCTATACATCTAAGGAAAATATAATTTTGGGGAAATACATGAAGATCATGCCACATGGTTCATAAAGGGTGATAGTAGATAATAAGGGCTGATTCAAATTTTGTATATATGATAAAATATAGGTGGTATATAACCCTGATATGAGATTTAATGATAGATATAAGTGGAGATATCTCAAGGAAAAAAATTACAAATAGAGGGAAGAAATTCTATGCAAAGAGATCAAATACTCGGAGTCTTCATCGATTTTTAACCACTAGGGAGCTTCTATAGCATGTATTTTTATATATATATTTTATTTCCATCCATATATTATGTAGATGATAGTATAGTTAGGGTTCTCTTGGGTTTTTCATGTAAAGGTGGGTTTATTAATAAATGTTTATTTTTTATTATATATTTTATGATAGGTGCTCATTTTTGTGCTTCAATTCTCTATCCCTTCTATATCTTCTATGCATGGACATTATTTTGGAGGGTTAGAAAGTGGATGAAAATAACTTTAATTGGATTGATAATGACAATTAAATTTGAGTTTTTTGGGTAATTTTATTGTGATTTATTGAGTGAGAGACTTCCACCATGATCATTGGGGTAGTTTTTATATTCTATGTTTAATTATAGTTTTGGGTTGCCCATGTTTAAGTGTACTAAGGTACCATGACCATTGAAAAAAGGTGAGCATAGAGTGTAGATTGTATCAACCTAGAACAAGGGATTTTCTATGATCTAAGTATGACATTATCATGATTATATTTTATTAATTATCTACTTTCTTATTTCAATGAATTAAGGATGAAAATAAATGGTATGTATAATCATAATTTATTTCATATAGGTTATATTAGTAATTTATATTTAATTTCAAGTAGTTATAGGTCTTTACTTTTGAATTATAGATTATTCCTAGCCCTTATGGGTTCAACATTGGGATTCCACTAGATATACTACATGTTCATGTTGTAAGTAGTTTTTTTTATAAATATAAATTCTAAAATAAATTTACTATAGGAAGTATTGAAACCCTTTGGATGAACAATATTTTTGTTTCATTTTTGGGGACTAGGTAATGCTTTAATTCAATATTTAGTACAAGTCATATCCCCTCTAACATTTATGTGTTTTTATTTTAGATAAGTTTCTATTTTTTATCTATTTTACCCTTGGGTGTGTTTTGTTTTGGTTTTATATCAAAAACATGATAAAGCCTCATATAAAATTGGAAATTTGACATTCAAAAGTCTCTTACCAAATTGACATACCTAGAGATAATATCAAAACCCAATGATTAGAGTGAAAAATTCAATCTTGGGTACCACAACCACCCCTGGTCTTTGAAGAGTATTTCCAAATCATGGAAAATGAGTTCAGAGAAAGATTCCTAATCATGGAGATCATGTTAAAAAGGATTATAGATGAAAATTATAACCCATGGATGGAGACAATATTAAAGTATAACGTAGATAGGAATTTGAGAGTGAAGATTATATGGATGTTGCATCCACAGAGGATTCCTATGATGAAGCTAAATCTGAATTTTTTTAGAAAACACCCACACACTTACTTCTGAGGAGGAAGAGGGTGAAGAAAAAACATTCAAAGAAGAAAAATATGTGGAATAGTATATAAATACTAAATTCATTGTAAAATTCCATGGAAATTTGGAACATAAACCTGAATAAAAAGATATTGATATGTAGATGTCGAAGAATTTTTTTTATGTTTAGATAGACCGAGAGTTATTTCTCATATTATTAATATTTTTTGGATTCTGGTTACCTCCTCAAAGCTATAAAGAATAAGAAAAATTCAAATAGGGTGATTTGATAAATAATTAAATTGTAATTATTGAATATTTTGGTGAAGAGAAACCAAAATAGGTGGTAAAGGAAAATGGTACTATGTTTGGATAAAAAATATACTTTTTTTCTCAATATCTAAGACTATTTCATACTTTTTTTACTCATTGTAAAAGTTTTAAAAAGTTTTCTATGTAGAGGAATATAATATATGAATTTTATGTGCTTCAAATTCATAATTAGGTAAATCTAAGATGGTTGTTTCTATTACGTACTCTTAATACATGAACCAAAGAGGTAAGTTCAAGATTAATGACCTTAACAAAAGTCCTTTTTATGTATCAACCCAAGTTTTTTTTTCTAATTTCTTTCTATTAATTTAATTTTTATTTTTTCCAATGAAATATTTTTTTTAATAAATTAGGAAGTGGAATCAACCCCCTTAATCTTTTTGATCATATTGAGTGGTCCTCTCACTTTTAGTTTTGGTTTCAGTTTGTGGGTTTAGGATGATCAAGGAACATATAAATATATTCATGAGGAAATGGGAAATGAATTTAATATTTTTATTTATTGTTACTCCAAAATATTTACTCATTTTTTTTGTTTTAAATAAAAAATTTTTACTCTACTTTATAATTTTGCTATAATTTTTGTCTATGATATGATAATTATTTTAGAATACCATAATTCTATATTTTATATTTCATTTGAAGTATGACTGAATGAGTAATATGGGGGGATTTAATTATTATGTTACATATGGCAGTGTTTATTTTAAGAGTCATGATTTGGGGAGGCTATTTAATATATGTAGATTAAATCTCCATTCCATTTATCATGATTTTAATTTCTAAAAATCATATGGATTGGTATATTACTGTTATGTAATTCCATGAGTGATTAAAATATATTATATATTCCAATTAACTATAGCATAACAAGATAATATTTATTATCTTTATTGATCATGTTTATTAAAAGAAACATGGGGAATTCTACCTTCTATAACTTTCATTCATATCATGTAAGAGTGATGATTGAACAATTTATCTTTTAAAATGAATGATGTGTTTTTTTAATCCATTTATCATTGATACCCACCCTTTTATTGTATATTTTTTTAGAATATAGAATCCATGAATTACATAATTAGGTAATATCCACATTACAATCCTATATTTTCCTTTTCTACCCTTATTCTTTTTACTTTTTATGATATTCAATGGTTTTAGTGTGGGGGATAGGTTATATATAGTGTAATGTGGTTTATTTTATTGAGGATATGATGTGGGAGTATTTCATTGAATTTGGGTAAGGTTCATGAATTTATCATTCATTATGATTCATTTATTACCCCTCTAGAAAAAAATAAAAAAAAGATTTGTGGCTTTGGATGGTCAAAAATCACCATTACTTGACCAATGATTTTGATAATTTGGGGTTGGGTGGTGTATGTGATATTTTTCCTTAGAATAACATTTAAATAAGTGGAAAAGTAGGAGAATAAAAAAGAGTATATTCATTCATTATACTATATTGTATTCAATATATTTCATTGAGTTTAGGTATATAGGGAAGATGTCACTTTGTAAATAAGAATATTTATTAAGATTGATTTTTTAGTATTATGTATAGTGAAAGAGAGCTCAATCTCCTTTCGATCCGTAAATTCTTTCATATTAATACCTACCTACCCAAATCCTTAGAGTCATTTCAACATTTAATTCAAATCCATCATGATTATTTGTAATATTTTTCATTATGGGGTGTAAATTTGATATCTATTGCAAACTTATGTGTTAAAGATAATGTATTCAAGTTATGAGAAAAACTAAATTTAATTGGTACATAGAGTGATGAGATAAAAAAATTAAAGGTGAGGTAAACCATGATTTTAATGATTAGTAATAATAAATTGATAATCCTTAATGGAATCTAAGAGACATCCCATCATTTTCAAAGGGGAAAAAGTAAAATACATAATTGGCTAAGCTTATTTGAAAGGCGAGGAGTTAGATTAATATATTTTATATGGAACATGAAAGTCAATTATACTCATTAATAATTATTCAATTTTTATTCTTTGAAATTTAAATATTAATATCATAGATTTACCCTGTAATTATAATTAATATCCTATGCTTAAGAAAAAATATAAGTTTTGGTGTGTGGGGGATTTGATGTCTATAATTTATGAAAACGTTTTTTTTATAATTTTTCTCATTAATTTTTTTGATTATTCATGTTTTATTGTGTATTTATTCATGGTTTTACTAATTTTATGATTATAAGTATTAAAAATAAAATTTTCAAAAATAAATAAAAAATACATATTTTTGAGTGATAAAATTTGAAAATGGAATTTTTGTGATTTTAGGAAAAATATTGCTAGCACCCACCACGTATATGAGATCAGGCCTAGAAACTAGATCCAACCAATTCTCACTAAGATAAGAGTGTGTAAATGGAGATAATAAAACATAGAGAGAACACACTGGGGATCACATGTCAAGCATGAAGTGCACGCATGTCGCATATGAGGAAGGTGATTACACTCTCACAATAGGGGTGGCACAAGAGGCTTTCAGGCAAGCATAGACCCCCATTTAGGATTTTTAATATAAATATATGACATAAAATTTATAATTAAGTTAATACTGAAGGAATTTAAGTCTAATTTAGGTTGTGAAAATATGTGGCACTCTTCATACTTTCTAAACATTTTTATATCACCTTAGGATCACGTAATCTCCCTGATGTATCATTGTCACCACTTATGCCTCTCAGGGACACTATGATTTTCCATTGAAACCATTGGTGGAATATACATATCACCAAAAAATGACACTGAAAATGTCATAACATACATGGAAAACTACTGATTCTAAACACAACCCTCTATGACAGTTAATGAAGCTATTCACGATGATATGGACTTGATCTAGCCACTGTGAAGGTTGGGTGTTGATGATCAATCTGTATGTGGAATAGTAAGTTGTATGAAGGTTGGGAGAAAGTATACATAATGTTGGACCCAAATTATAATAATTGTATAAAATTAATAAAATTAAATGGTTCAAGAATAAATGAAGGATGAAGGAAAAATGACTTCTTTAATCATAGGAGGACTTCTCGTGGCTCATAAGTGAAATCTGAATGTGAAACACCAACTTTAAATGAATGGAAGTGGTCATGGTAGAATTCATGAAAAATAGTTAAGGGGTGAACTACAAGAAATAGGTATAAAAACATCCATAGTTAATTATACAATCTATTTTTAAAGAATATCGTGTGATCTTGGGTTTCTCTATATCATAGAGATAGAGGCTTTAATGTGGTGAAGTGTGTTGTAGTGAATGATTAAATTTAGGATTCTTATTTTTTCATTTCTATAAACTATAGTGGAGAATATGTCTATATAAACAAGTTTGAGAATCCATTTCATAAAATTGATAAGCATATACTTTTGGGAAAAGATATTAGGATCGTGCCATGTGGTTAATGAAACATGATAGTGGAAATGAGGGATGTTTATAGTTAGATATATATACTAAAATATAGGAGATATATGAATAAAAGATGATATTTAATAATATATAAATGTGGATATATATCAATCAGAAAATGTATATAAATATAGGTATGATTTAGTGCTAAAAGGGATCAAACATTGGGAGTCTTCGTCTGCTTCTAGAAAGTTCAGAGCTACTACTGGAGGTATTTAGGTTTTTGTTTTTTTTCTTTTAATTTAAACTCTATTATAGATAACATGAGAGGATAGTTATGTTGTAATATTTTTTATCATATAAAGGGGGATTGATTAATAAAATTATATTTATTTTTATAGTTTTTATGATGGGTTCTAATTCTGGTGCTTGAATTCTTTATCCCTTATTCGTCTTCTATACATGATAATTGTTTTGTAGGGTTAGGAAGTGGATTATAATATCTTTCATTAGATTTATAATGACCATTTAATTTGAGTTTTTAGGTATCTTTTAGTGTGATTTCTAGATTTTGAGGCTTCAACCATGACTATTGGGGTAGTTTTAGATTCTATGTTTAAATATGGTTTTAGATTTCCCACCTTTGAGTTATCTGAAGTACCAAGATCATTGATAAAAGGTAATATTTGAGTGCGGATAATTTCTACTCATACTAAGGGATTAAATAGGCCAGATAAAAACAACATCATGATTATCATTTATCAATTCTCTACTTTGTTATTTCATGATCCTTTGCATGAAAATCTGTAATTTGTTTCATTATCCATCGTTTCGTCTATGATATATTAGTTAGATTTAATTTCAAGTTGTTTTAGGTATTTTCTAATAAATTATAAAGTATTTATAGTCCTTTTGGGTTTGACATTAGAGTATAATTATCTATACTAATATTGTAGGTATTTAATATATTGTTTGATAAATTTAAATGCTAATTTTTTTCAATTGGAAGTTACTACACCCTATGGGCGACAAAGAACCTAATTGTAAAACCTTGAAATTCTAAAAGAAGAACAAGGTATTCAATAGTATATATGACACACGAAAAAAGCATATAAGGAAATATATGATCCTTAGACATTATTATATGTTTAATATTTTTAATAAAATCTATGATATATATTTTAATGAACACAATACTTATTTTGTTACATGAAACAACAAGCATTTTCAATAGCTTTCATTACATGCAAGACAGAGTTTTACTGAACATCAACATACTATTAATATTTTTCTTTAATAGGATAGTTATTGCATAGTAGTTTTAATTTAATGTATTAATAGCAGTAACTAAATTATGAAAATATAAAATTTACATAAATTTATTGTTTATCTATTGATTATAAATAATAATAATCATCATTTTAAAAAAATTCAGAGAAACTGTATTTTTCTAGAAGATAGCATAGTCGTTCTTGGTGCACATAATTTAAAATTAATTTTTAACACTTATTGAAAATTTATTTTACAAAATAAACATTATTTTTGAAATCATGATTCTAAAATTATCATATGAGAATTTTTTGGATTTCTCTAAAAAGATCCATTTTTTAGGGATAGTCAAAAATACTGAATTTTAATGAAAAACTATATTTTTGTTGAAATAGTTTATAATTTAAAATTATATTTTAAATTGATCATAAATTAAGAATATTTAAATTATACATATATTAATCCAATTTAGTTCATTTTAATCATGATCATATTTAATATATATATAAAAACATTATGAAAATTTTAACATCTTCACAATAAAAACATGTTTTCTTGTCGCTTCTATGAGATTGATTTTAAATTAAATTCTGCTACATATGTTATATTAATTTGAACAAATGGATTCTATATTTGGAATCATAATAACTTAAAATTTCAAATAAGGTCAACTTAATTTTAGACCAAAATGATTAGTGAAAAAATTAAAAATTAATTACAGTGATAAAGATAAAAATGTGATTACATAGTGGTTAAACATAGAATATTATGTGTAATAATGAACTAAAACTTGTCAAAAACTAATTTTATGACCATATTTACACTATTATAGGCTCAATAATGACCCATTATTGGTTCTTTGGTACATGAAAAAATATGGGTGGAATTTACTCTTTCAAAAAATTACAACTGTGCCACTCACCCCACTAATAAAAGGTCACCCCTCTCCCATATTCTTCACTCCTTAAACGTAGTTTGATTTAGCCAATACCCAACCAAATAAATCCCTATATTCCATAACATAATCCTACAAGATGTATTTTGTGAAGAAATTCTACCCAGTAATGGTTTATTGAAAACCAAAGGAAGATACTTGAATAATGGGAAATATTGTCCAACAAATATCTTTATTTTACTTATTTTTAAACCTCCTACAATTTTTATTATACCATGATGATATAAAAAACTCATTATATAAAATTTACTAGGATTTTATTATAGTAATTACATGAACTATATCTCTCTTAACTTCCTTAAAATGGGTTATGAAATCATTATTTGTTTGTATAACGGACTACCGCCACACAAACTATTGTCGTTCGTTTTTTCATTTACAAATATCTTGGTTGAGTATGATGATGGAAATAAAGAGTATTTATTATATTTATAATATTTTATTACCTCTAGATTC
Organism: Viscum album; assembly: GCA_963277665.1. Taxonomy (NCBI): domain Eukaryota; kingdom Viridiplantae; phylum Streptophyta; class Magnoliopsida; order Santalales; family Viscaceae; genus Viscum; species Viscum album. The sequence continues at coordinate 1,816,644,720 of OY728150.1, forward strand.
ATAAAATCATATATATGTTTTATACCTTCCATTCCTTATGAGATACGATAAATCGCTAATGTGCTCGCCTACTGCTGTTTGAGGCGGTTTTGAAGAATAGCTGGTAAAGTGGTGGAAAAATTAACAGCAGTTAGATTAGAGGTCGTTTTAACCCCCTCTAATTTTATTACAAGGATTTCAATTTGGAGGGGGTTTTAACCTCCTCTAGTCTATTGACCAAAATTGAGGTGGTTGGAAATTGACGCTATTTGAATGATAACCTTACATATTATAGGTAGTTTTTAGAAACCGCCTTTATTTAAAGCTAAATTTGAGGGGGTTTAACACTTATAATAGAGGAAATATTACAGGTCGTTATGGGAACCACCACTTATTAGATATTTTTTACCACATCCTCTTTTATTCCCTACCCCTCAACCCCTCTTGTCTAGTACATCCCCTTTTGGTCATGTCCCGTCCCGAAACACCTCCTTCCCTCTCGTTTAGGCTGGTTCTGGTGCAATCCCATCCAGGCGAGCAAACCCCTCCTTCACTCCCATTACCATTGTGGTCACATCCCCTCCCTCCCATAGTCTTTAAGTTCCCCCATGGGCTACTACGCTACACCCCAAAAACATTGTAAAATGTCAACCAGTGGGGTTTGAAACGCCGACCTCCTGCACACAGAAGTCGGTGATTTTCAACTATGTAAATTTTTTTTTGTAAATTAGTTACACATTATTATATATATATATATATTAATAGGTGATTTAAATATATATTATTTGAATAAATATTTAAATATATATATATAAATATTTATATATGATATATTTGTGCGTAATATTTATTTATAATATATATTTGTGTATAATATATATATATATAATGTGTTTATGTATTATATGTATATATTTTTATTATATATATATTTTGTCATTGTATATAATATATATATATATATAAATAATTATATTTACATGTATACATATATATTTATACATATATTTTTAAATAAATTTATATTTATGTATATATTTATGTATTTATATAATATTTATTGATATAATATAATTATAGTATATATATTTATATAATCATTTTTATATATTACTATATATGTATGTGTGTGTACCAATAATAATATTATTCATTATTTTTTTATTACAACTATTTTTTAAATTATAAAAAATATATGTTGATTTTATAAATACTATACATTTATAAATTTTATGATTTATATTATACATATATTGTATTAAATACAATTATATTTTATATCTATGTATGTTATTATATATATTTATATGATATCTTATATATGCACACAAAACTAAATACATTCAGATAATTAGAAATATATAATATAATTAAACGATATATATATATATACTAAATTAATTTATATTTAGTATGGTATATTAAAATATATATAAAATAATTCTATAATATAAAATATATATATAAATATTTAATTAAACATATATAATATAATTTATATAATATAATTATAATATATATGTGTGTGTGTGTTTATATTTAATTTTTATATATTATATATATTTGTATACATAATATAATATAAATGTATTCACACAAAAATACACAATAAAAATGTATTTAATATAATATATGTATAATATATATCATAATATAAAAGTACAGTATTTATAAAACCATATAAAAATTTTATAAATTTGAAAAAATATATTTATAATTACATTTATATTATGTATAACATATGTATAAGTATTTATTTAAGGTATTTATATAATTTTCTTATATATATATATATAATGTATTAAAATACATTTATATAACATATTTAAATAAATTTATATAATGTGTTTATGAAATATATATATACACACAGACATGCGCGTACACACATATATATTATAAAATTTGAATTTATATCAGATTTATTTTAAAAAATTAATAAATAATTAGAGGGGGTTTAAAACCCCCTCTAATCAAAGGGATTAGCGGTGGTTCATGTCCACCATCAAATTTCATGAATTAGAGGGGGGGGGGGAGGGGGTTCAAAACCCCCTATAATGTCATCAATTAAAGACGGTTCAAACCCCCCTCTAATGTCATCAATTAGAGGGTGTTCAATACTCCCTATAATCTAAGGAATTAGTAGTTGTTCATGAACCCCTCTAATATTTTAAATTAGAGGGGGCAATGAACCCCCACTATTTCATTTTTAAAAAATAATATATATATATATATATATATATATATCCAAATTAATATTATATATTTATATAGCTTCTCTAAAGTCCAACAAAATATATAGTGCCACTAATTAATAAATTAGTGGTGATTTTGACATAGCCGCCTCTAAAATCAAACAAAATTCTAAAAAATAATGCTAAATTTTTTAGAGGAGGTTGTGAGACTCCTATAAATTTATTTATTAAAGGGTGTTTTTCATAACACCATATAAATAAATTTAGTGTGGGTTGTGCATAAACCCCTCTAAAAAACTACCGCCAATCTGCTGTTTTTTGGTAGTCGGCGGAATACCACATCGAGAAGTGGTGTGATTTATCTGTCACTAATGCTTCACATGGAAGGTGATAAGATAAATTTAATGATTATATGGGATATAAATGAAATAATTGTGATAGTAATGACATATTTATCATTCTATAAAGTTAATACATATCATTTTCTTTCATTCCATTTCACTAATGTAAAGTTGATTACATCATTTGTGTACGTGTGGACTACCGTCTTCACGAGGTAATGTGACTATCTTGGGATAATCACACCATATGGATGATATATATAAATATATAATATTATATTAATGATTTTGTGATAATTATTTAATGGAAAAATATTACTTACCTCTTTTTTATAATGAGCAATGAAAAAATGGGAACGTTACTAATGCATACATACGACATGTTATCTTTGTGATTATAACGTAATTAATTTTTTATATGCATCATTTGTTATTGGATTTAAAATTTAAATTGATGTAAAAATATGATAATTATGTAATGTTTAATATTATTTCGATGACATAACTATAAAATATGTGCAATAACTGGATCTTTCATGACAAAACATGCATGAGAAAACAATGCAATTAACACCCAAAGCAATGAGAATAATGAAAGATAATTAACGAATGGGGGATAAGATATTATAAAACAACAATATATGATATTATAAATATTAATATGGTTCTATTATAATTTAATAAATTTTTTCAAACCACTACACTGGAGTTTAAATCATTTTCGACAAAAATGAAGCATAAGGTGAGGGTTTTCATCTCAATTTCATTTCATTAAGGTATATTGTATTATTATGCTCCTAATTTATTTTATATGGTGTGTATACTACCCCTTTTACATGTAATATCATAAATAATTAATTATTCATGGAATTTTAAGTTTTAATTTGAATTATTTCATCTAAATTGATTTGAAATAAAATTTACCAAGTGGTAAGAGATTTCTTAACTCAATTTCCACTCATGGGCTTATATTACTTCTTCATTATCATTGATATTCTATTATAATTTGTATAATGAATTTTGAATATCTATTTTTTATTTAAAATGGTTTTATGTGGATTTATAATTGATAAACACAATTGATTTATTGATTAATTCTAACTTCAATGTTATGATCATTTTATGTGTGTACATCACAATCTCATTATAATCGAGATTGTCTATTATTGAATTTACATTAAAGGAAATTATGCGGTAATTATTTAATAAAACCTTTATTTTTATTATATTATAGTTATTCATGATCTTTTTCAACTAATGGTACCATTTTTTCACTCTTTTGTAAATAATATTATTCAGAAAATGTTTTAATAAAATCCTATTTCATTTCTCTTTTTAGTTAAAAATCTATTTTCTTAAAATACCATGTCCTCTAAAAAAATTTATTTTTTTCTTTAACCATTTAAAAATGATTTAATAAAATACATATTTACCCATTTTTTATTTTAAAAAAAATCAAAGGAATATTCATGTCACTTTATGAAGAAGACACATTTCAAACCTTTTTACTATACAAAAGGAATGTTCTTTATAGAATATATGGAATTAACCTCTGACATTACTCTGATTTCATTAAATCTTCATTTGAATGTTTATAAGGTTATTTTTAATGAAATTGTTTTCTTAACAAAATAGAAATTCTTTTTTAAAAGGTTATTTTCAATGAAAAAGGATCTAAAAAAACAAAATAGAATGGATATTTTCATCAATAATGTTTTTAATGATTTTTTATTGTATTGTTATTCATCAACAATAACAATCATTTATTTTAAATATAATCCAATGTGTGTATTTGAATTTCCCAGTGGATCATATAGGTACACTGAGATGGGGGATGAATCTGTGTACACACATTTTAATGATTTTATTTTATTAATGTTTACCCCTTTTTCTAATTTGATCCTCAAAAATTGGTAGGATGAATAGATCATCCCAGTATACAAACACAATTACACCACATGTAAGAGAGAAATTAACTGAAGTACAACACACAATATTTTTTTAGGGTTCTCCCCTGATTAGGGTGAATATACATCCTTGTTTTGATCAAGATAATATAATACATATATTCTCCATTAGAAATAAATCACCAATTATAAGTGGGTTGGTTAGGTATCACCCTAAAACCTTGGGGGGTAAGTATGAATCGCCTCCAAAATTATACTGGTATCTATCTAGGGTTGTTTATAATATAATTCCACTAGTATTATTCATAATACTATAATTTAACCAGTGTTTACAAACACAACACTAACAAAATCAGAAATGTCACACAAACATCTTGTTGTCACTACAACACAAAATAGGTCTTTCTCTTCAATTCATTGATATAAACTAATTTTTCACTTTCTCACTTCAATTGAAAGTCTTTGAATACCACTATATATAATCAAGAATACTTTATACAAGATGACTAAGTTTTCTCTTCAAAATGAGTAGAAGATATCACTTATAGTTCTTCTCACTGTAATAATAGAATGAACACCTAGAGAATGGGATAGAACTTTCAACCCAATTGAAATTGGTAACACTGAATCACATGTTTGGATTAAAATTTTTGGCCTAAATTGGATACTGTGGAACCCTAGGATTCTCTATGATATAACCTTAGCTATTGGTGTTCCAATCAGGATGGATAGAGAGAATGAAGTATCCAGGTACGGTCACTTTTCTAGATTTCTTGTAGAAGTTGATATTTGTTCCACATTGTTTGATAGAGTTTTCTTATCCACTGATGATGAGGAATTAGTGATGAAAATTGAGTATGAAAGCTTATCTAAATTCTGTTTGGATTGCAAAGTTATAGGACATGATGAAACTAATTGCAGGAGGCATATGACTTGCAAGATTTTCTCACTTCGGGGGTATGATTCTAAAACATGCCCCAAACTTCAAATGGAGAAAACTGGCTTTATGTAGGTTCAAACTAAGATGCATTTATCTGAGAATAAGTCTATAGTGAATGGACAATCTGCTGATACAATTCCAATGGATGCCAGTGAAAATATGACCCCTGGGAAAATTCAATGATCATGGGCAGATGTTGTGGAAGAGGGACACATTGAGATCCCTACCTTGTCTATTTCTAATCCAGTTAATGCAGAAAGAAGTCCTATTTTGGATGTTTATACAGCTCAAGATGTTGATTCTAACCCTGCTTATGCTGCACAGATTTTCACTGATGATCAATGAGATGATCAAGCTGCATTTCAAGATTGTTCTGGTGCCAAGGATGCAGCCCAAGTCCCTCCTGGTGTTGATTTGGTTTCTATTCAAACTGAGACTCAAAATGAGGTAGGAATTGTTATACAGAAGGTCTATGCCTCAGTCACTCCCTCAAAGCTGACCACCTAGGTTACTACACCTGGATCTTTTGGGAAAACTGAGCTGCCTTCATTAATATCAAAACCACTAGTAGTGGCTGGAAATGAAGGAAAGGAATCTCATACACATTCTGATTTACCAGAAGTGGAGGCTGACCAAACAGAAATTTAGGATCTGGATTCTCAGACCACTCCTTCGGATGATAAGAAGGTGAGTACATATTTGGAAGTTCCATATGATCAACATGTTGTGGTTAGTGTGCAGGGACTGAGCACCCCAGCTACACAAGTGAGGTGGTCAAAGCATGGGAACGATGTCAATGTGGAGGTACAAGAGGATGCATGGCAGACGGTTAGAACAAGAAGCAAAAAAGAAGAATGATAAAAGAATTGATGAAATGAAAAGAAGAGAGATGTCTCTAGAGGATAGCTTTGATGAGGACTTAGAAACCTTGCTACAAAAAGATGCGAAAATAGAATCCAAATACAATGGGGGGCAAGGGAGGGGGCGTGGGCGTGGGCGTGTCAATATAGATCTCTAGAATGAGATGTGGAGCAAGGAGAAGATCATCGCGGAGAAAATCAGAAAGAAGATTGGTCCCCCAGAAAGGGGTTCTTGAAAACTTCGTTCTGTTTTTTTTTGCTTTTGATTTTGGCTTTCTTGATGTCTCTATGAACTTTTTCTTTTAATAAAATAATTTGCGGCATTCCCCCACCTTTTATAAAAAGAATAAACTTGAAAATAGCATTATGAATTATCAGTTCATGTGTGATTCTCATGCTCTTCACATATTCATAATATTCGTCTCCTTTTTCTCCAAGTACATAAATAAATGATTTCTTATTTTCTTTTATATAATAGTTAGTCCATGTAATAAAATTCATGTAACTGGATCATAAAATCATATCATCTTCTATGATCTTCAAGTAAAATTCTCATCAAGAAATAATAGAAAATCTTTCATGAATTCAGAGGGATTCGCCTAATCTGTTTCTCTCTAAAATATTTGATAATCCCATGGAAACAAATGATACCCTCTGAGGTATTATATAGACAAATAATCCACTAAATTAGTGCTCCATAAAACATGGACAACTACATATTTCATCAAATTACTCCTTCATGTGATAATGAGAATCACCATCTTAGTAAAAATATTTTAATCCACATTTCATATCATTAGTTTGATCTTAATTAAACATATTGAAATTAAGTTTCATGTGGATTAAATAGTGTTAAAATTATAATGATGATCAATGGTGATATGAAACATCATTTCAATTGATTGATCAACACTTCATGAATAACTCTCATCCATACAGAATCCTCAGGTGTATAGAGGTAGAAGATGCTGATGAAGAGTTATCGAATGGCTCAGATTAATGGGATCTAACATCCATAGTTTTAATCGTATCATTAATGGTCTATGAACATTGTTCCACACCCAAGTCCTACATTTATTGTACATTTTTAGGGGTGCTCATTTATTATATAATGAATATTGGTCACTCCTAAAAACTGAGTAACTGGTTCCCTTCCGAATAACTATTGGCACCACTGTTGTGTCACCCCGTAGGGCGGCTCTGCTTGCTCCCTTTCATCACTTCCATGTGGGAGCCTATGCATACCTCTGTCGTCATGTTGGTTGTCTTACTGTGTTAGATCCTAGATCCCACATAAGTAGTCTGGCACATGGATCCCGTGGTTTTTCAGGTTTTCACACCATATTTTTTATAGAGTCCTATTTAAGTGTTATCCTAACATAAAGACCATTCCATTACAAGACATCCAAAGTTATTCTAAAAATATTAGTTAAAATGGTGCAAATAATGTACATTATCTTAATGCAATTGGGCACATTTTTTGACATTATGAATATCTATAAAATCATCCTAATTATTATTTATTTATTTAAATAAACTCTTCCAACAGAAAACATCCTTGAAAATTTATGAATAATTCTAAAGAGTAATTTAACGAAAGAACAACATACTTTAATCACTCCCACATTGACTTTTCAACAATTATCATTAACAAAAAATACAAAAAAATTATTACTTTAATCAATCTGGGTTCTTCAATCTCCCCTTTGGATTTTTTTTTAATACCCATTTCACTTCCAAATTAGATGTTTTATTCTCCACTTACTTGAAAATAAAACCAAATTTATAAGTATGGTAAAGGAATCAAATCATCATAATCTATAATAACAAAACTTTTCTTCTTCTGTCCTTCGTTCTCCTTATTTCATAAGTGATTCCACTTAGGATAAATTCAAATTGAACTTATTGAGATAAGGATAACATCACTTTTATTAATTGAATGAGTAATTAATTAATAAGATCCAAGACTATGTGGGCTAACCCATTGTAGAAAACAATATTAATCAATTTATACAACAAATATGTCAATAATTTTTTTAGAATGTGATTCCAACACTGAAACCTTCATTTCAGTGTCATTCAATTGTTTTTGAACTAATCTCTTTCAGTCATCTTGATAACCATTTTAAAATAATTCAACTGAAAGAATGTACTTTCCCTTTATTTCTCCAATTTACTTTTTCATCAAGTTATCAGTTTCTACCCTCCTGATCCAAAATTATTTTTGTTATAGAGATAAAAGTACATACCTCTTTAATTAAAATCGTAAATTACCAAAATTTAAAATCTTCATATAAATCCCTTTCTAGAACTTCAAATATTCAGTGATACTTGTTAATATATTCAACTCTTTTAGTTATTCATCATTTCTCCCCTTAGAGGGATGAGCTTCATCCTTCTTCTTCACCATGATTGGGTTTCTTCCTGAATGAAATCCAATAACAATTTTAACACCAATTTATATAAAGGACCCCAATGATGGATAAATTCCAAGATGTTGTATAATGTTTTCAAAGAACTCATATATTTAGAAATCCCCCTAAATATGTGCCTCACCTCCAATCCACTACATAGAAGAAAAAAATAGAAGATATATATGGGGAATGGTTTATCTCTTCAATTATTTTTAGTTAGAGCAGTAGACACGATATTTATTTCTCAACTTATAAACTCCTTTCAATTCTGCTTCATATTTTTTAAAAGTCACTATGATTTCTCATTATTTTACTTATAAAATATTATCATTTAAGGGTTTCATGTACTTTTTAATTTATTTAACATTCATCTTAGATGGAATAAGATTGTTCACATTATAATGTAGTGCACTTTAATTCTTTTGTTCCTCCTCCAATTTCTAATCCAATCCTAGCTTCTTTGGCTATATGACTAAGCATTATTTTGGTAAATGTTAAGACTTATTCTATTGTGTATAATCCTTATTTATGGTATCATTTTTTAAACAATAATGCACCAATTCTTTTCCATTGTTTATCCCAAATTCTTTTGGTTTAGGAAACCATGCCATGCATTTGTCAGCAATATGCTCGAACATTATGAACCTTCCACACAAATATCTAGCAATCATGGGGTTATCCTTTTTAGAAAACATCTCAGGAAATTAAAATTTTTTTTCTTCATTTTCATGCACCAAAAGAACCATTTTATTTGTTTTTGATATTGATTTATTTTTCTACCTTTTCTTTATTCCAATAGAATTTGGGTTTATAGAATGTTTGAAAAGGTTCATTATATGGCCTCTTCTACTATAGTAGAAGTACCTTTTATTTGGTTTGACATTTATTTCATCATTATTATTGGTTGTAGCTTGCCCCATAGATTTATTAACTCTCTTATCATACTTACACAAAAATGAATACTTTTCTTATTTGGGTTTTACCTCTAAATTTGTGGTGGTCTTATTCTCATACCATCATATGAATAGTGAATAGTTGGTATATACCAACACTCATCATAACTGTGACCACATCTGTTTCAATAATCACATAATTCATCAACACACAGAAATTTATTCTTGATAGATATATTATTATTTATCTTTTAATTATTCTTCTACTCTACAAGATTTCTCTTCACATAATATATTCCCCCCTTAATGTTATAAAATCTTTAATTATCATGCATTGAAAAATTATATCAATAGTTAATAGACCGATGCCCAAATTTCCAACAAAACCAACAATGGCCAAGAAAAATATTGATTTTTTCTTCTGTGATTAAATTTTGCTAGCTTCGACACATTTTTGTTTTTTATAATATGATTATTAATATGATATTATTATAGAGAACAAGAATTACCACTCTTATTCACATCCACTTTTGATGATTTAGTGGATTTATCATCAGTCTTCTTCACCCTTGTTTGATAAGAATTTCTTTTGGAACCTATACTAATAGATGGAAACAGTATTAGTAAAAATAGATTCTTCTGAAACAAGGGTTACCTACTTTAATGATCTTGTAATAGATTTATATTTAGATAATCTCAATATATTCTTGGAACATTAATGAGTCTTATCATAAGTAAGACACTATAATTACTCTTAGAAACCTTTTTGATCTCAACATTTTATGAAGATTCAACTTGGGTGTTCTCCAAATTTCTAAAAATTACCACAAACTCAAGACATTTAATATTTAGAGTGTTAAATAGTCTTTAATTGATTTCACTATGTCTTCACATTACTTTTGGGGAGTCATTAATTTTTTTTCCTTTAGATTTTTCAAATTGGATTACATTTCAAGACACTTCATGTTGAGGAAATTTTTATCATCCTCACCAACTTTCATATTGTATTCCCATTGACTCTTCATTTTACAAACTCTATCATTATATATTTGATTATAATAAAAAAGATAATTATTCAAATCTTAATTATATTTGTCTTAACACCAATCTAGGATTCTTTAAAATTTATAAAGTTTTTATATATTTTCTAAAATGTATGAAACACTTATGTATAAAATTTATCAGTCACGTCCTTCTCACAAAATTCCCTTTGTAATTAATATTAAACTAAAGTAACTATTTCATTGTAATTAAATATAGACTATTATTTTTATTCTTCACCTAGGAAGAATGTATCTTCCTTGTATTTGATTTCTTACAGAGTGTCCTTAATAATCATGGTAGATTTATCATATTATTCATGTGAATGGATCATCTATGTTTGTAACTTATTAGTAACTTATTTTCCAAAAATATATTTTTTAAATTCTTCTTCATCTTAGGTGAATTTCTCATTGCAAAGTGATATAGTTTCTTATTTTTCATCTAGAAGTTGTGTGATAAGTTTACAAATTTGAAACTTATTTTATAAGTCTTTTTCAATATCCTCAGATTCCTATTCAAGATGATAATTTTCATTAAATATTCCCTTGCTAGAAAAAAATATTTAAGTTACAACCTCAGTAGAAACATTATTCAGATAATATTTGAATTCTAAATAAAAATCACCGAGTGATTTAATAAACTCTTAATCAACACTAATTGAACAAGAACCATCAAAAGGGTCATTATCAACTGATCTAACAGATTCTGATGATAGACTACCACTCTAAATAAATTCAGTTTTTAGTGAACCCTATTTATATTTCAAAATATTTTTCAACTTTCTTACCCCTTTCTTATGTCTGTTATTCACGGTTTCTTCAAACACAACCTTGTTGGCACTGATAAAAATAGGAACTAAATTTTTCATGTGAGAGAACTCTATTACTTTTTAGAATTTAAATCTACACTTACAACTATATGTGATACAAACAACTTGGATAGTAATATATATACAATTAAGGTGGAACCTTTCTTCTAATACAAATTTATGTGCCCAGTGGATCATTCAGGTACACTAAGAGGGGGTGAATCAATGCACACAAGTTTTTTTGATTTTATTTTTTTTAACTTTTACTCACTTTTCTAGTTTGAACCTCAAAACCAGTTAGGATAAATATATCTTCAATACAAAAAAAAATTATACCACTTGCAAGACAGAAATTAAATAAAGAACAACACATAGTATTTTTACAAGGTTCACCCAAAATGTGAGTGACTATATCCATTCAATTTTTGGGATGATCTGAGATGCATATTCTCTACTACAAATATAAAACCAATTACAAGTTGGTTGGTCATGTACCAACCTGAAACCATAGTGGAAAGGTATAAACCACTTCCCATATTATAATGGTATCCTGTTAATATTATTTATATCAGCATCCCATGGGTTTTATTTATATTAAAATTACCCCATTGTTTATAAACACAATACTAACGCAATGATAAAGATCACACAAACTTCAAACATCCATTATAACACAAAACTGATCTTGCTATTTTATCCTCTAAGGTAAAGTGGTTCTACACTTTAACACATCAACAAAATGTCTTCATATACCACTGAATGTAGAAAACATTGTATGAATGTTTACTCTGTATACTCTTATGAATGAGTTGAATATATCACTTTAAGTTCGTCTGACTGTAATAAAAGAATGAAAAACTAAATATTCATTAAAAAAGTGCATTTTTTCCTCTTCCTCACTTTACTGAAATATATTTCTTCATCTCAAAAAAATATTTATAAAATTATTTTCAATCATTATACACATGAAAATCATGTTTTATTCATCCATGTAGAGTGGAAATTATATTTTCATGAGAATATCATTTTATTCATGTAATACTCATTATCATGAAAATATTATACTTCCTTCTCCTTTACATATCACTAAAAGTGAAATTTCATTGTTTTCAAATACAAAAAAATCATTTTTTTAATAGTAATTACATGGATGATTCTTATTTTTCGCAACACACAAAGGATCTGAAATTATATCATTAATGCATGCATCCTGCATGTATATGGCTTACATATAACAACTTCATATCCCTTTGTGAAAATGCATCATGCGATCATATCACTTCTTTCATCACATATAATGCAACACAGATGTGAGTTTCTCACTACTTATTTATTTATATAATTCTATCAGGAAATTATATCATGTGATAGTATATCACACCTTTTACTATTCCTTCATGCATGAAAAACACAGTATAAGAACCATTAAGATTCTTTTCCCAACTTAATTACATGATACCATTGTGTATTGTGAAATCCACTCCTTCAAAATAACTCAAACATGTGTACTATCTTTCTAAACCTCAATACATACACATGAAACTACCATAATGAATCATTAGTTCATGCATGATTCTCATTCTCTTCATATATTCAGAATATGTGTTTCCTTTATCATCGTGTAGTTGTATATGTCTATTCTTATTTTCTTTCATGTAATAGTTAGATCATGTAATCAACATTAGGTAGTAGGATCACAGAATCATATAATATTCATGTGATCTTGAAGGAAAATTCTCATCATGAAAGCATGGAAAATATTATAAGAATATAGAGTGCTTCTTCTGCTCTACTAATCTCTCAAAAATATATCTCAAATATGCAATTGGATAATGCTACAAATACTATATAGTTATTACTTCAATCAATTTGGGTTCTTCAATATGTTGTATTGATACCATCCTTATTCTTCCTCTGAATGGTTTATGATTATTTTGACTAAGGAAACTACTGGTACTCACTTCCTTGATTTATTTTTTTAGTCAGTAACTTTCACTTGAAATGTTCACTTTCTTATGATCATTTATTGGTTTATTTCAAAAACATTATAAAATTTCTACATAAAGTTTACTACATTGAATTTTATTTGATATCTAGGGAAATGTTGATAAATATATATCATTTACTCAATATGGATATTTAGTGATAAGGAACATTTTTTAAATTAAATTGATTATTTGATATATAAGGGATTCTTTTGACATGAAATAATTGGGTTAGGAACCAGTTAATATAATCCCCTTGATGAATTGATTCTCTCATAGACAAATCAATTTTCAATACTGAGTTAAATGGACATTTACCCAGTATCTTTTAAACCTCCCTATGAAAGGTCTTGATGGTTAAGGTCTCATGTTCCTAGGAAACATGACTCCAATAATTTATCATTACCATAATTTTAGTTATTACTATGCTATATATTTTCACTATAACATTATTTATGGTTTAATTTCATTATTTTTTAATTTATTAAATGGAATTTGAATACATTTATATACCTTTCTGTATTGATTATGACTTATCTGATAGATTTTATATAATCTATATATTCACTTCCATCTTAGTTTATTGATTATATGGCATGTGTGTTTAGTTATTACCTTGAAAAATTGATTATGATTATTAATTAATGAATTATTCCATTTTACTTGGCCCTTACTAAGCTTTTTATAACACCCTTATTTTGTTTCCTTTCCCTAGGATTTAATTAATTTTACTATGACTGATATGTAGGGATATGCTAGATGAACAAAATTGTTTCTTAAAAGAAAAAAATTATAATATTTGTATTCAAATTTAATTTAAGACTCATGTATGTATCTAGTTTACCAATACTACTAAACCAATCAATAATTTGGATGTGAATCCTTATATCTCATGTCAATGCAATGGTTAAGAAACTGGATCCAGGCTGTTGGGGTTGGGGTCGCTACACTGATGGTTATGGTCACCAGTACTGAATTTGAAAACATTATGTGAGGTCATGAATTGATATTTTGGAAAAACTATAAAATTTACCTCATTAGTAAAAGTGAGTTTTAGAAGATACAAGTTCTGAAATTATATATGTAAAAAAATAATTAAATTCATTGCAGTAAAAATGATTCAAAATATTAACATGATATGAATAATTTAAAGTTAGTGGAACAAACAGAATATAAAGAACAAAAAATAAAGTAAAATGATATGATGTAGTTTTAGATAATAATCCATAAACTCCTATAAAAGTTTCAAAAAATGATATAATATCTCTTATCCTATGAACATTCCATTTTTTATCCAAATTGGTAGGATGATCAATACCTGGATCCAAATGTATCATGTTTTGAAATGGAACCTCTTCGATCAATGGATCAAAATATCCATATCTTACTCTATATATTATTTGACAAAGTCATCCACAATTCCTTTAAATGTAATTTATTTTATTATAATATCAATAGAATAAGTTCGTCTCGATATTACATCTTCAATTTATAAATATTATAAAATAAATCTTCTATCTATAAATCTTCATAAAAAAATTTCTTCAACAAGTCCTTACCCCTAGACATTTATGATTAAAATAGATCATAATAATAATTTCCTATGCCTAAAAATATTTTGAAAAAATATCATAATAAAACAATTAAAATACTAATTATGATGGATTTTATAATTAAACATCACAAAAATAGATGCACATAGAATATACTAAAAAATAAAAAATGGAGTTTATTAATCGCTCAAAAGGTGATCATCTAATGAACATAATCATTTCCAAAAAAATACACATCTAATCATTAAGTCCTTAGTATCATAATTATAAAAAATGAGTATAATGAACTTATAATTAAATATTCAATAACTTTAGGGTGAAAAATATATATCTATCAGACTTTGATGTCTCAATATCATCATCTATTTGAATAAAGTTTTAGGTGAAACTTCACCTTGTTTTGTAGTGTATCGAGATCAAAATCTGCTGGTTAAGAAGATAGATATTCAAAATATGGAATATTTCATAAACATAAAACACACTTAAAGTTAAAATATATAAAATATAGTATATTTTGATTCATTAAAACAAGGATTTTGAATATTCCATTTAGGAAAATGAATCAATAGGTGGTCCCTATAATACATAAACATGTTTATGTTTATGTATTTTTATGCATGTCTTGATTAGTATTTTGTTTTGGGTAAATTTTATTGGGATTGTAAATATCTTGAGTAGAATAATTGGATGTCTTAGATACTCCTATTCCTTGAAAAAAAAAATTCATCAAGTAGAAAATAGTTGGAAGTTCTTGATGACTATGTATCCAAGGGGGAGAGAGAGTTTATTGGGTGTGAGAGGTTAGAGTAGGATGAAAGTATTGGATGTTGTTTGGATATACTAGGTTGTATCTCCTAGGTCAATTACAATATAAATAGTGAAATTAAGCTTATGGGTGATCGGTGAGATGGTATTTAATCCCTTTCATGGTTGGGAACACACCATTGAGGGTGGGTAGTGGTTTTGTTGCATGTGGTGAGCATCATAAGTACTTTGAGGATAGGTATGGTGTGACTAGAATTTGTTATGCTTGATGAGGGGTTGAAATATCTCCTATAAGAGGTATTATATTGGACCCAATCATGGGATGTGAAATATGTGATCCTATGTCATGGTGAGGAGTACCCTTGGGGCATGGGTTTAGTATACGTAGTCCTCAGGTATTGAGATCGGGGTAGTGATGTGGGAATTGGAAACATAATTTTACTAGTCTACTAAGGCCTAGGTAAAGTAGGTCCTAAGGGATATAAATTAACCATGGGGTGAATAATGTAGTTTGGTATCAGTGTATAGGGATAGAGTTGGGTATAAGAATCTTATCCATTTCCTTTTCAGATGGAAGAATATGTTGATGGGTTAGTTTATCGTACCATGTGTATTAAATCTGGAATATTGGAGTTAGTTTATAAAGATAGATTTGATAAGATATGACATGATTGGAATAGTTATGTCATATATAACTAAAACCAAGGATGTGAGCTAGGTCAAGTAATATACTCGACGCATGGGATGGATATCTAAGTGTGGGATGTGGGATGAGATTTTCTAGTACTTTTGAGATATCCATGATACCATACATTAAGGGGGTTATTTTATCTTATGGGGGAGGTTAAATCCATTTTCCCTCCTTGATATCCACTTTAAGTATATGTTACTATCCATAGGACCTACCTTAATAGAGATATTTTGACTCGTACTAGAGGTTTGATCAATTGTTTCCCACCACAAGATCCACTTCTGATATATGAAAGTAGACATGGGTAATATATGTTTATATTATAGTTTTTATCATGCGGGAGGTTAGACTTATTTTTTCTCTCACGATTTTTTGGCTATATATGTGATTTTCTATGGGACCTTCCTCATGGTGTTTGTGCAGGAGGATAGATTTGTGGTTTCAGTCATCAGACAACATACATTGAGAAAAATGATGAAATTCCATGTTTGTTCATCACTTCATGGAATACGTTATCCACTGTATGAAAAATCCCCATGGTTTTGGAAGATTACACTATGGTCTAGTGTAATGTTCCTTAAAATCCAAAATTGAAACCATAACAAATCAGGGAACAATCAGGAAAAAGAATAGTGGAAAGAGGAAGTGATCACACCTTGAAACATTGTTAAAATTTATAGCAATAACATCCCTCATAATATGGGTTCATGGAAGGAAGGTGGAGGGGAGAATTCATCCAAAATTTTCCTTTACACATATTTATTCGACAAAAAGAATAAAGGATTAGCCCAGAAAAAACTAATTTCAACGTAAAAAAACAGCCATGATGTAGATTATAGTGTGACCCATAATGTCATAGAATAATAAAAAAAACCTAAGGAAAGTTTACAATTTGATCAAGAGGTTTTCAATGGAACCACCCTACCCCTAGTAAAATTCATAAAACTCAATCGAGTTATCCAGGGTGAAATGTTTATTATGTTGTGGCATGGAACTTCCTCCCTGATCATCCATCATGGAACATCACCTTTTCTATAGTTTGATCATAATATACTCTCGAACATAGCAATATGAATCCTATTTATTACTTCCCAAATACCCTCACATTTGTAACACTACACCACAATGTGGTCTACCCCTCTATGTCAAAATGAACGGTCCCCCTTCATGTCACACCAAAACAACCATTTTACCATGTGGTCTACCAGCGAAAGTGAAATTTTATCCTAACTCCTGAAATCCCCTAGCCACACTAATACCTAAAAATACCAAGACCAAATATAAAAAACCTAAAATTAATACGTGAGTTTCAATGAACATGGTTCAGATCATCAAATTTAAACACCCTCTACTCTTGGATTGACAAAATTTAAGTTTCCCCTAGATTGATCGACCAGTAATTACATGATTCATTAAACACTCACCACCAAAGCACTTGTCATCCTTTATAATCAACCATAGATATATCCTATCTTCTATTTAATTTATCAAAATCCAATATTTATCCTTCATAACAAATTATAACCAAATTGAGTGTGGCTCAACCACTCATGCATTAAACTCAAATACACTGAATTTTCTTCAAAACCCCTCAATATGATACTTAAATCACAATTTTCTCACTTGATATTATGCTATATATGATATTCATATCACATCACACTGAATTAAATAAAAAACACTATCTAGTCCTCTACGGGATGAATTTCCCAAAATGATGAGACTCGCACACCGATCCAACATCACATCAACCAGATCACAACACCTTTACTCCCAGAAGCATCATGGAATCACCCAAACACCCACCTTGAGGTTCAACAGAACACATGATGTAACTCCATGGTTTAATTCCTCAACATATTAAAATTCACTATCATAATCTCCCTATGATCATAAATAACCCTTGGTTCAAGTAACCTTATAAAAACATGAAATTCCATTTGATTCATCCTCCCAAGGCACTAACTCTACCAAAACACTGCTATTAAATTATAATGTTGCTATTCATTGAGGAACCATATGGAATTTTCTTACCAGTACACTGGTCCCTTTGGAAACATCACAACCACCCACCAACTGATTCCACTATATCATGATTTTACTAACATGAAAATCATACATGAAGTGATCGATAAGATGATCTATGTTATATAAGTATCCATGTCACCTTCCTTTTAAACCATTATACTCGATATCCATAGCCTACATCTTTTCCATTACCAAATGTAATGACCTAATGTAACCTTTGCAATCATACCTAATTCTTAAACAAAAATTCCCTTGACAACCATTTATAGGCATACCCAAAACACCATCCCTGATATTCATCATATCAAAAAAAAAACATAGGACACCCCTTCCCAATGCCCAAGCTAGAATGTAACATATCCTGAGGAATGTTTCTATTAACATTGTGTTGATAATAATTTCTAAGGGAATAAAATATAATCATTAGGAATGATTTATCCCTTGATAACAGAAATTAATAAATGATACCAAGTAAATGAAGCAAAAGAATACCCAAAAATAAGCATTCAAAATCTAATAGATATCTGAAAAATTAAGTACAAAACTGGAAAGACCAATATAAGGGACACTAGAATAAATGCAAAAAATATATGAAATAAATGACTATCTTCTTATGAAACATGAATTCATTCCCATTCCACCACATCCATTTCTCTCAACTAAGAAAATATCCCAATCCTTATTGAAGTAAATTTCTTATCTTTACTTAAAAAAAGTATATTTAGTGAAACAAATATGCATACACCAAAATAATTTACATAGGGTGAGAGAATAATTATTCCACTCACATTCCACCAAATAATCCATGTAAAAATTTGATAAAATAAATCATAACTTACTAGTTTGAAATATAATATAAAAATAAAGTTTTTATTTTTAAAAAAATTTAGTAACATTGGTATTTCACATTTCAAAAAAAATTAAAAAATAATAATTCAAATATTTTAAATAAAGTAGGAATAATTAGATAATGGAATACATTAAAGAATAAATATTCCACACCAAACAAGAAGAACCCCATAGGTACGTAAGGTTAGATCAAATAGGTTATATATAATTGAATTACTTTTTTGCATATGGGATCCTCTAAGTAGTATCCCATCAAACTCTAGTGTGATCCCCCTGAGAAGGCTAACAAAAGATATCAATGGGATAAGTATTAACATGCACTATAATGGAATCATATCAAAGTAAACTAAATGAAAAGAAACTAGGATGATTATCCACCACTTAACCTAGCATGGTGTAAGTCATAATTTCAACTTATGTATCCAAGTCTTCTTAGGAGGTAATTACCAAAATCTGGGATTTAATAATTTAAAAAATACTTTATCAATTCAATTCCATCACAACAAAATTCCTAAAATTTATTATATATTATAATCAAACTTTTACACACCAACACCAAAAGAGATATATTTCAATGTTATAAAAAAACTAACATGACAGTAAATATCATAATTAGTAAATAAATTTTTATCGTTGGAAAAAATATCAAAGTACAAAAAATAAACATTTTTATAACTTAACTAAACCCCTTATAGTTCATCAATGATGTATAAATGAAAAAAGTTAATATTATATAAAAATTCAACTTTAAGGTAACTAAAAACACACTTAATCATTAAGAAAATTGGTAAAAAACTAAATTGAAGTCCATTATAACTCACAAGAATTCATTTTGAAAAATTCTATTCAATTTATTCATGAAAAAACCAATGTTATAATTTTACTGAATGACCTAAGGGAATAAAACACAAGTATATAATTATATATATAATCCACTATGAAACTCCACTAAGATATCACCAATGAACAACACAACAATTATAAGTATCCCTAAAATAAAATTAAATAGTATACATTTATAATGAAAATAACATTTCTAAATACCAATCACTTAAAATTCCTTAAATACAAGAAATAATATGGAGTCAACTTACTTTAGGGACACTTTAGTTAATTAAAATGGGTATTTCCCATGTAGAACCAACATTATAAACCTATTGAATCCATAAAAGTTGATTAAAAACCCAAAATTATAAGAATATGATAATATTTCTAGGATTTAAATGTGTGAACAGTCACAGGTGTTCCATGAGATAGAATTGGAGTCTCTAATCAGGTGTGGATGACATATATTTGGCCACTATTACTCTAAATGCAGATATACCTATGAGTTTCAAGTGCTTCACCTTGATATGTAGAAACCTACAAATCCCCATAACCATATATATTTATATGACATGAGAAAGGGGGTAGAATTTGAAAAGGAGCAAGAATAGGAATGGAAGAAGAATAAATGGATAGAATGGCATACCCATGGAAAGGGGTGGATACGTTTACTAAAGAATAAAGTGGATGGATCATAATCCCCCCCTTTGGTGCATGTTGAACTATATTGGTAGGAGAAGAGGTTTTATCTCCTCTTTTGGGTAAAATAATTTTTAAATAATACCGTTATTATAATTTCAATGAATAAATATAACTCTAAAATCCTATCAAACACACCAAATATTAATTAAGACCCAACCTTAAAAATTCCCAACTAAGACTCTTTTTCACTCTGCTAATATCTCTATTCTGATTAACGGTACCCCTAGAGGTTATTTTAAATGCTCAAAAGGTGTTAGGTAGGGGGATCGTCTTTCTTCCATCCTCTTTGTTATTGCTGAAGATTACTTTAGCAGGCTCCTTAACGATCTTGTTAATAAAAAAATGATTAAACCTAATCAAGTTTCCAGGAACTTAAATTCCCCCACCCATCTCTTATATGCTGATGATATTATTCTATTAATGAAAGGAGACCAAAAAATATTCATGATCTCAAAGAAGCTATATCTCACTATGAAGAAATATCTGGTCAAGCTATCTCCTGGAGTGAATCATATATTTATTTTGGTATGAATTTTCCAATTAGAAGGAAAAATAATATCATCACGTATCGGGGTCTTAAAGAGGGCCACTTACCTTTCTCTTACTTGGGTGTTCCAATATTTTTGGGTCAACCGAAAGCTGTCCACATTGCTAATGCCACCTCTCAAATCACAAATCAACTCTCTAGTTGGAAAGGGAAATCCCTCTCTATGGCTGGGAGAATTTGTTTAGTCAAATCGACCATTGTTTCTAAAATGGTCTATTCCCTTATGGTCTATAAATGGCCCGTCGACATTTAAAAAAAATTAATACCTATATTAAAAACTTCATTTGTTCTGGAAGCATTTTTGAAAAG
Organism: Viscum album; assembly: GCA_963277665.1. Taxonomy (NCBI): domain Eukaryota; kingdom Viridiplantae; phylum Streptophyta; class Magnoliopsida; order Santalales; family Viscaceae; genus Viscum; species Viscum album. The sequence continues at coordinate 1,816,666,355 of OY728150.1, forward strand.
AATCTTGTTACTATCCCTTGGAATACATGTTGTAAACCCATCGCTAATGGTGGAATTGGCATTAAAAATTTAAATCTTTTCAATGATGCTCTTCAGGCTCGTCTTACTTGGTGCATTATTAACTCCACTTCTAAGGCTACTGAATTTTTGAAAATTAGATTCTTCTCTAAGCTTATAAAAGGGAACTTTAATTTCATTAACTCTTCCATCTGGCCCTCTATCCGTGACTCTTATCAAAATATCATGCATAACTCCAGATGGATTGTCAGTGCTAATTCTTTTGTTAATTTTTTGTGTGTAAAATGGCGTGGTAACCCTCTGATATCATTGTTACCCACTAACAATCCTCTTGATGATACTAATTAGACCATAAAGGAAGTCTTACAATCTAATCAATTTGATCTCCCTGACAATATTTTGCAATCTATTAATTACTATTCCTTTTCCCCTGAGGGTGATTTTCTTGTCTGGGAACCTTCTACTAATGGCATTCTAGATTATAAAAACTTTTATAAGCATAATTTCTCTGAAAATGAATCTAATTTCCTCTGGGTGAATCAATTTACAAACCTTGGATTAAACCTTCGAGGCTTACCCTTATTTGGTGTATTTCTCATAATAAACTACCTACTGAAACTGGTCTGCAAGTCTTTGGTATACAACTTTGTTCTAAGTGTCGTTTGTGCAATCAACACAGAGAAGATGCCAATCACCTCTTTCTATCTTGTGCGACGACCTCTGCCCTGTGAAATTATATTTATGATTTATTTAATTTTAGAAAACTCCTTACTAACTCAATCTCCTTGTTCTTAAGAAATTGCACTAGACATGAAGCTTCTCTTCAAATCAAGAATCTATTTCTTGCGGCAGTGGCGGAACTCCTACATGAGCTTTGGTATGTCAGAAATGATCTTATTCACAATAATCATTCTCTCAATCTTAATGCAGGAAAATCTCGGATTCTTATTGCGATTCATGAAGCTGCCTCAATGCAAAAAGACTGCTGTGACAACTCGGTTAGTGATTTTGAGATTCTTCGACATCTCCATATCTATGGCATCTTCCCAAAGCCTAAACGTTCCTTTGAAGTGTTCTGGAAATCTCCAATGCCAGGATGGATCAATGTGAATGTGGATGGAGCTTCCAAAGGCAATCCAGGTCCTTCCAGCTGTGGTGCGATCTTCAGAGACTCAGCTGGCCAATGCCAAGGATGCTTCTATGTGGGCTGTGGTTACTCTTCATCTCTGGAGGCCGAAATGCTTGGGGTCATTCATGCGGTTGATATCGCGATTCAAAGAGGTTGGAGAAAGCTATGGATTGAAAGTGATTCAACCACTATCATCCATGCCATATGGAATGGCAACATCCATCTTGCCTGGCCTCTTACTACTCGTTGGATGAACTTCCTCAACTTGTTCAATGGGATTGACTATATTGTGACTCATGCATACCGTGAAGCAAATGCAGTTGCTAACTCTCTTGCCAACAAAGGTCTTCATCAGATCATGACTTGGATGGACACAACTCCTTCTGACTTATTATATCTCTTTGATAGAGATTGTAAAAAAATCCCTTCCTTTTGCCTCTTGTAATCCTTTTTATCTTCCAATAAAATGTGCTTTGGTCTTTTGACCAAAGTTTCACCTTTAAAAAAAATTAGTATACTTGATTATTTAGTAATATAAATCAAAAAAATACTAATAACATTTAAAAACACATATATATTTTAGACAAAAAATAAATATTCATAATACCATCAATTAATTACTTGAATATAATAAACAATTAAAAATAATAAAATAATAATCAAATGTTAACTTTCAATAGGTCTATAGAATTCATGGCATAAAATTTGAAGTTTCATGTTAATATGAATACATGAACCATCACCTTGCACAGTCATCAAGACCATACAACACCTAAAATTATTTAAAAATTTAAAACCTCACTATTTTGTTCCCAAATGATAATTAAAATTAAAATATACCCAAAAATATAAAAGTAGATTTTTACGTAGTAACTCTTCCTAGAAATGGGGGTTACACCCTCATAATCCATTTGTGTGATCCCCACTACATGAATCTCCTTACCATTTATTATTAAGAGTAATTTTAGAACGTTTCCAACATAACATGTGTTTCTCACTTTCGAATCCATGATCACTCCATCCGAGAAGACCCCTATTAAGCTATATTTCCAAATCTACAACATCATGGTGCTCTAACCCACAACTATTCATTTCACTGATAATTCAATACTCATCTCTATCACCTTTGAAAACATAACATGAACTGATATATTCATCACCATACACAGAATTACCCCATTCCAATCCATAATTTATATAAACTAGACCCACTAATGTCTCATATTATCATATGCGAAACACATCCAATTCCCATCAAAACCTCATGCCTCCCATTCTATTAGTGTATCACCAACCTAAATCAATCATCTCATCCTATGGATAACACATACCCAAAACCCACTAATGTTATGAAACTAACATCTAATTAATAAGGAACTAAGGTGTGCCTATCACTATTACCTCATTATTTCAAAAACTAAGGATCTTCTGGAATACCAAAAATTATTAATGAATCTATAAACATCCTATTCAAATACTCTACATTCCTAAGGGGTCATTCAAATATTCACTACCCCTTTCTTATGAAATAGTGAACCCCTCAAATAACCCACTCACAAGTCACCTTCTACTTCTCTTCTAGATATTATCTAAACCAAAATGGGTATGTAGTCCTATATCACATGATCATATTACCATAATCATACTACTATACGTCACCTTTCATCCCTCCTAGGATCATGGTCCTAATCAAAAAACCCTACAACCCATGCTTGTCAACACAATTATAAAAAGGAACTCATAGTGATTTATTTCAAAAAAACATAAGGTATTTTTGTAATGCCCTAACCCCAGTTACCTAGAGTCATTGCATTATTACATAACATTGGCATGATCACAAGGGATCAAATCTTGAAAGACGGATCAGTTTAGTATCCTTGGAAGTACTAAATACATTCATAATTTTTACATTATATTATAAAATAAAATAAAACATCAACATTGACTTCATTGACCACATTAATTTCCCTTGTTATATCCCTATAGGTTAGTTATAATATACTTCTTCACATCCTAGAGAAAATAAAACATAGAAAGGGGGAGCTCAGATTCTCAGTAAGGATAACAATATAGCGGAAACTTTCATAAATATTTATAAAGATTTAAGGCAATGTATAAGACTAAAAAAATCCTTTTAAACATAAACATAACCATAATATGGAAAAAAATAAATCAAATAATGCTATTTACTTAATCACATGGATATTCTACTAGTTGAATAATCACATGTAATATCAATATCCAATTTCTTAATGATGGAATGCATAATGCCAGACTTCATAACCACATACTCAGGGCCTCGTTCCAAGACTACGAATAAGATTTTGTCAAGGCCTTGTGCCGAGACACTAGTTTGTCTCATGAGACCTACCGATGCATCAAGGATCTATAGTGGGCTCCACCCGTTACTTACTATGTCTAATGCATTTTTCATATGAAAAGGTTTAAACATAACATAAACATTCATATTAAAACTAGCATACGAAATGTCAATACTTTATCCATAAACCATGAATCATATAAAAATAACACATCGATAGTAAAAAATATCAAAAAACCTTCAATACAATATAGAATATTTGTATCATAATTAATCAACTTCAAATAAGTTTAAAATCCTTCAAAAGATGTTGACATATATGAAATCAAAACCTTTGGAGAGAAATATCTCTTTCTATTTTGAAATCATTTAGATGTCATTTATAAAAGAAAAAATTTATTTTAAAAATATTATTATACTATTGTAAGGGATTCTCTGAAGGTGTTATAATGGCGGAAAATTATGGCACCTACCATATAAGTTAAAAGAATATTCTTTCCTTAATTTGGTTGAAATGTTCGTAAAAAACCTTGTTTGGAAAACGACTGAATGATTCCTTTATAAAATTTTTATAAAAAGTAAAAAAATGTATAAAGGACTTGGACCCATAGTTTAGGAAATAGTAAAAATATTTTAAAATATATTTTTATGAAACACGGATGTGGATGATAAAGAGATCCCAGTAGATATTCACATATAAACAACCTCAGATAACGATGAGATTGTGAAATTAACCCTTACCATGTACTTTTTCTTAGTCGATGGAATGTTAACCTCATTTATAATAGTTAAATAAAATTATTAAATTATACATGAAATATATACAGAAATATGATATCATATATGATCCTATAATATTTATTTTTTAATAATATTTCAGTAGTATCATCATTTCAGGTGTTAACTGATTTGTTTTCCTTTATATGCTTGGTTACGTAAGCCATGTTTATTATGGATAGGATGTATTTGAATAATATACAGAATTATATTATGTTCATAAACATTATCTTTAATCATAAAATGAAAATTATTCTTGAATTATTATGATGGGGAATGAATCTCATTGCGTTCATGGAGATGGTAATCCGTACGTACCTACAATGATAATATCATTATATTAATGGTGAAATCGTATGTAATTGGATGGTATATCATATATACAGATTCATTAACATGTTATACATATTATTAAAATCATTTATACTCATTATTATACCCATCCAAATAATGAAGTGTTTGAATAACAAACTACACCATGACGTGGAGACGGTAAGCGGTACGTACGCACGTATGGTGAATTTTTAATTTATAGGATGGATAGAATAATTAATATGATTGTACCATATTTATAACAACATTACATTATGTATAAGGTACTGTATTTATTATTTTTTTTATCGAAACAACAATGAAATAATAAGTTGAAGAAGAAAAGAACTTGAAAGTGGGTGGTAAAATTATTACCTCTTTTTCGGTTGTTTTCTTTTGAGTTGATCAAAAGGGCTCCTTAGGTTGGCTTTCTGATCAATGTAAGGCCTCTAGGTTGACTTGAGGGAATTTGGTAAGATATTTTTGTAGGGTTTGGTTGAGCCAAATGGATTTGGAGGTGTGAAATTAAGATAAGGGGAAGTACCCTTTTATAAGAGAGGTGAGGGTCACTTTAGGAAAAGCTTGAAATATTATTTTATAATAAAATAATTTTTGATTTTTAATGGCTCAAAAATGATTTATTTGGAGGATAAGGTGGGTATTGGTCGAAAAAATGTCAACCAATATATTTTATCTAGGTTTAGGTCACCATATTAACCTTATCTTTTATATTTAACTCTTAGTTAAATAGTTGGACATTTATCATGTCTCTTTGTATTTTTATAGTTGGTTAATAAACATACTATAGAAAGAAAAGAGAACACCAGGTGGTTCATTAATAATATATAAATACTTATATAAGCATTTTGGCTGACCATTATATTTTTATGAATGTTATATCAATTAATAATATAGTATTTGTTTTAAAAACTCAATTATGTTAATTTTGACACTATTTAAAATTTGATTTTTTTGAAAGCCATTAAAACTTTATCACATCGAATGAAATTTATTTAACCTGACCTAACATGTCATATTAACCTATAAATTTATTCTAATTCATAAGAAGTCTCAATTTAAATTTATTTGGATATTTATAATATCAATTATTTTAATATTTCATTAATAAGGTAATTACTGCATCATCATTGTGTCATAAATTAATTTAATTATTTAATGTCTAAAAATTATAAATAAAATACCATTATGTAGAAAATATTTTTATATATCTAATGAATATTTATATTTGAATTTATCTTTATGTGTAACCCTATATTAAAACCGGTTTATTTATTAAACATTGAATTTAACACTTTTAACTCTTCTTCAAATAAAATAATAATAAATGTCATAATCGAATCCAAGTGGACCAAAGAGGATTGTATTTTATTAATAAGGTTTTTTTTGTCTAATTAATCTTATTCAATATAATTAGTACATGTGTTAGGGTAATTATAATATCATTTTCACCCTTAATAACTCTATTTACTTTTAACCATGGTAAATAAAAGTCAAAAGTTACTATAACCCAAAAATTATTTTCATCTTATTGAACCACATTTTACTTAAAAATGTTAACCATGTCTCTAGTATTTTTGAAATTCAAATCACTGAAGCGGTAATGTTATGTTTTATGCAAATTTTCAAATTCTCCTAGAAGGTGGGTAAAAGACTGTAAAAATGTCAATAAATTTTCATATATCTGAACTTATTATAAAATGATTCCAATGAATTAAACAGAACATATATAGGTATTATGTATCTATTGTTACCTAAAATATATTAAAATAAAATAACTAATTATTTAAATAAAAATTTGGTTTTAAATAATAATGTAGTGTTTTCACTATTCATCAAAAATTCAAAGTTTTCAGAAAATACTAAAAATTCACCCAAAGCTAAATCTTATATTCAAAATCCAAAAATGAAGCCCATTTTGAAAAATAAAATTTATAAAATTTCAAAAAGTGGGTATTATAATTCACAATGGCTATTTTGGTTGGTCGTGGTGTGTTAAAACTCCAAGTTCCGTACAATGCAAGATACTGCGTTATTCAAAGGGAAACGCATTGTAGAAGATTGGGGTGTTACATTCTCCCCTACTTCAAATAATTTTATCCTTGAAATATCTAGAATATTACTACATAAAAAGATTCATGTGGCTCTTTATCATAAGTTCCTCAGGTTCCCACGTTGCCTCTTCCATCTTACGGTTTCTCCATAAAACTTTTACCAAACGAGTCATCCAGTTTCTTTGCACTTGTTCTCTGTTATCAAGAATTCTGATAGGCTCTTCGCAATAAGACAGGTCAGGTTCCAATTCTATTTCATCATTGGTGAGTACATGCATTGGGTCAGGCATGTATTTTCTCAACAGTGATATGTTGAACACATCATGAAATTTGGAGATATTTGGAGGCATTTCCAAATGATAAGCTAAAACTCCAATTTGTTCTAGAATTTTGAAAGGTCTGATGTACCTAAGACTCAATTTACCCTTCTTACCGAATCTTATAACACCCTTCTATGGAGATTAATTCAATAAAACATGATCTCCTACTTGAAATTCCAAATCTTTCCTCTGATTATCAGGATAGCTCTTTTCCCTACTTTCAGATGCATTGATGTGGGTTTGGATAATCTTCACCTTTTACATTGTTTTCTCAACATGATCAGGGACTACAAGTTTTCTTTCACCAACATAATCCCAACAAGTTGGTGTGTGACATCTCTTTCCATATAACACTTCATATGGTTCCATCTGAATACTTGAATGGAAGCTATTATTATAGGAAAATTCTGCTAGAGGTAAGTACTAATCCCACATACCTAGAAAGTCAAGTGAGTAAGATCTCAACATGTCTTATAAAGTTTGAATAGTCTGTTCTGATTATCCATCAGTTTGAGGGTGGTAGAAAGTGCTCAAATGAAGTTCAGTATCCAAGGACTTTTGAAGACTTTTCCAGAATATTGATGTAAAATGGGGATCACGATCAGAAAAAACAGATATGGGTACACCATGAAGTCTTACAAATTCATTAATGTGTAGTCTTTCTAGACATTCATGTGGTAAATCTTCTCTTATAGAAAGAAAATGAACTGAATTGGTAAGACGATCAACAATGACCCATATTTCATCATTCCTTCTAGGAGTCTTTGGTAGCCCCATGACAAAGTCATTCATAATATTATCCCATTTCCACTCAGGTATGGGAAGAGTTTGCATGACTCCTCATGGATATTGCCTTCCAGATTTCACTTATTGACAAACCATACATCTTGACACAAAATCTGCAATCTCCCTCTTCATGTTGTCCCACCAAAAATGTTCCTTCAAATCTCTATACATCATTGTGCTCCTAGGGTGTATAGAGAAATTGGAGTTATGAGCATCCTCCAACAACTCCCATTTTAGATCAAGTGTGTTAGGAACACAAAGTCTCTTCCCAAATTTCAAAATTCCATATTCATATATGAATCCAGTCAATCTCTCATCATTCACAACATTAATCTTCTTTTGAAACTCCTCATCATCGGTATAAGAACTCTTTATCCTTTCTAGTAAAGATGGTTTGGAAACCTTTTAAAAAAGTATTGATGTTTCACCTTCCATGGTCATTCCCATATTCATCTTTACCAGATCCATGAAAATAGGATCCCCTTCAACTCTTATCTTGTTCAAAACTCCATGATCCCTTCTACTCAAAGCATCTTCCACCTTATTTTCCTTCCCCGAGTGGTAGTGTACAGTGAAATCATGATCCTTGAGTAGTTCAAGACATCATATTTTACTCATGATGATTTCTTTCTATGAGAAAATATACTTCAAACTCTTGTGATCAGTATAAATATTACATTTTTCACCATAGAGATAGTGTCTCCATATTTTCAGAGTAAAGATTACAACTGTTAACTCAAGATCATGAGTGTGATATTTTTTCTTGTGAATTTCTAGCTGTCGTGATGCATAAGCAATTACTCTATCATTCTTCATAAGGACACAACTAAGTCCTTTCTTTTAAACATCACTATAAATAACAAACCCATCGGTCCCTAATGGTAGATTCAAGATAGAAGAATTGAATAAACTTCTCTTCAGTTATTCAAAACATTCTTCATACTCTTTTGTCCAAACAAATTTTACCCCTTTACATGTGAGATTTGTTAATGGGTTAGCTAACCAGGAAAAATTCTAAATGAAACATCAATAATAACATGATAAAAAACTACATACCTCAGTTATACTCGTTGGTACTGGCCATTATTGGATTTCCTTGGTCTTTTAGGGATCAACATAGATTTCATCCTTAGAGATAATATGGCCAAGAAAATAAATCTCTTGAATCCATAATTAACACTTTCTAAACATCCCATATAATTCATTTATTCTAAGAGTATTTAGTATAATGTGCATGTGATTTTCATGTTCTTCATAGATTTTGGAGTATACCATGATATCATCAATAAAAACCACTAAAAATTCATCAAGATATACCTTGAAAACTCTGTTCATTAGATCCATGAAAACAGAGGGTGCCTTAGTCAGTCCAAAAGGAATTACTATAAACTCATAATGCTTGTACCTCGTTTGAAATGTTGTTTTCAGAATGTCTTCCTACTTCACACACAACTGATGATATCCATATCGGAGGTCAATTATTGAAAAAAATTGAGATCCATGAAGTTGGAAGAATAAATCATCTATGCGAGTTAGGGGATAATTGTTCTTTATTTTTATAGCATTTATCTACCTGTAGTCAATGCACAACCACATAGATCCATCTTTCTTCTTAAAAAAAAGGACAGGGGCTTTCCATGGAGAAAAAATATGGAAAATAAATACCTTATTACACTATTACTCTAGTTGTTTATTTAGTTACACTAATTCCATAGTGACCATTCTATAAGGGGTCTTCGATATGGGCCTTCATCCAGAAATTAAATAAATGGAAAACTCAATTTCTCATTCTGGAGGATGTCCAGGTAAATCCTCTGGAAACACACCAACATATTCTTGCACAATAGGTATGTCCTCTATTCAAACATTATTTTCCTCACCCATAGTAATTTCATTATATTCTACCCCAATAATTGAATTTAGTAGAGCTATTAGGGTGGATATAGATAAGAATCAGGTGGTGACATTTCTAATCTTAAGATAAGGTATTTTTATCATCATCAAAAGTTGTACCCTCCCTATTACAATAAATTTTTGCATCATGGTCCAAAAGACAAACCATACCAAGGATTATATCAAATTAAATCATGGGTATGACGTTGAGATAAATAGATAAATAATGCTTATATACCTTAATGGGAACTGATTCACAAAATTTATTGCAATGATACTTTCCTTAAAAGATTTGACTGAAAACTACCTTGTTAAATAAAATTGAAAATATCTACTTTTCTTATGAAACTGGGATGATATGAAACAATGAGATGATCCAGAATCAAATAAATCATTGGCTAAACTTGAAGAAACCATTAAATTACCTACCACTACAACTTTCGAAGCATCAACCTCAGCAGTGGTGATCACATAATCTTGCCTTGGTCCATTGGCCTTTTCTGAGGTAAGTTCCCTTGTCGTTTTGGACATTCATTTGCATAATTACCCTTTTCTCTACAATTTTGTCATTAAACACTGATGGCCTCTTTCTTTCCCTTGAAATCACAAGATTGGTGCCCTTTTTCACCACACTTTTAAGAGACTCTCATTCCCTTTAGGCAAGTACCAGGGTGTTTCTTCCCACATTTACTATAGGATAAATATTCAACTTTTCCATTCTTCCCCTTATTTCCATTTCCAGAGATTTCAAAAGATCTCATCTTCTCTTGCTTTGCTTTAAATTCATAAGACATAGAGAATTCATTTTCTGTCTTGATAGCACATGAGACAATATCTTCATACAATGAGTTGGATTGTGAGACTAATGATCGAGATAGAAATGGTTTTAAACCACAAAAGAATCGATCAATATTACTCCTTGGGTTACGTATATAATCTTATGCATGCCTTGCTAACCATGTAAAGTTTTCCTCATACTTTGAGACATTCTCATCCTCCATTTTCATCAGACTCAGAAATTTCTTTTCTGTATTTGTTCGATGGTCACGAGGAAAGTATTTTTCTATGAAAATATTTTTAAACTCCCTCCATTTCATACTTGATACTTCTTCATACTCCTTTGTGTTTTAAATTAATGACAACCATTGATCTACATCTCCCGTGAGGTGATAAACTACCATGACAACTTTTTCTCTTTCACTACTCTCCAAAGTACAAAATATTTTCTCTAAGGAACTTCTCTATTTCTCAGCTACAAATGGATTTGTAGACCCTTTGATTGTTGGTGTTTGTTTCCTCATGAAGCAGTCTAACATTGATCCTCTGCATTGTGGATCAGGGTGCTCCATATAGGTAAGGTTATTATTCATAACCTAAGGGGGGTTTCCTAGTACGGTGATATGCTAATCAGCACCAGTTGCATCAAAAATTCTACTATAATTATCTTGTGTATGAGGGAAATCCCTACATGGATTGCGTGGGTTGATATGGTTTCCATTCCTTCCACTATGTTCCATTTATAAAAAATGGCATACAATATATTAGTTTATGAATCGCAATACATAATTCCAAACTTGTAAACCACTTAACATAAATTGAATAGTTTATGGATATAATCCATAATCATAAGAATGTTTTCTTTAAGGAGGTATATACTCATAACTCCTTCATAATGGTTTTTAATGAAAATGTGAATTTTCCTAAGAATATCCCCTAAGAGTGTCATAACCAAGAGTGTAGAAAAGTCCATTATCATGTACCCGGATACCCTGGGTCAAGCTCGAAACTCTTTGCCAGAGTTTTCACTCTTAGGTACATTTGTGCCAGAGCCGCCTCTACCATCTCGTATCCAGACATGGATGTATTTCATGGAAAATACACAAAATCTATACATTACGAAAATTCTAGGAACTCCTTCCATACCAATCCTCAAAGTCTATCTTAGGGTAATATGATATAATTAGAGTTTATCTAAATCTAGTTTCCAAGGTTTGTACTAAACTTCCTCTGATACCAACTGTAATGCCTCGTCCCTAGTTACCCAGAGTTAGTGCATTATTAAAAAACATTATCATGATCACAAGGTATCAAATCCCAAAAGACTGATCAGTTTAGTAGCTTTGGAAGTACTAGGTACATTGATAAGTTTTACACTATATTATAAAATGAAAAACAACATCAACATTATCTCTATTGACCACATTAATATCCCTTAGACTATCTATACAGGTCATTTATAGTATACTTCTTCCAATCCTGGGAAAAATAAAAAATAGAATGGTGTGAGATCAGATGCTTAGTAAGGATAACAATATTGAAGACACTTTCATAAATATGCATAAAAATTTAAGGCAATGTATAAGACTAAAAAAATCATTTTAAACATAAACATAAGAATAATATGGAAAAGATAAATCAAATAATTCTATTTACTTATTCACATTTATATTCTATTAGTCAAATAATCACATGTAATATCAATATCCAATTTCATAATGATGGAATGCATAATTCCAGACTTCATAACCACATATTCAAGGCCTCGTGCCTAGACTACAAATAAGATTTTTTCAAGGCCTTGTTCCAAGACACAAGTTAGTCTCATGAGACCTACCAATTCATCGAGGAGCTATAGAGGTCTCAACCCATCACTTACTAAGTCCAATGCATTCCTCGTATGAAATGGTTTAAACATAACATAAACATTCGTATTAAAACTAGCATAAGAAATTTCAATGAATTATACATAAACTATGAATGGTATAAAAATCACACATCCACAGTAAAGTATATCACAAAACATTTAATACAATATCGAATATTTTTATCATAATAAATCAACTTCAAACATGTTTAAAATTTATCAAAATAAGGTTGACATATATGAAATCAAAAATATTTGAGAGAAATGTCTCTTTATATTTTGGAATCATTTAGAATTCATGTATAAAAGAAAACATTTATTTTTAAAATATTCTTATAATATTGTAAGGGAAGCTTCAAAGGTGTTATAATGGATAAAAATATTCACCCGATGTATAAGTTAAAAAACATTCTTTCCTTAATTTTGTCGAAAAGGTTGTAAGGGACCCTGTTTGGAAAATGATGGAAAAATTCTTTTATAAACATTTTATAAAAAGTAAAACAAGGGTATAAATGAATTTAACCCATATTCTAGTAAATAGTAAAAAAGTTTGAAATATGTTTTTAAGAAACATGGATGTGGATGATAAAGATTTCCTAGTAGATACTCACATATAAACAACCTCGGATAATAAAGAGATTATGAAATTAACCATTACCTTGTACTTTTCCTTAGTTGATGGTATGTTAACATCATTTATAATAGTTAAAAAATTGTTATAATATTATTCAACAACTATATACATAAATATGTAATCATATATGATCCACTAATATTGACTTGTTAATAATATTTCAGTAGTATCATCGTTTTGGGTGTTAACTGATTCATTTTCCTTTATATGCTTGGTTATGTAATACATGTTTGTTATGGATAGGATATATTTTATTAATATACATAATGTTATTATTTTCATTAAAATTATTTTTAATCATAAAATGAAAATTATTCTTGAATGATTATGATGGGGAATGAATCTCATCGCGTTTGTGAAGATGGTAATCCATACGTACGCATGAGCGACAATATCATTATATTGATGGTGAAATCATATGTAACTGGATGGTATATAGTATATAAAGAATAATTGACATGTTATATTCTTTATTTACATCATTTATAAAAATTATTATACCCATCAAAATAATTTAGTGTTTGAATAAAAAACTACACCACAATGTAGAGACGGTAAGTCGTACGTACACACGTATGGTGACTTTTTCATTTATTGGATGGATCGAATAATGAATATGGTTGTACCATATCTATAATAACATCACTATTTATATAAAGTACTGGATTTTTTATTTTGGTATGGAAAAAACAAAAAAAGAGTAAGTGGAAGAAGAAAAGAACATGAAAGAGGGTGGTGAAATTATTACCTCTTCTTCAGGTGTTTCCTTTTGAGTTGATCAAAAGGGGTCCATAGGTTTGCTTTATGATCAAAGTAAGGCCTCTAGTTTTAAGTAAGGGAAGTTGGGAATATATTTTCTAGGGGTTGATCGAGCCAAATTGCTTTGGATGTATGAAATTAAGAGAAGGGGAAGTGCCCTTTTATAAGAGAGGTGAGGGTCACTTTAGGAAAAGCATAAAATATTATTTTATAATAAAATAAATTTCGGTTTATAATGGCTCTAAAATGATTTATTTAGAGGATAAGGTAAGTATGGGTCGAAAAAATATCAACAAATAGGTTTTATACTAGTTTAGGTCACCATATTAACCTTATCTTTTAGATTTAACTCTTAGTTAAATAGTTTTACATTTACCATGTCTCTTTGTATTTTTATATTATGTGGTTAATAATCATACTATAAAAATACAAGAGAACCCCAAGTAGTTCATTCGTAATATATATATCTTTATCTATGTAATTTGGCCCAACCAAAAAAAATTAGGAATATTATATCAATTAATAATATAGTATTTGTTTTAAAAAATCAATTATGTCAATTTTGACACTATTTAGTATTTGATTTTTTTCAAAGCCATAAAAACATTATCACTTCAAATAAAATTTATTTAATCAACCTTGACATGTCATATTAACATATAAAATTAGTTTATTTCATCATAAGTTTCAATTTACATTTATTTGGATTTTTATAATATCAATTATTTTAATATTCCATTAATAAGGTAATTACTACATTATCATTATGTCATAAATATATTAAATTATTTAATGTCTAAAATTTATAAATAAAATACGATTATTTAGGAAATATTTTTATCTTTCTAATGAATATTTATAGATGAATTTATATTATGTTTAACCCTATATTAAAAATGGTTTAGTTATTAAACATTGAATTTAACACTTTTAACTTTTCTTTAAATAAAATAATAATAAATGTACTAATCTAATCCAAGTGGGCAAAACACTTTTGGTCGAATTAAAATTATCCAATAGAATTATAACATGTGTTAGGGTAATTATAATATCATTTTAAACCTTAATTACCCTATTTATTTTTAACCGTGGTAAATAAATCAAAATTTACTATTCACCAAAAAATATTTTCATCTTATTGAATCAAATTTTACTTACTGATGTTAACCATGTCTCTCATATTTTTGAAATTAAACTCATAGAAGTGGTAAAATTATGTTTTATGCAAATTTGAAAATGCTCCAAGAAGATGGTTAAAAGACGGTAAAAATTTCTATAAAATGTTATTTATCTAAACTTATTATAAAATGAATTCAATGAATTAAATTGAACATATATAGGTATTATGTATCTATTTTTACCAAAATAAAATTAAATTAAAATAACCAATCATTAAAACAAAAATTCGATTTTAAACAATAATGCAGTGTTTTCACTATTCATCAAAAATTGAAAGTGTTCAAAAAAATACCAAAAATTAACCCTATGCTAATTTTGATATTCTAAATCCAAAAATGAAGTCCATTTTGAAAAAAAATTATAAAATTTCAAAAAGTGTGTATTACTATTCATAACAGGTAGTTTGGTTGGTCATGGTGTGTTAAAACTCCAAGTTGCGTACAACGCATGCTATTACATTATTCGAAGGGAAACGTATCGTGGAAGCTTGGGGTAGTACAATTTAACTGATTTTTAGGTTTACCAAATGATCACACATTCCACTCCACATAGGCATCACTCAAAAACCAGAAGTAATTTACCAACTCTCTACTCATCCGAGACCTAACCATCTAGGATCGCCTCTCACTATCCCATTGAAACCCATACCCAAACCAACATGTATAGGAATCTAACTGATCCCACCTTACCAAAACAATTGTTAAACAAAAATCACTCCAAGTTATTTACATCATAATATCCCAAGTAATCTCACCAACCATTCTTCACCCTATCAATGGTATCCTGCTCACTAAGAAAATATTTACCCATCCTGAAACCTATCTTAAGCATAACCCACCTATTCCAAACTATCACCAAGGAATCAAAACCCAAACCCACCCATCAAGGGTATCCATGCATCACCTTTACATAGAGACTATATAATTATAATCAGATGATTTTCCATAACAATATATATGTAACATGTCCTAAAAAACATGACACAACTAAGTAGAATGTTTCCAAAAAGTTATATTAGAAAATACAATATAAGTTATTATTGAAACTTTAAATAATTGAACCCACTATGATATCCTACTCATCAATCATGCATATAAATAAAATTTTCATGTGAATCCTTTGTTCAAATTATAATGCATCTACAGTTTCCTCTTTTCACTATGAGTGATGAGTAAAACCTAAATTGTAAGATCAAATCAGCACATAATACTTGAATAAATATTTCAACTATAAAAGTAAACACCAAAAAACAAAATCCCATAACTCTAGTAATTTGAACTTCCCACCAGACAGGTTTTCAGGATGTACCAAACCGAGGTATATCACAAGCTCTAACACTTCACCATATCTAACTACTAAGTCCCAAAATAGTAATAAAAATAAAAAACAAGGCACTAACACAATTTTTTAATGTATGGAACATTACCTAGATGGAAGCTCTAAAAGGCCTCATATGTGACTCTCCTTACAAAAAAGGTTGTTGACTAGCGATGATTGTATATGATAAACATTGAGTAGACTATACTCTCTATATCACAACCATTAATAACAAATAAATAACCAAATATCATCCAAAATCTACATATCATTGTATGCATAAATGAAATCACAACTATAATTATACTATAATAAATAAAATACAGCCATGTTACATAAAATGATAAATTAAAGTCATATGATCATATATATTAACAAATAACCCACTAGAAAAATCTCATGTACAAAATAAACAAGTAATAAAATTGAAATGAGGTTCCTCAACCATCCTCTAGACTCACCTCAACCCCATATCTAAATCCTATCGATCTACTCTATCTTGGTCCACTATGTAACTTATGGTTAGACCTATGTAACATATGTGGGTTCTAAACACACAATGGGCTCATATAAGTTGTGAGAAATACATCCCAATAAGGTCTGAAAATTTTCATTTAATATATTCCATCATATACGTGTTTATATATGTGTAAATTAAGTAACATAAACATAGGTCATAGAATCATAATTATCGTCTCATCGTGTGTAAACTATGCCACCATGATACCGAAAAATACATAGCATTAGGCATGAAATACATGTGGGTTAGGCCTAAATAGATGAGTCATGTACAAGAGTAGGCTCATTTAAACATTTCCCATTTTGGATTGTTTATATAAAAATTAACATTTTCAAGCCTAACTCATTTTTTATATGGGTTGGAAAAGCTCATGGGAAAGCATGTTTTACAACATTAATTGATGGGATGAATCGAAAAAACAGGAAAAAAATCTCTATATGGAAAATTAATACATAAAAGATAAATCCCACACTATATATAAATCAATATTTAAAATAAAACATCAATGGTTTCACAAAAAAAATTATGAGACTTCAATCCCACAATGAGTACATATAGAGTCTAAAATAATAAAATTCAACTTAGGTATCATCATATATTAATTAGAAATAAGTGATCATACTCACAATAAAGGAAATGATGATAGAGGAGACACTGGTAGAAGTGATGGAATCCTTTTCTAACTTTGGATATTTTTTTATCCAAAGACAGGTCAAGGAAGACGATGTCGAGACTACAAAGGAGGACCATGACCCTATATAAAATATCAATAAATATGTACTTACCATTGATCTGACTGATAATAAAGAAGATGGTATGTATGAAACTAGTGTGGGGATCTTTTATATATGTAGTGTGAGGGGATATCCAAAATGAATAAAAGTGGATTTCTGATGGAAAATACATTCACAACACTATATCCATCATGGAAAAAATTCATAGAAAAAGAGGAAAGGACTAAGAGTTCATGGGGTGAATTTCACTATTGAATGAGATAGGGGTGTGGATTGAGGTAGAGAGGGAGATAGAGAGGATGGACATGGGTGGGTGGGAGAAATAGAGTTGGTGGTTGATGAGGATAGGGATGATGGGATTGGGAGTGGGGGTGGGGATTGTGGGGGGATATGGGAGGAATTGGGTGAGATGGAGTGGGAAAAAATGGTGGAGTGGCCGAGGATCATTATAGAAGGTACTTCTCTAATGAAACAAAAAAAATAAAGACTATGTCACCCTGTGGGCTATCCTAGGGTTGTATGGGTAATTTTATATAGGTATATACATTTTTTGATATATCTATATGGACCCATTTTAAAAATGGATTGGTGAATGTGAACTATAACCATACCATAACCTCAAGTTATCTGGAAAATCCTATGGTTCATAGCCTATTTTGGTATCTCTACCTTATTTGATCACATCTAACTTTATTAATCATAGTTTTGAGTTATAGAAAATATTTTCAAGGGAAAGGCATACCATTGTCAGGACATGGTATACAAATTGATTAATAATGTTCGCTCGGTGATCAAGAAATAATAATCAACTTGGAATCCACTCGTAGTGAATCTTGATCAATTGGGAAACTTCCTCATCATAGCCAGTGAAACATATAATAAGTGGATCCTCATGAGGGGAAAAAATGATCTAACCTTTTGTACTAGAGAAGTCCCCAACTTGAGTTATGATACATGGATAATCACATATGTAGGTAGTGGATCATAAAGAATAAAACAATAGAACTAGCTTCCAACAAGAGAAAAACATACCATCACCAAGTAGGCCCCATTGATAATTGCATATAACCATCGTGAATCTAGAGGAAGGAAATAATGGAACTAACCTCCCACACTAGTTTAACCATCCCCTTAGTACAGGTCCCATGGATAATTTCATATACAAGAAATAGATCCTAATGAGGGAAACAACAAATCCAACCTCCTGCACTAGATGAATCACCCCCCTCAAGGTAAGTTCTTATGGTTATCTCACATGAATTGAGAAATCCTGTCTCACATCCCCCTATTATCTAGTCATTAGGTACATCTAAATCACCACATGTCCTAGATCATAAATCAAGTGAAACATATATGAAACATAGCTCCACTACTTAGGTCTCATGTCATCATGTCTATCCCCATAGGCTAACCCCTCTAGGAAAACCATAATACACAATACATGGAAAGAAAACACATTTGTATAGCCTTCCATCTCACAAAAAACTTTTGTGATTCTCAGATGCAACCGAGTCCCTACCCAATGATGCTAAACCACATTGGTCACCCCATGGTGACTTTTAATCCCAAATGCCCTACTTAACCCTAAAATTATTAAGTTGGTACAATTCCTCTTATAATTACCACATCACTATCTTGTTTTTGATTTCCAAGAACCATTCATACTGATCCAACACCCCTATATTACTCATCTCTATTCCATGGGAATTCATATCTCATGGACCGTTCTTGGGTACCACCTCATACCTCCCATAGGAGGTCTCTCAGTCCATCATCTAGAGGAAACCCTCCTCGTCACACCATACCAAACCCCTAAGGACCTACCACACTCACTGTATGAACCAAGAAAACTACCCACCATCAATCAGGTGTTCCCAAACTTGCGTGAGAAGAACGAATGTCTCACCCATCACCCATAGGCCTAATTCCACTATTAACATAGCATTACCCAAAGGATATCTAACCAGGCTATCCAAACCCCATCCCAAGATCAATGACTAACTCTAGGGCCTCTCACACTAAACTAACACCATCTTCCAATTGAAAAATTAATATTTTGGCACCTTCATCTATTCATTTCATGATTGGGCACTCACTACAAGCCTAGAAATATCTCATCCATTGAATTCCTCCACTCCAAGAACTCAAGGTCCCTATCCAATTTACTCAACCCCAAATACCCATATTGGAATTCACAATCATATATAAACATGCATATCATTAAGTACTATAGATACCAACTACCTCAATTATGGAGTTACCCCCTTTATCCATGCTTGCTAAAATCTATCCAATCCCACCACAGAATCGCCAGGTTTCCATGCCCCATATCATACCACTAACTATAAAAAACTAATTACAAATTTTTTAAATTAATTAAAAAATTATCCCAGCATAGAATAACAATCTTAAAACTTACTAATACACTCCTTGACACTAAAAACACAACTAAAAAAATTATATGAAGTCTAAAGAATATTCCTAAAATCACCATGAGAAAAATACATATTATTCAACACCCATTCATCTACTAATTTAATCCAGCTAAATTGAAAACCACAAATATTTTTTTTGGAAAGCATACCTTAATGAAAATAATGAGAAACATCATGTCCACATCACTCCATAGTGTTATCTATTCATTGTGTGAAAATTACCCATGGTTTGGATAGATTCCACAATGCTCTAGAGGAATAATCATCAAAACACTAACCCCAAACTATATAAAATATGAGGACAACTGAGAAGATTAAGAACTAGATAAAGAGAAAGTTATTGTGCCTCTAATAGCTATAGAAATCAACACAAATAACACACCTCATCAAAGGGGTCCAAGGGTTGAAGGATTATGGGAGGAGCCAACCAAAATGGGCCACCTCACATGGCTATTTGACTAAATGAACAAAGGATATGAACCCATAAACAATAGGTTTGAACCTAATAAAAATAACTATTATAGGGAGTTTTGCATTATGACCCATGATGTTATAGTGCGATGACCAAACCCAGGGTTAGGTTACGACATAAAAAAAAGGGTCACGGTGTAACCTCCCTCCAAATAAACGATTCTAGAAAATTCAATTGAGTTATTTAAGGTGAATCACCACATAAGTTGTGGAATGATACTTATTCCAAAAGAAATCAACACTGTGAAAATCATTAGTTCATAGTTTGATCTCCCCATACTCTAGAACTTAAACATACATTTCTAATTCATCATGTCACAACACCCCCACTACAACATGATCTGCTTCTTACACAAAACACCATCACCTAGATAACATCAGTTTGTAGTGTGGATTACCACCAATATAGTGTAGTAACTGGTACCCCTTAGTCCATGTTTCAATTCCCTTTATTACAGTGTTATTTTTCACATATGGATAAAATTTAGCTCAACTCTTAACCCTCCCCACCATTGGACATTTCTAACACCTAAAAATCTTAAGATCAAATAGAAATAGCCTCAAATTAATACCCAAGGCATGGAGAACTAGGTCTAAAATAATAAATTCAAACTCTCACTATTTTGATATCTATAAAATTCAAATTTACCTATAATTTAATAACCCGTAATGACGCAAGTCATTACAATGATGACTTATAACTGAAGTGAATCCATTTAGAACTTATTATGAAATAAAATGTCACATATCATAAACATTATCTCTACTGTATGTTACTATATAGTCATCTCATTAATTTCGTTTCATACAATCCCACCCCATATTACTACCTTCAATATAAATCACTTGTATATCGATGGTTATGTTATAGATAAATTGTACAACATGTTTAATTCTATTTTAATGCATAACCAATACCTAATAATGGTTTAAATCAAACAATAATTCAGTTTAAATTTGAGGGTGAATATTTTCATGAAAACTGAGAAAAAGAAGAAATTACTTAAAATCTATTATTTTCATATTCAAATATATCGTATTCCTATATGATGTATGGGTGAAATAAACTCAATACATTATTAAGTAATAAATTTTAATACGATTCTTGGCTCCATTATAGAAAAAATTGGGCATTAGCATTGGTTTTTTAGAAGTGGCTATACATAACCCCATCCAAATTATTTTTTAGGTAATTTTGTTATGGTTGTACACAAAATGCCGCAAAATAAATTTTTAGCAATGGTTTTCCAGAAACCATTATAAAATATTGATTTATAATTTGGAAAAAAGATTCATAGAACAAATTCTGAATATATAATCAATTTAATAAAAAAATAGTGGGGATATAAATATTTGTTAATTAATTATATTAGCAGGGCTTTTACCAGGGATAAATTTTTATTTTTTTAAATCAAATTTAATAACAATAATAATAATAAATAACTACATTGTGTGTGTGTATTGTTATTTATTTATATATATATATGTAAATATATTTAAATACATATAAAATGTATTTATGAATTGAGTTTGTAAATATATTACCAATACATTTTACAAAGAGAATACATTATATAAATACATTGTATAAATACATTATATAAATATATAAATGAATTATATAATATATTATATAAATGTATTTATAATAAATTAATTATGTAGATACATTAAACAAAAATTTTTAAATATCTTTTATATAATAAATTTAATTTAATTTTTAACTATATACATAAAAATATAAAAATATAAAAATATACACTATATAATGTATTTAAGTGTGTGTGTCTGTGTGAACTCGCACAATATAAATGTATTTATAAATATGAGTATAAATATATTAATTTAAATATATAAATACTAATAAATTCATTATATAAATAAACTTATTTGTCTATAAATATATAAATATTCCATATTAATTAGTTTATAAAAGTATTTTTAAATATATGTATAAATATATAAGTAAATAAATACACACATGTATATATAAACATACATGAATGAAAATTTTTTTATAACTATATTTATAAATATATGTATAAACACCCACACATTAATATATATATATATAAATATTAACATAAATTCATTTATATTATAAATAATATATTGTACATACAATCATAAACAAAAATACACACACATGTATATACAGACATGCTTATATGCATATTTTTGTGTTTATATATATATATACATGATATATTTGAGGATGGAGGACATCGTATGTAGAGAGGTTCCTAATCCTTCCTGGATATGGTCAGGCTTCAGATCTAATTAACCTTACACCGTTGCAGACAGTGGATCAACAACTATAGGATTACTGAATTTGATTTTGGCTATTTCAGGTGGTGATGAAATGGGGATCGATCAGACAGTGGGTGGTCGAATTTGAGATAGGATATTTTAGGAAGAAACATTTTAGGATTGTGTGATGGATCATGGGTTATGAACTAATGGGTGGTAAGAATCATTTAGTTGTTCATAAAGTAGTGATGACTCATGGTTTCACAATAAGTGGTTCTTAGTCAGTGAAAGACTTGTAGTTGACAATGACAGTGGTGGAGATTATTATTAGATTTTCCATGGATATGAGTATATTTGGGCTATGAATTGTAGTGATAGTGGTGTGAAACTATGTTGGGGTAGCAAAACTCACCATCAATGAAATAACTTTAGAATAAAAGTGAAAAATGTATAGCAAACAATGATTTACACGGTTTAGCAAAGTGATTATGTCCATCGAGAATGGGGGCATGTTCATGATTATTTCTCCAAGTATAAATTGTCAGAGGATCACAACACTACAGATCATTGGAATTGATCCCATTTTATAAATTATTGAAAAATTGATTCATCAATAGTTGTTTGGGTAGTTTATCAAGCATTGGAAATCATCCTCATTGTTGGATGCTTCCACCATGTTGGCTTCTTGGGTTGGTCGCCACCAGAAGAACAAATTACATATGTTAGAGTACATTACTCCTAAATAAATCTACCTAATTGGGATTGGCCACCACAAATATCCCCATAATAGACAATTTGAGGAAGAAGATGTAATTGCAGTCACCTTGCAAGATTCTGACTTCTCTTTTAGTAGAAACATTATCATCATGTCTTTCCCATTATCTTTGGTGTGGATTTTCCCAACATTCATCAATATTTATTCTGATACATTTCATATCCAGTGGTATCGTACAACGATGTTTTTGGTCATAGAATGAAATTTTAGGTTCTTATTGAAATGAATAGTGTTATGAATATAACAATAGAGAAACTAATTCTGTAAAAACTTATTCATCAATATCATCTTCATGTAGCCTGCAGTGATCACAATATACGTGGATTATGTGGTAGAAAAGGAAATGAACTTATGAATTTGTGATTAACATAATAATTCTACCCTACAAATGATATTAGGTACCCTGATATGGATTTCCTCATGTCTACATCTCCATCCATACATCCATCTGTGTATCCTTCAAAAATATGTTTATCACTTCCAAAACATAAAAACTTACTAGATATACCTAAGAGATAACTCAATATCCATTTGACTGATTTCCAATGATCATTTTCTATATTTGATAATAATATTCTCACAATTCCAACAGTATGTGAAATATAAATTTTATTCACACCATGGTATACATAAGACTGCCAACTACTAAATAATAAGAATCTTTTTCCATATCTTCATTCTCCTCCTCAGTTGGTGGAATGTGAATTTTTGTAAGCTTGAGGTGACTTGAAAGTGGAGTAATAACAATTTTTTCTTGAATCATGTTGAATATTTTAAGAACCTTTTCAGTGTACCACTCTTGAGATAGCCAAATATTTTGAATCCTCCTGTCACAGGTAATCGTCATACCAAGAATCTGAGTAGCATCTCCAAAGTCCTTCATTTAAAAAGGATTTTTCATCTCCATTATCAACCAATAAATCTTGGTGATATCTCTACTAATACTCACCATATAATCAACATAAATAAAATAGAAAAATAAATCACCATTATAAAATTGTTTGATGAAGATGAAATGATCAAAATTCATCCTCCTATACTCATTTTTCGCTATGAATGAGTTAGATATCTTTTAACATTTCCTCGATTCATTTTTCAAACCATATTAACTTTTCATAAGTTTACATACCTGGTTTTCATTACCTTTCACCTTAAATTACTCTTGTTTTACCATGTATATCTGTTCATCAATATCACTATGTAAGAATGTTGTCTTTACATCCAGTTGTTGAACCTCCAGGTTTAGACTAGATACAAATAAAAAACTCTAATAGAATAAATTTTAACCATAGCATAATTTTTTTTTCAAATTCAATAGATTTATTCTAATTGAATCCCTTCAAAATCATTCTAGCTTTGTATCATGGTTGTGAGTTTCCATATTCTCCTTCAATTCTATACACCCACTTTTTATTGAGTGCCTTCTTTACATGTGGTAACTCCATTAAATCAAATGAGTGGTTTTGTACAAGGATATCATCTCTTCATAAATGACCGTATTCCATTTCATCTTCAATTGACTCTTGACTATTTCAATATAACTATATAGATCTCCCCCATCAGTGAGCATCCCATACTCATGTGGTGAGAATATAAGGCTCGGTTGTCCTTCTCTTATGGATCTCCTCAACTAAACATCAGGGGGAATATATTATAGAATATTATATGATGGAGATATATCAGCATATGGATACATATTAACTGGTAGTTATGTATTATCAGTGTGATGTATCTCTCTCATTCTAGCTAGAACTGATAATGGTGTGACTGGTTCTTGATTGACTGGAATTTCCTAAGACCACAACATCTCTTCATTTTATGGCCCCTAAAATTCTTTAATCATATGATCCTTACGAAACACAACATACATGCTTCTAAAAATCCTCCTGCTAATAGGGTCACAGAGTCAATATCCAAACTCCTCATGATCATATCCAAAAAATATACACCCCTTTCTTTTTTCCAAATATATTCTCCCACTCATCATTTGGGTTGTGAAAAAAAGACCTACAACTAAATACTCTCAAGTTTTTTATGAAACATATTTACCTATCCAAAACCATTTTTATTGTCATATTTCAATAAAAGTAATATAAAAAGGTTATTAATATCAACAGTGGTCCTTATTTCTTCCCCAAAAAAGGTGTTTGGTAGCTTTTAATTTGAGAGCATACACCCGACTCCCACAAAAATTATTATGTTCATTCTCTTAGAAACACTGTTATGATGAAGAATATTTAGTACTAATTTCTCAATATTGATTCTGAAACTCCTATAGTAATATTCAAATGAACCATGATACTCTACTCTATTTTCTACTCACATACACTTTAATAATATTTTGGTTTCTCTTTCCACCTTTTCCTGAAATGGATTGAAAACTTCCAATACTTGATATTTAGTTTTCAAATAAAAGTCCCAGAATTTTATATAATGAGAATCTATGAAGGTAAAAAATTAAATATCACCTCCCATTGACTTAGTTCTCATCATGTAGACATCGGTGTGAATCTAATCTAAAAAATTTCCTTTATCAAATTTAAATAACCATGAAGTGATACCCTGTGTTGTTTTCCCATGATGAAATCTAAAAAAGTATCCCAATGTGTACCTTGTATTCCAAGAAATAAATCCATATTGGAGATCATTATAATTCATATCTCTATCATGTATCCAAGATGCTAGTGACAAACTTATTTAGGAACCTCTTTTCTAGCTGCATGAATTCTCCTCCAAATGATCTAGAATCTATGAGATAAATAGATGTATCTTTATTTACTTTTGAAATGACCATGTTACCTTTAGTAAGATCCCATTTCCCATTATCTATGTAACTAACATATCTAGTTTCATCAAGAATTATAGTGGATATAATATTGAGGCGAATATCAGGAACATGCCTCACATCCTTCAAAAGTAACCAACATCCAATATTAGTCTCCAAAAAAATAATTCCAATACCCTTAATTTTGGATGTAGCATCATTACCCATATTTACATATTTACAACTCCCTAATGTGTAAAATGTCAAGAAATCTCTTATGGAAATGACATGGTATGAGGCACCCAAATAAACCACCCATGTCGAGTCTTGGTTTGAAAAAATAACCAGATTAACTTCCTCAACATTAATAATATCTTTATTGATAGCTACAACATCATTATTTTGAGTCATACCTTCCCAGTTCCTCTTCTCTTCCTACATTTTCCTACACTCCCTGATGAAGTGTTTGGGCGCACCACAATGGTGAAATATTATTTGATATCTTAATCAGAATTGTTATCACCTCCTAATTTTTAGAATTTTTTCATGGGATTGTATACCTTTACTTCCTCACTACCATTGTTGATTCCCTTGTATTTAAATGATAAGAGCCTTTAATTCAGTTTTCCATTTATCATCCTTCCTTCATAACT
This sequence comes from Viscum album, assembly GCA_963277665.1. Taxonomy (NCBI): domain Eukaryota; kingdom Viridiplantae; phylum Streptophyta; class Magnoliopsida; order Santalales; family Viscaceae; genus Viscum; species Viscum album. The sequence continues at coordinate 1,816,693,117 of OY728150.1, forward strand.
TTTCATTCAATATTATATCTTTCACCATATCCACGGTGAGAGTTCCGTATTGTGTTGAATTGCTGACAGAAAAAACTAGTGTGTCCCACATATATGGTAAAGAAAATAACATTAACAGTTCCTGAAATCATCATCAATAATAATTTTCATGGAATTCAACTGATCAACAGTACCTTGGTTCTCACTCATGTTCTCTGAAAATTTGGTCCCATATTTGTACTTCAATTTGATAAATCGGCTTATCAGGTTTTCTTTGTTCTGTATAGTTTTCATTGAATACATATTTTAAAATTTTCTATATAAAATGGATGCATCGTGTTTGTAGGAAATATTCTGAAAGATACTATTGCCGATCCACTATCTGGTTTGGGAAGTATGATTTTTATTGAGCATGACTAACTCTACATTAGCCGGTGGGGTACTGTTTGACATCTTCTCATCGGATTGAAAACTTATTGGAGACTTCACTGCATGAATTGAAATGGTATTAGTAGTCTCTGCTATTGTTGTCCACAAATCATTAATATATAAATGATCCTCCATTTTGGTTTTCTAGATGGAAAAATTAAATTTTTTGAGTTTAATCATATTTCCAATGTTCTATTACATTTATATAATGATAAAATTTAAAATGTAGCCATACTAGTGTCTCTAGAATGGTTGAAAGAGTTATAAATGCTTCCTAGATGACTAAAAACATACTCTAATTTTCCAAAATATAGAAAAAATAGTTTCAACGGTCTAGATCAACCGACGAGGTGGTGATGACGTGGCTCGCCAAAACATTCTCTGGAAAACCCGCTAGAAAGTTGCCACCAACATTAATAGTATCTTATTCTCCAGTAAGGGGGTACTGTAGAGCCTATGGTTTGGTTGAACCTTTGGCTACCACTACCAAACTTGTTTCAAATCTATTTTGACATTATTTTCATTATTAGAATTGACTCATTGATCTTTTCATGAATCTGGCCTCAAAAAATTTCTGACCTCCTTTAATTTTTCATTCATTGTAAAACTCTTCTGTACCGCTATTGTTTCAGCCTTGGTCGATCTGATACCACTTTTTTGGAAAATCAGAACTCCCTAGTTTAAAAATATATTTAATGCAGAAGATAAAAATTAATAACACACAAGGATGTACGTGGTTCAGAAGGGTGCATATGTCCACAAGAGAAAGGGGGCATGACATTGATAATTTCCCTCAAGAAAAATTATTATAGGATTACAACACTACAAATCCTGGGATTTGATCCTGTTTTATAGATTAAGGAAAAAACTTATTAATCAATAGTTTGTTGGGTAGTTCATTTTAAAAATCACCATTATTGATGGCTTATTTCACAGCATTGGCTGCTTGGGTTGGTTGTCGCCTGATGAAAAAACATCTGCTAACTAAATAATTTCCTCCACAATCAATCTCCCTAAATTAGAGTGTCCCCCATATTCTAGAAGGTGACTATGAAGGCTGAACCAACCATGAATTTAGTTTGCGACAATGGAGTGGCTCTGGGAAGCATCGACGGTGTTGATTTGGTATTGGTGGTTGGTGGAAAGGGCACTGGTTTCTTGTATTTGGCCAAGGTGAACTGATTGGGGTTTTATTTCCCTTGGGCCATTAGGTATTGATAATGGGACTTTGGGATGGGTTTTTTTCATTCATCGGGTCACTAGGCCTCTGGGAACCTTTTTGGGTTATAGGTGACATGATGAGTTCGTCCTATGTCTTGGTGAATTATGATGGTGGTAAAAAATTCATGAAAGTGTCTATAGGTGGGAATCCTAGAAATATGGATGGGTGTGTTGAAACCAATTATTCATCCATCTATCTTGAGGGACAGATGGTCATGCAGCCTTGTGGCTTTCTGTGTAGTGTGTCAATTTGTTGATGTGGAGCATTAGGTGGATGATGCAGTGCGAGTCATGGAAAGAAATTTGTGCGGGTTTCTTGAAAGTGTGATGAGTGTGTTGGAATCCATCATATCCTCTTACCCGACAACCCAATTTGGGATAGAGGGGTTTCCTGTCAAGTTATTTTGATCTATCATGATGCATCTTTCCGTAGGGGGTGATACATCATTCTTTGCCGACATCAGAGGTGCAGTAGCTCTAACAATAAGGGAGTCAAGATGTTAGACTAATTCTTGTCCTAAATCTTCCTACCTATTGGGTCTTAGAGACATCTCCTTTTTGGGGGTCATTTTCTAGGCCTTCAGGTCACTGGGTCCTTTGGACCATGTAAGTGTCTTAACGCCTTTTATCATGGTTTTTTATGCCTCTATGCCTATGTTCCATGTATTAGGTTACCCATCAACATAGTTTAATAGGGTCTTTCCATTTTTTTAATAAAATAAGATTATTCCCTCAACATATTATAATAAAAAGTTATAATACATACTATATTTAAATAAACTATAAAAAACTATTTATTAAATATAGTTTTAATATGGGGTATAGATCAAATAAATATATTAAAATGGATTATATAAAAACATGATTATTTTAATTCATATTATTAATATATACTTATGTATTTATAAATTACACACACACATATATATATGTACATGTATATTGAAAATTCATTATATAAATGCATATTAACACATAAATACATAATACATTATATAAATGTATATAAATGTCATTAAATAAATTTATTTCAATATATTAAATAAATACATTATATAAATATGTTTAAGTACATTATTTAAATGTATTTATGTATATTATATAATTATATTTCAGTACATTATATAAACATACCTTAGAAATGTATTTATAATTAATACATCATTAAAATGTATTCATAAAAAGTATTAATTTATAAATATACATATATTAGTAGTTATGTGTACATACTCACACCCACACATGTAAATAAATATTTATATAAATGTTATTTAAAATTAAATTCTTATATGTGAACATATAGAGAACTTCCACATAAATATAATTCATTAATGCATATAAATACATAATATAAATATAATTCATTAATGAATTATGTGTTATTTAATACTAATAATCATCCTAATTAATATTTCATTTTTTATTATAATTTATTTAAATGTATAACAACAACAACAACAACAATAATAATAATAAAATTTATTTAATAAAATATGTATAATGTAAGTACATTATATAAATATAACTCAAAATATTTAAATGTATTAAGAAATATATATCATTAAATGGATAATAAAAATTTATTCAAATATATTATTGATCCATATTATACATTTAATTATAAAAATGTTTTTAATATAATTTATTTAGATAAATATTATAGACATATATGAATGTATTTAAATATATTATATACACATATTACATAAATTTATTTAAAATAAATTCATTATATCACAAATATAAAATATGGAAATTACCATAGGCTGAAACTGTGGTAGTAGACTTGATGATTGTGGTTGTAGGATATGGTCATAGCCATCGAGACTGTGGATGGCATAATCATGGAAATATCCCCAGGGTAAATAATTACTATCCATGAAAATTTTAATAAGCTCAGGGTCATTGATTGGGTGATTTATCACCATGATGAATTCTTATGGTGATAGCTTGTCACGTCAACTGCTATGGGACTATTGTCACGACAATAGCCCCCATGGGAAAGGCCCATGACTATAGGTCATTGAATATTTCAACAATAATAGGTTCCATGGACACTACCCATGGATACATTTATATCACCATGGGAATTTCACCATGGATATATGATTCCTTAAAAAATAAATGGTATCTAGTTTTGATCTATAAAAATCTATGTTATATAGGGAACACTTATATAACTTCACCGTAAATCACTTTTTTCTAGGTTTTTCTCTCACACCTTATCTCTCTCTGTATATAACATTTAATATTTAATATTTTAAATTTTTATGTTTAAAAAACTATTAAATAATTAATGGCATGTTGTTATACAAGATGTTTCCTGTGGTGGTAGCCAATGAGGTAGGGATCGACATCCACAAGTAATGGGGAATGTGGTGGTATGGAGGTTAAAAGGTGGGAATAAACTATATAAATGTTGTAATGTGGATATAAGGGGTCTCCATGCTGGATATGACCATGAATCGGTTCATGCATGGTGGTTGGGGTCACCACATGGGTCTATCACCATGGGTGACTTGGTGTGTAGGCATACAACATTCCCATGTTGTTACCATGGTGTTATCGAGCTAGAAAAATAATTTCCACATCGTACTATGGCCACTGGAAACATTTATCATGTAATTAAAGCCTTCATTTATTGTTCTTAATCTATTTTAATACAAAAATGGGTGTCCCACATTATCCAATGACCACGACTGACATTTCTCATGGTTATATGCCTCTTATGGCCATGGGAACCTATGGTCCATGGTTATAGGCCAACCGATGATCACAGTTCGTCTAATCATGTCTATAGAACATTGGTTACAAGATATTTTTTTTAATATGTAAGTGTAGTCCATTATATTTATGTTCATTTGATTAAAATAAATCAAATTGTATTTTAGGAATGTTCTCCGAGATTTTTATGTCAATCAGAAGTCATTTTCTTCTTTTTCACCCACTAATGGGAGATATGAAATTTTAATAATAATAAAAAACATTAACCATAGTTTTCCAACATACCAAGTGAGGCGAGCATCTTATGGATGTTATTTTGTTTATTAAAGATTTAAAATGATCAAAATATTGTTATATTTCATGTCATTCAGAGATCATTTGGTAACTTTTGACCCCTACACACCTTATGTCACACCTGTTTTCTTTTCTTTTCATGTATCGGTTTTGATCTGGTTCATTGGAAATATTGATCATTTTCTTAGGTTTTGGGTGAGATTTATTTTGATTTTTTAACTTCCATATATGTATAATAATCCAACCATTGGTGCCTCATATCTTTTTCGGTAGTTTTTTGGAGAAAAGGGTGGTTACATCATGATTTGGGCCATCTTTGAGCCCATTTCTAGATTTAAAAACCGAAATTTTTTATTTTGTAACTCCATAATTTTTTTAACATTTATCACTAATTAAACCTCCCACAAGGCCTAAAATGACATATTAAAACTAAAATATCCTTTTGGACCCCTTATAAATTCATAAGCATGGTGAATTTGGGTTATTTATTCAGGTATTGGGCTAGCCTGAGGTCCCATTTATAGTTAGAAAACTAAATTGTTTCTTTTATATATTATTTTTTGTTTTATAATTTTCTATTATTCCACCTCTAACTCAAGTACATGAACCTTAGGTGCACCCCCATGTTCCATTTTATCTATTTATATCTCATCTTGTTGTGAATTAGGGAAAATATTCTCAGTGGTTCTCAAATCATCCATATTTACCAAAGGTATATTGTATCACTCATAAATCATTCAATTAATTTTCTGTTTCCCACAAATGTTCTTCCCCTGGTTCTTCTGGACCTTAAGAGCCTCTCCAAGGAGTTTCAGGCCATTCCCTTTTTTTATGTGTGCAAATATAAGGGAAGATGAAGATTTTTCTAGTTTCCAAGGTGATATTCCTTCTCATTTCTCCTCCCTCTTCTTCCTCCTATCATTATTTATTGGTTTTATATTATCTTATAGTAATTCTAGACCATTTATTATGTTATCCCATGATTTTTTATGGGGGTTTTTTTTCTTTTGGGTCATTTCATCATAGGTTTAGGGTTTATAAACCCTCGGATGGTGATATTGGGTGTGCATTTCCATTACACCAAAGATTTGAGGTAGGATATCCCTTGCACATGATTTTATCATTTATTTTTTCTCATTTTATTATTTTTATCACCATATATATATGTTTATTATTGTTTTTCGTCATTTGAATAATTTTCTTCGGGTGAAAAACGGTTGTTTAAACATTATTTTGTGAAATGTAATGTTGTTTTGTCACATAAGTGCACGCCAAGTGTTTGTTTAAATGTTACGCTATATTTCGCAACTGTTTTGTGAGGTTTAGAACCTGGATTATGGTATTTTGGGCATGTTACAGTATATTGAATAAAATATGGTATGCAATTGGTGTTTTATTCCTTGTCAAGTTCTTCAAATAAATTGTTTTGTTTAAAAGGGCATGTCATGTGTTCAGTAAATTGTCTGGTTGGCTTTTATGTGTTAAGTGTGATTTAAAAATTAATTGTTTTGATTTATAAATGAATTGTAAGAATTAAAAGTGGTATTTTTGGTTCCTTCTATGGATTTCCAATTTATATTTGGTTTTACAATCAAATGTGTTTTGGTTTACAACATGTTTTGGCCCGAGTGGCCGAAAAATTGCGCATTTCATATCCTTATAAAAATGGTTATGTTTTGAATATGTAACATGTGTTTTTAAGGGATTTATGAATGTTTTTTTTCTACTGTAAATGGTGTGTATACACAATCTTAATAAAATTGAAATGCATAACTTTTTCAAATGCTACTTTTGAAAAAGGCATAAATCCTCGTTTTCCATTTTTTTGTAAAAATGGTTTCCATGTGTATTTCATGTTCTATATTTTGGATCAATTTTATGGTCCACGAAAATTATTTATTAATTGATTTTGGAGCTTCAAAATCTGGTTTGATATGTTATTAGTGGTTTTATGTCCTTAAAAGATCATTTTTAATGGATTTTATGTGCAAGGCCTCGTTATACTCCTTGAAATTGTTTTACAGAACTTTTAAGTTGTTTATTGATTCGTGAAAGAAGTGAGAAGCATGTTTGTGGGATGTTTGTGTTTTTATGGTTTGGTAATGAATATTTTATTTGAAAATTGTATTTGAAAATATGTGTAAATTGATTGATCACTAAAGGGAATCTCAAGTATCTAGGTGGGTAGATGTGTACTAGTATGCTAGTGATCCTGTGGGGTTTGGTCCCTCTTTCACATAGAATGTTTGACGATGACAGCACTAACTAAACTATAATTATGATGTTGTTGGGGGACCAATAAGTTTTGGGTATGCTCCCAAATAGTGGATCATGTGCATGGTAACAGATATTCGTTATGTTTACTTTCACCGAGATACGAGGTACCTGGGGATCACAACTAACTAGTGCCTAGGGGTGTTCCCGTGACTTGTGCTCATTGGCTATTTTGTACTCACTGTCAGAATACGATGTGTTTGGTTGGTAAATTCAGAATTTTTTGTGTTTTATTTAAAAGTGTACATTTTTTAATGCATCCCTTTTAAAAACTAGTTTCATTATTAAGTTTCACCTCTTTGAAAATTGTTACTATCATTCTTGTTTATAAAACATGAGGGTTTCTATCTGGTAATTTTTTATTGCATGGGACAAAATTTGGAAAATATACCTTTATATATTGTATTTAAAACTTGAAATTGATGTTTCTTTTATTTTAATGGATGTGAATTTGGAATAGGATATCGGGCTGACCTACTATGTTTTAATACTCACTCTTATAGTCTTCTTCTATTTTTATCCCTTGTGCAGGTTTTATATTGAGTTCAATCGCCTTGGGAGATGTGTGATCATTGTGTTGGAGAGTGACCAGGGGGTTCTCGTTGAGTTAATTGGTTATCAGGTTTGGTAAGATGAGTTTTTGGTTTAGTATTACTTTCATTTTCTTCAACAAATAATATTCAGTTAACTTTTTATTTAAATGTATTTTGGGTTTTCCATTTCTTTCTGTTGTTTGTTTGATTATTTATATTTTGGAGAAATAATTCCCTTTTATACTCTTTTTATGCCATCGGCACTTGTCTCCATCCCAAGAGGATCTATAATTCCTCTCGGGACTTGTCACGGGATTTCCTAGGTGACCGGTTCAGGGTCGACTCAGGCTGGTTCGTGACAAAATAGTATCACATGGAGGTTAGATCTTAGCAGACCGTTCTTTTTTGAGCACCCTTTTTATTTGGGGGATGTCAAGTTAGATGGAGTAGGAATTTTGGAACATTAGGTTTAATTGTGGGAATATAGTCATGAACTTTTTCTCGTTCTGATCCTCGGGTTTCCACGGGATGTCCAGTTTTATTAGTGTGCTTTGTTCTTGTTGATAGTTTGGTGTTGGGATATGACAAGGGGAGTCTGACTAATTGTAACTCTCATCTCGCAGGGCTTGGAAAGCCATGTGGAGATGAAGAATGGTACTAATAAATCTCTTCATGTTGGTGTTTTGTTTTACATATGTCCAACAAACATATGGTCAAGTCACACACCGACAATAGTTCCCTTTTATGGGTCCTTTGGACCTTTCATGAAATCTAAATTTTTGTTTCGAAAATTATTATGTGAGAATTATAGAAATGGGTTTTAAAGGAAGGATTGGATTTTGAAAAGTGGAAGAATGGGTTTTCAAAAATTAAATAATAGAATGGTTTTGGAAGGTTTTGTTTTTGTGAAACAAATTTTGTGGAGGAAGTGGAAATGATTTAACGGGATTGGATTTTCCCTAATCTAAACTTGTGGTTTGTTGAAATAATTTTTTTTGAAAGTGTGAATCATTTTAAGGTGATTCTGAATCTTTCTTTTAAATGGGCTTTTTGTGATGTTGAAAGTGTTTGAATATGATGAATTGGTTTTCGAAATTGGTTTTGAGTGCTTGGTTTTTTTCTAGAAAGGATATTGGTCTCAATGGACATCAGATTATGAAAAGAAGCCTTACTGAATTTTAGAAAATGAGAAGGAGAAGTTTAGAGTATCTTGGTTGTTTTAAAAGTTGTTAAAAATGATAATGGGTAGGTTTTTAAGAAAATGGTTCTTGATGATGTGTGGTTTGTTTTGTGTAATCTGAAAAGGGTTTTTGACGTGGTGGTTAGTTTTCCTTTGGAAGGTACAAGATTTTTTTGTAATTATGTTGTTTTTTTATCCTTTTGTGTTTTCATTGGTGCTCACATGCATGGTTTTATTAATATTTTCAAGGATGGACTATATGGAATGGTGGCTAGTTTCCTAGGGTGGTATGGAAAAGTGCATGTGAGTGAAGCTTGATGAAACACCATTGGTGAATGTAAATTACCAACAAGTTAGTTTTTTTTCAAAAGTGTTTTGAGTTGAAAAATTGTGGCATTTGTTTATAAACCGATTCTTATGTGGCTAGTTTTTTTATGTCTTAGAAGAGTTGTTTATTATTTATACTTCCTTTTGATCTGGAAGTCATACGCTAGCTATGTCTTGATATGGGATTTAGTTGGTGGCTCGATTTTGGACTAATGCTCTGTGGGATTCTAAAGATGTGTTGGATGTTGTGATGTGGCCCCAGATAGTTCTCTGTTTGCAAGATTTCTAGTTGATCAAACTAAGGATTATTTCTCATGTTTCACAAGCTAGATCCACCCCATCAAATAATTTCTTGTCCCATTTTTTGAAATAAATATCTCTTTGGGATATATTTATATTTCCTTCTTGTTATAATGATTATCTCAGTTATAGTGGTTGTATTTGGTGATGCTTGGTGTGTTTCACCATGTTCATTGTTCATTTCACTTCTCATTCTATGTAAGATAGAATGGTGGTGTGTATCTTTTTGTCTCTATTGGGTATTTTCGTTTTCTTTTAGCTAGTGAATTTCATGAGATAAATTGATTAATAGATCTTGAATACGGCACATCAGATGCTTCAAACATCAAGGATCCAGCCATAGGCCTTAGAGTGAAGATTTTCATGCAGTCAGGAAATCACTGGAGGTGTGGGGAGCTCGACTAAGATCCTGCCTCCACTTATGTAGTAATTTAGTTTCTATGTCTTTATTATGCTTCCTTATCACTATGAATTTCCTCTTATAACAATGATCATGGTGGAATTACCCCTCACACAGTTCCTATGGTTATGCCTTCATGGAAGTGGGTTTCTAATAAATGTTTCTGTGTGGACCACTTTTGTAAATCGGGTGTGGTCTTGGTTTTACCTACTCATAGGTGGAGATTTTTGGGTAGTTAATTTTTTTTCATTTGTGGTTTCAATTCCCTAATGACTGGGTCCCCTTCGCTCCCCTCCCTGAGTTGTGGAAGTTTGGATCTCTGTAGAAAGTGTTGGCCCATTTATTTTCCACTTCGTTCAGGAGTGGGTGGTTTAGATTTTCATGTTGAAACCCTATTAAAATTGGTTATTAGGTTGTTGTGGGAGATTTTTGGTGGTCATGTATGGGAAATCCCCAATTCTAGTTCATTTTTAATTATTTTTTGATCATTTCTATTTGGTCTTTAATGGTGGGGAGATCCACTACAGGTCTCAAAGATCCTTCCTATAAGGGTTTTTTAGATGGTAGTAGTGATTTAATGGTGGGGAGCCTATTACAGAATCCCCCCAGGTCATTTTATTTCATGAGTGATCTTTGTTTGGTTTATAATTGGGTTCATTGGGAGAATGACCAACAATCTGGTTCGTGTCTTGGTTGTGGAGGTGGTGGCTTGATCTTTCAATTGATTCATAGGATGTGATTGTGAGTTGGTTTTTAGTTTGGGGAAGAGGATAAAGTTTCATTAAGGGTAAATTATATTTAATTGGATTTATAGTTTGGATCATATTGATAAGTAATCCTTTGGTGTTGTATTTTCAACTGTAAAGTGTTATTGATTTCTGGGCGCATAATGTTTTAATTGCGGGGAGAATTTCCACACCCAGTTTTTTTTCATGTCCTCATTTTGATCTAGTTCATTGGAAATCCCAATAATTTTCTTGGGTTTTGAGTGAGATTAATTTTTAGTTTTTAACTTCCATATATTTCTAATCATCCTACAGTCGGTTCCCTATATCTTGTTTGGGAGTTTTGGAGAAAAGGGTGGTTACTTCATGATTTGGGCCAATCGTGAACCCATTTCCAGATTTATAAACCAAATTATTTTCTTTTATAACTCCTTTATTTTTAAATTTTTTTCACTCATTACACTTCTTAAATTTCCTCCAATTACATATTAAAACTACCATATCCTTTTTTACCCACTATAAATTCATAATCATAGTGCTGTTGGGTTATTTATTCAGGTATGGGGCCTGCCTGAGGGCCCATTTCATGTTTTTTTTAAAACAATTTGTTTATTTTATATCTTATTAATTGTTTAATAGTTTTTAGTGATTCCACATACCACATTAGTAAAAATATCTTAGGCTGACCCCCATGTTCCATTTTATATCTTTAGAGCTCATCCTGTCGTGGATTATGAAAAATATTCTCAATGGTTCTCAAATCGTCTAGATTTGCCAAAGGTATTTCGTATTGTTCCTAAATCAATAAATTCATTCTCTTTTTGCCACAAATTTTCTTCCCCTAGTTATTACACACCTTAGTAGAATCTAAAAGGAGTTTCTAGCCATTCACTTTCCTCTATGGTTGTATATTTAAGGGAAGATGAAGAGTTTTCTGGTTTCCAAGGTGAGATTCCTTCTCATTTCTCCTCCATCTTCTTCTGCCTTCCATTATTTATTAGTTTTATATTGTCCTATAGTCATGTTAGACCATGTTTTATATTATAATATGATTTTTTATGGGGGTTATGTTTTTTTGGGGCTGGTCATCATAGTTTTATGGTTTATAAACCCTCATATGGTGATATTGGGTGTGCGTTTCCATTACGTCAAGGATTTGAGGTAGGATATCTATTGCACATGCCTTTATCATTTAAGTTTCATAATTTCAATATATTTCACAACTTATATAAATGTTTATTATTATTGTTCATCCTTTGGATAATTTCTTGGTGTGCAAAATTGTTGTTTAATCCTTTTTTTGTGAAAGGTAGTGTTGTTTTGTCATAAAAGTGCACACCAAGGGTTTTTTAAATGTTCTGCTATCGTTTGAAACTGTTTTGTGAGGTTTAGAACCTGGTTTATGGTATTTTTAACATTTTAATTTATCTTGAATAAAATATTTCATGCAATTTGTGTTTTATTCCTTTTCAATTTCATAAAATAAATTGTTTTTTTAAAGGGCATGTCTTGTGTTCGTTAAATTGGTCGGTTGAATATTATGTGTTAAGTGTGATTTAAAAATTATTTATTTGATTTTATAAATGCCTTGGAAAAATTAAAATGGATTTTTGGGGTCTTTATATGGATTTTAAATTTTTATTTGGTTTTACAAACAAATGGGTTTTGGTTTACAACATGTTTTGGCCCGAGTGGCCAGAAAATTGCCCGTTTCATATCCTTATGAAAATAGTTTTGTTTTGAACATGTAACCTGAGTGTTTTAATGGATTTATGAATGTGGTTTTCTGATTTAAATAGTGTGTATACACCTCCTTACTAAAAGAGAAATTCATAAATTTCTCAAATGTTAGTTTTGGGAAAGGCTTAAATGCCCGTTTGGCATTTTTGTTAAAATGGTTTACATGTGTATTTAATGTTCTATTTTTTCGAGTCATTTTATGGTCCATGAAATTAATTTATTAATTGGTTTTGGGGATTCCAAATATGTAATAATATGTTATTTATGGGTTTTGGCCTTAAAAGTACATTTTTGAGTGGATTTTATGTGCAAAACCTCATTGTAATCCTTGAAATTGTTTTACAAAACTTTTTAGTTATTTATTTATTCGTGAAAGAAATGTGAAGCATATTTGTGGTATGTTTATGTGGTTATGGTTTGTTAATGGATTTTTTTTGTGAAAAGTATATTTGATAATATGTGTACCTTTATTGAGAACAAAAAAAAATTCTGGGTATCTAGGTGGGCAGATGTGTACTCGTTTTCTAGTGATCCAGTGGGGTTTGGCCCCTGTTTCACGTAGCAAGTTTGAAGATAAAAACACTAACTAAACTATGATGATGATGTTTCTGGGGGACCACTAGGTTATGGGTATTTTCCTTAATAGTGGCTCATGTACATGAGAACATATATTTATTATGGTTACTTTCACTGAGATATGAGGTACCTGGGGCTCACAACTAACTAGTGTCAAGGGGTGTTCCCGTGACTTGTGCTCATTGGCTATTTTGTACTCACTATTATAATATGTTCTATTTGGTGGGTAAATTAAGAAGTGTATGTGATTTATTTAAAATTTTACATTTTTTAAATCATCCATCTTGAAAAATAGTTTCATTTTGAAGTTGGACCTCTTTGAAAATTTTTAGTAGATTTCTTGTTTATAAAACATGATAGTTTTTGTCCTATAATTTTTTTATACCATGAAACCTCATTTGGAAAAAATAAATTTATATATTTTATTTAAAAAAATTGAAATTGATGTTTATTTTTTTTTAAAGGATGTTCATTGTGATAGAATCTTGGGCTAACCTACTGAGTTTTAATACTCATCCCTATAGTATTATTCTATTTTTAGCCCATGTGATTATTTCAGATTGAGTTCGATCACCTTTGGCAATGTGTGATCATTGTTTTGGGGAGTGACAAGAGGGTTCACATGGAGTTTTTTGGTTATTATGTTTGGTCATTTGAGTTGTTGGTTCAGTTGTACTTTTAGTTTCTTTTACAAATAATGTTCAGTTAATTTTTTATGTAAATGTATTTTGTGTTGTCCATTTCTTTTTGTTGTTTATGTGATTGTTTATATTTGGGAGAAATTGATCCCTTGTGAACTCTATTGATTCCCTCAGTGCTTGTTTCTATCCTTGGAGGATCAAGAATTCCTCTTGGGACATATTATGGGCTAGCCTTGGTGACCTGTTCAGTGTCAACTCGGGCTCGTTCGTAACAAATTATTTTCACTTTATTACAAAAATGGTAATAAATGTGAAAATTAACTTTTAATTGTAATAATAAATCCATGCACTAGATTATAATTATGTTTATTCTAAAAGATTACATATGATTCGAGGTAATTTCTCTTAGATTTGCACGTCAATAAAAATTAATTTCTCAATTTTATCCCTTGATGAGAGATGTGTCCTTTAAATAACACTAGACAACGTAACTCATCACTTTCCATCATATTAAGTGACACAACTATCCGATAGACGTATAATTGATTCCTATAGACCAAAAATGTCATGATCATTAGTCTCTCATGAGTTTATGTCAATCTAATTATGTTTTCCTGGCATTGACCCTTTTTACATGATATGTCACTTAACTCCAAATATGTGGGGAAAACACCAATTTTGACCATACCAAGAAATTAAAGTATATGACCCACATGTTGATTCCTCCAAAAAAATTAAATGACTTAAAAATCATTATCTTATGATTTCATGTAAATATGATCTCATTTGGTCAGTTTCGGACCCTACACATATGATTTTCCTATTATAACAAAAATGATAATAAATGTGAAAATATAATTTTAATTGTACTAACCAATATGAGAATTTTATTAAAATTTGGTTAATTAATATATATCATATATGATTCTAGGAATGTTATCTTAGCTTTTCACATTAATAATTTTTTTTCCCATTTAGGAGCCCTTGATTGGAGATTTGTAATTTAAATAATAGTAGACATTGTTATCTATTTTTTCATTATATCGGGTGAATAATGTGTCTTTTTGAGATGGTGAGGACCATGCGGGGGGTGTCTTATGAAGTACGGGGAGAGTTAAGTATAAGTTCCAACTACTCTACTCTCAACAGCAAGCTATAATTACATACAATTCTAGATTTGATCCTAAATAGTGAGGATGTGAGTATGATATTTGTAACTTCCTCACAGAGTATTCCATTAACACCTTCCTAGGGTATTTTTATTTAGCATAACTACTAAAAATTCAATGATTAATTTTTGATAAAATGATGTTTCTTAAAGGTTCTACAAAATCATAATCACCAAACTACATACTATGGAAGGAGAAATTTATAAGTAGGAACGCCTATAAATGAAGAAAAATATAATTAAATACTGATGTTCAAATGAAGATATTTAGAATATTATGTTTAGACATAGTTGTTATGATCATACTTCCATGATAGAATCACTATTATATCTAGAGTTATTTGAATATTTGATGATTTTTTAAAAGAAGTTTGAAATATCCATAAGAATATTAGCACAAAGAGTGCTTGTAAAGTTACCAAATGAAATGGAAATAATAATGAATTTATGTTTTAGACAAAGATTAAATATAATGCTAAAATCATATGATGATTAATGTCTCTCCAGTATAGTAGATGTTCTTATTACAAGATCTTCGGGCTTGAGGTTGATTTGTGACCAGAAGATGTTGATGTCATCAAAAGGAGAAATATAACTGTTGTAGTATGTGAATTCATTAGAAGGAGTATGGAAGTTCAAAAATATTGGGCCTTTAAAAGTCACATGAGTTGTTTCCATGAGAATCTTATTGGGTACATGAGATTGGCACCCATTGTAAAAATTATATGGTGAAAATAATAAAAAAATAGGATGATCAAATGTTGAGTTCAGTTTGCGGGAAGATAGAGTTGAGAAATTAAATTCTATAAGTAGAATACTTGAATAAGATATTTTATCAAATTATAATACATTAAATATATAATTTTAAATAGTTGTGATTAGTTATTGGTTAGTTATTGATGTATGGTTTTAAAAAAAATAACATCTATGAAAAGGAAGAATCATTTGCATACTTCAGGGGGAAATATAATAAAAAATGTGGGAATTTGTATATTTTCATATTTTAATTTCTATATAAATTTAAATGTAAAAAAGTTTGGTGTAAAAGAAATAGAAGTAAATTAATTCTACATGAGGGTTCATAGGTAGATTCTCAAGAATTTTTGTAGCTACAAAAATATTTAAGAACACTAAAAATGAGAATATTGAATATATTGGTCACAAAAAATGGATGATAAAGGGTGGAGTTTACTAGTGCACATGAATCCCGGATAAATGACGGAAGTGTTTGAGTTTAGTAAACTTTATTTCTATAAGGTTCATCTGATACACTTTCTCTATATGAACTCATCATCCATGTGAGATGTTACTATCAAATCGAAGAAGAATATGAGAAAAAGGAAACCATTTGCTGGGTTTGATCTCACAATATTAATTCATGTTGGGTTTGTAAATAAAATTATGAGATTCTATATATTGAATAATGTGGTGTGGATGATGAATGCATGAGAATTTTGATTATAAGAAGATAAAGGATTATGGATCTAAATATAAAAATAGATCTTCTTGAGTATGTTGAAACCTAGGGATCTATCAGAAGGAGGTTCACTTTATATATTAACCCATCATTCCTTAATTATCCAATGAGAATTCCCTATATAAGACATAACATCATAAACATGGTCTATAAAATAATAAACCTCTAAAAACATTGAGGTCATCAATAATTACAATGACTGAGAATTATTCTTTGAAGATATAACCAAACTGACATAGAGGATTACCTAAGTTGATATCTTGTAGTTAGAGATCAAAATACCACGGATGTTTCATATCCAAAAATGGCATCAAATTTGTGGAAATAAAGTTTCTTCCAAAATGATATAGAATCCCTCACCCACAAAAAAATATCACTTAGAAAAATTTAATGATCTTACAATATCAATGTAAATACAATCTATGTTAGTGGATATCATAGAGAGTGTTAAAGCAACAGTGAAAATGAAATTCCCAATGGAGTCTCTAATATCCTCCGAGATGGATTTGTTTTGAAATGAGAATTCTAAACCTAGAATATAAACTCATGTAGAATCCATATTGTGTCCTATTTAATTAACTATATCCATCAACCAATATAATAAAATAATGATTTTATGATAGTATTTTTTTATATACTTCATCATGTAGTCACAAAAGAAAAATATGGAAAGAAATAAATGGAGAATGATCCCTGTTATGGATAAACAAGTATTTTTGACCATGAAGTATCTATGTGGATATTTCAAAATTCACAGAGACAATAATTGAGGACTTGTACCATCTAAATTTGGAAACAAGGGCCAAATAGTTTTTTTATGGCTAATTTAAACTCCTACAATCGGTGGGCATAAACCAATTTTCTTTCATCCAATTTTAGACACTTAGTGGCTATATAAATTTCTGTTTTCAACTAATATTAGTCTTTTAGAATCTTTTGAAATTACTAATTTGGAAATTGAAATTAAAAATCTATAAAACAGTTAAGAATAAAATTTTGAAACTTTTGTTTTTAATAAGAGGGTTAGGTAACACATAAATTAAATCCTTACACTAATTCAAATTGAAAATTCATAAAGATAATTTTAAAATATATTTTCTCAAAAAATGTGGTAGGAACACTTCCTTTTTAAATAATCTATAAAATCCTTATATAATTTAAAATTCCATCACTTAAATTAAAAATTTTCTAGGGATATTATAAAAAAACATGAGGTAGCATAGATCATATTAATATGTATTATAAAAACCAATTTAATTGAATTACTATTAATTTTATAAACATGCATTATATGATTAATATTATAATTAATGTGGATGGTAATGGTAGACTTCTAATGATACCATACATGGAGGAGGCTTAAATATATGACTTATCTCCTGGTCCTAATAGTTCCCCTAGTTGGGATAGATATTCCAACTAGTTTGTTCATGAATAAATGGATATTGTGCACTATGATTTATTGACGATATTCTAAAATATTTTCATAAATAGTTTCCAACCAATAGAAATCAGTTCCTAAGTTTAGGTTATGTTTCCAAAAGTAGAGCATGTAGGTCCATTGGTTATGTCTATTCCTATTATTATGTCTAGTTCGATTTAAAAAACCCATAGAAAACATTTTTCTCATTGAATTTTTCTTGTTATTAGAGATGTGATATTAGATAATGAGTTTATGTGAAGAATTTTATATGAATTTTCCCTCTTGAAAAGAATTTATGAAATCTTTCTCAAACTCATTGAGTACATAAAAAGTGTTATTGGGTATGGTGATATCTTATTTTTGGAAGACCACTGGTCAAGTAAATGTAGGTTTCTTGAAAAGTAAGAATATTATATTGATTATAGATATAATTTTATTATGTAACGGAATTTATCTAGTTTATAACTTTTTATATGCTCCACATGTGACGTTTTATTGAAATTTAAAGATAAAAAATCACTTAACGATTATTTTCCTAAGTTTTCTAATCTATCTCAATGCCATTAGTTGGTTTTGAATCCCTAATTGGGAAATTTTCATTATAATGAAAATATAAATTAGATTTTTGACATAAATGAAAATTCAAAAAATAAAATAAGACAATCAATTTGAATGAGAAACCAAAAAGATAAAACAAAACACACATCTTGGAATTGAATGTGTCGTGCAGGGCCATAGATGCTTCCTTCATCAGGTATGACAAGTTACGAAAAGAAATAAAAAGTCTGAAGATAATAATAATGAATGTTATAAAAAATAAATAAAGAAATTAGGTATAAAAATTCTTCATAGGATCCCCTACACCAACACCCTAGCGCATATACTTATGCAGTTCTCTGACCTCAGCAAACATATGTGCATTTAACTACTCAAAAGCATGCCTTTGTGCCTCCAAATCTATCACCATCCATTCCATCCTATAAATAACATGATCCAGGACCACATCACAAGAAACCATATTATTATGAATCCCCATTCCAAATTTCAATCTTTATTCATGTCCATCATGACCAATAATGAAGTGAAATGTCTCATCCCATCACATGGAATGTTGATGCAGGTCCACTGCAAGATGTGATACCTAAACCTAAAATTGAGATTGTTTAACATATAAATATAATTATATATGTATATACAAATGTATATAAATATTTTTAATTAGCACACGAACATACAATAAGAGTTTAAACCTTATGATCATTTTGATTTGGAGTCATCATCCACACTGACATTTTATTAGTTGGTGCACCTTGCTCCCATAACTGTATAGAAATAAGATATAAATATAGAACACAAAACCATATTAAATATAAATTTTAAAAATATATTAATAAATGCATCATGTTGAATCTAGTACACATGACATGTCCAAATCCAATGAGGCGGTCCACCCAACGTATAATTCTCATAATGATGTATTTCCACCTACTACATTAAATTAATTAAAATTTAAAATATGTAAAATGATACAAAATTTTCATTATATATAAACCAAAATAAATAGGCTCACCATTGAAGCCTTAGTAGACCAATATGAAACTAACTCATGCCATTGATAGAGGAGAATACCCCTCGCGACTCTATCCAGAATGTCTGGGGCACCCACATTTGGTACCTAGTGCCCATCTTGACTCTTCCTTTATAATATTTCCATATTTTATGAAATTTGTTCATACAATATGGTTGAAACTCATTAAGGAACACTATCATATTATTCTATTTTAGAAAAAACGTATCCCAAATGTCCTTATTTTTTAAAACATAGTTACACAACTAAACTAATACTACTACTTGAACTTCCCTCTATAGATGATCTAATGTATCATAGGGGGAATGAATCCCATCTAGGTGTAGTCAATGAAAATATGTGTGGGTTACATATGATATGACCCAATTGGATAATATATTCTAGGGAACCCACTCCCACAGGATGGTATGTATCGTCAAATGATATTTCAAGGGTCGTGTCAGAATTCCATAATGAAATACCACAACTAGGTCCACTCTAATGAGAGGAAGAAGCGGTCAAGTCTTATCCTATTGAAAACAATTTCATACATAATTATATAGATGTATATATATGTGTGTGTGTCTGTGTGTGTGTTTAACGCTTAATTAAAAAAATAAAAACACATTTACAATCTTACATACCCGACTCATAGACGCATATGGCTCTACAGATTGTTGTGGATCTAGCGCATGTTCCTGACATGTCTAGATTCATAGAAAGCATTAGTAAGGAAAGGATCCATTACATATTATAGTGCCATATAATGTGAAATACAAATGACACATAAATTTTTTCATTTAATGCACACATATTTCATAATATGTAATGGATTTACTAGATCAAAACACATGTCTAGGACAATCTATGATATTTCATTATTTTATAACCTTGAAATCACATAAAAGTCTAAAGATCCAATACCCATTATTTTGATTCATCAATAATTTTAAATTCATAAAGTCTAAGTTTCTCAACACTAGGAAATAAAAGGTGTTGAATGTTTCCTTCCACTAATATCAATTTAATATAATCACAAATCATATATTGTATAAGAGGCATCTATATTCATGAAAATAAAATAATATCTCATATATAACAAAGAGAGGCATAACAATTCTATATCACCGTTCATTCTTAGTTTTCATTCATTTTACATAAGTAAATCAATGATATAATCAATATACATTACTCATGGATATGGTATGGTCACTACCAATTATTCTGCTATTAATAACTGATACACATGTAGGATTTGTGTAGTTTTCAATTACATAAATACATCAAGAAAAAACTAGCACTATATACAGAGATGGGAGGGTTAAAAAATAGTTTCAAACAAATATTTTTATGAAATAAGATAATAAATATTGGTGTTGTTACTATGGGATATCTGTTTATAATTTAAATCATTGCATAAACCTTAAGATTATAGAATCACCTTTATATTATTAAGTAAAATAGAATAAATACACTAGGAGATATGTGAAAAATCCAAAGAGAAGTTATCCATTCTTTAGTCTATATAATTTTTTTAGAGGTATCATTATTAATCATCTTGTATGTAAAAAGGAAACATCAATCAAGCCATAATTTTGGGATTTTAAAGGAAATGTCAATAATGATATCAATGTGTATTATAAAATGGGATTCCGGTGCCGCAAACATCTATTTGTCCTATAGAAGAAAAAAATGTATTGATTTTGAATAATTTTTCATAAATATTAATCTAAAATATCCTCGAATGAAGAAATAATACATGTTTTTGTTCAAATAACTCAACCCTACATCCAAAGTAATTAAAAACAATTTCTTGAATATATTAACCGACTAACTAATTTTATCAAAAATACCCATGCATGTATCTCAAACATTTAAATACAAGTAATGAAGATGAATAGATAAAATAGTGTGAGGGATAAAGGATGAATTGTAATTGAGTATAAATTTAATCCAATTTTTTTATGGAAATTACTATATGTAATAGTACTGATATGGAGGAATAAAGTCCAACAAATTTAGACAATGACTGTAACACCCCGACCCCAAAATCCCAGAGCCTGTGCATTAATTATTACATTGGCATGATTATAAGGAATCCAATCCTGAAGGACCAATCAGTTTAGTAGTCTTGAAAAAACTAGATACATATATGTAACTCATATTACATTTGGAAATGTAACAAAATACAATACATAATAAAAAACTAATAAATTGCAACCATGAGAACTCAATAAATGGTCTCTTCCTCAAACCTATTGAGGGTAAACAAATGAAAGTGGTGATATAAAATTCTCATTAAGGGTTACAAATAGAGGAATCATGAATCAACAATAACTAAATCATAACAAAAACTGGCATAGTCAATATGGAATGGTGAATGAATGAAAAATACACACCATTAATAAAATGATATTGAAACTTCTTCCATAGTTTTTATAGAGAAAACCTCATGAATAGTACTGACTAAAAATTAATAAAGAAATATTCTTATTAATTTGAATTCATGTATCTGGAACATGATATCACTATACCATAAAAATAGTTTAAGTCTGTGGGTAGAAACTCGTTTCATTTTTTGAAACAAAATCAAAGGGTTAGTCGCAAATTGGTTAGTCTCATTAGACTTTTTGATGCATAGAGGGGTTATAGAAGGCCCCACCCATCACTGAAAGTCAAAATAAATATTTATACAGAGATTTAATATAAGTAAAATATGCCCTATTAATATCCATATAGAGTAGAGGATATAGATTCATCAATATTTCCATAGTTAAAACTACATTCCTAATAAACACCGAGTGTAAAAGGGTATTTGAATTAAGACAATAATAATATCCATGAAACCATAATATGGATATATAATATATTTACAATTAACAATGTTAAATTTTCTCAAATGGGTAGTGGATACACCACATAATAAATATTAGTTGCATAATACCAAGTAAGTCTTAATGAAATGGAAATTGAGACAATGTCCCTTACCATGTTGTAATCAGTCGAGTCTAATGAAGAAAATTAATAACCACCAAATGAATCATATAATACCATGAATATAAATAGAATCATGATAATATATATCAAATGGAAGTTCACAATACACCACATGATATAAGTAAGTTGTGAACAATGGAAATCTCACAGAATTAAAAGTGAGATAAGAAACACCTTACAAAGAACATATCATTAGACTGATGAAATATTTGGGACATAATTATGCATGTAAAAAATAAAATCATATTATAAAAGTGGATATATATCTTAAAAAAATCATAGGTAATTCACACATATTCTGGGAAAGACCAAACTAATGACATTGATGTTTAACTCAATGAATAGAAATTGAATTAAGATATCCCATACCTCATTTTTGACTTCCTTAAAAAATTTTCAAACATATTATAATGTGGTTTGAATATCGTTATTAAATTATTAAATAACTTAACTAATTTTTATAATACCATACATAATATTCTTATACCATTTTTCACCCATTTATTAATAATATTTTGTTTTTTCCACTGTTTCAGGTATGTTCTTATCATGATTTCAAAGGTTAGTTTATTATGGAATTCCTGGTAAAAAATAAATAATAATCCCAAATTGATAACATATATATATTTAGGTCATTTTAAAAATTTACCTTCAATTTGAAATTTCCCATGATTTCGGTAAAGTGAAACGAAAATGCATCATCCACAAAGGCGGTTAATTGACACACGACAGACAACAATTTTGTTATTTACGAATAAAAGAAAAAAATAATAGATTTTATGATTCATATAACTTAAAACCAAAAAAATTGTAGTATATATATTATACTAGAGTTTTCATGAATCATTGGATAATAGGCAGGGATAAGGTATAAGTGAGAATGAATTTAAAAGAGAAGAAGGAAAAATATTACCTCTTGAATATATCTCTTTTGAAACCGACTTAAGGATAATAGAAGTGATCTTTTGTGAGAATAGAAGAAAAATAACGTGTTAAGGGATGAGGAGGATGGAATTTAGTAGAGTTTTTTTGAACAGTAAGGCTTATGGTTATGAAATTTGTGAAGGAGCCTTCTTTTATAAGTGATGTGAGGGGTAACCTAGGAATTACCAAAATTATTAAATTGTAATAAATATATTATATGTTTAAAGACTTAAAAAAAACCTAAATATAAAGGGGGTGAAATTTTAGAATTAATATTATCATTTTATACCTTGTTCAATAATTTTCTTATTTTTAAATAATTTAATAATATATTGTATTCATGAAAATAAATTTTTCCAATATAAAAATTGTTCATAACTATGACTTTAAACACATCAAAAAAAAGTTTCAAAATCGAATAAAATTTTATATCATATCATATAAATATCATATTCATCTATGGAATCTGTGAATTAGCCTAAAAATTTAAAATTATATTTATTATATTATTTTAAATATCATTTATTTGATTTATTCATTAATTAAATTAATATTGCATCATCATTGTGGATGAAATTATGGTATTAATTTTTTTCTAAAAATTTAAAAACATCTATGAGAAATATAATTTTATTATATTTCCAAAGAATAATCTTGTTTGAATAAATGTAAAGAAAACCCATACATTAAAAATGTTATACAAACTAAACTTTATTGTGCGAACAAATGGTCTTACTTTTAAAAAATATTCTAAAGGTCATAATGTGATTCTTGTGGGTCCAAAGTGTTCCAAAATAGAATAAAAAATATATAATTGTCTAAAATTACTTATATAATATGTTTTATCCAAAATATGGGTCATTTAAGAATTCATAAAATTTTAATTAAAAACATTTTATTTATTTTTCTTATTCTTGCACAAGCGCTGCATTGGTGTTGCATATCCATTAATATTAATTATTCCATGTATAAATTTTAAAAATAAATTACTATCATAAAAATAAATTAATTAGGTTCAAAATAAAATTCTAAATTTTTTCATTTTGTATATTCAATCTTACACATAACAAGAGATCTTCTTCAATTTGTTATTTTTTTCTTTTTTTCCCTTCGCATGCATTGTACATTTTGGATAATACTCATGTAATATTACAATATAATTCTAAATTAACAATAAAAGACATAAATAATACATTATAATTAAAAATTAATTCATGAAAATAATTTTGATCACTAAATTATTATATGTATATATATATTACCAATTTTTACTTTGCCAGTGCTGCGTAGGCACTGCGTCAACATTGACAATGATTTTTATACTTCTCATGAAAAATATAATTTTCATGTTCTAAATTAATTATGTACAATATTAAACATGTAATATAATTATTTAGTTATTAAATAGTTTCAATAAATTTTTATATCATAATAATTTCATGACCATGTTACGAAAAATGTTGTATTTTATAAAAAAATTATTTTTTACTATTCAACAAAAATTAAACAATATCATAAAAATCCCAAAAACACATCCAAACCATTTTTCAACATGAAGAATCCAAAAATAAAATCCTTTTTAAGAAAATAATTTTCTAAATGTGAGAAACATAATTTTTAATTAAAAGCATCATTTACTAAAAAAAATACTAATATTAATATTATAACTGATTTTATGAAACTCTGAAAAATTAACTAGGGTCTCATAAAATTATCTTTTAATAATAGGAAAACAAATTATTGATTCATGAGTAAATTTTTCAAAAATGAATTATACTTCAAACTAACCTATTAATTATAAAATTAGAAATCATTATTAATTGCTCATAAAAATACCAACACTTTTAAAATATTCACTCCCATTTATAAGGTGCCTTAATTATATTTACACTTACATGGGAGAGGTTTCTATTCATAAGGCTACATTACTATTCATAAGGGTCAAGTTAATATTCATAAGGGTGCATCAATATTCATAAGGGGGCAAGTTACTATTCATAAAGGTACATTACTATTCATAGGGGTTATATTACTATTCATAAGGGTACATTACTATTCAAAAATAATAATTTGATCCTATCTGACTCTAAATATCATACTAAATATAGCAATGTATATCTATTTTTTAAAATTAAAATCACAGAAGTGGAAAAATTATGTATAATGGATAGGTTATACTGATCTCATTTAATAATGTTTTGTTTCACAGAGACTTAGTGTTGCAAGAAAAATATGTTATTTAATGAATTGAAATTATTCATGCCATAAAATATTGGGGTGTTATATTCTTCCCACCTTTGAAAATTTCGTCCTAAATTTTTTTATGTATAATTCCCTCAAAATTGATGTGGGTGATTCTTCTATTCTTTTCCTCAATGTCTATATTAGGGTTATGTTCACAAAACTATGTTTTCTAAATCTAGTTCCCATGGTTTCTACCAAACTTCTTGTGATACCAACTATAATGCCTCGACCCTAGAATCCTAGAGCAGTGCATTACTTATTACATTGGAATGATTATAAAGAATCCAATCCCGAAGGACCGATCCGTTTTTTAGTCTTGAAGAAACTAGATAAAAACATGTAACTCATATTACATTGGGAAATGTAATAAAATACAATACATAACAAAATCTAATGAACTACAACCACGATAACTCAATAAATGGTTTTTACCTCATAACTCATTGAAGGTAAACAAATGAAAGGGGTGAGATCAAATTCTCAGTAGGGTTAAAAATAGTAGAAGCACGAATCAAAAATAAATGAATCATAATAAAATTGGAATAGTCAATATGGCGTGGTGAATAAATGACAAACACGTGCCATTAATAAACTCAAAATGAAACTGCATCCATAGATTTTGTCATAGTGAAAACCTCATGGATAGTAATAACTAAAAATGAATTAAGATATAGGATTATTAATGGGACATCATGTATCTGGAACATGATATCACTATTCCGTCAAAACGTTTTAAGTTTGTGGGTAGAAACCCATGTGATTTTTGGAAATAAAATCCAAGGGTTTGTCACCGACTGAATTGTCTCGTGAGACCTATTAATGAATCGAGGGGCTATAGCGGGCCCCTCACATCACTTCATGTCCAAATAATTATTTATACATACAATTAATACAAGTACAATATGCCTTCTCAATATCTATATATAGTAGAGGTAACAGATTCATCAATATTTCTATAATTAAAACAACATTTCAAATAAACACCCTATATAAAAGGGTATACAACTTAAGAAAATAATCATATCCATGAAACCCTAATATGGATATATAATATATTTAAAATTTAAACTGAAAATGGTCTCAAATGGGCAGTTGATACACCCCATAATAAAGATTAGGTTCACAATACAAAGAAAGTCTCAATGAAATGGAAATTGAGACAAAGTTCATTACCACATTGTAATAAATCAAGTCATATGACCAAAAATTAATAAACACCAAATGAATCACATAATACCATGAATATAATTAGAATAATGATAATATATATCAAATGTTATGTACACAGTACCCCACATGAAAGAAGTAAGCGGTGAACAATGGAAATCTCATGGAATTAAAAGTGAGATAAGAAACCCATTACAAAGAATGTATCATTAAATCGAGGAAACATCAATGACATAATTATGTGTTACAAAAATTATAACACATAATAAAATTGGATATACAGCATAAAACAATCATATTTCATTCACACATATTCTAGGAAAGACAAAACCAATGACATTGATGTTTAACTCAATGAATGAAAATTGAGTTATAATATCCCTTACCTCAGGTTTGAATTCCTTAAAAGTTTTTCAAAACTCCTATAATATGGTTTGAATAGTTTTATTATATTATTATGGAAATAAAATAATGTTTATAATACCATACATAATTTTATTATACCATTTACCACCCATTTATTATCAGTATTTTGTTTTTCTTATTGTTTTGAGTATGTTCTTCTCATGGTTTCAAAGGTCGGTTTATTATGTATTTACTTGTAGAAAAGAAATAATAATACATAATTGATAAAATATATATATTTAGGTCATTTTTAACAATTAAATGTTATTTTAAACTTTTCATGTTTGCTGTAAAGTGAAACGAAAATGCATCATCCAAAAAGGCGGTTAATTGACACACCAGAGATGGTGATTTTGTTATTTAAGAACAAGAGAATAAAATAATAGATTTTATGATTAATATACCATAAAAATAACAAAATTATAGTATATATTTGATACTTGATTTTTCATTAATAATTGGATAATATATAAGGATAAGGTATAAGTGAGAAATAATTTAAAAGAGAAGAAGAAGAAATATTACCTCTTGAATATTTATCTTTTGAAACCACCTTAAGGCTCTTGGAAGTGATCTTTTTATGAGACCATAAGCACAAGAATGTGTGAAGGGATGGAGATTATGGAATTTTGGATAGTTCGGTTGAAATATGAGGATTATTTTTATGAAATTTGTGAAGTTATGAGCCTTCTTTTATAAGTGAGGTTAGGGGTAACTTAGGAATTTAAAAAAATATTAAATTATAATAAATATATTATAGATTGAATTACTTCCAAAAAGGCCTAAAACTAAATGGAATTAAATTTTATAATTAATATTATAATTTCAAACCTTTTTCAATAATTTTTATATTTTTAAATAATTTCATAAAATATTTTATTCATGAAAAACAATTTTTCAATGTAAAACATATCCATAGTTATGACATTAAACACATCAAAACAAAGTTTCAAAATCAAATAAAATTTTATATTATATCTTACAAATGTCATATTCATGTATGAAATCCATTATTTATATTAAAAATATAAAATATTATTTATTTTATTATTTTTAATATCATTTATTAGATTTATTTATTAATTAAATTAATACTGCATCATCTTTGTGGAAGACATTATGGTATTAATTTGTTGTCTAAAAATTAAAAATAAAATTCTATGAGAAATATAATATTATTATATTTACAAATAATATTCTTTTCTAAATATAACTCAAGGGAAAACTTACAGAAAAATGCTATGCAAACTAAACTATATAGTGTGAACACCGTGTGTTACTTATAAATAAAATAATCTAAAGGTCTTAAAGTGATTCTTGTGGGTCCAATGTGTCCCCAAATCAAATAATAAATTTATAATAGTCCAAAATTACTTATATAATCAGTTTTATCCAAAATATGAGTCATTTAATAATTCTTATAATTTTAATTAAAAACATTTTATATATTTTTCTTAAGCTTGCTCAAGAATTGCATCAGTGTTTCATAAGAATTAATGTTAATTATTTCATATATAAAATTTAAAAATAAATTACTATCATAAAAATAAAATAATTAGGTTCAAAATAATATTCATTAATTCGTTAATTATGTATATTCAATATTATAAATAACATGATATCTTCTTAAATTTTTTATTTTATATTTTCCTTCCCTTCACATGAATTGCACATATATTTGGATTATACCCATGTAATATGACACTATAATTCTAAATTAACAATAAAAGACATAAATAACACATTTTAATTAATAATTAATTCATGAAAATAATTTTTATCACTCAATTATTATATCTATATATATTACAAATTTTGACTTTATCAGCGCCGCGCAAGCACTGCGTCGACATTAACAATGATTTTTGTACTTATCTTGAAAAAATATACTTTTCAGGTTCTAAATTAATTATGTACAATATTAAACTTATATTATAATTATTTAGTTATTAAATAGTTTAAATAAATTTTTATATCATAATAATTTCATGGCGATGTAAGGAAAAATGTCGTATTTTATAAAAAAATGTTATTTTTTACTATTCAACAAAAATTAAACTATTTCATAAAAATCCAAAAAATTCATCCAAAACATTTTTAAAATTTTATAATCCAAGAATAAAATTATTTTTATGAAAATAATTTTCTAAAAATGAGAAATTTTATTTTTTTAACATCATCAATTACTCGAGAAATACCAATTTTAATATTATAATTGATTCTATGACACATGGAAAAATTAACCAAGGTCTCATAAAAATATCTTATAATAATAGGGAAAAAAATATTGATTCATGAATACATTTTATGAAAATTAATTATCCCTTAAATTAAACTATTAATTATAAAATTAGAATTCATTATTTATTTCTCATAAAAATACTAACACTTAATTATTATTTTTTAAAATATTCACTCTCATTTATAAAGTTCCTAAATTATATTTACACTTACATGGGAGATTTTGTAATTCATATGGGTACATTACAACTCATAAGGGTGCATTACTATTCATAAGGGTGCATTACTATTCATAAGGGTCAAATTACTATTCATAAGGGCACATTTCTATTTATAAGGGGAAAGTTACTATTCATCATGGTGAATTAATATTCATAAAGGTTTTGTTAATATTTATAAGGATACATTACTATTCATAATAATAATAATTTGATCCTTTTTGACATTAAATATCATATTGAATGCAACCATTTATGTTTGTTTTTGGAAATTCAAATCCCTGAAGCGGCAAAATTATGTTCAATGGGTAGGTTATAATTTTCTCCTATAATAATGTTTTGTTTCACAGTGACTCAATTTTTCATGCATAATAAGTTATCCAATGAATTGAAACTATTCATGACATAAAATGGTATGGTGTTATAATGAGATAATGAATGCGAAAGAAGATATACTGAAATTTATGAAATGAAGCAACCTTCTGTGGGAAGAGAAGTTAAGGAAGAGAACTAGTCATTAACTAGTAGAAAAGGTGGAATGAATTTTGAAATATTTATTTATGATATGGGCATCCATTACCATTCCAAAAGAGAGAAATAAAAACAAACTAATGAAGGAACATCATTCTTATAGAAAAATATGTATTTAATATGAAATATTGGAAATTTAAAATTAAAATAGGAAAATATAGAAAGGAGACTTGTTTTTTTCAAGATGTCCAAAAGTAACAGAAAATAGAATACTAAATCAAGTTTTACATCCAAATATGAAAAATAATTTGTGTATAAGATACAAAATTTTTCATTGGTTTTTTTATAAAAGGAATATATTGATTTTGAAAGCATACAAAATAAGTGGAAAATCACATTCTTGAGGGAGTATAAGAAAAATGATTGGTTTACGATCTACTTGGTTTCCCACTAATGAAGTTTCAACTACACAAGGACTATAGAAGAACTTATGGATGAATAATTCAGGATAAAAATTTTAAAAAAATCACCCATGGGTAGAAAACCAATCATTTGAATTTCAGTTCATTATTTTAATTATTTTTCTCAATAAAGTGATCATTCACCGCATATAGTGTGTTACATTTTTTTAAAGGAAGCTCACTAAAAAATAAAACAAAAGAAACATGGAATAAAGTCACACATCACATGAAAAGAACACAAATGGATTTTTTATTCTACCCAACCATTATATCTCACCTTCCTAATACATTTATTAATTTTAAAATCATTCAGTACATCACACTTTTAGTTATCACAAGGAGTGGAACTTTTGAGCACTTCAGAAGCAATTTAATTATGTAACTGTCTTATGTTACACTACATTTCATCAACCTCTATTTATAATAAAACTCCATAGTTTAAAATATATTTAACTGAATCTCCATGATCTTCTCATCAAGTGGGGGTTTCCAAATTTCTCACCAAATACTGTAATAGTTTTTTATAAAATAGAAATATTGAAATATTATCTTTTCTTTCATTTTATGTTATATATTTATTTAAAA
Source organism: Viscum album (assembly GCA_963277665.1). NCBI lineage: Eukaryota > Viridiplantae > Streptophyta > Magnoliopsida > Santalales > Viscaceae > Viscum > Viscum album. The sequence continues at coordinate 1,816,723,808 of OY728150.1, forward strand.
ATTAATTACAACATTATTATTACATCAAAAAATTTGAATCAACTTTAAAAAGAATTATCATATTTAAAATTTAATTATAAAATATATTAAATTATTAAATTTAACTAGTTTTGATTACAATAAAATAAAATATGAATACTATGATAAAATAAGGAATCATATCAAAATAGATATTCACAAAACATAGCAGTCTCTTCCACAATGTATAGAAAATTTTCTTAACATTTTTCACTACTGAGAGACTGTGCATACATTTCACATATAAATTAAGGTAATCACAACTTTTATATTTCTCCCAGAACATTAGAAAAAAAACTCATATATTTTATCACCCAACTTATGATTTGTACACACGATGATCATATTCTCCATTTTGAACAAAAAATGTGATAAACTACATGGTGTTTCCAATATATTTTATATATAATAATCCCCAACATATAATATTAATTCATAATAATTAATACTAAATGTTCATTATATTACCATGTCAAAATTACACATTATTCGTGCTTCATATGAAAATGAACTATAACCCTGCATCTGAAAATTGGAAAATAAAAAACTAATAATAGGTAAATCACGATCTACATGAGTTGATTTTCAATGAGAATCATGGACTTTATTTTGTAGGTAGTCATACATGGTAAATTTTTATCATACACATAATAGCATTCCATGTACTGTATGTCACATATATGCCTCTAATTTATTGGACCATAAAACATAAGATTTATAAATCATATGTTTTAGAACATGTTCCAGAATATGAAAATTCTATAATCTTATGTCATGCATGTGAGAATCATTTTAAGAGGTACCCAAATTTGTATAATTCACACATTTTAACATGATCTACAGTGTTAGACTTCACGAGTCAAGTGACTTGGCTCATGAGACTTTAAATAGTAAAATTTATGACATAATATATAAAAATATAATACATAAATAATAAAATATAGAAAAATGATTTCATAAATAATTAAAAATAGATTCATAAGGCTTTAAAAATTTATTAAGGATTAAAAAAAATAACATAATAATTTTAAAAAAATACAATGTTAGAATTTCTTTTCACGCATCAGACATTTGAATTTGGAAAAAACATGTTTTTATAAGTTTAATAGAACTCAATATCTATGTAAAATAAATTCACAAAAATATAAAACATAATTTAAAAAATAATATTACCAAAATATCTATTAAGAAATATGATTAATATTTATATAAATAATGAGAAACATATTAAATTAATTAGCAACATTTAAAATAAAAATTTTGATGAATGAATAAAAATAATAGTTAGAAAAAACAATGATGATTTCTTCACTGTAGTGATTGTAATGAATAAATTTTTTTATCAAATATATATCGGTGATAAATATTTAAATTCACTAATGCATCTAAAAACAAAATTGAAAATTTTTAGACATGACGAAAAAAATTGTTGGCTAAGACTATGGTGTAGCCTTTCATGGTCATGCATGAAGGCAAGGCCATTCACAAAACCCTATAACAATATCACAGTGAAATATTTTATATTATTTTTCTTTGGATATTTTTTCACTCAAAATCATTGAATTTATAGCAACAATAAACAACCCAACATCAAAAAAAGAAAACAAAACTCATCAAATTATGATTATCCTTAAAAATTTATACAGATGACTCTACATGAAAATCCTGTTATCCCATTTATTTTTGAAAACTGCCCAATAATACTTTGGGATACATGCATAAAATTTATAAGTTGATCAGTAATGATAAGGCTATCCACAAACACATATCTTCATAATTGGTTTCTTCAAAATATCTTTATCAACACTTTTTAAAAAATTCAGATAACAATTAATATTTGTGAGGGTGTGCAATGGGGAGGGTGGTGGTGATGGGAAAGGTGATAGTGGGTGAGGGAGAGAGTGGCTGCAACATGGAACCAGTGATGGTGAGGTGAGGGTTTATGAGGGAGATGGTGATGATATGGGTGAGGTTGGGGGAAAATAGTAGTGACAGGTGAGGTGATGGTTGGAGTGGGGGGAGGCAGCAGCTACATGGTGGTGGCGATGGTAAGGTGAGGGTGCATGAGGGAGAGAGTGGTGGTGACAGAATAAGTTGGGTGTGTGGGGAGGGAGAGGGGGGTTAGGGTTGGGGCATGATTGGATAGGTTTTTTAAAATTTGAGTCAATATACTCCATCGGTGGTCTCTCATAGTTACCATTAGTGACCGCCTCCCACAGCCTTAATTACTTCATTTTATAGTAGTGTAAATAGACATGAAAAATGGTAAGGGACTTCACCAATATAAATTATGCTTCTATTTTAATTTCCCTAGGATGTGAATATATAATAATTTTCATATATGGGATGTAGGATCACATTTTATGTGTATACTACTATAAAATTTTAGAAAAAATTTTGTTTATTTTATCAGCACTAAAATAAAAACTAATAAATAATGACTTTTATAAGTACATTTTTTTAATATATAAAAATATGTTATTAAAAGATTTTTATACTCATTTATAGTGAAATATTTATATATTATTATTGTAATGAAATATGGGTCAACTTTAGGTATTCCCTAACTAAAGGTATAGGGTATCAAATAGATGATGGAATAGGGGATAGTCAGACTGATAGTGAACTTTCGGCTCAAGAAGAAATAGATCTTGAATTTTGGTAGGAGCATAAGTTTGTTTCTAGAAATATCTGTAAAGGGAAAATGAAAATTGATACTGATACTATAATATCAAATAATGGTTCACCCACCAATGTTATTGATTTGGAACTGGTGATGGAGGATGAAGATGTTTCTAGAGTTGGTGCTTCATCTGATTGGAAGGAGCTTTCAGATAATGCTTCTTATTCTAGGTAGAAGGAGGTCTTTTCTTCTTTATTATTTCCTATATCTCCAAGTGTCCTATAGAATATTGCGGATCATTCTTCATATGGCCAAAGATCTATAGAATATAAAACTTCCATGTCAGTCAATTACACAGTTAATAAGATAGATTCTACAAGATCACATCCATCCTTGGTCTAATCTACTGATAATAAGGTGAAAAATATAGTTCCCATATTTAAATACTTTAATAATATTGACTCCCTAGATGGTACTACTGACCATGAAAAGTCTTCAGATTATAGAAAATTTATCAATTTTGGAATGAATAATGTTGTGAATTCTAAAATGATGATATGGTTTCAAACATTTTTTATGTCTCCATAGAGGGCGATTTGGTATTAGACTCATTATCTTGAGATTAATTAGCCTACTTAGGGATTTTAATTTCCTATTATTACTATATGTTTGATTTTTTTAATTCATATGTCCCGTCCGGATGGTCTATATAAGAAATAAGATTGAATTGGCGGTGTTAGTTATTTCTTTTTGAAACAGAAGATTATGTAGTTATTTTGTAGGATTTATGTTCACTGTACTTCCTATATTGCTATTGTAGTGAATGAACGAGCCTATTATCAAGATATATTCACTTGGCACGATAGGTATCCATCTAGTTGAGCTAAATTGATATGCTTCATCTCTAACTCAATATGACTGAGGATCTACATCTGTTGGTTAAATGTAATGGTTGTTTTCAAGATTTTATGGGATAACTGGCTCATACAGATGATTAGTGGTCCACTTCCTATTGTTGCAGTGGTTCAACCCATGTCTTAATAAATGAAAATAAGCATTTTCATGTTTTATGGATAAATAGACCACTCTCATTGAGTTTCTACATTTTAGAAATTGGATGAATGGCTGCTGCAAGAATGACTTTTGTGGTGTAGGGAATGTCAGTAATGGGTCTCTTTGATAACATTGGGATTTCAGGAACTATCACATATATTCCATTTAATAGTACAAAAGGAGATATTTAACTATGATAAAAAAGAAATATGGTCATTGGAAACATTACAAGTGGTCGTTTTATTAGAAATTTTATTTGCACGTATAAAGGCCCTAATGCCACACTATACTATTTAAATAATAGCACATTGCAGCAAATAAACCTATATACCAATATTCAAATACCCCTTTATAATAAATCATAATTTAATTTGAAGAAAAAATTACATAAAAAATCAAACAATAATGTATTATATACATTTCAAATGATTTTTAGGATAAATACTTTCTCAGTTACTATCCACAATCATTTAAAAACATCAATGTTTAATTGTCTTTGGCTCCTACGACCCACTCTAAAAATCACAATCATGGCATCAGTTATCCAAAAAATGACCCCAGCCTAAGAAAAAGAATCCACCTATATAAAAATATATCAGGTGTCAGCTATACTATAAAGAAATAAATTAAACATAAATATGAAAGAATGAATTAGTAAAATGTAAATTTAAAATGAATGGACACACTTACAGTCATACCAGTCACACGGTACATTGTATTGAAATGGGGATAATTCCTACACATCAGAAATGACTTATGGATCATTTTACTAACGTATCGAAACAATCTGAAAACATTTTCTTAGTTTTGAGTATATCACTTGTGTTTTTTTACTAAAATGTCATTTTAATCTACAAACACACACTTTGAGTCATGCTGGTCACATCATGTGTTAGTTTGATGTGAGACCGATTCATGCACATAAAAATGACATACAAATTATTTTCCAAAAGTTTCAAGACAAACAGAGTGTTCTTTATTGGTTTTCAGGTAGTGACACATTTTTTGAACTAAAATGTCATTTTTAAACTGATAATGGACACTTTAAGTCATAATGGGAACAAAGTGTGTCGAATTGAGATGATTAAAATACCTAAACATCAAAAATAAACTATAGATAATTTCCCTAATGTATCAAAACAATCCAAATATGTTTTCTCAGTCTTGAGTATGTAACTTCTCCTTTTTACTAAAATTAATGTTGATTTTAAATAAAAAGACACACTTTGTGTCATACCAGTTACACAATGTGTCAAATTGAAGTAATTTAGATTACTAAACATTAAAAATGATATATGGATAGTTTTTCTAATGTATCAATACAATATGAATGTGTTTTCTCAGTTTTGAGTATGTCACTTATTCTTTTTACTAAAATTAAGGTCAATTTTAAATAAAAAGACACACATTAAGTCATACTAGTCCAACCATGTTTCTAATTTAGGCGAGGTTGATTATTACACATAAAAATATGATTTATATATAATTTTCAAAAATTATCAAAAAATTATATTGTGTTTTCTCAGTTTTGAGTATGTCACTTCATCTTTTTACTAAAATGTCATTCTAAACTCGAAACACACACTTTAGTTCATTCTAGTCACATCATGTGTTAGTTTTAGGTGAGTCTAATATCTACACATAAAAATTACTTATTAATTGTTTTCCTAAATTATTTATAAAATCATAGAGTGTTTTCTTGGTTTTTATTGAGTGCTAGTTTTTGAACCGAAATGTCAATTTTAAACTGATAATGGACACTTTGATTCATAACAAGAACATCATGTATCATATTAATGTTAGTTTGTTTATTACAAGTCAAAAATTAATTATGGATTGTTTTACTAAAGTATAATAACAATATAAATGTTTTTCTTCGTTTAGTTTATGTATCTTATCCTTTTTATTATAATTAGTGTCAATTTTAAATAAAAAGACACACTTTGAGTGTAACACCCTAATATTTCATAGTACGTTCTTTTTTCCAATAACTTGCACTAAACACAACACTGAGTTGTAGCGCACTATGACTTACCTAAAGAGATATCCAAAAGCAGTTATGAATAGTATTTATTGAATTTTGAACTTTATATAATAATTATAATTTTAGATTCGATATTATTAGTTTCATAGAAACAATGGGAGAACAAATGTATTTTTTTCAAATAAAAGAAGTATTTTTTAAGAAATGAAATTTTACCGCCTTTTAATGGAGAACCTTTTCTAAATCCAATATTTGAAACTTTTATATACTCAATTTGAAAAAATAAACTTCTTCTTTAGAATCAGGACATAAGAATTTAGTGTCAATAATGTTTTGGTGTTTTTCTGATAACTTTCATATTTGGGTGAATAGTGAAAAATACTATATTTTAACCGAAAACAACTTTTTAAATCAAAATAATTTAAATTGTTAAATTAAACATTTTAATGGTTTGGAAGTATAAATAGATTATATTCTTACCATTTAATCAAATTATGGTCATTGTAAGTAATTTCACTTCGAAATTGGACATAAACAAGTGTCAAACTTTTGGTAGTTATTATTTCTTAAATATACGCCTTTTGGTTTTGACAGTGGGAATTAATTTTAAATTAATAAATACAACTACTTTGTTTTTAATTTTTTAAAATAGACTTCATTATTGAATTCGGAATATCAAAATTATCTTAGGGTATATGTTTTATTTTTTTCAGAAACTTTTAATTTTTGATGAATAGTGAAAAACACTTAGTTATAGTTTAAAACCAATTTTTTTTTTAAATAATTATTTATTTTATTTAAATTTATTTTATTTCAAAATAGATACGTAATACCTATGTAATTTAAATGTAATTAATTGGAGTCAGTTTATAATAATTTTAGATATATAAAAAATTTATTGAACTTTTCACCGTCTTTTACCCACCTCTTAAGAGAATTTGCAAATTCACATAAAACATAATTTTACCACTTTTTTGAGTGAAATTTTGAAAATCCGAGTGACACAGTTAATATCAAGGAGTAAAATTTGGTTTAATAAGATAAAAATAATTTTTGGTGAATAGTATCTTTTTACTTTTATTTATCACGGTAAAAAGTAAATAGGGTAATTAAGGGTAAAAATGATATTATTATTACCCTAACACATGTCCTAATTCTATTGTCTAAGTATAATTAGACCAAAAACAACCTTAGGAATAAAATATGATCCTATTTGGTCCACTTGGATTAGATTTGGACATTTATTATTATTTAATTCAAAGAAGAGTTAAAAGAGTTAAAATCAATGTTTAATAACTAAAACATTTTTAATATAGGGTTATATATAAGATAAAGTTGATTATAAATATTAATTAGAAATATAAAAATATTTCCTACATAATAGAATTTTATTTATAATTTTTATACATTAAATAATTTAATTTATTTATGACACAATGATGATGTAGTAATTACCTTATTAGTGAAATATTAGAATTATTGATATTATAAATACCCAAAAAAATATAATTTGAGACTTTTAATGAATTACACGAATTTTATTGGTTAATATGACATGTTAGGATTGTTTAAATAAATTTTGTTTGAATTAATAAATTTATTAAGACTTTAAAAAAAATAAATTATTAAATAGTGTCAAAATTGACCTAAAGGAGTTTTTAAAACGAATATTATATTATTAATTGATATAATATTCCAGAAAATCTAAGGTTCAGAAAAAGGACTTATATGATGATAGGTATGTCATTAATGAACCAATTTGTGTTCTCTTGGCAGTTTATAATATGTTTATTAACCATATAATATAAAAATACAAAGAGACATGATAAATGTCAAACTATTTAACTAAGAGTTAAATCTAAAAGATAATGGTAAAATAGTGACCCAAACATGTATAAAACCTATTGGTTGAGTTTTTTTCGACCTATACCCACCTTAGACTTTAAATAATCAAGTTTGGAGCCACTATAAACCGAATATGAATTTATTATAAAATAATACTTTATGTTTTTTCTAAAGAGCCCCTTCCCTCCTTATAAAAGGACACAACTTCTAACCAATTCCTCACACTTCTCAAGCCTTTTGGATCGTCCAACCACTGCCCAATTAAGCTCAATATATCCCTATCCTCCTCCTAGAAGCCTTAACTTATGCATAAGTCACTTCAATAGTCCTTTTTGGTTCAAACCAAAGGGAGTTACCCAAATTAAAGGTAACGATTTCTCTTAGCTTATTTTCTTTTATTTTACTTCTCCAACCCATAAAATCTTCTTATTATTTTCTTGTGTAACAAAACCAGTATCCTAAATATAATAGTATATTTTTATGATAAGTATTCTAACTACACTTACACACACCTCCTTCTAATTGGTGAAGAACATAATGTTTCTGTGGATGACAACCAAACGCCTCACGAAATGATGATTGTTCAATTATCTTTTACCGCATTTTATGGTGACCATTATGATGGCACTATAATTAAATATGATATTAATCATATTTATTATATATATAAGATTCTTTAATTCCATTTTATATCATACCATTATTCATTTCATTTTGTATATATATACGATAATTTCATTTGAGGAAGTGCGGACCACCACCCCCTCAAAGTGATATGACTCGTTCATACCATACATGGAATGTATAAAGGATGGTGTTAATGAACATAAGTAACAAATATAAGATATTATATTATAATGGAACAATAATTTACCTATGTATCATTTGTTTTTGATTCCTTTTAAAATGAAAACCGAAATGGAAGTAGCGTTCGTGCGTACGTACGGACAACCGACTCCACAAACACGATGAGATTCATTCTCCATCGTATCCATTCAAGTATAATTCTCATTTTATGATTAAAAATAATGTTTAAGGACTTTATATCGTTCTGTATATTAATAAGATACAACCTATCCCTAAAAAACACAGCTTATGTAACAAAACATATAAAATAAAACAAGTAAGTTAACGCTCAAAATGACAATAATACTAAGATATTATTAACAAAGAAATGTTAAAAGATCATATATGATATCCTTTTAACGTATATGATTCTTTTTTAATTTAATAACAATTATTTCACCATTATACAGGATGTTAAACTACCCTTAACCAAGTAAAAGTACAAGTTAAGGGTTTATTTCACAATCTCTTAATTATCCGAGGTTGTTTATACGTGATTATCTACTAGGACCTCTTTATCATCCACATCCATGTTTCTTAAAAATTTCTTTCAAAACATTCTTACTATTTTATAGAATATGGGTTAAAGTCATTTATACCCTTGTTTAAATTTTTATAAGAAGTTTATAAAGGAATCTTTCCATCGTTTCCCAAACAAGGTCCTTTTTAAACTTTTCAACAAAATTAAGGTAAGAATGTCTTTTTTTAACTTATATGGTGGGTGCGGCTATTTTCCGCCATTATAAAATTGTCAAATCATCCCTTACAAGATTATAATAATATTTTTAAAGTGAATGTTTTATTTTATAATTATGTGACTTATAAATGATTTCAAAATGAATATTTTAAGAATTTGTGAAAGGTACCCTTTATCAAGATCATATTTTTAAATGTTTTAAAGATTTATCTTTCTAAATATTTTTAATTAATGTCCATGTTTTCAAAATGATTTTAAAGATTTATTTATATGGACATGAATGTTTTAAAATGATATTTCTTTTCAAAAGTTTCAAAGTGGTATGGGACACTTTGATTTAAAAATCTATTTTAAATTAATTCCTTTATAAATGTGTGACTTTTCAATGATTAAAAAAAAGAGAAATTTCTCTCAAATAGTTTCGATTTCATCTATGTCAACATCTTTTTTTGTATTTTAAGCTTATTTGAAGTTGATTTATTATGATACAAAACTTCCATATTGTATTGATGTTTTTGTGATATGTTTGGTTGTGGATGTGTTATTTTTATACCATTAATGATTTATGGGGAAAGTATTGACATTTCGTATGATAGTTTTAATACGAATTTTTATGTTATGTTTAAACCTTTTCATATGAGGAGGGCACTGGACTTAGTAATTGATGGGTGGAGCCCGCTATAGCTCCTCGATGCATCGGTAGGTCTCATGAGACAAACTAGTTTCTTGGCACAAGGCATTGACAAAAACTTATTTGTAGTCTTGGAACAAGGCCTTGACTACATGGTTATGATAGTCTGGCATTATGCATTCCATTATTATGAAAGTGGTTATTGATATTGCTTGTGATTATTTGACCAGTAGAATATCCATGTGAATAAGTAAATGGCATTATTTCATTTTATTTTTTCCATATTATGCTTAAGATCAATTTTAAAAGGATTTTGTTTTAGTTATACATTTCCTTAAATATTTATGATTATTTATGAAAGTTTCCGCTATATTGTTATCCTTACTGAGAATCTAAGCTCACCCCTTTCTATGTTTAATTTTTTCCAGGATGTGAAGAATTATTTTATGACTGACATGCAGGGATAGTCTGAAGGGGATATGAGTGTGGACCATGGAGACTATATTATTGTAGTTTTTCACTTTATGATGTATTGTAACATTTATGAATGTATCTATTGATTCCAAGGCTACTAAACTAATCGGTATTTTGAGACTTGATCTTTTGTGGTCATGCTAATGATACGTAATAATGTACCAACTCTGGGTAACTAGGGTCGGGGTGTTACATTGAGTCATATCATTCACACCATATATCGAATTAAGGTGAGGATGATTTCTACATTTCAATAATTACTTATGGATAAATTTACTAAGTTATAAAAATAATTTGAATGCATTTTCTTAGTTTTGAGTATGTCACTTATGTTTTTTTACTAAAATTTCATTTCAAAACTGGAGACTCACACTCTAAGTCATATCGGTCACATATTCCATAAGTTTGATGTGAGACTGATACTTACACAAATAAATAACAAAGTAATAACTTTCCTAAATTTTAATGATAATGATCACACATTTTCATATATTTCATTGAGTTGCACATTTTTTGAACTAAAATGTCAATTTTAAACTGATAACAGAAACATTGAGTCATACAGAGGACACCATGTATCAGATTGAGGTACATATGATTACTAAAAATCAAAAATTACATATGTATAATTTTTAAAAATTATAAAAATAGTAAAAATTATTTTTATAGGTTTTTAGTATGTCACTTGTCATTTTTAATAAAATTAATGTCAATTTTAAAGAAAAAGAAACACTTGGATTCATACTGGTCACACCATGTTTTAGATTGAGGTGCGGATGATTCCTAAAAATAAAAAATGACTTAAGTATTTTTCCTATGGTATAAAAAAAATTAAAATGTGATTTCATACTTTTGATTATGTCACTTGTGTTTTTATACTAAAATGTTATTCAAAACTAGAAACATGCACATTGAGTCATGTAGGTCACATAGTGTGTCGATTTGATGTGTGACTGATTCATACATGTCAAAAATGACTTCTAAATCATTTTACTATATTATCAAGAAAAATTGATCATGTTTGCTTAGTTTTTAGTGAGAAACACACTTTTTGACCTAAAATGTCAATTTTAAATTGTTAACCAAAAATTGTAGTTATACCAGGCACACCATATATGGGATTGGTGTGTGGCTAATTAATATACATAAAAATGAATTATGGGTCATTTTCAAAAATTATCAACATAATATGAATGAACTTTCTTGGTTTTAAGTATGTCACTTGTCTTTTTTTCTAAAATGAATGTCAATTTTGAATAAAAAAACACACTTGGAGTCATACCAGGAAAACCATGTGTCAGATTAACATGTGGATGATTTCTACACAAAAAAAATTACTTAGGGATCATTTTCATAATGTATCAAAACAATATGAATGCATTTTATTGTTTTTGAGTATGTAAATTGTCTTTTTATAGGAATTAGTGTCAATTTTAAATAAAAAGACACACTTTGAGTCATACTGGTTACACCATGTGTTTGAATGAAGTGACTCTAATTTCTACATATCATAAATGGCTTATGGATTGTTTTTATGAAGTATCATAACAATATTAATGCAATTTCTTGGTTTTGATTATGTCACATGTGTTTTTTTACTAAAATTATTGTTAATTCTAAATAAAAAGACACACTTTGAGTCAAACTTGTCACATTGTGTGTTCTATTGAAGAGAGTCTTATTAATTCAAATCAAAAATGAATTATTGATTAATTTAATAATGTATGAAAATAATATATATATTTTTCTCACTTTTGAGTAGGTGATTTGTGTTTTGAAAAAAAATGTAAATTATAGACCAAAAAAATACATTTCAAGTCATACCGAGAACACTGTGTATCGGATTTAGGTGCAAATAATTGAGTATGTGATGTTTGTTTTTTTTAAACTATTTTTACCAAGACAAAAATATAGAACAATTCCATTTGTATGGAAGAGTAAACCCCATGGAACCTGAAGCACCCCATCCAAAAGCACCATGTTCTCTCTTTTTTGGTTTGCTACAGATAGTTGAAAGAAAAATATGCCATCCCAAATGATCTATGAAAAAAAATATTTGATAAAAATGATAAGAAAATTAGCTTAAAATAGTAGATAAAATGGTAATAAAATTAACTAAATAAGTATTTGGAATTCACATTTTCGTAATGTCTTTATACATTCTTGACCAATTTCCTCATTTCCATTATGTCAGTTGTAGCTTCAAAGTACAATCTCTTTTGATCATAAGCATCTTCAAACAAACCACCCCAACTCGAGAAAAATATCCACCTATATAAGAAAAAAATATGTTATTAATTATTTTATGATGCTTTTTTGTGGCCCACCTGCACTTCAGCATAGATGCACGCACTAAAATTTTTTATTACCATATATTCTGAATTTCCAAAGGCAAGTGGATTTCATCACTTTCAACAGTGACGTATAATCCTTGGTCAAAATGGGATGATGGGATGCAGTTTCTTCCTTCCATTGATTCCACCTTGGAGATCATCACCTAGTCCGTGTGGCCATTATAGAATTGAGTCATGTCCATGGAAGTCATTACTAGTTCCATCACTTTATGGATGTCTATTAATTACACTAATTATTTCTTGAAATAATGTGTTATTCTTGATAGGTAATTAACCTTCAGTAAATATAGTAGTCATCTTGTGCATCACTATGCATTTCTAGATATTGTGCACATTTTTAACATGTATTCTTCCTCTTAGTAGGGAATATCATATGAGGTATCCTTACAACATGGAACCCAAGTAATTTCATTCCAATCATGAGGTAATGAGACCAATGGTGTAGTTCTTCTAAGTCGTTTTACCTCATTCTTCTCATACTTAAGCATGGGGTAGTTGTTCAAGTCACATAAAATTCTATACATCCTATGGAGATGGATCAGAACATATGCTTGAGATGGATTAGGGAATGATTTTAACATTTTATGGATATAAGTACATATTTAATTTCTCATGGGGATGGATAGGTCATAGGTTTAAAGTCTTTTGTAGATGGGATGGATGGATCATACTGCCCCATGGAGTTGTATCTAGGAGGTTTTTTTCAATGATGAAGAACCTAAGTTTATCATTGGTCGGAATGCCCCTTGAGGTTGATCCGGAAGATTGATAAAAAATCCCCTTGAGGTTGGTCAGGGAGGTGCATCCCCAAGGGAAAATATTTCATACATTAATAGTTTAGTGATAGATCAAAACTTCTCATAGATTTATATCCAGAAGGTTGATTATAATTCTCCTTTAGGAAGATCAAAGTGGTATGTCCCTAGGTGGGAGCACATAATTTTACCTTGGATCACAACATCCCTTGAGGACGAACCCGAATTTTGATCAGAATGTCCTTTGAGGTAGATTAAGGAGGTGAGTACCTAGGAGGGAATATTTCACACCAAAGTGGATGGATGAAAATTCCCCCCAAGGAAGATCTATAAGGTTGATCATGATTCCCCTTGAGGTAGATCAGGGAGGTGCATCCCTAAGAGGGAAGATGTCTCACCTAGGTCGATAGATTGAAACACCCCTTAAGCTGGATCAAGAAGGTTAATCATAATTCCCATTAAGGTGGATCAAGTAGGTTCATCCCTAGGATGATGAACCAATGTTTACCATAGGTCAGTATTCCCCTTGAGGTAAATTAGAATTTTTGAGCAAAAATCCCTTTGAGGTGGATCAAGGAGGTGCATCCCTAGGAGAGAGCACCTATGTTTACCATTATTCAGAAATCCCCTTGAGGAGGATCTAGATGGTTGATTAGAATGCCCCTTGAGGTGGATCATAGAGGTTCATCAATAAAATGGATCACCTATGTTTACCATTGGTCCAGATTGAACCTCAGGGAGGTGTCCTACATACGCTATTTTGGAGACATGGATCAAAACACATGTAGTTTGATGTTTCAGTTTTAGGTTGTATGATAGGAATGATCCATATAGTTTAACATCATGTGATAAGGACTCTTGTTTCCTTAAAGGAGATTCAAAAGGATAGTGTTGGGAATACACATTGGAGATGCCCTGGTACTACTATGAGAAAATATTTGGTGGATGGGGATTATGCATAGAAGTTTCCTAGAGGTTCTCTCTCCATGTTAGTTGTGCATGGAGCATCTCGTGGGTAGGAGGTGTGGTGCCCATCCCATTCAACTCATACATGAGGCATCCAATTTTTTCACATGGTATAAGACTATTGTCGTATGCCCAGTGTTGAGGAAGGTGTCATGTAGTTTAACAATGTACAACTAGGATATAGAGATAAGAAGTTTTATGTCATAAATATCAGACGTGGATATGATGACTCATTACCACTTGGGATTACATGTCCACCACTCTTGCACCTTTACATGGGACATGGAATTGGAACTTCTGTAGATTAGTGGTCAATCAAAATGGCCTTGTTAGAGTCCTCATGATTAAAAGAAAAAGGTGTTAGCATACCCATTCATTTAATAAAAAGGTATATGGAGGTCTCGGTCCACACTTGGGTTGAAGTGGGAGTACATTGGAGTGGGTAGAATTGGTCACATGGGGACTCGAGGTGCATCTAATCTTGTCCTGGATGGGTATGCATGCTTGGTCACTCAACCATCATGAAAGAGGGTGACAAGAAGGGAGGCACCAGGAAGAGGCCCAAGAGAGGAGATTCACAAAGATTGGAGTTTTGAAAAGGTAGGTTTTACAGGGCTTGGTATCCTCAAATATGTAAGGGGGTTTAAAAATGATTATGATTCATGAAACCATGTCAACCTACCTCAGGATGATGCCCTGATTCACATGGGGAGTGCTTTATGAAGGTTGAATGCTTCATAATTCCTCAAGTCACATGATGGGTCTTCTTTCTTTGTGAAGGTTGTAATACATGAAGAATGGAATCTCTACCTTAGATGGAGGATTTCAAGAATACATTGATGGAGGTTTTGTGAATCTTGGATACCATGTATGATCTATTTTTACTTTGGTTCATGAAGCTTAAAAGGTTCGTGAATAGGAGGAAATTTAGAAGATGATAGGTTGGTAATTGTCCCTAAAATTTCAAACTAAAGGGGTGTATTTGTGGGAAAAGATTTTTGTGATGATTGGATATTCTCACAATATTGACATGCTTCATGAATTAGAGTGGATCCATGAGTCTGAATGTTGTTTTTGTGAAGACACTGTCAATAGTTTTCACATTAATGAATCACTTCATGACTCAAAATTTGGTTTCATGATGGTACCATTAGGACTTCGTGCATTTTCAAAGACAAATCTCAGCTAGGGAGCTTTTTGAGCTTTGGAAGTTCTTGAAGGAGGCGGGATTCACAAAACAGAGTCCTTTGGAGGGATTTTGGGTCTTTTTGTCTCAAATTTTCTCTGAACTGACCATTCCTTCTTCATCTATTCCCATGGAACACATATTTCAACAATAAAAAATACCTCCCCCATAATGGAAGTTTATGGAAAAAATGAGGGTCTTATTCTGAGGGATAATCATCCAAAATTTGAAATCAACTCCCATTCAAAAATCTCACTTATGAAGCCTATTCACAATGATTTCTCCATGATATATCACTCATGGAGACCATCATGAACCCAGGGTCAGCCATGCCCTAATAAATAGAAGGGGGGATCAAAACCACCAAACATTCATGAGGAGAAAATATTCTTCTCTCTTTTCAAAAAACTCCAACCCTTCACGAGAAATTTTTCATCTAGATCAACATCACTCGTGAAACACACTATCTTTGAGATCTCAACTCTAGGAACACTTCTTAGGAAATCGGGTTTCACAAACCTGATCTTTGTGAGGTTACCACCACAAGCCAAAAATCCCCAAACGATCTTCTCCAATGATATTTGCAGATGAACTTTGGGAACCAAAATAAAAAAACAACTAAGTTGGGACCTAAATGGCCCCTTAGGGAGTCAATGTCGCCATTGTCCATAGGGAAGAGATGTATGGGAACATCATGATCGGGGAACACGTTCAAAGCTCCCCAGACCATGAATCATTGATCAAGATACTGACTGAGGAATGGAGGGAGTAACCACTATGTCAAAGGATATTTCATTATGGCTTCCAGCTAAGAGATGTTGTTTTTATCCCTATGGCAAGAAGAGATGAACTAGCCTACTGGTTTAGAGGTATTCTAGTGCAGTACTAGTGGCATGGGTCTTCTACAAGACACATATAAAAGAACCATGCGCCAATCACAGTAGTCATTCTCTACAACCACATCAATAACATTGACATGGAGAAGTTATAGGATGAGGCAACCCCACTACATTATGAGGCTATCCTAAAGTTGTGTTTGTGGAATTCATTGAAGGGACGGAACAACAAATTGTATTTGTGCTAGGGTGGAAACATTACTAATGAATGGTCTTATGCCTATTAGGACACATAATTTACCTACATTGATATTAATTAATAGTTAAATAATATTCATTACAAAATTTAACAAATCCATGACATGACTATATAGGTATAGTATATTTATAAACATAGAAACATAAATAATTGGTCCATATGACATCTTTATTGTCTCCCAAATATTTCATCATAACTAGACTCCTTTTTCAAATATCTTACTTAATACCATTTTTCATGACCTAGGGAAAATAAACATATGTAAAGGTGATCTTAGATACTCAATAAGGTTAAATAGGGGATATATCAATCATATCATAATCATGATCCATAAGACCATAACATTTGAAAATATTATCCATCATATGTAAGATCGTGAGATCATGCCATGGGATAAATCATGAAAGTTCATAAGAATCAATGAACATAATCCCAAAATTCATAACATAAGACATAAAGTTATGTGGATACACATAATCATATAGAATCATTTCATTTTAGTCAATTTTCATTTCCAAGACCATCATAAAGGAAAACTTCCATTATTGTACTGAGATCACTCATCATTCCAACCCTATATTATTGAACTGAGATCATTTCCCATTCCATCCATGTCTATATCAGGAGATATAAATCTTTACCCAACGAATTTGAGTGATATATATGTCCCACTAATCTCATAATGAAATCATTCGTACATATTGCACAAAAACATAAATAATTCGTCAAAGCATAACCTAAGGAATAAAATACATTTCTTAAACATTATTACATCATAATCTATATAAAACAAATGGATTTTATAAATTTAATTCCATTATAAACACAATAAAACCATAGTAAGAATAGGGATAGAAACATAACCCAATTTTAATAATGTCATCTTATATAGAAAATAATTTTTATTAAACACTTTAAATTAATTATTGAGGAAAATATCCTTCTTTAAAAACATTTTATTTTCTCAAAATGCCACGTAATTTTAAAAGAAAAGAATATATATGAAAATAAACTTGAAATCATGCAGAGGAAGATTCATGGAATAAATTTGTTATGAAGATGTAAAAATCCATTCATGTTGTATAAATTAGAAAAAAATTCTCCTTGTACTTTTTCAAGAAAATCCAGAAAGTACCTCGTATTGAATAACGACAAAAGATTCAATTCACATCGTTTAGTAAAAATTCACCAATGGGTAAAATTTACTTTAAACTTGTTGTAGATGGATTCAAATAGTATTAAATATTTATAAAACATGGATATAGATGATACATATTCTACTATAAATACTTACCAATAAACAATCTTAGATTATAATGAAATTTCAAAATTATACCCTACCTTAGGTTTGATATCCTTCATTTGTATCCAAACCTCATGTATAATTATTTAAATAGTCATTGAATTATTCAATAATCATATTAATTTTTATGATATCATATATGATCATACTGTCATCATTTTTTAGTAACATTTCATTGTTACTCGTCATTCAGATATTAACTACTTTATGTTCTTATACATATTTTGTCGAATATGTTTCGGTTACCCTTCTTAGGTCATAGATATATCATTGAAAATGATATTAACATAATTAATACTATATTAATTCATTGTTTACATTTATATAATCATGATTTAATGGTGATCATGTAGAATGAATCACATCACATCGTGGAGATGGTAGGTCATATGTACACACGGCTGATGATATCATTACCTTATTTTTTGAATGGTATTGAATTGGATGGTGTGTAATATTTAAAAAATATTATCATGTTATAATAATCATAAATATTTATTATTTGAATCATTACACCCATCCAAGTAAGTTATTGGTGAGAACAGATTACACCACGGCGTGGAGACGGTAAATCGTACGTACGCACGCGTGGTGATTTCATTTTTTGTAGGATGTATAAAAGGTTGAAAATGATTATTTCATAATTATAATAATATCAAAGTATATAATTTTTACATTAATTATTACTTTATAATGAAAAAACTCATTAAGAGGAAGTAGAAGAAGAAATAAGTTTGAATGAATCGGTAGAGGAGATTATCTCTTCTTCGACATGCTTCCTCTAAATATTTTCTTAGAGAAATATAGTTGGTCTGTGAAGAAGACCAAAAACTATAGAATGTTACTAGGGAATTTTATAAGGGAAAATGTCATGGAATGTCTGATCATGGATGCTCAATGTGAAATTAAGAGGTGAGGGAGGAGGTTCCCTTTTATAATTGAGGTGAGAGGAACTTTTGGGATCTCCAAAAATATTAATTTATAATAAAGTCAAACACCATAAAAACAACTAAAATGATCCAAATTATGATATTAGATGATATATAGTTTTAATAACATCAACTAATAGATTTTATAATTGTATTTCTATAAAATTAAACCTTATCATTTTAATTAACACTTACTTATTCTATTTAATTTTTAACTAGTTTACCAAATATTTGAATATTAAAAGGGTTACATATTTACTTATTTGATGTCAATTAAACCATAAATAAATACCTTATAATATTTTTGAATATATAATAAATATTATATATTTTTAAAAATGATTTATGATTTTTAAATAATTTAATAAAACATTACTTTGATAAAAAATCAATAGTGTCAATTTTTACACTATTCAATTCATTGATTTTTAAAAATGTTAGTATACCAAGGTAACATGGAAAAAACTACTTTATAGTATTCATAATAGTTCAATGTAATATAAAAAATTCATTTTAAATATTAATTATACAATATTTTATTTATTTTTAATATTTTTAATAACATTTATTTGATATCTCTGTTAATAAAATAATCACTACATCAATTTTGTGTAATTTTTTAATATAATTATTTGTTAAATAAAAATTAAAAATAAAATAAAATGATGAATATAAATCTAATATATTTCATAAGAATACCTTTAGTAAAATTTATCTTCTGTAAAATCGAATATTTAACATTTTATACTTATTAAAGTATGAAGGTGAAAACTTTAACATCACTTTAAATAAAATAATATATGTGTCACAATATCTTATATAAGGCTCCAAATGTTCACTAACTCATACCATGGATGCTTTTGTTCTAGATATAATTTACCAATAAAACTTTTATGGTGTTTTGGCGTTTTTAAGGTTATTATAATTTTAATAAAAACTACATTGTAGATTTTTCAGCAATTAAATAATTTCTTCATCATTAATGTATAATCCATTAAGGTAACTATTTATATCCTAGAAATTAAAAATAAATTACAGTGATAAACAAAAACATTTTATCTTTCAAATTACTATTTCTAATCTAATTTATCTTCTTTATATCCTTATATAAAAAATTATTATGTTTTTAAAATTTAAGTGAGACAGATTTAACTTTTCCTTAAATAAAATAAATTAAATGTCTTAATCTTATCCAAGTGAATTAAAAAAGACACCATTTATACCCATATATTATTTAGGTAAAAAAACTTACCCAATTATATTAAGACAGGTTTTAAGGTAATTTTATAATAGTATTATTATCCTTAATTACTCATTTACCCTATTACCATGTTAATAAAAATTACCAAAGTTACTGTCCATAATACCCAAAAATAAAATAAATCTATTTAAATAATTTGGAACTACTGATTTAAAATATGGATTCTATTTTTCCAAATTCAAGACACATAATCTGTAGTAAAAAATTTAAAATAAATCCTTTTGTCGGAATAAGAGAACGATTTTTTAAGTTAAAACATTACAAAATATTGAAATTTTTTTAAATATTATTTCAATGTAAACGTAATTATAATTAAACACATTATATTGAATTATAAAAATATATTCTATTTATGTATTAAAATCATTCAATATTATAATTTAACCATATAAATTATTTCAATGTAAAAATTAGTTTTCAATTAAAATTTATTGTATTTTTACTATTCATCAAAAATTTGTAAATTGTTAAAAAAATATTAAAAATTAATACAAAGTAAATTTTTATATCCCACTTCCAAATAGAATATTTATGTTGTCATATAGAAATTATTAATGTGTGATAATATTAATTTAAAATGGGTTCTCTATTAAAAGGCGGGAAATTACTCTTTTGAAAAATTTAGGTTTTTATACATCAAATAGGGTTTATTTGTACCCTATGAAAGAAATATCCATTGGATAAATATCAAAGAATTAATTATATAAAATATATATTTCATTAATTTCATTTACTAATATAAATTCACATAAAAAATACACAAATATATAATTCATTTATATTTTTTATGCGTTTTCATACGTTAGTTATAATTATTCTCACAAACCTAACGGCTAGGTTATAATGGTCATTTTATATTAAGGGTGTTTCATGATTCATTTAAACCCATGATTGCATGAAATGAAAGCTTTTGATGAATGAAAATTATTTAAATAAAGTATTTCATAAAAACATTTTGGTGTCTCATTCTACCCCCTTAAACTTTCTCCCTTGAAATTTTTCACATAGATAAAAATTGATGAGGATACGTATCCCTCATAATACCCCTAAGTTCTTGTTTATATTTCTCAAATTGGTGGTTCTTCCAAAAAAACTTTAACCAAGTGAGTGGTCTTGTTTCACAGAACTATTTAACTATGATCCATAATTTCTAATGGTTGTTATTCATAAGAAAGATATTTCAATAGAGGTACGACTTCTGAGTTTAGTACATGTGAAGGATCATGTATTTACTTTGTTTGGAGAGATACATAGAATAGATCATGAACTTCTGAGAGATTTGGTGGAAGCACCTGTTATCAAGTTACCTTCCCAACACAATCTAGAATTTCAAAAGGACTGATATACCTTGGCCCTAGCTTTCCCTTCCTTCCAAATATCATTAATCTCTTCTAGGGTGATATTCTTAGAAACACCTTCTCACCCACTTAAAACTCTAGTGTTTTCTTCAGTTCTCAGCATAACATTTTTGTCGACTCTGAGATGTTGTTATGTGTTCTTGAGGAGATCTGATTTTTTCTACCATTTCATCAACAAGATCAGGTCCTAATAGCTTTCTTTCCCCAACTTCATCCCAACAAGTTGGAGTTATACACTTATTTTCATAGAGGGCTTCATAAGGAACCATATGAATACTAGAGGGAAAGCTATTGTGGTATGAAAATTCCACCAAGGGTGTTTGTTGTTCCCAACCACCTTTGAAATCCATAGATAAATCTCTTAACATGTCTATCTGAGGATGATAAGCAGTTATGAAACATAAATCTATATCCATATCCTACTGAATTCTTCACTAGAACATTGATGAAAACCCTATATCCTGATCATAAATAATGGAAAGTGGTACACTATGAAATCTTACCACTTCGTTTACATATTTCATGGAAATGTGTTCAAGTGATAAATCCTATCTAATAGCAATTAAGTGTGCTGACTTCATAAGGCGATCAACTATAACCCATATAGCATTATGACCTTTAGATGTTTTGAAAAGTCTGACAACAAATTCCATAGTGATTTTTTCCAATTTAGATTCTGGTAAGTGTAATGGTTGTAACATCCCCTTAGAATTTGGTCTCTCAACCTTAACTTTCTGAAAAAACAAGCACTAAGAGACATATTCGGCAACATATATTTTCATTTTATCCCATGAGAAATACTCTTTGAGGTCCCTGTACATCTTTGTTCTTCCAGGGTGAATAGATAATGAAGAACTATGATCCTCATCCAATAGCTCCTTCTTTAATTCTTGTATGGGAGGAATACAAACCTAATTCCTCAACATTTTTGTTCCATGATAATTGAGGTTGATTTCTAGAACATTTCTCACCATATTTTTTAGCTCTAAATCTTTTTCTACACCTCTTTAATCTTCACTTGTATAGATGGTTGAAAATTCATTTGAGAAAGATAATATTTCTCCGATTCCTTTAAAATTTAAAGATCCAACCTTTGAAAATCCATAAATATTGGATCTTTTGTGATCCTCATCGTGGATATGCTAGCATCGTCCTTTCAACTAAAAGCATATACAACGTTATTCACTTTCCTAGGGTGGTAATGTATTGAGTAGTTGTAATATTTAATCAACTTCAACCATCATATTTGACAAATATTTAGCTCCTTTTGTGTGAAAATATTCTTTAAACGTTTATAATCAATATAAATATCACACATTTCACCATAAATATAATTCCTCAATATCATTAATTCCAAGATTACCGCAGCTAACTCCAAATCATGATTTGGGTAAATTTCTCATGGATTTTCAATTATCGCGAGGAATAAGCTATCACCATGTCATTTTGCATGAGAACACAACCCAAGCCCTTTTTGGATGCATCACTTTAATTAAAAACCTTTCTATACATCAAGGTAGTGTGAGTATAGGTGTACTGGATAACCTTATTTTTATCTCTTTGAAATTATCTTTGCATTCCTATGTCTACATGAACATAACTCCTTACTGAGTCAACTTAGTTAGAGGGTTAAATAATCATGAAAAATAGTTCACAAAACGTCTATAATATCCATTCAAACCAAGAAAACGTTGGATCTCAGATACTGATTTTTTGTCTCGACCAACTTTCAATAACTTTTATTTCTACTTGATCCACACATATCCCCTCTTTTGAGATTATGTGACCCAGAAATGAAACTTTCTAAATCCAAAATTCACACTTGGTAAATTTTTTATAATGACTCTCCTTTCTTAGAGTCTTGAATACAATTCTCAATTGATCTTACTGTTCTTCTTTACTCTTTGAATAGACAAGAATATCATTTATAAAGACTACCAAAAACTAATAAACATTGTCTATAAAGACTCTATTATTTAGATCCATGAATACTACTGGCTAATTAGTAAGAACAAAAGGCATCACTATAAATTCGTAGTGTACATACCTTGTACGAAATGTTTTCTTTGGTATATCCTCATTCTTGACCCATAATTAATGATATCATAAATGAAGATCAATCTTGGAAAGGTATTAAGATCCGTTTATTTGGTTGAATAATTCATCAATGCGGGGAATATGATATTTGTTCTTGATAGTGATCTTGCTAAGTTCATGATAATCAATCACTACTGGAAAACTAATATATACCAACGGTTTGGAACTGTTGGTATATGCCTCCAAACCGTTGGTATACGCTATACCAACGGGTAGGAGAACCGTGGCCAAGTAAGCCGTTAGGATAGGTCTATACCAACTGTTTTCCCAAAACTGTTGGTATAGACCTATCCCAACGGTTGTGGAAACCGTTGGTATAATTAATATGAAAATCTTTACCAATGGTTGTGGAACCGTTGGTATATGTATTTCAAAAAAAAACATTCGCTGGGATTTGATCCCAGCACCCTTAGTTTATTATTTGGACAAATTAACCACTAACCTAACATGACTTTTGTGTATATAATTACATAAATATATTTATGTATTCTCATAATTATATTAAATTTTGATTTATATAATGTTCTGGGTAAAAAGAAATGATAAAAAAAATCAAAGGATCTATACCAACGGTTTTGACAACCGTTGGAATAGCCGTTGGGAAAGATGTCCACAAAGTGGACCTTCCCAACGGTTTTCCAAAACCGTTGGGAAAGGTCCCCACAATGTGGGCTTTCCCAACGTTTTGGCCAAACCGTTGGGAAAGGTGGCCTCAAAGTGGGATTTCCCAACGGTTTGGCAAAACCGTTGGGAAAGGGAACCTATACCAACGGTTTTTATGAACTGTTGGTATAGAAGTGTTGGGAAAGGTAATATTTCCAGTAGTGAATGAAGAGTCACATTTATCTATCTTTCTTCATAACAAAAAGAATAGGTTCTCCCTAAGGTGGAACAGTAGGGAGTATGAATCCCTTATCAAGATTCTCCTGGAGTTTCCTATTCAATTTCTTCAACTCAATTCAGTCCATTATATAAGGTTTCTTCAAAATAGGCATAACACCCGATATGGGTTCTATTGAAAACTCAACATCACATTTGGTGGAATACCTAGAAATTATTCCAGAAAGACATCATCAAAATCTCATACAATGGGTTTATTCTTAATAGTGAGTTTCTCCCCAACCCTTTAAGATAAATAACCTTCATTTATAGGAATCAGGACCTCGAATATAGAATAAATTTATACTAGAAGGTTTTATTCATCCATGAACCGATAAACAATCATTGATTGATCCAGAATATGAAATGTGACTTCCCTTCCTTGGAAATTGATATGAGATCCATATAGAGAAAACCAATTCATGCCAAGAATAAAATTAAATTACATTATAGGAAGGATCATAAGATTTTCAGGAATCACATTCCCACAAACTTCAACCAAAGAACAATTATAAACTTTTGATGTGATCATTATGATATTAGGAGTTGTCACATCTAAATCAACATCTAATTTTTGACGTAATAAAACATTATCCTTATAAAAATATTTAGAAATAAAATATTGGGTGGCTCAAGAATCAAATAATACACATTCTACTTTAGAGTGGATGGTAAATGTACCTTTCACCACTTCATTATTGTAATCTACATCACTAATAGTTATAGCATGTGAATTTTCTTTTTCATTGGCCTTAAGAGTTTTCTAATGTCGATCATCATCAATAACCCTTTTATTAGAGAATTTATTGGAATAAATCTCCATTTCCTTGCACTTGTAACATTGAAGTTTATGAGGTGCATTCTCTGTAGCCTTTTTTCTATTCACATCATTAGATAGATTTTTCCCATCACTTCGACATTCAACTTATCGATGACCTTATCTTCCACATTTAAAACATTTACTAGAACCTTTAAGACAATTACCTCTATGTTTGTTTCCACACTTTCAGCTTAAGGGAAAAATCATTTACTTTTCAGTGTGGTCTTTATATTTTCCCTTGAATTCCAATTTTCTCATCCTATCAAACCCATAGGACTGATGGGTTACTCCAATATAAATATCAACCTTGAAATAAAATTGAATGATTTCTTCATAGATATTGAAGTCCCTTATAGCTAATTACCTTTGGAGACTTGGTTTTAAACCACAAAAAATTGATAAACTTTACTCTCAGGTTTGATAATAGTTTCTAAAGTATACCTTACAAGACTTGTAAAATTTTCTTTGTAGGTACCAATAGATTCATCATCCTTTTTATTAAGTTCAAGGAACTCATTATCCATATTTGTTATAAGAATATAAGGAATGTACTTATTGAAATATAAGTTCATGATATCATCTAATTCCATGGATTCAGTTTCATATATTTTTTTTCATATTCTTGATAAGGTTTCACCATTGATCAGCATCACCTTCCAAACGATAGACTGCTAAGATGACTTTATCATGTTCTAGACATTGGATAACTAAAAATATCTTTTCATTGGTACTGATCCATTGTTCATGCAATAATGGATCAAAAGACCCACAGAAGGAAGGTTGATTCTTCCCCATGAAGGACTCAAAATAATTTTGTTCCCTCATTTTCTTATTAGACATACTGCATGATTTATATCTTGAGAAAGTTGTGTTAGGATAACTATAAGATTTTTTATTACATCTCCCATAAAATTTGGCTACTCATGAGGATAATCATTTTTTTTACCATCACATTCATTATTAACAAATTTCCTTTGGGTTCCATTCAATAACTAAAACCAAGATGAATAGTGTGAGTCACACTAATCATAATGGAAAAACACATAATCAAGAATAAAATTTCAACTTTGGACAATAAGGTTTTATCCACGGTTATTAATTATAATTTCTAAAACATCAGGATTTTAACCTATAATTTGATATATCATTAGGGTTCTTCTTAAGGTTTTCTCATCCTAGTTTCCAATGGTTAACTATACATTTCCTTTAATACCAACTATAACGACCCATACATTACATAGATTGATATTACATAAAATTTGAAGAATATTCGTTATAAAATTTAACAAATCCTTGATAGGAATATATAGGTAGAGTTTATATATAAACTAGGAAACATAAAAAACTAGTTCATAATACATCTTCAGTGACTCCTACTTATTTCACTATAACTGGACTCTCTTTTGACATATCTAACTTAATACCCTTATTCATGACCTAGGGAAATGAAATATATGAAAGGGTGATCTGAAATTATTATTAAGGGTAAAAAAGGGAGATATCAATCATATCATAATCTTAATATATAAGAAAATATCGTTTGAAAATATTATCCTTCATATGTAAGATCGTGATATCATACCATGGGATAAATCATGAAAGTTCATAATAATTAATGAAGATAATCCAAAAAGTCATAACCAAATACATGAAGTTTTTTGGGATACACATAATCATATAAAATAATTTCATATTAGTCAAGGCTCATTTCCAAGACCATCATACCAGACAAAGTCCATTACTGAACTGAGTTCACTCCTCATTCCAACCCTATATTACTGAACTGAGATCATTTCTCCTTCCGGACATGTCTATATCATGAGATATAAATCATTACCCAATTTATTGGAGGGATAAATATGTCCCACCCATCTCATAATTAAATCATTCTTATGCATTCCACAAAAACATAAATCATTCATCACAACATAACCCATATAATGAGATGGGTTTCTTAAACATCATTCCATCATAATCTATATAAAAAATGGCTTGCATAAATATAATTCCATCATAAACATAGTAAAATAATATTAATAGTAAGGATTTAAAAATAACCCTATTTAAATAATTTCAGCTTAGAAGGAAAATAATTTTAATAAAACACTTGATATTAATTCTTGAAGAAAATATCATTTCTTCTTCAAAAGAACTGTATTTTTTTAAAATGTCATGCAATTTTAAATGAAAAGAATATATTTTAAAATGAACATGAATTAATGTAGAGTAAGATTCATGGAAATAAGGTGGTATGAAGACGTAAAAATCCATTCATGCCGTATATGTTAAAAAACATTCTCCTCATACTTTTTCCAGAATAGACAAAAGGTTCCTCATATCGAATAATGAAAAAAATTTCATTTCATAACATTTAGTAAAAGTTCACCAATGGGTATAATTGACATTAATTTTTTTTGAATAATATAAATAATATTACATATTTAGGGAACATGGATGTGGATGATAAATATACCCCAGCAAATACTTACGAATAAACTATCTCGAATAATAATGAGATTGAAAAATTATCCCTTACCTTAGGTCTGATATCCTTCGTATATATACAAACCTCATGTATAATGATTTAAATAATTTCATTGAATTATTCCTGAATAATATTCATTTTTATGATATCATATATGATCATACTATCATCTGTTTGTTAGTAGAAATTCATTGTTACTCAATTTTTCGGATATTAACTGTTTTATGTTCTTATGCATGTTTTGTTGAATATATTATCGATCTCTTTATCAGTTCATAGTTATATCATTATAAAATGATATTAACATAATATATACCATATTTATTCATTATATACATTTATATATTCATTTTTAATGAATATCATGTAGAATGAATCACATCGCATCGTGGAGACTGTAGGTTGTACATACGCACGAGCGACGATATCATTCCCATATTTGTTGAATGGAATTGAATTGTATGGTGTATAATATTTCAGAATAAATATAATTTTATAATAATCATATATATTTATTATTTCCATCATTATAACCATCGTGTAAGGTGGTGGTGAGAAACATATTACACCACTGCGTGGAGATGGTAAGCCGTACGTACGCGCGCTTAAAGATTTTGTTTTTTGGTAGGATAAATAGAAGTATGAATGTGGTTATTTCATAATTATAATAAAATATCATTATATAAGTGATATTTTATTTTTTACTTTATAATGAAACAACTCATGAAGAGGATGTATAAGAATAAATAATTTTCAATGAATCGGTAGAGGAAATTACCTCTTCTTCAACATGCTTGCTCTAAGTCTCCTCTTAGAGCACTAGAGTTGGTCTTTCAAGAATATAAAAAACTATATAATGTAACTATGGAAGATTATAACGTATTAATAAGGTTATTTATGAGCTTTAAGGATCAAATTAAAGTTAAGATTTGAGGTAAGAGGTTCCCTTTTATAATATAGGTGAGGGTCACTTTTGTGATCTCCAAAAATATTAATTTATAATAAAACCAAACCACATCCAAAACCTTCCAAAATGTTACAAATTTGGATATGAGATGTTATAGTGTTGTAATATCATCAAAAAAATATATTTTAGACATGTATTTTTCTCAATTTAAACCTTATCATTTTAATTAACACTTAGTTATTCTATTTAAATTTTTACTAGTGTAACAAATGTTTCAATATTAAAATGGTGCCATATTTACTTATTTGATGTCAATTAGACAAAAAATAAATATATTAGAACATTTTATAATATATAATAATTCTTATAAATTTTTGTAAAAAAATTATTGTTTTTAAATAATTTAGTAAAAAATTGTTTTGATAAACAATCAATAGTGTCAATTTTGAGACTATTCAATTCATTCATTTAAAAAAATTTAAATATATCAAGATAACTTTGAAAAAAATATTTTATTATATTAATAATAGGTCAAAGTAATATAAAATATTCATTGTATATATTAATTATCTAATATTATATTTATTTTTAATATTTTTATTAACATTTATTTGATATCTCCGTTAATAAAATAATTACTACATCAATTTTGTGTAATTATTTAGTATACTTATTTGTTGAATAAAAATTAAAAATAAAATAATATGATGAATATTAATATACTAGATTTAAAAATAATACTTTTATTAGAATTTATATTTTATAAAATCCAACATTTTAAATGTTATACATATTGTATTTTGGATGTGACAACTTTAACATAACATTTAATAAAATAATATAAGTGTAACAATATCTTATATAAGTCTCTAAATGGTCTATAACTAGACCCATGAATGTTTATGGTTGATATATACTTGACCGATAGTATTTGGTCCTGTTTTTGGGACTTTTGATGGTTATTATAATTTTAATGAAAACTATATTTTTTTTTTCATCAAATAAATAATCTATGCATCATCAATGTATAAGCTATTAAGGTAATTATTTATTTACAAAAAATTAAAAATAAATTACCATGATAAATAGAAACGTTTTATATTTTAAATTAGTATTAATAAAAGAATTTATTATTTGTATAAACTTGTATAAAAAATGATTTAGTTATTAATTTTTGAGTAAACATATTTAACCTTTCTTTAAATAAAATAAATTAAATGTCCTAATATTATCCAAGTGGCTTCCAAAAAACACCATTTAGGCTCAATGATGATTTAGGTCTAAAAATACTCATATAATGATATTAAGACCCGTGTTATAGTAATTTTAAAATATTATTCTTACCCTTATTTACCAGTTTTACTCTTTTACCATATTAATAAATATTACCGATGTTACTATTCATAATTCCCAAAAATAAAATAAATATATTTAAATAATTTGGACCTACTGATTCCAAATATGGATTCAATTTTTTAAAATTCAAAACACAAAAGTTTTAGTAATTAATTTAAAATCAATCCTGTTGTCGGAATGGTAGAATGAGTTTTTTTTAAAAGTTAAAACATCGCCAAATATTATAATGGTTTTACATCTGAATTCAACGTAAAATAAATGATAATGATATAAATTATATTCAATGATAAAATTATATTCTATTTATACTTTAAAACCATTCAATATTATAATTTAAACATATAAATTATTTTAATGAAAAAATATATTTTCAATACAAATTTAGTGTATTTTTTACTATTCATCAAAATTTAAAAATTATTAGAAAAATATTGAAAATTAATCTAAATTAAACTTTTTTATCCCACTTAAAAATAATATATTTTATGTTTTCATATGAAAATTATTAATGTATCAAAATCTTAATTTAAGAGGGGTTCAACATTAAAAGGTGGAAATTACCATTTTGAAAAATATCGGTTTTTATACATCAAATAGGGTTTATCATAACCTATGATAATGATATCAATTGAATGAATATAAAAAAAATAAGTATATAACATATATATTTCATTAATTTTATTTACTAATATTAATTCACAGAATAAATATACAATTGACTTATATTTTTTTCATATTTTCATATGTTAGTTATATTTATCTTTATTAGACTAATGGCTAGGTTATAATGGTCATTTTATATTAAGGGAATCTCGCAATTCGTTTAGACTCATGATTGTGTGAAATTAAATCTATTAATGAATTAAAAATTATTTAAAGATAATATTTCATAAAAATATATGAGTGTTACATTATACCCTCTTAAATTGAATTTCACCATCAAAATTAACCACATGGATATAAATAGTTGAGGATACCTCTCCCTTATCATATCCTCAGGTTCCTGCATGGCTTCCTCAAATTGGTGGTTTCGCCAAAACACTTTAACCAAGTGAGTGGTCTTGTTTTGCAGAACATTTTCTCTACGATCCACAATTTCCATAGGTTTTTCATCATAAGAAAGATCTTGATATAGTGGTATAACTTATTAGTTTAGTACATGTGAAGGATCATGTATATACTCTCTCAAGAGAGATACATGGAACACATCATTAACTTGGGATATATTTGATGGAAGTGCCAATCTGTAAGCCACCTCCCCAACACAATCCATAATTTCAAAAGTAACGATATACCTAGGGCTTAGCTTACCCTTATTTCCAAATCTCATTACTCTCTTCTAGGGAGATATTCATAGAAACTTTGTTCCACCCACATCAAACTCTGGGTATTTTTTAAAATTTTCAGCATAACTTTTTTTTTGACTATATGATTTTTTTTATTTGTTTATGAATTGATATAACCTTTTATTCCCTTTCATTAATAAGATTTGGTTATAATATCTTTGTTTCCCCAACATAATACCTGCAAGTTGGAATTCTACACTTCTTTCTATAAATGTCTTTATAAGGAGCAATCTGAATACTAGAGTGACAACTATTGTTGTAAGAGAATTATACTAAAGTTAGGTGTTGATCCGAACAACCATTGAAATCCATAGATAAATTTCTCAACATGCCTTCTAGAGTTTGAATTTTCCTCTCCGAATGACCCTCTATCTGAGGATGAAAAAAAGTGATGATACTTAATATTGTATCTAGAGCATGTTGAAGACTTCTCCAGAACATTGAGATAAACCTCAAATCCCAATCATATATAATGGAAAGTGCTACTCCATGAAATATTACCACTACCATTCCATGTATCCTAGAAATCTAATCAAGAGAAAAAATATTCTCTAATATCAATGAAGTGTGCCTACTTCATAAGGTGATCAACTATAACCCATATAGAGTTATGTACTTTAAATTTTTTGGGAAGTCTTATGAAAACGTCCATAGTGATTTTCTTCCATTTCCATTTTGGTATGGGTAATGGTTGTAACATCTCCTTAATGATTTGTCGCTTAGCCTTAACTAGTTGAAAAACCAAGAACTAAGAGACACATTCAGAAAAAAAACTTTTTTCATGCCATCCCACTAAAAATACTCTTTCAAGTCCCTGTATATATTGTTTATTCTAGGGTGAATAGATAATGAAGAACTATGATCCTCATACAATTGATCCTTCTTTAATTCTGGTATGGGGGGAATACAAACTTGATTCCTGAACCTTATTATTTCCTAATCATCAAGGTTTAATTAAGGTACATTTCTCACCATCTTTTGTAGCTCTACATCTTCCTTCTACACCTCCTTAATATTCCCTTGTATTGATGGTTGAACATTCATTTGTTAAAATTTAGATTTCTCCCCTTCCTTTAAAATTTCAAGATCCATCCTTTTCAAATACATAAATTTTGGATCTTTTGTGATCTTCATCTTGGATAAGCTTGCATGGTCCTTTCAACTCAATGAATATTCCACCTTGTTCTCTTTCCTAGGGTGGTAATTTATTGAGAATTCATAATATTTAATCAACTCCAACAGTATTCTTTTACACATATTCAGATCCTTTTTTGTGAAAATAAAATTTAATCTTTTATGATCAATATAAATATCACACATTTCACCATAAAGATAATGTCTCTATATCTTTAATGAAAATATTACCACAACTAACTCCAAATCATGAGTTGGGTAATTTTTTCCTTGGATTATCAATTGTTGCGGGTAATAATCTATCACCATATCAATTTTCATGAGAAAACAACCCAACCCCTATCAGATGAATCATTTTAGATCAAAAAACATTATCTACTACAAGGAAGTGTGAGCACAAGTTCACTAGAAAACCTTTTTTTAGATCTTTGAAATTCTCTTCACATTCATCTTTCCACATGAACTTATCTCATTTCTGAGTCAATATGATGAGTGGATTAAATAATCATGAAAAATATTTCACAAAAACTCAATAACATCCAGAAAAAACAAAAAAAATTGAATCTTAGTTATTGTTTTTATTATCGGACAACTTTTAATAACTTCTATTTTTCTAGATCCACTGATATCCCCTATATTGAGATTATGTGACCCAAAAATGAAACTTTCTAAATAAAAACTTCACACTTGATAAATTTTTCATATAGTTTATCCTTTTTCAGGGTCTTCAGTACAATTCTGAAGTGATCTTAATGTTCTTCCTTACCCTTTTAATAGACAGGAATATAATCTATAAAGACTACCACAAAATAATCATGAGAGTCTCTATTGTATATATTCATTAGATCCATGAAGATAGCGGAGGAATTAGTAAGACAAAAAAACATCACTATAAATTCATAGTTTCCTTACCTTGTATGGGATTCCGTCTTTTGTATATCCTCCTTCTTAACCCTTAATTGATGTTATCCTGAATGAATATCAGTCTTGGAAAAGTATTGATCCCCGTGTACTTGGTCGAATTAGTTATCAATGTGGGGAAAAGTATATTTTTATTGATAGTGATATTGTTATGTTCTAGAAAATCAATACAGAGTCTCATTGATCCATATTTCTTCATAATAAATAGAACATGTGCTCCCCAATGTGATGAACTACAGAGTATGAATCCCTTATAAAGATTCTCTTGGATTTTCTTCTTAAATTCCTGAAAAATAATTTGGGCCATTCTATAATATTTATTTTCAATAACAATAGAACCCAGTATGAGTTCTATTAGAAACTCAACTTCACGATTTTTTTCATGAACTTGAAATTATTCCAGAAATACATCACCAAACTCTCATACAATGGGTGTATTCTTAATTGTGAATATATCCCTAACCATTTGAGATAAATTACCATCATTTATAGGAATCAAGACCCATAATATGGATGAAATTTATACTGGAAGGTTATATTCATCCTTTTACCGATAGAAAATCATAGATTGATCCAAAATATGAAAAGTGACTTCCCTTCCTTAGAAAAAAATATGAGATCCATATAGAGAAATCCAATCCATGACAAGAATCACATAAAATTCCACTATAGGAAGGATCATAATATTTTTAGGAAGCACTTTCCCACAAACTTTAACCAGAGAAGAATTATAAACTTTTGATGTGACCATTGTGCCATTTGGAGTTGTCATAGCTAACTCAACATCAATTTTTTTTTGTAATATGGTGATACCCTTATAAAATTATTCCAGAATAAAAGAGTGGGTGGATCTAGAATCCAATAAAACACTTTCTACTTTAGAGTGGATGGTAAGGGTACCTTTCACCACTTAATTATCATACTCCACATAACCTATAGTAATCGCAAGTGACTTTCCTTTTCCTTTATCCTTAATAGTTTGTTGACGTTGATCATCATCAATAACCCTTCAATTATGGAATTTATTGGCATAATGCCCCATTTACTTTTACTTGTAACATTGAAGTATATGAGGTGAATTTGTGTATCCATTTCTCTATCTGCGTCATTAGAAATATTTTTCCCATAACTTCAGCATTAAACTTCCTAATGATCTTATTTTCCAAATTTAAATCATTTACTAGTCCCTTTAAGAAAATTTCCTCCATGTTTCTTTCCATACTTTGAGCATAATGGTAAAATCATCTTTTTTTAGCACGGTCTTTATATTTTCCCATTAATTCTATTATTATCTTCTAATCAAACACATATGACTTATTGGTTTCTTCAATATCCATCTTAACCTTGAGAGAACAAAAAAATATTTATTCATATATATTTATGTCCCTTATGGCTAATGCCCTTTAGAAACATGGTTTTAAGACACTAAATAATTGACCAACTTTAATCTTAGTTTGAATAATAATTATCAAATAACACCTTGCAAGTCTTGTAAAAAAAATTTCGGAGCCAAAAGATTCGTCGTTATTTTGGTTAGGTTTTTGTAACTCCTTCTTCATATTTTTTCGAAGAATAAGAGGAAAGTACTTATTGAAAAATAAGTTCTTGAGATCATCTCATTCAATGGATTTAGTTTCATCTATTTTTCTTGTATTTTTTATAATGTTCCACCATTGATCAGATTTTCCTTCCAAACAATAGACTGCTAAGATGACTTTATCATGTTTTGAACATTGCAGAATTGGAAATATCTTCTCAGTGGTATTGATCCATTGTTTAGCCAATAATGGATCAGAAGACCCACTAAAATAAGGTGGAAATTGCCTCATTATGGACTCAATATAATGTTGTTCCCTCATTTTCTCATTTATAAGTCTTGCATGATTCATATCTTGAGAAATTTCTGTGATAATAGCTACAATATTTTTCATCCTAGATCCCATAACATTTGGTTTCTCAGGAGGAAAATCATTTCATTGCCCATCACATTCAGTATAAATTCAATTCCTTTGGGTTCCATCCATTGAATAAAACCAAGAACCATAGTGTGAGAAAAAATAATCATAATGGAAAAACCACATAATAAAAAATTAAATTTCAACTTTGGACACTTTAATTTTTATCATAGTTTATTCATGATCATTTCTAGAACACATGTATTGTAACCTATACTTCAACATATCCTTAGGGTTCTTCCTAAGGTTTTCTCATCCTAGTTTCCAAATTTAAACTATACCATTCCTATGGTACCAAATATAATGACCCATACTTTACATACCTTTATATTACATAAAATTTGAACAATATTCATTACAAAACATAACAATTCCCCATCAGGACTGTATATGTTTTGTGTCTTTAGAAACTGGGAAACATAAACAACTGGTTAATAAGACATGTTCATTATCTATCACTTATTTCAACATAATTAGACTACTTTTTGACATATCTTACTTAATACCCTTACTCATGACATAGGTAAAAGAAACATATGAACGGGTGATCTGAGATTCCCATTAAGGTAAAATAAGGGAGATATCAATCATATCATTATCATAAGACATAAGAACGTAAAATTTGAAAATATTTTCCTATATTTGTAAGATCATGATATCATGCCATGGGATAAATCATGAAAGTTCGTAATAAATAATGGACATAATCCCAAAATTCATAACATAATTCATGAAGTTTTGTGGAATACACATAATCAAAGAAAATCATTTCATATTTGTCAATGCTCATTTCCAAGACAATCATAGCGGAAAATGTCAATTACTAAACTGAGTTCACTCCTCATTCGTGCCCTATATTACTGAACCGATATCATTTCCCATTCCAGCCATTCCTTTCTCATAAGATAAACATAATTACCTAATCCATTCGTGGTAGATATAAGTCCGACCAATCTCATAATGAAATCATTCATACGTGTGCCAAAAAAATCATTCATCCTAGAATAACACAAGGTATAAATGGGTTTCATAAACATCATTACATCATAATCCATATAAAAATAATGGATTTAATAAATATAATTCCATCATAAACAAAATAAAAGCGTAGTAAAAATTGGGGAAGAAACATAACCGTATTTAAATAATTTCATTTTAGATGGAAAATAATTTTGATAAAACACTTAATATAAATTCTTGAGGAAAATATGAGTTCTTCTTCAAAAACATTTACTTTTCTCAAAATTCAATGAAATTTTAAAAGAAAAGAACGTATTTAAAATTAACCAGTAAATATTAAGGGTAAATATTCATTTAAATAAGGAATTATGAATACATAAAAAAAATTCTAGTTCTATAAGTTAAAAAAACATTCTCCTTGTACTTTTGCTGAAAAAGTAAAAAAGTACCACATATTTAATAATAAAAAAATATTCCATTCATACCATTTATTAAAAATTAACCAATAGGTAAAATTGACTTTAAATTTTTTATATAAATGGAAATAGTTTTGAACATTTAGGAAACATGGATGTGGTTGATAAATATACACCAGTAAATACATATGAATAAACAATCTCAGATAATAATGAGATTGCAAAAATTATCCCTTACCTTAGGACTAATATTCTTTGTATATATCAAAAACTACTATATAATGATTTAAATAATATCATTGACTTATTACAGAAAAATAGTCATTTTTATGATATCATGTATGATTATATTATCATCTGTTTGTTAGTAACAATTTATTGTTACTCGTTATTTGGATATTAACTACTTTATGTTATTATGCATGTTTTGTCAAATAACTTATGTTTCTTCTTATTATGTTATAGTTATGTCATTAAAAATGATATTAACATAATATATACCATATATATTCATTATATACATTTATATGATTAGGATTTAATTATTTTCATCTTGAATGAATCACATCACATCATGGAGAGGGTAGGCTGTATGTACGCACGAGCAACAATATCATTCCCATATTTATTGAATGGTGTTGAATTTGATGGTGTGTAATATTTAAGAATTAATATCATGTTATAATAATCATATATATTATTTATTTAAATCATTATACCCATCCAAGTAAGGTGGTGTTGAAAAATATATTACACCACGACGTGGAGATGGTAAGTCCAACGTACGCACGCGTGGTGATTGCATTTTTCGTAGGATGGATATAAGGTAGAATATGGTTGTTTCATAATTATAATGAAATATAATTATATAAGTTATACTAGAGTTATTATTTTATAATTAAACAACACATTAATAGGATATAGAATAAGAACGAAGTTTGAAAGAATCGATAGAGGAGATTACTTCTTCTTCGACGTGATTCCTCTAAATCTCCACTTATATCACCATATTTGGTTTTTAAAGAATACAATAACCTATAGAATGTAACTAGGGTTGTTTATAAGGTAATTTTCAGGGTATGGACGATCTTCAAGGCTCAAATTGAAGTGAAGAGTTGAAGGATGAGGGGCCCTTTTATTGTTGAGGTGAGGGGCACTTTTTTACCTCCAACAATATTAATTTATAATAAAATAAAACCCCATTAAAAAACACCCAAAATGTCTCAAATTAGGAGATAATATGAGATAGTGTTTTAGTATCCTAAACCAATATATTTTAGACATGTGTTTTTATCAATTTAAACCTTATCATTTTAATTAACACTTAGTTATTCTAATTAATTATTAATTAGTTTAACAAATATTTCAATATTAAAAGGGTCCCATATTTACTTATTTGATGTCAATTAGACCATAAATAAATACCTTATAACATTTTAGACCATATAATAATTATTATATATATTTAAAAATGTTTTATTATTTTAAAATAATTTAATAAAACATTATCTTGAAAAACTATCAATAGTGTCAATTATGACACTATTCATTTCATTGATTTTTAAAAATACCAATATAACAAGATAACATAGAACCAAATATTTAATTATGTTAATAATAGGTCAAGGTAATTTAAAAAATTTATTGAACATATTAATTATCTGATATTATATTTATTTTTAAGATTTTTAATAACATTTTTTGATATCTCCATTAAAAAATAATTACTATATCAATTTTGTGTAATTATGTAATATACTTACTGGTTGAATGAAAATTAAAACTAAAATAATATGATAAATATAAATATACTATATTTTAGGAGAATACTTGTAGCTGAATTTATCTTCTTGAAAATGAAACATTTAAAATTTTATACTTATTGTATTATAAAGGTGACAACATTAACATCACTTTAAATAAAATAATATAAGTGTCACAATATCCTCTATAAGGCTTCAAATCATAACTAAATAGACCCTTAAGAGTTTAGGGTTGAGATATACTCAACCAATAATATTTTGACACGTGTTGTTTCCTTTTGATAGTTATTATAATTCAAATAAAATCTATATTATTTATTTGTTATCAATTAAATAATTTCTGTATCATTATTGTATAATCTATTAAGTTAATTATTTATTTCGTAAAAATTACAAATAAATTACCATGATAAAAAAAATTATCCTTAAAATGAGAATTTATAATCTAATTTATTTTCTGTATAACCTTATATAAAAATTTATTTAGTTATTAAAATCTGAGTGAGTTATATTTAAAATTTCTTTAAATAAAATACATTAAATGTTATAATATCATTCAAGTGGCTTATATAGGACACCATTCCAACACAATAATGATTTAGGTCAGAAAACACTCACAAAATGATATTAATACATGTGTTAGGGTAATCTTATAATAGTATTTTTACCCTTAATTACCCGTTTTACCATTTTACTGTGTTAATAAAAATTACCGAAGATGCTATTCATAATGCCCCAAAAAAAGATATTTACATAATTTGGACCTAATGATTCCAAATATGGAGTCAATTTTACAAAATTAAAATACCATAAGTTTCAGTAATTAATTTAAAATCAATCTCATTGTTGGAATGAGAGAATGGGTTTTTAAGAAATGTTAAAACATTGCAAAAGATTGAAATGGTTTTACATCTAAATTTGATGTAAAATTATTGCTAATGACAAAAATTATATTTAATGACAAAAATATATTCTATTTATAGTTTCAACCCATTCGGTATTATAATTTAATCATATAAATTATTTTGATGAAAAGAGTTGTTTTTAATTAAAATTTATTATTTCTTTACTATTCATCAAAATTTGAAAGTTATTAAAAAATATTACAAATTCATCCAATGAAATTTTTTATATCCTACATCCAAATAAAATGTTTATTTTTTCATATAAAAATTATTAAGGTGTCAATATAATAACTTAAAATGGGTTCTTCATTAAAAGGTGAACAATTACCCTTTTGAAAAATGTAGGTTTTTATACATCAAATAGGGATTATTCATACCCTATGAAAAAATATCCACTGGATTAATATTAGAAAATTAAGTATATAACATATATATTTCATTAATTTCATTTACTAGTTGTAATTCACATAACAAATATAAAAATATATACTTGATTTATATTTTTTATACATTTTTATAAGTTATATGTATTTATTCCTACTAACCTATTGGCTTGGTTATAATAACCGTTTTATATTAAGTGTGTATTGTGGTTTGTTTAAACACATGATTGTGTTCAATGTAAGATATTTATGAATTAAAATTATTTAAAGAAAATATTTTGTAAAAACACCTGGGTGTTATAGGGCATATTGGGCTTGTGCGTCAAACAATGAATTCGAGGAAGACTTGAAACAAGTAGGACTCTACAATTTGGAATGGGCTTCATGGTTTCAAATCTACCACCTGTAGTAAATCATGCCCGAGTTGTTGAGAAGGTGGTCACCAGGGGCCAATACAATCAATCTACACTATGTGGAGGTGGACGTCAACCTATGGGACCTTTAAAAAATCATCTATATCTTGATCCTGGGGGTGATGTATGATGAATTCCATCCTGCATAGAATGTGGGGAGGGGGAAAAGAGCTATTTTTAGCCTTAACAAAGGCGCATCTAGATCTGGTGTAGGGAACTAGAAATGAGAAGCCATGGATGAAGGATTTTCCCTTCAATCAAAGATTTTGGTATTTCCTATATGACCTGGTGAATAGGATACTCAGCAGGCTGTGCACATTCCCAAAGGAATTCCAATGGGGAAAGGAGAACACCTACTGTAAAATTTTATAGGAAAGCTAGTGGTAGGTATGGGTATAATACATAAATTCTGAAGTGACTCCATTAGTCAGGTTGGTTGGATTTATTATCACACTGATCTATGACTGGGTCCTCCCTATTAGGGATGCACACATGGGGGTGTGGTCGATCACCTTAATTATGGAAGCAATAAAGGAAATGGTGCAATAAATAAACATGGTCATTCCTAAATTATAAAATTTGTACATATTTCTCCATCACATCTGTCAATGGGAGACACCACTTTGTGTATGTGGGCTCCTCCACTTCCTGTACAGTTGGGTGGCTTCATACATGGGGGGATATGAGTACCAGAACCCCATTTATCCTCCTACAAGAAATCCATCCAGATATCCTGAATATTTTGGGTATTCTTCCAGTTATGTTGGGTTTGATGTATATACTAGAGATATTCAGGATGGAAACTCACTTTTTATTTCATCCAGTACCCCTCCTAGCGGGGGGGGGGGGTGACTAATGATGGTATAGGTGCCATAGAGTAGTGATCATACCTCCTAGTATTTTGAGGGAGGTTATTGTAGAAAGAGTTGACTATGAGCCAATTTTCATTCCCTAAAACCTATATTGCTTCAAAATATGGTTTATGTGTCTATAGTGGTGGAAACCAAAGGTGTACACAAAGGTTCACCATGAGTGTCAAGCTTTGGTTCAAAGACAGATCTGACCCACGTTTATCTATTAATAAGAGAAGATGAGGAATTAGTTTTATCCACCTACTATTGTGTATGTACTCATCCTTGCGTATTTTTAAATATGGGAAAGAGAATACCTGTGAGAAATATTGAGGCAGTCGGGCACCTGAGCCATTGAAGGGGTGGCCCTTCAACTAAGGGACCAGGGCTGAGTGGTAGTCTATAAAAATAGTAGAAACAATGTTGTCCCAGTGGGTAGGGAAGCAATAGCGGGTCTAGTAGTTCATGAACCATAATAGGAAAGATTAATAGAGAGAGGAGTAGCACCAGGCAATATTCTCTTTGAAAATCATCAGTATGAAGAAGTAAATTCCTCTGGGGTGTTCCTAAGGGAATTCATTCAAGCTCCTAAGAAGTGGTTACATCACATGGATATTCCGAGTGATGTCATATTCCTCGAATCCTATGACAAATAGCATGTATACAGATAGTTCTTCAGTATTCCTGGGACATGGAAGCATCACAACAGATATATGATGCATCTCTCTAGTATTTCTCATACCAAGGATAACTTTTATGTGAACTGGGGTGAGGTAGAGTGGTATATAGTGGAGTTGGAGGACCTGGCCCATTCTCAAATCACTGTGAATCTACTGACTAATCAGGTGAAGGGTTTGTTGAACATGACCTCTCCCTTATAGTTGTAGGAAGCTGATCTGGTTGTGTGCATGCATCTATCAGAGGATTCAGATGATTCATAGAAAAGCGATACCTACAAAATCATTACTATGGGTGGAAGTGCTTCCGTGAATGAGGTAAATATCTAGATCTTATGTGCCTCAAATATAACATGTTCTTAGAACTATTTTATAACTAATTTTTCAATTTTCTAGGAATCATGTACGAAAGAGGGGGAGGTCCAAAACAAACTTGTAAAGGAAGATGTTAGGACCTCAACCCTTCAACTGGAAAGTGTGGGTTCACTCTATAATATAGATGTTGCGAGTTTCCATCCATTGGTTCCTTCAACTGAGGTAGTGAACATAGAGGGAACCATACATGAGGAACTACCTATGAATCTTCAAGAGATCTTTGTCAGTTTTTACAATTCCTGTAAGTCTATTATCCCTCTACACTCTTGTCCACTATTCCTTATATTCATATTCATTATTGATGCATTTTTAAATGGAAACTCCAATGGTGTTAGAGGATCATCTAACAACACCAACATTCACATTAAATATGCATAAGTCTTGGGTGGAGATGGTGGATTGTACTCTCAAAGTGATATTGGTTGGGGAGACTATAGTGGTTGGGCCGATTATGGAGGATCCATTTGAGGGGACAACTGATACCACCGCACCTTCAATGGAGGTGGTCATGTTAGTTTTCACTATAGTTCTAGAAGAAGGATCCATTGTAACATTTTGATTGTCAATTCCATAATTTGTTTCAAATTTTCTTTCGGTTCTTAGTTTTTCACTTGGTTTTTGGGTGTTTTATGTTTAAATTTGGTGTCTCGGGTGTTCTTGATTTAAATATTCTATCTTGGACGTTTTGGGTGGTATTTCACATTTTCCATTGTTAGAGGGAAGGTATAATGAGGATTTGGATTGGAAATTGAGTTTTTAACACTCCTAGTGGAACCTTTTTATGGGGTATATTTTTTTGGCTGGTTTATCCCCTTGAATTAGATGATTTTTGGGTTGAAAAGAGTGATTTATGAGGACTTTTTCTATGTCACACGGTTAAGTTTCATGGTTAGTTTGAAAATGAAATAAGTGTGAAGGTGGTTTCATGGTTTTCACATAGTTTAAATAACCATGCATCCAAAGTGTGCAACCTATCCAGCACTAAATCGTGGGTAATTTCATGGTTTTCCCATGGTTTGTAAAACTGTGCGAGTTAACTGTGTAACCCACTTGAGAAAGGGTATTTTGGAATTTTCAACCTTTTTTAAGTGGGGTTTCTTACCTTGGACACCCCACTCAAAATCTATAGATTAGGATTCCTTCCTTGGAGCATCTTGTACCCCCCCCCCCAATATCCTCCAAGGTGATTTCTATGTGGTTTCATGGAGATTCCTCACCTGGATCAAATGGTTAGGGATCCTCTCTCTTTATTTTTTGATTGTATTCCCTTTTACCTTTCTAATATAACCCGAGTTACCATGTTTGGATGATTTTGGTTTCTAGGGTAGTGTAAAATTGGGAGCTTCATTCATCAAGGGTTCCACTTTTTTGATCTTTTCTCTTGGAACCCCATTGGTTTATTTTTTAGTGTGCATCGCTGATGCTCCATGGATTTGAGGTTGGCTTCCCATGCACTTTCC
Organism: Viscum album; assembly: GCA_963277665.1. Lineage (NCBI taxonomy): Eukaryota > Viridiplantae > Streptophyta > Magnoliopsida > Santalales > Viscaceae > Viscum > Viscum album. The sequence continues at coordinate 1,816,767,289 of OY728150.1, forward strand.
ATTTTTAATTTAAGGTTCATTAGTTTGATGTCTTTATCACCTCAATTGATTACTAATTAGTGATATGAGATCCTTGAAATATTTATTTGGTGTAAAAATTGGAGATTTATTCTTGTTAAATGTTAAATATAATTGTTTGTTATATCTCACACACAAAGTTTTTGATTATAAGCCACTTTGGATTTTACATGTGTTTTGTGACATAAAAAGCATAGTTAGGCCTTGAGAATATATTTTGGATATGAAAAATTAATATTTGGGTTCCTTGAATGGTATTTCAATGTATTTTTCGATTTAAAAAGAATGTGTATTGGTTTTAAAATGTTGTTTGGTATTTGTTGTCAATTAGTGGCCCATTTTGCATTTTGATTAAAATTATTTTTTATTGAAATTTAATTGTGCGTACTTTGAAGGAATTGTTTTCTAAATGGTTTAGAAATGGAAAAAAGGATGTTCTCCCCTTTTTGTCAAAATGTACTTGGTTCTTTTGAATTGATGGTTTTGTGGAGAACACATAAAGGTCCGTTTGGATCTTTTGTGAAAATAGTGAAAGTGTTTATTATGAAAACCTCCATTAGGATATTCTCATTCCTCATTTGTGTTTAATGGATGGTATTTAATCGGTATGGAGTCCTTGTGATCCATTAGGATAATTAGTGGTCCTCGGTATGGACTCCTTAAGTTATATTCTTTTTATGTAATGTGAATCGATCCTTAGGGTGACTCAGGGTGAGGAATGTTGTTGAATTATTATTACATATGCATGAAATTTGATGATCAGTTGGCTTAAATTGGCTCACACCCTTTATAAGTGAGACATGAGAACCTGGAATAGTGAGATAATTTTCTAAGAATGATTTATGAACTTGATATACTATGAACTAACTGGTGGCCCATTATAGGTTGATATATTGGGTTTTTTTCTATGGGAGGTTCCCCTTGGTTTTCCTGAGTTAGGGTGTCTAGGAGTATTTAGGTTTCTTTGATCTTCATCATGTGATTCGTGCTTCCGGGGATGGGTCTCATGTTTTAGTATGTTTTGGATTATTCATGATCTCTTAATTTCACCCATGTCACTTGGTAATTAGCTGCTTTCAGTTATTATTTAGATACATGGTCACTTGTTTTTTTATTTCCATTACCTTCTTTATGTGATTATTTTAGTTCTCTTATGTGTTTCTTATCTTGGAACGTGATGTGTCATATTCCAAAGGTTTTTGGAAAAAGTTGTTTTAGAATTTTTTTTATAATCTATTATTCTATTTGAAAATGAAATCATCACTTTCCCATTGAAATGTTAATGTCTCATTAGTGTAAATGAACTTGGTTTTGAAATGAAGTTGGGAAATGGACCAAAGTTTTTTCAAGTAAAATTTGTAGAAAAAACTTACTTATATATATTATATTTCAAACATGAAGTTGATATTTCATTTATTTTAATGTAAGTGCATTGCGAAAATGTTTATTCATGCTTACTGAGTTCTAATACTCACACCTATAGTTTCTTTCTGTTTTTATCCTTGGTGTATTTTTCATGTCGAGTTCGATCTACATTGGAGATGGTTGATATTTATATTAGGGAGTGAACCATGGGGTCACATGGAGATCGTGTAGTTAACTTTTTCAGTTCATTTATTTCCATATTTTAGTTTTATTTTCATATTCTTGTACAAAATATGTTCAATTTAGTTTTATTTTTAAGTTGGAATGCTTCAGTCCTCTTTTTGTTGTTTAGTTTCTTGATTATTTTTTTCGTGAAATTTATCCCTTTGTGTACTCTTTTGATGCCCGAAACTATTTTCCAACCTATGGGGATTGGGAACGCCCTTCGGGTCATGCCTCAAGTTGGGTCAGGTGACTGGTTTAGGGTATACACGGGTTGGTTCGTCGAAAAAATGTATCCAAGGAGGTTGGATCTTTAAAAGAACTTTCTTTTCCGAGTTCTATTTGATACTTGGGGATGTTAAGGTATATGGAGTGGTATTTTTATGACTTTAGGGGTAGTAATGAGAAGGAATTAATTAACCCTTTCTCATTCTAAATCATAGGTTTCTATAAGAAGTTAAATTGTTTTGTGTTTTTTTGTCTTTTTGGAATTTTTGGTGTTTAGGATATGAAAATGGAGTTGATCTAGTGGTCTTTGTGAGCTCGCGGGGCCTAGAAATCCATGCAGATATGGGGACATGGTCCTCTAAGTCTCTCTGTGATGGTGGGGTTTTAAGAATATGCACTTCAACCATATGGCCAAGTCACAAACCGACACTATTTTCCCTTGTGAGTTTCTTTGAGTATTTATTGATTTTGAAAATTTTCTTTAAAATATGTCGTGTTGGAATTGTGAAAATAGATTTTTTGTGTTACTATTTGGATTTTGGAAAATGAGAAAAATGATTTTCGTAATGAGCCGTGTATAAGACTTTAAAAAAATATTTTTTTTAAACTGAACTCTTTAGGTAAAATTGAAGTGATTTAAGGAGATTGGACATTTATAATCAAAACTGGGAGTTTATGGAAAATGTTTTTTTGAAAGCGGATGTTGTTTTCTCTTTTTTTAAATAAAAATTAATCTATTTTTAAGAAAATTATTTTGATGAAATGGGAACAGTTATTTTCTAAAAAAATGTGTTTTTCTGTAAAATTAATTAAAAAGAGGATTTTGAACGGAATCTATGGAATTTATTTTAATAAAATGAAGAGATGGACTGATATGTGGAGTTTGAAAATGTTCTGACTTTATGGGTGGTGGGATTTTGAAATGTTTTATGACTTGTGAAATGAAAATGTTCTTTTTTACCTTTGGTGTTTCCATGGGTTCTCCCATGTATAGATATATGTGGAATGTGGTGAGAATGTTCCCAGATTGGCATGGGTTGTTAGATGCCTGAGGTGGCATGGAATATTCATGTGTGAGGCTCCATAGAATAGCATTGGTGAGGGTGTAATCCACCAAGTTTTTTTCTTTGAAAATGTCTATAAGAGGAAATTTGTGATGTTTTGGAAGACCAGTAGTTGGGTTGTTTTTTTCCATTACTTGGGATGTGTTATTTATGAGGTGTTTTGAGTTTAAATTATTATTGGTGTTTTGGTTTTGAATTGATGTTTCGTGGATTTATAGAAAATTTTTTTGGGAAATTTTTTCTTATTTCCCATTTGGGTATCAAAATTTATTCAAGGAGATTTTTGGATTAGGAGATAGTTTTCATAAAGCTGTTTATTTTATTATTGTCCAATGTTCACCCCCATAGAGATTTGATGAATGTTAATGTCGTAGATATGTGTGTTTAGCCATTATAAATATTTATATTTGATCAACCTAAGGATTTTGTTCTCATGGGTTAAAATTTAAGTCAACCTACCTAAGGGATACCCCAACCCGTTTGCTATAGTTGAGAGCTGTTTGGGCTTGACATAAAGTTCATTCCTATAGTAGTGTTTCTATTGGTTAGAGAAGTTTTTCTCAATGGTATTTTGTGTGTTTCTTCAGGTTCCTTATTTATTATATTCCTTGGTTTTAGTGACAAAGAGTGATTTTTTCATCTTCCAAGTCCCTCTTTGGGTAAAGGTGTGTTGTTTGAGTAAGTGGGTTTCTTGGTGTGTCGTGATCTTCTGTTTATTTTTGGAGTGCGGTGTGGCTATTTGTGGAACCAAAAGAATTAGTTCCTATCAGGGATTAGTAGCTCTTTATTTTTATATAGAGGATGCTTTAAAAATCCAAGCTCCATCCAAAGGCCTCAGAGAGAAGCTGGCACATAGTCAGGAATCCCTAGGGTGTGGGGGAGTTTTTCTAATCATGTGTTTCCACCATTTCATTCAAGAAGTTTCTATGTTTCTATTGTGGTCTCTTTTTCACTGAGAAATTCCATATTCTTTAAAAGAGCATGATGTAATTATCCCTTATGAGAGATTTCAATGATTTTTCTTTCTTGGATGAAAGTTTTCAATCAATGTCCTTATGTGGACCGCCCATGTGAATTGGTTACGACTTTGGTTTATGGCCATTGGAAGGTGAAGAGTCATGGATTGTTTTTAGTTATGGTTTTAGTATTCCAATCACTAGGCCTCTTCCCTCCCCTCCCACTATGGTGGGGGTTTTTGGTCTGTACGGGTAAGTATTAATGATTTTTAATCCCGTTTATACTTAATGGTGGGGAGACCCACTATGGGTCTCGTTGAATATTATTCTGTGAGAAATAATTACTATGTTGCTTTAAATGGTGGGTAGAACATTTCGACCTCCCACCATTAGTGATATATTTTTGTTTTTTCTGCTGTTATTCTTGTTGAATTGTAATTATTTCGAAGTTTTTTGATTTATGAGTTTCCTTTTTAGTTTGGGTAAAGATTGGTATTTTTGGAGTGTGCCCAATGGTTCTATTCTAAATCTGGTTGTGATGGTTTTCACTCTAATTTACCATTGACTCTATGGAATTGGTTCTAGTTTTTTAGTCTATTTTGGGAAAGATGCATAAGTTTTGTTTGACTTTTTTTTTGGATTTTTTAGATATAGGGGTTAAATCTTGTGGTTTTTAGAATCCTTAGTCATTGATCGATCAACTTGAAAATGATGTGGCTTTATGGGGGTGGAAATCATTTTGGTGGGGAGAATTTTCACACTCATATTTTAAATTATATCTTTTTATTAGAATTCTATTTTGGTTCTTAGTTTTTATCATGGGTTCCAGGTGTTTCTGGATTAAATTTGGTGTCTTGGGTGTTCTTGATTTAAATTTTTAGTCTTTGAGGTTTTGGGTAGTATTTGTCCTTTTCCATTGTTAGAGGGAAGGTATGAGGAGGATGTGTCTTGGAAATTATGTTTTTAACACTCATAGTTTCACTTTTTACGGGGTATGTTTATTGGATTGTTTATCCCATTTATGTTGATGAGTTTTGGGATGAAAATGGTGATTTTTTAGGACTTTTTCTTGGTCGCATGGTTAAGGCGTGCGGTTAGATTAACCATGAAGTATGTGTGAATGGGGTTTCCCAGTTTGTGTAGGGTTTAACTAACCATGTATCCAAAATGGGAAGCCCATCCAGCACTAGATAGTGGCTAATTTCATTGTTTTCATAAGGTTTGTTAAACCGGGTGATCTAACCGTGCAACCCACTAAGGAAATGGTATTTTTGGGATTTTCTCCTTCTTTTTATGTGGGGTTTCTTCCCTTGGACACCCACTAAAAATACCCAACATAGACAAAACCAATGGAGAATTTTGGCTCCTTCAAGCTCCTCCAAGGTGATTTTATGTGGTTTCTTAGATATTCTTCACTCAGATGAAAAGGTTAGGTCTCCTCTCTCTTTCTCGTTTGATTTTTTTTCATTTTCCCTTTCTCCTCTAACCCTAATGGCCATGGTTGGATAATTTGGTTATCTAGGACGGTGCAAAGTTGGGGGTATTTTTCATCTAGGGTTCCACTTTATTGATCATGGAATTTGGAACCCTAGTGGTGCATTTTTTAGTGTGCATCGTTGATGCGCCGTGGATTTGAGGTAAGTTTCCCATGAAATTTCCCATTTAAATTTAATATTCATTGGTTTCATGTCTTTTTAACCTCCATTGATTACAAATTATTGATATTTTATCCTTTAAATATATATTTTGAGTGAAAAGTGAATATTTATTCATTTATAAATGTTAAATATAATTTTTTTGTTAAATGTTTCACACAAAGTGTTCAATTAAATTGTTGTTTGAATTATTCATGTGTTCTGTGACATCTAAAGAATGGTTAGGCCTTTAAAATGTATTTTTTATATGAGAAATGATGATTTTATTTCCTTTAATAGTATTTCAATGTATTTTAGGATTTAAATAGAATGTGTATTGGATTTAAAATGTTGTTTGATATGTATTTTTTATTACTATCCCATTTGGAATTTCGATTAAAATGGTTTTTTTATTGAAATAGAAATGTGATTACTTTCAAAGAATTGTTTTCTAAATGGTTGTGAAATGGAAAAAGGATGGTGTCCCCTTTTTTATTAAATTTTCTTGATTCTTTTGGAGTGATTATTTTGTGGATAATGCTTAAAGTCCCATTTGGTAATTTTTTGAAAATAGTGAAACTGTTTATTATGAAAATGTATATCGGGTGATTCTCATGCCTTATTTGTGTTTAATAGATATGATGTCCTCATTGTAGAATCCTTATGATCCATTATGATAATTAGAGGTCCTCGGTATGGAGAATTTTAGTTCTATTCTTTCTATGTAATGTGAATCGATATTTGGGGAGAATCAGGTTGAGGCCTATTATTGAATTATTATTATATATACAAGTGATTTGATTCTCAGTTGGGATCCGTTGTCTCTCCCCTTTATACATGATACATGGGAACCTAGTTTATTGAGATAATTTTTTGAGAATAATTTATGGGTTGGGTATAATACACACTAAATGGTGTCCCCTAGTAGGTCTATATGTTGGGTTTATTGTTATGGGGTATTCTCATCGGTCTGTCCTGTGTTAGGGTGGTTGGGAGTATTTAGGGTTATTTGATCATCATCGTTTGAGGCATCCTTCTGGGGATGGGTCTCATGAATTAGTATGTTCTGGATTATTTGTGATCTCTTAGGTTCACCCATGTCTATTAGAACTTGTTCTCTTACAGTGATGATTTAGATACTTGGTCATTTGTATGTTTATTTCCATTACCCTCTTTATTTGATTATTTTAGTGATCTCATGTGTGTTTCTTATCTTGGAATGTGGTGTGGTGGATTCCAAAGGCTTATGAAAATTTATTTTTTAAGAAAATGAGTTTTCTAATCACTTGTGCTCTTTGAAAATGAAATCATCACCTTCCCCTTGAAATGTTAATGTCACTCTATTAGAAAAGAAATTGGTTTTGAAATTAAGTAGGGAAATTTACTATAGTTTGTTTTCAAGTAAAATGTGTATAAAATCCTTATTTTGTATATTTTATTTCAAACTTGAAGTTGATGTTTATTTTATTTTAAATTATGTTCATTGAGAATAGATTTATCCAGGAATAATTACTGAGTTTTAATACTCACAACTATAGTTTCATCCTTTTTTTAGCCCTGGTGCAAGTTTTAGCTTGAGTATGATCACCTTGGGTGGTGGTTTATCTTTATGTTGGAGATTGACTTGTAGGGTCACATGGAGATTGTGTAGTCATCTTGTTTGGTTCGTTTTGTTGTATAGTTTGTTTGTATTTTCATATTCTTGTACAAAATATATTCAATTCAGATTTATTTATATGTTGCTCTGCTTCATTTTTCTTTTCGACATTTAGTTTCTTTATTTTTTATTGGGAGAAATAGTTCCCTTCATGTACTCTGTTATTTCCCAACACTAGTTTTCAACCCATGGAGATTGGGAACACACTTTGGAAAAACTTTCAGATCATATTGGGTGAACGGTTTAAGGTTGATGCGTGTTGGTTCTTGATATACATGGTGGAAGATCTGATCATAGAGGTGCCACCAGAGGCGGCCATTATAGTTGAAGTTATGATGGAAGAGGTAGAAATTTTTCTAAGATTCAAAGTGGTAGGGGAGGCTTTAATGGATGTGACTGACCCATAATTTCCAGTTATGGAGGCTATGCGAGATGGAGCTGAGGTCACTCCACTAATAGGGGTTGGTGAGTGAGCTAGTGTAGTTGTATCCACTTAGTAGTTTCATATGGTGCAGTGGAAGCTTCTGTGGTAGGAGGAATGGATGGTGAGGAGTTTTTTTCTTGGGCGGATCTCTATCTAATCCCTTATAAACACCGACATTTGGAAAATCTTGATGATGATATATTGGTGATCTTCTACTCTTATGATCCTACACCACTAGAAGATTTTGAATATCCCGACCCGGACATCACTAAGGATAACCATATAGTCTATCGCAAGTCATGGAGATTCATGTGGGACTTATTTACCCAAACCTAGATAGGTGACCTACCAAACCAGGTTGGATATATTTATCATTGGTTGGTCATCCTAGGGATTGGTGGATTGGACTTTATCATCCTCCATGGACTGGTCCATGACTTTCTTGTAGAGTAGGTGTATGAGAAATGGAATGCATTTGAACTTTCCTAGAGTAAAAAAATGTCAAGGGAACTAAAGTGCTAAAGGATTTTGAAATTAAGATTACCTTCCTGTATGAGTTAGTTTAGAAGCACGCAATGGTCATTTATTCCTAGATTGAGGTCATAAATAGTCTAAAGGATCAATTAGTGGTGTCCACATCCAAGACGACAGAGCTGATATCCATGGTGTATGAGTGTCGAGATGACTAGATATAGTAGTATATCCGATATAAATATGTATGATCAAAGACCAATGATGATAAATGAGACATATCAAAGTGGAAACATATCATGGTGGCTACTCAATAAACAGTGGATGAGCTCGAGTGCTCAATCACTGGGGAAGAACCATAGAGGAAAATCTGCAAAGGAGAGGCTCCAGTATGTGGATAACCATTCAAAACATTAGCTTGTTTGATTTAGGCATGCTTAAATATGTTATTTTTTATTTTATTATTTCAATTCAACAATATTTATGAGACAACCAATGACCAATCCCTAAAATCACATGAGTCATGTTTGATATTAAAAACAGGGGATGAACATGTGATCGAGCGTTTTTATGAGAGTGCCGTACAATAATAAAGAAATCAGTGGTTTTATCTTGTTGAATAACCACCAAGAGTGCTTGGGCTGAGAGGGGTTACAACTGGATAATGAGGCTCTATGGACAACCAACTTTCTTTTCCAATGTGCTCTAGTGCACAAATTGGGTAATGTCAGGAGTGTTGAATTCTACCTGGAAAAAATTGGAATGGTAAGTGTGAATAAATATGCTCAAAATTTGAACAAAAGGAGGGTGGTGTGACAATATAATATAGCAGATGACTATGTTCAAAATATAGCATCATTACCATTGACATGTAATAGGGATAAACAAATGTGGTCTAACCGCTAAAAATGTTCGAAACAGAAAACCTATATTGTAATGTCTTCTTAAGTACTTCAGGATGTTGGAATAGTATTATAGGTGATCTAGTGTGGTTAGACACCATTCCGTTATTGGGTACCTTCAAATGTGGAAAATGATGAGGATCTAAATGAGGGGTATACAAAGCTGAGAAATGAAGTAATGTAATGTTTGAATAGATTCCAACACTCATGGAATTCTTCCACTATAACTTAGAGCACATTGGTGTGGGAGTATTAGTCTGAAAAAAGTTCAAACTCTTATTCTAGTGGAATAATTCCTTTATATTATAAAGGATATTTGAATGAATGATGCAGTAGATAACCAAAAATGGAGGAAAGGGCCCCTCAGGTGAGGGCCTATGATTCCTTATAGTTTTATTTCATTCAGTGAGGATGAAAAACATGTAGTTTAATGTTGTAAAATGAGGATTTTGGACACAAAATTTAACATCATATGGTAGGGATGGGGATTTTATAGTTTAACAACATGTAATATGAAAGCATCCCATAGTTTAACATCTTCTGACCAGGACATGGAGTGTGCATGGTTTATGTACTGTGATGCTGATAATTTATTCCTTGTGTTTGGTCAAGAGGGAATCTCGTGTCTATTTCATGTTGTAGAGTCATAGTTTTTTTTCATTTAAAAATTGATGTAGTGAACTAATTTTAATGATACCCACCTATATGTATGATTTAATTTAAAAGGAAGGTATCATGATAGGAGACCTTGCATCGAGAAATAGACTCAAGGGTGGGTCACATATAGTTTAAGGTCATGATGATTGGACCATGACTTTTAGTTTAAGTTAATAATGATTTTAACTTAAGTTACCCCAAATATATATGATTAATATGTATAGTTGAAAAACTTGAAATGAATGAGGGCCAAGGAAGCCCACTTCTACACAACACATTCCTAGGGGGATTTGTACACAGTTTAGAGTCATGATGCCTGGAATTGGACTCTTAGTTTAAGGTCATAGAGTTTGGAACATGGGGTGGCCTTAGGTGTTTGGAATGGAATGAAGGGGTATTGACCCAATGGGAATGGAGTTTGGGAAGGCTCACATTCAATGAAAAACATAAGCGGCGGGTGGTGAACTATTTATGGTTGTGATTCTTAGACCATGAATCATGGCGTAGTAGAAGACTAATTTCGTTAAGTGGATACCCTCCTAAATGACACTATTTAATCTTCTCATACTTGGATATGAGGCATCCCAATTTTATATGGGGTATATCTATAGTTTAATGTCATGTGTTGGCGACCTTAATGTTTTTTCATCCAGTATTTTTCATACGGAACATCCTAGTTTGACATAGGTTAAAAGAATCCCTTAGTCAAATGGACCCTCAAATTTTTTGGGGTAAGACTACAGTTAACATCCGGAACTAAGGAAGTTTATTCCTCATATCAGGATATGAGGTCATCTCGGCCTACTGATGGGTCAATGTAATTAAATGGGGCTTATACCTGGAAAGAGGCCAATATGGGATTTTGAGGTGACTATACGACAAATATAAAATTGTTTTGTGGTGAATATGTAGTTGATACTAGAGATGGAATGTCTAGGAATTACTACATACCCCATGTGGATTGGAATCAATCCACACATAGTTCTAGGATATGATAAAAACAGTTTAAGGTTATACGATCTGGAACATGGGATAAAAGGGGTTTTAATAATGTTCATGTGGTGAAAGTGTTAAAAACCAATCATGAATGAGATAATGACCTCTTGTACCATGTGAAGTGATCTTGAATCCGGTTGCACACAGTTTAAGTTCATACGGTAGGGAACATGGAAAATAGTTTAGAGTCATGTTGCTTAGATTACATTAAATCAATTTAAATTTATGATTTATAGACTGTGAAAGTGTTTGTTTCAAGGGTAATCATGTGGGACAGAATAGGTACAACCCGATGTCAAATAAGGGGACTAGTAGGCTTGTGTACTACACAAGTATCAAGATACAAAAAACACATAGTTTAATGTCATAATTCTTAAAATATGGATATAAAAATATAGCTTAAATTCATGATGTGTGTACTAAGTGGAAGGTTGGTTTCAAGGGAATCTTTATGGAATGGAAGAGATATAACCCGATGTGAGTGGATTCAAATAAGATTACATACCACATACACATGTTGAAATTAATTTCCTATAGTTTATGGTCATAATGAATGGACCATAACTGAGTCCAAAGGGATGAAGGGTTAATGAATTTGTGGTTGGTCTCAGAGATGAGAAATATGAGTCACTATGTATCCCATGAAGATGGGAATAAATCCACACATACTTCTGTAATATAGCATGGTAAAATACTAACATTGGTAGGGAAAACGTCTCTATATAAGGAAGAAATTCATTCCATGTTTGTCTGGAGTAATCCCATGTTCAGGGCATGGGGTAATGTCTGTTGACCATCCCATACTTATCGTACGAGGCATCCCGATTTCATAAGGAGTAAAAATAATCACTTATTAATAGTAATCCCAGTTTTATATAGGGTAATATAGTAGTTTAACATCATTCATTGCGAATGTTGATATTTTTAGTTTAAATTAATAAAAATCAAACTATAGGGTATGAAAATAGTTTAAGGTCATAATTTGTGGACTAATAGGGTCTCGCAGTTTAAGGCCACAAAATTTGGGCCCTGGAGTGGGGGTATCAAATGGATATTTGTAGTGTGGTGGCATGATGAATTTTACATGGATGAGGGATATGGATTTCCAAAACCACACACAAAATTCCTGAGAAGAATCACATACGTTATAAAGTCATGATGCTTGAACTGGGGTGATGTTGTCCTTAAGGGATCCTTTGTGGTATAGCTAGAGGGAATACTAGATGTGAATGGATCTAAAGAGGCTCATGCACTACAAATGGATCCAGAAGTCTAGAGGATTGAATAATTTTCATCTAGCCCCAGATATGAGATGTTTGGGTATCCCTACGTATCCCATAGGGATGGAAATCAATACATACATAGTTTTAAGACAAAAAATGGTAGAAGACTGATGTTGGTAGGGGTGTTCCAATTTGGAGATGGAATTAAGGCATCCTGTGGTTTTCATAGGGCATCCCATGTTTGGGGAATGAGGTAATTATCATCTCTTATTCAGAGGAATCCATGTTTATTATGGGGTAAGACTACATTTTAATTTCATGCACCAAGGATGTTAAGTATCCCAAGTAGATATGTATAGTGTGGTGTAGTAACAAAACCAATGTGAATGAGGACCATGTAGACCTAGTAAGACAACACATATTCTTGATGGGACTGGAATATATTTTAAAGTCGTGATGGTTGGACTTTAACTCATAGTATAAGGTCATAGAGTTTAGACTCATGGGTGAGTATTCTAACCAAAAGGGATATGTGTAGGATGACATGAGAAATCCACAATTAATTAGGACCAAGGAGGCATGAACCACACAACACATTCCCATGGTAGACTCACAAATAGTTTAAATTCTTGATTCTTAGTCTTTGAATCTTAGTTTAAGGTCATATAGTTCAGACTCTGGTCTCTTGTGCTGCCCGATCATGTGGGTAAACACCCTACCAAATCTCCTAATACCACATGAGTCATGATCCGTGTGTGAAACAAATAATTGTGAGGAAATTTCCCAGACACACGGAAGCACACATTGATGGAAAGAAGATACCAGGTGTATAATTTCCCCGTGACACCGACATGCCTACTCGATGTGTAAAATTACATAGAGAGGTGATACCAAGGGTGTTGGAATTCCACCAATAAATAGGGAGGTGTAAAGGAGGTAAAATAACACATATGTGATCTAGATAATAGGGTGACTAATGGGTAGGGATCAATTTTTTACCATGTTCGAAACACAAGATCCACAACAGCACTATTCTGGAATGGGGAGAGAAAATTCATGATTGACCATTGACCAAATTCGAATCATATGATCCGCTATTTTCTGCCATATATCCATCAACGTGTTCACCCAGGATGGGAGGAATCCCATTTTGTAAAAGAACCAGCACCATTAGGGTGTCCATTTGGATTTTAAAGATGATGTAAATCCAAACCAAGAAATATTTGAAGTGTGGAAATGGATTGGGGAAATGTCTATGTGGGATTCAACACTCTAGGTTCCATGACATAGTGCATTCATGCATTCCAATGGGGCATATTGAAAAGTGGTATTCAAATACATTCTCAATTATAAGTGTCCTAATGTATGATAAGGAACTGACTAGACCAGGGGTATAAGATCTAGGGTAAATAACTCATGCATTGCAAATAGTTTAAGGACTTGTTGCATGGACCATGGGGAAGCTATTAGTTTATGGTCTTATAAGTTCATAGAGTTTAGACCTATATTTATCATCTAAAATGGATATGTATAACATGGATGAGTGAAAACCCCATTGTGAATGGACCCAAGGAGGATCACTTCCACACCTAATATTCCTGAGAAGGTGCGCACATAGTTTAAAGTCATGATGATTTGACTGGGAGTGGATATTAGTTTAAGAGATTAAATCTTATACTAATCACATAGTTTAATGTCATGTGATTAGGATGTATCATATATTTTAAAATTGTGTGATTGTGATGTGTAGTTACTATAGTTTAAGGTCACATAGCTTTGACCAAAACGTCGTACAATCTAACATCATGTGACCAATATTTTTCCTCGTAGTTTATTATCATGTAACCGATATTTGGTTGTTGTAATGTTTAACATCATGAAACATGGACACATTAGGCTCCTCATAAAAAAAATATACTTTAGAAACATCACATTGGTGGGAGATGTGATATTCTCTCCATCCATAGTGATCAAACACTATCCACTATTAGAATAGAACTTGTTAATTATGTAAGGTCCTTCCCACTTGGGATCAAAATTTTGAGGCTTATTTTCAGATATCACTGGTGTCTTGAGATTCGGTACTGTATCACCCTATAAAAAGATGCGGAGGAAAACAGTATCATTGAATGATCTTGCTATCTTTTTTCGGTGCCTCTCAATATTATTCCAAGCCTAGAGCCTATTCTCTTCGATGGATTATAGCTCAGTGAGACAAAATTTTTCTATTCGTCCAAGAATATAGTGGTCAAAAACATCTATTCAGAGAGATGGAAACTAAACCTAAAAGGGAATGAATTCATCTATTCTATATAATAGGGAATATGGAGTCACTTGAGTGGAATTATGAGTCCTCATCTAATAATCCCAAACGGTGTTGGGGAGATTTTTCAGCCAAATTTTCATGTTCTTTTCCACTATCTTCTGAAAAATGTTAGATAGGCTCTTATTGAACACCTAAATCTATCTATTTCATTTAATTTGGTAGAGGAAATTATGGTTTTACTGGATATAGTACTTGGTGTACAATTTCTTCATCTCAACATCCTAGAAGTTGGCATCGTTATTAGTGAGAATGGCGCGAGGAACTACAAACTGATAAATGATGTGGGAGATCACAAATTAGATCATAGATAGGGCCTTGAATTCCTTGAGATGAATAAATTCTACCCACTTGGGAATAAGTATGCCACATTTAGTGTGAACCTACACTGGTGAGATATTTCCAACAGATAGGTTCTACAACATCGAGTCCCCATTCTATAAAGGGATAAGAATACTTGGTGGCATGGAGAATCTTTAGCTGTGGATCTGCAAATTTGGAATGGATATATCATGAATTAAAACACTTGGTATACTCATTGAAAACATGGATCATGGTGGGATAAAAGTAGGCCAACCATCAGACCTTGTTGAAGAGCTTCAATCTCATTTGATGGGAACCAGTAAACCTGACATGGACTTCCTGTATAATGTAAAGAATATCATCTCCTTAGATACAATGGAGAAAAATTCCCTCAAACCCACATGTATAGAGTCAATTCAAGGATATCCCTTATCTAGAGGGTAAATGGTGCTACATGACGATGGTGTCTCTCATGCTCAACTCAGTCTAGTGGGATAATACCATGATGGAGATAATCAACAAAAGGCATTGTCATGTCTAGTGTTTCTTCTACTGCGGGGGAACCCGAGGGTCCTAACATGGATGCACCGATAGATAACTAGTTTACCTATTGTCATTCATCTTCATCAGAAATTATGGGAGCGATGACCCTCCAATGTACCATGTTAATGAATAGTTCATCCTAGTCAATATTTGTAAGATATGCGGCTAGACTTTCCAAGGAATCGGGTCGACCATTTTTCAACTGAGGGACATGTGTCACTTCTGCATGAGAAGGAATCTAGGCCATAAATAGATGACTATTGTCCCAAAGTGACATGATCTATGGATGTATGATCATTTAGTCGCCATTAATTTGTTTTATGATAAAGTCGGAGTCCCCCTTCACATGAACGCGGGGGATATAAATCTCAAGGGCTGGATGGAAAATAGTAATAAGAGACTCATACTCTACCTCATTATTAGTATAGCCTTATAAAAATAAGAATGAGTATGGAAGGATAGTTTGTGTCTGGATGATGAGGACAATCCCTAGGCCCAGTCTATTGAGATTAGGATCATTGATATTTATATCGGTTAGGCTCTAAGAGGCACCATCAAAGCATGTATTCCAATAGGTCATGTCCTGGTACAATAAGAGGATAACATAATCTGGTAAATCAATATCTGGGGATAACTACTCATGGGATATATGAGAAGCCTTGAACTCTAATAACTCATAACCCTAGATGGATTTATACGGAATGAATCAGATATAAAACTACTGAAGGATCATTTCCCATTGTTCCAATCATCCCATTAACATGGCATGATTCCAGATATACTTCAGTGGGTCTACTCAGGATACTAGTTGTATCTTGTGATTCATTAGATAATGCCACAACTTTTTCACTATGAAAACTAGCACGAGGTAGCTCTTTTTAATGAGGGAGTACGTGGTCTCTGTTTTGAGGAGTATACAAATGAGATACTATAAACGATTATCCCTACATTCATTATTTTTTTTGGAAATAAGGTTGCTGAGGGACCATTTTAGGGAGGTCACATATAGGACAAGAGGATTTCCTCAGATGGAAGGCAGCCTAATAGAAGGGTGTAGTTGATACTTCTTGATCTCCTAAAAGGCTTACTAACACTCTTTATCCCACTAGAAAGTGGTTTCTTTATTTATAAGCCTCTAAAAGGGCCTACACATTATGTCCATATTCATGATGAATCGACGTATATAGGATAAGTGGAATTGGAGACCTACGAGCTCCCAGAGTTTACTTGGGGGAGGAATATCATTGATGGAATTGATCTTATTTGGGTTCATCTCGATACTTATATATCTGAAGATGAATCCAAGAAACTTCTTGGAGGTAACCTCGAATGAACACTTCAAGGGTTTCATCTTTAAATTTAGGGAGTGAAGTAAGCCAAAAGAATTCTCAATGTCTTTGAGATAGCCCTGAAGCTGGTGGGATTTGACCACCAAGTCTTTCATGTAGCATTACCCCAACATCCTTAGAATCTGTTTTAATATGTGGTTCATGGCTTGATGATAAATAGCTCTTACATTCTTCATTCTGAGGGGAATTACTTGATAGAAAAAAGGACCCATGTAGAACCCTGAAGGTGGTGGACTTCTCATCCTTAGTATCTATCTGGATCTGGTTATACCCATAGTATCCATCAATAATAGAGAGGTATTGGAACACAAACATAGCATCAATCAACAAATCTATCACCAGATGGAGAAACCCATACTTCGAGCATTGACATTTGATATATCAATAATCAATATAGACTTTCATCTACTCATTCTTCTTCTCGACTAGGATGATATTGGCTAGCCACTTGTGGTAATGGACTTCCTAGATGTTGTTCTCTTTGATAATATTATCAATATTATCCTCAACCATGACAACATGAGAGGGTTGTATTTTTTTTGGAGGCTCCTTGAACTCGTGACGACTCCCTAGGATTGCAGGATGATGGAAGGTGACATGAGGGTCTAGTTCAGGAATTTTTTCATAACAATAGGAAAATACATTGTTATGCTTCCTCATGGAGGCCACATACTGTTTCTTCTCCTCTAGGGTCATAGATGCATGGATCGTTATTGGACTCCAATATTCCTCAATATCGAGGTTCCCCTAAATTAACTCATAAATAGTGGTAGAGAAACCCTCTTCAAATGTAGGAGGAATGTCTTCCAAATCCTCTACATTGTCTAAGGAAGGATAATCATTAGGAGGAGTTGACTCTTCTAGTAAAATGGAGTCATGGGGGGGGGGCACTAGTGCCTACTTGGGTAGATGTCAAAGCCTTATTGAGGGGTTCTTTCTCTAATAAAGGCATGGAGACATAGAATGTAAATCCAATTCCCTTAGGCCTTCGACCTCATGGTCCATTCAATATATCAAATAAATAGTGGCAATTTGGTTTCCATTTATTTGAACATACCCTAGAAAACATGTGGGAGGGTCATGAAATGGTGTCCATAGGGAGAACCTCTCCATACCTTATAAGTGTAGGGGAATCTGGTACCACTCTGGCCTATCTTATATAAGATGATGAGTCAATCCATGGGTGTTTCTTCCTTTTAGGAATGATGGATCCTTTTTTCTTGGAAAATAAAAAGAAACTTCAAAATTCTAGTGTTGTGGCCTCCAACCTAGGAATACAGAGAATGAAAGAATTATCCAAGTCTAACCACAGACTGGCTACAGTGTTTGTGCACTCAACCTCATTAATCTGAACTTGCTTCACCTCCCCTTGTAATAGTCAAAATTCATATAGTGGGAATTATATAAGTCAAAGGGAGACATATCACCATAGAGTACCCCCACTCAACCATTAAGAGGGTATTTGAGGCACTGGTGATATGAGGAGGGGACTTCCACATGTAAATGAAGCCAAGGCCGAGCTAGTAGCATGTTGTAGGTGATATCTTGTGAGACTAACATGAATTCAATGTATGATATCAAGACACCAAGCAGGGTATTCAACCGAATCCTCCTACACGGTTTCTACTCGATCCTATCATAACTTTGAATCTTCAGGTCATAAGGAGTTAGATCTACTTCAGTCATCCACAATTTGTGGATCATTTGGGTTGGGAAGAGATTGATCCCAAAACCTGTGTCCACCAGGTAGAAAAGGATCTCCATTCCATTGAACTGGCCTATAATGTATAGTGATTAGATGTTCCCCTGCATGAGGGTTCCCTCATACTCTCTCTAGAATGAGATAATGTATTTTAATTAATCTCCCTTAACCTCCTTTTCATAGTCTACCTCTATGGAAACTACCACTACTTCGAACTAGAGAAGGATTTTTTGAGGGCCTTGCAAATTTTTTTGGAAAGTGGAGGGCCTAGGAGATTGAGAGCCTTACAGGTATGCTAGAAAGGTGCTTCACCACATCATATCTTCCCACCAAATAAATGTTTCTACATATAGGGGGTACATTTATGTATAGGAGGGGAAATGGGTGCTACTGGATGAACCATTGAGTTTTGGATGGTACTAAAAATATCTTGTTACTGACCTGATGACCCACTCTAAACCACAATCTACTGACTATTGGCTGGATGAGGCCTAGCTCTATCTGAATGTGTCCATTCATGATTTGATCACAGATGGTCTTCCTATTCAATTAACATAGTTGTCTATAGAGGTGTATCTGATGAAGTGGGTTGGGAGGGTTGTGCCTACAGATCTTTTCACAAAACCTAATAATGTGTCTTGGTTGCATGAACAGATCATTTTAAATCATTGACCTGAGAATTTTGGTGTCTATAATGTCCTTGACCAATCCCTCAAGGGAATCATCCATAGGTACCTTTGGGGTCTACCAAACAATCCTCACTGTTGGGTACCATGATGTTTTCTACAAACATGACATCATCCATAGATTCATACTCATGTTCATCATCAAAGGGGTCTTCCAATTCTAGGTGTAACCTGAGTTTGAATCCAAATCAAAAGGCATGAATTCATTGATAGTGAATGATGAATTTAGAACTAGTGGGGTACTTTGATTTCCATTCTTCCATTAATTCCTTGCCTTTTGGGATATCGAGGGCTATGAAGTAGATGTAGAACCAATGACTAAAGGAGGATAAGTGACTATAGGTGGTTGTGGACTACCTATACATGAAAAATTGATTCCAAAGGAATAATAAAATGATCTATGATCCATGAAGTCATCATACATCTTGGTTCCATGGCTAGAAACTTGCTTCTATTCACCTAAACCCTCACTATAGTAGTCGGGTTCGATAGAGATATGTGTTACCTATGGTGGGACGTCACCCAACATGACCAAACCATTATACACTTGGTCCATGATCGAGTACTTGAACACATATAATTATTTGATAGTATTATTGAGAAACCAATGGTATGGGAAATGATTAGGGCGGTCAGTTTTCCCAACTTCTTGGGACATATTACACTCTAGAAGCTATAGAATCCCCTTATCTAGGGAAATAATGAAATAGACAGGAACTTTTGAATCCTTGAAAGAATAGTTTTAGTTCCTTATGTCTAGAAAGGGAACTCTAGGAGCCTATCATTTCGGAGGTGTTGGATCCTGATGAGGGGTTCAAACTGCATTCTCCCGTCACGGTAGCTTCACCTAGAATAGTGGTACCTAATAGTTCTATGCTGGGTGAGGTTGGGCTTGACAGGGTTTCACTAGGTGAGGAACCTCTAGAAAAGGGGAAAAAACTCCACTAGAATGAGAGACTCTACTTGTATAGAGGAAACAGTCTCTACTTTAGTAGACCTTCTTGCATGAGCAAGAAGAGGCAATATGTGTGACTATTTAGCCTACTGAAAAGCTTCCTCCAGACACTAGGACTTATCATAAAAATCATAAAAAAAACATGGAATGTTCTTTTTTATTAGTTTAGGGACTAAATTATCCTTAAAATTGACCACACACATTGTTAACTGCTTCTCTTGAGTTAGTGTCATGTGTAGTGAATACGTGAGGCCTCTCCAACAGGAAACAAAATCTACGACTCATTCATCTTTCCTTTTCTTTCACTTAAAGAGGTTAGTAATGCTTATCATGCACATGGTGTATATTAATTGTTAGAAAAATATATGTGAAGCCCTTCCCAACCATTAATGGACCCTTTGGGCAGTTGGTTATACCCGAAAATTGAAAGTCCTTCCCATGTCTGAATGAAACATCAAAGCTTGGCGTCCTTTCTCTACTCTGTGGTTCCCCAAATGGGCCTGAACATTGTGATTAAGTGGTAAAAATTATGAAATTGGTCACATATCCCATTGAAAGGAGAAAATATAGGGTTCCCAAACTCAGGGGTTTCTCACAAATCATCTACCCATGCCAGATATGGCTTTCTGTCAGGTGGTATCGCCACTTGTGGTATCTCTATGGCCTCAAGAAGTGTGGTGAGAGAAGCTATCAAAGAATATTATAGATGATTTCTTTATTGAAGATGATTCTTGATCAATAATGTGTTAACAGTATCATTAACTCAGTAATCTAGCCCAGTGACATGTGGAGTGGCACGACCTAGATCCCGAGGAGGGTAATTACGCTACTCATGTGGGTTCAAAAACCCATATCTCGATCAATTTACATAAACTATTGGATCTTATCTATATGAGTGAATGAAATTTATGCACCCGAATAAGGGAAACTGGATATATAGGACATGATACTCCGCTATAGGAGAAATGGGATCCTACCAGACAGTTTCATAGTCCGGGTGTTGATCAGAAATGATCTCATCGATAATATTATTCTTCTCTACTACCCACTAAAGGAAGAATACTATTGTGGGATCTACTTACATCTTTGGTGAAACTTAGGACATATTAGAGGTCCTAACCTTATCATTACCCTTATCATGAGGTAAATGGGGAGGTACTGTCTCATTGGGGAAATCCCTAAGGTCAAGTGCCTACCTTTTCTAGAGGGTTTGGACACCGGTATGAGGGTTTGTCTTGTATTTTCCTTCCCTTGGGGTGGGTTTTCCATATCTTTCCCTATATAGGTGTCCATGTTCCCACATATCTCATGAAAGAAAATTATTACCATAAATATCACCAGATTATAATTTTCTCCATTGGTGGGTAAGTCAATATATTGTAGGATAGAGATGAAGTGAAGATAAACATGCTATCCCCATCCCTTAATTTTCAAAGAATCGAATCCTATTCCATAATCTATTGTAGCACTAAGGGTCTATTGACACAATTTATTTTTAGGGTATAACAATAACTAGGATACTTGGGGCGATGATCCTCTGAGAGTGCTACCAAATCAACACTTTGAAACTACTAATCAATATCCTATAGGTTCCCATGACATCCTGGACAACGAAAATGATTATCACATAGGTTTTAAAGTCTTACCTAGATTTTCTTGAAGAAAAAAACATCCTAGACATCAGTGTGGGACTTCTATAGTTCAAATTTGGGAGTTTCATGAGTCCAGAACACCATAAGAAACTAGTCAGTGGCTAGAATCTCCCATAGACCCTCTTTCTCAAAGCCCGGTTCTTGGTCGGCCTGAACTCTGGTTGGTGCAAGCTACGTGATTGGTGGAAGGTTAGTTATGGATCATTTTTTGGCGGTTTGACCTATAAGAACCTGTATCTTATTTTTCAGCTACGTTTTCCTTTTCTAGTCAATTTTTAGGAAAAGCGGAATTTCTGGAAATTTTTGATGTACACACCATGTACTTTTTGAGTACACGTTGTGTACTCGGTTAACATGGCTAGCCGTGTGTTGGCCTTGTAGCGGCCATGCACACAACCATGTGGGGGTGACTTAGAGTCCTCCTAATGTGGAGTACTGAAACAGAAAGTACATTCCATTTACATCCAAAGTACACACTGTGTATTTTCTTTTTTTTTCATTAGACGTACCGGGGTAACGTCTAATCACCAAAAACACCTCCTTCTTGACCTATTTTGTCTGAGAGATTCTATACAACAATGATATTCCTATGACCCACTTACTGAGCATCCGATCTCTGATTCAACCGTCGTCAATTGTGTTGGGATCACCACGGTAATCTCTCTCTTCTACTTGAGCTTCGTTTCCCAACTCCTCTTCTTCCTCAAGTTATCCTTTATTGAACGTTATAGATTTTTTGTAGATATTCGGCATTCGAAGGTGATTCAAGCCCTGATACTCAAGTATATTTATCTTCTAATGCTGAGGTAGGTGGTTTTTTCCTTTCTGTTAAAAGTATTTGAGTTATATGTGCAATTTTTCCCAATACCCATGAACGAGGTATTGCACATTTACCGTTTTATCCCTATTTCTTTCCTGCAATGGTTGTATGCTTGAGTAGAGGTTAATTGAATGTGAAGAGGATTAATTTATATGCTTTGGAATTCTTTTCCCATGCATGATTGCATGTTTTGACTGTTGGGTCTAGTTTTCCTGTTAGGTTTCTGTTTAATTTCCCTTGCCTAGTTGTAGGATGGTGTGATTGTTCTGATATACTCATATGTTATAGGCTACTATCCAAGTAGTTTTTGAGGTTTAACTTGGCTTATATGCATTTCTATACCTACTTGACTTATAGAGGGTCGTGAGAACCTAGTGTAGTAGACCATAGGGAGAATGGATGTAAGGGCTTCTCCAGAGTGTATGTTTTACTTATGATGTGAGACCATAGAGGGAATTGATGTAAGTTATTCCTCAGAGTATTTGTAGTTCCTCGACATGGGACACAGAGGGAATGTGATGTAAGTGCTTCCCTAGAGTTCCTTTAGTAACTGATACGAGACTGTAAAAGGAATTGACAGCGAGTAATTCATCAGAGAGTCTATGCTTAAGCTGAACAAGAGGGGTTAGACTAAGTGTACTGCCCAGAGGGTTGCTTGTACTTTTTAGGTAGGACCATAGGGGATAGGTTGTGAGTACTTCCTAGAGGGTTGCCTATTGTGTTATCCATTTACATATGTTTCCATGTAGGACTGGAGGGGATAGGTTGTGGGTACTTTCCAGAGGGTTACCTTTTGTGATTATATGCTTTAATTAGTTGTTTCTTGATATTTAACACTGTGGATTGTTACTGCTGAGCACTTCCTTGTTTACTACTTTCTGTACTTTACCTGTCGTATATTCACTGACTATTAGGAATAGATCTTTTGGTGGTTGCCTACTGGGATTTACTCTCACACCATGTTTTTTCCATGCTTTTGGGCCCAAAAAGATTATATTATTACAGGTATAGACAAGGTAAAGTGCCCTTATACTTTAGGTACTTGATTTTTTATAGATCTGGAGAGCTTGGGACCAAGCTATGGATTGTGATGCTGAGAAGTTGTTTACATGTTTTTTTTGTACTTGGGTTGAGTAATATTGTATTCCGTCATTGTGATTTGTTTGGATGCTTTCCTAGACATATGTATCATGCATCATTCATATATATGTGTGTTCTCTAGTTTATTATTTTCCAGTCTTCTACTGTTTACTTTTGTATGGATTATTCATGATTTTGATTTTTCTATTTCTTTCTTCTGATATGTTACTATGCCAATGAGGGAGTCGTTTTCCTACTATCACACCCAAGGCCCTCGCTACTAGTCGGTTGCCTTTGGCATTTGGGGGAATGCGCTTGAGGCTATGTGACCAACTGGGTACGGGGCGCCTCTAGGTGGCTTCCAGAATCAGGACGTTATAATGTGGTATCATAGGAGTTTCTTTTTCTTCTTGATTTACTGTTTGGATCCTATAGCTATGGATAAGAAGAAATAGGTACATGGTAATAATTTTTTCCCGGGAGTATCTAACTTGTGTACTGAGAAAATCCAATCTATATCGTTATTGTAATTTTTATGATTTCGTGATTATTACAGTTGATTTGATTTCACCTTGGGTGATTCACATGTTTTGTGCTATTATTGTTAATGTTATTGAGGTTCTATTTCTGTTGCAACCTAATGAGGTGAGGTTATTCCATCTCATGCA
Source organism: Viscum album (assembly GCA_963277665.1). Taxonomy (NCBI): domain Eukaryota; kingdom Viridiplantae; phylum Streptophyta; class Magnoliopsida; order Santalales; family Viscaceae; genus Viscum; species Viscum album. Next base: position 1,816,791,187 of record OY728150.1, read on the forward strand.
TCATAGAGGTACTTTCTAGGAATCGCATGTCATGCATTCTTGCCATGCCATTTAGGGTGCATTAAAAATTGGATGATGTTGTTCTAGATATGAATGTTGTTGTGAAAGATGCTTTGATAAAATACCTGCTGTTTGATAGGATATTTCATTTTATAAGGATTTGTTTGATTAAATGCCAAACTTTGGTTCTTGAGGTGTTATGGGCCCTCATGAATCGGAATTTGGTGGATCTTTGAATTATTTACCTTGTTATGACATGTATAAGATGAAAATATTTGATTCGCGGGGAGTATGGGCCCGCACATATCGGAATTTGGAACTTTGAGGTTTGTTCTAGTTTTTTCTGGGTTCCAGAGTAGTTTCTGAGGCTTACTGTATGAAAAAACCTAGAATAGATGGCATGTAATGTTAACTACACTCCTTGTGTTCTTCTATTTGGGAAGAAACTATTTTTATTATGTACTTTCCATGTATTGAATGTACACGCCATGTAGTATCTAACTGTGTCTCAGACCATGTTGGTGGGGACAAGGGGTTTTCAATCTTTAGTAAGACACGATGTGTCTTAGAACAATGTAACCAGCCATGTCACTAACAACACAACTCGACAAAATCTTCTTAGTACACACCATTTTCATCTGGAACACGCCGTGTGGTGTAACCCAGGTACCCAACCATGTAACTAATAACACGAGTTAGTGTTATCCTTTCTCGTACATGTCGTTTCCACCTAGAACACGTCGTGTAGTGTGAGACATGTAACTGGCCATGTATCTGACAGCACAGGTTGGTGAGGTTCATCTAGTACACGCCGTGTTTGGCACTAACATGCCGGGTAGTATCATTCTAAGGGTAACCCTGTGGTTTAGTCATGTAGAAGGACATGGTTAGGGGAGGAGGATTCAATTACACGTCATATGTGAACACACCGTGTGTATGGGGTGTTACACGACCAGTTCTGGCAGGAGTACACACACATGTGAATGGATGAAGGTAACACGCCATGTAGGGGTTATACACGCCGTGTAGTCATGTTTTGAAAAATCTTGAATGCTTTCCTTCTCTTGTTCCCTTCTTACACTTTCAGTTTTTAGTCCTTTATAATCGGGATCTAAGGTGTGCATTTGAACTTGCAGAGTCATGCCACCGAGACGTCCTTTGGTTGTACGCCAGTTGTAGGGTAGTGATCAGACACCGAATACAGTTTATCAGGGACTACCTGTAGATTATCCCGTTGTGACAGTCTTGCCACCAGCCGTTATACCGGACGTAGGTGCTGATGCACAGTTCAGGAAAGGCTTTATGAAGATGATGCAGACCTTTTAGGGAACACTGCCTCCTGCCCCGTCGATGGCAGAATTGACACGGGTCTTTCAGCAGCAACATCCTCCCACTTTCTCAGGGGATGGAGGACCCTAAGCTGTAGAGTCATGGCTAGGAGCCATGATGATGACCTTAGAGAATTTGGAGATACCTCCAAGGAGGAGGGTGAAACTCACTACGTATATGCTCCGGATTCTTCAAAGAGATGGTGGGATGTGATCTCACAGGCAGGACACCAACAGGTTATGACTTGGGAGGAGTTTCAGCGTATCTTCTATGACTACTTCTACCTGGAGACATTGAGGGCCGATCGAGCCCGAGAGTTTATGATTCTAGATCAAGGTACTCTTTCGGTTATGGAGTATTCATCTCGATTTACCGAGCTGCAGCGTTTCACACCTATTCCAGAAGGTGATCAGTTTTTCTTGGCAAGGAAGTTTGAGGATGGTCTGAGGCACGACATCCGATCACTGGTGAATATCTTTAGGTTGAATTCTATCACTTCTATTTTCAACCAAGAACTGGTTACGGAGCACAATTTGAGAGATTCTGGAGTTGTGAGCTAGGGAGGCTCATCATCTAGAGTTTTTATTCCTCCTACTGACCGTAGGAAGCACCATAAAGAGTCAATGCATGGAGATCCAAGGAGGTGATATACTTCTTCTGGTAGTCAAGTGGTGTGATACCAGTGCAAAAAGAGTTGGAATATGAGGCCACACATCCTGAGAGACCCAGTAGAGTGCTGATCTTGTGGGAAGATGGGTCATCTTCAGCGCTTCTGTCAGATCTTCTCACCAGTAGCTGGTGATAGGGGTTCTTATATGACTCCTCGTTTAGGAGAAGCACCACCAGTTTCTCACCAGTCAGGGAACTGGAGTTCTTCTGGCCATTTGGGCTGAGGTGGAGGTCATGGTTATGGTATCCAGTCACCTAGTTTTCAGTGACAATAGGGTGGATCAGCTCAGGGTGCCCAGACAGGGTCAAAGGGTCGCGATGTAGGTCAGACTTTTACAGTGTATCAGACCCAACAAGAGTAGGATCCCGAACCCTCTACAGTTTGAGGTAATATATTAGTTTCCTCAGTTTTATCTTCTTCTCTTTTCGATACAGGGGATTCCCATAGCTTTATATCTGTTTTTGTTGTGTAGATTCTGGGGCTCTGTATCGTTTCTTATGCTAATCTCTTGACACTAGACACTCTATTGGGGACTAGAATGGAATGTGTGCATCAATGCAAGGAGTTCCCTATAGAGGTCGGTGGGTGTCACTTTTATGGGACGTCTATTTACTAGAGATGATAGACTGTGATGTCATTCTAGGAATGGATTGGCTAGTTCCCTTCCAGGCAGTCGTCGACTGTTATTGCCACAGGGTGGGTTCCATATCACTAGAGTGTAGATATTTTCTTCATAAGGGAGAGTGGGATGTCCAGGCGAGCAGAGCGGGACCCGAGCATCATGGGTTGGGAGGAGTTATAGCCCAGATAGCTAGTCTGTATTTGGATGACTAGGGGATTTTAAAAATGGAATTTTCTCTAGTGGTGGATCGTTTCAGATATGTCTTTTGAGAAGACTTTTTAGGTTTGCCTCCGAAGCATGAGGTAGACTTTTCATTTGAGCTTGTTCAAAGAGAAACACTGGTGTCCATTCCTCCATATAGGATGGCTACACCAGAGTTATAGGAGCTCTAGAAGTAGTTGGAGGAGTTGCATGCAAAGGGTTTTATCTGACCCAGTACTTCTCTATGGGGGTCACCTATCCTTTTTGTGAAAAAGGGGTATAGTACCCTCAGGATTTGTGTGGATTGTAAAAAGTTGAACTAGTTGATAGTCAAGAATTGATATCCATTACCGAGAATTGATGACCTCTTTCATCAGCTTCAAGGAGCCCGGGTGTCCTTGAAAATTGAATTAAGGTTTGGTTACCATCAGTTGCGTGTTATACCATCAGATATACCTCTTATAGCCTTTCAGAGCAGGTATTGTCTATACGAGTATATGGTTATGTCATTCGGTCTCACGAACACGCCTACAATTTTCATGGCACTAATGAACTGAGTATTCCATCCAAACTTGAATTCCTTCATGGTGGTTTTCGTGGATGATATCATTGTGTACTCTCACAGTCTACATGACCATGCCACACATCTTGAGATCGTTTTGAGTAAATAGAGAGAGCATCAGTTATATGATAAGCTCCCAAAATGCCACTTTTGGATGGACCAGATTCACTTCATGGGTCATGTTATCTCAGATACAAGAGTATCAGTAGACCCAGAGAAAGTGAGAGCAGTAGTTTTCTGGGAGCAGCCGAAGAACGTCTTTGAGTTAAGAAGTTTTCTAGGGATGGCTGGACACTACAGATGCTTCATTCATGACTTTTCACACATAGCAGCACCACTGATGGGTCTGACTAAGAAGGTTGTAATGTTCTTGTGGTCAGATTCTTGTGATTCATCCTTTCAGGAGCTGAAAGGGAGATTGACTTCTACACCTACACTAGTGTTTCCAGAGCCGTACAAGAGCTTACTGTGTACTGTGATGCTTCAGGTATAGGGTTGGGAGCTATTCTTATGCATGGAGAAGGAGTCATTACGTACGAGTCTCGGTAGTTGAGGCCACATGAGAGGAATTACCCGACGCACGATCTCAAGTTGGATGCAGTTGTTCATTCCTTACATTGTTAGAGACATTACCTTCTAGGAGAGCATTAAGTGGTTTTCACCAACCACAAGAGTATCAAGTACATCTTCACTCAGCGTGATCTGAAATTGAGATAGAAAAGGTGGGTTGAGTACTTTCAGTATTTTGACATTAATCTTGCCTATACACTTGGGAAATGCAACGTATTAGATGATGCGTTGAGCAGGAGGACTCAGATATAGGCAGTTCAGGATGCTAGAAGTGAGTGGAAGCTTATGGATCTAATCTCTAAGATGTATTTGGTGGTGCTTGACAAACAGGGCAAGATGTTTCTTTCTTCTATGGATATTACCTCTACCCTTCTAGATCGTGTAAAAATGAGGCAGTTATCAGATTCAAAAGGCCTAGTGCAACGGGAGAGCATGTTAAGAGAGGACCCTATTCCAGGATGGACCATAGGTGAGGATGAGATCTTGTTTTTCCAATGGTGCATATGGGTGCCCGCAGAAATACTTGAGGACAAAATTCGGGACATTCGTTCCTTAGTTTGTGTAGTTAATCATGGTGTCACCAAGACATATTGTGATCTACACCATCAGTATTAGTGGCCAGGTATGAAGATAGATGTTTCTCGATTCATCATGAGGTGTTCCACCTGTCAGCAGATGAAGGTAGAGCATCAGCGACCACCAGGGATTTTACAATAGTTACCCATTCCTGATTTGAAGTGGAATGATGTCATGATGGATTTCATAATAGGTTTACTGAGGTCAACTTAAGGTAATGATGCAGTTTGTGTTGTCATTGACAGACTCACAAAGGTTTCTCACTTCTTGCCGATCAAGGTGACCTTCAAAGTTGATGAGCTGGGGTGGTTGTACATCTGAGAGACTGTATGTCTACATGGAGTTAGACACTCTATTATTTCAGAAATAGATTCACATTTCAGTTCTCGGGTCTGGCAGGGGATTCAGAAGGCTTTGGGTATATAGGTCCTTTTGAGTACAACTTACCACCCCCAAACAGATGGAAAGTCTGATCATATGATTTAGGTTCTTGAGGACATGCTTAGAGAATACATTCATGATTTTGGAGGTTCTTGGTAGAAGCACATACCTCTTGTGGAGTTTACCTACAACAATAGTTTTTAAGCAACTATTCAGATGGCACCTTATGAGGCTTTGTATGGTAGACCATGTCGATCACCCTTATATTGGCTGGAGGTAGGAGAGGCAGCTATGTTGGGACCTCATCTTGTACAGGAGACCACAGAGTATATTGAGTTGGTTCAGAAAAGGATGGCGACTGCACAGTCTCGATAGAAGTCTTATGCTGATCAGTGGAGATGACCTCTGGAGTTTGAGGTCAGGGATCAGGTTTTCCTGCATGCCACACTGAGGTTAGGTTACAAGAGGATTAAGAGACAGGGTAATCTTTTGCCAAGGTACTTTGGGCCATTTGAGGTGTTAGAGAGAGTTGGGATAGTTTCCTATCGGTTGTAGTTACCTTAGAGGTAATGGGATATCAACAACGTTTTCCACGTTTCTCAGCTTCGACGTTACTTCTTAGACTCGTATCAGGTTTCCGAACCCAAGGAGGTTGAGTTGGAAGTGGATGCATCATTCGAGTAGTATCCTATCTGGATTGTTGATCGAGGTACGAAAGTTCCCCATGGCTGGTCTTCCCTCTTGTACGAGTGATATGGCAGCACAGGTGAGTATAGAATGAGACTTGGGAGAGGGAGGCTGGTGTACGAACTCAGTGGCCGATGATACTCAGGGTTTCTTCTTTTAAGCCACCTTACCAGGGAAACTCAGGGATGAATTTCTTCAAGGGGGAAGTTTGTAAAAACCCAAGATCTTCTTTTTCAGGTGTGTTTTATTTTTCTGGTTTTTTTAGGAAAATCGGAATTTATGGAAATTTTCGAAGTACACACCGTGTACTATCAGAGTACACATCATGTACATGGTTACCGCGGGTACCCGTGTGCTGTCCAGGTAGTGGCCATGCACACGACCATGTGGGGATGACTTAGAGGCTGCCTAAAGCGGAGTACAGAAACGGAATTTTCAAGTCATTTACATCCAAAGTAAACACCATGTATTTTCTTCTTTTTCATTAAATGTACTGGGGTCACGTCTAATCACCAAAACACCTCCTTCTCGACGTAGATCATCTGAGAGACCCCGTACTACCATGATATTCCTCCAATCCCCCGACTGACCATCTTATCTCTGATTAGACCACTGTCAATTGTGTTGGGATTGACTCGGTAAGCTCTCTCTTTTTCTTAAGCTTTGTTTCCCAATTCCTCTTCTTTCTCAAGTTATCTTCTATTGGACTTTTTAGCCATTTTTGAAGATCTTCAGCATGATAAGTTGATTCAATCACTGAGACTCAAGTATATTGATCTCGCAAATCCAAGGTAGGTGGTTTGTGCATTTCTGTTAAAATTATTTGATTTATATGTGAAATTGTTTCTAATACCCATGAACGGGGTATTGTGTGTTTACCGTTTTAGCCCTATTGTTTGCCTGTTATTCTTGTATGCTTGAGTAGAGGTCAATTGAATGTGAATAGGGTTAATTGATATACTTTGAAATCTTTTTCCCATGCATGAATGCTTATTTTGATCGTTGGGTCTAGTTTGCCTGTTAGGCTGCTATTTACTTTCCCAAGCCTAGTTGTAGGATGGTGTGATTGTCTTGATATGCTGATATGCTGTAGACTTCTAGACAAGTAGTTATTGAGGTTACCTTGTCTGATATGCATTGATATACCTACTTGAATTACCCAGGGCTGTGAGAACCTGGTGTAGTAGACCATAGGGAGAATGGATGTGAGGGCTTCTACAGAGTGTCTGTTTTACTTACGATGCGAGACCATAGGGGTAATTAACGTAAGTGCTTCCTCAGAGTGTTTGTAGTTCTTCAATGTAGGCCATAGAGGGAATGTGAGGTAAGTGATTCCCTAGAGTGGCTTTAGATACTGATAGGAGACTATAGGAGGAATTGATGGCGAGTTCTTCCTTAGAGAGTCTATGCTTAAGCTGAACTAGAGGGGTTATACTGAGTGTACTTCCTAGAGGGTTTCTTCTAATTTTTTGGTAGGACCATAGGGGATAGGATATTAGTACTTCCTAGAGGGTTACCTGTTGTGTTATATATTTGCTTATGTTTCCAGGTATGACCAGATGGGATAGGCTATGGGTACTTCCCAGAGGGTTACCTTTTGTGACTATCTTCTTTAATTAGATGTTTCTTGATATTTGAAACTGTGGATTGTTACTGCTGAGTACTTCCTTGTTTACTACATTCTGTACTTTACCTACAATATATTCACTGACTATTAGGAACAGATCTTGTGGTGGTTGGCTACTGGGATTTAGTCTCACACCCTTTTTGGGACATGCTTTTGGTCCCAAACATATTATATTGTTCCAGGTATAGGTAATGGAAATCACCCTTCTACTTTAGGTACTTGATTTTCTATAGAGCGCGAGAGCATGGGATCAAGCTATGGATTGTGATGCTGAGGAGTTGTTTACTTTCATTCTTTGGTACTTGGGTTGAGTACTATTTTATTCCATCATTTTGATCTGTTTGGATGAATTCCTAGACATATGTATCATGCATCATTCATATATATATATATCTGTGCTCCAGTTTATTATTTTCTAGTATTCTGCTGTTTACTTTTGTATAGATTATTCATGCTTCTGATTTTTCTATTGCTTTCTTCCACTATGTTACTCTGCCAATGGGGGCATAGTTTCCCCACTATCACTCCCAAGGCCCTTGCTGCTAGTTGGTAGCCTCTGGCATTTTGGAAAATGCGCTTGAGGCCATGTGACCAACTGGGTACGGGGAACCTCTGGGTGTCTTCCGGAACCGGGATGTTACATGACCATTAGAAGAGCCAGAGTGAAAGCTTCATATTCACTGCACAATGAGACATGACTTATGGGTGGTATCAATCACATCATTTCATCCCTATAGAATGGGGTGTTTATAATTGCCACCTGTGCAAGGGAAATATGGCTCATATGTGGATTAGATGTCTGGGGATTATCAAGGTGCTCACCATTTGAAGGAGTTATCTCGGACCATAACATCTCTCCTAAATATTTTTTTGAGGTGGAGAGTGGGGGAAATGTCGGTGACAAATATGGATACACCATGATCCCTTAGAAGTGGACTATAACATATTTCACCTACATGTACCTACTGAGGGATCTGGGGATCCTATTGACCTCAAAATTTTGGATAGAGAACTTCAACTATTGGGTTTCTGTCCCAGACTCTAGTATTCATAATGGAATCTCTATCACTGGGTCATATGTGTCCTTAGTATGAAATAGGTCAATGAGGTGGGCGATGAATTAATGTTTCCCAATATTTCACCTTTTGCTGTCAGTGTTCACCCTTCTGCATTAGTATGGTTCTCAGGGAAGGGTACCTCTTATACATTGGGAGGAATTCCACGTTGGTGGGTGGTAACATGGGGAGGACCTCTGTGTTGGTTGGTTGGAGCACGAGGAGGACATTCATACTGGTTGAGCTATATATGGAGAGGACCCCCATGTTGAGAATTAGAAGTATGGGAAGGACCTCTGTACTGATTTTTTAAAGAGCATGGAGGACCTCTGCCTGACTTGGTGTTGGAATGGGAAGGACATATGCTTGAGATAGTAATGGAACAAGGAGGACCCACATGATGGTTTGTGGTAGAGTGGGGAGGACCATTTATTAAGTTGATGATGGTGTAGAGAGGACTTTCACACAGATTTTCCTCATTATGTGTTGGCATTTGATGAATTTTGGTAGAATCAGTGATTGAAAGGGTCAACTCATCCTGCCTCTGAGGTAACTGGGATCTCAATACCAATCGGGTAAAGATGGATCCATATTCACCAATTATGGGGATCTATAAAGGAATGTCCATGGTGGAAGGGGTAATTGGATCTATGGAAGATGATGACCCTTGTCAAGAATTCTCTTAAGCATACCCATGATTTTAGTGCCATATGGGTCAGTCTAGGGCTAATGGAGGAGGGGTAAAGTCCAACTATTCCTCGGCCTGAGGGACTGGTCAATGATAGCCTTGACATGGCATGGTGGGATCCATCCCTGGCAGATCCTAGGCATTAGTTGCGGCCAGGATAACCCAAGAACCCTTACGTACTCTACTTAGGGAATCATGTCATAGGATCTCTCTGAGGAGAGACTCCTAAAATAATTTTTCATTGGAATGAGGAGTGTTTCCCCTGGTGTAGCCCTTGGGGGAAGTGGTGTCGATGAGGCACTGATGCCTCTAGGTCTTGGAAGTCCATGTACATTGTGGGAATGACCCCATTCTATTAATAATAGATAATGAGGGCATAGATCAACCTTTTATTGATAATTTTTAACGGTGTGGTGGGGAGTGTACACCTGGTATCCGTGGTCAGGGAAATGTTTTGTAGGGTTGGAGTTGTGTGGGGATGATGCATCCATATTTAACTAACCCAACACCTATGTGCACTGGGTTATTGATTCCCTACTATGTGAATCATGTAAGGAATGTTGATTCATCCATTAGTATAGGTGAAAGGAAAGAACTTACCAATGTCATAACATCATCCAATCTTCAGAAAATAGATAGGTATCCATGGTGATAATGTCACAGACCGAGGATTCCCAACTGCTATCTGCCACAATTTTTGGTCAGTTCCCTGATGGTCCCACCATTTTATTGTTGGACTCGGTATCAGATATCTAGATCTAGTTAAATTCTCTGTAAGGTCATAGATCTGTGTGGTCCAACAGTTTGTGAGTTTCCAAGTCTAAGGGATATCGGATGAGGCTCGGAATATGTATAGAGGTGTTGGCTACTAAAAAGCTATAAATAGAAATATTACACATCATGTAAGTGTGGTTCATGATTTGTGCAGGGCAGGTTCACGACGTTTACATATTTGGGGCTAAATAAAAAAAAGGTGACATGTTTTTTGGTATCAAATTAACCCTAAGGATTAAACAACCTAAAATGTTATTACACATCATGTAAATCCCCAATATAGATCATATTTAAAGTATTCATCTTCTTAGGTTTTTCAGAAAACCTATGGGTCCTTGGATTTCTATCTTTGATCCATGGTGATTTGGGTTAATCTAAGGTGCGTTCTTCTTTCATATTATAGCAGGTTCTCTTGGTTTGAACTTGTTTCCTCCCATATATTCTCTCTATGTTATGGATTTTTCTCTCTCATATTTATGATGGGTTTTACCTTGGTTCTTGTTGGTGAGATTATGTCACAGTGTCCTTTGATGGATGCATTTCTTATGGGAGAGGTGACCAGAGATCCATGATGTGGTTCATTCTCATGGAAAGAATGTTGACACCTTTGAGGTAGGGGATTTGTTGCTTCTCAATTTATTTTTTTGAAATCATAAATTGATCATGATTTATACCTTTGAATGAAAATGAAATTGACTTAATAATTGTTTAACTAAATTAAAGAAATTAGGTAGCGATCACATGTCGATGTAGTTTCTTTTTTACCATGACAGTGGTTTCCTCATGTTTTTCTTGATAGTGTGATATCTATGCCTCTCTTGTTAGCACAATTTTTTATGCTTGGAGTATCCTATTGAATTGGTAAATAATGTAAGGATTTAATTAATTGATAATTAATTAGCTAAAGAAACTAAAGAGGCATGTTTGTAAATTAGTGGTTAATGTAATTTGTTGATAATAAAATTGATGTAATGAACATGTTTAATTAAATTTGATATTACATATGATTAATGGAATTGTTAAATAATGTGAATTTTTTATGATTATTGACAATAATAATTGAAAATGAATCATAAATTAATTGTTTAATTAATTTTTTGTTGCTTGATATATCATGATGTTTTATGTTACTTGTAGTTGGAACCTGTTAATAAATGAATTGGTAAATTCAAGATCGAATAAGAACCGACTGTGTGATAAAGAAATTTTTTAGGGCCTAAGTAGATCATATTCTTTAGAAACCTGAGTTCCTTATTTTGGAAAAATGATAGCTCGTTTGAATGGGGAGGATGAATGCATTGTTTTGAGGGCTCAATTTCCATGTTGATTACTTTTTTGTTTCTAATGATTTATGATGTGATCTGGATATGAGCCTTGTGAGGTGAGCATGGTAAGACTGAGCCTGGAGGGCTGATGGATGTTATGGGGTGAGGAGGTCTGGATGTAATGTGATCCTCAGATGGCTAGTCCTAGGATGGAAATCATGATATGTGAGCAGGGAGACCAGGATGATGTGGTAGCAGACGATGCCTTTGATAGTGAATGCATCGGTATATCCATGTGGGTGTTGGGGATGGAACTATAGGTGATGAAATAGGTTAAATATGGGTTCAACCATTGATGATATATTAAGATCTGGTATGCTTTCTTGAATCTATTTTAATGTTTGTTGGTCGGGTTTTTTATTCATCTGTATTCCTTTCCCCAAAGCTTAAGGTAGCAGGATGTGCATGGTTTCATGTTTCTTCCTGGTGGTAGCTTAGGATGGTTTTCCAAGATTACTTATATATGGAATGATTCTAATAAATAATTGAATTAGTGTTTAACCCTTGGGGTTGGTTGATGTTGGAATGAAATGTAAAAATATGTTACACTATGGAAAAAATGACCTTTTGCGATGGGTTATTTACGACGGGGACATCAACCCGTCCCAAATAATTAGTTATCTGCGACGGGAAAAGGGGTCCCGTTGCAAAAGGTTTGGCGCGGTTTTTATGCCAATACGCAGGAAAGGTATTTGCGATGGGGGGTGCCTCCCCGTCGTAAATACCCAGCGACTGTAAATACTATTTGCAATGGGGAGGCACCCCCCGTCGCAAATAACCAGTTGCAGTAAATACTATTTTTTACGGGATATGCCCTCATCGCAAATAGTGTGTCGACAGGTCACTATTTGCGATGGGTCCCGTCACAAATAATCTAACCTATATATACCCCATCTGTTTTTCCTTCTTCCACTCTATTCCAACTTTCTCTCTCTCTAAACACTAATTTTAGTGTTAAAATTTCTCCGAGTTAATTTTTTTTACAAACAGATTTTGAAGTCGTTTACACTTATAAGAGATCTTGTTTAAAGGTATTTGCGTTTAATTTAATTTAATATTTATTTCAACGTTTATATTATTTTTAATTATTCTTAAGTAGTTGTAATTAAATTATTTTTAGATTGTTCTGTTATCGGTATTTATTTATTTTAATAAATTGAAATTTTTAGTGGTAATTATTAATAATTAGTGATAATTTGAAATTATTAACGATAATTAGTAATGACTATAAATAATTAGTGGTAATTAGTAATTAGTAGCGGTAATTAGCAGTAATTAACGCTAATTAGTAATAATTAGCAGTAATTAGTAATAATTAGGAATAAATAGTAATAATTAGTAAAAAAATGTAATAAATACTTATAATTAGTAATAAATACTAATAATTATTAATAAATACTAACAATTTGTTATAATTAGAAATAATTAGTAATAATTAGAAATAATTACTAATAAATAGTAGTAATTACTAATAAATAGTAATAATTACTAATAATTTTCAATAAGTTAGTAATGATTAGCAATAAATAGTAATAATTAGCAATAATTAGTAATAATTAGGAATAAATAATAATAATTAGCAATAAATAGTAATAATTAGTAATAATTAGCAATAAATAATAATAATTAGGAATAAATAGTAATAATTAGCAATAAATGCTAATAATTACAGATAAATAATAGTAATTAGTAAAAAATAGTAATAAATACAAATAATTAGTAATAAATACTAATAATTAGTAATAAGTACAAATAATTAGTTATAATTAGTAATAATTAGTAATAATTAGGAATAAATACTAATAAATAGTAATAATAAGCAATGAATACTAATAAGTAGCAATAGAAAGTCCTAATTAGCAATACATAGTAATAATTAGTAATAATTAGTAATAATTATCAACAATTAGTAATAATTAGCAATAAATAGTAACAATTAAATATAATTTGTAATAAATAGGAATAAACATGCATAAATATTAAAAAATAGTAATAATTAGTAAAAATAGTAATAAAAATAGTAATAAATACAAATAATTCGTAATAAATACTAATAATTAGTAATAAATTAGTAATGATTAGTAATTATTAATAATGATTAGTAATGATTAGTAATGATTAGTAATGATTAGTAATAATTAGTAATAATTATTAATAAATACTAGTAAATAGTAGTAACTATCAATAAATACTAATAATTAGCAATAAATAATCATAATTAGTAATAAATTGAAATAATTTGCAATAATTAGTAAAAATTAGCAATAAATAGTAATAATTGGCAATAATTATTAATAATTAGCAATAATTAGTAATAAATAAAAATAATTAGGAATAAATTGAAGAAAATAGTGACAATTAGTAAAAAATTGTAATAAAAATAGAAATAAATTCTAATAATTTGCAATAAATACTAATAATTGTGAATAAATACTAATAATTAGAGAGAAATACTAATAATTAGTAATAAATACTAATAATTAGTAATAAATAATAATAATTAGTAATAAATTAGTAATGATTAGTAACGATTAGTAATGATTAGTAATGATTAGTAATTATTAGTAATTATTAGTAATGATTAGTAATAATTAGTAATAAATACTAATAATTTGTGATAAATTATTAATGATTAGAAATAATTTGTAATAATTAGAAATAATTAGAAATAATTAGAAATAATTAGTAATAAATTTCAATAATTAGTAATAATTAGAAATAAAAAGTATTAAATAGCAATAAATAGTAATAATTAGCAATAAATTGTAATAATTAGCAATAAATACTAATAATTTGGAATAAATAGTAATAATTATTAAAAATTAGTAATAAATTCTAATAATTAGTAATAAATACTAATAATTAGTAATAAATACAAATAATAAGTAATAAATACTAATAATTTGTAACAAATACTAATAATTAGTAATAACTAGTAATTATTAGGAATAAATACTAATAATTAGTAGTAATTACTAATAATTACCAATAAATAGTAACAATTAGCAATAAATAGTAACAATTAGCAATAAATAGTAATAATGAGCAATAAATAGTAATAATTAGCAATAAATAGTAATAATTAGAAACAATTAGTAACAACTAGCAATAAATAGTAATAATTAGCAATAATTAGTAATAAATAGTAATAAATAGTAATAAATAGTAATAAATATTAATAATTAGAAAAAATAGTAATAAATACTAATAATTAGTAACAAATACTAATAATTAGTAAAAAATACTAATAAATAGTAATAAATTAGTAATGATTAGTAATGATTATTAATGATTAGTAATGATTAGTAATGATTAGTAATGATTTGAATAATTTTTAATAAATACTGATAATTAGTAATAAATACTAATAATTAGTAATAAATTGGTAACTGGTAGTAATGACTAATTATTATTAGTAATGATTAGTAATAATTATAACTTATTATTAATAAATAGTAATAAATAGTAATAAATAGTAATAATTTTTAATAATTGGTAATAATTAATAATAATTTGTAATAATTACTAATAATTATGATTTATTAGAATTAATTTGGATTAATTAGTATCAATTAATAATAATTAGTAATAATTAGGATTAATTGGTAATATTTAATTTTCAATAGGGATTAATTATCAATAATTTGGATTAATTATAATTAATTAGTAGTAGTTTGAAATAATCAATAATAATTAGTAATAATCAATAATAAATAATAATAATTAGCAATAATAAGTTATAAATAGTTATAATTAGTAATAAATAGGCATAAATAGTAATAATTAGTAATAAATAATACTAATAAATAACGATAATTAGGAAATGGATCAAAAATTTATACAACCATTAGGAAAAGGTGAATTCTTATTAATTTTTTAATTAATTTTGTAATAATTTTATCTACTATTTGTAAGTTAATTTCCTTATTATTTTTATCTAATACTTAATTATTTTTTTCACAGATCTTTTAGGATGTCGTGTTTTGTTTTCAACTATATGTAACACGCCACAAAATAGATAAAATTATTCTTTTTGGTAATGCAACCACGTTTTCCATATTCATCGTCTTTCTTAGTCAAACTGACCGCACATCATATTGATTTGATGTTGTTAACTAAAAAACCTTTCTTGTTTTTGAAGGATATAAGATTAAAGGAATATCATGTGCCTATTGTGATGAATTGTCATGATATAATAGGCACATGAGCTTATTCTTCTCTTTGGACTTTCTACAACAGGAAAAAATTTGACTAAGAAAATGGAGTTAATATATAGTGTCAGTAGTTAGACATAGAATGAAAATGGAAATGTGGTTACATTGGCAAATAAGACTGTTTTAAGACTTTGGGATGTGTACAAATCAACCACACTTTAATCTGACACATGGTGTGATCGGTATACCGGGGCATACAGAATGTGATGTGTCAATTACAACAGCAGAAATAGTAGGAGGAGAAGATGTGTCACTTACTCAAGTCGCAACACCAAAAAATGATATAGTACATGTGATGTCTAACTCATGGTTTAATGACTTTTTATACTGTTGTGAAAATTATGTTTTATTATTATTTTACTATTTATTTAATTTTTTAATATTTAATTACTTTATTATTTATTTATTTATTTATTATTTTATTAAAATTATTATATATTATTATTATTATTACATTTATCTAAATATTGGGGTTTTTATTATTTTATAATTTATTGTTACTATTATTATTCATTTTTATTAATATTAATTATATTATTGTTAGTATATTATTATTATTATTAGTATTAAATTATTTATAAATATTATTTGTATTATTTTTACTTTCATTATTTTAATAATATAATTTTATTATTATTATTATTATATATATATATTTTATTTGTATTATTTAATAAATATTATTTTTTTTAATTTTATTAATATTAATATTTTGTAGTCTTTTATCCTTTTTGTGATGGGTATATCTTCCCGCCGAAAATAGTATTTCTAAATAATATTTTTTAGTTTTATTAATATTAATATTATTTTTATGTTTTTTTGCGACGAGTATATTTTCCCATTGCAAATACATTTTGTGGTGGGCCCATCACAAATGAGTTTTTTAAGAAACTAAATGAAACTATTTGCATCGCCATTTTCTACAACGGTTCATTTGTGATGGGGCCCCGTCACAAATAATTATTTTTCCCGTATTTTTAGTCTTGATAGACTGTAGACATGGTTTGGGTTATGCCTGGTGGGCATGGAATTTTTATGGTAATTTATGTAATGAAATGTAATGTAATGTGTAGAAATGTAAATGGTTAATTAATGGATAATGAATTAATTAAAAATAAGGAATTGGATGTTGCTATTTTATATACTTGTTTTTTTATAGGATAGTTGGTCTTAGTAATTTCAGACAGGATTCCGAGTGACATTAGATGCAATTGAGTTTAATATAAGGTTATACCCATAGTGTGGTTGTGAGATATATTATATCATGTATATTTTGGTTTTTCATACTACTCCCCACCCATGTTGGTTAGGGAAACTAACACCCAGTGGACTTTGAGTGTGTGTTTTCCACAACATCCTGGTTGGAGGATGGATGGCTGACTACCCCCTCTAGCCTCGATCTCTTCTCTGGGTAGTTACATGTACTGGTATGCATGGTGGTTAGTTTTCCAATATATGTGTGTATAGGGTTGTGATGGATTTTGGTTACATCACACACATATATTATGAGATATAGTATCCAGAGGATTATAATAGGTTTGACGTGTATATGTTGTGATGGATTGAGGTAATTACTCAGTGTATGGGTAGTAATGGATTGAGTTATAATAACTGAAGTTTGATATATGTCATACAAGTTGTGGTGGATTCACGAAACTACTTGGTTACTATATATGGTTATGTCGACGGGATGGTGTGGTTATGTGATGCATGAGATGCATTTGGTGGTGCCTTGTCGAGTTGTTGTTGTGAAGGATTACATTTGGAGAGAGATGCTCAATATGTGGGATGTTAGGGAAGAGTGGGAAACCAGTGGGTAAGTGGGATTGGAGTACCAATGATGTTTTATTATTATATTATATTATCTCTTGTATTTGTTACTTACTGAATTTTAGCAGTGGTGAGGTTGGGAACTTAGTATACCTGTTTAGGTGATGATTTAGTTTCACTATTGTTCACTTGGATTTAACATAATTTCATTATCTTTTTCATGATAGTATTTGGAGAGTATGCTAATGAGTATAAGGTTATCCTCACCCTATGTACATAAAAACTATTTTTCAAGTCAGTGGAAGTAGGTTTCAGACCAGCCTGAATAATACTAGCATGGGATTTAGAAAGAATTATTTGGGCTTTGTGGTTGTTGTCATCATTACCTTTTTGGTACTTGCAATTTTCCTTTCAGTTGTTTTTGTATTGTATGTAATTGTATGTTTTACTTGGGATTTCTTATATATATATATTTGTGAGTATATTTTAGTTAATGTATCCTTATTATCTATCTCTTCCGCCTATTTCTATTTGAGGGTAATGCCTCACATTTTCATGTCTACTATACCCTTGGTGCTAGTCACCAACCCAGAGCCTACTAGAGGTAGGAATCATAAAGTCACCTTCTCTCTCACATCATTTAGGTATAATTGTGGTGATGGGTTCATGAAAGAGTAGTATCAAATGTTCATGTACGAGGTATAGAATGGTTTTTGGATTAGGCATAGGTGAGGTTGCATGGGTTGGTAGGAAAACAATTTTAGCTAAGTTTAGTAATAAATGGAAACATGAGAGACCGGTAGAGACATGAGTATTTAGGGACCCCAATGATTTTATTCACGAACCTTTAATTTTACTTATTCTACTAAACAAATTGATACTAGTTTCAAGGTAGATACCTAGTAAATGATCATGCATCATTATTCTGTTAAAATATGTTTTAAATGGGTAGACCTTGGGATAGAATATAACCTTAAATAAGAAAATAAAATTAATTAATTAATCAATGTTAATTATTTTATAATCGAGGTTTTGGATCTCTAATACCTTTTTTCCTTTTTACAATTATAGATCCATGTTTATTCCTTCATCAGGCTTCTAGAAACGATGTTTAGTGGGATGTTCCAATAGATTTACATAGAGTAGAGGATGATGAAGATGATAATTGAAGGAGGACACTAAGATAGTTTAGTGTTAGTGCCTATATAAGTATGAGGGATCCATTGAAGATTCATTCAAGGATGAATGTTTGGGAGAGGATGATATAGATTTCAGTTTGATATGTGCTTGGCAGGAGCACTGGGATTTGTTTTTTATAACAATGTTATGTGGATAGGGAGGAAGTTTTAGTTTTTGTTCCTTAGGGATCCTAAGATGTTAGCAGTCTTGTGGGAAATGTTTTGAGAATACATCAAAATAGGTTTTCTTTTTCAACAGTGAAGGTGGGCGGTTTCCAATTGGTTATTACCCTTCAGCAATGGATATCTTATATGGGAGAGTTTTGGATCTATTTCGAAACCTTTAGGTGATGTAATTCAGGCCTATTACTAGATGAGGATGGTAGGGAAAGACATTTTTAGGAGGATTTGTGTCTATAAATCAAGTTACATGTCATCATTTTTGTGATGAATTTATATCTCGACAAGATGATGAGAGAAGAGGTTATAGAGAGGACATTGTCCAAAATCGGTTCATCATGAGAGAAGAGTTGTTAGGATTCATTATGAAGTAGAGTTGTGGTCTGGGGTTCCCAGATGTCAGGACATAAGAGTTTTCAGTTAGTTGGGGGTAGGTCTCGATCCCCATTGTCTCATTTCTAGGGGGTGGAGGCTCTGATAATGATACCAAATGATCATACACATGTTTTCCTTATGGAGGCCAAGGTCATAAGTGATGAGGGTGCCTGACCTTTATGAGAAGTTAGTGTGTGCATGGTTGTCACAACCCACCTTCACCAAAAGGAGGGAAAGGTCATCAGATTGCCAAGCCCTTCCTTCTTTAAGTTGAAGGAAAGATAATGACCTCCGAAACCAGCCTTCTATAGGTCCCGGGGTGGAGACTATCACAAAGGGTATGGAAATTACACACAAATGGAAGGCATTGACCCTTTTTGTTTTATAGGATCCGGAGATAAGATGATGAAACCCAAAAACACCAAAACTAAAAGAAAAGTAAAGTCAAAAGTAAACCATTCCCACATGCATGTTCCAAAAGTAAAAGCCACAAAGTACACAAGTGACTAAAAGGGTTAGTACCAAGGAAATGAAAACATCAACTGAAACTGCCCCAAAGGTCCGAGCTAGTATGGTCCTGCACAATCCCCGGAGTCCTCCTGGAAACCTAAAAGAAGTTTTATATATGTAGGGTGAGCATACAAGTACACTCAGTAGGGAAAACCAAAGACTCTTGTGCACAAGTGGTGGAACGTACTAAAGTTCCGTGAGAAGCAGACAACCAACACTATCAAGGAGTTCACCCGTCCCACTCACTGGCTACACTCACTAAATAACACAGGTCAATTAATATATATAATAAGAGCACATCGATGTTTGGGTACCATGCGCTACTTTCACACTGGTTATTGAAGAAATCCTACGCATCGGACCAATCCTGCCATTCTCACCGTAGTCCCACTGCCACACCCACCAACACACACCTGGGCCACAACCACACGCAGTCCCACTGTCGAATCTTGCCTGCAAACACCTGGGCCACAATTGTCACACGTAACCATGCCTGCAAACACCTAGGCCAGAACAAGAACCTCCACGCCCGAAGACACTTGGGCTAGAATATCCACTGCCACGCCCGAAGACACCTGGGACTCATCCCGAAGGCACTTGCGAAACCACATGCCCGCACAATCCTGGGACAACCACCACACTACCCTGCCCGAAGATACTTGGGATATCCGGGAATGGGAGCAGAAAAGGAGCTAATAACCAGCCAATAAAAATAGTGTTGGGAAAAACACCATCCCCCATGAAATGGGGGTGTTCGGCACTAAGTGATCAACTTGGATGGGGCACGAATAAGAAACACAAAACTAAAAGTATATATATATATAGGTAACAAGCACTCTCCCATGTTTTGGTTTTTCTTTAGCCAGCCTAAAGAACACAGACATCACTCAAGTCCGAGTCACAACTCTCGCCAACAAAATCCATTTGTCCCATTCATTTTCATGTTCAGTAATGATTTTTAATTAAGTTCTTCACCTACTTGGGCAACTAACACCATAAGCATAACCAAGGAAAATAGTCCTACCAAATGTCAATTTAAACATTCACACCCTGTTCTCTTATAAAGTCACAACAACAAAGGGATAAGTGAGATCCCTCGAAGTACTGGAACCAAAGAAACCCCCCCTGAGACACTACCCCATGTCCCCCAAAATGGTTTCTCATCAATAGAGGATCCCACCCCAATTTATGATGTAAACAAGGTAACCACCCGGTCTTAAGACTCACAACCACTGAATCCATAACAACAAGGGATCCCATCCCCAATTTCACAACCACATAGAGTATAAAAACAGGGGATCCCATCCCCTCCCACATCTCTAGAAATCGGCCTGTAAAAGAAAACAACCAAACTACTACCACCAACCCAAAGCAGGTCTGTGCCAGTATTTTTAGATTTATAAGATTTAACACACTCTATGATTTCAATTTCCATGTGCTTTAACCAGGGGTTATCACAGAAGGGTTGATCCTGGTGATTTCAATTTATTTAGCCCGGTGTACGTGATTAACTAATTTCCTTTTAACAGCTGGAGTTCAAAACCACAAAAAACCCATTTAAAACATCACCAGGGGTTCATTAGTGCATAGATAAAGACCACCAATGGCCATGATTTTTAGTAGGCGTAAGCCCACACAATTCAGAAAGATGATCATAACATAAAACAGCATCAACAATCACATCCCCCACTTATTTTATTATATAATCCGTTAATTATCTTTCTTTAGGTCTGGTTTATCCAATTCTACAGAATAAAAATCACGCCCACCCCACATGAAACAAAAAAGGAAGAGGTGGTGGAGAAATTCCCTACCTGTTGGATCAACGATCGGCACTAAGCCTGGTGCGAAACTTCACACATAGCGATGTAGCTCGTCTGAACTAAAAGCTACATGTCTGAACGAAGGGTACTCTTAGCATAGAGTGATCAAGAAAAGAAGAAACCCTCGGAGAACCCTTTAGTTTATAAGGGTTGGGGACGGTTGAGATAATAATGTGGAACCGCGTAAGGAGCGGGGGTCGTGGGTTGACCACGCGGCCCCACCCATTTTTAAAGGGTTATGAGGTTTAAACCGATGCACACACTAGGTTAATTCATTCAATATTTAAATTAAACGACATTTATGGGAATTACTGGGCTTTAAAACGAGATTAAAGGGGGTCAAAGAAGGATTTAAAACTCAATTTGCGCATATCACTAGAAAACCCCGACAAGGTTGGGTGACGTCGATCGGTCTCGCCAATCGATCTCACCGACTGGTCGCGCCGATCGGTCTCACCGAGCGGTCACTCCGATCGGTCTCACCGATCGGTCGCACGCCGAGATGCTACCCCTTTAGGATCCGGATGTTGTCAAAGGAAATGACCAAGAGTGTCTGGGTCATCACATCAGATACCTCTCAATCTATTCTCGCCCTCGAGAATTTAAACAACCCATAAAGAAAGAGCAGGTTCGAACAACCACCTTGAAAGATACCTCTCAAGAGTGAACCTCATTGTTAACTAGGAACACCTCCGTGTCATGAACCAAGAAAAATACCATGTAAAACTACCCATCCATGTGGGTTGGCGAGTCTCCTTCCCCATGTCAAGATACTATCCAATTTGGGTGGCACTGACTCGCCCACATGGGTTTAATCGCATCAACCTTAATGCATCTTGATTAGGGGTCGGGTTCTCTCCTCCCCATAGCCAGGGCTCTTCACACACATTTAGAGGAAAGAAAACCAGTATTTCATAGCCAACAAGGTAAAACGTTTTACCAAAACAAGTATAACAAACAAAAAATAACAAAACTTAAAACAACTCTGGGTACTTGGCATGCATCTGTGCTGCCCTCTCCCACGTACTCTCCTCAATCCCACCATGTCTCCATAACACACAAACCAAGGGAATGGTTCGGCCATGAAGCACCTTCTCTCTATGATCCTTGATCATCACTGGTCTCTCCACAAAAGTCATGTCGTCCTCGATGTCCAGCTCACCCCAATCAAGGATGTGTGAATCGTCATGCAGATACTGATGGAGCTGGGACACATGGAAGACATCATGTATCCTCAGTAGCGGCGGTGGTAACGCTAGATGATAAGCCACTTCGCCGACCCGCCGCAACACTTCGAAAGGCCCGATGAACCTGGGAGAAAGTTTACTCCCCTTAACGAACCTCCGTTGTCCACGCCGAGGGGATACCTTCAAGAACACGTGGTCTCCAACCTCAAACTCCAAGGGCCTCCTCCTGGTATCAGCATACGACTTCTGTCGGTCCTGGGCCACCTTCGTCCTTTCCCGTATGAGCTGAACCTTCTCTGTCGTGCTCTGCACCACCTCTGGGCCAAGGATGTCTGCCTCTCCTACATCGGTCCAACACACAGGTGAACTAAATGGGCTCCCATATAAGGCTTAAAATGAGGTCATACCAATGGTAGAGTGGTAGCTATTATTGTAGGCAAACTCTACCAGGGGAAAGTATCATACCCATGATCCTCCTGAGTCCATATCACATGCCCGCAGCATATCTTGCAAGGTCTGGATGGTGCGCTCTATATATCCATCTGTCTGGGGATGGAAAGCAGTGCTAAGACATAGCTGGGTGAAAAAATCATGTTGAAATCCTCTCCAAACTCACAAGGTAAACTGTGCATCCCTATCCAAGACTATAGACCTCAGAACTCCATGAAGCCTCACCACCTCATCCACGTACTTTCGTGCCAAAGCATCCACTGCACTCGACTCTGTAATCGCCAAAAAGTGAGTCGATTTCATTAACCGGTCCACTACCACCCAGATGGTGTCGTATCCCCCTTGGACCTTGGGTAGTCCCGTGACAAAATCCATCGAGATGTCGTCCCACTTCCACTTGGGGACATCTAGAGTCTGCAGTAGGCCACCTGGAACTCGGTGGTCATCCTTTACTTGCTGACACACTAAAAACTTGTCCACAAACTCTTCCACTACTCGCTTCACTCTGGGCCACCAAAACTGTCTCTTCAGTCCCTGGTACATCTTGGAAACTCCTGGGTGTACCGCTAGGGGTGAGTTGTGGAACTCACTGAGGACCTAGCCACACATCACTTCTGGAACAAACAACCTTCCCTAGAAAAGTATCTCGTTACGACCATCCTTTGTCCATCCTTCTGGAGCATTGCCCTGGTTAACTCGGTCACGCATCACCTCGCACTCTGGGTCTCCCCACTGAGACTCCTCTACTTGCTGCAACAGAGAAGACATCACTGTCATCTGATACAAGTAGCCTGTACCGCTATCCATCCTGGCATCTAGGTGTAAGCCAGCCAATTCCTCCATTACCTTCCAGGTGTCTGTCGACTCTCAGACTGCATCCTCCTACGTCCTTCTTCTCAAGGCATCGGCCACTACATTCCCCCTCCCTGAAGTGTAGGAAACCTCAAAGTCGTAATCCTGGAGGAACTCCATCCACCTTCGTTGCCGCATGTTTAGGTCCCGCTGGGAGAAGATATACCTTAAGATTTTGTGATCTGTGAAGACCACAAAGCATTCTCCAATGAGTTAGTGCTGCCATAACTTCAGCACAAAAACGACCACTGCATGCTCTAGGTCGTGGGAGGCATAATTACGCTCGTGAGGGCGTAGCTTCCTAGACCCATAAGAGATCACTCCTTGTTGCTGCATAAACACACATCCCAGGACCTGTCCTGAAGCATCACAGAACACCTCATAGGCATCCCCTTCTTCTGGTAATCTCAGCACTGGGGCACAAACCAACTTCTTCTTCAGATAGCTGAAGGCTACCTCACACTGCTCACTCCCCACAAAAGCCTGGTATTTCTTGTTCAAGGCTGTCAAAGGGGTTTCAACTCGGGAGAAGTTGGGTACGAACCTCCGATAGTAACCTGCCATCCTGAGAAAAATACGAACCTCTGCCACATTATTGGGTTCTGCCCAAGAAACTATTGCCTCAACATTTTATGGGTCCACTGCTACCCCCCGCTCGGACACCACGGGCCCGAGGAAGTGCACTTCTCGTGTCCAGAACTTGCATTTTGACAACTTACCATAGAGCTGGTGTTGTCGGAGGACCACTAAAACCATCCTCATATGCTCCACATGGTCCTCCTCTGATCTCAAATAGATCAGGATGTCGTCTATGAACACAACTACGAACTGATCCAGGTACTCCCGGAAGATGGAGTTCATAAGCCCCATGAACATAGCCGGGGCGTTCGTAACACCTAAAGGCATGACTACGATGTCGAAGTCTCAATATCTGCACCTAAATGTCGTCTTCAGGATGTCACCCTCCTTCAATCTTAGCTGGTGGTACCCAGACTGCAGGTCGATCATCGAGAACCATCCTGCCCCTTTCAGCTGGTCGAAAAGACCGTCTATCCTCAGAGGAGGGTAGCGATTCTTGATCGTCACCTGATTCAGCCTCCTTTAGTCTATGCACAAGCTGAGACCACCATCTGCCTTCTTTGTGAACAAGACTGGAGCACCCCACGGTGACGCACTCGGCCGGACATAACCCCTCTTCATCAGATCGTCAATCTGGATCTGCAACTCCCGTAACTCTGAAGGTGCCATCCGGTAAAAAGCCATCGATATCAGACGAGCGTCGGGCTGTAGGTCTATCCCAAACTCGATATCACATCGAGGGGGTAGAGTCATCACCTCTTCAGAGAAGACGTCCATAACCTCATGGACGATCTCTGGAACCTCCACCATTTCATCATCTACTGACTCTACTAACAGCTCATCTAACAAGGAGATGAGGGGTTCCTCTCACCTGCTGCCCTTCTGACTGCTCCACTCGCCAGTGAAGGTAACACGCTAGCCACCTAAGTCCGAGAACACAACCCTTCCTCAGAAACAGT
Source organism: Viscum album (assembly GCA_963277665.1). Taxonomy (NCBI): domain Eukaryota; kingdom Viridiplantae; phylum Streptophyta; class Magnoliopsida; order Santalales; family Viscaceae; genus Viscum; species Viscum album. The sequence goes on from OY728150.1 coordinate 1,816,816,331, forward strand.
CGATGATGGAACACACATAGAATAGCCAGTCGATGCCTAGGATGACATCGTATGGTTGTATCTGTAGTAGAAGAAGATCCCTAAATGACTGATGTGGCCCTATCATCAGTCTGCATCCCTGATAAATAAACAACAAGTCAGTCTGACCTCAGACTGGTGTGCTCAACACTGGGGGAACTGGAAGTCTCTCGGAATCTAGACCCAAGGCACGGGCTAGACTGGGTGAAACAAAGGAGTGCAAAGCTCCGGTATCGAACAAGGCATAAGCAAGGGTAGTGAACAAACTGATCATACCTCGAAAAACCACCAGCCCTGCTGGAACTACTGCCTCCGCAGCGTATAACTGTCCACGCCCAGCTCCTCTGCCCCTCGGATGTTAGCCACCTCCCTGACCACACCCCAGTCAAGGTCCCTGAGGAGTGCCCTGAGGTCAGCCTCCTCCTCCTATGTCTGCCCTTGGAGGAGCGGGAGGTTGTTGTCCCTACTACTGCTGCTAGAAAGGCCTGGCTGGAAGCTGCTGCTGGGGCGGGTGTTGGGGCTGTCCACCACCACCGTACTATACCCAGTCCGGGCATTGACTCCAGAGATGTCCAGGGCTCTCACAGACGAAGCACCGTGGCCCCGGGCCCGAAGGAAAAGGGAGAGGACCAGGGGACCGGAACTGAAACTACTACGGCCTACTCCCTACTGGTGGGAACCTAGAGCGTCCTGATGCTTGAGGCCTGGCTCTGACGGCCTTACCCTTTGATGGTCCCACCTAGATCCCCTCTTGTGACACACCTCCCAGAGCGTGTATCCACTCTACCACTTCGGCCTTCTTCTGGACATCCATGTACGTCGGCAGGGTAAAGGGGGTAACAACATACTGGAGGGAGGGTCAGAGTGCCTCCTCCAAACGACTTGCCCGAGACTCCTTATTGGGAAAGAGGTCCGGAGCAAAACATAGGAGGTCCTCGAACATGATTCCTAGCTCCCTCACTGACATAATCCCCTATTGGAGGGAGAGTAGCTCCTGTCTCTTTTCCGCCTTCATCGTCGAGGAGATGAATTCCACATGGAACTCCCTATCGAAATCAGCCCATGCCACGTCAGCCTCTCTCCTCTCCCCCAGGTAAAGCGTCCACCACTGACGCGCTGCTCCCTGCATCTGGATGACAGCTAGAGGAACCCAGTACTCAGTCGGGGCCTGAATCAGGCCAAAAACTATCACTATATCCTCTAGCCAGCCTTCCGTCTTCATGTCAGAGGTGCTGCCCTCATACTTCTCGAGGGTCTCTCGCTGGAAGGCCCAAAGAGTCTTCTGCCACGGGTCGTCCTCCTCCTCTCGATCAGCTCTCTGCCAATCATCCAAAGTAGTCTTCGGGGCCTCGATCACCTGTACCACACGTGGTCTCCTTCCAGGTTCCATAGCTGCAAGGTAAACAAAGAATTCCTAAGCCCATGTAGTGCATAATCTTGTTCTTAAAACTTCTTAAACTTTTTATTTATTCTTAATTCCCAAGACACCCCATAAACATGAGAACACAAGTCATTATGATGTATCTAACTTTCATAGGGTCTCTACCCTTCAATCAGCGTGGCCTCACTTGGTCGTTCAATAGGTCCAGAGTCCTTGCATTGGATCACGGGGGGCCCTAAAATCCCATGTCCTAGCCGGTCTTCCCTGGCCTAATTCACGCACCAAGGTCACCCAACACTGTTTCCCTACCATCCCATGAAATCCTCATTGTTCTTAACTCCAGACTCCATCCTATCTCTCAACTGTCACCTCTGATACCATTCTGTCATGACCCACCTTAACCAAAAGGAGGGAATAGTCAGTAGATTGCCAAACACTTCCTTATTTAAGTTGAAGGAGAGATAATGACCCCAGAAACCCACCTTCTATAGGTCCCGGGGTGGCGACTACCACCAAGGGTATGGAAATTACACACAAATGGAAGGCATTACCCCTTTTTGTTTTATAGGATCAGGAGATAAGATGATGAAACCCAACAACACCAAAACTATAAGAAAAGTAAAGCCAAAAGTAAACCATTCCCACATGCATGTTCCAAAAGTAAAAGCCACAAAGTAAAAAAATTACTACAAGGGTAAGTACCAAGGAAATGAAAACAGCAACTGCAACTGCCCCAAAGGTCCGAGCTAGTATGGTCCTGCACAATCCCCGAAGTCCTCCTAGATACCTAAAAGCAGTTTTATATACGTAGGGTGAGCATACAAGTACACTCAGTAGGGAAAACCAAAGACTCTCATGCACATGTGGGGGAACGTACTAAAGTTCCGTGAGAAGCAGACAACCAACACTATTAAAGAGTTCACGCATCCCACTCACCAGATACACTCACCAAATAACGCAAGTTAAGTAATATATATAATAAGATCACATCGATGTTTGGGTACCCCGCGCCACTTTCCCACTAGTTATTAAAGACATCCTACGCATCGGACCAATCCCGCCATTCTCATCGCAGTCCCACTGCCACACCCGCCCACACACACCTGGGCCACAACCGCACGCAGTCCCACTACTGAATCCTTCCCACAAACACCTAGGCCACAACTATCACACGTAACCACGCCTGCAAACACCTATGCCAGAACAACCACCGCCACGCCCAAAGACACCTGGGCTAGAAGATCCACTTCCATGCCCGAAGACACCTAGGCCTCATCCCGAAGGCACTTGGGAAACCACCTGCCCGCACACACCTGGGCCAACCACCACACTACCCTGCCTGAAGATTATTGGGATAATAATAGACCTTAGGCCATCACAGCCTGCCCGAAGATACTTGGGCTATCCGGGAAAGGGAGCAGAAAAGGAGCTAATAACCAGCCACTAATAATAGTGTTGGGAAAAACACCCTCCCCGTGAAATGTGGGTGTTTGGCACTAAGTGCTCAACTTGGATGGGGCGCGAATAAGAAACACAAAACTACAATTATATATATATAGGTAACAAGCACTCTACCAAGTTTAGGTTTTTCTTCAGCCATCCTAAAGAACATAGACAACACTCAAGTCTGAGTCACAACTCATGCCAAAAAAATCCATTTTTCCCATTTGTTTTCATGTTCAGTAATGATGTGTAATTAAATTCTGCGCCTACTTGGGCAACTAACACCATAACCATAACCAAGGAAAAGAATCCATCCAAACATAAATTTAAACATTCACACCCGGTTCTCTTGTAAAGTCACAAAAACAAAGGGATAAGTGAGATCCCTCGAAGTACTAGAACCAAAGAAACCCCCCCCCCCCCGATACAGTACTTCGTGTCCCCCAAAATGGTTTCTCATCAACAGAGTTTCCCACCCCAATTCGTGATGTAAACAAGGTAACCACATGGTCTTAATACTCACAACCACTGAATCCATAACAACAGGGGATCCCATCCCCAATTTCACAACCACCGAGAGTATAAAAATAGGGGATCCCATCCCCTCCTACATCTCCAGCAATCGGCCTATAAAAGAAAACAACCAAACCACTACCACCAACAAAAAGTAGGTCCATTCGGGTATTTTTAGATTTATAAGATTTAATGCACTCCATGATTTCAATTTCTGTATGCTTTAACCAGGGGTTATCACATAAGGGTTGATCCTGGTGGTTTCAATTTATTTAGCAGGGTGTACTTGATTAACCAATTTCCTTTTAATAGTAGGAGTTCACAACAAAAAACAAGCCATTTAAAACATCACCAGGGGTTCATTAGTGCATAGATAAAGACCACCAATGGCCATGAATTTCAGTAGGCGTAAGCCCGCAAAATTCAGAAAGATGATCATAACATAAAACAGCATCAACGATCACATCCCCCCCTTCATTCTTTAGAGAATCCGTTCATTGTCTTTATTTAGTTCTGGTTTATCCAATTCTATAGAATCAAAAGCATGCCCAGCCCACATGATACACAAAAGGAAGAGGCGATGGAGAAATTCCCAACCTTTTGGATCAACGATCAACGCTAATACTGGCGCAGAACTTCACGCATAGCAATGCGGCTTGTCCGAATGAAAAGATGCTCGTCTGAACGAAGGGTACTCTTAGCATAGGGTGATCGAGAAAAGAAGAATCCCTTGGCAAACCTTTTAGGTTATAAGGGTTGGGGAATGTTGAGATAATAACGTGGAACCGCGTAAGGAGCGGGGGTCGTGGGTTTACCATGCATCCCCACACGTTCTTAAAGGGTCGGGCGGTTTAAACCAATGCACACACCAGGTTAATTCATTCAATATTTAAATTAAATGACATTTATGGGCATTACTAGGCTTTATAACGATCTTAAAGGGGGTCAATGAAGGGTTTAAAACTCAATTTGCGCACATCACTAGAAAAACCCCGACAAGGCTGGGTGACGCTGATCGGTCTCACCGATCAGTCACGCCGATCGGTCTCGCCGTGCCGAACGGTCGTTCTGATCAGTCTCACCGATCGGTCACGCCAATCGGTCGCGCCGATCGGTCTTGCCAATTGGTCGCACGCTGAGATGCTACCCCTTTAGGATCCAGATTTTGGAAAAGGAAAGGACCAAGAGAGTCTGGGTCATCACATTGGTGTTCCACTTTAGGTTCCTCTATTGAGGTAGTTTCAGCCAAGGATTTAGCAGTAGGGTGCTCCAACTTAGGACCTGCATAGAGGGCATGAGGCAGGTAGAGGAACACCCCAATATTCTCCTTGTCCTCAAATAGTAGGGTGTTACCATAGAGGTGGCCATTAGCAGGGACAAAGAGGTCAGGGAATAAGTCACGATTGACTTCATACTTTAGTGTTTCTAGCACCAGGAGAGCTAGACATCATTCTTGGTACTCTTTTCCTATTTTATACTGGGGTTCATGATTTGATTGATTTAGGATATATCACTCCTTTATATCACCTATATTAATCCATTATTTGGTACTTTAGGTAGAGAGGCTTCCAATTCACTTTCCATTGACAATGCTAGTTGGAGGTTGATATGACTTGTTTGAACAATGTATAGACTACGAGCTTGTGCTGGGGAAAGACCGATCTTAGAGGGATTTCCATGTTTATGAATATAGACATATGAAATCATCCTCCCCATGGATTAATTTTATTCAATGTGGGAAATAATTTATCTCATTAGGATTTAGGCTGTGTTTTTTGTTGTTGATGGAGATCCAGTATTGTTTGTTGGTGAGCGCAACCCTTGGATGGGTTAGAGACATGTTTTTTCATTTGCATTCTCTGATATCTGAGTCGATTCTGAGTTTGTTGGAGGTTCAACAGTCAGTTTTTACTAGTGTTGTGGAAGAGTACACTAATATAAGTCTAGAAGAAGTTGTGGCATTACCCCATTGACGGGAGATCATGTTTGGGATCTAGATACAACCAGGAATGTATCCTATCTCAATTTCTCTATATAGGATGGTTCCTTCTGATTTGTGAGAGTTTCAAGTATAGATCAATGATATTTTGAAGTAAGGTTTTTTTTTGGCTGAGTATGTAACCTTTGGGTGCACCATTTTTATTTTTAAAGAAGGTCGATGGCAGTTTAGATATTTGTATCGATTATCATCACTTGAACCAAGTGATAGTGAAGAAATGATATCCTCTTCCATGGATTGATGATTTATTCGATCAACTGAAAGGATTAAGTTGGTTCTCAAAAATCAATTTTTTATCTGGATATCATCATATGCAGGTGAAGGATGAGGATATTCATAACACTAATTTCCATTATCTTAATGGGTATTATGAGTTCATTGTGATTCCATTCAGGATGATAAATACTTTAGCTATCTTCATGGGGTTGATGAAATTTGTTTTTAGAGAGTTCTTGGATAATTATTTGGTGGTTTTAATCAACGGTATCCTTGTTTACTCTATATCATAGGGGGGAATATAGAACATCTGCATGCCATTTTGGGAGTTCTTTATCATGATAAGATTTCAAGGAAGTTGTAAAAGATTTATTTGTGGGACAATGAAGTATGTTTCTTGGGGAATGTGGTATCCCAACATGGAGTATCTATGGATCCTTTGAATATAGACTTAGTTTTGTATTGGGTATCCCCCAATACAGTAGCATAGGTGTAGAGTTTCCTTGGAATTTCAGGTAATTATTGAAGGTTCATAATTGATTTCTCTCAAGTTGCAACACCTCTGACAACTTTATCCCGAAAGGATCAGGGGTTATTGTAGACTAAATAAGAATAAAAACAAGAAGAATATAATATTCTGTGTTTCTCAGATTTAACTTGACCATTAGATAGGTAAATCAGATTGGGATTTCTGAACTGAGACAAAAGTATTTCTAGTTTATTTTAGCGGTATTCGGGGAGAGTAATATTATCAGACAGAGCAATCAGACTAGAAAATCAGACTGGGTATCAAACTGAGTATCATTATGAAGTCCATAGAATTTATTACCTATTACTAGAGAGTAAATTAAATGATTTTGTTGAAGTTTACATTTTTCAAGGTTGACAAGGCAGCATAGTAACATATTTGGAAGAAATGGGTGAAAATTACTTAACTTTTTACCCATATTATATTACATAATTTCATGCTACTTGAAGAACATGCACTATTGTATTGATCATTAGGAAACACACGTGTAAGATAATATAATACTTGTTGTATCCACAAAAAGTATTGATTTCTAGTGGATTGTGTGGTATTGGATTGTTTCCATACCATATTAAGGACATACCTACTCTTATTTAGTGGTGAACCTTGTAAATTCTTTTATTCCTATGGATTATGATTGTTTTGTTTTCGAAAAATTCATAACTATTTTAGAGGAGGTGAAGGTAATTTCAAAATTGAGGAAGCTTAAAAGAATAATATAACATTTTTCCACCCCTCCCCCTTACGGTGATACTTAGATCCTAGCCGGGTAATCTCAATTAATATCAAAGGGATGGTCCCCTTATTTTACTTTGTACTGAAGTATTTTTGAAGATAAATTATAATAGTGAAGATGAATTGTGTGAACAACAAAGGGATTCTAGTCTTCGACTGTAAGAACTATCATATTTAGATAGATATAATATCTCCTTATCTTATTTCTATTGGGTATGATGTTCTTGATGTTGAAACAGATGGATTTACTCCTATTGATCAAAAAGTTACTCTCACATCTGTTTACAAGATAAATCTCAAGAATAATGTAAGTGCTAAAAATGATTTACACTTATCACTTTATGAAAGTGAGTTTTTAAGGTTGTTGGGTGTGTTCACTGCTAAAGGTATCTAGGATAAGCTTAAGAACATTTATGAAGGTAATACAAAGGTTATGAAGGACATGTTACAAATATGGATGCTAAAATATAAAGATCTCAATATGGGTGAATATGAATATATTGGAGAGTTATTTACCAGGGTGAATGAAATTGTTATCACTATCAAATGTCTTGGTGAAATATTGGATGAATCGACAGTTGTTGAATAGGTCATGGGGATTCTTACTGAAAATTTTGATGCCAAAGTTTTCACTTTAGAAGATAGAGATCCTAAAACTCTATGTCTAGATGATATTATTAGTACTCTAATTACTTATAAAATTAGAAGGGATAAAGTTATGAAAGTAAAAAAATAAATTTTTATAGGGAAATGTTCTTCAAGGATGAAAAACAAGGAAAGTATAAAAAGGTTCTTGAAGAAAAATATGCTGCTGAATCTAATTCTGAAAATGAGGTATGTAAAAATATTGATAAATTTTTATCCTTGTGTTCTAAAAATGTTAAATTAGATACATGATAGTATAAAAGGAAAATTACCATAAAATTATTTTAATGTAGATTTTTTGGAAACTTTAAGGTGAATCTCCATCAATGAATGAAAGAAGATGATAGTTATAATGATTATAAAATGTAAAAGAGATCATGGAAGAAATAGGGTGACAAGGATAAATATTTTTCCAAATATAAAGATAGAAATTTATTCAAATCTAAAAGGAGAAGGTTTTTTTATTAAGATGATGAAGAAGAAGATAGTGAATATGAATCTGAAAAGTATGCTGACAAATATAGAGAAAATACATTTTTCCAATAGTTAACAATGAAGATTTTGGAAGTATTAGTTCTAAAGAATAAGAATCTTAATTATAATTTCATCTAAAAGAATAATTGAAAGAATGTGTGAGAATTATTGGAAGTCTTGGAAAAGAAATAAAGAATTTGAAAAATGAAAAATCCTCAACAACCGATTAAGAATGATATCCTGATGAGAAAGTTAATATGGTGTAAAACCTAGTTGATTTGAAGAAATTCCTTAAAGAGGAAAAGAATCATAATGAACATCTCGAAGTTATTTTGAAGCAAAATAAAGATTTAGAACTTGTCCAACAATTTTTTTTGAAATCTAAATAGAGGGTTGGAAGATTCAATAATTCTATCCTTGAATTTGGTGAAATATCTATAAAGGATAAACCTGTGAAGGATCAAAAGTTAACTTCAAATGTTGATAAGGATGTTGATTTTTTTTGAGAAGAATAAATATAGGAAAGTTACATATGTGGAAATAAGAAAAAAATTATATAAGTTATAAGTTTCTAAAAATTATGAGTCTAAAATGGTTTCTATTACTTATGGTTACAGTAATACTAAAAATAAAAACAAGATAAAAAGTAAGAATCGGGTTTATAATAGAATGTTTGGTGGTTAAAAATGTTCTGATAATAAAGATAATAAGGTTACAGAGAAATATTATTACAACTCTAGATAGTATGGAATCTTCAGATGCAATTATTCTTTCTATGGATATTACTTGTATTTTTGGTTGATTCGATCACACAAGATTTTTTTCTGTTATACTAAAAAATATTACAACTATTCAACAAATTATGGAAGGAAAAAATTTGAGGGAAGAGTCAATCCTCGGAAAGAATAAATTATGAGAAGGTTGTTATGAAGAAACCTAAGAAGGATTGTGTAAAAGTTGAAAATAGGTTCCAATCTTTCAAACAAATTTTTGAAATATGTGGAAAACCTGGACATATTGAAAAAGTATTTCTTCTTTTTTTTACGGGCACCAAAAAATGTTTATAACAATTTTTAAAAGTTGGCGGTGAATAAAGATAAATAAAAATAAAACTATCTTATTGTTGAACCCACTCTCAAAGCAATAAAATGAGAAAGACCTTGGACCAGGGATAGTGGTTGTTATTATTATGTGATATGAGACTTAAATTGTTAATGAATGTGAAATAATATAATAACATAATAGTAACATTTGGAAATAATGAATCTCTCAAAATCAAAGGTGTTGGATCAGCCATCATTGGGGAATAAAAATTGAAATCCAAAAGGTTGTGTTTGTTAATGGGTAGAGACACAAACTTCTATGTGTTTCACAACTATGTGAAGAGGGAAATACTGTTTTTTTTCAAAAAATATGGGCTTTTTGTGAAAAATATTGTAACATATAAAGATAGTTACAAGTGGCCAACATACAAAAGGGACTTGTTCCATGTTGGCGAGGTTCAAAACTCTTGTTACTTAGGCATGGTGGATGAAAATCAGTTGTGGAAAAGAAGGTTGGGGAACTTGTGTAAAATAAAAATGAGAAAATTGTAAAACAGAGACAATGTACATGGAATTCCTTATATTTAAAGAATAATATATTGGTTTTGAACAATTTATCAAAAAGGAAATATTACAAACTATGTGCATAAGAAAGTTTAAATTTGTTCAAAATGACACCTAGAACTTATTTATTATGAAATATGTGGTCCAATGAGAAAACAAGAAATTCATGGAGATATATACTTTATTAATTTAAATTATTACTTTACTCACAATACTTGTGTTATTGATATGAAATATAAGTCATATTCTCTGAAATTTTTTATAAGTTTTAGGATGAAATCTGAGATGTAATGTGAGTATTCAGGGAGGAAGTTGAGAACTAACAATGGTGGGGAATACAAAAATGAATAATTTGAAAGTTATATTAAGAGTCATGGAATTTAGCATGAGTTTTGTAGAACTTAAACTACTCAAAAAAATGGTTTTCCTAGAAGAAAAAATAGAATTTTGGTTGAGATAGGTTGAACTATGTTACTTGAACATGGTCTCTCTCATTAATTTTGGAGGAAACCAATGAGCACTACAGTTCATATTCAAAACTGATGCTTCTATACGAAAATATCACATATGACTCCATATGAAATGTTTTATGTGAAAACTCTATATCTGAAACACTTAAGAGTTTTTGGGATTCTATGAATCATAAATATGTGAACATGGAATTATTATTGGCTATGATCTAGAAAGAAGAGGGTAAATGTGTTTCAAAAAAGAGTCAGTTATATTAGTTAATTATTTTGATGATAATGTGATTGAAGAAGATGAGGAATATAAATAGACTCATACCAATTAGGAAGACGAACATAATGAAATTTTTTTTGTTAACAATTTTGATAAGGATACAAGAAATTGTAATCCTAATCAACATGAAGAGTCACACTCAGCTATTTCTAGTGATGAGGAAGAATCATGAAACTCTCATTCTAGGATGAGAACGAAAGTGGAATCTCAAAACATAATTGGTGATCAACATCTAAATTTTCAAACCAGAGGAACATCAAAAGAAATTACTCATAATTCCTTGTATTCAAAATTTGAATTGAAAGATTTGAATGAATCTTTTAATCATCTAGAATAGGTTTAGGAAATGAATGAAGAGTTGGATAAGATTGAAAAGAATGATACATGGGATCTCATACCTAAACCAATTGATAAAAATTTTATCAGTACAAAGTAGGTTTTCTAAAACAATCTGAATAAATATGGTGAAGTTATGAGAAATAAAAAAATATTATTGTGTAGAGGTTACTCAAAGATAGTGGGAATTTAATTTGATAAAACCTTTTCTCTAGTGGAAATATTAGAAACAATCAGAATATTTCATACTATTATTTATCAATGAAGTTATAATTTTTTTATATGAATGTAAAATCCACATTTTTGAATTTTGATATTGATGAGGAAGTATATATTGAACAACCATGTGGATCTATTTTTGTGAAGCATTAAAGTTATGTGTGAAAACTTGATAAATCCTTGTATGGGATAAAAAATCTCCAAGGGAATGGTCTTCCAAATTGGATACTTTCTTGAGGAAGATGTGTTTTAAGAAAGAAAGATTTGATAGTAATTTTCACATCAAAGAAATTCAGGAGTTTTCTATCATCATAATTGTTTATGTTGATGACATTATCTTTTATAGGAATGATGAAACAACTTATGAAAGATTTTATAAAGAGATGAAAATGTTGTTTGAGATGTCCATGTTAGGTGAAATGAAATAATTTCTTGCCTCAAAATCTCACAAAAGAAGAAACTCATTTTTCATTCTCAAGAAAAGTATGCTAAGGAACATCTTAATAAGTTCATCAGGGAAAACTCAAAACCAGTTTCCAAACTGATTTTAGTTGGAACAATGTTTTCCAAAGATGGAGAAGGTAATGAAGTTGACCGTAATAATTTTTTGAATCTGATCAAAAGATAATTATATTTTACTTCCTTAAGACCTAGTATTTTTTATGTTGTTACCTTATATTCAATATTTCAGAGTGCTCCAAAAGAATAAAATCTATTGACTGGAAAAAGAATTCTCAAATATATCCAAGGCACAAAAAATTTCAGAATCAGGTATTATAGCTCAGAAAGTATTGACTTTTTGGGTATTCAGATACTGATTGGGTAAGAAATATTGATGATATAAGATCCATGTATTTTTTATTTTTCATTAAAGTAGAAATTTGTGTTAGCTGGCATACTAAGAAACAAAATTTAGTAACTCTTATTATGGTTGAAGCTGAGTATGTTGCTTCCACTGAAGTTGTTACTCAACTTATATGGACGAAGACTCTGTTAGAAGACGTACATGTTCAAGTAAAGATACCATTTCTCTTGGGATGTATAAATCAACATTCCATCAAGCTTACTACAAATTAGGTATAACATTCTCGTTCGAAACATATTGATGTCAAATATCATTTCATCAAATAGAATGTGGACAAGAATGAATTGATGTAACACCCCAAGACTTTACAATATTTTTATTTTTGAATAAATTTAGTTTTTTACTATATTATTTTATATGAAACGCCATGTTAATATTACAGTACACATAATAATGATTTAGCTTCCATTATAGTAAATAAGAATTTTTTCCAAACAACAATATATTATTGTAATATTATTATTTAATATCATATAAAATAGTCATTAATTAGGCAGTTATGAATATTATTATCTAACTTATGAAAATATATGGTTTAATTTATTGGTTTTAAATTAACTATAAATCAATATATGAACCAACTAAATATATAGGAAATGTTTTTATAAAGAACTATTTTTATGCTCCCAAAGGAGTTTTGTCTTAATAAATTAAATTAATTGATATTAGTAAATTGTATTCATGGAATATATAGATATATATCATATATTAAATCAAATGTTTTATAAATTCATATAATATATTTTATAGTCACAATATAAGAATAAATCTAGTTTTATACGTAAAAATTGTATTTTTCTAAAAAGGTAATTTTGTCACCTTTTAATAGAAAACCTATTTAAATACAATTTTTGATACTTTAATATATTATATTTGATAAAATAAACTTCTTATTTTAAATTTTAATATAAGAATTTACATTTTTTTAATTTTTGGTATTTTTTCTGATAAGTTTTAGGTTTTGGTGAATAGTGATAAAATATTTCATTTTAATTGAAAATAGATTTTTCATCTAAATAATTTATAGTGTTAAATTATATTTTTAATTGGTTTTAAAGTATAATTATATTAATTTTATTTAATTTAATAAAATTTAGGTTATTTTAATAAATTTTCCATTGAATATGAATATCAAAACATTATAATCTTTTGTACATTTTCACTTTAAAAACATGTTTTCTCGTTCCGTCAACGAGATTAGTTTTAAATTACTTACTACGACTTATGTATTATAAATTATAAAAGATTGACTTTATATTTTACATAAGTGTTTTAAAATTATTTAAATTGTTTTCTTTTATTTTAGGGAAAATTGAATATTATATTTAGTAATATTTTAATTACCACGGTTAAGGTTAAATCGGGTAATTAAGGGTTAAAATAATATTATAACTATAATAAAATTACCTTAAAACGTGTCCTAATGTAATTGTATGAGTGTGTGTTAACAGGAAACATTATTTCCCTAATATTATAACCTTTTTAATCTACATTGATGAGAGTATGACATTTATTATGTTATTTCCAAATAAAATTCAATTTTGTCACACTTTTATTTTTTACAAGAGAACAATTTTAAATATATGGTAATATAAAAGATATGTTCGACTATAAATAGTATTTATGAAGATAAAATTTTTGCCTATATCATGGTAATTTATTTAAAATTTTTAGGAAATAAGTAATTAAATAAAATAGTGACACAATGATGATGCAATAATTACTTAATTAATTAAATAATCCAATAAATGATATTAAAAACATTAAAATAAATAAAATTTAAGAGATTTAATGTTATAAAAGAATTTTATTGACTAATTAGACATTTTATTAATGATTCAGATGTATTATTTATATTTTATCTTGTTTTTTTTAATTTTTGTATAAGACAAAATAATGAATAGTGTCAAAATTGACATTATTGATATTTTATAATAAATAATATTTTATTAAATGATATAAAATATATAAAATTATAAAATTCTTAGAACTAATTATAATAAGTCTAAAACAATCATGAATGACTCATTTAGTGGTCTTTTGGCATTTTATTGTAATTTCATTAACCCTTAATGGATAAAATACATGATATCATGGTAAGAGTTAAAGGGGTTAAATAAGGGTTAAAAAACAAGGAATAAAAGTAATAATAATAATAAATTATCCAAAAAATTATTTTATGAATATGATTCTTCTATTATCACCTTAATATTAAATTTGAGTGGTTTAATGGACACTTTTTCATAAAAATAACTTATATATTATTTCAAACAATGATAGTTAAAAAATGTCACTCTCTTTGTATTTAATATCTTTTATGTGTCCACGTAGAGAAAAAACCAATATATGAATGAAAATAAGTATATATATTGATCCTCATGAAATTATTTTCAATATAGAAATTTATTTTTATTTTTTTTATAAATTATATAATTACCGTAAAATATTATTCAATACTAAAACAATATTTATTTAAATAACAATTAAATAAAACAATTTATTTTAATAATATTAATTTTGATGTAATTTTTATGGGATAATGTTTTAAAAAATAGATATATCTATAAGATATATTTGAGATGTTTGAAATCGTTATATTTTAAGTAAAACTTTCTATTGATATATTTAAAGTCAAATTAAATGAATAATACCAAATTTGAAAATAATAGATCTTTATTGAATAAATAGTTTTGTTAAATTATTTAAAAACATAAAAATATTAATTAATTTCAAATTGGATAGTATATGGTCAAAAAAAATATTTCCCTATTCATTTATAGGTCATTTGGAAGTCTTTCTCTCTAGAATAACCATATTATATTTTAATATTTTATGAGTTTCCCAAAGTTCCACTCACCTCAATTATAAAAGGGAAAATCTTCCCTCACTAAATCACACCACATTGAGCCTTATATATTGACCAAGTCCTTCCCATTTATCTTCTCCACATCCATATAAAAGTTATAGAGGTTATGGTCTTCCAAAAAGACCAATCCTGGATCCCTTAACAGGAGATCTAAAGGATGTCCACGAAGAAGCGGTAATTGTTTTTACTTACTCATCTAAGTTAATTTATTCTTATATTTTCTCTTTATGTTGCTTTTTATATTATAAATTAATAACTATAACATAATATATATTCTTATATATTTTTATGATTATGGTAAAACTATATTCCACCTTTTATCTATCCTATAAAAAATGAAATCATCAAACCTACGTACACACGACTTACCATCCCCACATTGTTGGGTAATTTTCTTAATCACCACTTTATCTAGATGGTTATATGTTGGATATAATAGATATACATAATAAATATTAAATTATATTTATTCTTTATCATTAATCGTCCATCCAATTTCTTATCCTTTCAACATTAATGGAATGATATCGTCGCTCATGCGTACATATGACCTACCGTCTACACGAAATGATGTGAATCATCTTCCTTGATAACCATTCAGGAATGATTATAAAAATATATATAATGAGCCATTACAATAACTATTAAATTAATATAATTATTTATATGAAATATATATAACCAATTCATAAAAATGGACTTACATGACCAAACACGCATAGGAAAATGAAGCACTTAATACCCAAAACAAGGGTAATAATGGAATATTATTAACAAAACAATATATAAATAGAATATATGATAAATTATATATGGATATGGTTCTTTTATAAATTAATAAAATGTTTTAAACCATTATAAAAGAGGATAAACAACATTCAACTAATTGAAAGTACAAGGTAATGGGTTTTTCATCTCACTTTTACTTCTGTGATATATATGCCTTATTCACCACTTATTCTTTGTTGTTGTATATATACTACTCTATTGAAATTTTATATTGTTAATATTTTTTTAATTATATTATAAGTTTAATTAATTTTATTCCTTTATGTGGATTGTAATTCAAAAGTTTAAAAGTTGTTTGAGACACTTAGAAATGTTTAAGGATTATTTTCCTCAAGAACTTTTCTAATAAATTAATTAAATTATTTTCATCTATTTCAACTTCCTTTTTTGAATATTATTATTGATTGAGGTTTATCTATTATGCTACTATAAACCTTATTTTATTGAAGTTTTTACGATTTTTTTGACTGTGGATGTGTTATTTTGAAACCATTCATGGTTTATGGTTAATGTATTCACATTTTATATGCTTGTTATTCAATATAAATGTTTATGTTTCACACTTTCCAAGTGAGAAATGCATTGGATTTCATATGTTATAGGAGGGACCCTCTATAGCCCCTAGATGCATCAGTAGGTCTCATGAGACAAACTCATTTGGTGAAAAATCTTTCACATTTATTTCCAAGCATTTTTAAATTATCAGGAGGATAGATCATGACACAAATTAGACAGGTTTCTAGCCACAGACTTAAACTTTCATAAGGATAGATCTTGATAGTGACTATCTTGGGGATAAGTCATGATAGTGCAGACATCCAAAATTATTCATTCCATCATTATTATTCTTCCATTTTATTTTTTATTAGATATAATATCCATGTTTATGTTTTATAGCTCATGTGATTATTTAAATGGATTGTGTATTTATTATTTACCTTTTCATATTTTTTATTCCACATTTTTATATAGATTCCATTGTACGCTTACCCTTACCGAGCATTTAAGATCACCCCTATCATATGTTTTATTTTTATTATGATTTCAAGATGTATATTATGATTAATATTCAAGGTTAATCTAGGAGAATATTTGTACTCTCAAAGGATTTCCTATGTTGTATTTTATTTTATAAAATTTAACGTAAGGTTCATGTATGTAATCTGGTTTCCAAAAATACTGAAATAATCAGTCCTTTAGGATTCAAATAATATATCTATTCCAATGTAATAAATTGAGGCACCTACTATAGGTTACTAGTGTCGGGGTCATTAGAATTGAAGTCAGAGTATGTTCATATATCATAACAAGTTGTTGACATTTTCACAAAACCTTCACTGAAGGACAAATTTTAAAAACTGAGGTTTAACATGGTCATCTAACCTCTTTCTCATCAAGGTTGTGGTATGTGTTTTTCCCCTACCTCATCTAGTCTTTGGATTGTGTTTTCAAGGGGGAGAATTGTTTTATAAATATATCCATTGATATCTTCTAAACCTTTTAAAGAATCATGTATTTTGGGGAGTTATGGGTAAGTAGTGAATTCATCATGTAAGTGTCTAAAATATTCTAACTATTTTTTGGAGCTATTTTACAAAACTTTTATTTATAGTAAAGTGGAATAAGTGAAGAAAAATGTGAAGAAAAGTTGAGAAAGGATTCTATGATTTGCTACATTTGGACTAAATGTTTTTTCTATAAATTTTTCTTATTTCTTACAATGAGTTAGCTCACATAGGTTTAGAATTGTTGATAATTAATCTAAAGCATAAGGTTATAATGTTCAGTGATTTATGAACCTTGGTTTAAAAAAAATACATAGGGATATATTTTTTGTACAAAGTTGGCAAGAAGTTGTTTTTGGATGTTGGAAGAAGTTTTTGATGAAAGTGTAGTCTTCTATTGATAAATAAAAAAGAAATAAATTAACTTTTTTATAGTCGAATGATCATACTCACCATCATAATCATAAAAATAGACTCAAAATGAATAATAACATCCATCAGATTATGAATATGTTTTATGGGAGAAAAGGTTCATTAGACTTATATCAGGTTTGATAAGAAAGCACAAATCATAATAAGGAAGTGTATCAGAGTCTGAATGACTCTGATAAAAAAACTGATGATTATTTTCTATTTTTTAATTCATTAAAAAATAGTTTTTTTAAAACTTATGATGCATGCCTTATGAAATAATGGGTGATAACAAGTGTTGCTAATTTTATTCAGGTTTGGTTGGAAAGAAATAAGTGTTAGAAGGATGGGAAGTTATGATGCTTTCAAATGAAATTCAGATGATGCTATCTCGATTGTAATTATTCTCACAATCATGAGGAATACATGATTACAAGGACATGTTTTTAGAAGAATGAAGTTTTTGAAATCATGATTTATGGTCTGATTTCTCCAATGTGAGATCATCAGAAGTAGGTTTTTTGATGGTTGGATGTTTTTGTGAAATGTAGAAAACCAAGATACTAGTTTTTAGTCAGACCAATAAGTCACAAGATAATAATATTTGGAGAAATAAGTTATCATGTACCATAATCAGAAATGTAAAAAAAATTCTGAATGCAAATTTGTTGATCTCAATCCATCGGATGTGGTGTGCCACCGATCAATCAACGAAAAAATCATTTATACTGCGAGATGTTGGGACCAAGGAAGAAGAAAATTAGTAAATCTATTGGGACTGATGAAAAATGGGAATAGAGACTAACCAAAAATGTATTCAAATATTTTCATCAATATGAATTGTTTGTTTTTCAATTGGTTAAAGATAAAATAAAATATCTGTTTTTTTGTGTATCAAATTGGTTATAGTCATCAGATTATATGTGGTGTTATCTATCATACTAGGGAAGACATAAATTCTCTGAGTGAAGTAGAGACTGATCCATCTGATATAGGATGGCATTGATAACATCATCAGAAACAAGATCATCAGTCTGATGAAAAGAATAAAATAACAATTACTTAAAAAATTACAAAAGTTTTTTAAGGGAATATTTAATTATAGAAGAGTTTAGAAAAAATGATTGTTATTGAAGTTTAATGCTAGATCTGAATTACTTCTAATATTTGTTTGAATATTTATAAGTTTCCACTATGTTTATATAAAAATGAAATGAAACTAAATTCTAACAATGGTGAAAAATGTCTATTAAAGAAAGGTTTCAATGTTTTATCAGTTGGTATGAAGCATCAGAATGAGAAGTTGACCATCATTTTTTATTGATCATCATAATGAGAAGTCATTTACTTTTCATATGTATAAAATGGCATGGATAAAAATATTGAATAATCTGTTATTGAACATCATAATGAGGAAATCAAAATGATAATCAGAATCAGACTGAAGAATGTTGAGAAAGTTAGAAATAAGCTGAAGTTGTAATAATATTCGAGAAGGTTAGAGAAGAAACAAGAAGTGTAGAGATGCATTGAAGAAGTCAGATATAGACCCATGAATTAAGGAAAATTTATGATTCAAGAAATTTGGATGAGTGGGAAAGTTTATCATAATCATGATTAAACTGCATTTTGAACACTTATAAATAGAGGTAAGTATATTGTACTTTTGTTTGACATAAGTACTACTTATGGTTTTAGAGAGGAGGAAGAGCAATTAAAGTATGTAGAGAGATGAATTTTACAAATATATAATTCATGAAGAATTTTTACATAATGAATAAGAAGAAGAAGATTGTATTCTGATTTTCCCAGATAGTACTGGGCCATCGAATAGGGAAATCAGATTGGGATTTTTGAACTAATATAGAAGTAGTTCTGATTTTTTAGTTTTATTTTGGTAGAGTAATATTATAACACTGAGAAATCATACAAGGGAATGGTACTGGGTGTCACACTTAGTATCATTATGAATTCTAGAGATTTTCTTACCTACTGATGGGTAGGAAAGTGAAGAATTGTATTAAAGATTATATTTGTGTAGGTTAAGAAGGTAGAATAATAACTTGTTTTGAATAAATTGGTGAGTATTTCTTATCTTTTTACACATATTTTATTACATCATTTCATGATACATGAATCACATTCATCATTGTATTGATCATAGTGTTACACAAGTGTATGGAAATATCCTAATTATTTTATCTATGCAAAAGGATTTTTTTATAGTGTATTGTGTGGTATTGGATTCTTTCCAAAACATACCAAGTATGTAGAAAATATTATTGAGTAGTGAACCTTGTAAACTCTTATGTTCCAATCGATGTGTGATTGTTTTATTTTCATTAAATTCATAACTCTTTAATAGGAGATTAAAGTTTTTTCAAAAGTAATGAAACATAAAATAAAATGATATCACGAATTCCCCCCTCCCACTCTTAGTGACACATAGATAATGGATGGATAATATCATGATAAATACATTTTCTAGGGCCGGAGTTTCATGTATTCTTTAAAAGGATAATTGCCTTGTTTTGGAGCCATGAGAGCAAATTTTTATTAGAAAGATGAATGCCTTGTTTTTAGGGACCAATTTCCCTATTGATTGTTTGTTTATTCCAGTTGATTTGTGATGTTTTATGGATATGATACTTGTGATGTGAAACTGGTATGGTTGATCCTTAATGGATAATGTGTGGTATGGGGAGGGGAGTCCCAGATGTAATGTGAGACTGGGATGGCTGTCATGATATGTGGGTGGGGATGCTTGGATGATGTTGCAATAGATGACACATGGGATAGTGAGATTCATCGGTATATTCATGTAGGTTTTGTGGATGGAAACATAGGTGAAAAAAGTATTAAATATTGGATAACCCATTGATGAGGTTATGAGAGATGGTATACTCTCTTGAATCTATTTAATGGGTGATGGTTGGGTTTTTTGTTTTTACTACATTCCTTCCCCACTGCTTGAGGCAACTGGATGTGCTTGGTTTCAAGTTTCCTCATAGTGGTAGCTTAGGATGGTTTTTCTATAGTACCTATATATGGAATGATTCTAATAATGAATTAAATAAATTTTTAACACATGGGGTTGGTTGATGTTTTAATTCAATGTTAAAATATGTTAATCTTGATAAACCATAGACATGGTTTGGATTATGTGTGGAGGGCATGGAATTTTTTCTAGTAATTAATGTAATGAAAAGTAATTTGATTTGTCATTATGTAAAAGATTAATTAATTTATAATTAATTAATTGAAAAAACTAATTTAATGTAGCTTTTCATATGAATGTGTGTTTATAGGATATCTGGTCTTAGCAGTGGTATCTAGGAGTCTGATTGATGTTAATTATAATTGAGCCTATGAATATGTTATGTCTATAGTGTGGTTGTGAGCTATATTATATCATGCATATTATATTTTTTCATGTTTTTTCCAACCCATGTCATTTAGGGAAATTGAAACCCATTGGACTCTCATAAGGTGTTTTCCTTAACATCCCAATGAGAGGATGGATGACTGACTACCCAATATGACCTCTCTCTCTTCTCGTGGTAGGTACTTTTGCTACTATACATAGTGGTTAGTTTTCCCATATATGTGTATAAAGGTATTGGATGTTTTTTGGTTACTTCACACACATGTATTATGAAATATAGTATCCAAAATATTATTATAGGGTTGACATGTATATGTTGGGATGTCTTGAGGTACTTACTCGGTTTAAGGGTTGTAATGGATTTAGGTATAATACCCAATGATTGATAAACATCATACATGATATGGTGGATTCCAGAAATTACATGGTTTCAAAATATAGTTATGTGGATGGGATGGTGTTTTAATTCAATGCATGAGTTGCATGTGGTGGTTCCTTACCCAAGTGTCTTTGGACAGGTTTACATTTGGAGAGAGATTCTCAGGACATTCGACTTTGGGGAAAAGTGTAAAACTTGTGGGGATGCTAGAGTGGGGTACCCTAGATGTTTTATTAATATATTTTATGCCCTCTTGTATTTGTTTCTTAGTGAGTGTTATCCAAGGTGAGTTTGGTAACTTAGTATACCTATTTTGGTGTTGAGTTAGTTTAACTATTGTTCCCTAGGCTTTATAATTCATTCTTTATCTTTTTCACAAGAGGATCTAGGGAGGATCCTAAAATGTATATATTTTTTCTCACCCTATGAATATATAAAATATTTTTAGGTCAATGGGATAAGGCTCATGATTGGGTTGGATATTACTAGCTCAAGGTTTAGAAGGAGATGTTTGGGACTTGGGGTCACTAGCATCTTTACCATTTTGTTACTTGTGGTTTTCCTTTCAATTATTTTATTATTATATGGGATTACATGTCTTACTTTATATTTGTTATATATGTGTGTGTGTGTGTCGGTGTGTGGGTGTTGGTTGTTGTAAATTCGTATCTCTATCTTCTGCATGTTTCTCTTAGACGTTAATTCCTCCAATTTACATGTTTATTATACCTTTAGTGCTAGTTTCTGACTTGGGGCCTACTAAATGAGGTACATGGGAAGTCACCATCTCTCACCCCCTCATTGTAGTATCTTTTTAGGGAGTGGTTCATGAAATTATCATCAACTGATTCCTAATTCTACTAGTCACCATGTTGAGGAAAATAGTTTCATTTTAAGTTCCACATTTTTGTTTTCTAATGCTTTCACCGGGGCCCACCTATGTGTCAGCACTGATGAACACACTGGAATTCTTTGTTTCCCCGCATTCCCAAATTCCATTGGTGGGTGACTTTCATCACCTTCAATGGTGATGTCTTCTCCTTGATCAAAATTTAAAAATGGGATGTTGGTTCTTCCTTCCATGGATTCCTCCTTAAAGACTGTCTTCATGTCTGAGTCTGCCTAATAGATTTGTGTCATGGTCATGGAACTCATTCTTGATTCCATATATTTGTAGAATCTAGTTAATTACACAAGATCTTTCTTAACATACCACTTTAATCATGACTGGGAAGAAACCTTCATTCAAGAGAGTAGTGCCATTGGGCATTGCTGGGCATGTCTAGATGTTGGGCACATTGGCCACCTGTATTTTTCCTATTATGAGGTAATATCATATAACATACCTTTAAGGCACAAAACCCAAGGCATCTGATGTTAATCATGAGTTAATTATGCTATAGGAATAGGTATTCCAAGGTTTTTCACATCAATAATCCCATAATTATTCATGGGGTAGGTGTTCCGGTCCTATCACAAGTTCAACATCATGTATAGATGGATCAAGACATCTGGCTGAGATGGATCAGGGCATGAGTTTAACGTCTTATTGATATAGATGTTTGTTTAAATTATTTTGGGGTGGATAGGTCCTAGTTTTAACATACTTTAGAGATGGGATGGATGGATAAGAATGATATGTAGAGGTAGATTAGGGAGGTGAGTCCCTAGGAGAGAGAACATAAGATTACCATTGGTCGGAACTCCCCTTGAGGTGAATTCACAAGATTGATTAGAATTCCCCTTGAGGTGGAACGGGGAGGTGCATCCCTAGGAGGGAAGATGTCACACCTAGAGAGTTTATTGATGGATCAGAATTCCCTATGTAGGCAGACCCTAAAGGATGATCAGAACTCTACCGGAGGTAGATCATGGAGATGCATCTCTAAGAGAAAGAATCTAAGTTTACCATTAGATCAGAACACTCCTTAAGTAGGATCTGTAATATTTATCAGAATTATGTTTTAGAAAAATTAGGGAGTTGATTCTCTAGGAGGGAAGATGTCACACCTAGGTGGATGGACTATAACACCTGTTGAGGTGGATGTGGAAGTTTGATTAGAATTCCCCTTAAGTCAGATCAGGGAGGTTCGTCCCTAGGAAGGAATATGTCCCACATGGGTTGATGGAATAGAATTCCCCTTGAGGGGAAACTATAAGTTTTATCATAATTCCCCTTGAGGTGAATTAGGGAGGTGCATCCCTAGAAGGGAGAACCTAATTTTACCATTTGTTAGGATTCTCTTTGAGGTGGATTTTGAAGGATGATTAGAATTCCCCTTTTCATGGGATAGGGAGGTACATCACTAGGAGGGAGCACATAAGTTACTATTGGTCGCGAAACCCCTTGAGGTGGATCCATAAGGTTGATCATAATTCCCATTGAAGTGGATCATGAAGGTGAGGATGGAGCACTTAAGTTTACCATTGGTTGACATTGACCCTCAGAGAGGTGTCCTATGTACCCTTTTTAGAAGATAGGGGTAATACCCCCACATAGTTCAATGTTGTAGTCTATGTTCACCTGAGAAGATAGATCCATATATTTTTACATCATATGAAAATGATTCTCGTGTCATGAAAGGAGCATTGACAAGGGACAGTGTGGGGATTACGCATTAGAGCTTCCCTGGTACTACTAGGAGAATCATTGATGTGGATAGGGCTTATACGTGGAATCTTCAAAGAGGATGTCATTCCATGTGAGTTGTACATGGATCATCCCATGGGTAGGAGGTGTGTTTTTCATCCCATTCCACTCATACATGTGAAATTCTATGTTTATCACAATGGGTAAGATTATAGTTTTATGTCATGTGCTAAGGATGTTTTCTTATAGTTTCACATCATACGACTAGGATATGGAGTTAGGAAGTTTTACATCAGGTAGCTTGAACATGGGTAGGATCACTCCTTACCCCTAGGGCTTATAAGACAACCACTCATGTTCCTATAAGTGGGACATGGTGTTGAAATTGTCATAAAGGAGTGGTAAATAACAAGGTCCACATTAGTGTCCCCATGCTTAGAATAAAAAGGTGTTATAGTATCCATGATTATAAATAAAAGGTAGGTGGGAGGCTTGATCCACACTTAGGGTGAATTGGGAGGATAAAGGAGTGGGTGGAACTTGTCACATGGGGACTCGAGGTGCAGTTGAATCAGTCTTGGAAGGGTATGTGGGCCCCAGGAACTCAACCTTCCTGAAATAGGGTCAGAAAAATGGGGGCACCATAGGTAATCCCAAGAGAGGTTCTTCTTGATGATTGGAGTTTTGTGAATGTGGGTCTTGTAAAGCTTGGGGTCCTTACTGAGGTCAAGGTCTTCAATACGGAGTATGCTTCAAAAAATAGTGTGACCCTACTTTAGGATGATGACTTGATTTAAATGGGGGTGGTTCATGAAGGCCTAATTCTTTGTGAAGCCTCAAGTACCACATGGGGACTTCTTCCTTCATGAAGGGAATATTAATTCATGAAAGTAATCTCCACCTTATGTGATGTATTTCAAGAACACTTTGAAAGAGGCTTCATGAAGCTTGGATACCTTGGATGATCCATATTTTCTTTGGTTTTTGAAGCATATGAGGTTCACAAATTGGGTGAGATTTGGAATAAAAATGGTCAATAACCATCCTTAAAATTTCATAATTAAGGGGTTATTTATAGAAAATGGGTTTAGTGAAGATTATAGGTTCTCATGAAGACTGTCGTACTTCAAGAATGGGAATGGATCCCCAATTCCAAAAAAAATCATGAAGATACCTTCAATCATTTGACCATTCATGAAGAAATTTATGACTATAAATATCGTTGTGCATAGGTACCATTAGGCCTTTACCCATTAATGAATTAAAATCTCAACCAGGGATATTTTTTAGCTCTGGCCATTCGTGAAGGAGGTAAGCTTTGCAAAACAGACTCCTTTTGAGTGATTTTGGCCTTTTTTGGCTTGTATTCACTTAGAACTGGTCGTGACTTCCTCAACCATTTTTCTAAAATGTGTATTTTGGCATCAACATTAATACTATAAATAAATAAATTAAACATAAATATGAAACAATACATTAATAAAATTACAAATTTTAAACTGAAACCATGCAATTTGAGTCATACCAGGTACACCATGTATCAAAATGAGGTATAATTGATTCCACCGTGTCTTTATATCCTATAGTGCATGACCATAGTACATGAATGTATCATCAATGTTGAAAAAGTAATTTCTTTTATATCTTTGTAAAATTTAACAAAATAAGTATCAGATAAAAACGATAAAAAAAATTAACTAATTTTTTTGGATAAAATGATGTGAAAATCAACTAAATAAGTAGTATGCAGTCACATATTCCTGATATATGTGTACATTCTCACACAAGGTATTCTTCCACATTATTTATAAACAAATCTATGTCAACTTGTGAATAATATGACTTTCGATAGTCAAGGTTATAATTGAAAAATATAAATACAAAATGGATTAATAAATATTTTAAATAAAATAGTAATTATCAATGAAAATACCTCTTTAGGGATACTAGTTTGTTAATGGAATATGATATCTCTTATAAATTTACAAACATACTGACCATTTTTTTTTCCATTGGTTTGTTTTCAAAACTTCTAATTTTTTTTGAAAAATAAGTGTTTTTTATATGTGTTTTGATAGTGAAATCTTATTACAAATACCCAAATACTTATCCACATGTATAAGTTGATAGGATCCTTATATGCATGGAATGTATGCACACTATGATTTTCATGATATTTAAATGACACATTATTATAATATAATTCTCATTAAAACATAATATAATATATATAAATTGATATTTAGTTCTAAAACAATAGATGTATTGTATTACAAATTGAAAAACCTCATCGTATTTGGTCAGTCAGTTGGGTATCCATGTAGTGAATCTAGAAAATAAATACTATGAGTATCCAAATTGACTATAATTAGTAGATAATGTTTCATAAAAAAGAAAAAAATAATAAGTAATAAAACTAATGAAAATATATTTCATATGATTAAATTATAGAGTTTAACCCCTAAATCATTAGTAATAAGAAGTGTAAGTCATTCTTAAATTTTCTTTCAACCATTATAGAAAATTTTTCCACTATTTTATAAATTTTAACTTAATCTAATGTGGTCAATTTTTTAGAAGTGATGTGAGGAATAATTATTCCATAGTTATATTCCTGGGAAATACCTTCAAATATTATTAATATATATGCCCACTATAAATATGAATTGTATTTAGTCATAAATAACATAGTAGATTAGATTTTGGAAAATAAATCATGGAAACACACCTCATGTATACATTTACAACTAAGATTCCCAGTCAATCATACTTGAGGATTTCATTTACATTCTCAAGAGAAATGTATTTTTTAATAGAATATCTATTCATTTGTTCTTAAAAATAAAATATGAAATTAATACCAATATGTAACTTTATATCTGCAAGGACATTCAATGTTAGTAAATACAAATACTGAATGGGTAGGTAATGGTTATTTCTAAAGATATTTTCAATTAGTTAGTTTATCCTTTAGATCATTTTGATTGTAACTTTCATTTGATCACATTCCCTTTTTATGTCTATAATAACATTCATCGATTCATACATTTTTTACTTAATTATTAAAGGTTTATGATGAAAAATAAATTGGAAATAAATACCTCCTTGTCGGTGTGTTTTTTATAAGATCTAACAACCATGCTATGATTGTTCTAATTTCTTACTTGATCATATTAATATTTTCCTCATCAAGTGGAACATGTTTCTCGGTTCTTAGATCACGAGATACACTGATCCCCATTCTCAAATGACATATTGGATGTTTTATATTGTGTAGAGTATCTTCTAAGATATTATTCATGATATCCCTCACAAAAAGGTTATGGGTGGGTGTTGATAGATATAAATAAAAATCACTTTAACCACATAGAATATTAGTATAGGAAACAAATCAGTGACTTCCAAATTCACATTTCACAGAAACAGTTATGAGAATATTGATTACCTCATATATGAAAACTTTTTGAGGGGAATATATTTCCACAAAGATGGTTGTTAGTCATCACACAATGTTTGTTCTTGAGTTGTTGCTTCACTTTTCTACTGCCCTATAAAATTTTCTAGAAACTCATAATTCTAATGATTTTTTTTTTCAAGAGAAGAAAATCATGTATGAATATATTCCATTTTTTATCTTTATCTCTATATTATTTTCTTTTCTTAAAATATGTTCATGGTTTCACCCAAAAACATGAACCTATGATATGGCCATACTGTTCTGGCTACATCAAAGACACTAATAGTAGCTGGTCATCTAGTATATATGATGAATATTACTATGTCTAAGTTAGATAAGAAATATATGAAAACAAGAAATCGTTATTATGTAATAATAATTTAAAGAAAAACAAATTTTTATTATTCCATAATTACGTACTATTCCCAAACTTTTTGGGTGTTTTCATCTATTAGTATTCCGTATTTATTTACATGTTCCTCCTTCTATATCATATGATGTGGGATGGAATTAGATTTGGATTTAGATTCATCAATATACATATAAACAGAGGAATATAATTATGTTTTTGTTTCATTTCACATGAAAGTATTGTGGTATATTTTAAATACGTACTATTTTTTTCAATTGAAGCATACCCTGTCCTTACATTATGGTATGGTTTTATTGGTTTTTCTACTCTTTGCTTTTTTTGAACCTATTTGTTGTTTCATTAATTAACAATTATTAATCAATGTTATTAACACATATATTTTCAAAAATGTATTACCAACCATTATATATCTAAAAATATTCCTCCCCAAGACCTACAGTAAACCCATCCCATGCTTCTTTTCTTATCACGTGTACATACATATGCGATGGGTGTGGGTTTATTTTACCTTTAGAATATTTGAGATGAAACATTGTTCGAATTTTTTGAAATAAATTGTGTTACTTTCCAATAATCATTTTCAAAAATTTATTTTGGGATTCATCTACTATAAATGCACTCTATAAGGGATAATAAAGATTAATTCAATGTTTTATTGTTTTTTTAGTAAAATAAAGAATGGATATGATAAAGTTACCGTAATATATTTCCAAATTAGTGTCTTAAAAACTATAACAACATAGTTCTACAAATCTACATCAATAATCACATGTTGTTGAGTGGTGATCCCAATGAAACTACTAAACATAGCCTTTTGGGGTTAATAGACTGGTCGAATGCATTCCATCCGACCTCAAATTGGAGGCCTTTTTTCTCACCTAAATAATATTTTCTAACAGCATCACACTTCAACACTCCTATTTTTTCAGAGACATCATTTTTTCACCATATACAATTTACCCAGGTTCAACGTCATCAATATACTATTCATCTACATTGGTATCATCATCATGTACAGAATTTTGTTGTTCCCTTATATTGGGAGAACTAGGTTAATAAATATATTTCTCATTTGGATTGGAAGCATTAGCATGTGAAGAAGTCATTATCTGTAGAATTGGTTCAAAATTTAATTTGGATTCTGTAAATGTATTGGTGAGGTGATAATAATATGAGGTGATGTAATGTATATTAAAAAAAATATATAACCATGATATTAAACTCTAATTATTTTAAAGGTTTAAGAGATTTAACCATTCTATCAAGTATCCAAATATCTTCATTGTGGTCTCATATGACTTACAAGACCTTGTCTACATTGGGACCACTAAAAAGTGATTGTGATGTCCCACTAAATGGTTCAACCTTAGTTGAATTTTCATCTGAACCTTTAGTGGTTGTGTTCGATAATAGAATAATTGATAAATTTTGTTTTACATGATATAGAACATAAAATATTTGTACAAACTATGATTCCATTATAAGTGGTTCATCTATGTACCCTTCCTTACTATAATTCACTTTCAGAAATTCCAATTCATCTATTTTAATATCACTCCAATTATCAACACACTTTCATTGAAATTTTTTAACTTGGAATGTTTTATAATAAAACTCCCATATTTTTTTAAGGATGCCAAATTATGACATATTCACATAAATTAGATTTTAGTATTTTATACCATATACATGCATCGCTTCATCCACAAGTGTGACTCTACTGTTTTTCATGGTATTATCTTCACCATGTTTATTTTTATATAACATATAACCATTAATTTCATAACCATTATAAGATAATACATACACACTTGGTCCTCCCTCTATTCATCAAAGTAATTCTAACATTGAATCTGTATTTTCATCTAAATCCTTATAAATATGATCTCAAAAACATCCTATAAACTGTTGATTATGTGTATTATATATCCATATTTCATCCCTAGATGGATTCAAATTCATATGAATTTTTTTGTGGGTTTTAACATATGGGGAAACCTCTAAAATATTTTCCAAAATGTAAAGGTAATCCTACCCCTGATCTGTAGTAGTTATTATGACAAAATATATTCCATAAATTCCTTTAAAAATAAGTTTCTTAGTGTCACAAGATTTTGATAGACCAATTATTTCCACATCATACAGGTAGTCGGAATATAATTTAATTGATTTATCAAAAATATATAGCTCTACAATACATCCTTTTAGATGGCTTCAATTTTTGACATACCCTTTCAAAATCAACATATACCATTCAATGTGGTACATCCATCTATAATGTATAAGACCATATAGTCAAATCTCTCTTACCAACTGAAACATCATATCAAAGAATATCAGTGGAAGAATATTTTCAATTCACATAATATCATGGAAATTTCCATCTCCATAGTTGGAAATTTAGTCAGGTCTATAAATTTTTTTCATATATCATTGAAAAAGAAACATGGCTTGGTAAATGTATGACATGAAATCTTGGAAAAAATGCAATGAAAAGCTAAATTTATTAGATCTATCAACAAAACATGATAGTTGTGTAATTTCATAAACTTTAACATTAAATAATTCATTGACATGATATTCTTGATATTTGATGAATACCTCCTCTAAACCCATTACATTAATCAAAAAGTTTCAAAAATGATATATCTCCTTCCTAGAAAGAGTGTATGAAGTTGGAGGAACAAATTCAAATTTCCACACTTTACTGGTTATAACTCTTCATCTATTCCCATGCCAATCATGTCCAACCTAGCCTTAATTTAATCCTTTGTTTTTCTAGGTGAATTTAGTAATGTTCTAATGAAACTATCACATAAATTTTTTTCAACATTCATATAATTAATAAATTTTATAAGATATAAATTATTCTAGTATGGTAATTCAAAAAAACTAATCTATTTTTCAAACTAGTTTTCATAAGGTTTTTTGTAAAAGTTTTAAAAAATGTAATGTCCATATATTTTACTTTCTCAAATAGTTGATCACCTATTGTTGGATATGACAATGTACATTATTATAAACTCCCATCGAATAATATCATCCAAGATCAGTACCTATGTCACCGAGGTAGAAATCTGCGATGTCCTAGAAACACAGTCTTTGATGAATGTTTCAACCTAATTGACTGTCTTCCATATTAAAAAATGGGACACCCTTGAGTTCTTTTAATTATATCTCTTATAAAATTTTCATAAGATGTAAATTCATTTACCATCCCGTACAACATGGATCTCAATGTTAAATATTCATTTCTATAAGGATAAAACAACATAACACCTAAATCAAAAAATAATTTCAAATCATAAACCAATGAATCCAAATAAACATAAATATCATTACATGATTGTTTTTATATTAATATAATAATAGAAAAAATAATGTATTTTTATTACATCCATAACCATAGTGGAAAGTTATAATTTAAAAACATAACTGGTCATGAAATATGAGTGCTTCTTTAAAAACCAAAAGGATTTACACCACCTTTAGATATGGAAAGATGGAGGTTTCTATGATCATTAAAAAATTATTGATACTCATGATCAATTCCCTTCCACTTATGAGAGTCTGAGGGGTGGTGAAGGTTCCCATATTTATTTTTTGTATCTATGTGCCACATCAATTGAATTTCAGTCTCCTCGCTTATATATAGGTGCCTAAAACATAAAATGTTTTTAAAGTACCATTAAAATTTTGTATGATCCGATTAATATTTCTTGTATTAATAAGTCGCACACTTTCAGCATTATTTAAGAGTTTTTGGTCCTTTTTAAATAGTATGTGGTCATTTGGATATGATTGTTTTCTTTTATAGATCATACCGATTGAACATATCATTTGTTTAACATCATATATTTATTAGTAATATCAATATCTTTTGGGGCACATCATTAAAGATAGAAAGTAGCTTTGTAAAACTGGGGTCACTCCATTTGTTACCAAATTTAAATTTATATAGATTTAGTATGGGTGAAAATGCTATATATTTATTATAATTAGCATATAATAGCATCTTTTCACAACTCTTTAACTTCCCAAATATTTTTTTACAACCACAAAATTTATCTTCAACTATAATTTTAATTTCTTCATTACAATATTCATCATCATTAAAACTTGTAATCACATCCTCAATATGGTCTTCTTCATTTTCCACACATTTAATCATATCAGATTATCTATAATATATAGTGTTATCCAATTCACTAGTTACATTAAAATTTTCAACCATATTCAGTCCAACCTTAATAACTTCAATATATTCCATGATAGATCCGGTGTTATTACAACTCCTCTGGGATAATTAGTATTGAATAATAACAGCGTAAACACAGAAAAATGTTTTCTAAAGGGTCGTATACATGATATTTTTGAAACATGATGAACTCTTTCCCCCGTCTTTATACTCTTTTGTCATATGATTAGAATCAATATTTTTATTCATATCCATAATATTTGATTACGTATTATTATTATTTAAAAAAATAAATAAATAAACAAAAGTGGCCTTTCAAATATGTTAAACCGAATATTTGACTATTTTAAATAATTTTAGCATGATTTGAAGCAAATAGGTAATTGAATTTAGAAAAACAATTACTCAATTGGTGGTAGGTGTCATTCTTTAAATTTATCCACATTGATCACTGGTACCTGGTATGGTATGACTACTACTAAGGGATGTTCAGGAAACATTGGATCATGCATAGAAAAGATGGTGGATGAGTCTCAAGAAACAAAATGAAATAAAAACTATTCTAGAGAAGAAGCTGATGAGGATGGAAATTGTTTCCTTAAATCTAAATGTTCTCATGTTGGGGAGTTGGTGAAACACTAGATAAAATTTCTTAGTTTACTATCTAAAATTCAAAAAAGAAGTAGCATTAGTCTGATCCATACAAGGGGATCCTTGATTTGTGTGATCATGTGGAGGCTCAGCCAGTTGGTCTTACACACAATCATATTGAGACAACCACTGTAATTTCAACATTCAGATCAAATCTTTAATGAATCCATGAAAAGAAAAAATATTTTGGTCAAATGACTAAATTTCAGTAGTGTTCAGATTCCTATGTGAGCGAGGTTGTGATAGTGGGGTTATAAAGGATATTATTTCAATTATTGAGAAATTTACATGAATAAAATCTATTTCATTTGTGATACATAAATTATTGGATCTTAATATGTTTAAATGTTTAAGAAGAAAAGTACATAAGGTTTGTAATTTATCCTTATCGATGATCTGAAATGATAATGGTATGGAATTTATTAGGGGAACAATTAATGATTATTTTGAGAAACATACTATTCACTATAATCTTAGTGTACCATATACCACATAATAAAAAAAATTAACAGAAGAATAAAATTTTAGTTGAGATAGCCTAGACATTAATGATATAGCATATTACATTATAAAAAACCATGTGAATCTATTTTCTCTAATTTAAAATCACAAAAATCAATTTTAAATTCAATGTGAAATTTAAAAGATCTTTTATTTAGATCATCATTGAAATCCAAAATAACATCCTCATTTTAAAACATCATATAAATCCAATTTATTAACATTAAAACTAATAAATTACCCTTAAAATCCCATTTACATTATAAAAAACTAATGAATCTTATCCTAATAAATCAGTGGGACCCTTTCTATTAATTTTAATGATTATTTTCACCACTAAAAATCATGTTACCCATTATAAAAAATATAATTTTAACAAAACTTTTACCCATTTAAAAGAATTTTTTGGAAAATCAAACACCAAATTCATTTTCAAGCTACCTTATAAAACTCGCTCAATATTTTCAAAACCAATACCTTTCAATTTTGAACCAAGATTTAAAACCTTTAACACCACCCAGCCCCCTTTGAAAATATTAGATCACCTATTATATTGTATAATTTGTATAATAATTGACATATATATATATATATATTCATGGGTAAAAAAATAAAAGTATATTATCTGAAAACCATTTAAATAAGATAAAATATAGCTATTGAATATAATAATGTTTTCACAAATAATAAAATAAATTATTATATTTTTTTAAATATTATCAAAAATAGAAACAAATATAATGAATAAAATTTTATAAATGGTTCCAATAAACATGAATAAAAAATGATCGCCATGAATGAACCACATAAAGAAGTTGTAATGTAACCAAGAAAAATGATCATAAATTATTAAAAACTAGAAAACATAATAACGAAAATGATTCCTCTAAAAATTGAATTATAAATAAAGCTTACACCATATAATAGGAGCCCTTATAAATCCACATTTTTTTAAAAATGCACACACTTTTCAGGAAAATCCACAATGAATTTCCAAAAAATTCTACTAATAAAAAAATAAATATTCATAACCACTCTAAATCCATTTATTAATAAAATTAAAATTTTTAAACTTATTTTTTATAAAATTTAACATCTAATCCTTCACAATTTCTCACAATTTAGGGTAGAGAAAAATCCACCCAACTTAATTACTATTTCATAGAGAAATATCACATATTTAATTAATATATTTACCCTAATAATACTCCTTTGATAACTATAAACTAAATCTCTAATTCATCTTAACTCATAAAATTTTATTCTATAAAAAACCTCTCTAAAGTGGTTTTTACTAAGTGGAAAATAAGAGTGTTAACTGATAGAATATATTCAGAATAAACATATATTTGATTGAGAACTAAAATATTAAAAAAAATCCAATATAAAATATATCTATAGGGAGAGAACCACCGGAACATTCCCAAAAATTTTCTATATTACATATCAAAATGTGGAAGTATAGAAATTGGAGATATTTCATGTATTTTTATAAAAAATATATTTAAGGTACACATAATTGATCACAATGTTAGACAACATGATCGGCCTATCCAGGATGAAGCCAATTCTTTAAGAACTGTCAAATTAGTAATCCATAACCAATAAAAGAATGAAATGATATTATGTTATGGAGATTAATAATGTTCTCCTAGGATTGATTGTTGGTATGATCCACTAAAAAACTTTTGTTTTTTCAAAATAAATGTTTAATCCTTGAATACATGTTCTCAAAAAAATTAAAAAGGTTTTTTGGACCACACCATATTGAATGAAAATATTTTTTGTTCGGGTCTAAAACTACACCTTTTATTCTTAATTTCATTCCCTGTAATCTCATTGATAAATATATTTTCATAAATATAAGGGAACTGGAATTATTATGCCAAATATAAATAAAACAAAATTAATTAAAAAATATTATTTATTCATTTTACAATAAAAATTTTATGTGAAAGGGGAAAATTTTATCTTGATTAAATGTGAATATAAAAATATGAGATTGATTTTATCATTGATGCAACACTAGGATGTTCATACTACTGTGAATGGGAATCATTACTGTGTCAAAATAACATATTTTGATCACATGTTAGTAGAGAAGATAATTATTTTATCTTAGTGGTAAAAAATCTAATAACTTGGAGAAAATAATTGTTTTATCAATGCAATGCTTGGAATCCCCTAAAATAATGATAATCGACATGCTATGGAAGCATTATCACAATGGTCATGAAAATTTTCAAATTAATTATTCCATAAAAAGGGGGAAATTTTATATCAAAGGGAAGAGCCTAGATAATAAGAAGCAAATGATTCTTTCATTGATGATGATAGAGTAGAATTTGGACATACACTAGATGTATTGAAAATTATCACATTTGTTGGTATAGTAAGAACATCCTAAAAAACAAAATAATAGACACTTAAATTAGAGATAAAATTAATGAATAAAATAAACCAAACAACAAAAATAATTCACACATTTAATTGAGGACATGATGATATTATGAGGGATGTGGGACCTGTGTAGAGGAGGTAAAACTTTGATGTAGTTGAATACATGTGAATCAGTTCTTTAGTGGGGATGTGAGGACTTCGGGGTGAAACCATGATTAAATCTAACAGTCACCCCAAATCATTGCACTCTTACTCCACCTCAAGTAATGCCTTACTTTAGTGGTTCCTTAACACTCATAAGTTCTTTCACAGTAAAGAAGAAGAACAAAAGGATAATAGAGAATAACCACATGAATTAAGAAATTAAGAAAGGGAATGATGACGAAGAAACACAGTTGTGGAATAGAGTTTGTTCCCATCAAACATCATGATGGAATGCTCGACACTCTGATCTTGAAGAAGATGTGAAGATGAGGTGAAATTGTTTTTCGAGAAATTCAATAAATATCTACCCGTTATTGGTATTTTTTAGCACTAATAAAGATACATATTTATTAGTGATAGAAAACACTAATATTTTTAGCACTAAAATTCTAGTTTTGATAAAGAGGAGAATTATCAGCGTTATTTTAGTGCTGATAGTGATCTAATTTTAATAATATATTTATTTTTTTATATTTATAATTATAAATAAATACATTTAAAAATATTTCTATATATTTGTAAATATTTGAATATATTTATAAAAATAGTTATATAATTATATATATTCATATTATTATATGTTTATTAAATTGAATATATATAATATATTTATTATTTAAATGTATTTATTATAATTTTATAATTAATTAAAAATATATTTATTTATTTCTAAATGTAATTATAAATAAATATATTTAAAAGTATCTTCATATAATTATAAATATAATTATATCTATATATATATTTATATAATTATATAAATTATATCAATATATAAATATATATAATTATAAATATAATGACTATATTTATTATTTAAATATATTTATTATAATATTATAATTATTTAAATAAATAAATATTTATTTATAGATCTAATTAAAAAAAATATATTTACAAAGTATTTATATATAATAGTGAATATATTACACATATAATAAATATATTTATTATTTAAATATATTTATTATAATTTATTAATAATTTAAATAAATAATTATTTATTTATAATTATAATTATAAATATATATATTTAAAATGAATTTATATATAATTATAAATAAATTTATATAAATAAATATATTTAATAATATATAATTAAAAATATAATAAATATATTTATTATTTAAACATATTTATTATATTTTTATAATTATTTAAATATGTATTTTTGTATTTATAATTTCATTAATACCGTTTTAAAAAAGTTTTATATATATTAATAATTTTATAATTAAATAGTTAAATTATAAAATTATTTAAAAATAATTTAAATAAATTAATAATATAAATTTCAAGCATATTTTAAATGTTAAAAATAATGAATAAAATGGAATAAATGTAATTTATATAAATTGCAAACATATTGAAAATATTATATTTATAGTAAGTAAATATATGTTTGAATAAATATTACAAAATGATTAAATATATTTTTAACATTATTAATGAATATATAATAATAATAATAATAATATGTTATATTTAATAAATCACTAAAATATTAAAAAGTGATTTCGTAGAATTTTTGTGAATTACAAACATACATATGTACACATACACATCTACACGCACATATACATACAAACATGTATAAACACACATACATATATATAAATGAAGTTATACATGTACATATATTTTAATTTATTTAATATCATTATAAACATACATCTAAATAAATATACTAATTTATATATTATATAATTGTTCAAATAAAATGTTAATATATTATATTTATTTTAATTATATACACATTTTGTAATTAATGTATATACAAAAACTATTAAACATTTTTACTTATATAAATTTAGTAATTATATATAGATAAATATGAAAATAGGTGTCATTTATTATTTTTATTTTTAAAAGTTTGGGCCAGAGACTCTTTTTATTATTAAACAAAGGAACCTCTTTCTTTCTGTGTAGAGGGGAACCCACTGTATAGCCCAAATGCCCTAACTTGTAGGTCCAATTTGGGGGGCCAGAAAGCCCAGGGGCATGAAGCTCTAATACAAGGCTTGAAATCCCATTTTTTAGCCCAAAGGACCCTTTAGTGAATAGTACTGTTGTATTACCAAGGATGCTATAGTTCCTACTACAACACAACCGCCACTACATTTCCTACTACAGTAGCCATCGTCGCAACAATTCCATTGCTGTTATAGTTCTGCAACTACTACAGTACTACTACAGTACTCGTGAATTCACCTCTTCTCGGATTTGATCATGGGTCCTTCGGATGTCAAACATGAGCCTCTACCACTTGGGTATATGATCATTGGAAAGATTCAATTTTTTATTATAAATATTTATATATAATTATAAATATAATTGTATATAATTATATAATTATATATACAAGATGACTTAAACCATGGGCTAGCCCATGGTTTTGAAATTTATTGAAATTAAAATGAATACATTGTACACAGGGAGATGGGGAATGAAGTAAAGTGAAAATCCACTTCACACTAAAAAATACTCATATATGGGATCATCCACCACCCCTACCTCTTGGATTACATCCCATCCTCCATGATTTAGGCTTCTCATGTGTCTCATTATTAATATCATCCAGTGGGGTTGGATCTTCTGTCAGAACTGATCCCAATACTAACTTGTCTATCTCAGTGGCTAGACTTGGTGAGCATTTCCATATTCTTAAAAAAAACCTCCTTGATATTAGACCTATTGAAGATGTCATGAAAGATAAGTTATCTTACATGAGATCCATTAGGCAAGTCATTCATGTTTCTTTTGCTTTTTTTCTTTCCTCGCTCCTCAAACAAACTAGGTGCTTCAGAAGAGTTGGGTAAAATTTATAGTGTTTGTATTGCCCAATCCATATAATATTTTACCAATTTTGGCTAGAGAAATGAAGCAGTAACCTTCCGTTGGTTATCAGCAACATGTGTGACAACCAATTAATTGGATGTCCTCCTTTGATCAGAGTTTGTCAATGCATTACTTTTTATTGAAGGTAATTCATTGTAATTAGGGGATTCAATCGAAGGATATTTTAATGCTCAATCCAAGGGCCCCCCTCTATTTATAGTGCCTTTGGTGAATTTAGTTAAAATTATGGAATCAATATAATATTTTTTTCTTACCCTTACGGTCAAAATTGGTAGCCAAGATTCTCTCCTGCTTTAGCTTCACATCAATCTCAGGATACACAAAAATGTATTTTTCCAATTCATCATGGTTAGAATTAATTTCATCATAGGAGAATGGATGCACATGAACCATTAGGTCTATCAGACACAAAATTGTGTCCCTAGGGAAGGTCAGCCTTATCAACATGCTTGTTTAGTACTAATCAGGACATGGTTTTAGCATCCTCCAGACATGATTCATTCACATCTCGATCATGCTTTTCCTTGATACCCATTTCTTTCCCTACATTAACAACCACATATTTTAGGCCCTCTCTACCCATTGGTTCCTAGAACCATGGGTACCCCCTCCCCCAAAATGCCTTTTATGATGTCATTAGAGGTTCTAGATCCAATTTCCTTTCCCTCACTACCTCTTTTTCCTTAGGGGGGGCCTATTTTCTTCACTTTTAGATTTTTTACATGTCTTTAATCTGATACCATATGCCTAATCATCATAAAAAAACATAAAAATGGGGAAATGATTCATACTCAAAATTAACATAAAATATCTTTCCATTGATAATAAGAAAACAGTATTCGGAAGATATTTTATTAAATCAGTTTCCACCATCACCATAGTATCATATCCCAACTTGCATTCAATGGTATTTTATTCAAATTTAAACAGAGAACCAATGCAGGTGGTGATGTCACTAATAATCAGGGGATGACAAAAAACTCAGTTAAAGCCACACATCCTAACCCATACTTGGGTTTTGGTGTGGTTTTGATTATGATGATTGAAATTGAGCACCCACACAAAAATTTGGACAACGCCTGGATTGAGGTTATAAAAACTAAAATCCCATGTAGTTAGACTCTACTACTCATATTGAAAGACAAGATGAAAATATACCTTAGCGATTGGAATAATTTTCTAGTCATTGAATCCCCATATTCTAGAATGCTTCAATTTGATGTCATCACCATTTAGTTGTTTTTTGCGTTATTCCAAGATCAGATGACCAATTAGGGATAATCGTCATGAATCCAAACTCTCCTTCATCATATGTTGATTCAACTTGGTAAAAAATCTATTATCTTCAGATCTAGAGATTTTCAGCTCAACTAGGGCACTTTCTGTCGAAGAATCACCCCTACATAAGACCTCTATGATAGTGAAACCCTTCTTGAGAGGACATTTCAGCTAAGAAAGTTGACCAGGGAGATCTGAAACCTCCATGATTGATCATCAGAGCTCACAAAATTGTCTAAGATCTGGAACCAAGAAGGGAATCACTATCACATCCTCATGGGAGAGTGCTCCAAGAAATCCTAGAAACCCCATACTCATAGGTTTCAATGTTTATATATATATATACAATTATATATTTATTTATTAATATATAATTATATATAATTATAAATATAATAAATATATTTATTATTTAAATATAGTTATTATAATTATATAATTATATAATCATATATTTATTTATTTATAATTATAAGTAAATATATTTATTAATATTTGTATTAAAATTTAAAAAATGTGATTGGAAATTGGTAGAATCAGCCACTCAAAAGACGTGATTGGGAATAAATATCTTTGTGATATTTGGTGTTTGTCTAAGGGAAAATTTCTTTTAGATTTAAGGAAAGGCCTGGTCATCAAAGAGTAATGAGAAAAGGAGAGAGTTAAACAAGCCATTTTAGAGTCCGGTGGTGGTGGCGACCAATGATTTGAGGGATCCTAGAGAAGATCTGAGACAAAAAAAAATTGTAAGCAATTCCACAGTCAAGGATAAAGGAGTTGAATACTTCTTTCGATGTCAGGGCATCACATTATGCTGGAAATGTTGAGCATGATGGGGTTTGGGATACAGGTGGCATAGAGGTGTGTTGGGCTCCTCGATCTTAGGTCGTCAAAAGAATATATGTAGGATGGGGATGATAGGTTTGTGACAGGAGCAGTACATGGGACACAGGATGGGATCTCAGCGGCGGCTATGATGTTGTTGAAGACCTCAATGGCCGGAAATGATGACATGTAGAAGACAACAAGATATATATGATATGCGGTGTTTATAGAATAATGAAATCTGAGGGATGTTCTTATTGGCTTAGTATGTGACCTCTGATTGTGATATGTAGATTCAGAAAGGCATTGATTATGGGATGTATTATAGGGTGCCAGTCGGTGACCAGATGTCGGTGATATAAATCTGGTGGAATCCTCGGTAAGGGGAATGTGGTTTCAATCAGAAAAAGACCTTGAAAAGAGGGAGGCAATAAACTCAAGAACATGGAGGTGACATTGATGCAGGGAGAAAATATTATTCAGATACAAGTAATGATTTTGGTGGAGTACAGGCTGGGTCAGCGTGGATGCAAGCTAGAGGTACTCATTTTTCAATTGGACTTGTAATGGATCTATTAGTAGCAAGGTATGGATTGGTGTCTTACTGGTGGGCCTTGTGGAATTTTCATTTTATTGGGTTCTTTATGATGTTTTTATGGTATATTGGTCCTTTTGTGGGTCCTCAGACCTCTTTCTTTTTGGGGTGGATTTGTTTTGTTACTTTTTTGGTCTTGTGGTACTGTATGTGCCACATTATTAATTATTATAGTTTCTACATTTTATTTTCATTAATAAATTTTAGGTCTGAGTATGCTCAGTACTTAAACCTTCATGGTATAAATATATATAATTATAAATATAATAAATATATTTATTACTATAATAAGGGGCTTGACCCCGAACTTTTTCGGTAATAAAAATATTCATTAGTTAAATATATTTATTATAATTTTATAAAATTTTAAATAAATATATTTAATATAATTTTATAATTATATATATATATGAATTGTAGTTGGGGGATTACCTGAGTGGTTAAGGCTCCCCGTAATCCTTTATCAGCCTCAAGTACAAATCCGGGTGGGAGTGAATTTCTACAGGCAAGTTGTCACTCAGGCATGGAGCATGTTGTATGTTGCAGGCATGACAATGTAATGGTCCCTCAGGCAAGTTAGTGGGCCTTTGGGCTATGTTATGGGCTTCATGCCCATTGGGCATTCGGGCCATGTACAGAATAAATAGGGCTTGATGGATGGGATATCCATTGGGGGGTTATGGCCTGCCTTTCCAGCCTTTGTGTTTGATGTGTGTGTGTTTAATGTAATTATACCCCTAAGAACCTAATATGTTTAATTATTCAGAAATGTATATTAATATATCATATTTATATTAATTATATACAATTATTTTTTAATTAATTTATATAAATAAAAAAAATTGAATATAAAAATGATAATTATATATATATTATTAATTTTTTTCTATTAATTTTTTTATCAGTGCTATGAATAGTGCATATAATGATATAACTTTATTGCTATTAAAAGAATCACAGATAAAATATAAACCTTTTTCCTTTTTTTAACACTGATAAAAGTTACCTTTGTCAAAAAAATTACCTAACACTGATAAATATTACTTTTTATCCGGGCTTTCTAGTTAGCACTGATAAAAGTAGGTTATGGATAAACCATGGTATAAGGTAGTGAGGAATGATGAAAAATGCATGTTAATTTAAAGCATGAAATGGTGTAGTGATTCTTATAGTCTTGTTCTTCTTTTTGGATTATAGAATTGCTTATTGTTTATGTGATTTTTTTGGTGATATTGTAGGAGGGTTATGCACCATGAAGATGTGTTTGAACTAGTAAGAGGTATGTCTATAGGAGGGTTAAAAAATGGGAGACATCCAATGGCATTGATGGTTTCCATATTTATGATCTTGTTGGATGTAAAGATCTTGTTTTATAGTTGTTCTCTTGTATTTATTTTCATTTTGGGATTTTATGTCTTTTAATCATCAAACATTCATGTGTTTGTGATTTTTTTAATAAAATTTCATGGGACCATTGGTTTGGTTTTCCAAATCTATGGTTCACGCCATTTCAAATTAATAATGTATTTTAAAAATATCAATTCATTTATATAAATAATGACATATTTCAATATAATTTGTGATTTTTAATTTTGAATAAAAATTTATTCCATTTTTAATACATAATTACTAATTATTATAAATATTTTTTATGTATAGAATTATTAATATTATTATATTTAATCATACAATCATACATTTAATTATACATATTCTAAAAAATGTTTATTTATTTATGTACTTAATTATATTTTTAAAAATATAATTTATAAAAGTAAATTTTTTTATAAAAATTAATATTTGATAATATTTTATATATACATAGGAACTTATATATATATATAAATCTATCTACTTTAAACTGTAGATATATTTAAATATAATTATTGAAAAAATTACTTTAAATTTTAAATATTTATAACAAATAATATATTGTGAAAAAAATTGATTTATATTTTTCATGTAATTTATTATAAAATATTATATTATCAAATATGTAAATATATTTTCTTTTAAAACACAACTTTTTATTATATTTGTCAAACATTTATACAAGATTTGATGAGTAATGGAACCAGAGGAGGAGACAAGGTGTTCAACTGATGATATGAACTGATGCAGGATGCTCTATTGGGTCTTCAAGCCACATATTTGGACTTTGGGCCAAGTGATGTCTTTCAGGTTAATGGGTCTTTAGGACATTACATGTAATAAAATAGGTCTTTGTGGGTGTTTGTCATTCCTTATAGGGGAGAGATAAATCCTGACTCATTAGGGTGTCTGGGTGTGTGTGTGTTGTTTGGTTGCTTGTAATCTCCACTTCCTATAATAATAATAATAATAATAATAATAACAATTTTAAACATATTTTATAGTAAATTTAATATTTAAAATTAATTAAAAATATATTAAAAATATTCCTCCATAAATTTAATTATATTTATTATTAAATATTTAATCATTTTTATATAATTAAAAAACGTTTTAAAATAATATTAAAATTATTAAAAAAATTAATAGTTACTAATATTACCTATATATAATTAATATTATATATTTTGATTGAAATTAATGATATGTAACTTTAATGATTAATATAAATTAATTATACTATTAATTTTTTGTAACAAACTCATACTATGAAAATTTTTAGCCCGAATTAGAAGCCCCTACATTCAAATTAAATTTGAAATAAAAATAAAACATGAAAGAAAAATAGTGAATGTGGTAATATAAAGAGCCATGAACTTATCCAAAATAGTAGATTCCTGATAAAAAAACTAGGATCATTTCCATAATCATATTGATATTCATCATCATCATCATCAGTTTCTCACAATGACTGTGAATTTATTTTATTAAGAATCCCAAGAATTGATGCCTTCAACCTTTCTTGATCCGGAGTGAGCTTGAGCAATGATTCCCTAGAATATCTAGTGGACACATTCCTAGGTAGATTAAAATCATCCTTTCTTGTCCTTATTTTTGGATGAGTCAGAGTCTTCCCTTCATTACTGACCATTTTCCTCCTACCCTTTAAAATGACATCCTTAAAAGAAACAAGATCACTGATACACATAGAAAGAAGATGAGTGGTGTCCAATAAAACCATTGGCTGGTCATTTTCACTTCAATCATCTGAGACATTACTCTATTTACCAGGAAGTTCAGAAGACATGAAAACATTATGAATCTCTTGATAATAATCCATGCTCTACTAAACACCATC
The DNA here is from genome assembly GCA_963277665.1 of Viscum album. Taxonomy (NCBI): domain Eukaryota; kingdom Viridiplantae; phylum Streptophyta; class Magnoliopsida; order Santalales; family Viscaceae; genus Viscum; species Viscum album. Next base: position 1,816,860,547 of record OY728150.1, read on the forward strand.
TTCATGTGGAACATGTACTGAGAAGTATGGGGCTAGGTGTTATACACTATAGTCATTCCCAACAATTTTTGAATAATAAACCATTGGCACAACACATTAATAAACAACCTGAAGTCTCATCGCATTTGTAGCACCAGATTGAGAGTCACCTAAATGAATATGTGAACCATCCCTATAATCATGCACCTGCACATCATGAGGCTTCACTAAAGATATAGGGATATCAAGAGAAGTCTGCCTCATAGGTTGACCAACACCCTGTGCCTATCCATACAGATGAACATGACCTGAAGCCTAACCAGGAGGGTTCTGATGACCCAAATCATGCCCTATGATGACATCATCGGGTTGATAGGCACCTGAATCCGTCTAGAAAAATGAACCTGACCCCCTCTCCTTGTATCATTGGGTTGAACCCACTTTCCCTTCATGTATCAATCCTTTTCCAAATGTCCACTCAAATGATAGAGTCCAAAAGAAAAACTTCTTCTATAGGTGGATATATTAGGAATAATAATCTTACCGTAAAAACAAGAATTTGGGACATTTTCATACAAAATTATTAATGATAATTCATCCTTAGGAGATAATAGGAAGATAATGTCAACAAGAGTTGAGGAGAGATCATATTCCGCTAATAAATGTTCATAATATCCAAATCTGATGTTTTCAGTTTCTTTATCAAATTTAATCAAAACACCAATAGAAAGAGCAATATCATAAAGGATTATTGGGTGATAAAATATCCAATTATGACTATAATTTTTTTCCTAGACTTGAAGAGAATAATTCTTATGATAAAAGGGATTGAAGTTGTAATTACATTCCTGAATGTGTAGATAGCCAATCATGAATGAAATTGACCTAAACCCCTAGTCCTTCACCTTCAACTAATCAGAAGGGAAAATTATATGAAAGATTCCATGCCCTAAATAGATACACCACGAGGACATAAAATGCCAAATAGAGGATACACGATAGAAAAGATCCTCCATCCTCCATGGATTTGAACTAGACAAAAGAATGAAATGGGAAATAATAGAATGGTTGTCAAGTTTCATTAACTCTGCAGTGGCATTCTCATTGGCAATGACATGAGAAATGTTTCCCTTCTTTGAAATCTGACTTGAATCCATATCCTTAAACTGATAGAAAAGGAGAAAAAAACTAGATCCCCTGTCCATAGCAAGGTCACCCGAGTGTCATATTCGATAGTCTGACTCACATCACCCATCTCAATCTCGACTTCCACAAATTTTCTCTTTTCTATAACTATCGAGGGGAGATACACGTTTTCTTCGGCCACCACAACCTTAAACCATTAATCTCCCTCTACGAGTGACACCATCAAGTTTAACTGAGGCTTATTAGTGTTATCGCATCCCTACAATCACCATTTTTTTGTTGGATTTATGAATCTCATTCAGCCTAGCAATGAAACCAGGTCTGTAGTGTCCATTCATCATCAATCCATGATTACCCTCAAAATCATCACCTCCAGTCAGGAGTGTAGATCCTAGATAATGTAGAATCCCTATATGAAGAAACCCTTGTTTCCCGAAACGTGATAATTATCATCGAATGAGAGCTCCACACCCCATAGACTCATCTCCACATATTATTCATATGGAAAATTTCAAATTAATTTTTATATCTTATTTATAATATTTTATATATTTCATATATAGATAATAATTAATTTTAATATTATTGATATTATCTTATATATAAATTATAATCAAATTCATATTTCATTAGGTTTATATAGTTGGATATATATACGTGTTCTTTGGTTTATCTATCTCAGACACACCCAAACATGTATTTGGGTTCTTCACACACACAAACACATATTTATATATTATTAAAATGTAATAAATTTTATTGTGTATAGAAATTCAAACATAAATATTATATATGTATGCATTATATAATTAGTGAAATCTTTTTATTATGAAATATTACTCATATTATTATAATATATTTTTTTACATATATAATTTAAAATATTGAAATATTGATAATAAATTAAATATAAATAATAATGTATAATATATATATATATATATGAATACAATTGATAATCTATATAATTAGTAAATATCTTTATATAATTAGTAATATATATTTAAAATATTTCTATGTAAAAATAAATATATTTCAATATAATTACACATTTATATAATAAATGATTTATTTTTAAGAATATAAACTCCTGGATATAAATAATATTTTTTTCAATATAATTTATAATTTTTAAATCTAAATAAAAAGTAACTTTATTCTCTATATATAACTCATAATTTATACATATATATAATTAGTAATTACTATAAATATTTTTGTCATATTCAATTTATTATATTATTATATTTAATAAAAAATTAATATAATTAATTATATTTATATTCAAAAAATATTTATTCATTTATATATTAAATATTATTTTTTAAAATGAAATTTATAATATTAAAACAATTCAAATAATAATAAAAATAATTTTTTATTTTTTATATAAATAATATATACACACACACATCTATATAATAGCAATATTAAATCTATTTTATTATACTTATTATAAAAATTACTTTTAATTTTGCATTTTTATAATTAACAATCTATTATGAGGAATTAATTTCAAGTCAGATAAGATGGTTTCATCTGATTCCACGCCTTCACCATTTAAGGGTGAGGGGGTTTTTGATTCCTCTGTAGCTATCAATAGTACTCCAAGCATTGAGCCTTCCTCTAATCATGACCAAGAGGGGTTTAACCATGATGTTTTAAAACATCCCATTAGGGATTCTTTTCGAAGTTATCAAACTAATGCACATTCCCTTATAGGACCTCCTATTTTGGGTACTACATGTAGCATAGGAGTCAAGAACATGTTTACAAATTTACTTCTTTTTCATCACTTGATTTAATTGATGATACTGTTGAAAAAGTAAAGTTATTAGAATCTAAAATTGTAATTAATGGTGCAATAAAACAAATAAATGTTTTGGAACTTGAGACTCCTAAAACTAGTATTTCATCTAGGGGAATGGATAATGATAATAAAAATAACTCTTGGAAGCAAGCTAAAAATTAAAGAAGAATTCATTGTCCATATAATTGTGGTGCTCAAGGTACCCTTCATAACATGGACACTAGATCTCAGTCTCCCAATGTATATTTTTTATTCTTATCTTCACAAGTTTGGCATGTTTGGTGTCTAAATATTTTAAGTATCTTTCCATCAATTTTTTCTGGGACCAGTTTTTATGTTTTTTCAATATTTTGGTACTTTTGGACTCTCTAGAGATTATGGATTTTTTCAAACTAGTTATTGGGGTTTCTGATTCAACATGGGATCTTATGTTATTCTATTCTTAGTCGATTGACTCATTTTGAGGTTGTTTTTCTTTTTTTCTTAAATTAGGTCCCTTGTAGCAGAATTGCCTCACCCTTGTATCATTTTACTTTTCTTTCATAAAGGGATCATGGGTTTCAAACCCATAGTTTATTATATTTTGATAACTAATAATATATCCTGAAAAACATATATACATTTATATTTTTCATGTAATTGATTAAAAAATTATATTTTTAAATAAATAATTTATAATTTTTTTAAAATAATTTTGTTTTATTTTATACATGATTGATATTAAATTTAATATTTATATTTAATTATTAATATATAGAAAATAATCCTTTATTAATTTAAATATAGTTATCATTAAATATTTATCTATTATTATATAATTCCAAAATGTTATAAGATTTTATTTAACATATTTAATGACAATTAAATATAATTAATAATTATTAATATTATGAATATAATTAGTAATTTATTATAAATGTTTTGTATTTAAATTTAAATTTTAATATTGGAATATTTATTTATAAATTTATACAATTGATAATATACGTTAAAAAATATTTACATATTTATAAAATTAATAATATTTTTTAAATGAAATTAATTATATTATAATATAATTATTAATTATTAATGTTTTTTTACAATTAACAATCTTTTAAATTTTAAAATTTTTTTCTTATGGCTTTGTCAATGATATTATTAGCACCAATAAAGGCTCATGTAAGATTTAAATGGATCTTTTTGAAGCTACATAAGAGTAAAATTGGTATTTTTGAAGCTATATAAGATTAAGCGCTGTGTTTTATCCTCACTAATTTTAGTGTTGATAAAATAAATCATTATCAGCTCTAAATTTAGCACTGATAAAATATCACTTTATCAATGCTCATATTTTTAGTTCTAATAAAAGAGTTACTTATCAACAGTCTTTAATAATCATTGATAATGGTTTGGGATTCTTTTTAAAATAACTCCAACCGTGTCACCACTGGGCAATGTTCCTCAAGTATTTTTAAAGGCCAACCTATGTCCATTTTTTACATAATATTTTAGAATATTTGAGTTCAAAAAACTGGGGTATATGATTCAAAACATTTTCTAAATGATTAATATGTAATAATTCATGTTTTTCTGAACACTTCTATTTTCTTTTCTCGAGTGTTGAAGGAGTCTGAGGGAGTTATCTTTTATTAATTTTAAACATGTTAATTTCTTTTCAAAATTTTGAATTATATCATATTTTATATTATGTAACATATATTATCTATTATAATCCATGATTCATATTAGTGTGTATACCTTATATTTCAGTTTTTATGGATAAGGAAAATAACTAATGTAATATAAATATATTACAGATGATGTTTTTTCAAATGTAAAAACATCATTTTTAAAGTAAAAACATTTCATATTAAAATTTGAATATGAAGTAAATATTATATATTACAATGAATTTGAAAATATATCTTGTATGTATTTATTTCAAATAAAAAATCTTTCATATTAGAAAATATCTTACATTTTGGAAAAAAACCTCACATATTTGTTTTTGACGAATTTAAAATCCTTACATATTAAGAAAAACCTTGTGTTTTAAATTTCAACTAAAAGAATAAAAACTTATGTGTTTATAGATATCATACATCTTTATTTTTTAAGGATAAACCTTACGTACTGATAAAATTCATATATATTTTCACTTTTATAAAGGAAAATATATTACACATTCTGAAAATATATAAAGTTTAGGAAAATATTTTACATATCTAATTCTCTCCAAGGGAAATATATTACTTATCATCAAAATATACTACATATTCTCTAAATGTTCTTACCCAAGAATATATATCATGTATTTTTAGTACGTCCGTTACTTTTCTGAATTTATGACTTTTTCTTGAATATACATTTATATATATTATGTATCCAAGGGAGAACTTTTCCTTTACCAAATATATGATTTTGAAGAATAGATATATTATGTATTACATTTACCATAGAAGGAAACCATCTGATAAGGGGAAACTATCAATCGTAAGCTATAGTCTTTACTTTGTCATACTCTATGATTGATAATGGAATTATCAATCATAAAACATTGATTTTAGAAGTCTTATTATATAATAAATACCTCCTTAGTCTATAATATACGCACCATGATTTATGGTGTCATGGAATGGTAATATTCAAAACACCATGAACATCCTTGGTTAATAGAAATTTAATACGTTTGATATCGTGATGATGAACACATATTTTCCTTCCTTCATTAAATTGATTTAATTGGGTTGAATCTGTTTTAAAAAAGGAAATGCATCCTTGAGTATTATGATGTGAATATTTCATCTGAAATATTATTATTTCTTGGTCAATGTGAATTAACATAGAGAATATTTTTTGAGGTTCCAAGAAAATTTTATGTTGTTTGGCTATAAAATTCTTTATGTAGAACTTTTTGACTCATTGAGTAGGGAGATTTATACACCTTCCTTCTATCTTATGGAATGCATGTTGCTTGATATGTTGTGATGTAACATCTTGTTACATTTATTTCAGGTGATTATTAAACCTTGTCATCGTTTTCCTTTTTATTATTTGGGTAGGGCTGAGAAAGAGTTGGGAAGATTCCTATAACAGTGAAGTTAGATATTTGTTAGATTCTTAGCATCAAAACTATTTTTTATGTAGCCTACTAGGGATTTACCAACCATGTAATGTGGTTACCTGATGTGTATGTTCTAAAATAATAATAAATCTATTTTTAACAAATAGAGATGGGTTTTCCAGTGATTTTGGAATTTTTAAAATAAACAACATGTAATTGGGTTACATGTCATGTAAAGTATTGAGTGTTGTTTTTAATGGTATTTTGGATGAAAATATTATTTCATTCCCTCCAGAAATCTTTTCTCTTGACTCAAGATCCATCCCCAGATGATTTTGGGGCCCTCAAACCCTTATGGGTTATTTCATTCAATAATAGAATGTAGTTCTGGTTGCAATGTGACTTTTCGGGTAAGTGTTCTCCCAATATATTCATCTTTCTCTTTCCATAATTTGAGTTTTACATATCATCTTTGAATTGATGGATCTAAACCATGTATTGTTGAATATTGTTTCTAGGTTGAGTTCCTAGATCTTCTACACTTTTGTTCTTGTTAGTGGGTTCCATTGAAGGCTTTGTGTTTCCGTGATAAAGGTAGGTGGTTCCGTTATGATGACCAAATTTGATTAAACCTTAATTTCAGGATTTAAATTCAATTGTATGATTTAAAATTAATTACTTTAAACTATTTTCAATTGGTTTATTAAAAACCCAATTCTATTGAATTTGGGGATTTTAATGAGAAATTGGATTTTTTGCATGAAATTAGAGGAAAACCCAATTTTGTTGAATTGGGATGTGTTGTGAAATTGGATGGAAATTGTTTAAATTAAATTATAGAATTTAAATTTTGAAATTTATTTGATGAAATTAATTTCAAATTGGTATTTCAGAAAAACGAATTAAAATGGTTTTGATAGAAACCCAACAGTTTTATCTTAGAAAAAGGTATGTTTTGATAAAAAAATCTGTTTTGGTTTTTAAAAGGAAAATCATCAATTTTGAAAATGGATAATGGGATGAATTTTATTTTAAATAGTTTTAAAATAATTTTCCCACCTTTGATTTTATTAGAGATCATGCAATCCTAGGTAGTTAGTGAGTTATTAGGATTATAATCTTTTGATGCTTTACAACTAAAACAAAACATAGTGCAGCGGGTCACATCCCTGATGGGAGGGTGACTAGTTGCCTTTGGCTAGTGTGAGAGGGACATCTGTATACGCATATTATCATGATCACCTTCAAGTTTGTGAGGATTACATATCCTAGAACAATCGTACCATTTGGAAGATGACCATTTTTCTCTCTTATTTATATTTGAGATATAAATGTGTGATAATGTTTGTAAACTATTTTTCAGTACTAATTTATTTATTTAAACTATATTAAACAAATATTCTGTGATTCCATTTATTTATAGTATTTACATAATTTGAAATTCAAAGAAAGAATTATTTTAATTATGATCTGAACTTCCATACCTATTTATTTGAACTTGAAATTTTTTTGTGGTTAATTAAATGATGGAATCATATTATGTAATCATTGGTGAGACCCTAATGGTATTTTATCTCAAACCCTACCTATTCTTTGGGTATTTATAGATTATCTTCTTCCAGGTTCGAGCAAGGGTAATGTTCCACTTAGAGGTGGTAGTAGTTGTTGATCTTTGGTCTTGGAGAGTTGTGTTCATTGGGACTTGGGTTTTATATTATTTTTTTGGTACATTGTTGTAGTACATTGGGATTTTTTACATATTTGAATTTTTGTACACTACTCCCTGTGGAGTTTTTCTTTTATGAATACTGACTTGTTTATCTTCTTTCGCAATGCTTGTGGAAAAATTATTCCCACCTTCAGGTTGTATAATTTTAGATGATAGTTGTCAACTTATGGGGATCAGGAATACCCTTCGCACCATGTTAGGAATAGATCAAATATCGGGTTACTAGGGAACTCTAGTTGGTTTGTGACAAATCAGTATCATACGGGCAGGTTTTTTATCTTTCCTTAATGTTAGTATGCAATTGTGTGATGATGTGGGGACTTAAGAGGTAGTTGAGATTGATTTCACGATCAGATCTCATCGCAATGAGACTTAAATCACCAAGGGTCATTTGGGAAAGGAAAATTGATGGTTAGTGCTAGTATTTTCCCTTATTGTTTTTGGATAGATTGAAATCCAAATCTTGTGTTCTTATCTTTTGTGATTAATTATCCCTTAATGCTCTATTTGAGTGTTAAATTTGATGTCTTAATTGTTGTATACTAATGTTGTGTAGCAACATTCCCCTGAGAAAGCATGTGAATTGGATCCATGAGGAAGATTATACTGAACCGCAGTAAGAACATCCTCACATGGACCTATGTCTGTTCAAGGTAATTTTGTGTATTACCCAAGATCTAGGATAAGAACCTGTGCCTGTTCCCATTTAGTCTCTAGATATGGAACCTCATAGGGATGTTATCTAGAATTTTTCTTAAGAGTTACTTCTCTAGAATCCACCGGTATTCAAAGTATCCAATGGTCCTCATGTGGTTAAGGAATTGTTGAGCAGGATGAAGTGATTGTTTAAATTCATGGAGAAATCTGAAGAGATCAATGTAAAGTGTTCACCTTCATGCTGGGGGGACTGAGCGGGAGATGGTGGGACACAATGATGATGGTAAAGAAACATGAGGGATTATAGTATAAATACATCAAGGATATTTTTACTAATAAGTTCTATATAGAGTCGATTTTTTATCCAATTATTTAGAGTTCTACAAACTTGAGCAGGCTGAAACAATTATTACAGACTATGAAAACCATTTTGCAGAGCTAGTACAGTTTTAACCTAAGGTAGTATCAAATGATAATAAGAATAATTGAAGATTTGAGTTGGGATTTTGAGCTAAGATTCATTATTAGGTTTTATTTCTAAAGCTTTCTTCTTGTGATTGTGTTCTAGATAGAGTGTTGATGGTAAAAATGCACTTGGCTGGAAATTCAGGGTTTTTGGGAGTTCCATTTTCTCCTAGTGACAGTGTGAATTCCTCAAATAGAAATTGGAAATGTGATGATTATCATGGTGTATTTTTATAGTAGAGCTTTTATAGACCTCCTGAAGTTCCTGTAAGAGGCTCTCTGATTTGTTACCAGTGTGGAAATCGTGGGAATTTTAAGAGGGTTTTCTCTAAGGTTCCTAGGATCTATGGAACCTACAGACGCACGAGTCACTTGTAGAAGTTCTTCCATATCTTCTCGACTTATTATAGTGTCACATGATTATCAATTCCTATTAAAACTATGGTGTAATCAGATTCTTAAAAATCAAAGGGGTTTCTGCCGCATGAATTTAGAATGAAGCCTCTTCACACAGTGTAAGAGTATCCAGAGAAATTTGACATGAGTACAATGACTGTGATAGATACCATTACTATATCTTCATTATTAGTGACTAATATATCTGATACTATTTCATCTCATTTGTTTATTTTAACCCATACTATTAATTTTCTAAATCATCCTACAAAGATTTTTTCTTCTGTAATGGATATTTCTACTCACCTTGGAACGAAGAGAGAGGAGAGTCTTTGTTGTCCCAATTATGTTTTCCCCTTATTAGATGTCGATCTTTCTAGGATTTTTCTAGTTATTGGAATGAAACTACTTTATGTCATATTCGAGATGGATAGGATCATTGCCAATAAATCCTAGAATGATTGTTATCTTTAACGGGTCTCCATTACTACACCCGATGGTGTATGACTTATCTTTCATCGATAATGGGACCCATGATCAAGTAGATCTGGAACTTCTAATCTAGATTTTTAGAAAGTGACATATGTGTTCGCCTTTGATCTAGAATGATAATATTTGAGAGGTGGTCTCCTTCTAGTTTTCATCTAGTTTCCCAATGTGTTTCCTTCTAACTTCTCTAGTATTTTTCGGGTAATAGAGGTAGAGTTTTCTATCTACTTTCTGGTACTAAACCAGTGTCTATTTCTTCTTACCGGATAGAAATACGTGAAATGAGAGAGTTAAATATTTTATTGGATGGTTTTCTAGAGAAATTCTTTATACGCCTTAGTGAGTCGCCTTGGGTGGCACTAGTTCCCTTTGCTAAGAAAGATGGTGGTTCACTTCCCCTTTGTGTTTATTAATGAAAACTTGATAGAGTCATGAAAAATAAAAAGTATTTTTTACCATGGATTAATGATATATTTAATCATTTGAAAGGGAAAAAGTGGTTATCAAAGATTGACCTTTGATCTGGTTGCCATAAGTTGAGGATAAAAGAACCTGACATTTTGAAAACTACCTTTCAAAGAAGGTATGAAAATTTGAGTACCTTTTCATGAATATTGTTCTGAAAATGTTATTATGGAAATTATGTATTTAATTAAGATAGTTTCCCATGTGTATCTTGATATATCTGTTGTTTTATTTTTGGATGGCATCCTCATTTACTCTATGTCTGAGGAGGAGCATGTGTATCATCTGAGAATAGTTCTAGAATTGTTGATAAATTATAGTATTTATGATTATATTTTGAAATTTTATTTATATATTTAGGAAGTGAAATTATTTGGACGTGTGGTGTCTGGAAAAAAATTTTCAGTTGATCCTAAAAAGGTAAATGTTGTTACGACTTGGGAAAAACTAGAATTTTTTTGAGATTTAGATCTTCTTGGGTCTAGATGTGTATTATTATTGGTTCATTAAGGACTTCTCAAATTTGTATTCTATGATGAATTATCTGAATCAGAAGGGTTTAATGTTGTCTTGGGATGAAAAATATCAGAATTGTTTTTTTGATATGAAAAATATTTTGACTACTACTCTAGTGTTGACTCTTCTAGTGGCTGGGTAAAACTATGTGGTCTTCTTTGATGCATCCGATTCGGGTTTGGATTAATTTCTTATGCAGGGTGATCAGGTCATTTCTTATGGGTCTCAATATCTTAGGCCCGATAAGAATAATTACCCGACCAATAAACATGAACTTGTATTTGTGATTCACATATTTAATAGTTTAAGCATTACCTTTACATAGAAGGGCATACCATGTTTTCAGACCACATGATCTTGAGTTATATCTTCTCTCAAAAAGATTTGAATCTCCACTAGAGGAGTTGGGTGGAATACTTAAAATATTTTTATTTTTATATCACATATGCCTCAAGGAAATAGAATCCATTGTAAATGCTTTGAGTGGGAAACGTCCAACTCATGAAGTGAAAGAGTCATCAGAAGTGTTGAACTTGATGGATCTTTTTGAACAGTTTCATATTGGAGTTTGTGAAATAGGGTCCAGGGTTTCTTTGGCTAGTGTTCAGTTTATATCTACTCTTATCGAGATAATTTTTTAGGAATAGAATATTTATGATGAGTTATGTATCTTTATAGACTCTCTTTATGGGGGGGAGACCATGTTTGACAGGTCACTCTCCACCAAGGGAATTCTATGCTACCAAAATCACTTTTTTGTGCCATTAGTTATAATAAAATATATGATGGGGGATTTCCATAAATCCAAGTGGGTAGTGAACCCAGGAACCATGAAGACGTTCTATGACATGCAATGCTGATTTTTGTGGCTAAGTATGAGATAATACATTGTTGAATTTGTCTCTCATTGTTACATGTGGAAACAGGTCAAGGCCAAGCACCAGAAACATTCGGGTTTGTTTTATCCACTTCTAGTGGCTACATGGAAGTGGTTTGATATATCTATATATGTTTTGGTTGGGTTTCTGTGTTCCAAGATAAAGAATAATTTGATATGGTTTGTGATTGATCGACTAACAAAATCAGCTCACTTTGTACCCATTCGTGATACAACTAAAGTTTAGGAGTTGCGAAATTTCTATCTAAAAGTTATTTTTAATTTTCCCAGAGTTTCATCCTCCATGGATTATAACATAGATCCTCAGTTCAGTTCTCATTTTTTGATAGGACTTCAGGAGATACTGGGATATCATGTCTGTTTGAGTAATCATTACCATCCACAATCAAATGTCTAAAAAAAATATATATACATATTCTTGAGGATATGCTCTGAGCTTGTTTTATCAAATTTTGTGGATCCTAGGATGACCATTTGGGATTGGTTAAACTTTCTAATAACAATAGCTTCCAGTCTGTGATCATAATGGATCCTTTTGAGGCCTTTTATGGCCATTCTTCCAACTCTCTATTATATTGGTCGGTGATTGGTGAAAGTTACATGGTTGGACTGTGACTGGTTCAAGAGAAGAAAATAAAGATTTATTTGATTCAAAAAATAAATTTTATGGCATAGATTCAGTATAAGTCTTATACAGATCGTTATCACAAACTATTGGAATTTCAGTTGGTGACCATGTGTTCTTGAAAGTTTCACATCTGTTGGTTCATTCATGGATTGGGTGAAAAGGCAAGCTTGGTCCTCGTTTTTTGAGACCTTTTTAGGGTTTTGAGAATGTGGGGAAAGTTTCTTACCATTTAGAACATCCATATTAGCTGATGTTGATACGTAACATGTTCCATGTATCACAACTCGCAAAGTATATTTATGATCCATCTCATGTTCTGAGCTTGAGTGATCTTGATATTGAACCTGATTATCCATGACTAAATGACCAATTAGGATAGTTTATTTTGAAAAAAAAGGTACTTTGTGGGAATTTTATACCTTCGGTTCATGTGCTATGGAAGCACAGTTCATATTCTCATTGGACATGGGAGTGTGAGGAACTCATGAGAGATAATTAGTCTCACCATTTAGATATATAAGTTTCTTGATAATATTTCTGGGGACATAATGTTTTTATGGTGGGGAGGTTGTAACATCCCATTAAATTTTTTTCAGGTATGTTTTAAACCTTATTATGGTTTTCCTTTTTTGTTATCTAGGTAGGTTTGATAAGGAATTGAGTGGATACTTATAATGGCGATGTCAGAGATTTGTTAGATTTTCAGCGTCAACCTAATTTGTTTTTCATCCTATTGGTGATTTTCATGCTTTATTAGAAAATGTGAAATTTCTATAATAATAATAAATCCATTTTTAACACAATTAAATAGTTTTTTTAATTTTTGGTTTTTCAATTATATAATGTGTAATTGTGTTATACGTCTTGTAAATTCCGATGTGTTGTTTTTAAATAAGAATTTTGTAAGAAAATTATATTTACACCTCTCGAGACTTCCTTGATCTCAACCCAAGAGTAATACCTAGGAAATTTTGGATCCTTAAAACCCTTCTAGGTTTTTTTATTCAACAATTAAACATGGTTCTAATTGCATTGTGACTTTTCGAGTAAGCGTTCTCCTTGTCTCTCCGTCTATTTCTCTTTCGCTTATTATAGTTTGATATATCATCTTAGGATTGATGGATCTAAAACCTATGTTTTTGAATATTGTTTCTAGGTTGAGTTACTAGATCTTCTGTGCCTTCATTCTTTTTGGTAGGTTTTGTTGTCGGCTTTGTGATTTAGTGAGAAAGGTAGGTGGTTCTGTTATGAGGAAAAATTTTATTAACCCTGAATTGTTTTATTTAAATTAAATTTTTTGATTTAAATTCGATTACTTGAAACAGATTTTAATTTGTTTGTTAAAAACCTAATTCTCTTGAATTTAGTTATTTAAATGTCAAATTTGATTTTTGGTAGGAAATTGGAAAAACCCCCAATTCCATTGAATTTGGATGTGTTGTGAAATTGGATGGAAATTATTAAAATTAAATTGTGTAATTTAAATTTTGAAATTGATTTCATGAAATTGATTTAAAATTGGTATTTTAGAAAAAATGGATAAAAATGGTCTCAATAGAAATCTTGTGGTTTTATCTTATAAAAGGCATGTTTTGATTAAAAACAGTTTTTTTCTTAAAAGGAAAACTAGATCTTTTGAAAAGGTAAAACATGATAAATTGTATTTTTAATTATTTTAAAATAAATTTCCCATCATTTATTGTATTAGATAACATGAAATCCTAGGTAGTTAGTGGATTATTGGGATATCACTCAATTGATTCTTTAAAAATGAAACAAAAATTTGTGCTGCAGGTCACATCCTCAATGGGATGGTGAAGAGTCCACATTATCTAGTTTTAGAGGGACATTTGCATAAACCTTTTTCTATGATAACCATAAAGTGTGTAAGGATATATTATCCTAAAACTATGATACCTTTTGGTAGATAAAGATGTTTTTATCTGTTTATATATGAGATATAAATGTGTGAAAATGTTTGTAAACTACTTTACTTACCTAATGAATTCATATAAACTATTTTGTATAAATATTTTTTGAATCCATTTTTTTAAAGTATTTCAATCATTTGAAAAGTAAAGAATGAATTGTTTTATTTATGATCTGAACTTACACAACTTTTTATTTGAACTTGAAAGAATTATTTGGCTAATTAAATATTGTCGTCTTATTTTGGAATCCATGGTGAGCCCCAAATGGACTTTTAGTTCACATCCTACCTATACCTTGGGTGTTTTTAGATTATCTTCTTCTAGGTTTGAGAATGGGTAAGGTGCCACATGTAGGTGGTAGTAGATATTGATCCTTGGGCTTGGAGTGTTGCGTCAACTGGGACTTGGGTTTTATACTGTTTTTTGGTACTTTACTATATTACTTTGGGATTTTTTTACCTATTTTACTTCAATTAAACTACTCCCTATAGAGTTTTTCTTGTATGAATACAGAATTTTTTAACTGCTTCAACAACACTTTTGGAAAAATCATTCCCACTTTCATGCTTTATGATTCCAGGTGCTAGTCACCAACCTGTTGGGATTGGGAACACCCTTCAGAAAATGTCAGGACCAGATCAATTATTATGTTACCAGGGCACCCAAGCCAGTCTATGACATGTTAAACCATTAAATATACCCATATTGTATTTGAAATATTTGATTTTTACCCCTCTAAACTGCTGATTTTAATTATCATCATTCCTCTTTGATTGTTATCTCTTTTGCATTGAAATTTTCATCATTTTCCCTGGTAAAAAATAACCCATTTAACATTATATATATTATTTTTTGTACCACTCCAACCTTTGGAAATGTACATCATCACTAATCATCAAATAAGGTATGTTATTACTATATCCTTGGGATCGATGAAGATGGATTGATTTAGGGTAGGGTTACTATTTATTTTATTATCTTATATAATCATACTCTTTTTACATTCCTGGTAATATTGTTATTATTTTATGAAAATTGGTTACTATATGTTTCTTATTTCTACTAATTTCTAAAATTTGTTACTTTTCAATGCCTAGAATGTCATCTTTCATTTCTTAATCTTTTAAATTCATACATGAGAATGATAATATCATTAATCCATGTAGTTATGTTGATATAATGATATTTATATATATTTTTGGGAATATTTTAGAAATATAATAAGGAAAAGGAAATATAGAATGATAATGAAGAATGTGAAAATATGTATATGTTAAGCTATTATATACTTGTCATACTATCATTGATGATTATGATGTCTGTTTCTATATGAAAATGATATTATATATGCATATGTTGTTGTGATATTATATACTAATAATATGTCTAATAAATAATGAATAAATAATGATAATGTTAAAATAATAAAGTGTAACTCTATAATATAAATATAATGAATATGGAATGATTTAATAAGTTAAAATTTACTGCCTTATTTTGTTGTTGTCTTAAATAGTTTTAAGGATTGGTTTATTTCTAGAGTATTAGATATTTATTTCATTTCTAGTAGATTATGTTAGTTGAAAATTGGTCATTATACATAGGTGATTTTAGGTGTATTATTCTCATACCCATAGGAGTAGTTTCTACCTCGCTAATATTTCCCTTTTTGAGGATGAAATAATTCGGTTTTGGGTTGGCAGTGAAATTAGACATTCCTTCAAGAGTGATGTAATTAGTTCAACCTTAGTTTAAGACTTTTGATATTTTTAGAGGTTATTTGGGAATTGTGTTGATTAATTATATTAATGAGAGTCATGAGAGATTGTGTGGTTATATTCTATGAGTTATAGAATTGATAGTAAGTGGTTTATGTTATTTTAGGAAGGTGATGTGTGAGGTTAGGTAACATCTTAGTTATTGGTCAATCCATCCATATTTTTTATTTTCATGATAATCCCTCTTTTTAAATGGGTTGATATGGATCCATTACGTGAACCTAATGCCTAGAGTAAAGGGTTTAAAATGATAAAATTAAAAAAAAATCTAATAGAATCAATTTAAATCCTTGTTCAGGGATCACCTATGAATGAAATATGAAATTTAATATAAAAATGAAATGAAGAAATATTATAAATGTAATATCATACACAGAATATATTTTGGTATATCTTCATCTCTATATTAATTTGATAACGATCACATAATGGTAGTAAAAATACATCCCCCCTCCATGGTGTATCCATGGTTTGAGAGAATCCTGATACATTCAGATGAGATATATTCTACCTCTATGTTATTCTAGTTCCCTAAATACAATGCAGAGAAAAATAGAGTTTTTCGAGCATGATGAAGTTTTAACCAAACATCCAATAAGCACCATGTCCAATTCCATCAAATGAAAATTATATTTAAATACAAGATAATGTTTCTTGGTATATTACATTTACACATGCATTTATAATTTAAGAGTAAATGATACTTTGTCAACTCATTCATCCATTTTATGGATGAAAATTATCTCATACATTTCATATTATAAAATGGTATAATAAATGATATAAGAGGTTTAAGACTTCAATAAATTATTACAATTTATCATTAAACTCTTATAAATGTATCCTATATGAAATCATATACCCTTATAATGAATGAAAATCATAATTCTCATGCAAAACTATACATCTAATATATATATATATATGGATTTAGGGAATACCTCCTTCAATATACCACTTTCACTAAAGCCTAATAGACATTATTACATTTCACCTTATATTGTATCATATAAAATAACATATAATTCATATCCAATACTCTTTTATATATCATGAAAAACAAATTTGGAAATATATCATTAAATTCACCATGAAATGCATCATATGTAATACCTTATGAATACTCATCCCAAACACTTTTCGATTGAATAAAATATTTTTTAGAGTAGCTGTATGATTCAAACTCAATTCCCACTTAGTCAAAAATA
The DNA here is from genome assembly GCA_963277665.1 of Viscum album. NCBI lineage: Eukaryota > Viridiplantae > Streptophyta > Magnoliopsida > Santalales > Viscaceae > Viscum > Viscum album. The sequence goes on from OY728150.1 coordinate 1,816,877,688, forward strand.
ATGTGTGACTCAATGGATCTTTATAGAATTGAAAAATATGAATATTTGGATCCATAAATGTAAGAAAAAGATAGGCCTCTAGTAAAGTGTCAATTATATTCAAACTATAAAGTGATCTAAAATGATCTCTGTCAAACACTTGCATATTTAAAACTTTATCCACCTATCTATATCATAGGAAAATATTCATTCTCATATTTTATCTTTGTTCAAGACATTGACTAACCATATTACATATAGCATGTCAATACCATATAAAAAACTCATATTTTCTCAATTATTAGAGTGTAAAATGATTTTATTGATGAATATATCACATATAATTCATCCTTATGGATAATAACATCAAATGTACCTTATCCAAATAAATATACTATATCTAGGAGGGGACTCACACACTATTTTTCTATATCAATTGAGGTCCCAGTTATCATACCCATCAAACAGGATGATAAATCCAATCTTAGTTAAGATCTGATGGATGACATGATCAGCAACATACTCAACCACCCCCTTATTAGCTAAGTTAATATATAGACTTGAATAAGTATGGTATTAAAGTATTATGTTTCACATTCTAGGTATGTTTCCAACCATGAGTATTGGGTACTCAAATATGATTCATGCACCCCTATTATACCAACAACATCTATATGACACTCCATGTGGTATACCAAGTTGGTCATCTAGTGCACATAAAGAATATTATTCTTTGTTTTGTGCCTTTTGAGGATGTTATGTATCTCTATAAAAGAATCATACTCATTATATCCTTAAAATTTCATCTTAACTCATAATACTCCATGACGAAAATCAATTAGGGATAACTCAAATTCATACCTTGTAAGGTCATTTATCACTGAACTTCATGAAATGTATATCTATATATAAATTTATGAATCCAATGTGAAAGAATTATACAATGGAGGTTAACTTTAATATGTTACATTTTAATATTATTAAACTCTTTTTGAATATTTAATATAAGTATTGGTTTGTCATATCATATATGACAAACATCTATATCATCTTTATGTTTTCTATGATTTATGGGTTTTATTAACTAATTATATCATATATAATTAATATCACATCTCTATGTGAACATATAATAAAAACATCACACTAAAATATGTAGTGAGGAAAATATATGATGTATGATAGTTTGAATAATGGTGATACTTATCAATCATATCCCTAATTTTTCAGCTAATTAATCATATTAAAACCTCATAACTTCATAACATCAAATGTTATGATGTAAAATTCTGTTTATTACTTAAAACCATTTATGTTCATCATCATCACCCTTATAAATATTTATATTAATATTTTCCCTTGTAATAATATAATTAATTACCTTATTATTTACTAATAATTCCTAAATTATTTTAGGATATTATGTTAAATTCTATGTAAACTTATACTGGTATAATTTTTAACTTCTATTAAGTCCAAACATAATCCCACTAACATCTTAGAAAATATATACCTTTTAGAATATTTTTTTAAGATAATAAAACCCTTTTTTGTTTTAGAAATAACTCTTATTTACTTTTTATGGGTATATTTAACAAATAAACTATTATTTCCATGTTATATTTGGTATTATATACATTTTCAACATTTTCATTGTAAAATAATACTATATTTAAATATACCACTTATGGGTGTAAGTTATACATTCCATCATATTTTAACAAATATTTGGATAAACATTTTTATCCGTATATTCTTCTCAAAATATGTTATGGAAATTAATGAATCATAAAACATGTCTATAAATTTAATCATCTCATATTTTTTCACAATAACTCTTTGTTTTTGAACAAATACTCTTATCATATAAGATAAATAATATGAAAATACACACCCTTTTATTAAGAGTCATTTTAACTTGACACATTTCATTATGTATAATCTTTTGATGTAGAAACTATTTAATTCTTTAATATAAATTATAATCTCAAAAAATTATTATGTTATTTTGAAACTCCTTTATATTTACAACACTTTTAAAATATACATTTGGTATAACAGACCCTTAAAATAAAATATTTGATCTACATGATACCCTTATTATACATTGAAATTCCATGGAGTTTCCAAAACAACTTAAATTATTATGATAATTCATTATATATAATTATTAATCTTCTCATATCTGACAAACCTAGATTTAAATTACCTTAATTGGATACTTAAGGAAAAATTACTAAATTCTTTATCTAGTTTTTATTCTTTGATTGGAACTTTTATCCACTATTACTGTCTATAAAAAAATTATTACCAATATATCATATTCCCTGTTAACTTATTCTCAATAATTTGACAATATCAAGTAGACATTATGAATTCAATCATATTTCCATAAATTTCCCTAAAATAAAATTGTTTGAATTTTCTAACCATAAAAATTTAATTTAATCACCATTAAAGATTATTATTTAATTTAACAAATCATAAATAATGTGTATTGTAACCCTGATCTCATTTTATTAAATAAAAATTATTTATATGCTCTTTTCATGAGAAAACTGAGATAAATATACACATCTTATGATAATTTTATCCAATTTTGGAGAATATAAGTTATCAATATAGAAACTCCTTTGATCCATTACTTGAAAAAACTCATCAAGATCCAACCTTTCAATTATTACACATTTTTTGAAATTTATATAAATTTATAACTTTTTTAAAACATATAGTTTATATCATATATCTATCAAAACAATAGAATTGAATTTTATAGATGTTTTAAAGAAACATTTAATCTCATCGAGACATCAAAATATTTAATCATATTGAATATAATTTGGAATTTCTAGTCATATTAATTATATGAGACTAAAATTCCATATATTTTTTATATACCCAATAATATTGAGTACATGAGTGAATAATAAGATTTCTTTGTTTATTTGTTATCTAATCCCATTGAAACCTTGAATGAATCACTTTATACTTCAATAAGCATCAAGATTCACTTGTTGAATAATTTAAGCACTTAGTTACTCAAGAATAAACTATTTTTAAACATATAATTTTCCTTATGAACTTTTCTTAAGACAAAAATATTGCTTAAGAACTTTTCTTAAGTTATTGGTCTTCGGTGTTTCTTACATTAAGATTATCTTACCAATGATTGATCATAAATTTTTTCCTGATGATGATGGTGATATTATATAAAAAAGAAGCTTTTATCATATGAGTATCATGTATTATCAACCATTTAGTAAGTAATTTTATTAAACGATCTCCCACTAAAATGATTACCCCTTTTGGGCATAATATTTATTAACTGGCCAATATTTATATTTCCTTGATAAATGAGCCTTATTTGGTGTTACTGTCACCACTTAGCTATTGAGGGGGGAATTATCACAATTATAACATCTATTAATATTGGATAGTGGAGAAAATAACTCTTTTTCCAATCCATCATATAGATAATCAAAAATATATTCCAAAACTAACCTAATCCTATTAGGTTCTCCCATATAGTTTGACCTAAATAAAATTCCAAAAACATGCTAAAAAAGAGAAATTGAGGAGAAACCAACTTCAGAATAACCTACCCAAGTATGTTATAGTGTCACCTATACATTATTTCCTAACACAATATAATCTTAGGGAACCCATATTTGTCATGACCTAGCTGGTTGGATGATCGAGGTATTGAAAAGCTTCTATTTGGAAGCAATATCTCACTTAGTATTTGAGGGGGATTTTAATCTCACAATCTCATCTCATGTTATTCCATTTATGTATGAATGATTCTAGTAATTTAGTTTGGAATCTTATTATCTCTACAAAATCAATTGGTTAAAACCATATTGATGTGTGAATCATTACACAACCCATATGTTTATGTTACTCACCCAAAAAATAGATGTTAAACATATTTATACATATACAAATGCATAATTTTCATAAGGTACATGAACACTTCATATAACGTCATAAAGTTATATGATATTCAAAACATCCTCATAAGTAATACCATAGTGATAGATAACTAACCCAATTAAATGAACTAGATAATGAATAAGCCTCCAGGAAGGTAGGTTTTCTATTCCCAAGTCCATCTACATGAGGATACTTTAACAAAGAGATAATTTAATTGATCATAACTCTAAAACATATTATGCATAAACAATATCCAACAACTAAATTCAATTTCATAAATTAAATTAAAAAATAATTTTAATGGAGATAATAATTTAAATTCAATATAGATTCATTCCTAGCATGTAATGTAAGTAATTATCTATGAAGTAGTTTAACATTTTAAACTAAAGCATTCAATATTCATCCTATAAAAATTTTATAACTTTGAATAAATTAATGAGTAAACATTAAAAAAATGAATAATTAAAATATTTAACATTGATATAATCAATTATGAACAATTCATAAACAAAATATAATTATAATTTTTTTATAATTTTAGTTGTATATTTTGGAAATTCCATAAATTTTAACATAAACGTTTTTATAATCTAATTTTCTATTATGTTAATATTTTAAGTAATATAATATCACATATTTAAGTATTATTTATTCCTTGATCATATAATTTACCAAAACACTTTTTGACATGGAATAAATAACATCTAAATAAGGCCTCATTTTATTTTAGACAATCTAAAATAATTATATATAAACAATTCATAATTTAAATATAAACTACTATATATTTTGACCTTCTTTCATAATTTCTACCACATTATAATTTAACTCTTATGATTTCTAAATAAACACTTTTATTTCTAGATCATAAGTCAGTTAATATAATTTATTTAAAATGTATTTAAATATTAACATTTAATATTTGAGATTATAAAACTTTCATAATCTTTTACTTAATTAATTAAAAAACTGTTATAATTAATTAATTATTTATAAATTCCTTATAAATTAAACATTCCTAAAATAAATTTTAATATGATTAGTAAACACTATAAACCATTAAAACCATATAAGAATCTTAAAAAAATTTAAACTTTTCTATTTGCACAAGGGTAGATAGGCTTGACCCTTACTCAACACAAACTTCATAAGGGTACTGATCTCTTACCATTACATGAACCATTCACGTAAAGTTAAAACTTGTATTAAGCTTGTGTGAACTTATTCACATAAAGGTATGTCATTTCACATATATGCAAATAGTTGAATACCTTTACATTGATAAATGAAATCCTCAAATACCTTTATGTGTCCTCTCATGTATATGTATTGTTTTTGTTACCTTTACATAAACATAGGATTCCACGTTTCATAAATGTAGCTTGTTGTAACCCTTATGCAAGATTTAAAGCTACTAAAAAACCTTTGTACAATGACATTTATTCTACTTTAGGAAATTCTAAATTACTCTTACATAACCCCATTCATATAAGGATAAGTGACAAATTACCTTTACGTGACCACTCACATAAAGGTATAACCTTTGTTACCTTTACATGTAAAGGTATATATACCGCCTACCCTTATGTATACCAGTTCGTGTAATGGTAAATTGGGGTTACCACTATATAGACCGGTCTATGTAAGGGTTAGGTGACACGACCCTGTATAGAGAACACCCTGTACATAGGTAATTCCTTGGTTAACTTTACAAAACCAACTTACATAAAGTTAAACAATTTTTTTATTTTTTTTAAAAAAGTTTAGAAATCGGGAATTGCTATGTTTTTCATGATTACTTTATTTAAATAAATATTTCCTAAATCTGAAGCATCAATTACCTTCTATATTGATAATTTGTTTTAAAAAATACTAATAACACATTCTATATCAAGTAGAAGTTATTTTAACCCTTGTATAAGGATCACCCATGCAAGAAACATGAAATATTTTATAAAACAGAAATAAATAAATGATATAAATGGTTTAACTTACACTGAAGATCTTCTGCAATATCATCATCTTTATATAAATTTCATGAAGATAACATATGAACAACCAAAATGCATCCCATCTCCATGGTGTATCCATGGGCTAAGTGAATAATCAAATGTTTATAATGGATCTATTCTACCTCCACAGCATGCTGGTTCCTCAAACACAATGGATAAGAATAAAGAAATTTTTTGAGAAAGAGGGAGTTTTGTCCAAGAATCATGGAAGCACAAAATATACTAACATAGAATGAAAAAGATATTTAAATCCATGATAATTCTTCTCTAGAAACTAAATTTAATCATGCATTTATAATTTATGAGTAAATTCTTCTTTGGAAGCTCATGAATCTATCATATTGATGAAACTTCTCCAATAAATTCAATCTTATGAAAATATATAATAAATGATAGCATAGGTGGGATACTCACTCAAATGATAACTACTTATCTTTTTGTTGTTAAGTATGTATCCTATATGAAACAATATACCATTATAATGCATGAAAATAATAATTTACATAAAAAACAATACAGTTTATATATATATATATATCATATATTGAAAAATATTTATTTAGGGAATATCTACTTAATGGATGCACTATGAACTTTGAATTACATGGATCGTAGGCCCAAAGTCTAATACATCAAAACTACATTAGTCAAAACTACACTAAAACAACCCCACCCAACACATCTATAAGTCCACGCCTAGATCACCACCAAATGTTGATATCTTCTTATAGTTCCCTGTGTAGAGTTGCATGGTCTAATAACATGTTCTCCATATCTCATCTCTAATTCTAGGCCCATTTTTCTCCACCTAGTGACTACAAATACTCTAATCTTTTATCTCAAGGATAATTTAGTATAGGTGAACCATGATCTATTTCAAGGTAAGACACCTTGTGTCCTAAAGTCTCATGATGGTATAAATGCTATGTTCCCAAAGGCCTAATTTTTGGTCTTGAAATATCATTTGGTATGAATTGTATAGCTGTTACAGTATCCCACAATAGTACTTTCTCTACTAGAGTACTTCTACAGTACTTGTGAAAATTTACACCAACCCAGTTTTAAACCAATGTTTTAGGCAAGATGACAGGGTAACTTTACCACTCAAGTAAGCCCCCAAATTCATCTTGGTTATCCAAAAATAAAATATTAAGTTAAAAAAACTAAATTATTAATTTAAAATGGTAACTAAATAATTAATGTCCAATAAAAGTGTTAGCATGCTCTATAAAATATTATTTAGTAGAAACATCTTGTATTATGTGATAATTATTATACCTTAAAATGATGTGGTTATATTATTAATTTTTTAATTACTATTAATTTTTATTAAATGTATTTTTGTTTAATTTAATTTTATTGTATGTTCTTATTTTATTGATTTCTTGCTTATATGAATATCTATTTTCTTGATTATATATCTATGATTGTATGATACTATAAATTCATGTTGGAATGCCTTTCAATTATTTATATAATTAAAAAAGTTTTAATCATTACCCCTTTGAATCATTAGTATGTCTTATTTGGGTTTTTTATCCATTTAAAAATTCTTGGAGTTGTCCACTATTGAGGATCATAAATTTGGTTTTAGAGGAAAACATACCCTGGTACTCGATTGGAAAATGAATTTTCTAACAGTGCAGTTAACCATACCAGAGGGATGATTAGGGGACAATGCCATTTTCACTTCTTGTGAAAGGTTTTTGTAATTATGTGAGATTTTCTAGAAACTATGTTGTTTTGGTTTTGGAGATACAGTAGCTCATGTATGGTTGGCACATAGTTTTTCTAACCTTGTGGCCAAACTATCAGATCTGTTCAAGTCATTAAAATTTTGATAAATTTTCCAAAATTACCTTGGTGGATTTAACTAACCTTTTCATCATTTCTTCCCCAAAATGTATTTAGCTCTCTCCCTTAGCATTGGAGCTTCTACCCTATCCTATGTTCTAGATTACACATGATTCCTTATTGGTTTGTTTTGAGGTATGTTAATTTCTTTATGATTTCGGCTTTATTTTCCATATTCTACCTTTTTCCTTCCTTTTCTATAGAAGTGTAAAACTATATTATGTCATGTAGCTGAATTTAGAGTTGATAATTGGGTATTGGGGTTTTTATTTGGTTTTTATGTGAGTAATGATTTATCTTGTGAAATTTTAGTGGCTTTCATCAAAGGTGGCAAGATTCTGTTCAGTTTTCTGGTATGTGTCTCTATATAAGGGTGTTTTCCATGGGTAACCTCTAATTCATAGTATAATTTGTTTTTATTTATAAAGTTCCCATTAAATTTATATATAACTTATCTTTTATCCATGTTTTATGTGATTCATGTTTTTTGTTGCTAGTTTAATAGTTTGAAATGGTTTTTCAAAGGGAGTTGGCTTAAATGCACTCCAAGTGTTTATGGAAATGTCACAAAGAAGCTTTACACATTCAAATGTATTTTTGAAAGGGGTTTAAAATATTTTTTCATGGTTTGTATTTTGGAATTTAAATGAGAATGTTTATTTATTCAATTAAATTTTTAAATGACTTATATGGCTGGAACTCGTTAGTTATTTGTATATTTGGAATTGATTAGCACATGAGAGACATTGGTTGTGTGTGAGTGAATTAATTAGACAAATATGATGTTTTCTAGGGGATCTAGTATGTATTTTAGAGGAAGACTATTTGATATTTCAAAACATTGACCAAGGGACCAAGTTATCTCTTGGGGGTTTGGGCCCAAGAAAGGACGAGTGAGATTATAAACCTATTTAGAATTCTAATCTAGCTAGGAAATCATATTTTAGACTAAGTCACACTAAAACCTTATGGTTAGAGCCCATAGAGTGTATTTTTTATGCTTTGTTTTTTATATTCCTTCAAGTGTGATGTCAGTACATTGTTTTCTTGAGATAACCTATGTTACACTCATTTAAATTTATATAGTTGTCTGTTAGTGTTAATTCCTATGATTACTTTGATTCCATGTGTTGGTGTGTTGAGAATGTGATTCTTGGTGTCTTTTGTATTTATTTGAGTTTCATTTTCTCATGTTTTAAATCATGTATTGTTTTGAGGAAAACAATATTGAATTCAAAAGAAAAAAAATGTTCTCAAGTAATCTATTTAAAAAGTTGAACATGGTTTTGGAAATGAGTTTCAAATTGGGTTTATTGGTTTGAATGGTTAAAATACTTATATAGATTCATGGTGGTATCCTACTGGGATTTGTTCCTCACTCCCAAAACTTCCCTTTAGGGGTATGAAAACTTTGTTTTGTAGGACATGGGTAAAGGAAAGAGTTCCATTTATTTTGGTGTATATTATTGATAATTATTATCTAATCTCATTTATGATAGAGGAGACATGGTCTCATGGGTTTTAACTCTGGAGGAGATATTTTAATGTTTTGTTCAGCTTGGTTGATATGTATTTCTCATTTGGTTCTTGATATGTATTTTGATTTTTGATTTTTTGACTATGGATGTCATGTGTGTGTCATGGGTATGAATTTCTATATATGGTTATTTGATAATGTTTATAATATCATTATTTAGTCCTTGAAGATATTACTTGGGTAATAAGTTTATGTATTTTGATCTTGTTTATTTTTTGTTGTGGTCATCTAAATTAATGACGGTCCATGCTGGTTTTCGAAGAGATAAAACATTACCATTTGTTATATGTGATGCATTGGTGCTTTTTCCCAACCCATGGTGGTCATAAAAAAGATTCAAGCCGTTTGGGGTGATAAATCATGTAATTAATTGTGTTAACCTAGAAAGAATCACTAAAAAATGGTATCATATCCCTATTCTATTTTAAAATTAGTGGTAGAATATATCTAGGACCATATGATATTGATAGGTAGGATCAGAAGAGTTCTTGGACATATATTCTTCATGTTATACCTCAAGTTACCGTGGGTGATCTAGGATTTTATTTATGTTTTAAGCATGATTATGGATTGTTTTATTAGGATTTTATGTATTTCTCTAATGATTATAAGGTATGGGGTGATCCTTTAAGTTAGGTTTTGTTTTTGGTTGAAACATGGAACATAATAGGAGTTTCATGGTTAGTAAAAATCATGAAGAAACTACATGGTTGTGTTTATTATCATGTAATGGAACATTCATGGTTGGTGCATGGATTTCCAAGCCATGCAGCCAATGCATACATAATGGTTTTTTTTTAAATTTTTGATGTCTTATCACTTTTTTTGAAATTATTGTTAATACTAATGCTCATTTTTTGAGGTTTATTTTGATAGTTTATTAAGGTTTTATTAATGTCTAATGAGATTCAAGTGTGTATTGAATGAACTTGTGTATAGTTGTTTATAAACAATACCTCAAATAAGGGTCTTATATAGGTGTATAGAAGGATTTGTAGAGAATATTCTATAGGTAAACCCTACCATTGATCCATATTTTGTGAATTATACGATATGTATGATCTATTCCTTAGGACATCAGGGTACTCATGATCAATCATGAATGATGGCCCACACTTAGGAGTTTACTTAGAAAAATACACTAGTCTTCCATGATGATAAGTGAACCTAGGATCTTATGGTGTGGTTGGAATAGATTGATCATATATATCAGTTTTTATCGACCTATGAGATATTTAAGGTTGGATTCACCACATATATATTGGAAGGACTGGGTAGGAAATGGTGGGAATCCTTGGAGCTAGTGGAGTGACATGAGGATCTTACATAGACTACCTTAAAAGTGGATTTTAATTAGAAGTTATATCCAGATGCATTAAGGGTAGTTATGTCTTGTGATTTTATGATGATGGATAAAGGAGACCATTAAATTATATATTATGCTTCTTGATTTACTAAGCTTGTTCACGTCTCCTGAACTCCTTACAAATGACTACCTTAAATCATAATGTTTTGAAATTGGATTAAAGGGTGAGATCAGGATTATTATTATCCTTCTTTTCATACTATAGTTAGTTGATAATGAGGATATGAAAATGTTTTTCATGCCCAATAGGATGGGTCTTTGTGTACTTTCTTTGATGGGTGGTATCTGTAGCTCTTTATTTGGCTGGAATAGGAAGCGAGATGACCATTATCAGGCCAGTGGTATAGTTGTCGATCAGTAATTGGTCTTAGTTTAGGTGGTTTATAGGGATCATAAGTAAATGGTATATTAAAAGTGTGTAAATTCTATCCACGCCATACCTTATTGTCTCAAGATCTTAGGATATTCCACTGATGTGGGCACCATGGTTATATTCAACACTTCAACAAGACTCCCATGAACAAGAGTGGAGTTGGTTAATCATTCTATAAGGTTTCATAGGTTATATTATATTCTTTTAATGGAATCATATCCCACCCTCTCACTAAAGGGTATTCCCTCCAAATAAATATGGTTCTGGGTGGGTCTAAGTTAGAACATATTTATGGAGTAGATATGGAACTAGAAGAAACTAAGTCTAATATTACCACCAAAAGAGGTATGGAATTTATTTCTTTTTCCATAGAATTTATTTTATTTTATATGGGTTCATCATATAGAGACCTAGGCATAACATACAAGGATATTGCATCATTTTTAATGAATATTTATCACATTATAAAAGTACATGTCTGAGGTCTATAATAGTTTTGTATCTTTGGGAACATGGAAACATAATCCTCTTTCCCAATGAAATATCTTCAACATATCCCTTAAAGATATTCCAAGTTAGTACTTCTACATAAAACATTTCTTTGTAACCCATGTAAAAAAACATAAGGAAGGGGTGAACTCAGATGCTCAATAAGGGTGAACAAGGGGGACATGTAAGCATAACAATAGAATAAGGGTATGATAATATGATAAAAACATTAAAATATCACACATTTCATATCAAAGATCATAAACATGAATCATGGAATAAATATTGTCATTTCATAATACTTGAATCATAAGAGAATAAAGATAATAAACCTTAAAATCATAACATAGGAATAAGACACATAATTTTTGGGAGACACATAAGCATATAAAAATAATTTTCATAGTAGTCAAGGATTAATTAAAATTACATATTATTGGATTAGTTTCACTCCCAAAACCGAATTGGTTGTCATGGTTTACTCCTAAGACCATCTTAGTAGTCATGGTTCACTCCCAAGACCATCTTAGTGGATAAAGTACTTTACTAAACTGAGTTCACTCCCCATTACAGCCATATTTATCACATTAGATATAAAACTTTACCCAATGCATTGGAGAAAGATATGGGACCCACCCATATCATAATTCAATCATACATACATGTTCCACAAGATAATAAACAATCATATCATTATCCATGAAATAAAATGGGTATTATAATCATGTCATCATATCATAACCTATGGAAATGAGATAGGTTTCATAATCATTTCATCAAAGTATAAACCATTAAAAGAAGCAGGTTTCAAAATCATATAACCCCATAAAGGTAAATGGGGATCATAAAAGTATAACCTATGAAAGAGAAACATGTTTCATAAACAATCATGACATCAAAAAATACACCATTTAGAGAAATAATATGAATGTAAACTTTGGAAAATATCCCCATTAAGTCATGAGTAACACCAATGGTTGTCATCTTAGATGGAAAATTAATTTCTGATAAATATTTTAAAATCAATTCTTGATGAAAATATCCTTTCTTATTTGAAAAAAAAATACTTTTTAAAACATTTTTAAAACCATTTTACTAAAAAATAACCTTGAAAATTTATGAAGAAATCATGAAAACATTTTGATAACCTTTTTCCTTGAAAAATTATTAAATAATATTAAATATTTTTTGAAATCCTTTTTCTTTGAAAAATTATGAAGGAATATTGAATAAAATTGAAAACCATTTTCCTTCAAATCTTATAAAATAATGTTGAAAATATTTTGAAACCATTTTTCTTTTAAAATTTATAAAGGAAGCATGGAAACATTTTAAAAACATTTTTACCATAAATATATAAAATAAGCTTGATTTTTTTGAAAATCTTTTTATTTGAAATCATATAAAGGAATATTGAAAAAAATTAAAACCTTTTTCCTTGGAAACTTATAAAATAATTTGAAATATTTTTTGAAACACTTTTCCCTTGAAAACATATAAAACAAGCTTGAAAAAATTTTGAAATAATTTTATCTTGGAAAACTTATAAAGGAATATAAATAACATTAAAACAATCTTTAAACATATAAACCTTTTTAAAACCTTTTTCTTTGAAAATAACTTTCAAAACATTTAAAATGAGATTTTAAAATCATTTAAAACACATATTGAACATAAACCATTTTTTAAAACCTTTTTATTTGAAATCCACATTAAAAAAAACAAATGTACAAAATTTCAGGGAAAAAATTTCATAATTAAATAATATTGTAAACTTAAAAATTAAACATCCAAGAAATGATGGTCATGATGGTGGATACATCAGTACATACTGAACATTCCTTTTATTTTGTAAAAGGTTTAGAAAAGTTCCTCGATTAGAAAATAATAAGAGGATTATTTTTGGAAAATCATATTTTTAAAAGGTAAAACATGGGTAAAAAATGGAATTTAAATATCATAGGATACTATTAGAAAATTTTTAAAAAAAAATTTTAAAATACATGGTTTTGAAAGAACACAAATTTCCAACCGAAGATAGAGATAATGTCAGATTTTATTAAAAACAGTTTCTTAACTATTTTAAATAACAAAGTGTAGAAAATGGTATCATTACATGAAGATATAATGAATAAAAAGAGGATAATAAAGTTCAGGAAATTTATTGACATATGGATCATAATATTTCATCAATTGAAGCATAATCCTAAACAATCTCGATAAATGCTATGATTATAGCAATATATTGTTGTCATTTTGGTATCTTTGAATAATAATACCCATGAAATAATAACATTACATGAAGCTTAATATATCATAAAAATAAGTATATTCATGATATAACAAGTCAATTTGTAGATTATAAACTTCATAGAATAATATAGTTTCATAACATGGCATGTGTCTCAAAGAAGGCGAATTGAGACAAAATTAGTTTAAAGATTTGGTAACTTTTGAACCATAAAACCAATGAAAGAGAGATTATAAAATGGATATTTAAATAACCATAACTTTATGGATAATAATAATATAATATATTAATGGGTAGTATATACACTACAAAAAATAAACAAGTGGTGAATGGGGCATAAATCACATAGAAATAAAAGTGAGATGAGAAAACCCTTACCTTATGTCTTAACATTCATTGTACGTGTTCAAACCTCATGTATAATAAATATAAGTTTATTATAAATATTTTATATAACAATATTCTTATATATAATACCATATAAGATTTTATTATGACCTTATATTACCCATTTATTAAAAATTCTATGTGTAGGTTATGTTTCGGGTAATAACCACTTTGTATTTCATACATGAGTTGACTTTTTATTCTTGGTCCTCTTACTTAGATCATGATTTCATTATTTACAAAATTTAAAACATGGTATAAATATAATATATTTTCATTATATTTGTATTTATAATAATCTAATATATATATAAATAATAAATGAAATACATCATTCCTGGAGATGGTAGGTTGTACGTACACATGAATGTTGTTTCTATTTTCTTTTCAAATTTTTAAAGAAAGGAAAAAAAATTACATATATATAATTATATTATATTTAGGAAATAATTTTACTAAACTCATCCTTAATACATTCCATGTAAATTGTGAATGAATCACATCGCTTTGAGGAGGTGGTAGTCCACACATCCACAAATGATGTTATCACATTTCCAAAAAATGAAAATCCTAAATATATGTGTTATATAATAATTCCAGAAGCATAAATACATAATAAATATCATATATACAATATAAAATTATAAATTAAATCATTATTACCAACCTTGAAAGGTGTAAATAGAGGAACGAACAATGCCGATTTGTGAGATGGTATTCCACCGTACACATGAATGATAATTGTGTATCCCATTTGATAGAAGTGTGTGTGAGTATTGGAATAGGACATAACATAACAAAATATCATTATATTTAGGATACATATGGTATTATAAAATTATTTCAGAAGAATAATAGAGGGGGTGGAGTTTAAAATAAAACAAAATATCTTGTGGAAGGATGTTACCTCATCTTTGGGTAAATCCTCTTGGTTTGCACCAAAGGGATTCCTTGGTTGGATTTCTTCCCAAATAGAGACTTATAGGATAAATTTAGGGAATTTTTTAGGATATTTGATTAGGTTTTTTCCAATAATAAGGTAATGATAGGTGTGAATAATTTGGGAGGGGATTCCCTTTTATAGTGGAGGAGGAGTGGTATTCTTATAAATATAAAAAGGTAAACACTACTGAGAGGTCTACATAACATAATGTGCCTAAAATAATTTTCAATTTATTATAAAATAAGGGAATTTGTATAAATATTTCCATTAAATTGATTTTAGACACATTTTTAGGTTACCACCTACCTTATATTAAAGTTTAACCACAAAGTAATCTTGTTTTTACCTTAATCGCTATAATTAATTTTAATCACCTTCAAAGATATTTTTTTGTCAAAACTAAGTTGAACATATTATATATTATAAATTATTCTAATTATTAATATAGAATCCATTTTTCCAAATTCTTATAATATAACTTCCAGAACTTAATTTAAAATTTATCCTATAGTCAGGACAAAACAACAGGTTTTCTAAACTAAAAATGTTCAAAATATTGAATTATTTTTACATCCAATTTCAAAATAAATTTTATTAAAATTACCTGAATTGGATTAATTTATTTAAAATTTATCTAAATTAACTTTAAATACAATTAAAAATGTAATTTCAATATATAATTAAATTATATGAAAATGTAGTTTTCAATTAAAACTTTGTATTTTTCACTATTTATCATCAAATGAAACTTCTCAAAAAAATACCAAAAAAATCACCCGGAGTAAATTTTGATATAACTATTTAAAAATTTAAGTTTATTTTTCCATATCAAAATTATAAAAGTGTCAAAAAAATATATTTAAAATTTATTCTCCATTAAAAGGTGGTGAAATTTCCTTTTTGAAAAATACATCTTTTTATTCATAAAATTGGATTTATTATTATCTTATTCCTATTAAATATATTAGATAAGTGTCAAAAAAATGATTGAATATGTAACGTATAATTTTTTTAAAAAAATTCATTAAAATTGTTCGGTTTAATTTATAGAGATAAAATGGTGTTTGTATAAAAAATTATAATATTCTTAGAAAATAAATGTTATTATTTTAAAATAGTTCTTACTTTCATTTCTAACTAGTTTATTACCAGAGGACTCATTTTATATGCATGTGTAAATAATATTTTCATACTTTAGTTAATATATTCATAACTTCCATTCCAATTGATAGGTGGTAACTATAATAATATTTTAACAATATTTTTAATGTTATATTGTATTTTAGTAAAACGCAGCCTTGAGTGTAACTCAATACATTGAAGGAACTCAGCATTGTGTTTAGCATAAGCCAAACATAGAGTTTTATGTACTAAAAGTTAATATAAATGTTTCATGTAGTGAAATATTAACTTGATGTTATGTATAATAATATAAAAACAAAGTGATTTCATATAACAAAATCTATATTTAGTGTTGTGTGAAATGAAAAATATTAAATTAATTCAAAAAAATCACAAAATCTAAAGGTGTTACATTATACCCCCGTAAAATGAATTTCTCCCTCAAAATTATTTCGGGTTATCAATGGATTAATACTTTAAAGATCCTTTCATAGAAACCCAAATCATAAAAATTAATACTAAAAATTACATAAAAATGGACATTTAGAAACATAATGGTTTCCCAAAGTAACTCATAAATAGGTTTCCTCATAGGAGAACATATGTGGGAATTCAAAACAAAGACAAGTAAGAGAGTTATAACTATCAAGTTTTTATGTAGAGTGATATAGAATATGGTTAGGATAAATTTAATGATTAAAAATCCATTAACCAAAGAGGCTTGAAAAATTTCATTGCTAACATCAAATTTTTTTATAAGAAGACAAAATTTTATTTCAACATCCTTTTTCCAAAATTTGAATAATTTTCATGAAAATATATACTTACATGATTTCAGGAAAACCCCACCCCTTTTTGTGCGTTGGTAAATTTCCACTTTATCTATTAATATAAGAAATAAATGTTACTTTTTCATTCTTGATGTACTAATGTATCATCAGGTAGGTCATTCCATCTATCTTTAGTTAGCATCATAGAAGAAATGTTAGTAAAATTTATCCAATATTCAAAAATCCTTATATATAGAGATGACACTTGAATCTATAAAACCTCGTACAAATTTTAAATTATACTTCTCCACAAATGGTTAACCTTATAACCCTTAAAATAGATGAAAGTATAAAACATTATAAATAAGGATACTAAATTTCTCAAAAAAAACATATCATTAATCCCCCGTATATAATAAAGTAACTCTTGGATATGACATACCAATTATGTGAATAGATTTATCATGTATTCTCTTGAAACATGGTAATAAAATGAATTACCATGAATCCTTATTTAAAACATGCATGTTTCCTCTTTGAAAAGTTAATCTTATATATTCCTTAAATCCAAAAATGTTTTAAACTTCATCAACAAAACCATAAACCACTTTTCAAAAAATCCTTAATTAGTTCCAAGCTATTCAGTATCATCCAATTTTGTTATTCATATCCAATATATCTTTATAAAAATATCATTATATTAACATATGAAATATATTAAGGGTTATCTTCCCTTAGAAAAAATGTCACTTTTACATTAAATAAATTTTCTAGTCTATCAAAACAATTTAATATATTCTTATAAATACTTAGCAAAAAAACATAAAATGAACAATCTTTATATATTTCACAATTCATAATTATTGAATCCAAATACATAAAAACATTAATTATTATAATTAATCCTTAAGACATAATAAGGATACCTCATCATATTAATTAATACCTCTTTCATTTCACATTTCATCTGTACTCTCATCATCAGTAGCAATATAACCATTACTCATACCACCTTGCTAGTTATCTTCAAGATCTTTCCACTTTGGGTATCAATTTTCATAATGATCATTCATTACATACTTAAAGAATTTAACTATCAAGGATATATTTTTTAGGAAAATATTCCCATCTATTATGATAACCAAAATCTTCATTTTTCCTTTGCAGTTACTTTATTTGTGCCCTTCTTTTCCAGAGTCAAAACAACTTTATGTTTCCATAATACATTCACTTGTGTGTTTTTTCATATTCTTGAAACAAAGGAAACATAATCTTATTTATTCTATTTTTTACATTACCCTAACTATCGGTGAACTCGTTCCTTATCTTATTTGGTGATTCTAAGAGTTAGTTAAGGGAAAAATAATTAATCATGTTTCATGAAAACTGATTTGTCATAATCACTATATCCTTCACTATGGTGCTCATCCCATTTCACTTCCCATCAGAAAATTTTCTATCACATTCAATGTTTACCCAATTCCTTATGGATCCCTCCATTTAATAAAATGATAAATCATAGTGTGAGTAGAACTTATCATAGATAAAAACCACATAATCATGATAAATCACTTATAATATGTCTAAACTACGGCATTTTATTTTAAATATATGATACCCTAGGCTTATCATTAGAGACATCCATATAAATATACTTAGAAATATACCTAGAGATCTAACTAAATATTTATCATCTTAGTTTACAAAGGTTGAATAAAAATTTCCTTTGATACCAACTATAGCAACCTAGGCTTAACATACAAGCATATTTCATCATTTTTTATGAATATTCAGCACATTACAAATGTACATGCCTGAGGATCGTAATAGTTTAGTGTCTTTGGAAATATGGAAGCATAATCTTCTGTTTGGGTTAAAGATCTTCAATATCTCTATTAAATATATTACCTGTTAATAGTCCTACTTAAAACCTTTCTTCATAAACTATGTAAAGAAAACATAAGAAAGGGGTAAGGTTAGAATCTTAGTAAGGGTAAACAAGAAAGATATATTAGTATAACATGAGCATAAGGTTATGAGAATATGATCATAACTCTAAAAGATCATACCCTATATATCAAAGATCATAAAAAAGAATTATGGAATAAATATTAGTAGTTCATTGGAAAAAATTATAATGGAATCAAGAGAATATTACATGAAAGCATAATATATGAATAAGGCATAAAAATTTTGGTAGTCACATAAGCATATAAAAACAGTTTCCATATTAGTCAAGGATTAATGAAAAACACATATTAGTGGAATGGGTTCACTTCCTAAACTATCTAGGTAGTAATGGTTCACTCCCATTTCCATCTTAGTAGTCAATGTTTAATCCCAATACCATCTTAATAAAAAATTTCATTTATTGAACCAAATTCACTCCTCGTTCCAGTCGTGTCTATCTCATGAGATATAAATCATTACAAAATGATTTAGAAGAAGAAATATATCCCACCCATATAATTATTAAATAATAAATACATGTTCTATAATATCATAAACAATCAAATCATAACCCCTAAAATTAAATGTCTATTATAAACATGTCATCATATCATAACCTGTGGGAGAGATCCAAGTTTTATAATAATTTATTCAAAGAATAACCCATGAAAAGGAGAGGGTTTAATAATAATATAACTCATGAAAGATAAATAGGGTTCATATACATATGAACCATGAAAGAGAAACATGTTTCATAAAGAGAATTCCATCAAAACATAAACCATTGAGATAAATAATATGAATGGAACCCTTAGATCATATCTCGAGTAAAACATGAGTGACACCAATAGATTTCAAATTAGATGGAACATAATTTTTGATAAATCTTTAAAATCATTTCTTAAAGAAAATATCCTATATTATTTTGGAAAAAATACTTTTTAAAATATTTTCAAAACCATTTTCTTTGAAAATAACCTTGAAAACTTTTAAAGGAATATCGAAAACATTTTGAAAACTCTTTTCCTTGAAAACTTATAAAATAAAATATAAAACCTTTTGAAAACCTTTTTCTTTTAAAACTTATAATGGAATATTGAAAAAAATATGAAAAAAAAGTTCAAAAAAACTTATAAAATAATCATGAAAACATTATTATAACCTTTTCATTAAAAATCTATAAATATATCTTGAAACCATTTTTAAAACCTTTTTCCTTGAAAACTTATAAAAGAAGCTTGAAATTTTTGTGACTACATTTATCTTTAAAAAACTATAAAAGAATCTTAAAACCATTTTAAAATCATTTTCCTTGAAAACCAATAAAAGAAACTTGAAATCCTTTTGAAAACTGTTTTCTTTGAAAATTTATAAAGTTATCTTGAAAACATTTTAAAAACATTTTTCTTTTAAACTTATAAAAGAATCATGAAAGAATTTTGAAAACATTTTTCCTTGAAAACTTATAAAAGAATATTAAAATCGTTTTAAAAATAGTATTCCTTGAAATCATATAAAGTAATGTTGAAAACATGTAAAACTCTTTTTAAAGATAAAACATTTTTTAAAAAAAATTTCTCTAAAAATTGATTTTAAAACATTTAATGGAAGCATTGAAAATCATTTTACACACATCTTGAACCTTAAAATTTATTGAAAACATTTTTCTTTGAAAACCTGTTTAAAAAATGGATGTCCACAATATTAGGAAAAAATAATTTCTTAAAACAATTAATCTTTTAAAATTGTAAAGGAAGTTATAAATAAATTATATTCATGAAAATGGATAAATCCACACATTTTGAATATTAGTTTTTCATCATAAAGAGTTTTGAAAAGTGTGTCCATCAAAAAATGAAAAAAAGATTCCTTTTTAAAAACATTTTCTTTAAATGGTTAAACATGGATAAATTTTTTTATAGATATAATTGTATAATAATATATGATTTTTTAAAACATTTTTAGAAAACATTATTTTCAAAGAACACATTTTTCTGACAGAATATAGAGATAAAGTCGTATTTTCATAAAAATACTTTCATAATTATCTTCAGTAACAAAGAGTGGTAAATGGTACCATTACAATAATATATAATGAATAAACATAGGATAATAAAATTCAAGAAATTTCTTGAGATATAGATCATAATATTTCATCAATGGAACCATAATCATAATAGTCTTGATAAATGATGAGATTGTAGCAATAAATCGTTATCACTGTAGTAACTTTGAATTATAATCCACATAAAATAATAACATTAAATGAAACCTAAAATATCATTGAAATAGTTATATTATTGATATAACTTTTCAAATTTTATTTTATAAACCTTGTTGTATAATATAGGTTCATAACATGGCACGAAGGGAAATTGAGAGAAAATTACTTTTCTAATTTGGTAGCTTTTGAACCATAAACAACATGAAAGAGATATTATAAAATGGATATGTAAATAGAAATAATTTTAATTATAATAATCTCAGAATATATTCATGGTCAGTATATACACCACACAAAATAAACGAGTGGTGAATATGGAATAAATCTCACATAAATAAAAGTGAGACAAGAAAACCTTTACCTTAAGTCTTGAATTTCTTTGCACACATTAAAACATCATGTATAATAAATATAAGTTCACTTTAAATCTCAAACAGAACCATATTATTATATATAATAACATATATGACTTTATTATGAAATTATATTACTCTTTTATTAACAACTTCATGTTTGTTTTATGTTTCGGGTAATAACCGCTTTGTTTTTCGTACATAATTTGGCTTATTATTCTTGGTCCTATTATATTTATCATGATTTCCTTATTTATAGAATGTAAACCGTGTAATAAATTTAATATATATATTTAGTATATATTTATTTATAATAATATATATAATATATAAATAATAAATGAAATACAACATTGATGGAGATGGTAGGTTGTATGTACCTATGAATGTTGTTCCCATTTTCATGTTGTATTTTTAAAGAAAGAAAAGTAAATGATATATATATATATATATATATTATATTTACATAAGAATTATTATGTAATATATATCATATATTTTAACTAATCCTATCCTTAATACATTTCATTAAAAGTGTGAACGAATCACATTGCTTTGAGGAGGCGGTAGTCAACATGTCCACAAATGAAGTTATCGTATTTCTACAAAATAGAAATCATGATTGTATGTCTTATAAAAGAATTAATGAAGCATAAATACTTCATAAATATCATATATATCATATATAAATATGAATTATATCATTATTACAAACTTTTAAAGTTGTAAATGGATGAACAAACAACATCGGTTCCCGAGGCGGTACTCCTCATTATACACGAACAATGATTGTATATCCCATTTTATGGAAGTGTGTGTGAGTGTAGGTTAAAACCTTAACATTAAAACATTTTATTTTATTTATGATACTTTTTTTTATATAATCACGGAATAATAAAAATTTTGGGGGTGGAGAATGAAAATAAAATAAAATAACTTATGGAAAGATGTTACCTCTTCTTTGAGTAACTCCCCTTAGTTTTCACCAAAGTGAATCCATGGTCAGATTTACTAACAAAGGGGGTATTTTAAGATGATTTTTGGGAGTTTGGGATGATTTTATAGAAGTTTATGTTTGAAACAAATGTCTTTATAGGTTTTAAAAATTGAGGGGGTTAGTGCCATTTTAAAATAAAGGAGTAGGGCATTCTATAAATATAAAAAGGTAAACAATATTATGAGGTATTTCTTACATCATGTGCCTCCAATAATTGTCCATTTTTGATAAAATATGTTAATGTTTCTAAATATGTCCATAAAATGTATTTTTTACATGTTTCTAGGTTATTTTCCCCCTTAAATTGAATTTAAACAACTAAGTAATCTTGTTTTTACCTTAATCACTATAATTAATTTACTTTCACTAATATTTTTAGTATAAAACTAATTTTACATTATTATAAATTATAAATTATCATTATTAAAAATATATAATACATTTATTCAAATTATAATCATATAAGTGGTTGAAATTAATTTAAAATTAATCCCACAAACGGGACGAAACGAGTTTTTTAAAGTGAAAATATTCAAAAGTTTGAATTTTTTATATCTGATTTCAATATGAAAGAGATTCAAAGGACCTTAATTAGATTAATTGAAATATAATTGATCTAAATTTAATTTAAAACAAAATCAAAATATAATTTAACTATATAATTGAATTATATTAAAATTAAATTTTCTACTAAACATTAGTATTTTTCATTATTCATAACAAAATGAAAATTCTAAAAAAATTACCAAAAAATTACCCAAAGTAAATTCTGATATTCTGATTTCAAAAATGAATTTTATTCATTCAAATAAAAATAATAAATCTGTATGAAAAATTATAATTAAAAAGTTCTCTCCATTAAAATGGTGTAAAATTTCCTTTTTGAAAATAAATTTTTTATTCATAAAATTGGATTTATTAGTATCTTACACCTATCTAATCTATTTGATGAGTGTAAAAAATTAATTAAATATTTAATATATAAATTTTATTAAAAAAATTCATCAAAATTGGTTGTTTTAATTTATTGAGATAGAATTGTGTTTGTACATAGAGGAATAGTTTTCCTAGAAAATGAATTTCATTATTTTCAAATAATTCTTACTTTCATTTATAAATAATTGATAACCAAAGGAATATATTTATATAAATGTGTAAATAATATTTTCATATATAAGATAATATTATTCAAAACTTTCATTATAATGGGTACTTTTTAACTATAATAACATTTTAATAAAAATATTAATAGTATATTGTAGTTTGGTGAAACTTGGCCTCGCATGTAACAGAAGCTATCGAAGGAACTCAACATTGTGTGTAACACAAGATAAAAATAGTGTAGCATATATCAAAAGATAATATTAGTGTTGTGTATAGTGAAATATTAAATTGGTGTTTTGTATAATTTAATCCAAACTTAGTTCATTCATATAGAAAAAGTTATAGTCAATGTTGTGTGAAATGGAAAATATTAAATTAATTTGAAAAAAATCCCAAAATATTGGGGTGTTACACTTCCCATTAATTTATATCATTAAAGTAGATTTATGGTTTATATATTTGAGATGATATTATTCCCTTTATAATGGATTATCCAACCCCACTGGGTTGGAAGAAGGAGTAAGGGTTTATGCACCTAAAGTTTCTTGTTTTAATCACAGATGTCGAAGTTGTGTTGAATTTACTAATGTTGAATGTGGACATTTTTTATCTCATCATTGGAATCGATTAGATGATAATATTTAATGATCAGGTTGATTTATATCATCTTAGGGAATAATTTCTATCTTCTAATGGGAACACTCAATCTTTTAGGGTGGGTGGGATCTGCAATTAGGGAAGGAAGGACCCATTGTTTCAGAGATATGATTCATATCATGTCATATATCTTGGTTATTAATTATTTTATTAGGGTATATTTTAACTAGTTTTCTTCCCTTAGTCATATAGTAGTAACTCAATGTGTTTCTTGAGTATTATTTAGGGTTACCTCTCCATAGATAGGTTGATTTCACTATTGATCTACACACTGGAACAAGCCCTATTTATTCACCATCTTAATAAATGGATCTATCCATGTTTCCATAGATAAAATATCAATTTTAGGACCTTGAGAGTAAGGTATTTATTCATCCTAACATGTCACCATGGTAATTACTAGTTATTTTTACAAAAACAAGTATATGGGAGTCTCATACATTTCATAGATTATTGTGAGATTAATCAGAAGATTGTGAAGTATATGTACTCATTTTGAAAAATTGATGATGTTTTTTATTATCTCTAAGGAGATAATTATTTTAATAAGATCAACTTGAGAATCAGGGTATAACCATTTGAGGGTATATAAGAAGTATGTCCCTAATACCACCATTAAATTTCGGAATAAACACATTGAGTATTTATTTATACTATTTGCATATACAAGTTCTTCTATAGCTTCATGGACTTAGTGAACTATATCTTTAATCACATTTTGAACTCTTCGTGGTTTTGTTTGTTGATGAAATCTTACTGTATTTCATGATTGAGGATGACTATGTAGAACATTTCTATTTTATTTGGGAATCTTGAGAGAGAATAATCTATATTCTAAGATATCTAAATGTCATTTTTGGATTAAATATGTAAATTTTTAGGCAATGTGATTTCTGAGAAAAAAGTTTCAATGGATCCTAATAAGATCCAAGTAGTCATGTCTTTGGAGTAGCCCAAGAATGTGGGTAATATTACGATATTTTTTATATTGGTCAAGAATTGTAGATGTTTTTTTTTGGTAATTATATAGTATATCTTCCCCCTTAATAACCTTGACTAGGGAATGGGTGAATTTTTAGTGGAGTGAGAAGTTAGAGAGTCCTTTGGAGGAGTTGCAGGAATTTTGGCATCCACACTAGTTTTTATTCTTCTTAAGCATGGTCAAGGTTATGCATTGTATTATGAAAACTCAGGTGTAGGGTTGTAATGTTTTATAATTTGGGATTACCATGTGGTTCCCTAATAATGGTATTGTTTTCATTGATAATTGGAGTTGGATGTTTCTGATCAAGTTTGTTTGAGAATTAGTAGATGATTGGGGTCGGATGAGTAAGTTTTATGATATGAATTTATAGTTGTAGGAGGATGGGGATAGAGTGGTGTTTAATAGTTTATAGGTCACCCATTCTCTTGTCGATCGAGTTTAGAGTGAGACAGAATATGAACTTGGGTGCTAGAATGTTAATAGACATTTAAATGGTGGGGAGACCTTGATCAATTGATCTTGGTATCCCAATGGTTATCTCATTTTTAGGAAGTGGTTGGTATTTCATTTGACCATGAGGCAAGAGGTGATATACAAGAAGGATCACTCTAGTCAAGAATTTCACCCTAGGGAAACCAATATGTTTTATTAATGTAGGAGTGAGTATTGGTGTCCTGGGTTAAGGTGATCAATTACTATTTTTTTCTAATTTTTTACCTTCCAAAGTATCAAAGTTAAGAATTAGATATCAGTCATTTGGTTATAGCCTCATCCCATACTAGTGTGGAAGTTGGATAAAATATATATGGATTTTATAATCTTTCTACCTCATGATTAAGTGGTGGATGTGTTATATGGGTTATTATCAATAGTTTGACAAAAAATCTCATTTTATTACCATTAGGGAGTCGAAAAAGGTATAGGAGGTTGGACATCTGTATATCTGAGAGGATTTTAAAATTCATGGAGTACCCTCAGTTATAGTTTATGACTAGGATTCTCATTTCACTTCTTGGATTTAGAAGGGAATTGCAAAGGATTTGGGAACCAAGCTATGGTTGAGCACAATTTATCACTCATAAATAGATGGTAAGTATGAGTGGATTATCCAATATATTAAGAAAATGATTGAAGCTTGTGTTCTTTATTTCAAGGGTTCATGGGAAAAATCTATCATTGTACAATTTTTATAATAATAAATTTATCATACCTCAATCAGGATGGCCCAATTTAAGGAATTATACGGGTAACCATGTTAGTCCATGTCATGTTGGGATGAGATGGGTGAGTGTTCCTTATCAGAAAGAACTGTCATCCTAGAGATGAAAAGATAAAGTAAAATTTATTTAGAAAATGTTAGTGACAACTCAGAGTTTCTAAAATTCCTATGTTAATCTATGCCATCACCCGTTATAGTTTTAGGTCAGTGAAATTGTGTTTCTTCTGATATCTTTTCAACTAGGACACCATCACTTGGGAATGTTTGGAAATATGGAATCATGTTATATTAGGCCATTTTTTGTTTTGGAATGTCTTGTTAAGGTATCTTATAAGTTGGAGTTATATTCATTACTGGCATCGATTCAGGACATCTTTCATGTATCTCAATTGAAAAGATATTATCTAGAATCATAAAATTTGATGGAGTGGGAATATTTGGGAGTGGAGCTTGATTTCAACATTCTAGAGCATCATATTTGTATATTGGATTATCCATACAAGGTGCATCAAGTTAAATCAATCCCATTAGTTTGTTTTCTTTAATAGTGTGGTGGTGATATCCATGAGACTTGAGAGTGGGAAGCATTGGTGGTGGAGTAGTGACCTCACTTGTTTTCTTCTAAGGAAACCTAGTCCATCCAATATTAGATATTTATTTCATTTTAAAAAGGTAAATTACAGAAAAAACAAAGAAAACCCACATCGGGTCCTAACCCCCCCCCCCCAACAGACCTAAGGAGGTCGGAAATAATGGAGGCCCAGAGAATCCCCACGAACCAAATTTACCCCCTCGGGTTTCATAGAAACGGCTGTGTGGAAACAAAAAAGATCTGGTCCAGGAATAACAAGAGAGGCAAGATGGTCTGCGACCTTATTCCCCTCGCACCAAGTATGGGTCACACTGGTATTATTAGATATCATACCTCGGCATGCCCTCATGCTATAATGAACCGACCAAGGAATGGAACCAGAACCCTGCAAAGCTTTAAGTAGATTATGTGAATCAGTTTCAATCTGAGCAAGGATAATTCCTTCTTGGCGACATAGTGAGAGCCCCAACTTCAAAGCCCCTGCCTCCGCTTGTAGTGGAGTACCACGTCCCAACCGGCCTGAGAAAGCCATGATAACTAACCCATAACTATTTCTAACCACCCCTCCTCCTTGATTAACCCCCATGTTGCATGATCCATCAAAATTGAGCTTTAGCCCTCTACTGGGAGGATTCCACCTCACCCATTTCCCTCTGCTGGCACTCCTACTTGCGAGAGCACTAGTATTTTCTGTTTGAAGATGGCTAAGAGAAGGTGCCTCCTGCCATTGTTTGAAAGATCTGATGATATCCAAAATCATGAACTTGGTACGAAGGATAATCCCTCGTCAAGAGATGGTAAACCCCTCGTGGCGGTCCTTGTTCCGAGCTTGACAGATCGTCCAGCATCCCGTATGGAGAATCAAAGTCCGGGCCATATGCTCAGGGCCCCTCTCCACAGCTCCATGGTACCATCTGTCCAGAAAAGGCCTGTCGTTCATGAGGTTATCCGAAAAGGATGTGAACTCACTGAAATGATTCCAAACCGCCCTCGCCCATTCACCTTCAAAACACAAGTGAACAATGCATTCTTCCCGATGCTCCGAGCAACAGTGACACTTTGAGGCTAAAGGAATGCCGCACCTCCTAATGTTTTCATCCGTAGGAATGGCTTTGTGCCGTATCCTCCAGTTTAGAAAGTTTTGTTTAATCGGGGAAACCTTGGACCAAAGAACCTCATTCCAAGAGGTGTTGTGATCGGGAATGGCCAAGGAGCGGCGAAAATCCTTTGATGAGAAATAACCTGATGCAGAGAGGGTGAAAATGCACCTGTCTGGTTCAGGGTTGATTTCGATCACCTCATAAGTGGCACGTTGATCGTCGTCAAGTACAGCATCAATGAAGGCTGGATGGTCATTAGCTTCCTTGAACGTGATCATGGTACCTGGACACCCTGGGAAACCGAGGATGGTCCCAGCCCAGTTATGATGCCAGAAGATAATATCCCCCCGTCCCACAAGCCATCTGGAGTTGGGTTCAAGTGCCTTGATGAGAGACGAGATCGTCGACCAGTAGGGGGATACAGTGCCAGAGCCTATGCTTCCAAACATGGAACCTGCATGGGAGCTGTGCATGGTGATCCCCCAAAGCGTGCGTTGTTCCAGCACATCCCAAGCTAACTTTTCATGCATTCACATGAGTGTGTCGTCGAGCCGGCGAACATTTATACCGCCTTCTCTAACAGGTCTCGCCACCCTGTCCCAAGAAGCTCAGTGACGCCTACCCTCTGTTCGAGGATCCCATATAAACCCGGATAGAATCTTGTCAATCCTTTTGATAACGCTTTTGGGAACCATGATCGATGATAGCGAATGAATAGGAGTGGTAAGAAGGACACTGTTGACCAGCGTTATCCATCCCCCAAAAGATAGGAAAATGTTCTTCTAATTAAGAATTTTGGATGTGATCTTATTGAAAATACCCTCGAAGTCACCCACCCGAAGCCTCCCAGAGGAGATCGGGGCACCGAGGTATTCGATGGGAAAATTTACTCTTTGTATGTCCAAGTTTTGTTGTAGGTCATGCGGCCGAGAAGCGCCGCATCCATTGGAGATAAAGAAATTACTTTTTGCCTTGTTAATAACCTGCCCACTCCAAAAAAGATATTCTTGCATGATTCTGTTGAGGCCGTTGATAGACCTCTGGCTGCCATTGGTGAAAATAATTGTATCATCTGCAAACATCAGGTGAGAAACAGGGGGGGTTCTTCTTCTCCGGTGATAAGAAACAAGCTCACCTCTGTCAAGACCCTTGGGAATATGTCTACTGAGAACATCTTGGGTCAAGATGAACAGACTCGGGGACAAAGGATCACCCTGTCTCAAACCGCAGGCAGACTGAAAGAAGCCACAACATTTCCCCATGAAGATGACGGCCATCTAGGAAGAACTGAAAAATCTGAATATGATGTC
The DNA here is from genome assembly GCA_963277665.1 of Viscum album. Classification (NCBI taxonomy): domain Eukaryota; kingdom Viridiplantae; phylum Streptophyta; class Magnoliopsida; order Santalales; family Viscaceae; genus Viscum; species Viscum album. Next base: position 1,816,907,198 of record OY728150.1, read on the forward strand.
AACATTCCATGGGGAGAAACCCCTTCTTGCGAGTACCTTATTGATGAAACCCCACTCAACTCGATCATATTCTTTTCTCATGTCTAGCTAGATCGCCACATTGGAGCCACGCGTCTTGAAGTTTAAATCCCTGAGTAACTCCTGTGCGAGGGCAATTGCCCCTTGGATTGACCTTCCTTTCACGAAGCTGTGCTGTTCTAGGGACACACACCGGGGGATAAGAGTAGATAGTCTTGAATTAATCAAACTGGCCAATATCTTATAAGGGTAGTTGCACAGGCTTATTGGCCAGTACTGAGATATGGAAAAGGGGTTGTTAATCTTGGTAATGAAAACAACGGACATGGCACAAGCTACCCTTGGGAGATTGCCCCCTCGGAAAAAATCACACCCTGCATCAACGATATCTGCCTGAACAACATCCCATGAAGCTCTGTAAAACGACCCCGGAAAGCCGTCAGGCCCTGGAGTGCTTTCTGGATTAAGCCTCATCATGGCTCCAAATATTTCCTTCTCCTCTGGCAAGTCACTCATATCATGGTTGTCCTGGGCCGATAAGTGATTGGGAATCACGTCAAAATAACCTCCTTCCTCTCCCGGATACCCATGAGTAAAACAGGTGTTATGGCCTGTGAGTAAGTCTTTCAAAGAATCCAAAGCCAAGGCACCAAGAGTGTCCCTATCATAAGAGTACGTACCGTCCTCCAAATGGATATTGGGAGTCACCGTGCATCTCCTCTCCTTAATGCAGGCGTGAAAATAACCTCTATTATGGTCACCCTCTCTCAGCCACTTGATCCTGGAGTCATCTCTCTCTAGGCGTTCCTGCTTGAGAAGCATGTCTGCCAGATCTTTCTTCTTGGTGGACAAAACATCGAAGGTTTGGTCATTCCATTCTGCTTCCAAGTCCCGCTCCAGACGATCCACATCCTGCATGGCGGTAGAGATTTCCTTGTCCGAAGTGGGTTGGTCCCTATCTCAAGTCTGCAACCTTGCCTTGAGTCTGCGCAGCTTATTATGGATGGCCATCCATGCGTGACCCACCGCCGGCTCATCCCAAGTGTCCTTAACCAAATCATGAAAACCCGGGCGGCTACCCCAGTGATGGTAGTAACGAAAACCACCATGATGGTCCTGTCCAGGGGAGAATGAGACAAGAAGAGGAGAGTGATCTGAAAGCCCCCGTACCAAATGCCTAACCTTTGTGTTAGGGAACACAGATATTGCATGAATGTTGGCAAGGCAACGGTCCAAACGGCTCCATGATCGATTCCTCCCCCTCTGATTGTTGCACCAGGTGAAAAGGTTACCCGAAAAACCGAGATCAACGAGTCCCTTCCCTGCCATGAACTGGGCAAAGTCCAAACTTGCATTACACTGGAAAGGCTACCTCCCTTTCCTCTCCGTCGCATCGATGACCACAATGAAATCCCCCCCCCCCAACGAACCAAGGAAGATTCCCCGAATCAAAGGAGTTGAGATCGCTCCAAAGTCTCTGCCGTTGTCCAGTGTCGCAGCTCCCATAGACGAAAGAGATGAAAATGGCCAAACAACCGTACCCTATTCTCATTGTGATGAACTGGTCGGAGGCCTGCACCAGATCAACCGAAACACTCTTGTGCCACAGAACCCATATATGCTTCTTCGTCGGGTCTGCATGTAAGCAACCATGCATGTTGAGTGACCGGGAAAGGTTCTTTAAAAAACAAGGTGGCTGTTTGTGCTCGAGGATAGCAACCACAGAAGCCTTGTGATTTTTAATCTCCCTGGAAATGAAGTCCTCCTTGACCCTATCCCCAATGCCACGGGAATTCCATATGAATAAAGAATACATTAAGAAAATAGAGTCCTGGCATTGGCCCCAGGAGACATGGCCTTGTCATCGTGAGAAGAAGAGGATTCCTTAAGATTCCTCATTTGCGATCGGGTGCAGACTCCTGCTGACTTGGGTGTCAAAGGAGTAGCCGGTAAAAGGGCCTTCCTAGGACCCTCAAGGGAGTGGCCTCTAGGTCACCGCCCAAAACTAGGGGTGTCTCGACAGGTGGTAACAACCTTCGGGATTCGCCGCGAGACTGGGACCGTCATAACAGGCCGCCACTCACCAAGGCATGATTAGGAACAGTCTGAGACCAAGGCCGTAATCATCCTGGGAAAGGTTTCCTGAGAATGAAAGTCCGAAACAAACAAAGGTTGAACCTCTGAATCACACACCACAGTCAGGGGAGACGACAATTCTGAATCCATAACGTCGAGAAAGTCTCTTATCCTGAAATAAAACCAACACCCATAATGCGGGCTCTGGGACAGCGAAGGACAAAGCATCAAAAATGCACAAACAGTATCTGAGGGTAAGTCCCTGTCTTTAGTAAAAGAAGCCAAATCCTGGCCATTCTCCGATAGTCCAGGAGCCAAAGATATCGAGGCCTCTGTGGGATCAATAGAAACATCGGCTTAAGGAAAACCCAGCCGTGGATGGGCCACTACCTCAGAACCAGATTCAGAAAAGGAGCATGGGCTGGGTTGTTCCCACCGGCCTGCCATCTGGTGACGTCGTCTACAAACATTAACAGAGTGCCCCTGGAGAAAACATGCAGAATAATAACGGGGAAAAACCGGGTAGTAAATATCCTGTTCCCAGACTAAACTGTCTTGCACTTGGAGGGAGATAAGTTCCGGAATGGTATGGGAGAGATTCATCTCAACACAAACACGGGCCGGAGCATCAACCCTGTCAACAGCGCAAAGAAAACCTCCCAGAGAGTCACCTATAGCTTGAAGAAAACCCATGTACCTGAAAGGCAAAGGCAAACCAAGGAGGGTTAACCAAACCGCTGCGAAAGGGATCTCTTTTCCCCTGTGAGTAATCATGGACTAGCGAGACAGGCTAAACTTCCAGCGTCTAAAGACGCGGGGAGCGTTTCACCATGCCAACACAAAGTCGTCACGCATAGCAAGGGAGATGCAGAAAGAATTGTGATGAACATGCGATATCCGCACCGGGGCCTGGAGACCCCAAGATGCAACAAAGCGTTGAAAGATCGCAAGCGGAGGTTTCTAAGCGACAAAGCATGCCGTAAGAGTCCATTTGAGGTCCTCCTCCGCCGTCGAAAAGACCGATGCAGGGAAGACCATAGATACACGAGAACCATCGCTGGAGATGTCCGAAACCACCTTGGGGGGACAGGGATCAGGAAAAGTCCTACACGGCCTGCAAAGAGCATCCCTGAAAGATTCTGGACGAGGAACCTCATGAGGAACCGGCACCGGTAGCAAAGTTTCTCCTGAAAGCACGGGCCCCGGATCCATAGAGGACTGCACGAAAATATTCCCAGGCAAAGAACCAAAGGAGATCACCGGATGATGGGCAGCGGTCTCGTTGGAAAGGCTAGGAGAGAGGGGCGGCGGATCCGAAAACTTGGCTGGCGGAGTCGCAACGGGAAAAAATTATAAAACTTCGGCCGCACGTCGGGCGCGTTCTCCAGGAGGCTCAAAACCACTCTCCATTCTCATATTTCTCTTGAGGAAACCTAGTGACTTTTTAGGGGAAGATAATAACACATAGAGGATGTTTTTGACACTTTTTAGGTCAATGGTATATATTACTGGAGTTTTTATTTATCAATTTACTCATTCATATAGTTTTCATGTTCCAGGTCTATAATTTTTACTTTTGGGAAAAAATAGACATTGGTGCATGGTTGGCACATCATTTTTCTAATTTTGTGGTTAACCATGTGAGAGGTACATTTGTAGGATATATCCATTTTTTTCATAGATTGATCTTGGTTTTTTTAACCAATCATTTTTGGGAAGAAACTATGTAGCTTTGGTTTTAGAAAAAAGTAGCTCCTGTACAGTTGGTGCATGATTTTCTTAAACCTACAGCCAAATCGTGTGAGCTTTCTAAGTAATTAATATTTTGAGAAATAACCAGAATTCCATTGAAATATTTAAATCCCATTGGCCTCATTTCTTCTACCACATGTGTGTAGATCTCTTCGTTAGTGTTGGAACATCTCCCCTCTCCTTTTTGGTGGATTCCCCTAGATTCCTTGGTGATTCTTCTTGAGGAAATCCCTTTCATTTATGATTTCTCTTTCATTTCCCCTATTATACCTTTTACATGGAAGTGTGAAACACTATAACTCCCCATGGATGAATAATGTGTTATTAATGGGGGTTTTGGTTTTTTTTCCTTTGGTTTTTGGTGTGTAAGGACTTCTATTTCCTTATTCTAGTAGCTTTTTTGAAGGTGATAGGATTTAGAATGGTTTCATGGTTAGTGTCTCTACTTAATATTTTTTTCCATGTATAACCTCTAATTATTAGCTTCCATTGGTTTTTTTATCAAATTTCAATTAAATTGATTTTTTATTGATGTATTGTCCACTTTTTATGTAATTCATGGTTTTTATAGGAAATTTGATAGTTTAAAATGGTTTTTCAAAGGGATTTGACATCAACGAACTCTATGTGTTTGTGGAAATATGTCAATGAGGTTTTATGATTTCAAATGGGTATTTGAAATTGTTTTTAAAGATTATTTTAATGATTTTTATTCTTTAATTGAAATGGGAATCTTGGTTTATTTAATTGGTGTTTGAAAGGATTTATATGGTTGGAACATGTTAATGATTGATATGTTTGGTATTGAGTAGAACATGGGATAACTTGGTTATGTGTGAGATAATGAATTAGATAAAGAGGTTGTTTTTCCAAGTGATAGAGTAAAATTTTTGGATGAAGACTTAGTGAGCTTCCAAAATGTTGACTAAATGGTCAAGTGATCCCTTTGAAGTTTGGTCCCAGAGAAGCCCAAGTGAGATTTCGAAGTTTTTTAACTTTATAAGATGACTAGAAAGATTTTCTTTAGTCTATGTCACACTGAACCCTTAATGTTAGAGCCCATGGTTTGTAATTCTTATGCCAAGTAAATTTATATTATTTCATGTATGATTTTAGTGCCTTGGTTGGTTTAGATGAACCATGTTTTTTCCATTTTCTTTATTTGGTTATATGATAGTGTTAATGACTATGCTCACTTTAATTACATGTGTGGGTGTATTGAGCATGTAATATTAGGAGGATTCTTTTTTAGCCTTGTTTACTTATTTTTCTAAACATTTATTATTTTAAGGAAAACCGAAGGGATTTCAAAAGGAAAAATTGTTCTCTAATGAGATGTTTCAAAAGTGATTAGGGTTGTGAAAATGTGTTTCTAATTAGATGTATTGTTTTTCATGATTATAATACTTATATAAATTCATGGTGTTATCCTACTAGGCTTTGTGCCTAAAACCTAAATATGTATTTGGGCGTATAAAGTTTTTTTTTCATTACATGGGTAAAGGAAAGAGAACCATTCATTTAGTTGTATCTTCTTGATTACTACTGTTTAGGATTGTCTATGATAGAGAATATGTGGTATCATAGGGATTATCTCATGAGGAGATACTTCGAGATTTTATTTTAGTTTTATTGATATGTATTTCCCATTTGGGTCTTGATTTTTATTTTGGGTTTTGATATTTCAACAATGGATATCATGTTTATGTCTTGTATATGAATTTCTATACATGATGATGTGGTAATTCTTATTATATCTACCTTTTGTCATTACTTTTTTTACTCTGTTTATATATTTATGTCTATTGATCATGTTTATCTTGTTGATGTTTCAATACGATTCAAGTAAGGTTCATTCTAGCTTTAGAATTGATAAACTACAAGAAAAGTTTATTTTTGATTCCCTAGATATTATTAATATACCTTTGTGATTGGGAACATGCGTCAAGCCTTGTGAAGTGTTAGTTTGGGTGACAGGTTGGGTTGACCTAGGTTGGGTGACAGGTTGGGTGACAGTTTGGGTTGACCTAGGTTGGGTGACAGGTTGGGTTGACCTAGGTTGGTTTGTTGAGTAACAGTTCACCTATACATGGGATATAATGGATCAAGGTATTCACATGTATAGTTCTTTATAGGTTGTAATGGATTGTGATTAATATTTATTTTATAAGTACATGGGTTGTAAAGGATTGAGGTGAAGTGTGTGTGTGTGTCGGTTATAATGGATTAAGGTTACAAAATGTGCACCTATTATGAGATTTAATAAATTAAGGTTCCAATATGTTCACATGCCCTTGAGTCATGATAGTTTATTTTTATGTCATTTTTTTGGGTTATGATGTCTCAAGGTTATAGTATGATTAATTGAAATGATGATTTGGTGATGTATTGGTGGATGTGATGTGATTGAGGTTGTGGTGATCTGGTGGTGGTTGTGATGTGATGGTTGTGATGTTTTGGAGGTGGTTTTGATGTAGTTATAGTGATGGTTTGGTTATGATTATGATGTTATTTTGGTAGTGATTTTGTCGATCTAAAATGATGGTGATATTAAATTAGGCTTTCAATTTAGTTCTATATGGTCATAAAACACTAAAATCATCATTGTTTACTTGTGATATAATTTATATAATTTGGAAGATTAATCATGATATCTAGATATTGATAAAATAAAGGTGATTTGTATTAGGGAAATTATAATTATTCCTTTATGATTTTGGAAACCTAATATCATCGTAATTTATTTAAACTTGTGGACATTTCTCAATTTATATATTTGTAGGTGAGGTAGTTAAAGGTAATAATTATGTAGAACATTAACAATATAATCACACCACACATTTCTTACTAGGTTAATCCTTATTATTGATTAACTCTTGTCTTTATTATTTGTTTTTACATATATCAGTATCGACACATATATTTCAAATGAATATAATTTTTTTAGAAATATGATCCTACTAAGTACTCCCATGTTCTAACCCTTCTACATTTTTCTTGAGTTTCATTTTAAGATAATTCGATGGAAATTTGGTGATGTTGTTGTTTGGGAAGATGGAATAGAGTATATAAAGTTTTTCATTCATTTTTTTTGACTTTTATTTATTGACATGTAGTGTTATTTTGGGGGATGGGATTGTTATATTTTATTTTCTTATATATGGTTTTTATTAGTGGTTCATTTAATTTTCTTAGTATTTTAATATGGTAATTCTTCTCAGTAAGTGAATGATATCCACATTTCTAGTCACCAACTCATTTTCCATTGGATATGAGCTTTGGGGGTTACACTTGTCTTTATTTCTAACCCAAGTGGGGGTTTCAGTGGGGTTAGGTTATGACAAATAGGAATCAAAAAATTTATTGGAGAGATGTGATGATGTTTGGATTTAGGAATAGGTGAGGATTTCATGGGTTCGGTATGTCAACAATGTAATTTAACAAAACCAGTGATGGAGATGAGGGAATAGATATAACATGAATATTTAGGGACCTAAGTGAATGACACATAAATGCTTAAACTCAAGTATACTAGCTAGGATCCATGTATCAAGGACCCCTATTGTCATGAACCAACCCGGGTCAACCCTGAATTGGTCACCCGAGCCGGTCTACGACATGTCCTGAAGGGCGTTCCTGATCCCCACGGTCTAAAAACTAGAGTTGGATATCAAAACTAATCTATGGGGCCAATTTTTCCCTTAATTCAAACACATGTAAATAAAAAATAAAATGAAAATAAAAAGGAAACTAGTAGCGAAAAGAGAAAAAGAATCACCTACACATACCTCTGCATGACCTACATGGTCACCACCCAACTAATAACCAAGCTCCCTCCAAGAGTGATGTGAAACATGGAGAACGTGAAACTAAAAAGATAGAGTAGGTGTGAGCACCAATATTCTCATTAGGAATGCTAAAAATAAACCACGCTTGATGCCCCACTTCTAAAATGAAAACCATTCTTTCCAATTTGAAAATAAGATATATAAAAATATGTATTTTTTCACTCCTTTAAAAAATCTTTAATGAACTTTTACTTTTAAGAAAAACCCCTTTTTCAATTTTATTTTTCTACATTAATTACCAAATCATATAAGTCATTGTAATAAATTCTTTGTAAATCCAAATAGTACCAAAATAGGTTCTATATTATAATTGGAAATGTAAAAGTTTGATGAGATCAAATAACCAAAATTTTCACACCGATGAGAATAATGTATACAAGGAGAACCAAATATGGGAGAGGCCTCATGGGTATTAGCTAGCCTAGGTCCCAAGATCTTTGTGTCTCGGTGAAATGTGTCATAGAAACAAAAAACTTGTCTTAAAAACCAAAACCATTAGTAAACAGTGGCTTGGAAACCATGACCCTAAATAAACCATGGCTTAGAAAACACAATTCTTAGTCATTCATATATTTAGTTAGTGTTTCAGTCGTCAATCCCTATATGTGAAATAGGAAAAGCCACCCCTAGATCACTATCCTACTAGTCTAGTCCACCTTCCTATCTACCTGAGATTCCCTCTTTGTACTTGAACATGTTTCAAGTTCATAAAGGGTGAATATCACATATAGAAGCCAAGCTAAAGCATCATGCATGCCAAGATACCATTTACACTATCAATTTCACAATGCACTTTATGTTTCCAACTGGGCGTTCACACTTTCAAAGTGACATAAGGTGCCTACTGAGTCTTTAATACCATCATTCCAATATACCATAAAAATATTCCAAACCAAATTCATTTCGTAAATCCATTTCTGATTCCATGTTAAAAACACACAAACATACTTAAAAAGTTCCAAATGTGCCTTTGTGTCATTGAATTGTCAAACCATGCTTCAAGGTGCCACACGAGTTTGGTTTTAAACAACATATTTAACTGAATCCTTTTTGCTTCACAAAATTCACTTCACAACTAGGGAACTTTTATTAAACTATATTAAAATACTTAGGACACCATTATAATTAAAAGCAATTTGTAAATATGCTTGGACAAGTTATGAAAATTAATGGGAAACCAATCTCCAAGAGGTGGAATCCATTTCACCAAACACATATACATATCTACATATATAAATATCACATGAAAATGTAAACACATTTGATAAATAATAAATAATCATTAAATTCAAATTAAAGAAGCGGTCATGGAGGACCTAACTCAAAACGAAAGTGGATCAAGCCGAGGAACTTCAGATCCTGATGCTTTTGACAAAAATTGAACACACCAGTACACACATACATTCTCATACATATATATATACCCTTATTCCAATACACATATTCACCACACCATGAGGGAATATGTGGAAAGAAGATATATATATATATATAAACATACGTACCTATGTATGTGTGTGCACACTCTACCAAGGAGACACCAAAGCTTTAATTAATTGACCTATGAGGACTAACATTATTTAGAAACAATGGACCATTCAAGAAACCAAGTCTTATCTTTATTTCAAAACAAAGACAAAAACAAACAATGTACTCAAATTCCAAATAGACCCCTAGCTTTAGAAACCCAAACACATTTACCAATGTTATTTCCAAATCCATACATTAAAAAAACATGAAACCTGGAAGTCATTCCAAATGGGCCTTAATACCAAGCATTGACCACAACTCACACCAAGATCCAAATGGGCATATATTTTGAGTTTACATTTCAAACCTTTCATAAAATCCACACAAAGGACCAAACCAAAATACACTTTCCAAGAATATTCCAAATTTCCCCATTTCCGAAAAAACAAGCAACTAGTAAAACGTACTAAACAATTTATCAACAGTTTTTCAAACAAACCAAAAAATTTATAACCAATTACATAAATGACCCAACCAGTTTACTAGAAATTTTATAAGGTAATCAAACTATTTATAAAGAATTTAATAAATAGCTCAAACAAATTGCACAAATTACCCATTCTGAGCCATTTCATGAAAACCACCAATTTACATAAAACAACCCATTTCCATGTTACACACATCAAAACCACTTGAAAACACTTTTCGCACCACTTATGTAACTCATGAAACTCAATTGGTATATTATCTAAAAATCACATAATAAGTTCAACAATTTTCCATGGGTAAACCCCTTCCAAATCAACAAACAAGTAAGTTAACTTTACAAAGCATTTATATCATCATTTACATACTTCACAACACACATAGAGGTACACAAAAAACTAATATCTAAAAAAAATCATTTCCTATTGAAAATCCATTCTCTAACACATTCTCACCTCAAGTGTTGTTGAAAACACAATTCCCACCATTTGAATGACCATTAAAACACCTTCAAAAAAAAATAACACCACAACGAGACACATATGAATATTAATCACTTTCATTTTAAAAGATCATTTTAACCCTATATGCATGTCAAACCACCACAAGATCTATTTTTAACAAATTATAAAAACTTAAAAACACCATCATAGACTAATTAGATATATTATAAAGTTGTGAATAAAGTAGAAATGATAATTGAATCAACACAACCATCAATTAATTGCTTCAGAATGGAATGGGATGAAAAATACTACTTCAATGGCGTGTGACCACGACTCCACATCTGAAGAAGGAAGAACAACCTCTTGTGCACCAATCACACACCTAAAACAATGAGGAAAAAACGTGAATTAAAACAAGGACAATAGGGTTTGGATAAATCAAAGGAAAACCACCAAAAAATTTAAAGGAAATCACCAATGGAGGGATTCACAGCTGGAAAGAAGGGATGGTCAGAGCAAGGAGGTGGCCTGGTTGGGTGCACGACACGAAGGATGTGAAGGCTGAGGTCGTGTATGCTACCAGAGCAGAGATGAGGTGAGAGCTGAGGCAGCCTAGTGAGAATAGAAGAGTTCAGAGGTTGGAGGGGGTGAGGAACAGAACTTCAAGGGGTGACGTGAGGGAAATGCAGCATGGCAGTCGAGTGCAGGAGGCCGAGTGTGAAGGGGGAAAGCAGGGAGGCCGCTTGCGCTACGGGTAAGGGGAAGGGGGTAGCGCTAGGGTTTTTACCTTTTTTCTATTATAATGTAATAATAATTATTATTATACAAATAATAATAATAATAATAATATAAAGAATAATAATAATACATTAATAACAACAATCAGAATAATAAGAATAATGAGCAATTTCATGACTCCTAGGCCGACTGTGCGGCTACCACCAGCCGCATGGTGACCGCACATGGGTCTGAAACCCCGTAAAATTGTTAAAAGACAAAAATTTTAAAACAGGACTCAACGTGAACCTTGGTGCAAGAACCTAGATCCTAAAAATGATAAAATAAAAATTAAGTTAAAAATACAGTTGTGGCAATTCTCCCCACCAAAAACACTTTCATCTCCCATAACGTCACCCAATCGAAAAATATATAAAATAAGAATCCTTGCCTGATTGAAACCGAAGGAAACCACAATAAATGAGAATAGGAGGAAATGAGAGGGTTCTCCCCACCATTATAATTCCACTAGTGTGGAAATTTAACACCCAAACATATCACCCATAAGGGGGGAAACATAGGAACTCCCAACCAATCCAAAATAAATTCTATATAACGGGATAAACAACACCTCTGATGAAAAATGGAACTCTCAACCAATAACAAAAACACCCAACACTATAGAAAAACTTCTGAGCAGGCCTCACCCCAAGCAGAAAACCTGAGCATAACTTAAAACATTGATTCTTCCAGAGGAACTTACATCTCTAAATGAATATAGCTAAACCGAGATTAACCCATAAATGGGACAAACATACTTTATGAGAAACAATTATTCAGAAAACTATAATCAGATAAACGAAATTGTTAGATTTCAATAGAATGAGTCCATAATAACTTTAGGACGAAACAATAAACTTACAACAATGTCAAAACTTTAACAGTAAAAAACAAGAATGGAATGACTTTAAATGTTCCACTGCCAACACAGAACAAGAAAACCAAACCAAGGTTTTACACCCCTGGTAACTCCGGAAAGCTCGCGATGTTCACCCCAAGCCCTATGTCTAGGGATCTGATGGCTGAAGCATATCCTACCTCACAGTCAGGCATTGGAATCCTCTGGTCACAACATCTTCTTCAGGCGACATTTCTTACAAAACTTCTCTATATTACCTAGACACATGCAATGATGGAACATCTTTAGAGGGATGCGACATGATGGCTTCTTATACCGAAAACGTCCACATTGATGGCACACCATTGAACAGTCCGATTAATTGGATGCCAGAACAATTATAGAGGACTTATTTAGAAATAGTTCACTCTTGTACACCCTAATAATTATATGGGGAACCTTCATGAGAAAATGGATATACTGGATTTCCAACCATCTGCGCTTCAGGGACCAACTCAGTTAAGAATTCCTCATCCACCAGATTCTCAAAACGATGGTCCTTATAATGGAGGAACCACTTCGTGATCTCTGGATGAAGACCCCCATTGAAGAGTGAAGTCTTCACCAAATCCTACGATGCTACCTTCAGATAAAAGGACTTAAGTTCCTTGAAATGGTCAATGTATGTCTTCACAGTCCGTTGGCCTTATTGAATATGCATGAGCTCTTCCCTTTTCTTAGTATTCACCTCTTCAATTATGAAAAATTGGACGAAGACATATTTAAATACATCCCACGTCATTTCAACTTTCATTGATTGTAGGGCGAAAAACTCCCATTCGTCCAAAGATAGACCTTTGAATAGACCTAAAACAGAAAGCACTATGATAGCTTTAGGAGTTCCCAATACCATGAAGACACACTTGACCTCTTCAAGCCACTCTGCTACCTCTATTGGACCTCGATCACCATGAAGGATAGGCAATGTCCCAGAAGAACCAAATACTTGGCATGACTTATCAGAAACCTTAGGGAACTTCCTTGGTGTAATTTTTTGAACAAAATGTAGAACATAGAGCCAAAAATGATATCAAATCAAAGTATAATTAAAAGTAACATCCTGAGATAAAATGACCATCTCAAAACCCAAAAAATTCAAACACAACCCAAAATTCAATTTTTAGAATCCCCCTTTTAATTTTTGATTTCAAAACCACCTTCTTTCAAGGCCATTTTCCAAATACCAAACCCTCTTTTCAAACCAAATTCAATTTCCAAAATCATTTCCCATTTTTAAAATCAATTTAGAAAAACAAGGTTAAGAATTTAATTTCAACTACACACCCTAGTAATCCAATGATCCATTGTACATGTTTTCTTCTGTTTTCATCCATACACACCAGCATTCACTTCCCATGTATCCCCTCATATGTGAAAATTTTCATAAAGAGTACTGGAGGTTTCACACAAACCATTTCTCTACCAATTCCAAGAAAACAACATATTTTTATACAAAGAGATTTCTATTTTAAAAACCATTTCACAATTTTAAATCCAATTTAAAAGAAATAATTCTCATTTAAAAACCCCATTTTAGTTTAAAAAGCACACTTACACTAACCAGAACCAATATGACACTCAACTTGCATCAAACTACCAGAGTGAGGGACTAGTAGACATGCTTAACTAGGTCAAATGGTAGTTGTCCATGCCCCAAGTAAGTGTCAATATATAGGAGGAACTTAAACCATGTACTCGGACTCCTCATGGGTAACTAATCCATGTCAAATTAAGATGTAACATCGGCTTGCCTCCATTTTCATCCCTCAATCTAAAACAAACTAGAATGAGACAAGGAAACAATTCCCAGACTACCCCTGGTGACTCAAAGTTTGGAATGAGAAAGGGATCATGACGTCTTTATCGTGCCTACCACTTGAGTCCTGACAGTCCTAATCTCCATCTACTAGACACCCCAAATAACAAGATCCTCATTTGATACCATTTTGTCACGAACTAACCCAGTCTGGCACTGAACTGGTCACCCGAGCCAGTTCTCGAAATGTCCTGAAGGGCATTCCTAATCCCCATGGGCTAGAAACTAGTGCCGGGCACCAAAACTAACCTGTGTGAACGATTTGGACCATAATTGAATCACAGGTAAATAAACAAGAAACTACCAATAAAATGGAAATGTGCAATAAAAAGAAAAAAATAATCACCTACACATACCTGCACATGACCAAATAGGTCACCACCTAACTCAGAACCAAGCTCACTCCAAGAGCATTGTGAAACATGGAGAACCTGAAACTAAAAATATATATTAGGTGTGAGCACTGAAATACTCATTAGGAATTCCAAAAATAAACCATGCCTGATTACCCACCTCTAAAATGAAAACCATTCTTGCTAATTTGAAAATAAGATATATAAAAATATAGTTTTTTCACTCCTTTATCAAAATAGGTAACAACCTTTTACTTTTAAGAAAACCCCATTTTTTCCATTTTATTTTTCTAAATTAATTACCAAAGCATATAAGTCCTTAAAATGAATTATTTTTAAATCCAAATAATACCAATACAGTTTCTATATTATAAAAAGCAATTTAAAGTATCATTAGATCAAATAACCAAAAGTGGCACACCAATGAGTGTAAAGTAACTGAGGATCACCAAATATGGGAGAGGCCTCATGGGTATTAGCTAGACTGGGTCCCTAGATCTTCGTGTCTCAGAGAAATGTGGCTTAGAATCCATGACCCTTAGTAAAGGTGGTTTAGAAACCATGCCCCTCAGAAAACTGTGGCTTAGAAACCACAATCCTCAGTAAACTGTGTCTTAGAAACCACGACCCTATGCCATTCATTTGTTTAGTTAGTGTTGCATTAATCAATCTTGGTATGTGAAACAGGGCCGAAGACACCCCCAGATCACGATCCCACTACTCTAGTCCACCTTCCTAGATACCCAAGCTTCCCGCATTGTACTCAAAAAAGTTTCAAGTTCAGAAAGGGTGCATATCACATAGACAAGCCAAGATAAAACACCACACATTCCAAGATACCATTTACACTATCAATTTCCCAATCCACTTTAAGTTTCCATATGAGAATTCACACTTTTAAAGTGACATACGGTTCCAACTGAGCCTATAATACCATCATTCCAATATTCCATAAAAATATTCCAAAACAAATTCATTTTTTAAATCCATTTCCAATTCCAGGTTAAAAACACACAACATACATAAAAATTTCCAAACGATCCTTCGTGTCATTAAATTTTCAAACCACACTTCAAGGTTCCAAACAAGTCTGGTTTTAAATAACACATTTAACCAAATCCTTTTTGTTTCACAAAATACACTTCAAAACTATGGATATTTTAGTAAACTATTTTCAAATACTTATGACACCTTCATAATTAAAAGCAATTTGTAAACAGAACTGTACAAGTTATGAAAATTATTGGGAAACTAATCTCCAAGAGGTGCAATAAATTTCACCAAATACATATACATATCTACATATATAAATATCACACAAATATGTAAACTAATTTTTTTAAAAAAATTAAACAATCATAGAATTAAAATTAAAGGCACGACCATGGAGGACCTACCTCCAATAGAAAGCGGATCAATCCGAGGCACTTCAGTTCTTGAATATTTTAACAAAAATCACCCACACCAGCACACACATAAATTTTCATACACATATATATATATCCTTAATACAATTCACATATTCCCCATTCCATGAAGAAATATGTGCAAGGAAGAGATATATATATATATACATATACACATATGTACCTATGTGTGTGTGTGCACACTCCATCAAGAAACCACTAAATCTTTAATTAATTAACATATGAGGGCCAACATCATTTAGAAACAACAAACCATTCAAGAAACCATGACTTATATTTATTTCAAAACTAAGACAAAAATGCACAATGTAGTCAAAATTCCAAATGGACCCCTAGATATACACACCCAAACATATTTACCCAAGTTATTTTTAAATCCAAACTTTAAGAAAATCATGAAACTTTCAAGTCATGTAAAATTCTCCTTAATACCAAGCATTGACCATAACCCACACCAAGAGCCAACCATGTATATATTTTTAGTTTAAATTTCAAACCTTCCATAAAATCCACACAAAGGACCAAACCAAAATATAATTTCTAAGAATATTCCCAATTTCCCCATTTCCAAAAAAACAAGCAACTAGTAAAACTTACTAAACAATTCATCAAAAAATTTACAAATAAACTAAATAATGTATAACCAATTACATAAAAAACCCAACCAGTTTACCTGCAATTTTATAAGGCAATCAAACCATTTATAAAAAATTCTATAAACAAATCAAACAAATTTTACAAATTACCCATACCCAACCATTCAATGAAAACCACCATTTTACACAAAACAAACAATTTCCATTTTACACACACCCAAAACACTTGAAAACAATTTTTGCACCACTTATGTAACTCATGAAACTCAATTGGCATATTATCTGAAAAGCACATAATAAGTTCAAAAAAAATTCAGGGGCCAACCCCTTTGAAATCAACACACAAGTAAGTTCCATTTTCAAAACATGTTTCTCATCATTTACACACTTCACACGACACAATTAGAGGTAAAAAACAATAAAAATACCTCAAAATAATTCATTTTACATTGAAAACTCATTCTTTAAGACATTCTCACCTCAAGTGTCATTTAAAAAACAATTCACATCCTTTTAATAACCATAAAAATACCTTAAAAAAGAACACCATAATGAGACACATACTAATATTAACCATTTTCATTTGAAAAACTCATTTTCACCCCATATGCATGTCAAACCACCCCAAGATCTATTTTTAAAAAATTATAAAAATTTATAAACACCATCATAGAGTAATTAGATTTATTATAAAGTTTTTAATCAAGTAAAAATGATAATTCAAGAAACACAACCATTAATTAATTACTTCATAATGGAATGGGATGAAAAATCCTACCTCAATGGCATGTGACCAAGAAACCACTTCAGTGGAAGGAAGAGAATCCTTCTGCGCACCAATCGCACACCTAAAACAATGAGTCAAAAATGAGAATTAAAACTCAAACAATAGGGTTTGGCTAAATTGAATGAAAAACCAAAAAAATTGAAAGAAACTCACCGATCGAGGGATTCACCATCATAAAGAAGGGATGGATGGAGTGTGAGAGGCCGGAGGTGCCGCTGGTTGGAGTAAGGAGGTGTCCTAGTCAGGTGTATGACATGAAGGTGGTGGAGGCTGGGGTTGCAGCTTCTGCCGGAGTGGAGGAGAGGTGAGGTCTGAGGTGGCCTGGTGATAACCAGGGAGTCCGGAGGTTTTCTGGGGAGAGGATCTGAATAGAGAGGGGCGACATCATGGTGATGTAGGGTAGAGGCTGGGAGTAGGAGGGTGAGCGTAGAGGGGGTGAGCAGGGAGGCGTCTTGTGCTGCGAGTAAGGGGAAGGGGGTGTAGTGCTAGGGTTTCCCCTATTTTTCTATTATAGTGTAATAATAATAATTATACAAATAATAATAATAATATAAATTATAATAATAATACATTAATAAAAATAATAATAATATGAAGAAGAATGAGAAATTGCATGACTCCTCGACCGATTGCGTGGCTACCGCCAACCGTTCGGTGAGCGCATACGGGTCCAAAACCTAGTAAAATTGTTAAACAACAAATTTTTTAAACTAGGACCCAACACGAACCTTGGAGAATGAACCCAGAGCCAAGAAATGATAAAATAAAAATTACATTAAAAAGTCATGTGTGAAACCTATGTCCAAACACAAAGACCATGATAGAAAAGTATACATATTTAAGTGGAAAATGCATGGATTTCCATGTAGAAATATTTAAGAAGTGTATATGCATCATTTTCATGGGTTTCATTAAAGTTAAAAATTTAATTTGTGATTTTGTTTTATGTATTAATTTATACTATATATATTGATGTGATTTATAAATTATAAATATGTTTTATTCATTCTATTTTTAAATAAACTGATTCATGTTAATTTAAACATGCTCTATTACAATTCATGACATGATATGATGATTATCCTTCCTCCATGGTATACCATATTTTTTTAAATTTATGTATAATGAATGTTAACAAGAAAACATGCAATCGTGTTATAACTTAAATGTGTTTTTTTGAGAATTAATAAAAGTAATATACTAATAGGTTTCTATTAGGGATCAAGCATGTCAAACATATTAATAATTGCAAGAAAAAACTTTTGAAATATTTCTTATGAAGCATGACTAATACATAATTTACATAAATGGAATTGGATAATCATGATTTAAATTGATAAGTGATGTATTATATATAAATTAATTATTGTATATAACATTTTTAATATTTTAGAATGTAATATTTTATGAAATAATGACAAATAATGTGACATGCTAATTTTTTATGCCATGTTAAGCATGCTAGGTTATAATTGTTACAATATGAAATAAATTTCACACCTAAATTATTATGCAGTGTTTGATTATGTTTAAAGAATATAAGATAAATAATAATTAATTAATTTATGACTTAAAATTATTATAATACATTAATGAATAGAATAATATAATGAATGTATTATGATGTCAGTATTATAAGAAAGTAGTAATTATGAAAGCATTGGATGTGAAAATTTTATGTGCACATTTCATTAAATTTTACATCTAATGATGATTTAATATCATGTATTAATCTATAAATTTTTTCTTTTAATGGTTAAATATTAACATCCCTTTTTAATGATATGATTTTTAAATCCTCAATCTTGATAATGTGATTTTTTATTTATTATTTCATATTATTTTTTTGTTTATAAGATTTATAAAATTATTGTTAGTATATTTGAAAATATTTGATATTTTATTTTTTGGTTCATGGTGGATAATATATGTTTATGGAAATATATTAAGGTTGAAATGATGGTTGACTTGAAATAAAGGTGATAGTTAGATACCAGTGGATTATTTCTAGCCACTATTTATTTAATTAAAAACTATTTTTTATTATTGATATATAAAATTGGATATTTTATAGAAATAGTTTTTTTTTTATTTTATATTCATTATTTTATTTTTTACTAAATGTTGTTTTCATCATTATTAGATGATGGTTTTTAAATTTTTTATGGTAAATCACTACATTCCCCAGATTTATTTGGTTTTTATTGATGTTATAACTTCTATTATAATTGGTTTTATTAATAGTTTAAACCTAATCATATTAGATTAACCGAATTAATTAAAAAAAGAAAGGATTTTATATTTGGATGTAATAAGAGTTGTCAGATATGTTTGGTTCATGATTGATTTAAGCTCTCATGCTCTGGTTTAAGAGTTATTATTTATTTATTGAATTTTTTTCTGCATGTATTCTGATTTATTTTCTTTATATTCTACAATATAGAGTCATTGTTGTGATTTTACTTTAATGCATCCCCTTAAGTCATTTAAGGTGATTAGAGACATATTTATTTTATTCTCATTATTTCATGATATATTATCATTAACATGTGTACTTTGAGATTCAATGTTATATAGGTATATAGTGATTAGCTAGTTGTTATTAGGAAGGGAGGTGTGTTATAGTCTGGTAACTCTACTCCTTTCATTATAAAACTCTAAAGTGATTTAAAAACTGGTCTTGAATTTTCTTTCAAAGGTGTGTGAGTTGATTTATGAAATAATAAATTAATTAATTTCTAACTTAAATTAGTAATAAGTAATTTAAATTATATATATGTATTTATTTTTAAAAAAAATTAAGTATTCCAAATGGGTATTACAACAGGTAATTATTTTAAAACAAGATTTCCTTGTTTTATTTGGATTAACTCAATGATTTAGTTACTTTTTAGGAGCTATTTTCTAAGGATATGAGATTAATAGTAGTTTTTTATTGTAATTGAGTTTTAGTTATATCCCGAATCCTCCTTGGGAAGTGTTAATAGTACATCCCTCTTATATGGGAGCTATTTATCCATAGTTGTTATGATTTGGGATTTTCTTTTTTTAAGATGGATTTAGATTATTTATGAAAAGAATCATTTGAAATATATTTAATATAAATGAATGGGTTACTCTATCCTACCCTTATGTTATTTTCTCCATTTCTTGAATTTTATTTTATATTCTAAAGGATAATAATTTTTGAGTGGTATCTAATATAACATCTCGGGACCTTCACTCACGGATTCGGTGTTCAATTCATAAAATTAACATTTCTGGCCTTGACATCGATAATTGTTACCCAATTTATGTCAATAAAAACTTATTGTATGAGAAATAAATATTGGATCACTTACATATCCATGGAACTTTTAAGTTTATAATCTTATATAATTAGTAAAAGCTCCTATATAAACAAATCCCATAACTTTAAATGAGAATCTCTACCATTTAACCAAACTTTTCTTATTTGACATTAGTTCATCAACATCATCCCAGTGAAATCCCTTATATAATTAAATCATTCAAACTCGTTATTTTTAACCTAGGTTAGAGGAGAATATAATAAAATTGGGATCAAATAATCATTAAAGGTAAATATAAGCATTAACAACTGAATGTTATCAATAAGCATAAGAAGTGGATAAGATTATGATGGAGAAATTGTAGTGTATGAGTGAATCATAAAATAAATCATACCAATAAATACATATATCATAAAATATAAAAACATGGAAAAGGAAATAGTTTTCAAAATCAATAATCATGAGCCATGTGATATCAATCTTGATTAGGAAAAACATTATAAACCCATAACAAGAAATTAAAATTATTTTTAGTATCTTGGAGAATCATATTCATAAATTCCATTCAAAACACTTTTAATTTGAATAAATATACAGTTGAGTTCAAATGTATTCATTACCAAATGAGTTGGAGTACTATCTAGGAACACTCATCGTTTAAGATATTACGGGCATACTCGATGCTATCTGGGCAACCCCATGTTAAGATTTAATGGGATTACCCGGTAATATATAGGTAACCCCATGTTTAAGATGTAATGGTACTAACTTATGTTATCCAAGCCACCCCATTTTTAATCTCCCAGAACCAAAAATCAAGTAGATATTGAATTTCATCATAAAACTAATAAAAATAATCATTATTCCTTTTATAACACTATTAACCCATGGAAATAAAATGGGTTCCATAAAAATTCCTTTGAAACATGATTAACACATGGAAAATAAATGGGATCCTTAACAATAACTTTTAAACATGATTAAACCATGGAAAATAAACATGATCCTTTATACTCTCTTTGAATCATGATTAACCGATAGAAAAGAAACGAGTTCCACAACAATCTTAATGAAAAAATATTAATCCATGAAAAGAAATAATAAGGATGGTAGAATTAAAAATTATAACAATTTAAGGATAATAAAAAATATTTATCATTTATGTTAATGAATTTAAAAAATATTATATGATCATTAAAAACATTATTTAGGAAAATATACATTTCATTTTGAAAATCAATTTTTTAAACATAAAACTGTTTCAAAATATTTTTATTTGGAAACATCCTCAAAAATATATAAGGTAAGTTTTAAAAATCCCTTAAAATATTTAAGGATAAAAATTTCCTTTTTCTTTTAAAAACACTATTAAATACATTTTTATAAACCATGGTTTTGGAATAAAAAGAGTTTTTGATTGAAAAGATGATTTTTTTTAAAAATCTTTTGAACTCTTGAGTGAATTAAGAGATAAAAATGAAGGGAAAAAATTTATTCTCATGAAATAATTATATTTTAATAAATTTAATGATAATATTTATAGTTATATATTAATATTTTAATATTAGATACTTAATCACAGACAATCCCAATAAACGATGAGATTGTAACATAAAACTCTTACCACTTTGGTAAAACTGAATTGTAATCCCCATGAAGGAATAACATTAAATGAAACATAAAATACCATGAGAATAAATAAATTCATAATATTAAATTTCATGTTAGTTTCATATACACATCATAAAATAATATACGTTCATGACACAACATAAGTCTTATAAAAGGAAAATTGTGACAAAAATCCATTATCGTTTTGGTTACATTGAAACTATAAACACCAAGAAAGAGAGATAATAAAAAGGATATGTAAATCCCAATAAATTTAGGTATAATAGTAAAAAAATTAATTCATGTTTATTATATACACCACACAATAATAATAAGTGGTGAATGTGGCATATATCTCATAGAAATAAAAGTAGGGCGAGGGATACCCTTACCTAGAGTCTGGCTTGTCATATGTGTCTTTATCTTCCTAAATGATAATAATATTTATATTATTTACATTATTTATAACCCATTTCATGTTTATTATTAATTTTATTTCAATTATAAAAAAAGTTATACATAATTACTTAATCTATTATGTTTAAGTCGAATGTTTTGGCCATATTCGACTTATGTGTCAACAATGATTTCGGTAGGCAGAAAATGGTCAAATAAGACATTATTTAAAAATATATAGAATAATAATAATGAAATAGTTAACATATTTATATATAAATTATTATTTTTAAATCTATCATGTAATATGGTTGTGAAAAATGAACTAACGTTACCATCATGGAGATAGTAGGTTGTATATATGCATACGTAACGTTTCCGTTTTTCAATGATCATTATGGAAAGAATGTATGTAATATTTAATCGTTAAAAAATTATAATTATATCATAAAAAACATATTAATTAATTATATATACTTATATAAATCATTCTTTTTATGTGGTGATGAAAAAAGAATAATCGAATCGCTTCGAGAAGGCGGAAGTCCACACATCTGTGAATTATGTTATCACTTTCCAGTGTGTGAAATGGTAAGAAAAAAAGTGATATATTATATTTAAAAAAATATAATTATGACATAAATATAATAATTATTTCATATATGTCATATATATTAATTACGGTTACTCTTATTACCTTCCATGTAACTAACTATTGAAAAATGCTTCACGTTGCATCAGGAGGCTGTAGTCCGCTATAAACACAAATGATGATTTCATAACACATTTTATTGAAGTTTGAGTATTTATAGGTCATATCCTTAACATAAAAACAAATTAATATATTTAATGTAGTTAGGATATTATATAATCATATTATAATAATAATTAAAGGGGTTGTAGAGAAAAATAAAACAAAATCGCACGTTGATGGATGCTACCTCTTCTTTGGGTAACTCTTTTTGGTTTTCAACCAAGGCCTTAATTGGTTGGATTTATTCCCAAATTAAGGATATATGATTAGAGTATAGAAGTTTATAATTAATTTTGGAATTTATTTTTTGATCCAAATGTCTCGAGAGTTGTGAATATAGGAGGAGAGGGGGGGGGGGCCTTTTATAAGTGGGGTGAGTGAAAAACCTATAAATTTTTAAAAGAGTGAATTACAAACATATTTATTCCATTTATAGTGGATGAAATAATGATACAAAATCAATAATATAAGGCATACATTTTAAATGTGTCTAAAAAATTGGTGATTTAATTATTTCTAATCATTTTTTTCATTTAATTTTAATGTTTAACCTCTAAGTAAACTCGTTTATACCTTAATATCTATAATTGATTTTAATTGTTTTCACTGATCACTTTAGTAAAATATATATTGAACCTATTATGAATTATAAAATATTTTGATTCCAAATATTGAATCTATTTTTCCAAATTAAAATTACATAATTGGAAAATTTTAATTTAATATTAATCACACAAACGCAATGACGCAACTATGTTTTAATAAGGGGTTTTTTTTTGAAAATGAGGGTTCTATATTAACTCTAAGAATAATAATAATCATTATATTAAAATTAATTAATATTTAATCATATATATTTTATAAATTTTATTATAAAAAATCCCCATTAGGTATTATTTAAATTAATTAAAAAGGATAAACATTGTGCATTTTAAAATAGTTTTTAAAGAAATCTGTTTTTTAAACCTAAATCAAAACATATTTTAAAAACCAATATAAAGTTGATTAAAATTAATTAATTAAATTAGAATTAAGTTAGGTTAATTTGAAAAATATTGGTGGTTTTAAATTAATTAATTTTTTTAAAATAAAATACTTTTTATAAAACACAGTATTTTCCACTATTCACTAAAAAATCTATATTTAAATTTCATTAGTATAATCCAAAAAGATATATTTTTTTAGAAAACAAATAGGATTAATTTTAAAAATTAGATTGAATATATTGTATATATATATATTTTTCATTAGTAGAATCCAAAAAAGATATATTTGTTTAATTTATTGGTATAAAACACACTTGGAAAAATTAAAATAGTTTCCCCGAAAAAGATTTTTTTATTTTCAAAAGGGTTTTATTTTAATTTCTAATTCATTGGTATCCAAATAATTCATTATATATATATCAGTAAAACATTTTTTCATAATTCAGTTAATCATGTTCATACCGACCATTCCAACAGCTAGGTTATGACAGTAATATTTATCACGGGTCTTTTATGTTCGTTGTTGCATATTGAATACGTCATCACATATAAAAATATCAGGGTTTTATGTAATAAATGGTAAACTGTGTGTTGTGTGTAAAAAAATATAAATTCAATTTTTCATTTCATTTATTCTTTCAAAGATAATTTTATTCTGTTGAAATATCTGGGCGTTACATCTAATATAAGGGTTTAGGTTTTCCCACACCCTTATTGTTTCATTTATCTAGTGCTGAGGGAGTCCAGGGGAGTTTTAATTTATTATTTGTATAAATTTTAATCAATTTTCATCAATATATCATATATAAATTTTTATGATAGATAAAACGAATTATATATCATAATCCAATATTGGGATTAGTTTGTATTCCTTATATTTCATTTCTATAGCTAGGAAAAATATCTTACGTAATAGAAATATATTATGTAAGAAGTTGTTTTAATGTTATAAACCTGAAATTTTAGGTAAAAAATTTATTTACTGTAATTTTTATATGTAATTAATATTTTATATAATAATTTATTTGAAAATATATTACATATATATTTCTATAAAAAGAAAAAATGTTATGTATTGGAAAATATATTACATTTTGGATAAAAACCTTATGTTTTAGAAAAAAACATTAATTTTAAATTATCACTCTATGTATAAAAACTTATCAATTGATAGATATAATAAATATTTTTTTAAGGAGAACTCCATAGGAATTGAAAAAATTATTTTATGTTATCATTTTTTCAATGAAAATATATTATTTATTATGAAAGTATATTACATAATTGAAAATATTTTATGTATCAAATTATATCTTAGGGAAATATGTTATGTATCATCAAAATATATTATTTATGCTCTAAAATTTATTATATATGAATATATATTACATACCCTCAATACATATATTCATTTTTTATATTTATGTTTCATTGTTGAGAATATATACATATTACATAACAAAGGGAGAACTAATAATTTGTAAATTCATCGATTATGGAAAATAAATATATTATATATTTTCTTTACCATGTACGAAAATTATTATTATGGTTTGAGTTTTATATTATAATTACTAAGGAGAAACTATCAATCATAAGTTGCAGTTTTTTTCTATTGCAACTTACCTAAGTGGTAAAGTTACCCCATAATTATGTATTATTATAGAGTTTAAAAATTGTATTCCTCATTTAAGGGGTATTTAGTTTCCATCTATGGGAAAAATATCACACTTTTCTCATAGTTAGAGGCAGAAGATGATAGGATGACATAGGCATTGAGAAAAAACTTTGGTGGATGGACCAGGGTGGGATACTAAAAAGCGGAGTGGGGGAATAATAGAACTTATCAACCCAACCTCTTCCAACATTTACTTTTAATGTGGATTGGTAGGATATACTATTATGTAATGAAGGATGATAAAGGGCCTTTGGGCTATCAAAATGTTGTGACTTCAAGCTATTTAAAATTTTAATTGGCCAGTTATGGATGGGATAAAAACTCATAGGGGGTGTGGTTTGTCCTTACTGAATCATGGTTGTGTGTATTGTTTCATTTTATTTTCATCCTCCAGGACCTTAAATAGATAATTATATTCTTATGTTTAAGCCATTCTTGTTTATATTTTATTATTGATAATGGAATTTTAAATTGTAAACCCCTAAAATCATGAATATTATTATATAATTATTATCCCCTCCATATGTAATATTTGTCTCATGATTATTAGTGTCACGACATGGTAATACTAAAAAAACCATGACCTTACTTGTTTATTATTAATTTAAGAGGGTTTAAGTGGTGGTGATCCATGGGTTATGTTCTTCCTTCATTAAATTTATTCAATAGGGTTGAGTATATTTTAAAAGTGGAAACATATCCATGAGTGTTGTGGTATGAATCATGAATCTATGTTATTATTAATTCAAGGTGCTTTATTCCATTTATTCAATCTTTATCATTCCTTTAATAAGGATTAAGAATCTATTTTATTAGTTGTTGTTGATTTTTTTGATGTGAATGAATGTGGATAATATTAGTAGCGGTTCATCATAAAATCACTGCTACTCAACTACGGATTCCCGAATGTAGAATTGCTTGGCTCTTTAAGGTAGGGTATTCCAAAACCTTCCTTTTATATTTTGAAATATATGTTTCTAGTTTTTTTAAACATTAAAAGGTAACCTTTTTCTATCTAAGCACTTTGATTGTTAATCCATGAAACTGATCATTGGAATTATCATTATTCCTCTTTGATTATTAGCACCTTCACATATGGTGATTAGAATTACCATCATTATCCTAATTGAAACTCACACATTGAACCTTATAGTTTTGATTCCGTGTACCACTCTATCCTTTTTAAAATCTACCCAATTTGAACACATTTGATAGGGTACGTTCTTACTCTCTCCTAGAGCTTGGTGGAAAAAAGTTTGGTCTTGGGGAGGGTTTACTATTTATTTTATGTTATTATATAATTAAACTCTTCTATTGATCCTAAAATTTTTATTTTTGGTTAGTTGAAGGTGTTGTTTTTTTTATTTAATTTCTAAATTTTGTTACCATATCATGCCTCAAGTTTTATATTTGATTTCAACTCTCTTGTATTCATACTTGATAAAAGTAATATCATTATGTCATACTTTTGATTTGATGATATTTTCAGACTTTTAATGGAATATTATAAAAATATAATTGGGAAAAGGAAATATGGAATGATAGTAAATAATATATAAATATAAACGTTTTTAGATATTATATTCCTATTATACTATCATTTATGATTTATGATATAAGTCGCTGCATTAAAGTGATGTTATATGTTTTTATACTATTGAGTAATATAATTTTAATCATATTTCTAATGAAGAATGAATAAAGAATGATAATATTATAGTAAGAAATTGGATCTTTAGAATATAAAAATAATTAATATGTAATGACTTAATAAGTGAATATTTACTACATTGTTGAGTTATTGTCTTAAATATATTTTAGTTCTCGTTTTTTATTTTAATGTTATATCTTTATCTCATTTATAAAGGATTAGTTTAGATGAAATAGGTTATTATACATTGGTGAGTTTAGGTGTGTTGTTCTTTTCCCTTGGGGAGTAGTTGCTGCCTCACTAGTAAATCCCCTTTTGAGAATTAATAATTTGGGTTTTGGATTGGTAGTGATAAAATGTATTCCTTCTAGAGTGATGGTATTAGTTGGAACTTGTATTAAGGTTTATGATATTGGTAATGGTTATGTGGGAAGAGTGATAGGTAAGTATTAGTGATGAGATTATTGAGATATTGTGTAGTTATATTTTTTAGTAGGGTAATTGTTGGTAAATGATTAGTGTTTTATTAAGAAGGTGATGTGTTTGGTTATGTAACATCTCAGTTATTCACAATTAAGTTTTTATGTTAAACCAACTAGATAATTAATTAAAATAGGGAAGCTGAATAATTCGGGGGAAAGATAAGTATTAGCATGATCTTAAAAGTTTTATTTAGTAGTAATATCTTATATTATGTGATGATAATTATTCCATGAAATGAAGGGGCTAAATTATAAATTATTGTATTATTTTTTTCATTTTATTTTATGTTATGATGATGTATTTTGATTTATTTTATGTTATTATTTATTTATTGATTTCATTCTTGATTTCAGGTCATCTTGTTTCTCAGTTTTTGATTTGATGATACTATACATGTAGGTTGTGAAGGATTTTGGTAATGTTTATACCTAAATGGGATATAATAGATTGAGGAATAGAGAACCTATAAATTGTTTGTAATGGTTTAAGGTATTATCATGTATATTACTTTATAGGATATAGTGTCCTATGGTTTATATGCATTTATATATGCCCATGTGTTGTAATGGATTACAATATATTGTGTGTGTTTGTGTGTTGTAATGGATCATGGTTATGAAACATGCACCTATTATGGGTAATAGTAGATTAAGGTTATAACATGTACACATATACTCTAACTATGAATAATTAAGGTTTTATAATATTTTTATATTATAATGGATTGATTTTATATCATGATTTATTGAGATAATGATGTGGTGATGCAATGGTGCATGTAATGTGGTTGTGGTGAGTGGTGTTGATTATGATGTAATAGTTTTCATGATGTGGAAGTAGATGTGATGTGGTGGTGGTAGTGGTGTATAAATGGTTATGATGTGACTGTTTTAGCAATTTGGTTGATCTAAACCGATAGTGATAAATTTCTAGGATTTTACTTTAGTTCTATATAACCCCAAAACTCTTAAATGTTTTTCATTTATATGTGATATAATATATTTAATATGATAGATCAATCATGATAGAAACATATTAATAATTTTATTTATATTTATTTGGAATTTATACTTATTCTTGTGTGATTCATAAACCTAATATCATTATCATTTATTTATATATGTGAACATTATTCAATTAATACCTTTTAAGGTGATGTAGTTATTGGTGATAGTTATGTGTAACATTAACAATATAACAACATCAAAATTTTCTTACTATATTAATCCCTATTCTTGATTAATTTTTTTATTTCTTACATGTTTTCACATATATCCATCCTAACAAATTTATTTCACATGAATATTTAATTCTCTAGAAATATGATCCTACTAAGTACACTCAATATCTCACATCTCTAATTTTTTTATTGAGTTTATTTACAGGATAGTTTTATTTAAATTTATGGATGTTTTTATTTGATAAACTAGAGTTGAGTCTTTGTGTCCATTCATTCATTGTTTTGGTTGATTTATATTTATTGATATTTGGACACATCCTTGAACATTACATAATGTTATTTTTTATTTAAATAATTAATTAACATATATGTGAGGATATTTACTATTTAGAGTTTTAGAGTATTAAGTCATCACCCTTACATAAATAAATATTATATCACAAAGTGGAAAAATCCCCTTTGTATCCATTTTTCCACAAAACAATACATTTAATATATGATAAGTTTTATTTTCATGATTTTTTTTTCAAAATATTCATCTTAACCTCATCCTTATCCCTAATAATCCTTAAAACCAAGTGAAAAACATTTTAAATCATGATATGAGTGAAAAAATATTAGTATGGGATATATTTAAATCTTGGAATACATAAAAAGATTATATTTTTTCCAAATAAAATGTGGGTTCAAAGTGAACAATTTATAACCCAAGAAATAAACTTCTCTGACCAATGGTTTTTATTAAAAAATTAATAAGAAATCTTAATAAGAAAAATAAAACTCATGAAAACATTTTCACAAAGTTATACTTTTCGCCCTTAATAAGTAGTAAATACTTTTCATTAAACATAACATCATTAGATTGCCTTATGAAGTCATAATATTTACATAAAAATCATAGATATAATGAATAATTAATTTAATTAACTTGAGTAATAATTTTAATATCACTCTTACAAATGGAATAACTTTCATGGTTACAAATGTAATTACCTTCATGGTAACAAATTAAATAACCATTATGATTGAAAATGGAATAACATTCAAAGTAAATTATAATAATATGTTACTAGAAATATAATCAGTTAACTTCATCCCTTTTCCCAATACATTTTAGATCTATAACAGGCTCAACCATCCTTAGTTTATAACAAATTTATCCATCATCATAAATAATACCCCAGAATTATGGTTTTGTTTCCCATTTTATGGAATAAGGAGATGGATATAGGTTATTCCATTAATATAATAACATATCATTAGACGGTTGACAATGGGGTTATTATATCATCATGGGTGAATAATATTTTAATGTGGTTGAAGAATAAATAAAACTAAAACATTTGGTTAATATATATACCTTGTCTTCAAATAATATCTTTTTATTTACACCATAAGACCTATAACGTTGGTATTCTTCCCAAAAAATACCTAGATAGTGATGGGAGAGATTATAAAAAGATATTTTCCATGTATTGGCTGTATAAAAAGTCTTTTTAAGTGTGAATAAAAGATGATAGGAGGTGACCTTTTCTAAGAGAGGGGAGGGGCACTCATGGAATTACAGAAAGTATTAAATTAATATAAATTAATTTTCATGGAATATTAATCCAAAATGATATATTTTAAATATAATATGAGAATAGCTCAAAATAATCTCATTAAATAAAATTTTTATAATTTTATACTATGTTTTTACCATTATATTTTGGTTTTAAACCCTGTTAAACCTTTTGACACTTATTGTAGTATCAATTTTTTTACACTAAAGGAATAAATAAAGTTACTATAAAAAGAAAAATGGTACATAAATGGACCGTGATTGATATTATCAACCACATATAATTAAATTGGTATAATATAAGTTTTTTAGTAATTTTAAATCATTTCATAATCCATTGTTTTTTATTTAATATCATTAATGTCAATTTTGGTCCTATTAATTTAATTTGAATTTGAAAACAACATGGTATAAAAGGAATTATAATATAATAATTTTAAAAATCCTTAACATGTTATATTTATCTAAAGAGTAATTTGAGAACAACAATCATTCAAATTGTATTACTTTTAATAATTTTAAACATATTTATTTTATTTTTCTATTAATTGTATAAATACTGTGTCTGCATTGTATAAGAATTTAAGGTAATTATTTCATCACTAAAAATTAGAAATAAATTATTATAATAATAAAAAAAATATATTTAAAATTAATATTATTTACCAGACCTTATTTCATTTTATCCCTTCGAAAAAAATATTATAGATATTAAAAGCAAGAGAGTGACATTTTTGACATTTTCTTTTACTTAAATATTACAATGATCAAATTCAATGAAATATGGAACCAAGTTTCTATATTTTTGAAATTTAGATGGAAACGGATGAAATAAACTCATATAATAGGATGAATTAGTATTTTAGGGTTAATATTTAGAGATTATCACATTATTTTTAACCTTAATTACACAGTTTACCCTAACTGTGGTGATAACTATTTGTTATAGTTACAATTCATGATGACCAAAAAATAAAAGGGAAATATTTCCCAAATTTGAATCTCAAAATTTTATATATTTTATTCATTTTAACGATTAAATTCATATAATTAAAACAATTTAATTTAAAATTAAACTCGTAAGACGGGATGAAAAATAATTTTCTAAAAAATGCCCTTTAAGTATAAAAATGTTTTTTACAAAATTCATGTATGAAATTCTTTACAAAGACTATAATTATATTATTTTTAATAAAAATAAACTAATAAAATTTTAAAACTAATCCAAAAATATAATATCAATTTGTAAAAAATTTTAAATGAAATATTATTTTTAGAAAAAATATGAAATTTTCACTACTCATTGAAAAATAGATCTTTTTAGGAAATTATCAAAAATTCATCATATGATAATTCTTACATGATAAATTCTATAATTAAGTTAATTCTTTCAAATTAAATTTATATAATTTATAGATCTCTATTTTAAATAAAACTATATAATTGATGAAAAAATCCATTTTTAATAAATAAAGATTTTTCTTTTTGACTAAAAAATTACATAATATTATTATAATGAGTAATATTATATAAAATATAATTAGTGAATATTAATAAGACATGAAAAAGATTTATTATAATATTACTTGGGTTGTTACATTCTTCCCCATTTTGTAAATTGTGTCCTTACAATTTTATTCTTTACTTAAACAAGTGGGGATATCTTTCCCTCATAATTTTCAGATTCCCATTATGTTTCTTAAACCATATGGTTTTCCAAAAAACCATGACTTTATGAACATTCTTATTACATAATAAGTTCCCTCTATAGTTAATAATTTAATTAGGTTGTTCCTCATATGAAATGTTATCTTTCAATTGAACCACCAGAGGGATTGAAACATGAAATGAATTGGGAACATATTTTTTGACATCAAAACCTAAAATATGTTATGTGTCGAGGATAAAATTGGTTTCAACACCACTCAATTGGAAGATAATGCAAATTTCTCCATGATTTTCAATGGTCCAAAGAAACATGGACATAACTTCCCTTTTTTCAAAATACTTAACACTTTTCCAAGGAGATGCTTTAAGAAAAACATGGTCACCTACCTCGAAAGAATGATATTTACTATAGTTATCTATATAAGTTTTCAACATGTTTTGATCTATCCTCCTATAATAATGAATCATTGTTACTTTCTCAGCTGTTTCTTTTTCCAATTCTGGTCACAAAAATTTTCTTTCAACTACTTCACCCCAAAAAAAAGGAGGCTGACACCACTTTCTATATAATGCATCAAAAAGTTCCATATGTTTACTGAAATGAAATGTTTTATTATAAGAAACTCAAAAAATGAAATATTTTGATCCGAAATTCCTTCGTAATTCATTGAACAATAATGAATCATGTCTTCCAAGGTCTAAATCATTATCTTAGATTTTACATCATATTGAGGATAAAAATCTATAATAACACTTAATTCAGGAACTGATGACTTCTGAAGTCCTTTCCCAAAATTAGAAGTGAACCTGGGATCAAGATTAGATACAATGGAGAGAGTAATTCCTTGTAACATAACTATCTCATTGAGATATAGTCGAGAAAGATTATCTATATACATATTATCATTAATGGGAAGGAAATGTACAAATTTATTTAATCGATCAACAATTATCCAAATTGCATTATTACCCTGGAGATTTTATCAACAGTACCACCATGAAATCCATGGATATATTATTCTATTTCTATTTAGGAATTGATAAAATCTAAATAATCCCATTTAGTAATTTTAATTTTATTTAACCAGTTGACAACTCAAAAACTTCATGGTAAATTCAACAATATCTCTTTTCATTCCATCCCACTGGTAATACTCTCGAATGTATCTATACATATTAGTTCATATATGTTGAACAGAAAATCGGGAACTATGAGCTTCACTCAACAATTCTATCTTTTCATTGGAATAATAAGGAACACATATTCGCTTTAAAAATATAATAACCACTCTGTC
Source organism: Viscum album (assembly GCA_963277665.1). Classification (NCBI taxonomy): domain Eukaryota; kingdom Viridiplantae; phylum Streptophyta; class Magnoliopsida; order Santalales; family Viscaceae; genus Viscum; species Viscum album. The sequence goes on from OY728150.1 coordinate 1,816,940,501, forward strand.
ATTAATATTAATTTCTAGAAACATTCCCTTCAAAATAGATTCTACCTTTTACTATTAAACATGATCCTCATTTAGAGCTTGTTTAATTATTTATGATAGATACCTTTTTACTGACACTTAAAATAAAATAGAGTAAGTTCCTACATGCACTATTTATAGGCCAAAATCCATCAAATCATTAACCAAAGGTTCATGTTCCAAACTAAACATGGTTAATGTTGCATTATTTTTCCAACTCAAGGAATAAACTATTTTTTTAACTAGATGGTAATAATTTTTGAAGTCATAATCCTTTATCAATTCCATACATCTCCTCTATATAATTTTCAAATATTTCTATGTGAATATATACTTCAAATGCTTATCATTAGTATATATTTCAAAGTTCAATCTATATAAATTATATAGAAATTTTTTTAATTCAAGCACTACAGCTTCTAGTTCAAGGTATTATATAGGATAACTTTACTCTTGGTGTTTTAATTAAAGTGAAACATATAAAATCACCCAATCATTAAACCTTAAAACCCTACCTATCAAATAATCATCATTTTAAATACCAAAGTCACCATTTTCTATGGTAGGTCCAAAACTGAAGAATTCACTAATATTATTTTCAATTCATAGAAACATTCATCGCATTATTTTATCCAGGTGAACCTAACTCCATTTTTTGTTAACTTAGTTATTTCCCAAGATAATTGTGAAAATTATTTAAAACACTAGAAATATCCTTATAATCCAAGAAAATTATGAATCATAGTAACATTTTTAGTTTTTAACCCATTCATTAACCACTTCAGTTTTAGTAGGATCAACTACTATTAAATTTTTTTTATGGTGTGTCTATGGAATGAAATTGGTTGTAACTAAAAAATACATTTGCTAAATTTTATTTATAATTTCTTTTATTTTAAGGTTTTCAGAACAATCAATAGATGTTATTTATGATCCTTATAACATTTATATTAATAAATATATCATAAATAAAGATAATAAAAAAAATATTTAATATTCATGAAAAATTATATTCATAAGATCTATAAATACAGTTGAGTCATTTTCCAACTCAAAGGTCATAACCAAAAACTCATAATTCCGATACCTAGTACCTAATTCTATTTTCATATTTTTATCCTCCTTAACCTTTAATTAATGTTACCAAGACCTAAGATCGGCCTTTAAAAATTATTGAGCTCCCTTGATTTGATCACAGAAGTCATCTATACGAGGTAAAAAATTGTTATTCTTAATAGTAATATTATTCAATGCTCTATAATCAATGAAAACTCTCATAGAACCATATTTATTTTTAATAAAAAAATACAATCTCCCTATGGGTAAGTGCTATGATGAATGAAACCATTATAAAGAAACTCCTACAACAAATTTTTCAATTCCAGTTTTTCTAATTAATCCGTTCAATAAGGGTTTTGAAATTAGCTTAGCATCAATGCTAAATCAATAGTAAATTCAACTTCTTTAATAGGTATAATGCTAGGAAACTCGTCAGAAAAAACATCCACGTATTCGTTAACTATTATAACATAATTAATCTGAACAATTATATTATTTCAATATTATGTGAAAGCTAACTTTAATTTCTATATTTTATTAGTTTCTCATCTTCTTTATAGGTTATGAAAGATTTGAATTCATTCTTGTATAAAAACTGAAACTCCTTCAAGAAATAACTTATTTATATCTCTAATATATCTTTTCATGGTAAACATAGAGAAAATATATGCCGAGAATAACATCAAAATCTACTATAAGTAGAAAAAAAGGTTTTCAGGTATTCTATACATACAACAATAAGAAGATTCATATAATTTTTTTGACCTTACTACTTCCCCCAGCTGTTTTTACTATAAGTTATGAATTCATTTTTTGAGGTAAAATATTTAATTTACTATAAAATCTCTTATAAATGAAATAATATATATCCACATAATCAAATAGGACATCAACATTATCTAAATAAAAAATAAATATGAAGATTACCACTTTATTTGATGGCCCAAAATTAGTTGATGTAGTTGCAAAATATTTGAACATACCCTTCTTCTTATAGTATTGTTTATTCCCATAATTTTGTGCACATTTTCGAAAAATCATACATATAATGACCCACCTCATTATATATAAAACAATTTACTTTATAATTATCTAAATTGGACTTACCACTAACAAGAACTTTTTCATTATAATCACGAAAATATTCCTCGATTTACCAGATCATAAGAACTTCCTATATTTTTTAATGAATTCCACAGGGTTCATTTTACAACACCTATCACAAACTCCAAACTTGATTTTCTTACCTATGGATGTATTATTCCCATTTTCCTATAATCAAGATCTCTTTTTATTTTCGTTTTCATAGAACACTTGATTATCAATAAACTTTATTTCCACTATCCCAAAGCATAAAAAAAATTCTTATCACTTTTAAATTCATGGGAATCCAATTCCATTCGATATATGGGATTTTATCATGAGTATAACTGATTTATTTTAATATAAATATCTTAAAACAATTGGTGTGTGCTTTTCCAAATGAGTACAGTTTTCGTCATATGAAGTCACTAAATTTTTCTCCCTCTACCTCAATTCTAGGAATTATTTTATTCATCTTAAGTTGAAAATCCTTAGGAAATTTTTTCTCAAGCAAGATATTCTTAAATTTATCTCACACAAATGCATCAATATTTTATATTTGTCTAGTATTATTAAACATTTTCCATCATTAATTAGATTCACCTTCAAAATGGTAAATATAAAGAGTTGCATTTTGATTCTCTAAACATCCCATGACTTCAAATATTATTTTTATATCTTTTATCCATACCTTAGCTACCACTGGGTCAGAATATCCATAAAACATTAGTAGGTATTGTCACATAAAATTCTCCCATGTTTTCATGATCTTTTATGGTAGATCTGGTTGTTTTTTATCATATATAACACCACTATTTATATCCATTTTCAATTGATCAATTACTAAAACAAATTTCTTAGTTCTTATTCAAACCATTCTAGGTTGCTTATTTTGAAGTATATTTCCATCTTTGTTTCTTCCCACTTCAGTTTCCCTATTTCCCCTATGGAAAAATATTCTAAATAAATATAGTTTAGATTATGCAACATGGTAATCTTCATATTCCATAACACGATAACCATAAATTAAAATCAATTAATATTATTTACTTAAATTATCCTAACCACTAAAATTATCTAAAAATTTTCTTTAATACCAACTATAATGACTCGGCCCTAAACATTACATAATCTTGAGAATAAAGTAAAGAATTCATTCACGTAAATTTTAGTATATTTATGGTTTAGAGATTTAGAGGACTAGGAAATAAACCTACATAAAAAAATATTACATTAAAAAGTTGACACTTTTATTTCGTATCAATTTTTTCCACAAAACAAAACTTTTAAGATAAAATAGGTTTTCATTTCATGGTACTTCTTCACAATTTTCATCTTGACCTCATCATTGTTCCAATTCATCTTTAAAACCTATGAAAAACATTTTAAAAAATGTGATACGAATAAAAATATTAGTAAGTGGCATATACAAAAATAAATTAAACTTTTGTCCCTGAATACTTATAAAAATATTTCTTTTTAAAAGTAAACTTTGGGTTCAATATTATAATTTTGTTACCCAATAAATAAACTTATCGGCCCAAATATTATCATAAAATAGTTCATAATAAATTATAAGGGAAAATAAAACTCATAATTTTTTCTTTTAAATCCTTAAAAACTCATGAAATCTTTTTTCACAAAGTTATAATTTTCACCCTTAAGAAGTTGAAAATATATTTCTATGAACATAAACTTAGTATCTTACTAGGTGAAATCATAATATTTCTGTAAAAACTATAGAAAGAATAAATAAACCATCTCGGTAACCCGATACATGATTTTTATATCACTATTAAAAATTGAATAACCTTCATGGTTACAAAAGTAATTACCTTCACAGTTACAAATGGAATAACCTTCCTAGTTACAACTAGAATAACAATTATGGCAAAATTCCAATAATCTCTTAAGAGAAACCAAATTGGTTAACTCCATCCCTTTACACAATGCGTTAGAAATATATAACAGGATCAACCATCTTTATTTTATAATAGAACCCCCTTTAATCAGAAATAATTCCCAAAAACCATAATATAATCATAATACAAGTAATCATGCATTATAAAAACATTCTTTTCACCCATAAGAAAACATTTTTTGATATCGATATATCTATTTCATTTTTTTTAAATACCTAGAACAAAGGGAAGTGTGATATTTATTTAGAAAACATGGAATATTTTAATCGAATCAAAAAATACAATAATGGTTGTGTAAATAGGAAAAATATTTTTTGTTGTATATGTTAAAATAGAAAATTAATTTTTCCTTTTGTAAATAAAGTAAAAAATTTCAGTATAAAAAACATAAAAATATTCATATTGAAATAATTTAACTTAAAGTAAAAAATATATATAATTTTATTTATAATTCATTTATTTCCATATAAATACATCAATAAATTAATTTTAAAAATATGCACATGGAAGAAAAATATTTAGAAAATATATCTTTAAAATATTTAAAATGAGATTTTAAAATTAAAGTAACCCTTAACTAGATTCTAAATCTTAATGTATGTTACTTATCATACTAAATAATAAAATTATTTTAATTATTTGATTAATTAATAAACGTTTTCATTTTATTATTCATTTTACTATATTATAATCAATTACTTAATCGATTAACTTTAGATCGGATATTTTGAAGATATTTGGATCATATGTCCAAAATGACTTTAGTGGGTAGTAGATAATCAGAGAGGTAATTATTCCATAATCTAAAGATAAATAATAATTAATTAATTATTATTTTAATATATCAAAAATAATTTTAAAACCAATCATGAAAATTGATTATGAAAAATGAACTATGTTACAATCATGGAGAAGGTAGGTCGTATATACGCATGAGTAACATTTCCATTTCCAAAAATAATTTTGGATAGTAGTTAAGTATTATTTTATCTTTAAATAATTATAATTAAATAATATATATCATATTATCCTTCTGAATAAACTTATATATATATCATCCATATGATTTGGTGATGAAAAATGAATCAAATCGCTTCGTGGAGGTGGTAGTCCACAAGTATGTATGAACAATGTTGTCATTTTTAAATGAATAGAAAGGTAAGAAATTAGTAGATATATTATCATTAAATAATGATAATTATTTAATTAATATCATATAGATACGTTAAATCCATTATCAAAACAATCCACGAGATGTGGTAATGGAGAATTAATTACATTGGTTCACGAGGTGGTAGTCCACTATACACACGAATGATTATTTCATTTACCATTTAATGTATGAAGGATATATATATATATATAGGTTATTAAATTAACATAATAAAATAAAATTATATGTAATATACATTTGTTACTATATCATCATGGTTGAATAAGATTTTAAGGATATGGAAGAAGAAATAAAACCAAAACATTCTGTTAAAAGCTACACCTCTTCTTCGGACAATCTCCATTGCTTTACAACATAATCCCATTATGGATAAAATTATTCCTAAAAAATATCTCTCTAATGAGGGAAGATATTTTTTGAAATTTATTGTCTAAAAAAATTCTTTTTAAGTGTAGATAAAATAAGATAAGAGTTTCCCTTTTTTAAGAGAGGGGAGGGTCACTCTTAGAGTTACTTAAAATATTAAATTAATATAAATAAATTTTTAGTAAAAACTTGATCCAAATTATATATTTAAAATATAGGATGATAATATGTCAAAATAATCTCATAAAACAAAAGGTTTACAATTTTATATTTTTTTACCCTTATCTTTTTGTTTTAATGCCTGTTACCCCTTTTGACACTTACCGTAGTATCAAAGTATTTTTTAAAAAAAGGAGTCAAGAAAGTTACTATAAAATTTAAAAGACCCATAAATGGATCATGGTTGATATTATAAACCATATAAAATTCACTTGAATGAAGATAATATTTTTAGGAATTTTAAATCATTTAATAAATCATTATTTATTATTTATTATCATTAATGTCAATTTTTGAACTAGTAACTTAATTTGAATTCCAAAACAAAATAATAGAAAAGAAATTAAAATATAATACTTTTAAAAATCTCTAACATGTTATATTTGTCTAAAAATGTCACATAACATAATAATTCATTAAAATTATATTACTTTTATAATTTTTACAGTCATTTATTTTATTTTTCTATAAATGGAATAAATATTGTTTCGGTGTTGTGTAAGCATCTAAGGAAATTATTTCATCACTAAAAATTAGAATTAAATTCATATGATTTTAAAATGATTTATTTTTAAATTTAATAATTATAACAAAAAATAAATTATTTTTATCACAGTCGAAAAATATTATAGATATTAAAAGCAATAAATTTACATTTTTTACATAATCTTTTAATTAAATATTATTAAGGTAAAAGTCAATAAATAATGGAACCATGTTTCCATATTTTATAACCTTTTATAGATATGGATGAAATAAAATCACATAATAGGATAAAGTACAATTTTAGGATAAATTTTTAGTCCTTATCATATTATTTTTTACCTTAATTACTCAATTTACCCTTACTATGGTGATAATTATTTACTATAGTTTCAATTCAAAATGACCAAAAAATAAAATTAACTATTTAAAAAATTTGGAACTACTGATTGAAAATATGAATTTAATTTTTCAACATTCAATTAAAATAAGTGGTATAATTTAATTTAAAATTAAACCCACAAAATGCGATGATATGTAGTTTTTTAGAAAAATTCCTTTAAACTATAAAAATGTTTTTATACCAACTTCATTTATAAAATTAATTCTAAGGACTATAATTGAATGGTGTTTAATATAAGAATAATAATTAAATTTTAAAACTAGTGAAAAATATATAATTAATTTTCAAATACTTTAAAATATAATATAGTTTTCATTAAAAATCAGTATTTTCACTACTCATTGAAAAATAAATCTCTTCGGAAAATTATGAAAAAATCACCCTAAAATAATTTTAACATTCTGGATTCAAAAATTAATTTCATTTTATCAAATTAAAATTCTATAATTTTTAAATTTACCTTTTAAATAAAACCATATAATACATGAAAATCCCAATTTGTTTATAAAAAAATTCCTTTGGACTAAAAAATTACATAATATTAATATAATGGTTATAAATCTATAAAAACTAATTTATAAAACAATATAATACAATAAAATGATTTATTCAAACATTACCTAGGTTTTGACAATTTAAATGTAGTTTCATTTTAGTGATGGGATTTTTATCTTTCAATTATTTATATATGGAATTGATTAATGGTACCTTTTATTTTTCAGGTATTTTATGTGGGTAATTCCTCCCATTGATTAATATATACCCTCAATGTAAGCCTAAAACTCCTGGCCAATTAGAGGTAGGATTTTAAGGGAACAATTAACTTCATTTCTGACTCGAGTGGGGTTTTAGTGTGGGTGGTATGTCACATTATAACTTGTTTATCTATTCATTTTTAATAAATTTTTGTTACATAATTATTTTTTTGGTTGTCCTTCCCATAATCATTAATAAATATGATCCTTGATTCTATATATAAGTAAATATTTCTGTGTGTATGTGTGAATTAAAATATATAAAAAATTATTAATTTAATCCTGATGTTTTTGTTTTTATTTGTATAGTTGATAAAACACAATTTTATTGAAATTTTTTATGATAATAAAAGACATAATTTCCTTAAAATGTTTTAAATTTGTTTATTTATATAATATTTTGGATGAAATCATTCATTTAAAAATTTGATGAAAATTCCATTTTTCCCTTTTAAAAGTTTTTCTAGTATTTTGAATATATATATATATATATTGTAACTTATTTGAACATAAAATTTCATAAAAGTGTTCCCCACTCAATGTGATATAACATTAATTTACTACATCTGATCTAGATAGTGCATTTTATTAGAGTAAATGGGACATGAAATCAAAGATAGACTGGACTCACCAAATTGTAAACCACTTAATTATTTGAGTACTAAAATCTACATATGATCTTTAATTGGGCCCAAATTTGGATAAAATCTATAGGAACCTATTTATAATAAATAATCCTTATCTAAGGATATATGGTTCATGCATTTCAGAATTCAAATAGTCAGTTAGTCGGATTATAATATTTGGCTTAATTTCCCCTTCACACTTTAAATGTCTTGAAAACCTAACCTATCCTACACTATAAATATATATTATTATCCTTTAGAGGGGTTGGTACGTGAATTAGGAATTTCAGGGAATAGGAGAAGTGGTTTCATTCAAATTATCCAAGCATTTCAATAGGGGTATCTCTCAAAGAAAATATCCCTTCAGCAAAGCCTTATTCTTCTTCTTCGCATTATAATATTTGTGTTTTCATAATAAACTTCTTATATTTTCTTCTAATTATTCTATTTTTTTAAATTATATTTCTATATACTCAACCTCTTTGGGTATTAAATCAATAGTAGAAATGTGATTGGGTTATACCCTTTCTAAACCTTTGCACGTGAAAAACGCTTCTACGATTACTACACCGCCCATAGAAGAGTAGTTCAACTTATTAATTGATCTCATTGTCACCTTATTAACTTATTTTTTTAATAAAATAGATAATATAATTAACTTAATATTATCTATGAATTGAGATTCTAATTTAAAAGAAACTAAATGTGAAATTTAACAATTAACAAAAAACTCACGAGATCGAGTAATGTGGGAATTTTGGGAGCGCAATCTTAATCAGTAAAACAATACCACACTGGATAAATTTATAGAGTTCAAATATAATACCTAAACTCAATTCATGCGAAATTAATGTATGGATATGATCCCTAATTAATCATTGAACATAATCTAGCCTTGGAACAACAATCAAATCAAGGGGTTATGATTTCCTGTTCTACAGATAGGCTATGGTTTAATTCATTTCATCATTATGGTAGAGGTAAATTCTCATAATCTTCGGGGATTAAAAGATATAGGATCATAATTAAGTGTATTTTAATTTGAATGATAATGACTAATAATTAAGGGAAGGGGTATATTAATATTTATTACTCATTATAGGAATATTTTTATAAAAAAAATATTCTCATTGCATTTTCTGAATCTAATTTCATAAAGATAAATAATAATAAAATATTCTTTCAAAATACATGTTCAAGATTTATAAACATTAATCACCCTCATTATTTTAAATAGTCTATTTATTTTATTTTATTTCCAAAATACTTTTAATATGTTGTTTTAAATACTTCCACCTTTGAGAGATGACCTTGGTCAACCACTCTATTTCACCTAAATAACTGAAAACCAAACACCATTTGATAGCACCCAAGAAATCGCCATTCAAATTGGTTCCATTTCGAAGGACGTGAGTATTTTCTTCAAACAATTGGAGGTATTTTTAAAAAATTATTTTATTGTTTTGTTTTATCTTCCTTCTTCTTTTTTATTTCCCCTTTCTTTATTTTTTGTTTTTCTCTTCTCTTTCTTTTCTTATATTTTAGACCATTAATTTAATTTTATTCTTGTGATATTATGGTATACTCTTTTTAATTTCTCATTTTTCCTTCGATATATGACATAATACTATCTCATTGGCCTCTTTGATCAAGACCCTAAGATTGTACTCAATCTTAGGGCTCTGATTAGACAATATCAGTCTATTGGAATTGTCAAAATTTACCTAACTTGATAATTCCACCATTATATATATTTTGATATAGGAAAATCATCTATAGAAAATATAAAACATGACCAACTTTCTAGATATAATAATAATGAACTTAATATAACCATTCTAGAATTGGTTTCACCTGATATTAACTATAAACCAATTTGTATTACATATCCAACCCTTGAATCATACTTTGAAATAAAATCTAGGTTAATTCATCTTATTCGAAATTTTCATGGATTATTTGTTGAGGATCCAAACAAACACCTAAAATAATTTAATAAGGCTTTATCAGCCCTAAATACAAGAAATGTATCTAAATATCAAATTAGACTAAGAGAATTACCATTATAACTTTATAGAACTGAAAAAGTCTGTGTTTATTATTTACAACCTGAATATGTAACATGTTGGAATGATTTAAAACATCTTTTATTTCTAAGATTTTTTCCATCATCAAGGACCACTACTATTCAAAACGAGATATAAGGATCTAAGAGAGCCCAATGGGATTCAATTTATGAGTACCGAGACTAATTAAAGAAGTTGTGTGTATGATTACCACATCACCAAATTAGTTATAAACTCCCCATTAAATACTTATATGAATGCCTCACACCTATTTAAAGCAGCATGGTGGATATCGTGGTTGGAGGGTCATTAGTCAACAAAACACCAGCAGATTTACATGCATCGATTGAAAAAATGGAAAAAAACACCCAAAAATTTGAGGATTGAGGTACACCACATGTTAAAGGAGTATATAAGGTAAGTCCTTCTTCTCTGGAAACTCATTTAATAGATTCTAATTTGGAATAATTAACCAACTGTGGTGAGACAGATTGATTTTTCACAAAAGACATCCCAACCCACTTCAATGAGGCCTTGCAGAATTTTCACTGAAACAGATCACCAAATCGATTTCCCCCAATTACAAGAGATAGAGGATTGCATATTTATATTATCTAGTAGACTTCATTGTAAGAAGAAACAACCACATCCTCAAATAATTATGATTACTTTACACCAACATACAACTAAGGGTGTAAGGATCAGACATGACGTATGGCTCTGGACAACAACATATGTTCCCTTTTCAACAAAACATCCAGTAGCCTCCGTCTTACCAACAAGGTTTTCAACAACCCCAAAGCAGATTTGAAACCCAATCATCAATAAGTAAACAGTAAGTTAATTCTTATCCAAAGTTAGATTCTAATACTGATGACCTTTTGAAATAAATTGTTCTTAATCAACATAATGAGATGAAGAGTCAAGGTTCAGATTTGAGGGAGTTTAAGACATAAATGAGAAAGATTAACACTACATTTTATGAAATGGTAACTGATAACTAAAAACATATTCCTTCCAAACACACTCCAAATCCCAAAGGGGGTGTCAGTGAGATAATATTGAGAAGTGGGAAGTAAATGAATGATATATTTTCACCAATCGTTCAACTGGGATTCACCTCAACCCTAAAGAAGACCCACTCAAGAACAATTTATAAGCAGCCTAAGGAGAAATAAAAATTTAAGAAAAGATTGAGTATGTTAATCCTAAACCCATTCCATTTCTAAAAATAGTTGTTTGAACCTTAACGATAGAAAAATAGTTGATGGAAAAGTGGTTTTTGGACACATTCAAGCACATTGAGATAAACATCCCCCTTATTGAAGCCATTAAGAAAATACCAAGTTATGAAAAATTATTAAATAAACTTTTTACCAATAGAATAGGGCTCAAGGGAAATGAGAGTATCAATATTGGAAGTAATGTTTCATCACTCATTACACCAACTCATGCAATTCAAACAAAGTGAAAGGATCTGAAGACATTCACCATCCCATGCACCATAGGGGAGTTACACTTTTCTAATTCTTCATGTGATTTAGGAGATTCCATAAATGTGATACCTCACTATGTATTCTCTTCTTTATATGTTGGTGAGTTAAGATGATAATATTAATGGTTGAGTTGGAGAATAGAGATACAATATTTCTAGTGGGAGTCCTTGAGTTCGTAATTGTTCAGATAAGAGACATGATCTTTCCAACATATTTCTACATGCTTAACATGGAGGGTGATCATGTAAATTTTTGTTATCACATTATATTAGATAGGTCCTCCCTCAAGATTTCAAAAATGATCATTAATGTTCATGAGGGTACACTTTCCATGGAGTTTGGAGATGAAGTTGTTATATTTAATGTTATGGACTCTATGAAGTACCCCTTAGAGGACCATTCTATTTTTCAATATCCCATTTTGAACTACCATGTAAAACCCCCGTAAATTTTTATTGTCCTTTTTCTTATAAATACTATGATAATTGGTTCTAGTTTGATGTCTAAGAGTACTTCTATGCCTATTTTTAGTTCATAAACCTATCTTAGATTAGATTTTTATGTGGATTCATATTCTTTTATTAATCATTTTCACTCTCATTATAACATGGATATTGAGTATCCTAATGGATTTGATGAATTATTCAATGATTTTTATGACATCTATTCTAATATTAATGTTCATTGAACACATATTTCAGTTCCTTCAATGTCTCAATTCATACGCCACACCCTATATTGGAACTCAAGACATTTCCACCAAATCTAAAAATATGCATACTTATTGATTAGTGAGAGATTACCGGTTATAATTTCTAATAATATCCCTTTTTAACATAAATAAAAACTTCTGAATCTTTTGAGGGATAACATTAAGGAAATAAGCTGGACATTGGCTGACATATATGGTATTATGCCGTCCATTTGCATGAATAAGATTCTTTTAGAGGATGAGGCTAATCCAATTAGGCATCCACAAACAATACTTAAGAAAACCATTCTATAAGTTGTTAAAAAAGAAGTTGAAAATTTTCTTGAGTAAGGTATCATTTATCCCAATTCAGATTACTAGTGTGTGAGTCCTATTAAATTTGTTCCTATGAAAAGTGGTGTTACTATTTTTATAAATGAGAGAGATGAGTTGGTTCCAATGAGGGTGAAAAATAGCTGGTGTTTGTGAATTGATTATTAGAAACTAAAACAATCCACTCATAATGACTATTTCCCCCTTCAATTTATTGATCAAATTCTTGAGAGACTAACTAGCTGGGAAGAAAAAATATTGTTTCTTTGATGGATTTTCGATATATTTTTAGGTTTATATAGCTCTAGAGGATGAGGATAATACAACATTAACTTTTTTTGATACATTTTTCTACTGAAGGATTACATTTATATTTTTTCTATTCCCTAGGTACCTTTTAAAGATTCATGTTGATTATTTTTTCAGATTTCACTGAGACCTATATGGAGGTATTTACTGAAGATATTATAGTGTATTGATATTAATTTGATGAATGTATATTTAGTTTGGGAAAGGTGTTGAACTATTGTGTTGATAAAATTATGGTTTTGATATTTGAAAATTTTTATTTCATGGTAGAGTGTGGTATTGCCTTAGAGAATATAGTATGAAAACCTCGAATAGACATTGATAGATCTAATGTAGATATTATTTCATCGTTTTCATATCATTTATGTGTGTGTGATGTTAGATCATTCCTAAGGAATGAATTATTTTATCAAATCTTAATCATATATTTCAGTAAGATCTATCTATCAATTTCTTTAAAAATATATTGAATTGTTTTTTGATGATTTATGTGGGGTATCATTCAAAAAGATAAAGAAGTGTCCAACCACTCCAGAAATCAAACAGGCCCAACGCTGTGAGTTGCCTTTTGAGTTTATGTGTGACATGTCCAACTTCACGGTTGGAGTTGTCTTATCTTAGAGGGTTGAAGGGAGGTATCATGTGATTTATTATGTATCAGGGACATTGGATTCAGCCCAATAAAATTACACCAAAGAAAAAAGGAATTTATTTCTATTATATTTTCTTTAGATAAATTATATCCAAATTTATTTTTCTCTAAAGTAGTTTTTTCTAACCATAAACCTTAGACGTACCTATTGAAAATGTTAGATGATAAGCCTAGACATATCTGATGGATTATTCTTATTCAAGAATTTGTTATTGAGATAATGGATATTAAGGGGTTAGAGAACTTTGTGGTAGACCACATAAGTAGGATTACTCACACACTAGAGGATGACACTTTAGACTAGGTACACCTTCGGGAAACCTTCCCTGATGAGAATATATATGTCATATTAAGTACGCATATTTGGTGTTCATATTTAGTGAACTACCACATTTAGTCTGAAATTATTGAAATTTTAATGAAACACCAAGTCCACAAATTAAAAAATGATTCTAGGTTTTAGGTGAGGGATGATCCCTACCTCTGGTGAATGTATAGTGACAACGTCATTAGGAGATGTGTGCCTAGTCATGACTTTGATTCTGTTTTCGTTTTTTTCATACACTCTCTTATGGTGGAAACTTTGGACCCCAATGAAAATCTAAGAAAAACTTATAATATATATTATATTTTCCTAGATTGTTCAATGATTCTCATGAGTTTTTTAAGTCGTGCTCACATTTCCAACACACTAGAAACATTTTGAGGAGACATGAGATGTCCCAAAAACTCATATTATTTTATGAGATTTTTGATGTTTGGGGAATTGATTTTATTGGTCCTTTTCCAAGTTAATATTGTTTCTTGTACATTTTGGTTGTTTTTGATTATGTTATAAAATTGGTAGAGGCTAAGGCCACCAGGACTGATGATTCTTATGTTGTTGTGTATTTTGTCAATGCTCAAATTTTATTTGGGTTTAGAGTACCAAAGGACATCATCATTGACCAATTGAAATAATTTTTCAACTGGAATTTATATTCCCTATTTCATAAGTATAAGGTGATTCATAAAACTTATACTCCATACCATCCACAAAAAAATGTCCAAGCCATGGTTTCAAATTAGGAGTTAAAACATATTTTGTAGAAAATGTGTAGCCAAATAGGAAGGATTGGAGAATGTTCTTGGATGATGTGCTATGGGCCTAGAGGATGAAATTCAAAACTCCCATTTTTATGTCCCCCTACCTAATATTTTATAATAAAACATGTCATCTTCTCATAGAGGTCGAGCATCAGGTATATTGGGATATAAAGAAATAAAACAATGATTTTTTACATGATGGAATTGAAAGGAAGCTGCAAATAAAATATCTTCAGTAGATTCTATTATCATCATATGATAACTCAAGGATCTACAAGGAATGATCAATATATGTTCACGATAGAATGATCCCAAAAAAGAGTTTCATGTAAGAGATAAAGTCCTTCTCTATAGTTTATGACTGAAGTTGATCCCCGGTATGTTTCATTCCATATGGTTAGTTCCTTATGAATGTTTTTTCTTATGGTGTAGTGGAGATTACCCAAGAAGACATAAGAAGAAGATTTACTTGATAAGAATGTGAATATTTACATGATAATAATGATAATGATTTCATTATTAAGAGTAAATTTTTATTAAAACAAAAGTCATTGATGATATTATTAGTTTGGTCGATATAAAATTTTTTATATTTTTAAACCATTATTTGTGATATTTGTTCATGATAAATTGTATCATTGATTTCTCCAAAAAACTCTTCATGAAACCATGACTTATGAAAAATTTCCTACTCAATTGAAGGGATATCTAAGTTTGGTAAAGAAATTCATCTTATATCAATGGTTGATCCATATATTTTTTATCTTCCGATCATTTTCATTACTATATAATATTGATCTATGTGTGTGTACCTGATATCTGATAGTTTTATACCCTCCAAAAAATCAAAAAAAAAATCATAATAAATCGAGGAGTGATGAAATATACAACACATGGGGATATGGAGTTCGGGAGCTTAATGTTCGACTTTCAAGAGTTCTTAAGTGAGTGGGTCTTAAAATTTGATTACAAGGGAATATATAACAGGTTTAGAGGAATTAAAATAGGTAATAAGAATGGTTTTACATGGCTTGAATATAATAAATAAAGGGTGGATATGTGATTTTGAAATGGTTTTTACACACACACATGGTGAATTAATGGTATGGTAGACCCATAACTTTTTTCTCTATGATTAGTGTCGATAATATCACTGGATTTTTTTATGATAAAATTTATGATATAATGAATTTAAAAATTTATTGATATTGACTCTTGATGAGATTATTACCTTTTCTGTATTGCCATTGCGTATTGGGAAATATGAACATGTATATCTTATCATAATTTCTTAGAATACAAAACATCTGACTTTACCCATGATTTCAAAAGGATAAGTGTGGGAGAGTTGATAAAACATAATTTTATTGAAAAATGTTATTTATAATAAATGAAATATTTTCATCTCATTGTGTTAAATATTTTTATTTATATAATATTTTTTAGTAGATCATTTATTTGAAAATTTGTTGAAAATTACATTTTTCCCCTTAAAAGTGAAATGTATTATTTTAGTCATGAACATTTTTTATGTAACTTATTTCAACATAATTTTTTAAAACATTCATCAATCAATTAGATAAAAATTTAATTAACGTCATCTGAGCTGGATAATTCATTTTATTTGAATAAATGGTTCATTATGTCAATGATGGACTGGTCTAACTAGATTGGACAAGACTTTAGTTTTTAGGCCATAACTTCTTCCTTAGTGCTTGGATTGGGACCATGTTTTGATAGAATATATATGAAATCATTTCATAAACTCTATAAATATTTATTTTATCATTTTTAGTGATTAGGATGTGTATTAAGAAGTTTATGTAAGAGTGTAAGCAGTTTCATTCTAATTCTACAAGCATTTAAAGAGGGGTATCTCATGAAGAAAGTATCCCTTCATCAAATCCTCCCACTTCTTATTTGATTTTAATATTTGTGTTTTCATAATAATTTTTTTTTTATTTTCCAATTATTATATTTTTTTAACTTATATTCCTATATACAACCCTTTTTGGGATGTAAATCAATATTATAAATTTCATTCGGTTATACCCTTTCTAAACCTTTGCATATTCAAAACGTTTCTACGATGACTACACCACCCATGGAAGAGTGGTTTTTCATAGTAATTAACCTAATTCTCACCTTCTTCACTTATGTTTTTAATAAATGGGATAATATAATTAAATTAATATGATTTAATAATTTATTTTTTAATTTAAATGAAACTATGAAATAAATTGAACAATTAACACAAAACTCATGAGGTTGAGTAATGTGTGAATTCTGAGAGCATGATCTTAATAGATAAAACAAAACCACATATGAAAAATCTGTAGAGTTCAAATATAATCCCTAAAAAAACTCATCCTCGCATTTAATATGGATATTATACCTAATTCACCACTAACCATAAGCTATCATTGGATTGATAATCAAATTAGGGTGCCACGATTTCATGTTTCAAAGATGACCTAGGGTTTAATTCATTTCATCATTATAGTTGAGGTAAATTCTCATTGGGTTCAAGGATTAAAAAATTAGTGGATCATAATTAAGTGGATTTTAATTTTAATTATAATTATTAATAATTAAGTGAATATTTATAGTCAGATCTATTATTCCTTATAAAAATAGTTATCTAAAAAAATATTCTCATTGTGTTTTCTCAGTATAATTTTAAAAGAAAGAAATGAAAAAAATACAATCTTATTCTAGAATACATCTCCAAGGATTATAAAAAGTAATCACCCACCATAATTTTAAATAGTGTGTTCATTTTATTTTATTTTATTTTCAAAATTCCTTTAATATGTTTTTTATTACTTCCTTCTTTGAGAGGGGACCTTGGTCTGCCACTCTATTGCACCCAAATAACCAAACAAAATATCATTTAAGAGTGCCAATGATAACACCTTTAAATAATCATCTATATATATTTGTGTACATATTCATACACATATTTTTGTGATCCCCATCATAGAACTTTCTTTATTATCACTTCCTGAGCATAATTATTTAGAACATTCCTTACTAATCTCTAATATATGTATTAATCACATGATAATTCAGTTTGAATTTAATGGCATATAGTTTCATAAAAACTGAAATAAGTATCATTAACTTAAAATCCGTTTTTTTTATCACCATGTGTGTTTTGTGCCTACATTATGTATCGATGAAATAAATCTATACTTTTATTATGTAATAGATTTGAATAATATTCTTGGCTCCACTATAATTTTTTTTACATTAGCGGTGGTTTACATAACCCCCCTCTAAATTATTTTCATAGGTAATATAGTGGTGGTAATACCCAAACTACTACTAAATTAATGTTTAGAGATATTTTTCCATAAATCATCACAAAATATTGATTTAGAAATAATAAATGGTTTTCATGAAATAAATGATAAATATATAATCGATTTAATAAAAATTGGGGATATAAACTATCTTTAATCACTTATATTAGTGGGTGCTTATAATCAGTGATAATTATATGAAAAATCAAATTTAATTTTTTATAGGTATTGGAGATTACCAGAAACCAAACACACACATACCTAGAAACCCCAGTTGGTCAAAAATCATCCCTCCCCACAATGAATGGAAAGCACCCACTGGAACTATTTTCTTATAATACAAGGCTCGAAGTCCTAGATGCACAGAGGCCTTAAAACGTGGTTGACTTGAAGGCCAAGTGGATCGAAGGCCGAATATATGGTTTCCCCTTATATGAGAAGCTTGAGTATCTAAATATATTATAGATACATTTTATAAAAAGAATACACAATGTAAATGTACTATATAAATAAATTAGAAATATATATAAATGAATTATATAATTTATTATATAAATATATTTATAATAAATACATTATGTTGATATGTTAAATATAAATGTAGTTTTGATTTAATTATATAACTATATTATAAAAAAACATGTGTGTGTGTGTGTGATTAATTATATACACACAAGTATATAAAAATATAAATATACATTATGTACTGTATTTTTATGTGTGTGTTCATAATATAAATTTATTTATAAATATGTGTTTTAATATATTTATTTAAATATATTTAAATATATAAATAATTATAAATAAATTTGTGTGTGTGTGTAAATATATAAATACGTCATATTAATGCATTGATAAATGCATATATAAATATATGTATAAATACATATGTAAATAAATACACACACATACATATATACATATATTTATACATATATATATATATAACTGTATTTATAAATATATGTATAAACATACGCATAAACACACATATAAATATTAATATAAATGTATTTATATTAGAAAAATATATTACATATAAAACCATAAACAAAAATTCACACACACATCTCATGACACACATATATGCATACATATGTGTATATAAATATATTTATATAAAATATATTTAAATAAGCTACAAAAACTATATATTAAAGGTTGTTTTTTATAAGGGTTATACATCAAATAAATTAATTTAATTAAATTATATAAAAACATTATTTACATGTAATTAAATATATTATATAAATATATTGTGTAAATTCTTATAAAAACAATATATAAATTAATTATATATATATAATTATAATAAATAGATTATATATTTTTTTGAAAAGGTGTATACAATGAATTTGGAGAACCAAATTCAGGGTTTGAAAATTTTATTAAAGAAAAAATCATACAACCAAAAGGAAAAAATATTACAAAGAACAAGCCTGATTCAAATAAAAAATGCACCAATAAGGCCAAAATAGGAACCTTCAGTCAACACAACCAACCACATAACATGACATCAATTGAAAGCTTCAAAAATATCAATCACTAGCATGTAAAAATACAGTAAGAGAACCTCCAAAAAGTAGTACAGACTATAAGAACATACCAATTTCCTAAGCCAAGTAGAATCTAGTGACAATGAGCAATAGAAGTTGGCTTCAGGAAACAAACCTTCATCCCAACGATCAAATATGAAAAAATAAAATCCTATGGACATCAATCCATCCATAAAATTTATTGAAAATTTTTAAAACATACAAACATTAAGCTTTATAACCATGAAAAAATGTAGCATAAAAACCACCATTAAGCAGTGTATTCCTAAATGTCACAACCCAAGAAATTCTTATCATCCATCAATAGATGTACAACAAAAACTGAGTCCTAAAAATATTCAACCCACCTTTCAATGTTACAACCATGTCAGATAAAAAATACCACTGTACATGTTATAGTACATCCAAACTATTAACAAGATGATTAGAAACCATGACCCTCACTACTATAAAAACAAGATCTGAATACAAGGCCATTGATGATGTATACCACATCACACACATGGTCCTACAAACATAAAAAAGACATAAAAATGCAAAATAAAATAAAAATAAAAAATGATAAGAAACATCTTGAAAATAAATTTCATTAAGTATTCATTTCAACAGCCACAAGACATCTTACCTTCCATGTGAATAAGAAACCCAAAGACATCACCCCTTAAACAGAAATTAGGTGAGTCGATAGTTAATGAAAAGTAAAAAATACTTATATTGAGGAACAAGATCATAGACTCATGTTGTGATAATCTACATGACCTCCTCGACCATGGGTTCAATTACCACTCCTCCAAGTTTTAATTTCCATTGATTTCCATGATCATCTGAGTCTGCATCAAAATATATATCCTTGATTTTAGTAATCACCACAACTAGAGTGTAAGTGATAAATTTATTAGGAACCAATGGATTAATTCAAACAATATAATATATATTGAGCAGTAAAAATAAGTTTCCGTTGGAGACTTAACTTCTCACATTTCCTTTCATTTATTTACCATGTTCGTTGAGGCCCTTAGAAGAATCTTGAGCTGAAGAATATGTAATTTCCCTCTTGCTGGAATTAGAGATTCCAATAGTAGGTCCTTCCAAAGAAACATACCTACCGTAGGTGTGGATAACCACCATGGTATTGATGTTATCTTCTCATGATTTATATTAGTCTTAGACCCATTAACCTTGAGAGATATCCTTCCATAGATATAATTTCTATCTTGTTTAATATCATAATATTATAGATACTCTCTACCTACCCTATTATACCTCCAAGAAGAAGACCTATAAGTTTGGATATAAGTGGAATCCATAACATTGTGAGAATTCTTAGCATCCCCCATCTTGTCAGGTTCTAATGTATCAGAGCTATCATCTTGATCAAGTCCACATAATGGAGACATGTTAGGCTTCTTTCTTGAAGTGGAAGAAATAATCTTAGATTTTTCTTAACTTTTAGCAGAGGACAAAATTTTTTCCTTCTACATTTCATTATCCAAATCAACTTGAGTAGCTTTATCATCATATGTTTGACCATATTCAGAGGAATCGTATGATTAATCATGAACAACAACCTTTTTAATTACATCCTTGGAGGATATGCTTCCAATTGGCATGTCCATTTGTATAAAATTATCAAAATGAGGTACTTCAGATTGCTCCTACATTCAGAGTCAAAAAGGCCCTAAGTGCTAGATAAATGTTCCTAGGTTTGTCTTCATCCGTAAATTTTCTATTTGGAATTACTTTAATACATTCAACACCATCCTAGATTGGAGGAGACATATTAGGTACCTTCTTCTAATTATTTCATTCAAGGACCGACTTATTCGTGAAATTTATAATATCATGACGAGAATTCTTATAGAAAGAATAAATGGAATATATTTTTCAATTATGGAAGTCATGTCCAATCAATTTTTAGTTAGAGAAATTTCATGAAAGCCTTTTATACACAACCATAAGGTGAATTATTTCATCCAGCATCGAGAGAACAATATTATCAATTAGAGGGGAAAAAAGATCAATCTCTACCAACATCCAAGCATAGTTTTCAAATCTCATTAATTTTTTCCCTCTTTCCATACAAATTGGAGAACCAATTATTGGAAAAATTTCCAACAAAATCTTTACATGCCAACAAAACCAACTTAGGCCAAGAACCTTAACCCAAAATTGCACAAATGAGTTCATATAATCAAAAGGACAAAAGTGGGGACCCCACTCCATAATTATGAATAACCTAATTTTGAGTAGTAGAGGACTAAATCCGCATTCCCTGTGTTTATGGAGATCAGAGGTAAATATCACATGATAGAAGCCACAACCAATCAAAATGATATTTTAGTCAGATAATCCAAAAATTCATTAAATTCGTTTAGAGAAGGTCATCCAATTTCCAGGATTTCTCCCTCTTTGGTAGAGAAATATGAGAAAATATTGAGAACATAGAAAAATAATGCCTTTAGACCACAACCTCCATACAAGAAGATAGATATGTTGTGAATCCATTCTTTATGAAGTGATTATTTTCATCATTGGAAACAATAATTAATATATTTTATATTTAAATACATATTATTAATATATTCACAAATGTATTTAAAAAATACACATGCACACACATATATACATGTATATTGAAAATGATTTTTATAAATGTATGTAAATACATAAACATATAATACATTGTATAAATGCATATAAATATCATTAAATAAATATATTTAAACATACTATAAAAATACATTATATTAATGTATAAGTTCATTATATAAATGTATTTAAGTGGATTATATAAACATAACATACAATCGTATTTTTAATTAATACATCAAATAAATGTATTCGTATAAATATATATATATATATATATATCTATACATATATAAGCATTTAAGTGTATATACACACACCCGCACATGTAAATATATATGTTTATAAAATTTATTTAAAATTACATTATTAGACATTAACATATTGAGATTTTCTTCATATAAATACATAATAAAATATAATTCATTAACACATTGTATGTTATAGAAAAATAATAATAATATTAATAAGTAATATGTCATATTTATTTTAATTAATTTAAATTTATAATAATAATAATCTATTTCTCACAACATGTGCTACATAAATACATTATATAAATATAACTCACCATATTTAAATTTATTTATATAAATATATCCTTAATTGTATAATATATATTTATTTAAATATATTATAGGTCCATATTATATATTTAATTATAAAAATTTATTTAGAATACAAGAATTATATAAATAATGTAGAAATATATGAATGTTTTAAAATATATTATAGAAATATATTACATAAATGTAATTATAATAAATGAATTATATCAAAAATAGAAAAGAGACCATGATATGAAACTGTGATCATAGACTTGATGATTGTTTTTATAGTCTATATCCACAACCATTCAACCTTTAGATATTAATTTTATGGAAATATCCCCAAGGACTACAATCATAGTCCTTTCTTATGGGAATAAGATCATGGTTATTGATGGATAAAGTTATCACCATGAGAAATGCATGTGGTGATATCTTGTCACATCAATGGTCAAGGGCCTATTTTCTCAACAATATATCTATGGTAAAGGCATGTGATTATAGGTTTTGGGTTATTTCCATAGCAATAGGTTCCACGAGAACTGCCAATGGCCACATCTATATATCCATGGGTGTTGTTTGTGGATTTTTCATTCCAAACAAAATAAATGGTAGTTACTTTTGATATTGAAAATGCTTTTTTTATATGGAATAATTATGTAAACTCACCATTAGTCACTTTATATATATCTCTGTGTGTGTCTCTCTATCTCTATATACATATATATAATATTTTAATGTTTAATATTATAAATAATTTATGATTAAGATACTTTTAAAAAAACAATAGCCTATAGAAATAGCTGACATCTCATGTGGTGGTAGGGCTATGAGGTAGGGATTAATGGTCACAGGTAGAGTTTCATGTGGTGGTAGGGAGGTTAAAAGGTGGTTTGTTTCCATAGGTAGGTTGGCATGTGGATATAGGGAGTTTCCATGAGGCTATAACAATAGGTTGGTTCGTCTATGGTTATAAGGGGTCCCATGTGGGTCTATTTCCACGAGTGACATGGCTTGTGGTCATTGGGCCTTCTCATGTTGTTCTCGAACTATTCCCCCATTGGAAGTGTCTTTAATGTGTTGGACTATGGACACATATGACATTTACCATGGTAGTAATCCCTTACAATGTTTTCACGTCATTCTTATGCAAGAAATGGGTTCTCTACATCATCAAATAGCCACAAGAGACATTTCCCATGGCAGTATGCCTCTTATGGTTATGAGATCCATGGAATGTGTTATAGGTCATCCTATGACCATGGTACATCTAATCATAGATATGGAACCGTCATTTCACAATACTCTTGTAAAAACCTAGACTTTTCTTTTCAGGTATGAGTTTTTATTTTCTGGTGTTTTCGAGAAAAAGAGGAGAATATAGAAATTTAAGGAATACACACCATATACTTAAGACTACACACCATGTACCCAATTTTTGTGGGTGACCGTGTACTAGTTGTGTAACGTCCATGTACATGGTCGTGTGGGGTGACCTAGAGACTGCCTAAAGCAGGGCCTAGTGAATGTATATACACGTTGTGTACTTATAAAAGACACACTATGTACTTTTATTTTTATTTGTTAAATAGGACTAGGGTCATGTCTAATTGGAAGAAACGCCTTCATCTCGATTAGAATCATCCGGGAGTAACCATGGGTCATGATTCTTCTCCAAGCCCCTGATCGACCATTCGTTCTCTGAATCAACTGTTGTCCATTGCATTGGAATCGCCATGGTGAGTTCTTCTTTCTTCTAGAGCCTTGTTCCTTGATTTCTCCTCCTTCGTGAGATATTTTTAGTTGAACTATTTAGATTTTTTTGTAGATATACCATGTTCTAGGTAGATTCAAGGGCCAACGCCATATTATATCGATCGTACAATGCCAAGGTAGGTGTTTTGTGCCTTTTCTGTATTTTGTATTTGAATATTATGTGAAAAATTTCCCAATAACCTAGATTTCAGTATTGTGTGTTTATGTATTTTAACCCTGTTGATGCCTTTTATGCTTTTCTGCATGATTTAGGGATCTTTTTTGTAAATAGGGTTGTTTTTTCATGCTATAGAGGTGTTTGGCCATGCTTTATTTGATTTTTACTATGTGGTCTAGTTTTTCCCATTAGGATGCATGCTTTCCATGCCTAGTGTTCTTAAGATGGAGTGATTTTATCTAATGCTCTGATTTGATTTGTAGTTGTTTAGCCAAGTAGTTCTTTTAGGTTTTCTTTGGATGTTTAACGTCGTTTGTGCATTATTACTTTACATTGGGTTGTGGGAACCTAGAGTAGTGAGACCATAGGGGGAATTGACATTGGGGGCTTCCCCAGAGTGTCTATTTATCTTTATCACACTGGAAGACCATAGGGGGGATTGATTTTGAGTGCTCCCTCAGAGTTTCTATAGTTACCGTTAATAGACCATAGGGGGAATTGAAATTGAGTGCGTCCTCATAGAGTCTGTATTTTATCATTAAAATAATATAGGGGGAATTGGCAGTGAGTGCTTCCTCTGGGAGTCTTTGTTTTGCATGAGACCAAAGGGGTTAGACTGTGTGAGCTACCTAGAAGGTCATTATATATTTGTATAAGTTGAACCAGAGGGGTTAGCCTATGAGAAATTACCCAGAGGGTTACTTGATATTGTTTGGTCGAACCAGAGGGGATAGGCTGTGAGAACTTCCAAGAGGGTTGGTTTTTATATTGGTTGAATATTTTATGAATGTAAATGAATGTAATTGAAACTGTATGACTTTTTACTTTTGAGTACTTACTTTTTTGTTGCTTCATTTTTCTTATTACCTTCCATATATATATATTCACATACTTTTAGGCATAGATCTTTGGGTGGTTTCCTACTCGGACTCATCTGACACCCAATTTGGTCCATGCTTCTATGCCCAAACAGATTATAATGCTGCAGGTATACATAATGGAAAGCACCCTTCTATTTTGGGTACTTGATTGCTGTGAATCTCGAGAGCATGGGACCAAGCTGAGGGTTTCGATGCTACTAGATTTATTTACTTGTTTCCTTTGTACTTTGGTTTAGTACTGTATTCCATCATTATGACTTGTGTGGATTCTTTCCTAGATACTTTTAAAATACATCATTATTGATATATATATATATATATGCTACATTTGTTTATTTTCCTCCAATCTTCCGATGTTTACTATTGTGTGGAATTTTATTACATCCACTACTTTCATCTATTTCCCTCTACTGTATTACTCTAACAATGAGAAAATAGTTTCTCCACTATCACACCCAAGGTCCTCTCTACTAGTTGGAGGCCTCTAGCATTTGTGGAAATGCGCTTGAGACCATGTGACCAACTGGGTACAGGCCATCTCTGGGCAGCACCCAGAACCAGGACATTACAAAGAGGTATCAAAGGGATTATTTTCATCATGAATTACTTTTTAGAGCCTATAGACAAACATAATAAGGAATGGTTAGTTGGTAATAAGTTGTGCAAGAGAGTAGCAAAACCGTGTATAGGTAAAATCCAATTTACCTTGATTATTTCAATTTTTCTAGTTTTACAATTATTATGGTTGATTTTATTTCACCATTGGGTGATTCACATGTTTTGTGATGTTATTTTTGATATTATTATGGTTTTATTTCTATTTCAACCTAAGGAGATGAGGGTATGCAATCTCTTTCATCATATAGGAACTTTCTACAGATCACATGTCATGAATTTTTGTCATTCCATTTAGGGTGCATTAGTGATTTCATGTTGTTGTGATAGATGTTGTGCTAGATATTCTTGTTATTGTGATAGATTCCTTGATAGAATACATTCTATTTGATAGGGTATTGTATTTTGTAAGGTTTCATTTGATTGAACGCCAAACTTTGGTTCTTGAGTTGTTATGGGCCATCATGGATAGAAATTTGGTAGATCATTGCACTATTATGCTTGTAGATGACATGTATAAGATTCCAAGATTTTATTCACGGGGAGTATAGGCTCCAACAGACCGAAAGTTGTCACTTTAATGTTCGTTTTTGTGGTTTTTTAGGTTCTAGAGAAGTTTCTTATCCTTACTTTCCAAAAAAATCCAGAATACACAGTGTGTATTGCTGAATACATGCCATGTATCCTTCTGTTTTGGATGGATATATTTTTCTTAAGTACATGCCGTTTACTATATATACACATCGTGTTGTCTCTAATTGCGTCACTGAATGTGTGGGCAAAGACACGGGGTTGGGAAATTTTCAGTGGAACACATCGTGTACCGGTTGAACATGATGTGTTATATAGACCATGTGTCTAAATGTGTGACCAACGATACGGGTGGATAAAACTCGAGTAGTATATGTCATGTCTAGCTTAAACACACCTTGTAGTTTAACACATGTATCTGGCCATGTGACTAACAACACGGGTCATGGAAATCCTTCAAGTACATGTTGTGTCTGGCACGAACTCGCTGTGTAGTCTCGTTCTAGGAGAACCATGTGGGTTAGTCATGTAGAAGAACTCAGGCAGGGTAAAATGAATCAAGTAAATGTAGTTTCGTGGGAGAACACACTGTGTTTATGGGGTGTTACACAACCAAGGTTGTCAAGAGTACACGCCCATGTGAACGCTTGAAGGAATACGCAGTGTATGGAGTTATACACATTGTGTATCCCTGTTTTGAAAAACATGAATCTTTTCTTTCTCATATTCCTTTCTTTCACTTCTAAGTTTTAGTCCTTGATAATCATGATCTAAGGTGTGCTCTTGACCTTGCAGAGTCATGCCACCATGATGTCCTCCGATTTTATACCAGATTCAGGGCAATGACCAGACAATGGACATGGTAGTTCAGGGATTACCATTATACCCTCTCATTTTGCCTATCTTGGCACCATCCATCATTCTAGATATAAGTGTCAATGCAAATTTTCGAGAAGGATTCATGAGGTTTATGCAGACCTTCTAGGGGGCACTTCATCTTTCCCCGTCTATGGTAGAGTTGACACAGGTCTTTTAGAAGCAGCATCCTCCAACTTTCTCAGAGGATGGAGGACCTGAGGCTACTGACTCATGGTTAGAATCCATGTTATCTATCTTCGAACATCTGGAGACGCCTCCAAAGAGGAGGGTGAATCTAGCTACTTATTTGTTTCATGATTCCGCCAAGAGATGTTGGGATGTGATATCACAGGCAGGACGCCATCAAGTTATGTCTTGGGGTGAGTTTCGTCATACCTTCTACAATTACTTATACCTAGAGACTTTGAGGGCCAATAGAGCCCGAGAATTCATGAGTCTAGAACATGGTACTCTTTCCTTCATGGTGTACTCTTATCACTTCACAGAGTTGCAGCGCTTCCCACCCCTTCTGGGGGGTGATGATTTATTTATGGTGAGGAAGTTTGAGGATGGTCTCAAGCATGATATCTGATCTCAGGTGAACATCTTCAGGTTGACTTCCATCACCTCTATAGTCAACTAGGTGTTGATCATGGAGCGCAATCTGAGGGATTCTAGAGCTTTGAGCCAGGGCAGCTCAACATCCATAGTTGGTACCCCTCCCACTAACAACAGGAAATGTCGTAGGGAGTCTATGCGTGGAGCCCCATGGAATAGGGATACACCTTTAGGTAGCCAGTTGGTATGGTACCAGTGCGGGAAGTGTGGGAATATGAGGCCACAATGCCCAAGAGACCCAGTTGGGTGCTGATATTATGGAAAGATGGGTCATCATCAGTGCTTCTATCCGTTTTTCTCACCACCAGATGGTGACAGGGGTTCTTCTATGACTCCTCATTCAGGAGCAACATTGATGGTTTCTCCTCAGTCTAGGAACTATAGTTCTCCTATCCATTCAGGCCAAGGTGGAGGTTGCGGTCATGGTATCCAGTTAGTAGGCTTTCAGCGAAAACATGGTGGATCAGCTCGGGGTGGTCTTGTAGGGTCACAAGGTCATGATACAAGCCATGATTTTTCAGTGGAGCAGACCTAGCAAGAGCACAATCCCAAACCATCTACAGTTCAATGTACGATCCTAGTTTCCTCCATTTTATCTTATGCACTTTTCGATATAGTGGCTTTCCACAGTTTCATATCTATCACTGTTGTGGAGATCCATGGGATCTGTATATTTATGTCTGCTGGTATCTTGATTCTTGACATTCCATTGGGAACTATAATTGCTAGTGTACATCAGTGCAAGGAGTTCCCTCTTGAGGTTGGTGGGTGTCACTTCTTATGGGACCTCTATGTCTTAGAGATGATAGGTTATAATGTCATTTTCAGAAGGAACTGTTTAGATCCTTTTCAAACTATTGTTAATTTCTATCATCGTAGGGTGAGTTTCATATCACCATAGGGTGGTTTGTTTCTATATAAGGGAGAATGGGATGTCCAGGCGAGCAGAGCAGGACCTGAGCATCATGGGTTGGGAGGAGTTACAGCCCAGGATTCTACTCTATATTTGGATGACCATGAGACATTACAGATGGATTATCCCCGAGTGGTGGATAGTTTCTGGGATGTCTTTCTAGAGGAATTTTCAGTTTTTCCTCCATAGTGAGAGGTATAATTTTTTATTGAGCTTGTTCCAGGAGCAGCACCGATGTCTATTCCTCCTTATAGGATGGCTACACCAGATTTATAAGAGCTCAAGAAGCGGTTGGAGGAGTTGCAGGAAAAGGGTCTCATCCAACCCAGTACATCTCCTTGGGGTTTTCCAGTCCTATTTGTAGTGAAGGAAGATGATACCCTTAGACATTGTGTGGATTATCAGAAGCTGAACTAGTTGATGGTCAAGAACCGATATCCCTTGTTGAGGATTGATGATCTATTGGATCAACTTCAAGGAGCCCAGGTGTTCTCGAAGATTGAATTAAGAACCGGTTATCCTCATTTTCATGTTAGACCATCTAATATACCTCTTATATCCTTTAGGAATAGTTATGGTCTATACTAGTTTGTGGTTATGTCATTCGGTCTCACGAATGCACCTGCAGTTTTTATGGCACTGATGAACCAAGTGTTCCATCCATACTTGGATTCCTTCATGGTGATTTTCGTGGACGATATCTTGGAGTAATCTTACACTCAACACGACCATGATACCCATATTAAGATCATTTTAAGTACATTGAGAGAGCATCAGTTGTTTTCTAAGATCTAAAAATGCCACTTTTTGATGGAATAGATTCACTTCTTGGGTCATGTTATCTCAGAGACAGGAGTATCAGTAGACCAATAGAAAGTGAGAGCCATAGTTTCCTAGGAGTAGCGAAATAATTTCATTGAGGTATGGAGTTTTATAGGGATGGATGGTTACTATAGAAATTTCATATTGAAATTTTCATGCCTAGAAGTGCCACTGATGGGCCTAACTAAGAAGGGTGCAAAGTATATGTGGCCAGATCCTTGTGAGTCAGCCTTTCAGAAGTTCAAAGGGAGTTTGAATTCTGCACCGATACTAGTTTTTTTAGATCCAATAAAGAGTTATATAGTTTACTATGATGCATCAGGTATTGGTCTGGGAGTAGTGCTTATGCATGGGGGAGGAGTCATTGTGTACAGGTCTCGGCAGTTGAGGCCACATGAGAGGAATTAACTGATTCACGATCTCGAGTTGTCTGTAGTTGTTCATGTTTTATGTTGTTAGAAACATTATCTTTTGGAAGAGTATTTTGTGGTTTTCACTAATCACAAAAGTCTCAAATATATCATTACATAGAATTATCAGAATTTGAAACAGTGAAGGTGGTTTGAGAACCTTTAGCCCTTTAATTTTGATCTTGCCTATACGCCAGGGAAAGGCAATGCAGTAGCTGATCCATTGAGAAGGAGGACTCAGATATAGGTAGTCCATAAGTCCCACAGTGAGTGGAATCTTATGGATTTTTTCTCTAATATTCCTTTTGAGGTTCTTAATAGATAGGAGAAGAAATTTCTTTCTTCTATGGTTGTTACCTCTACTCTACTTGATCATGTGCGAATGAGGCAACTATTAGATTCTGAAGGCCTAGTCCTACGAGAGTGTGTGTCAGGGGAGCACCCTATCCCCGGATGGACCATAGGCGAGGATGAGATATTTCATTTTCTTGGTCATGTATGGGTGTTAGCAGATATATGTGAGGAGATGATGTGGGACTTTCATTCCATATTTTGGGTAGTTCATCCTAGTGTCACCAAGATGTATGGAGATCTACACTGTCGATATTGATGGCCCGGTATAAAGAGAGATGTTGCTAGTTTTTTGATGAGGTGTTCTACTTATCAGCAGGTGAAGGTGGATCATCAGGGACCAGTAGGGATTTTTCAGTAGTTACCCATTCTCTAGAAGAAGTGGAATGATTTCATGATGGATTTAATGACAGTTTTTCTGAGGTCACCTCGAAGGAATTATGCATTTTGGGTTGTCATTGACAGACTCAAGAAGGTTGCACACTTCTTACCGATCAAGGAGACCTTATGTTTTGATGAGTTGGGGAGGTTATACATTCGGGAGATTGTACGTTTATATGGAGTTACACACTCCATTATTTTAGACAGGGAAACCCATTTTACTTCACGGGTCTGGCAGGGACTATAGAGGGTGTTGGGTACACAAGTACATTTGATTATAGCTTACCATCCCTAGATAGATGGCAAGTCCGAGTATACTATTCAAGTTCTAGAGGACATGCTTCGAGCATGCATCCTAGATTTTGGAGTTTCTTGGGAGAAGCACGTACCTCTGGTGGAGTTTTCCTATAGTAATAGTTTTCAGGCAACTATTCATATGACACCTTATGAGGCTTTGTACAGTAGGTCATGTCGATCACCCCTATGTTGGATGGAAGTAGGAAAGGCAGTTATGCTGGGACCTTGTCTTGTACAAGAAACCATAAAATATATAGAGTTGATTTAGAAGAGGATGGCTACTGCACAGTCATGACAGAAGTCTTATGTTGATCGATGGAGACATCCTCTAGAGTTCGAGGTTGGAGATCGGGTTTTTCTATGTGTCACACTGAGGTTGGGACACATGAGGATTAGGAGATAGGGAAAGCTTTCATCGATATATGTTGGACTGTTTGAGGTTTTAGAGAGAGTCGGTTCAGTTTCCTATCAGTTGCAGTTACCTCAGAGGTACCAGGGTATGCATGACGTCTTCCACGTTTCTCGGCTACGGTGTTATTTCTCAGACTCGTCTCATGTTTTTTAACCTAAGGAGGTTGAGTTTTAGGAGGATGCATCGTTCGAGGAGCATCCTATCTGGATTTTTGATCGTAGTAAAAAGGTTCTCTATAGCTGGTATGTTCCTATGGTACGAGTGCTATGACTGTATAGGTGAGTACAAGACAATACTTGGGCGAGGGAGGTCGATGTACGATTGCAGTGGTCGGACTTTCTTGAGGATTCTTCTTCTATGCCACATTTCTAGGAAAATTTGAGAATGAATTTCTTTAAGACGTTTGTAATAACCAGGAATTTTCTTTTTAGGTATGGGTTTTTCTTTTCTGGTGTTTTTGACAAAAAGAGGAGAATCTGGAAATTTAAGGAGTACACACCTTGTACTTAAGAGTACACATCGTGTACCTATTTGCCACAGGTGATCATGTACTTTCCATGTAACGTCTGAGTACATGGGTGTGTGGTTACATAGAAACCACCTAAAGCGAGGCCCAATAAAGGTATACACATGCCGTGTAATTTTCTTTTTATTTTTTAAATCAGACTGGGGCTGCGTCTAAGTGGCAGAAACGCCTTCTTCTTGACCTGTCTCATCCAAGAGTGATTGTGGTGAACAATTCTTCTCCGAGCCCTCGATTGAACATCTATTCTCTGAATCAACCGCCATTGATTGCATTGGAATCATCACGGTGAGTTCTTCCTTCTACTAGAGCCCCATTCATTGATTTCTCCTCTTTTATGAGATATCATTGGATGACCTTTTTAGACGTTTTTGTAGATCTACCATGTTATAGATCAATTCAACGTCCTATGCCATAGTATATCGATTGCACAATGTCGAGGTAGGTGGTTTGTGTCTTTCTGTATCTATTCTGTGAATATTATTTGAAAAAGTGCCTAATACCATAGATTGGGGTATTGTGTGTTTAGGGATTTTAACCCTATTAATGCATGATATGCTTTTTTTCTTGATTTAGGTCTCTTGTTTGTAAATATGGTTATTTTTCCATGATATGGTCAAGTTTTCCCATGATTTTTTGGATTTTGACCATGTCGTCTAGTATTTCCTATTCGGTAGGTTGATTTCAATGCCTATTATTGTTAGGATAGAGTAATTTTATCCGATGTTGTGATATGCATTGTAGTTGTTTATCCAAGTGTTACTTTTAGGTTTACTTTGGCTGCTAAACATAGTTTGTGCACAATTTCATTACACAGGGCTGTGGGAACATGGTGTAGTAAGACCATAGGGGGAATTGACGTTTAGGGATTCCCCAGAGTGTATATTTTTTCTTATCATGCAGCTAGAACATAGGGGGGATTGACGTTGAGTGCTCCCTCAGAGTGTCTATAGTTACTGTTACGAGACCACATGGGGAATTGACGTTGAGTTCTTCCTCAGAGAGTCTATAGTTTTTCTTTAAAAGACTATAGGGGGAATTGATTGTGAGTTCTTCCTTAGAGAGCCTTTGTTTGTATGAGATAAAAGGGGTTAGACCATTTGAGCAACCCAGGAGGTCGTTATATCCTTTTATAAGTTGAACTAGATGGGTTAGGCTGTGAGACCTTATCCATAGGGTTAATTGATATTGTTTGGTTGAACCAGAGGGGATAGGTAGTGAGAACTTCCTAGAGGGTTGATTTTTTTCTCTTGGTTGAATATTTGACGAATGTAAATGAATGTAATTGAAACTGTATGACTATTTACTTTTGAGTTCTTCTTTGTTTATTTCTTTATTGTGATTATTTCCTATCATATATATATTCATTGACTGTTAGGCATAGATATTTGGGTGGTTTCCTACTGGGATTCATCTCACACCCTTTTTGGGTCATGCTTCTAGGACCAAACAGATTATATTTCGGAAGGTATAGAAAAGGGAAAGTGACTTTCTACTTCAGGTACTTGATCATTGTAGATCTAGAGATCATGGGACCAAGCTACGGCTTGCGATGCTGCTAGAGTTATTTACTTGTTTTCTTTGTACTTGGATTTTGTACTTTATTCCAGCACTGTGACTTGTTTGGCTTATTTCCTTGATACTTGTGACATGCATTATTATTGATATATATATATATATATATATATATATTAGTTGTTTAATTTCCTCTAGTCTTCTGTTATTTATAGATGTGTGGTATTATTATTGATTCCACTATTTTAATCTGTTTCCTTCCACTGTATTACTCTGCCAATGAGGGCATAGTTTCCCCACTATCACACCCATGGCCCTCGCTTCTAGTCAGAAGCCTCTGGCATTTGGGTAATTCACTTGATGCCATGTGACCAACTGGGTATGGGGCACCTCTGGGCGGCACCTGGAACTGGAGCGTTACAACTCTTTCAAGACTTTGGGTCATCTCCTCTAAAGGGCCTCTGGTCCATCCCCTATTGGGGATTCGTGCCACCTAAAACTAGGAACTCCAGGTCACTCCATGAAATAAAATAGGTCTAGTGGTTATTATCATTCATTGTATGTGGGGATGAGGCTTGACCCATTGTGGTTCTTACGTGTGTGTGTTGTTTGTGGTCCATAATACTCTCTTCCAAATATAAATATAAATTATATAAGTAGATGTACTTAAGTGAATAAATATAAGAATATAAACATAAGTAAACATATATAATTTTACATATTTATGATATCTAGTAAATGTAAATGGACATAAGAATGTTATGGTCCATCACCAATATAAGTACATTTGTTGGTTTGGTTTCCCTGTGATGTGAATATGTAAGCATTTTTCAAAATGGGAGGTTGGAGCATGAGTTATATATAGGCTACTAAAAAATCATGGAAACAATATTGTATCTTTTATCAGTACTAAAAATAAGCTTCAATAAGCATAAAATTTTATAATTGATACTTTTATCACTCATAAAAGTAAACTTTTAAAAGTGCATAATTAAGTGCTGATTAAATTATGCTAATAAAATATTTCTATATTCATTTAAGGTGAAATATTTATATATATTCATTCCAAAGAAATATATTTATCTTTATTGTTTAATATGAATTAATTAAACTTTAAAATTTTATAAATTTTCGTTTGAATTCTTAGATATTACTGATATTATTTTATATAAGTCATACTTATAATAATAATTAATATTAATGTAAATAATATTATCTTATATAAAAATTATAACCAAATTAATATTATATGCATTGTATATTGTTGGATATACATGCATGTGTATTGGTTCACCTATTACATACACGGGTACATGTTATTAGGTTCTTCACACACACACATGTATTTATATATTATTCAAATGTAATAAATATAATTTTATATCAAAATTATAACTTAAATACTATATATGTATACATTATGTAATTAGTGATACATTTTTAATATGAAATATTATAGATCAAATAACTCTAATATTTATTTTCCATACATATATAATTATAAAAAATAAAAAATAATAATAAATTTAATATAAATAATAGTGTATATTATATATATATTTTAATACAACCAATAATAAATTTAATTAAAAACTATATTTATGTAATTTGTAATATATATTTTAAATATCATTATATAAATATAAATTTTTTTAAGATTACTATACATTTATATAATTAATGATAAATTTTAAAAAAATATTAATTTATTTATATAAACAATAACGTCTTTCAATATATTTTGTAGTTTTAAAATGTAAATAAAATTTTATTTTATTATATATATATAATTATTAATTAATATAAATTTTTTTTTTGTATATAATTATAAATATTATTATATTTAATCATACAATTATACATTTAATTATATATATTCTAAAAAATTATTTATTCAATTATATATTTAATTACATTTTTTAAAATATAATTTATTATAGTAAAACATTTGAGAAAAAATAATAATTATTAATATATTTTATATATAAATAGTAATTAATATATTTCTATATACTAGAGACTGTAAATATAATTAAATAAAATTTTTAAAATTTTTAATTTTATTTTTACATTTTTGTAACAAATAATATATTGTGAAAAACATTTGTACATTTATATTTTTCAAGAAATTGTTTAAAAAATATAATATTTTTAAATATGTAATTATATTTTCTTTAAAAACATATTTTTATTATTCTGAACACAATTGATGGTAAATTTAATATTTTTATTTAATTAATATTATATAAAAAATAATCCTCCAAGAATTGAAGTATAGTTAGTATTAAATATTTATTTTTATGTAATTAATAAAAGATTTAAAATATTATTAAAAATATTCAAACAACAAATAATAATTGACTACTATGAAAGATATTTAATTTTAATGTTTAATAAGAATTATTTAAAATTTTAAAATTTTATAAATTTTCATATTAATTTTTATATATTATTGATATTATTTTATATATAACATATTTATATATAAAAATAGTAATTAATTTTAATGAAATTAATATTACCTTATATATATATTATATCAAAATTTATATCATATGCATTGTATATAGTTGATTTATGTATGTGTGTTTTTGTTTACTTATCACACACACACAAACATGTATATGTCCTAAGACTCTTCACACACACACACATGTATTTATATATTATTCAAATTAAATAAATATTATTTTGTATTGAAATTCTAGTATAAATATTATTTATGTATACATTATGTAATTATTAGTATGTTTTTATCATGAAATAATACTAAGATAATTATATTATTTATCTTTCTTATATATATAATCGAAAAATTAAAATATAGATAAAAATAAAAAATAAATAATAATGAATATCATTTTTTTTAATACAGCTGATAATATATTTAATTAATATATATATTTAATTAATTATTAATCCATATTCCAAAAAAAAGTATGTAAATTTAATTTTCTAATATAATTAATGATTTATTTTGAAAATATTAATTAATTTAAGTAAATAATAATATTTCTCAAAATAATTTTTAATTTTTAAATGTAAATAACAATTAGTTTTATATATATAATTAAAAATATATACATCTATATAAATTGTAATCTATTAAAATATTTATGTTGTATAAAATATTTAATATTATTATATTAAATAAAAATTAATTATATATATATTCTAAAAAACATTTATTCATTTATATATTTAATAATGTTTTTTAAAATATAATTAATAATAGAAAAACATTTCAAAAAAAATAGTATGTAGTATTTTTTAAAATACAAATAAGAAACACACACACATCTCTATACTAGAAATTATAAATCTATTTAAATATAATTATTAAAAAATTAACTTTTAATTTTATGTTTTTATAGTTAATAATATGTTTTGATCAAGTAATCTAAATTTAGATTATATTATTTCATCAGATTCTACTTCTTCATCAAGTAAGGGTGTGAGGGGGTGGCCCAAAATCATGTCATAAGTGACAATGTCTACAATGCTGCTTCCAAATAAGATCAAGGCAGGGATTCCTCTAGGGATATATCTGATAGTGCCTATAATAAAGAGTCACATAATGTTGACCCCTGTGCTAGAATACTGGATGTGAATGTAGCACCGCATATTGTTATTAATGAACGACCAGTTAAATTTTGTACTTCTACTTCTGAGAAGGGCTCTTCTAAATGAGGGGCTTCAAAATTTGTTAACTCCATGGTTGAAAAAATAGAAACTGTGGATTTTGTTTCTTCCTTAATTAATGGTACCTTTAAAGAGTGAAAAGGCACTATTCAACCTTCCAAAAAAATTTAAAATATGATTCCTTTGTTCTTGTCAAGAATAATCTTGGTATGAAACCTTCATCATCTCCAAACTGAGAGGGTTTTAACTAGGAATTTTTAAAACACCCCATTAGAGACCCTCTTCATGTAACACCTAGTGATTTTAAATTATATAGTTTCCTTTAAAATTGAATATTTTCAATATCTTTCTTTACATACAACACTAAATAAAAACAAATCACAAAACATTATTTAACAATTAAAATGTATTCATTAAATTTGTGGGTAAATATAGAGGTAAAAAAATTAATATATATATATTTAAATTAAAATAAAAATATATTTTTAATACAAATGAATTTATGAAGTTCTATTAGTAAATATAAATAAAAAATAAAATTATTTTATGCATAAAAATATATTTTCATAAAAAATAGATTTTCATGCGCTATGAAGTTGATGATATTATGGTTATATAATGGTTTAAAAGGAATGTATTGATAGTATAAACAATAAAATATGTTAAAATATTTCACACTCTAGAACCCTTCTACCAGATCAAGTTCTGTAAGCATATATATTATATACTAGATTTGATACTAACTATAAAATTCTTAGACATAACTATATCAGGATAACATGACATGAAGAAAAAATTGAATTAAAAACATTCTTAAGACCTTTTAGGTTTAAATATTTTGAGTATTAGTAAAATAGACAAAATAAAAAAAACACATTTGTTTCTCACCTCATGGATATATATTTTATCAATATATGAGAAACTACTTAATCCATAAAAAATCTTCAAAATATACTATAAATTATGCACACATGTTATCTTATTAGACATATCATGTGTAATAATTTTTTTCATAACCTAAAAATATGGAAACATAAGAAAATTTGATCTCAAACATTTGGTAAGGGAAACATATAACTCAATTTGTCATAAACATAGCCATGAAATACATAATCTGGTAGGAATAAATAATCTGAATAATTTAGTAATCAACTAAAATTGAGTTCATACTATATCCCTGATAATAAATTAAAACATATATATTAATAATATTGATTCATATTTATGGAAAAAATTTCAGACACCAAAAACTTGTTGTCAAGGCCTTTCTCCAAGAAATTTACTTGTTGAGACCATAGTCATGACATCTTTCTGAATAGGGTAGACATACACCAAATACTAAAACATGTTTGTCTCATGAGAATTATTGATTCATTGAACGAATATATAATTCTGAGGGCCGTCTATCACCTGAGTAATTCCAATTCATTCACCATAATATTCAATAATACCATTCATACCATTCCTTAAGGAACCTATGGGCGAATAAAAACATGGTTTCCCATATAAGGAAAAATATAGAATGTCAATATATAATCAACCTGATTTAGCAGTCAATAATCATAACGAATGTCAATAATTTTCCCCTGTAAATAAAATGGATAAAATGATAATAATCCATCCAAATAAATAAGGTTTATGGTCAAACACTTCATAGTCATCTTTCCAATAATCATCTATATTATAATAACAAAACACGGAACATCAATACTTTTCCATATCCTAGTAAAATAACATTACATCTAGGTGAACATCATCCAATCATAATTTTGTAAAATTTGATCTTCACACTAGATAGAGTATTGATTATAAGACTAATACAATATTGTAATGACATTATTATAAGCTATCCAGAGAAATAATTTGTATGGTTGTACAAGAATATAACCTAAGAAGTGAGAAATAGTTATCAAA
Source organism: Viscum album (assembly GCA_963277665.1). Lineage (NCBI taxonomy): Eukaryota > Viridiplantae > Streptophyta > Magnoliopsida > Santalales > Viscaceae > Viscum > Viscum album. Next base: position 1,816,979,856 of record OY728150.1, read on the forward strand.
GGGATTATATAAATGGAATGTATATCCCTAGTAAAAAATGATATAATACCACATAATACAATAATATGGAATAATTTACCCAAATTATATAAAATAAGTTCAAGAGAATGAGTATAAATCAATAAATGAAAGTTAAGTTATCAAAAATATTTAATACTAGGGAAACAAAAAAATCAATAGTAACTTGAATAAAGGAAGATAATTTGTCAAGTAAATCCCTTGAAATAAAAAGAAATAAACTATATAACATTCATGGGATAATAAATCAATATAAAATTCTATAAATGGAACATGGTGTATAACATGTAACATGTCTCAAATAATCATAATTAAGACCAATAAAAACCCTTGCAGCTTGAGGGAAAATTTAATCAAAACATATTGAAAGTGACGGTTTTTAATTGAACGTAAAATACCATAATTAAAATAAATTTCATGATATGATACCTCATATGTATATTATATACACCACATAAATAAAATTATATTCATAATACTAAACATGTCTCAAAGAGAGGAATTTGAGACAAAACCCTTACCTTAGTCACAATTTATCGTGAACTTGCACAAAATATCCTGAATAATTAAATTAATTTTATTAAATATATAACCAGAATCCTTATTCATAAATATTCCCATTTATACTTCTCACTTGTAGTCATTATATATATAAATATTAGTTAGTTTTTACCTATTTTTAACATCTAGTGGTAGTAATATTTATCGCATTGAACTAGTTTCATAAAATAGTGTTGGAATGTATTCATTTTCCAAATTCCATCACTATTAGATCATATAAGATACTATAAAAGTTTTTCAAATATATTTTATGAATATATATTTCATTTCATGGTATTTTTGGTTATAAACCATGAATTTAAAATCGATAATGATCATGTTTTAGTGATTTCATATGAATGAAATATGTTTTCTTAATTAATAAGTTAAACGTTGATACAACATAAACCAAAACAAAAAAACCATTAAATAAATATTTATATCATATTATACTATTAAATAAGTTCTAATATTAATTCATGATATAAATACATAGTATTGTTTAAGTAGGTGGTTAAACAGACCCAAGCATGAACCAACCATGATTAATGGATGATTATGAGGTGTATTACTTGTAATATCATTATAAAATAAGAATTATGATCACATTTAGTTTTTATCACAATAATATATCATAATTTTAAATAATTATAAATATAATATAATATATACAAAGTCATTAATTTTAAAGAATGGGTCATTTTTCTCTTAGTTCGCTTGTTTTAAATGATTGAATTATAGATAATCGTTTGTTGATCATATAATTATAATATTATAAAAATTGTCACCCAAGAAACTTAATGATATTATAAAAATATTATCCTTTAATATCATCCTCATAACCATCCATGTATGATAGTGATGAAAAGAAATACCAAAATCAACCATTCCATGAAGGGGGTAGTCCACATTCACTACTGGTTGAAGATTTCATTTTCCACAAAAGGGGAGAAAGGAGTAATATAGTTTATTATTTCAAGATAAAAAATATTATATAAATATAATAATTATTTATTAAATTCTCATTTTATACAATCCTTATAATTTGCTGAAGGAAAATAAAACGCGTTGCGCTAGGGAGGTCGTAGTCTGCACAACGCATGGATTACGATTTCGTTTTTCGTAATTGAAAAGGGAAAAGGTGATTAATGATTATTACCATAGAATAATAACATAAATTATATAAAATATACTTATTTTATTACATAGGTATTTTAAAATTGTAGTTATATGAGAAAAATAGAAAGGGAATAATTTATGTAAAAATGATTACTCACGTTGACCACTTTGAAATTTCCTTGGAAGATCCTTTATAAATGGATGAGATGGGACAATCTATTGTGATCAGAATATCAATAAAGTGAAATATTATTTTATTTGAATGAAAAAGGGAATGATATTTTGAGGAAATTTAATTTTTTGGATTTCCTTGAAGGGGTGGTGAGCAGCCCCTTTTATAAGTGGTGAGAATGACATTTTTGTAAATATTTCAACTTGTTATAAATGGAGCCTATGTTAAACATGTCAAGTGGCTCCAAAATTGAGAAATAATGTAGTTGGAAAGAGATAAGGTCTATATTGACCTTATAAACTCAATTATAGGAATTTCTTTATCATTTTTAAATCCTTTTACCCAATGATTCATTACTTTTACCATTTTTTTGTTTACCGTGGTAACTAATTGTTACCTGTGGTAACATAATATTTATGCCAAAAAATAAAGTAGTCCTTATAAGAAAATTTGGACACAATTATTCTAAATTTTAAATCCATTTCATTTTATTCAATTTATAAAAGTGATAAAAAATATTTTTAAAAGTAAATTGTATAATTTTTTAAACATATTTTATGAGAAAATATTACTTATGTTCTAAAATATCAAATAGGGGTTTGTAAAGTTTCTAAAAAAATTATAAATTAATTCATGTATTAAATAAATTTTTAGTGTTATAAAAATGGTTCATGAATGTCTAATTAATAATTATATACTAACAATTTCATAAAAGTCAGATTCATTATAAACTGGCATTTTCACTATTCACCCAAAAAACATTAAATTAAAAAATCCCAAAAATTTATCTTAAGATTAGATTATTATGTAAAAAAATGATGTTAATTTTTAAATTAAATTTAGAAAATTTTATAGTTTAATATTTAATTAAAAAACAAAAATATAGTGTAAAATTTTTCATATTAGAAAACAACTTTTTAAAATGTTAATTATTATTTATTATTACTACCTATTAATTACTAATTGAGTTATTAGTAATATATTATTCATATTATCAATATATTTTATTATTACATAATCATAATATACTTTGTCTCCTAAAATAAAATATTAATTTTAGAAAAATATATTTTTTAGAATAAAATTATTTTCTTTGTTTTTTTAGTTATACTAATTGAATTTCATTCGTATTAAATGTAATCAATATTATATTTGTATAAATATTTCATAAAGTGACTAATACTATTAATTATTTCTAATTATTTTTTTTAATATTAAAACATAATATTTATAATTTTAGTAAAATATATAACAAATTAATTTTAGTTTGGTGTTTCATGTTGGGAAAGCTATCGAACACATTTGGATCATTTAAAGGAATTCATAAATTCCAATTTAAGGGTGTTAAATTACCCCCCCCCCCCTCCCCGGCCACCGCACCAATTAAATAAATTATTTCCACACAATTTTTATAATAATATCATAGTAATTTCTATAGAGAGCTCATAATTAACTCTACACCACATGATGATCGTGGTTTTATTTAGGATATGGAATGAGATTTATCTATATGAAAAATTGTTATGAGTGGTTTATAAAGGGAGGTAAACCATTCATAATTTCATATATAATTATACTAAGGTATGAGGATCTATATCCATTAGTAATAACTTCTCAAAAACCATGAAAATGATTTATATGATAATCATACCACTAGGGTTTTTATTTATAACTTGATATCCGGTAATTGGTGAAAAGTTACATTACATTGGAAACTAGAAAATATAGAGTGAAAAACAACTATATGATGCATTGTTAGTAATTTCATAGGCTTTTCCTTGTTTACATGGTCAGTGGTAACTATTTCTCTTGTTAAACCTTGGATTAGTACATTGAGTCGAATAGTTCCGAACTCTCTTGAAATTAAAGTAATAGATTTTTATATCTTATTTTTTTCCCTTACACCTGTGAGCCTGATGACCATTATCTCCACACTTATAGAATTTACCTATATATTTAAGGCAATTTCCACTATGCTTTTTCCACATTTTTTTCATGTAGAAATTTGAATTTTTTTCCTTCATCATCTTTATCACTTTAACTTTTATGAGTCTCCATCTTCCTATTCTTTGGTGTGTGTGGTACTTTTACTATGTTAACATTGTTAATCGTATTTCATGATAGCTGGTTTAGAATAATCATATGGTTTTTCACTCCATATACCATTATTATGGGTTATTTATTGAGTTAATCTTCATATTATCCCATGCACCCGTTATTAACTTGGTTCCTTTGGGATTTAGTCATTACTAATACCAAAATAGTTAACATGAGTATAGATTTTTATAATATAATTATCATAAATAACCATGAGAAATTTTATCCTCAATATGTATCACATTATAACACTATCTTGTTATTTGGTAGTTCTTAAGAGTCAACTTATTTTAGACTCGATTCGACCTATATCACTCTCGATATATCATATATTATTCTTCAATAAAACTATGATTATTTGAGTTAGGTTATCTTATACATATTAAACTAATACCTTAATGTAACTAGAAAATTAATCCTTAATAATGGATTGTAAATTTAATGTGATTAACTAAATAATAACCCCATGATTTTCAAATTAGTTTTACAGTTAAGACACCTTGTCATGCACCAGGTAACGATTGAGTAATTACCCACCTTTTCAGGGTTATTACCCATAGATAATTCTTTGATAGATCATGTATCCAATTCTATTATCTAGAAATAAATATAATTGAGAGTAAAACCACGTAATTAATACTTAACCAAAACTTTTATATTTCATCCATGACATAGACTTATTCCTAGGATTTTCACTGAAGTTTTCCTATCTTAATCCCCAAATAAAATCTGTATTATTACCTTATTATTCAATCATATACTATCCAAAAGGGTTATTTATACCTTTGAATTTATGATCAAACCTGACTTATCAACCATTAAATTATCCCTAACAATTATCTTGATCTTTAATGTTATATAAACCCTACTCTGATACTAACTGTGATACCCCAAAACTGCACTCCTGGATCTGTTTCTGTAAACACAAACTTTACATAATGACATTGATTCCAAATATAAAATTCTCAGACATAACTATCCCATAATTAAATTAATTAAAGAAAATATTTCATTACATACATTACCAAGACCTTTTAGTTTTATATCTTCACATAATTAGGATAAACATAAACCAAAAAACCCATGTCTTTCTCAACTAATAGATATGTTATTTTTCCACTATATAAAAAACTACTTAATCCATAATAATTCTTCAACATATCCCATAAATTTTACACACATGTTATCTTATTATAAATATCATGTGTAATAATTTCCTTTATAACTTAGTTAAATTCAAACATAAGAATGGGTGAGATCAAATTCTTATTAAGGGAGACATGTAACTTAAGCTAATAAAAACATAGGCATGACATACATAAAATGGTAGGGATAAATTAACTAAATAATATCATAATAAAATGAAATTTAAAGACTACTATATTAATGAAAATAAATGAAAACATGGACATGAATAATATTGAACTCAAGTTGATGGAATTAAAAATGTCTAACCCCAAAAACATGTGGCTAAGGCCTTGTGTCGAGACATTTATTTATCATAAAGACCGAAATTATGACATATTTCTGAATTGGGAAGGAATACGCCAAATACCAAAACATTTTTATTTCATGATACCTATCAATGTATCAGGGTATAATTATGGCCCCACTCATTACTATATTATGTCCAATTCATTCACCATAAGAGTCAATATGCCCTTTAATACCATTCCCTAAGGAAACTTTAACTGAAAAAAACATGGAAATCTATATAATGAAAAATAAATAATGTCAATACATAACCAACCTACATTATTAGTCAATAATAATTAAAAAAAAATCATTAATTTTCCTTATTCCATTAAAAGGGATAACATGAATATAACCCATCTAGATAAATATTTTGAATGTTCAATTAATACATAGTCAACATTTTAATAATCTTATGTATTGGGATAAAAACATATGAAACACTAAAACTTTTCCCCATGCCAATAGAATAATATTTTTTCTTGGTAAAAATCATCCAATATGAATTATGTAAAATTTTATGTCCACTTAATATATAGTAATGGGAATATGGATAAGTCAATATTGTAATAACATGATCATAATCTATCCAAAGAAAAAAGGTGGATGGTTAAAAAATAACATAGCCTAAAAAGTATGAAATATTTATTAAAGGGTTTACTCAGTAAGTAAGTATATCCCTAGAAAAAATGATATAATACCATATAATATAGTAAAAGTGAATAAAATACCCAATTTATATGAAATAAGTTCAAGATAATTATTATAACTCAATGAATTAAAACTGAGTTTCTAAAAATCTTTACTATTGGGGAAACAACTAAACCAATAGTCACCTGAATAAGGGAACATTATTTTTCTAGTAAATACCATGAAATACAATGAAATAATGTATATAAAATTCATGAATAGTTAAATCAATAGAACACCATACAAAGGGAGCATGGTAAATAAAATGTAACATGTATAAAAAACGGAATTAAACCATGAAAACCCTTATAGCTTGAGTGACAATTTAATCAAAACCACTTGAAAGATAGGGATTTAAATTGAACATAAAATATCATTATTAAAATATAATTCATGATATTATTTATAGAAATATTAGTATATACACCGCATAAATAAAATTAGGTTCATAATACCAAACATGTCTTAAAGAGAGGAATATGAGGTGAAACCCCTTACCTCAGTCCTGATCCATTCTTCACTTTCACAAAATTTCCTGAATAATTAAATTAATTAAATACCCAAAAAAATTATCCATCCGCATAAATAAAATTAGGTTCATAATACCAAACATGTCTTAAAGAGAGGAATTTGAGGTGAAACCCCTTACCTCAGTCCTGATCCATTCTTCACTTTCACAAAATTTCCTAAATAATTAAATTAATTAAATACCAAAAAAAATTATCCATAACTATAAAAATTTATACTCCTCACTTATAATCATTATATACATATAAATACAAGTTATTTTTACCTATTTTCAACAAGGGTTTGTGGAATCATTATCACCTCGAACTATTATCATAAAAGTGGTGATGGTTTCAATTATTTTTTCAAATTAAATCACTATTATATCATATAATATAGTGGAATAGATGTTACAAAGTGGTTTAAGAGGCTATAATTTCATTTCATGGTTGTTTTAGTTACAAGCCATGAAGATAAAATCAGTGATGATCATGTTTTAGTGATTCTTAATAAACGAAATGCGTTTTCTTATTTATTGAGTTAAATTTTCATAAAACCTTACAATACAAAACAATAACATTATTTAAATATTTATATCATGTTATACCATTAAATAATTTCCCATATTCATCCATGATATAAATTCTATTACACTATGTTTGGTTCGATTTTGCGACATGCTTGAAGACATTTTGGTATTGATCCAAAGCAAGTATTATTGGATATTTATTTATTATTCATCATTTATTTGTTTATTATGAGAATTTCACATGCACATTTTCATATTTTGGTTATTATAGGACTATGTTGGTTGTTCCCTATTGAGTTATGTACTCACACCTTTATCGAGATGCCATTGAACTTGTGTAACCGAGTAGCGCTCACATAGTTATCATAGGCATAGGTTTGGGTTTCTGGCTTGGAATAGAATGATCGATAGAATGACTTGGATGTGATCAAAGTTTAGGATTTTTTATGGTATGGAGTGGTAGTAGATTCATGTTTTTATTTTCTTATTATTTTGTTATATATATTTGATCGTTCCACTGGGAGGTTGATTATTGTATGGAATGGTTGTTAGTAATTTCTGTCATTATATCCATTATTTGTCATGCTTTTATATATTTATTTTTCCATTTATTAATTTTTATTCTACGTACTTGTATGTGTACAATTTTAAGATATTTACTCAGATTGTGTAGTCTGATAGAGGGGGTATATCCTCCCCATGGCACCTTATTAGACCTCTAATATTAATCAACCACCTATTGAATTTGGGGAGGTGTGCTTGAGGTCACATGGATAACCATTCTGGTTAATATACATGGAGTGAGGTAGGTAGAGACATTACAAAGTGTAATTATATCTTCTTTGTTTTATTATTTTGGGATTCGATAGACAGGAGACATAGGTATGTGTCAGATCTTGTGATGGAACTCAGTCTAGTGCTTCATGAAAACCTTTCTGAAGAGAATTATAGGATACCATGTCATGCGATTGATGTTATTGGATTGAGAAATTATAGTTATTTTTTATTTTCACATAGCATGATACACATGTAGTTTGAGATTTAGGGTTTATAGATTTTGGTTCCTGACCCATTGGTAAGAGACTAGTTATTGGATTTTGTCTCTTGGCCTTTAGAAGCAATAGGCATCCCATATATTGTATAAGGTACATAGGATCCTCATGATATAGGTCCTATGGTGTGATTATTTTTCACTGAAAACTAAGTATCTTTTGTTTAAATTTTCAATAACCGCTCATACTGTATTTTCCAATATATGTAATTGGTGTAATTTTACTCAGTTGAGTCGACTTCTATATATGTTTTATTTGGTGAAAGTTCTTATAGATTTTATAGTTATGATAGGAGCTTTTTCCCTTCAGAAATAGATGAGTGGATACCTTGTGTGGTTAGTTAAGGTAATTAATGTCATAGAGATGAACCCCTTGATGGTGAGTTCAGTATAGGATCAATTATTTAAAGTATCATTAAAAACATTTATGGTGTTTTCCCATATATATTGGAATTTTAGTCTACTTAACTGAGCTAGTGATTTTTATTAACTGAATAAAAATTTCCTAGGAATATTTCATTATATGTATGCATATGATATTGACTTGTGATATGTGATTCTCCAAGATTAGTCTTGTGTAAAGATTCTTGTGAGAATCAATTCCCTTATGGGTGGATGGTTTGGAATGTGAGTTTTCACGGGTTGTTGTGACAAGTACAATGAGTAATGTATCATGATTAATGAAATGAGATCTTGGTTTTGGAAAGGTTAAATTACCTAGAGACCTTGTGTGATATGACTCTGGGTTTAGTGAGTTGTTGATCTATGATTGTTTCAAGGGTATCCCATAAGAGGGGTTATTCTGTGTTTACTGAATCCTTTGAGGTGGGATTCATGAGTAGGTGGTTCAGTTCATGATAAAGGTGCATGTGAGGTGTGACATTGTACAACATGGGCATATTAAGGCCTTATATTCCTCAGATAAGGAACCTTTATTGGTAGTTATTTTGGCAATGATGTTGCGCATGGTGAGAATGTGGGTTGATGGTCATGTTTTGGAACAACGCTAATGGATGGGATGATAATGGTATATGTCATTAGCTCTTGATACCCATTTAAAATTTGAATCAACTAGAAGTTATATGTGAGATTAGGGAAGAGGAGTTTTGTTGATATAATGCAGTTATGATTACCTATGGTTTTATGGAGTCAAGGAGTGCATATTTGGTAAGGGCTATTTTGGATATGGATCATGCAAGGTGGCATGGTCAATATAGATTATTAAGTGGATGATGATTGATATGGAATGAGTGTGTATTGGGATGAGTGAAACTCTTATGATGTTTAAACTTGATGAGGTTACACTCAAGTCATGGTATAAGGTCAATCCTATAGCAGGGAGTGTGATGTCGATCATGGAATTATGACCCCTTCATTATAAGGGTTGAGAGAGAATGTGATCTGTCATGAGATGATCACCTTGGTCATTTAGATGCATATGAGAAAATAGATCAAATTATATTTGGATTCCTTGTTGAATTCTAGGTATGAATTTGAATTTGGTATCAAGTGGATTCCAATCATGGGTATGGGATCGAGGTGGTTTCGATGTGACCAGAAAATTGATGGGTTAGTGGTTCATCAATGCACACAATAAGCATGATGATGGAAATGAATAATGGATGGATTAGATATAGGAGTTTTGGCCAATGTTTTTTTCCTAAAAATGTAATGAGATGAGATTAAATACACATCAGTTTTTTCATTTATGGTATAATAGGTCATTTTGGGAAATGGTCAAGGCATTTTTAGGAAAATTCATCATGCCCGTAATGTACTCGGGTGTGGGAGAATCGTCTGTTTTCTTGGGATTTTACAATAGAGAGAAACACCAACATTGTACTAGTAATTTTACATGTGATTAGTTTCAATGAGTTGCGAAACATGTCGGGTGCATTGATGGGATGTAGGTATGAAGTTCTAATGGGAAATTCTAATGGTATAGTTTCTAGGTCATTGGAACTAGCCACTATAAGATAATGAATATGGTTGGGAGAACCATAAACTTAGTAACAATTCGGATGATTACATGGATATTTCACAATATGGATTGGTCTCATTGACCTCTGTCATGGTGATTAATATATTGATATGAGTGTTAGCTCTTGGTTCAGTGTATTGAGAACCATCACTTTGAGGATGTGATTTAGAGATACATTTAGTGTTTCAGGTTGGAATGTGGTTGTTTGATGGTTAATGGATTATAGGGATGGGTTGAAAGATGTGATTGAGTAACCACTGAGGATTATTAGGGTCAAGAAGTTTTATAGTGGGTATGTTGTAAGATCTCATACCTGTATGGGCCTTTGAAAATAGAAGATAATTTTAATTTTCAATTTTTTGTATGTAACACCCCCAAACTTCCATGGTACGCTTCTCTTTGAATAATATAATAGCTTGTGATGTACACAATTTCGAGTTCTAGAACACCCTAACCAATCATACTAGCCATTATGAATAGTAATACCTACTTTTTAAAATTTTATAAATTTTATTTTTCAAAATGCACATCATTTTTGGATTCAGAATATCAAAATTATCTTAGAGTGATTTTTTGTTATTTTTCTAGTAAACATTCAATTTTTGATGAATAGTGAAAAACACTACATTATTGTTTAAAACCTACTTTTTATTTAAATAATTATTTATTTTATTTAAATTTATTTTATTTAAAAATAGATACATAATACCTATATAATTTCAATGTAATTCATTGAAGTCATTTTATAATAAAATTAGATGTATGAAATTTTATAGAACATTTTAATGTCTTTTACCCACTTTCTAGGAACATTTTAAAATTTTCATAAAACATAATTTTACTGCTTCTGTTAATTGAATTTCAAAAATCTAAGAGACACAGTTGACATTAGTATGTAAAATGTGGTTCAATATGATGAAAATAATTTTTGGTGAATAGTAAATTTTGAATTTTATTTACCACAATTAAAGTAAATAGGGTAATTAAAGGTAGAAATGATATTATAATTACCCTAACACATGTCCAAATTCTATTGGATAAGTTTATGTACACAAAAAGAAACCTTAGGAATAAACTATTATCCTTTTGGTCAACTTGAATTATATTAGGACATTTATTATTATTTTATTAAAAGAAGATTTAAAGGGGTTAAATTCATAGTTTAATAACTAAACCATTTTTGATATAGGATTATACATATGATAAATTTGACTATAAATATTAATTAGAAAGATAAAAATATTTCCAATATAATGGAATTTTAATTATAATTTTTAGACATTAAATAATTAAATTTATTAATGACACAACGATTTTACAGTAATTACCATATTATTGAAAGATTAAAATAATTGATATTATAATTATTAATATAATTGTAAATTGAGACTTTTGATGTATTCCAAGAATTTTCTAGGTTAATATGAAATTTTAGGGTTGATTAAATAAATTTATTTCTAGGTGATAATGTTTTTATGAATTTCAGAAAAACCAAATACAAAATATTGTCTAAATTGACATAAATGGGTTTTTAAAACAAATACTATATTATTAATTTATATAATGTTTTTAAAAATCTAATGATCAGCCAAATGACCTAGATAAGGTTATATATATCAATAATTAACCACTTGGGGATTTCATGTCTTTTTATAGTAAGTTTATTAACCATTAATTATAATAATACAAGAACCCATGGTAAAAGTTAAAATATTTAACTAAGAGTTAAATCTAAAAGATAAGGTTCTTATGAGGACCTAAACCTATCTAAAACCTATTGGTTAAGAGGTTTTTGACCCAGGCCCACTTATCCTCAAAATAAATCCTTTTGTATCCATTATAAACTGAATATGATTGTATAATAAAATAATATTTCATGTTTTTTCTAAAGTGACCCTCACCTCTCTTATAAAAGGGTAATTCCCCTTCTCTCAGAATCACACCTCCAAAACCATTTGGTTCGGCCAAAACCTTCTCAAATAAACTTCCAACTACTCTCACTTCATCCTAGAGGCCTTACTTTGATCATAATCTAACCTAAGAAGCCCTTTGATCAAATAAAAAGGAAGCACCCGAAGAAGATGTAATAATGTGATCACCTCTTTCAAAGTTTTTTTCTTCTTCCACTTCCTCTTTTTTTGTTGTCTCCATACAAAAATAATAAATCTAGTACCTTCCATATAATGTGATGTTATTATAAATATTGTATAACAATAATAATTATTCTATCCATCCTATGAATAACAAAGTCATCATATGTTCATACGTATGACTTACTATCTCCACGTCGTGGTGTAGTTTGTTATTCAACACTTAATCATTTGGATGAGTATAATAATAAGTATAATTAATGTAAATAAAAAATATAACTTGTTAATGATTCTGTATATATGATATAACATCCAATTATCAATGATTTCACCATCAATATAATGGTATTTTCGCTCGTGCGGGCGTACGGATTACCGTCTCCACGAACACGATGAGATTCATTCCCCATTTGACCATTCAAGAATAATTTTCATTTTATGATTAAAAATAATGTTTAATAACTTAATATAATTATTGATATGAATCAAATACATCCTATCCATATCAAACATGACTTATTTAACAAAACATATAAAGTAAAATGAATCATTTAACACCTGAAACAATGATACTACTAAAATATTATTAACAAAGTAATATTAGAAGATCATATAGGATATCATATTATTTATGTGGTTCTTGTATAATTTAATAATAATGATTTAACTATTATAAAAGAGGTTAATTTACCCCCAACCAAGTAAAAGTACAAGTTAAGGGTTAATTCTATAATCTCTACATTATTTGAGGTTGTTTATACATGAGTATCTACTGGGACCTCATTATCATCCACATCCGTGTTTCTTAAAAATGTATTTCAAAACATTTTTTATATTTCCTAGACTATGGGTTAAAGTAATTTATAAACTTTTCTAACTTTTTTATAATTTTTTTAATGGAATCATTCCTTCATTTTCTAAAGAATGTCCTTTACAACCTTTTTGAAAAAATTAAAGAAAGAATGTTTTTCACTTATACGGTGTGTGTGGATATTTTCTGCCATTATAACACCATCGATACTTCTTTTACAATCTTATAAGAATATTTTTAAAAAAAGGTTTTCTTTTGTAATTATGTGAATTTTAAATGATTTCAAAATAGAATGAGATATTTCTCTCAATTAGTTTTTGATTTCATATATGTCAACATCCTTTGATGGATTTTACACTTCTTTGAAGTTGATTTATTATGATACAATATTCCATATTGTATTGAAGGTTTTGTGATATGTTTGACTTTGGATGTGTTATTTTTATACCATTCATGTTTTATGGTTAAATTATAAACATTTCGCATGCTAGTTTTAATATGAATTTTTATGTTATATTTCAACCTTTTCATATGAGGAAGGAATTGGAATTAGTAAGTGATGAGTGGAGCCTGCTATAGATTCTCAATGCATCGTTAGGTCTCATTAGACAAACTATTGTCTTGGCAAAAGGCCCTAAAAAATATTATTTGTAGTCTTGGCATGAGGCCTTGACTATGTGGTTATGATGTCCGACATTATTCATTCCATCATTATAAAATTGGCTATTGAAATTACATGTGATTATTCAACTTGTAGAATATCCATGTGAATAAGTAAATGGAATGATTTGATTTTAATTTTCCATATTATGTTGAAGTTTTATGTTTAAAAGGATTTTGTTTTAGTCTTATTGTCATGACCCGACCCTACCGGGGCTCGAGGCGCAACGACCCCAAGCCCACCTCCATAGGCCAGGGGATGGCGACTAGAGCCGAAGGCACAACAACTCGGGGAGGCCTTTTCCTAAGTACCTATACATACGCACACACAGCAAACTCAATGAAAAAGTGCAGAGTAAAAAGGAAAAACAAAGGGAAACTGCTATAAATAAACCACAACGTGCATCGACCTCTAACAGTATAAAGTACAGACTGAAAGAAAATGGGCAAAACACAAGCCCAACCAAAAAGTGCCACAACCCGACAACAGGTAAAAAAAAGAAACAGCTGACGGGTCTCCCACCTGAAACCCAGCTACGACCACCGCACGCGGTCCAAGATCCCAATCTCCTATGCTCCACTGAAGTCACGCTCCATCTGTCTGTTGTCTGCAAGGGCACACCAAGTGCGAGAAAATCCCAAGCAGGGGTGAGTATAAAAATACTCAGTAGGATACCCCGAAGGCTTGAGGGGGCAACAAAAGGAGGTACTGAAGGGTGAGCAGTAGAGCGAACAGGAAAGTATAGGGGGTACGACAGAGAGTACAGTAAAGAGTCCAGCTCAACCCAACAGGAGGAAAGAAGGTAGACTCGTCCAGACACAAGGAGCTGGAAATAGAGAGAAGACAAACTTCCCATCAAGTCTTTGCTACCTATAGCAGGAGAGTAGACTCATCCAACCACGAGAAGCTAGACACAGAAAGCACGTGGCATACCCTGCGCGTCTTCGCCTCTCCTGGAAGGAGATTAACCAAACCCAAGAAGTGGGTACCGGAAACAAGGTATAAACATATCTGTATGCTCAATAAGAAACTCGAACAACGTCGTAAGGGGGTCTCTGTCCCGTAGCTCGACCCAAGAAAATGAGTCTCCAATAGTCCTAGAGGAAACACCATCATCGATGCCCAGCATCCCGCACGTCTGCCCTAAACCGCAAGCCAAGGGGCTCAATCACCACACCTTGACACTATCCGCTTTGGGCGGAACTGACTCGCCCACACGGTTTTATATCGCATCACAAGAACGCGTCTCGGTAGGGAAAGTGCCCCTTGTACTTGAGAGTTCTAGGGAAAGTCGAACCACACCACGTCACTACCCTGCAGTCGAGAGGTCTCCTCAAAGTCAAGTCGTCACAACACTGACCCGTATAACCAAGGGTCCTGCTCCGGTAATCACGGAGGAAAGCCTCAGACTAGCCTAATAGAAAGGACTGAGCCTGGAATGTCAACCGGTGTCCCCACTTCCTAGCCATGCTGGAGGGTAATTCATAACCAGATATCGGGTGACCCACTGCCCAGCCCTGCTGGAGGGTAAACCATAAAACATCATCAGGGGACCCACTGCCCAGCCCCGCTGGAGGGTAAACCATATTAAGATACTGGGTGACCCACTGCCCAGCCCTGCTGGAGGGTAAACCATAACACATCATCCAGCGACCCACTGCCCAGCCTCGCTGGAGGGTAAACCATAACACATCATCCGGCGACCCACTGCCCAGCCCCCGCTGGAGGGTAAACCATATTAAGATACTGGGTGACCCACTGCCCATCCCTGTTGGATGGTAAAACATAACACATCATCCGGAGACCCACTGCCCAGCCCCGGTGGAGGGTAAACCATAACACATCATCCGGCGACCCACTGCCCATCCCCGCGGGAGGGTAAACCCAGAATAAGTCGACAGACGACCCACTGCCCAGCCTTGCTGGAGGGTAGACCTGGAACTAGACGACGGGCAACCCACTGCCCAGCCCTGTTGGAGGGTAGACCCTAAGAGGTCGTCGGGTGACCCACTACCCAGTCTCTGCTGGAGGGTAGACCCTAAGAGCGTCGGGTAACCCACTGCCCAGTCTCTGCTGGAGGGTAAACCCTAGAAGTCAGCAAGAAACCCACTGCCCAGCCCTGCTAGAGGGTAAACCCGAAGAAGTCGATGAGTAACCCACTCCCATCCCTGCTAGAGGGTAAACTCAGAACTGCTATGGCCATCTCTGCTGGTGGGTATAACACTGGCCACCCAAACACGGAGTGGGTATCACGCAACCACCCAACTCTAGAACAACTCTCCCAAAAGAGGTTCATCGCCTGTTCCATTATGGGGTGCCACTAGCACTGCTACCGGTCAATCCATCGAGAACGAAACCAGGGGGAGACCACTCAACCCTGCTGGTCAATAAACGATCACAGATCTAGGGGAAAAACTCCACCCTGTTGGTCAAACAAACACACAGAAGGACCCTCTACATCGTGAGAGGTCGAAGTACATAAGGCAGAACACAACACGCACATGGGTCCCACACGACGTGCGGCCCCAAGTCAACCCCAACCAAACGCACGAACATCTCAGGTACAAACCACACGTACCTCCAAGCGCTCCCGTATACTCCCAGAGTATACCTCGTTCCAGCCCATAGGATATCGTGCACACGACACCCAACGTCAACGCGAAGGCGTGACATAAAAACTCCAACCTGCCACCTCATCAGCTGAGGCACAACCAACCACATCTCATGAACCATTTATATAACTCTCCCAAAAGTGCACGATCACAGGCCAAGGGTCCTCTACAAACAAGGTAGGGTGAACCACCACTAGAGCACCTTCCATGCTTCCACATTTAACAATATCGTGCAAGAGGCTCCGCACAACCAAACAGATCACACCGTTGTAATCCTCACAGAAAAACACGCAAGATTGACTACTTACTCGCCTCCAACGGATATCCGACGGAAAAGTCACCAACACCGCCACACGCCCGAACGACGTCCCGTGATCCCGAGTCTCGGCCCCGAAAAAAGTCGGGCGCATCGCACCATTGCGATCCCCTCGGAAAAACACGTCCAAAGCACTACTCACATGAGTGCAACGGATATCCGGAGAAAAAGGTGTGTTATGGTGCACCGCACACGAGCGGTGCCATGTGGGACCCACATCCCGGTCTCGAAACTCCACGAACGGATTGCACTGTTGCGATCCTCTCGAAAAAGCACACAAGATGGACTATTCACGTGTCCAAAATGGTCGCCTGGTGATAAAGCTGGAAATCACCGTCAACACCCGAAACGACCCTCGTGGGGCCCGCCCCATCGTGCAGAATTATAGTGGGCAGATTGCACCATTGCAATCCTCTCGGAAAAACATCCAAAAACGACTTCTCGCACGCCCCGAACGGATATCCGATAAAAAAGTCGTGAAACGATGCACACAGCTCGAAAGACGGGTTGTGGGGCCCGCACCTCAACTTCAGCTGCAACGCCCGAAACCACCCTATAAAGTTTCACTCCGGCGCCAGGGTCCCAACGCCGCTGACGGTGCTCAAAACGGACGTCGGACGTGTCTGCGCCGTCCAAAACAAGAACCCCCGGAACAGAGTCGATTCGCTTAAAGACGCGTCGCGCCTTCGAGGCCCCTCGTTTCGGGAATTAAAAATTCCCAAAACCATTCCAAAAGTTTGTCTCTGTTTAAGAAACTCATCGCCGCTGATGGCGAGCAAATCCGACACCCGAACTGCATTTTATGGGTGTTTTAAAATTTTGAAGAGCGATAGTAGGTGGGTTGAGCCGGTTCGGCCGGCCCACCCTGCTTGAACCGGCCCGCAGGCGCGCGGGCCTGCCTGACTCACCGGGACCGGCTCGGCCGGTCCGGTCTCCCAAGTGGACCGGCCTAGAGCGGGTCCTGTCCGCCATCCGGGGTCACAAGACCCCGGCCCTTCCGCGTCGTCGCCCCCTGGCGACGACTCCGCCGCGCGGTCCTCCTCCCCACTCGCCCGCCGACGTCGTAGCCTCACCCGGCCGCCTCCACGCTCACCCGCTGAAGCCCGCAGCTGCGTCCGCCGTGCTCACCCGACGCCCCCTGCTCACCCGGCCAGTGCCGCCTCACACCGTCGGAGGAACCCGCCGCCGCCACCTGCAGGTTTCGCGCCGCCGCCTAAGCCCGCCGGACCGCCGGAACCCGCCAGGAAACACCCAGGAATCCTGAATTTCCCACAACGTTCGGCGAACATTTGTGATCGACTCCGAATTCGGATTTTAAATTTGAAAGATGCGATGGAAAGATCATGAATTATACTAAGATATTATGGTATTTGATTTCAAAATCGATGGCAATTCGACGTTGTAAATGAATCAAAAAAGGAGGGTTCGGAAATTAAAACGCAACAAAAACCTCCTTCCTCTTGGGCGATGCCCGGAGCTTCACGGGGAGTCCGCCACCGCACCGCGCCTTGTCTGGGCTGCTTCACCGTATCTGGAGGAGGAGAGGGAAGAGTTCCTCCTTGCTTCTGTCCAGGTGAGGGAGAGGAAGGGGGTGGGGGTGACTTAAGCGTTTAAATAGAAACGCTTAACCACCCGCCCGTCGGCCCGAACCCGAACCCTCAGCAGGGTCGAGGTTAAGCCTCCCCTGGAGTAAACACCACCTCCCAAGCACAACGATGGTCTCGGAATTTTAATCTGATACCCCGTTCAAAAGTTATAAAATTTAACGTCTGAAGCCGCTAAATTACGAAAACGCCCCTGGGGGCATTTTTCAGAAATGGCCCGCGCCCGCAAAACTTATACCCCTCCTAGGGTAAACAACACCTTTAGAAAAAGAATAAATTACTTAACTAATTTATCCGTTTAACATTCTGAAAGTGAGCGAGGGGTCCAAACATCCCGTGCTGACAAGTTTCATGTCGTTCCTAGGGTAAACACCTCATTACGGACCCATCCGTACACTCGGATCTCTGATTCGGAACTTTGTTTAGGTGTTATACCATTTATTTGGCGTTTCTAGTGTGAACGCACTGGAAATTTAATTTTGGCCACTCCGGGGCTTGGAATCGCACGCCGTCTGAGGGAGCTGCTCTGGTATATCATCAAGAATATTCCAAAGTCTTTCAAAGCAAAAAAACAGGTTCTTACATCATTCCCTCCTTTAAGATTTTCGTCCCCGAAAAGCAAAACTATGGAGCAACACAGGGTACTAAGCCCACACCTGGCTTTCCCATACCCAGAAGGACCCACGCACAGCTCTGCGTCACCGAACATGGACCAAAGGATTGATCCGTTCATGCGAGGTCAGTCCATGTCGATGTCGTGCACCCACTCCAGACTTTGGGGTTCGGGCAACGCGGTAGGGAACCTTGCTATCCCTTTGCGTAGTTTCAAGCGGCCCGAAGGCTCTCGGGGGTAGCTCACCTCCCCGGTCAAACCTCTACGTCGCACGCCGCGACTGGAATCACCGACCGCACCTGGAACAAGGCCCAGTGATTCCCTCCTTCAGAATATCCATATGGTGAAACACCCAAGGATATCTAGTCATGCAAGATTTCACAGTCGATTTCTCTCAACCAAGACTCCCTTACACGCTCGGAAGCAAAGGAGCCAACACCATCGACTAAAGGAAAAAGTCTCACGCCTTTTTCCGTACCAACATAGGGTTACACCTGATGCCCCGCATCACCCTGGTAACACCTCAAACAAGGAGCAGGGAGAAAATCCTTTCACACACAGAGCCTAACAATTCTACTGCAAGAAGTAGAAGAGTCGCAAGGGGTACCTCTCACCATCCCATGCTCTGCAGGATCGTAGACATCCAAAGCTCGCGGCTATCTGTGGTCCCAACCGTCAGCTCCCGGAGCCTGACGTGGACCACCTAGTGGTGATGGGAAGACCTCATATCATCGTCCCCCACCTCCAGCTCCTCCCACTCCTCTACTAGCACCACCTCTCTAGGTACTACTCCGATCACGGCGCTGCCTCTGCCGTGGTGGTGTGCCTGCTGCCTGCCCGAAGCTCTCAGCAACTCGGGGCAAGCAGTCTCGTGCCATGTGACCTCGCCCATCACAAGAATAGAATCGGCGCTCTCTGGGCTTCCCTGGTGCCCTCTGGTGCCACTGTGGTGTACGACCACGACCCGGGATCCACTCACGGAAGGTAATCCTCGGCTGAGGCCCTGCGGCTTTTATCCACAGTGGTATACGACCACGTCTCCGAAACTGGCAGTGGGAAGGCCACCTGCATCGAGGACTTGTCCTCCGGCGCCTGCTAGCTACGACAGACGTCCCAGCTCCGTCGTCCCCACTTCCACTACCATCCGTAAAACATGACAGGAAGCCCTCTGTCACCAACGCCTACTCTAGCACCCCGACATATGTGAAAATGCCCAAGGTTACTCTGACAGCACGAATCTCTCGGCGGAGACCCTACTCAAACTTCCATGCTCGAAATTTGTCGTCATGGACCAAGTCCGGGTAAAAGCGTGCACGGTCTGCAAATCTAGCCGCGTACTCGACCATCGTCATCCCTCCCTGTTGAAACTTCAAGAACTCCTGAATCTGAATGGAGCGCAAGAAGGAGGGGAAAACACCTCACGGAACAACAACCGAAAGTCGCCCCACGAAAGAAACGACTCGTCAAGAAGCTGAGTCACCAGACTCCAACAACGCCAAGCTGATCCACGAAAAAGGCTGGCTACCAAAGCCATTATCTGATCTGTCGGTGTCTGCACAATCCTGAAAAGGCAAACCACTGCCTCGAGCCAAGACTCTTCTTCCTGAGGGTCTGGCTCACCACTGAACCTCAGCGGTCTCTGCCGTAGGAACTCACGGAGCGCGCTCAACCTGCGCTCAGGCTCAGCCTGCTTAGCTGAAACTATCTACTGCTCAATAGATGGGGGTGCTGCTACCGGCCCACCCGGAGAAAGGGCTCGCATGATGGGTCCTAGAATATGGCCTCGTAGCTCACAGGGTCATCGTCACGAACCAAGGCTGGTATCCTGGCTAGCTGTCTTCACGGAGACATCCTGAATATTATCAAGGAGTGTCGCGGTCAGATGAGCATATATGTATATACCAATAGCAACGATGGGGAGCTAACTCAAGAAGGACAATCAAGGACTCAGTCCTATGTGATGCACAAACCAATTTTTCCCTACAATAAGTGTCTCAGCATGCCGAGTCGAGAAGCGGGTTATCAAGGTCCTGGTGAATGGATACGTCGGTCGCCACACCATCACTGGACTCCCTGGCTTGAGAGCCGCTCTTGAGAGACATTAACACGGTTGCCCTATATCCCAACTAGTTCCTCTTTTAGGGACATCTGTAAAACGTCCCAAGGAACGAACCACCTCTGATACCACTTTGCCACGACCCGACCCTACCCGGGCTCGAGCCGCAACTACCCCAAGACCGCCTCCATAGGCCAGGGGCTGGCGACTAGCGCCGAAGGCACAAAAACTCGGGGAGGCCTTTTCCTAAGTACCTGTACACACGCACACGCAGAAAACTCAATGAAAAAGTGCAGAGTAAATAGGAAAAGCACATGGAAACTGCTATAAATAAACCACAATGTGCATCGACCTCTAACAGTACAAAGTACATACTGAAAAGAAAATGGGAAAAACACGCGCCCAACCAAAAAGTGCCACAACCCGATAACAGGTAAACAAAAGAAACAGATGACAGGTCTCCCACCTGGAACACGGCTACGACCACCACACGCGGTCCAAGCTCCCACGCTCCTACGCTCTACTGAAGTCACGCTCCACCTGTCCGTCGTCTGCAAGGGAACACCAAGTGCGGGCAAAGCCCAAGCAGGGGTGAGTATAAAAATACTTAGTAGGATACCCCGAAGGCTCGAGGGAGCAACAAAAGGAGGTACTGAAGGGTGAGCAGTAGAGAAAACAGGAAAGTAAAGGGGGTACGACAGAGAGTACAGTAAAGAGTCCAGCTCAACCCAACAGGAAGAAAGAAGGTAGACTCGTCCAGACACAAGGAGCTGGAAACGGTGAGAAGACGAACTTCCCGTCGAGTCTTCGCTACCTATAGCAGAAGAGTAGACTCATCCAACCACGAGAAGCTAGACACGGAAAGCACGTGGCATACCCCACGCGTCTTCACCTCTCTTGGAAGGAGAGTTACCAAACCCAAGAAGTGGGTACCGGAAACAAGGTATATACATATCTGTATGCTCAACAAGAAACCCAAACAACGTCGTAAGGGGATCTCCTTCCCGTAGCTCATCCCAAGAAAATGAGTCGCCAACAGTCCCAGAAGAAACACCATCATTGATGCCCATCATCCCGCACGTCTGCCCAGAACCGCAAGCCAAGGGGCTCAATCACCGCACCTTGACACTATCTGCTATGGGCGGTACTGACTCGCCCGCACAGTTTTAGATCACGTCACAAGAACGCGTCTCGGTGGGGAAAGTGCCCCTCGTACTTGACAGTTCTAGGTAAAGTCAAACCACACCTCGTCACTGCCCTGCAGTCGAGAGGTCTCCTCAATGTCAAGACGCCACAACACTGACCTGTATTACCAAGGGTCCCACTCCGGTAATCATGGAGGAAAGCCTCAAACTAGCCTAGTAGAAAGGACTGAGCATGGAATGTCAACCGGTGTCCCCACTGCCCAGCCATGCTGGAGGGTAATTCATAACCAGATATCGGGTGACCCACTACCGAGCCCTGCTAGAGGGTAAACCATAACACATCATCAGGCGACCCACTACCCATCCCCGCTGGAGGGTAAACCATATTAAGATACTGGGTGACCCACTACCCATCCCTACTGAAGGGTAAACCATAACACATCATCCGGCGACCCACTGCCCTGCCCCGCTGGAGGGTAAACCATAACACATCATCCGGCGACTCAATGCCTAGCCCCCGCTGGAGGGTAAACCATATTAAGATACTGGGTGACCCACTGCCCAACCCTGCTGGAGGGTAAACCATAACACATCATCCGGCGACCCACTTCCCAGCCCCGCTGGAGGGTAAACCATAACACATCATCTGGTGACCCACTGCCCAGCCCCGCTGGAGGGTAAACTTGGAATAAGTCGACAGGTGACCCACTGCCCAGCCTTGCTGGAGGGTAGACCTGGAACTAGATGACGGGCGACCCACTGCCCAGCCCTGCTGGAGGGTAGACCCTAAGAGGTCGTCGGGTGACCCACTGCCCATTCTATGCTTGAGGGTAGACCCTAAGAGCGTCGGGTGACCCACTGCCCAGTCTCTGTTGGAGGGTAAACCCTAGAAGTCAGCGAGCAACCCACTGCCCAGCCCTGCTGGAGGGTAAACCCGAAGAAGTCGATGAGTAACCCACTATCCAGCCCCGTTGGAGGGTAAAACTCAGAACTGCTCTGGCCATCTCTACTGGAGGGTATAACACTGGCCACCCAAACACGAAGTGGGTATCACGCAACCACCCAACTCCAGAACAACTCTCCCAAAAGAGGTTCAGTGCCTGTTCCATCACGGGGTGCCACTAGCACCGCAACCAGTCGATCCATCAAGAACGAAACTAGGGGGAGACAACTCGACCCTGCTGGTCAACAAATGAGCACAGTGTCAGGGGAAAAACTCCACCCTTCTGGTCAAACAAACACACAGAAGGACCCTCTACGTCACGACATGTCGAAGTACATAATGCAGAACACGACACGCACATGGGGCTCACATGACGTGTGGCCCCAAGTCAACCCCAACCAAGCATACAAACATCTCAGGTACAAACCACACGTACCTCTAAGCGCTCCCGTATACTCCTAGATTATACCTCGTTCCAGCCCATAGGCTATCGTTCACACGGCACCCAACGTAAACGCGAAGGCGTGACATAAAAACTCCGACCTGCCACCTCATCAGCTGAGGCACAACCAACCACATCTCATGAACCATTTATATCACTCTACCAAGAGTGCGCGATCACACACCAAGGGTCCACTCCAAACAAGGTAGGGCGAACCACCACTAAAACACCTTCCATGCTTCCACATTTAACAATATCGCGCATGGGGCTCCGCACAACCAAACAGATCACACCGTTGTAATCCTCATGGAAAAACACGCGAGATCGACTACTTACTTGCCTCCAATGGATATCCGATGGAAAAGTCACCCACACCGCCACACGCCCGAACGACGTCCCGTGAACACGAGGCTCGGCCCCAAAAATAGTCGGGCGCATCGCACCATTGTGATCCCCTCGGGAAAACATGTCAAAAGAACTACTCACATGAGTGCAACGGATATCCGGAGAAAAAGGTGCGTTCCGGCGCACCGCACATGAGCGGTGCCATGTGGGACCCGCATCCCGGTCCCAAAACTCCACGAATGGATCGCACCGTTACGATCCTCTCGAAAAAACACACAAGATGGACTATTCACTTGTCCAAAACGGTCGCCCGGTGATAAAGCTAGAAATCACCGTCAACTCCCGAAACAGCCCTCGTGGGGCCCGCACCATCGTGCGGAATTACAGCTGGCAGATTGCACCATTGCAATCCTCTCGGAAAAACATCCAAAAATGACTGCTCGCACGCCCCGAACGGACGTCCGATGAAAAAGTCGTGAAACGCTGCACATAGCTCGAAAGACGGGTCGTGGGGCCTGCGACTCAAATTCGGCTGCAACGCCCGAAACCACCCTAGAAAGCTTCACCCAGGCGCCAGGGTCCCAATTCCGCTGACGGCGCTCAAAATGGACGTCGAACGTGTCCGCGCCGTCCAAAACAAGAACCCCCGGAATAGAGTCTATTCGCTTAAAGACGCGTCGTGCCTTCGAGGCCCCTCGTTTCGGGAATTAAAAATTCCCGAAACCATTCCAAATGTTCATCTCTGTTTAAGAAACACATATCTGCTGATGGAGAGAAAATCCGACACCCGGAATGCATTTTATGGGTGTTTTAATATTTTGAAGAGCGATAGCAGGTGGGACGAGCCGGTTCAGCCGACCCACCCTGCTTGAACAGGCCCGCAGGCGCGCGGGCCGGCCTGACTCGCCCGGACCGGCTCGGCCAGTCTGGTCTCCCAAGTAGACCTGCATGGAGCGGGTCTTGTCCGCCAGCCGGGGTCAGAAGACCCCGGCCCTTCCGCGTCGTCACCCCCTGGCGACGACTCCGTCGCGCGGTCCTCCTCCCCACTCGGCCGCCGACGTCGCAGCCTCGCCTGACCGCCTCCACACTCGCCCACTGAAGCCCGCAGTTGCGTCCGCCGCGCTCGCCCGACGCCCCCTGCTCACCCGACTAGCGCCGCCTCACACCGTCGGAGGAACCCGCCGTCGGAGGAACCCGCCGCCGCCGCCTGCAGGTATCGCGCCGCCGCCTAAGCCCGCCGGACCGCCGGAACCCGCCGGGAAACACCCAGGAATCCCGAATTTCCCGCAAAGTTCGGTGAACATTTTCAATTGACTCCGAATTTGGATTTTAAATCCGAAAGATGAGATGGAAAGCTCATGAATTATACTACGAGATTATGGTCTTTGATTTCAAAATCGATGGCAATTCGACATTTTAAATGAATCAAAAAGGAGGGTTCGGAAATTAAAACGCAACAAAAACCTCCTACCTCTTGGGCGATGCCCGGAGCATCACGGGGAGTCCGCCGCCGCACCGCACCTTGTCGGGGCTGCTTCGCCGGAGCTGGAGGAGGAGAGGGAGGATTTCCTCCTTGCTGCTATCCAAGTGATGGAGAGGAAGAGGGTGGGGGTGAGTTAAGCGTTTAAATAGAAACGCTTAACCACCCGCCCGTCGGCCCGAACCCGAACCCTCAGCAGGGTCGAGGTTAAGCCTCCCCTAGGGTAAACACCACCTCCCGAGCACAACGGTGGTCTTGGAATTTTAATCTGAAACCCGGCTCAAAAGTAATAAAATTTAACGTCTGAAGCTGCTAAATTACGAAAACGCCCCTGGGGCCATTTTTCACAAACTGCCCGCGCCCGCAAAACTTATACCCCTCCTAGGGTAGACAGCACATTCCGAACTCAACGGTGCCATCTGTTTTCCAATCCGAGCCAATGTTTAGAAGATACATGTGTTTCACCATTAAAGGAATAAATTACTTAACTAATTTATCCGTTTAACGTTCCGAAAGCGAGCGAGGGGTCCAAACATCTCGCGCTGAAAAGTTTTATGTCGTTCCATGGGTAAACACCTCATTCTAGACCCATCCGTACACTCGGATATCTGATCCAGAACTCCGTTTAGGTGTTATCCCATTTATTTGGCGTTTCCAGTGTGAACGCACTGGAAATTTAATTTTGGCCACTCCGGGGCTCGGAATCACACACCGTCTGAGGGCGCAGCTCTGAAATATCCTCAAGAATATTCCAAAGTCTTTCATGGCAAAAACCAGGTTCTTACACTTATACAGTTCCTTAAATGTTTATTCTTATTTGTGAAAGTTTTGTCTATATTGTTATCCTTACTGAGCACCTAAGCTCACCCTTTCAATGTTTTATTTTTCCAAAGATGCGAAGAAGTATATTATGAATGACTTTTAGGGATAGTCTAAGGGAGATCAATTTGTTCAAAGAAAACACAATGTGGTTGTTTTTTATTTCATAATGTATTGTAAAACTTCTGTTTTTATCTAGTACTTACAATGCTACTAAACTGATCGGTCTTTTGGGATTTGATCCCTTAGGATCATGCCAATGTTATGTAATAATGTACTGACTCTGGGTAACTAGGGTCGGTGTGTTACAGTTGATATCAGAGTAATTTTAGTACAATCCTTAGAAGATATATTTAGAAAAAATCTAATTAGAGAACATTACCCTAAGATAAGCTATGTGGATTAGTATAGAAGAACTTCCTATAATTTTGGTAATGTAGAGATTTTGTGTATTTTAAAAGAAATACTTCACTGTCTGGATACAAAAAGGTAGAGGTAGCTATAGAACAGATGTACCTAGGAGTGAAAACTCCAACAACGAGTCTTGGGCTTGACCTGGGGTATCCTGGTACACGGTAATGAGCCTTTCTATACTTTGGGTTATGACACTCCCGAAGGATGTGCTTAGGATAGTTTACATTTTCTTTACAAACCATTATAAAGGATTTATGAGTAAATATCTCCCCAAAGAAAACATTTTATTATTATTAAGGATTATATGGATAAACTGTTCAATTTAGGTTAGGTATTTTACTAGTTTGTAATTATGTATTGTGATTCATAAACTAATCTAATGTATGCCATTATTTAGAAATAACACATGGTGGAAGGAATGGAAACTGTATTAGTGCACGTAATCCATGTAGGGATTTCCCTTCTAATCAAGATAATTATAGTGGAGCTGGTGATACAATGGGTGCTAAAAAACTTATTACCATACTAGGACAACCCACTCAGGTTATGAATAATAACCTTACCCATATAGAGCACCCTGATCCACAATGCGAAGGATCAATGTTAGACCGCTTCATGAGGAAACAAGAACCAACATTCAATGGGAGTACAAATACATTTGTAGCAGAGAAATGGATAAGTTCATTATGGAAAATATTTCATGCTTTGGGGAGTAGCGAAAGGGAAAAAGTTGTCCTGGAAGTTTATCGCCTCATAGGAGATGCATATCAATGGTGGTTATTAATTTAGAAAACAAATAAGGATGAAGAAGTATCAAATATTGAATGGAGGGAGTTTAAAGAGATTTTAATAGAAAAATAATTTCCTCATGAGCATCGAGTGGATATGGAAATACAATTTCTAAGTTTGAGTAAAAAGTAGGATGAGAATTTCGTAAAGTATGAGGCTAACTTTACAAGGTTAGAAAAGCATGCAGCAGATTATAAACGTTACCCAAGTAGTAAGATTGATTGATTCTTTAATGGGTTAAACCATTTCTCTATCAAGTATTATTCTCACAATCCTTCTCATCATAAGAAGATATTGTCTCATGTGTTATCAAGACAGAAATGCAATTCTCTAATTCTTATAACTTTAAATCAAAGAAAGAGAATAATAGATCTACTGAACACTCTAGAAATGGAAATAAGGGGAAGAAGGGAAAATTTGAATTTCCATCCTGTAGTAAATGTGGGAAGAAACACCCTAGTACTTGACTGAAAGGAATGGGTGTTTGTTATAAGTGTGGTGAAAAAGGCCACCAAGATCGTGATTGCACGGGAAAAAAACGGATGTCAATGTTGAATGCTACAATTGTAGAGAAATGAGGAATTATGCAAAGGAATTTCTTAAACGCCAAAGAAAACATACCTTAGAAAAGGAAAAGGGAGCAAGGCAAAGCTTATGTGATCACTACTACTAAGGCTGATGCTCTGAATAATGTGGTGGTAGGTAATTTAATGGTTTTCTCATGTTTATCCAATGCTTTATTTTATTCTAGATCGTCAGATTGTTTCATATCTTCCTAGTTTTCTACGAAAATTAGATATTTCCAATTTGATTTAACAAGGGACTTGTTAGTCAAAAATCCTAAGGGAAGTATCATTGCAACATAATTTTGTGAATTAGATCCCATTAGGTAATATAAAATTTCTTTATTTGTTGATCACATCGTCATACAAATGATTTAATTTGATATAATCCTCAGTATGGATTGGATTTTGGACCATGATGTGTGAATTTATTGTAAGAATATGGAAGTTACAATTTTTGATGATGATAAAGAGTACCTTATCTTTATATCAGAAAATTCGCCATCTTATTCTTATCTATAACCACCCCAAGTAGATCTACTAAATTAAATTATTGGGGAGGAAGAGAGTGAAATAACTATGGGTGGGGAAAGGAATGTTCAAATTGGGGATGTACCTATTGTGTAATAATATGTTTATATGTTTCCAGAGGATATACCTGGACATCCTCCAGAACCAGAAATTGAGTTTTCCATTGATTTAATTCTTGTATCAAGGCCCATATCGAAAACCCTTTATAGAATGGCCACATCAAAATGAGTGGACCTAAAGAAACAACTAGAATAATTGATTAATAAAGGATTTATTCACCGTAGTGTTTCTCCATGGGGAGCCCCTATTATTTTTGTTAAGAATAAAGATGGATCTATGAGGTTGTGCATTAAAAACATGGAGATCAATTATATAACAATAAAGAACAATTATCCCTTACCTGGAATTGATGATTTATTCAATCAACTTTATGGAGCTGAATATTTTTTAAATATTGACCTTCAATCTAGATATCATCAGTTGTGTGTAAAGAAGGAAGACATTCCAAAAACAACATTTCGAACTAGGTACGGGCATTATGAGTTTATAGTAATTCCTTTTGGACTGAATAATGCACCCTATGTTTTCATGGATCTAATGAGTAGAGTTTTCAAAGAATATTTTAATGACATTGTAGTGGTATTTATTGATGATATATTTTTATACTCAAAAATCTATGAAGATACAAAAAATCATTTGCGCACTATTCTGAAAACCCTTAGAAGAAAGGAATTATATAGGAAGTTTATCAAGTCTGAATTCTGGCTTCATGAAATCTCTTTTCTTGGCCATATTGTCTCAAAGGTTGTAATCTTTGTCAATTGTTCAAAGAACAAGGCAATCCATGAATGTCCAGCACCAACAAGTATAACTGAGGTACACTGTTTTATTGGTTTAACATGTTATTATGATAATTTTGTCCCGAAGTTTACTGATTGGCTAACCAATTAACCAAGATCACATGTAGAAGGGTTAATTTTGTTTGAAAAAAAGTGTGTGAATAATGTTTTGAAGAATTTAAGAGAATATTACTCAATGCTTCTATCTTGAATTTTCCATCAAGGAATTATGGGTTTGTTATTTATAGTGATGATTAAAAGAAAGGACTTGGTTATGTCCTTATGAATAATGATAGAGTTATTGCTTGTGCATCACGAAAGCTAAAAATTCATGAACAAAAAAATCCCACTCATGATCTTGAGTTAGAAACTATAAAATTTTCTTTGAAGATACAGAGACACTATATCTTTGGTGAAAAATATGAGATATATACCAATAACAAGATTTTGATGTATATTTTATCACATAAAGAACTCAACATGAGGAAAATAGGATAGCTTGAACTACTCAAGGATTATGATTTCACTATACACTACCACCCGAGGAAGGAAAATAAGGTGGTATATGCTTTGAGCAGAAACAATCATGGAGTTCTAAACAAGATGATAGTTGAAAGGGAACCTATGTTCATTGATCTAGAAAAAATAGGAATGGGTATAATCTTGGAAGGTGAAACATCATTACATTTTAAAATGGTTTCCAAACCATATTTACTAGAAAGGATAAAATGTTCTCAGACTCATGATGAAAAGTTTCAAAAGAAAATTAAATCTGTGAATGATGGGAGATTGAATGACTTCATATATGATGATGTAATTTTAAAATTTAGGAATAGAATTTGTGTTCCTGATATACCCGATCTTAAAAGGGCATTATTGGATGATACTCATAGCTCCTATTTATCTATAAACCCTAGTAGCAATAAGATGTATAGAGATTTGAAGGAACATTTTTGGTGGGACAGCATGAAGTGGGAGATTGCTGATTATGTGTCAAGATATATAGTTTGTCAACAGGTGAAGGCTGGAAGACAACATCATAGAGGATTCATGAATCCTCTTCCCATACCTGAGTGGAAATGGGATGATATTACGATGGACTTTGTCATGGGGCTACAAAATACTCCTAGAAGGAATGATGCAATATGGGTCACTATTGATCGTCTTACCAAGTAAGCACATTTTCCTACTATAAGAGAAGATTTACCACTTGAATGTTTAATAAGGATATATATTAATGAAGTTTTAATGTAACGCCCCGACCCCAGCTACCCAGAGTCAGTGCATTACTTCGTAACATTGGCATGATCACAAAAGATCAAGTCTCGAAAGACCGATTAGTTTAGTAGCCTTGGAAACACTAGATACATTCATAAATGTTACATTACATCATAAAGAGAAAAACTAATAACAAAGTCTTCATAGTCCACACTCATATACTCTTCTGACTATCCCTGCAGGTCATTTATAAAATACTTCTTCACATCCTGGAAAATATTAAAACACTGAAAGGGGTGAGCTCAGATGCTCAGTAAGGATAACAATATTGCGAAAGCTTTGATAAATATTCATTAACATTTAAGGAAATGTATAACTAAAACAAAAGCCTTTTAAACATGAACTTCAACATAATATGGCAAACGTAAAATGAGATAATGCCATTTACTTATTCACATGGATATTCTACTGGTCGAATGATCACATGCAATATCAATAACCACTTTCATAATGATGGAATGCATAATGCCAGACTATCATAACCACGTAGCCAAGGCCTCGTGCCAAGACCACAAATAAGATTTTGTCAAGGCCTCGTGCCAAGACACTAGTTTGTCTCATGAGACATGCCGATGCATCGAGGAGCTGTAGTGGGCTCCACCAGTCACTTATTAAGTCCAATGCATTCCTCATATGAATAGTTTTAAACATATCATAAACTATAACATAATCGTATCACATAAAACATGCATAAAGGAAACATAACATTTCCACATTTCAATAACAATATATCATAAATATATTTACATAATATAATCCTTTATCAAAACCATTTTCAATACCAAAATACATAAAAAAGTATATGGTATTTATTTTATTTTAAAAACATTACGGCTTGTTGAGGAAGCCAAAGACCAAATAATACTCACGGCGGCGGAAAAGGTCGTTGTCACCGCGTACGTTAAAAGAAACATTCCTTTTTGTCGTTTTGTAAAACGATTCGTAGAAAAAGATTCCTTTTGTATAAAAGTAAAACTCAAAGGGGTTTATACACCGTATAAAAGAAAGTTGTGTATAAAACAAAATATGCCTCAATGAAAGGAGATTGAGACGAAGTCCCATACAAAGATCATTTATAAAATAAAATAGATCTATTATGTGTATTCACTATAAGTACACATAAAGAAAGTACAAATACAAGATAGGACATAATAATATCATGACATAATTTGAAAGTAGGAGATTAACCCAAAGAATGGTAATTGGGTTAAGAAGTTCCCTTACCTCGTGTCTGACTTGACTCAACCGTTCTTTAACCTCATGAATAATAAACTAGAGTTAATATATACCTTATTAAGAACCATTTTAAATTTCATTATCCTTATTATATCACTTATTACAATGATATGAACATTATGTAATTATTTAAGTTAATAACGGTCGTTTTGTCGATCTTTGGTACTTGAGTCAACAATAAACTTCTTATAATTACAAGTTGTTTATGTGGTAGAATATCCATTATCTCTAGAATTATATTCATGATTTAGATGTCATATATATCTCATATATCCAGTATATACATTCATTTATAATATTACATAACATTTAGAGGTAAGAAATGAAATGCACCGTTCATGGAGACGGTAAGTCGTACGTACGCATGAACGCTACTTTCATTTCAATTTCATATTTAATGGAACGAAATCATAATGATATAAATGTATAATATAATTCCATTATAATATAGTGTATAATACCATTTACTCAATCCTTTATACATCCCACATATGGCATTAACGATTCAAATCATTTTGAGGGGGCGGTAGTCCGCACTTCCTAAAATGAAATTATCGTGTTTACACATAATGGAAATCATAAATTATGCCATAAATGAGAAATACAGAAGAATAAGTAAAACATAAACATATTATATATCATATATAAATATAGAGACATCTTAATGGCCACCTTTGAAGGTGTTATATGAGTGTTGAACAATCATCGTTTCGTGAGGCAGAAATTCGCCATCCACAGAAACCGTATGTTCTTTAACCATTAGATGTAGGTGTGTGTAAGTGTAGCTCAAATAATTCTTATAACAACATACTAGTATATTTAGTATACTGTTTTTGTTACAAAATAAATGAATAAAAAGAGTTTAGGGGGTTGGAGAAGAAAAATAAAACAAAACAACGTTAGAGAAGACATTACCTCAAAATAGGGTAACTCTTTTTGATTTGAGCCAAAGGCTTCCTTGGGAAGAGTTCTGCCCAAAGTGAGGCTTCTATGAGTAAGAGGGGGAAGTTGGGAGAGTATATGGGCAGAGGTTGGCCGAGAAAAATGTCTTGAATGTGTAAATGAGGTGGGAGAGGTGGGGGCCTTTTATAAGTGGAGAGGAGGGGCACTCTTGGAATGTAAGGAAAAGTCACTTTATTATAAAATGAGTTTCGGATTTTAGAGGTCCCACACTTATATAATTAGAGGATAAGATGATAAGGGTTCGAAATATACTCATCCAATAGTTTTTTGACAAGTGTACGCTTTGGATTTTACATTATCCTTCCATTTTATTTAAATCGTTAAATAATGAGGTCATCGCTGCATCATCATGATGTCATAATTAATTTAATTTATTTAATGTCTAAAAATTAGAAAAAACTACTATGATGTATTAAATCATTTTAGCTTTCTAATGAATATTTATAATCAAAATTTGGACTTGTGTAACCCCAGTTAAAAACTGTTTTAGTAAAACAACTCACGTTTGTGTCAATTTAATTTTAACATTAAATAAATATATATTAATGTCATTTTCCAACCAAAGTGGATCCATGGGGTCCCCAAGTTGACCCATGGGTTTTCTTGGTCGTCCATGACTCATCCAATAGGAGTAGGACAAGTTTCAAGCTCATATCATATTATTAAAACATTGTTTTTACATTAAACTACACTAATTACCTTTAATCGCGATTAAGAACTTAAAAGTTACTATTCACCAAAAAATTATTTTAATCTCATTGAACCACATTTTAATTCTTAATGACAACCATGTATGTTGGATTTTTGAAAATCAAATCACAGAAGTGGTAATATTTCATTTAATTGAAAAATCAGTTATTTAACTACCACTTAGTGGTTTCACTATTCATCAAAAATTGAAGTTTTTCAGAAAAATGCCAAAATTTCACCCTAAGCTATAATTGATATTCCGAATTCAAAAATGATGTCTATTTTACAAAATTAAAAACATATAAGTTTCATTAATTAATTTTATAATTAATTCCCGCTGTCACAACAAATAGCGTGTTTTTAAGAAACAATTTATATCAAAAGATTGGCAATTGTTTATGTCCAATTTCAATGTTAAATTAATTCTAATGACCACCATTGGATAATATGGTAAAAATATATTATAATTATACTTTAAAACCACTAAATAGTATAATTTATCACTATAAATTATTTTCATTAAAAAAGTAGTTTTTAAGTAATTTTCACTATTCATAAAAAATTGGAAGTTCTTAGAAAATTACAAAAAATTCAACTTTGGATAATTTCGATATTACGAATACAGAAATGAAGTCCATTTTGAAATATAAAATTTCTATAATTTTAAAAAGTGGTTATTACTATTCATAACGGCTACTTTGATTAGTCGCGGTGTTTTAGAACTCGAAGTTGCGTACAATGCAAGCTATTGCATTATTGAATGAGAAGCGTATCGTGGAAGCTCGGGGTGTTACATTCTACCCTCCTTCAATAAATTGCGTCCTCGCAATTTGAAATTTTTCTTTGAAAATAAAAGGTTGAAAAGAGAAAATACCTTTGAGGAAAACCCACATTGGAAATAAGGTTAATAAATATATAACATTAAAAGAAAGCAAGATAAGTGCAAATGTCACCCGATATAGCCCATTCTATGATTCTATGAAAATATGGATATGGAGGAGAAACAAACCATCAAGGTCTGATGGAGAGTTATAGAAAATAGGATTAGGAGAAAGTTTAACCACAAGAAAATCACAAACTTGTGATTGGTTAAACGGTCATTGAATCCCCAGTTGGAAAAGTTAACCGACAACATTTTTGTTTTAAGTTACCTTTTATAATGTTGAGGAATTTATTTAGGAGATTTACTAAGAACGTAAGGGAATATACATACTTGTCATGTATACTTTCATTCTTTAATAAATTTTTACCACAAACCCATCTTTCACGCTAAAAGGTAATACAACTCAAAAATATTATATTTATCCTAATTGTATAAGGTTCTAAATATTAAGACATACCATTTAGATTAGTAAGATTATTTTGTAATAACCAGGGACTTCCTGTAGGCTAGTGGTAGAAAATAAAGGCATGTCGCAATATGATTGTGGGTTCGATTCCTGCAGCTTTGTCCGACGCGACGGGTTATGACACACCCTGCAGGTTGTACTTTTACTAAAACTATAGTATCATAATATTCCAAAAATAATCTTCATAAATTTTTTAACCTTAAACAATAATATCCAAATATCAACTTAATCCACTCCAACCTTTATAGTTATCCAAAATACCTATGTCCAGACTTTCTCTAAAAGGTCTCTAAATTCCAAAATCAATTGTAACATCAGATTCCCCAAACAAAGAAAAGTGCCTCTTATTGTCACATACTAAAAATATGATTACCTTAATCATATTAAAACCTTACTGAAATCAAAAAGTACTGCAGTACAATCTTTATATATATCACATTATTCTTATAACCAGAATATAATCCTTGAGTCCAAAAGCACCAATACATTAATTATTCCGCTTCAACTGTAGTCACAACATAAGATTGGCCTTGATCCCTTGGCCTTTTCTGAGGTAAGTTTCCTTGACGCTTAGGACATTCATTTGCATAATTCCCCATTTCCCTACAATTGTAGCATTCAACTTTGACAGCCTCTTTCTTTCCCTTGCAATCACGAGCCTGGTGACCCTTTTCTCCACATTTATAACAAACTCCCATTCCTTTTAGGCACGTACCAGGGTGATTCTTCACACAATTATCACATAATGGAAAATCCTTCTTTCCCTTTTTCACTTTATCTGTCTCTTGTTCCACCGTTCTCTTCTTCTCTTGCTTTACTTTGTTGTCATAAGAATTAGAGAATTCCTTTTCTGTCTTGATAGAACACGAGACAATATCTTCGTATGATGAGAAGGATTGTGATACTAAGGATCGACGGAGAAATGGTTTTAACCCATCAAAGAAACGATCAATCATACTCCTTGGGTTACGTATATAATCTCCAGCATACCTTGCTAACCTTGTAAAGTTATCCTCATACTTTGTGACATTCTCATCCTCCTTTTGTCTCAGACTCGGAAATTGTCTTTCCATATCTGCTCGATGGTCACGAGGAAAGTATTTTTCTAAGAAAAGCTCTTTGAAATCTCTCCATTCCATACTTGATACTTCTTCATCTTCCTTTGTGTTTTGAATCAATGACCACCATTGATCAGCATCTCCAGTGAGGCGGTAAACTGCCATGATAACTTTTTCCCTTTCACTGCTCCCCAAAGCCTGAAATATTTTCTCTAGAGAATTTATCCATTGCTCGGCTACTAAGGGATTTGTACTCCCATCGAATGTTGGTGGTTTTTGCCTCATGAATCGATCTAACATTGATCCTCCACGCTGTGGATCTGGGTGCTCCATACGGGTAAGTTTATTAATCATAACCTAAGTAAGTTGTCCCAGTATGGTGATTAGCTGATCGGCACCAGTTGCATCACCAGCCCTACTATAATTATCTTGAGTAGGAGGGAAATCCCTACACGGAGTGCGTGCATTGATACGGTTTCCATTCCTTCCACTAGGCGCCATTACTAAACAATGGCATAAACTAGATTAGTTTATGAATCAAAATACATAATTCCATTCTTGTAAAATACTTAACATAAATTGAACTATTTATGGATATAATCCATAATCATAAAAAGGTTTTATTTGAGGAAGTATATACTCATAACCGTTCATAGTGGTTTGTAATGAAAATGAGAATTATCCTAAGCATATCCCCCGGGAGTGTCGTAACCAAGAGTGAAACAAGGCCCGTTGTCGTGCACCAGTTCCCGTTCGAGTCTAGCTCAAAGCGGTGTTTTCGGGTTTTACCCCTAGGTACATCTGTTCCAGAGCCACCTCTACCTGCTCATATCCAGACAGGGATGTATTGCTTGGAAAACTCATAACATCTCTATAATACCAAAATTCTAGGAAGTTCTTCTATACCAATCCTCAAAGTCTATCTTTGGGCTATGTGCTCTAATCAGAGTTTATCTAAATCTAGCTTCCAAGGTTAGTACTAAACTGCCTCTGATACCAACTGTAACGCCCCGACCCCAGCTACCCAGAGTCGGTGCATTACTTCATAACATTGGCATGATCACAAAAGATCAAGTCTCGAAAGACCGATTAGTTTAGTAGCCTTGGAAACACTAGATACATTCATAAATGTTACATTACATCATAAAGAGAAAAACTAATAACAAAGTCTTCATAGTCCACACTCATATCCTCTTCTGACTATCCCTGCAGGTCATTTATAAAATACTTCTTCACATCCTGGAAAATATTAAAACATTGAAAGGGGTGAGCTCAGATGCTCAGTAAGGATAACAATATTTTGAAAGCTTTGATAAATATTCATTAACATTTAAGGCAATGTATAACTAAAACAAAAGCCTTTTAAACATGAACTTCAACATAATATGGCAAAAGTAAAATGAGATAATTCCATTTACTTATTCACATGGATATTCTACTAGTCGAATGATCACATGGAATATCAATAACCACTTTTATAATGATGTAATGCATAATGTCAGACTATCATAACCAAGTAGCCAAGGCCTCGTGCCAAGACCACAAATAAGATTTTGTCAAGGCCTCGTGCCAAGACACTAGTTTGTCTCATGAGACCTGCCGATGCATCGAGGAGCTGTAGTGGGCTCCACCCGTCACTTATTAAGTCCAATGCATTCCTCTTATGAATAGGTTTAAACATATCATAAACCATAACATAATCGTATCACATAAAACATGCATAAAGGAAACATAACATTTCCACATTTCAATCACAATATATCATAAATATATTGACATAATAGAATCCTTTATCAAAACCATTTTAAATACCAAAATACATAAAAAAGTATATGGTATTTATTTTATTTTAAAAACATTACGTCTTGTTGAGGAACCCAAAGACCAAATAATA
Organism: Viscum album; assembly: GCA_963277665.1. NCBI lineage: Eukaryota > Viridiplantae > Streptophyta > Magnoliopsida > Santalales > Viscaceae > Viscum > Viscum album. Next base: position 1,817,017,574 of record OY728150.1, read on the forward strand.
CCCGCGGCGGCGAAAAAGGTTGTTGTCGCCGCGTACGTTAAAAGAAACATTCCTTTTTGTCATTTTGTAAAACGATTTGTAGAAAAAGATTCCTTTTGTATAAAAGTAAAAGTCAAACGGGTTTATACACCGTATAAAAGAAAGTTGTGTATAAAACAAAATATGCCTCAATGAAAGGAGATTGAGACGAAGTCCCATACAAAGATCATTTCTAAAATAAAATAGATCTATTATGTGTATTCACTATATGTACACATAAAGAAAGTAAAAATACAAGATAGGACATAATAATATCATGACATAATTTGAAAGTAGGAGATTAACCCAAAGAATGGTAATTGGGTTAAGAAGTTCCCTTACCTCGTGTCTGACTTGACTCAACCGTTCTTTAACCTCCTGAATAATAAACTAGAGTTAATATATACCTTATTGAGAACCATTTTCAATTTCATTATCCTTATTATATCACTTATTACAATGATATTAACATTATGTAATTATTTAAGTTAATAATTGTCGTTTTGTCGATCTTTGGTACTTAAGTCAACAATAAACTTCTTATAATTACAAGTTGTTTATGTGGTAGAATATCCATTATCTCCAGAATTATATTCATGATTTAGATGTCATATATATCTCATATATCCAGTATATACATTCATTTATAATATTACATAAGATTTAGAGGTAAGAAATGAAATGCACCGTTCATGGAGACGGTAAGTCGTACGTACGCATGAACGCTACTTTCTTTTCAATTTCATATTTAATGGAACGAAATCATAATTATATAAATGTATAATATAATTCCAGTATAATATAGTGTATAATACCATTTACTCAATCCTTTATACATCCCACATATGGAATTAACGATTCAAATCATTTTGTGGGGGTGGTAGTCTGCACTTCCTAAAATGAAATTATCGCGTTTACCCATAATGGAAATCAAAAATTATGCCATAAATGAGAAATACATAAGCATAAGTAAAACATAAAAATATTATATATCATATATAAATATAGTGACATCTTAATGTCCACCTTTGAAGGTGTTATATGAGTGTTGAACAATCATCGTTTCGTGAGGCAGAAATTCGCCATCCACAGAAACCGTATGTTCTTTAACCATTATATGTTGGTGTGTGTAAGTGTAGCTCAAATACTTCTTATAAAAACATACTAGTATATTGAGGATACTGTTGTTGTTACAAAAGAAATGAATAAAAAGAGTTTAGGGGGGTGGAGAAGAAAAATAAAACAAAACAACGTTAGAGAAGACATTACCTCAAAATAGGGTAACTCTTTTTGATTTGAGCCAAAGGCTTCCTTGGGAAGAGTTCTGACCAAAGGGAGGCTTCTATGAGTAAGAGGGGGAAGTTGGGAGAGTATTTGGGTAGAGGTTGGCCGAGCCAAATGGCTTGAAAGTGTAAATGAGGTGGGAGAGGTGGGGGCCTTTTATAAGTGGAGAGGAGGGGCACTCTTGGAATGTAAGGAAAAGTCACATTATTATAAAATGAGTTTTGGATTTTATAGGTCCCACACTTATATAATTAGAGGATAAGATGATAAGGGTTCGAATTCTACTCATCCAATAGTTTTTTGACTAGTGTACGCTTTGGATTTTACATTATATTTCCATTTTATTTAAATCGTTAAATAATGAGGTCATCGCTGCATCATCATGATGTCATAATTAATTTAATTTATTTATTGTCTAAAAATTATAAAAAAATACTATGATGTAGGAAATCATTTTAGCTTTCTAATGAATATTTATAATCAAAATTGGGACTTGTGTAACCCCACTTAAAAACTATTTTAGTAAAACAACTCATGTTTGTGTCAATTTAATTTTAACATTAAATAAATATATATTAATGTCATTTTCCAACCAAAGTGGCTCCATGGGGTCCCCAAGTTGACCCATGGGTTGTCTTGGTCGGCCATGACTCATCCAATAGGAGTATGACAAGTGTCAAGCTCATATCATATTATTAAAACATTGTTTTTACATTAAACTACACTAATTACCTTTAATCGCGATTAAGAACTTAAAAGTTACTATTCCCCAAAAAATTATTTTAATCTCATTGAACCACATTTTACTTCTTAATGACAACCATGTATGTCGGATTTTTGAAAATCAAATCACAGAAGTGGTAATATTTCATTTAATCGAAAAATCAGTTATTTAACTACCACTTAGTGGTTTCACTATTCATCAAAAATTGAAGTTTTCAGAAAAATGCCAAAATTTCACCCTAAGCTATAATTGATATTCCGAATTCAAAAATGATGTCTATTTTAAAAAATTACAAACATATAAGTTGCATTAATTAATTTTATAATTAATTCCCGCTGTCACAACAAATAGCGTGTTTTTAAGAAACAATTTATATCAAAAGATTGACAATTGTTTATGTCCAATTTCAATGTTAAATTAATTCTAATGACCACCATTGGATAATATGGTAATAATATATTCTAATTATACTTTAAAACCACTAAATAGTATAATTTTTCTCTATAAATTATTTTGATTAAAAAAGTTGTTTTTAAGTAATTTTCACTATTCATAAAAAATTGGATGTTCTCAGAAAATTACAAAAAATTCAACTTTGGATAATTTCGATATTACAAATACATAAATGAAGTCCATTTTGAAATATAAAATTTCTATAATTTTAAAAAGTGGTTATTACTATTCATAACGGCTACTTTGATTAGTCGCGGTGTTTTAGAACTCGAAGTTGCGTACAATGTAAGCTATTGCATTATTGAATGAGAAGCGTATCGTGGAAGCTCGGGGTGTTACATTTAAAACTTCATGGAGTACCCCTATCGATTGTTTCTGATCATGATCTCAGTTTTGCATCAATATTCTGGAAAAGTTTTCAGAAGACCCTAGATACTAAACTTCATTTGAGAACTGCCTACCACCCTCAAACTGATGGAAAATCAAAACATACTATTCAAAGCTTATAATACATGTTGAGATCTTTCTCACTTGACTTTGAAGGTATGTGCGATCAATATTAACCTTCGGTATAATTTTCCTATAATAATAGCTTTCATTCAAGTATTTGGATGGCACCATATTATATGGAAAGAGAAGTTGCACACCAACTTGTTGGGATGATGTTGGTGAAAGAAAACTCATAGGCCTAGAACTTGTTGAGAAAATAATGTAAAATGGGAATATTATCCAAACCCACATCAAAGCATCTCAAAGTAGGAAAAGGAGCTATGTTGATAACCGAAGGAAGGATTTCGAATTTCAAGTAGGAGATAATGTTTTATCGAAGGAATCTCCATGGAAGGGTGTTATACAATTCAGTAAGAATGGTAAATTAAGTCCCAGGAATATCAGACCATTAGAAATTCTATAATAAATTGGAGTTGTAGCTTACTGTTTGGAAAATCCTCCATGTCTCTCCAAAGTTTAGGATGTGTTCCACATATCACTGTTGAGAAAAACATGCCTGACCCAACACATGTACTCACCTATGAAAAAAAATAGAACTGGAACCCTATATGTCTTATTGTGAAGATCCTTTCAAGATTATTGATACTAGAGAAAGTGTTAAGAAACCAGATGACTCCCCTGGTAAAAGTCCTATGGAGAAACCATAAGATGGAAAAGATAACGTGGGAACCCGAGGAACTTATGATGAAGAACCACCCAAATATTTGTATGCAGTAGTATTCTAGAAATTGTGAGGCTGAAATTACTTGAAGAAGAGAATAATTTAACACCCAAATCTTCCACGATACGCTTCTGTTTGAATAATACAATAGCTTGTGTTGTACGCAACCTCGAGTTCTAGCACACCACGACCAATAAAACTAATCGTTATGAATAGTAATACCCACTTTTTGAAATTTTAGAAAGTTTATTTTCCAAAATATACTTCACTTTTGGATTCAAAATATCAAAATTAGCTTAGGGTGAATTTTTTGTATTTTTCTGAAAAATTTCAATTTTTAATGAATAGTGAAAACACTGCGTTATTATTTAAAACCTACTTTTTTTTAAATAATTATTTATTTTATTTAAATTTATTTTATTTAAAAATTGATACGTAAAACCAATATAAGTTCAATTTAATTCATTGGATTCATTTTATAATAAAATTAGATTTATAAAATTTTATTGAACATTTTAACATCTTTTACCCACCTTCTAGGCACATTTGCAAATTTGCATAAAAAGTAATTTTAATGCTTCTATGAATTGAATTTAAAAGATCTGAGAGACATGTTTTATATCAGTAAGTAAAATGTGGTTCAATAAGATGAAAATAATTTTTTTAAATAGTAACTTTTGAATTTTATTTACTGCGGTTAAAAGTAAATAGTGTAATTAAAGATAAAAATGATATTATAATTACTATTACACATGTCCTAATTCCAATGGATAATTTTATTTCGACAAAAATCAACCTTAGGAATAAAATATTATTATTTTGGTCCACTTGGATTAGATTAGGACATTTATTATTATTTTATTTTAAGAAGAGTTAAATTTGTAAAATTCAAAGTTTAATAATTAAACCATTTTTAATATAGGGATACACATAAGATATATTCAACTATAAATATCCATAAGAAATAAAAAAATATTTCTACATAATAGTATTTTATTTATAATTTTTATACATTAAATAATTAAATTTATTTATGATACAATGATGATTTAATAATTAACATATTATTGAAAGATTAAAATAATTGATATTATAAATATTAATATAGATTTAAATTGATACTTTCAATTTATTCCCCAAATTTTGTAGGTTAATATGAAATGTTAGGTTTGATTAAATAAATTTTTTTGAAGTGATAAATTTTTTATGTCTCTCACAAAAACCAAACACGAAATAGCGTCAAAATTGACATAAATTAGTTTTTAAAGGAAATACTATATTGTTAATTGATATAATATTCCAAAAAATCTAAATTTTGGCCAAAAGACATAGATAAGGTATTATATATCAATAATAAACCACTTGGGTTTCTCTTTTATTTTTATGGTAATTTTAAAAACCATTTATTATAATAATACAAGAATACATGGTAAAAGTTAAACTATTTAACTAAGAGTTAAATCTAAAAGATAAGGTTAATATAGTGACCTAAACCTGTCTAAAATCTATTGGTTAAGAGTTTTTTGACCCAGTCCCACCATATCTGTGAAATAAATCCTTTCAGAGTCATTATAAACTGAATATGATTGTATAATAAAATAATATTTCAAGCTTTTCCAAAAGTGACCCTCACCTCTATTATAAAAGGGTACTTCCCCTTCTCTCAAAATAACACCACAAAAGCCATTTGTCTTGGCCAAACCTGGATCCAATATCCTCCCAACTACCCTCAATTCAACCTAGAGGCCTTACTTTTATCAGAATCCAACCTAAGGAGCATTTTTTATCAAATCAAAAGGAATCACCTGAAGAAGAGATAATAATTTCATCACCTCTTTAAAGTTTTTTTCTTCTTCCACTTCCTCCTTTTTTGTTGTTTACATACCAAAATAATTACTCCAGAAACTTCTATATACTGTGATGTTATTATAAATATGGTACAATCATATTCATTATTCTATCCATCCTATGAATGACAAAGTCAGTATACGTGTGTATGTACGGCTTACCATCTCCACGTCGTGGTGCAGTTTGTTATTAAAAACTTCATCATTTGGATGGGTATAATAATGAGTATAATTTATGTAAATAATAAATATAAATTGTTAATGATTCTTTATATATGATGTAACATCCAATTATATACAATTTCACCATCAATATAATGATATTGTCGCTCGTGTGTGCGTACGGATTACCGTCTCCACAAATGGATGAGATTCATTCCCCATCGTAACCATTCAAGACTAATTTTCATTTTATGATTAAAAATAATGTTTAAGAACTTAATATCAATCTAGATATAAATCAAATACATACTATCCATATCAAACATTACTTACGTAATAAAACATATAAACGAAAATGAATTAGTTAACACCCAAAACAATGATACTATTGAAATATTATTAACAAAGAAATATTAGAAGATCATATATGATATCATATTTATTTATGTGGTTCTTTTATAATTTAATAAAAATTATTTAACATTTATACATAAGTTTAATGTAACCCCAACCAAGTAAATGTAAAAGTTAAGGGTTAATTCTACAATCTCTTCATTGTCTGAGGTTGTTTATACGTGAGTATCTACTGGGGCCTCGTTATCATCCACAACCCTATTTCTTAAAAATGTATTTAAAATAATTTTTCCTATTTCCTAGACTATGGGTTAAATTCATTTATACCCTTTCCTTAATTTAAAAAAAAAATTAAAGGAATCTTTCCGTCGTTTTCCAAAGAAAGTACTTTATGACCTTTTCAACAAAATTAAGGAAAGAATTTTTTTAACTTGTACGGTGAGTGCAGCTATTTTCTGCTGTTATAACACCATTGAAGCTTCTTTTACAGGATTATAACAATATTTTCAAAATAAATATTTTCTTTTATAATTATGTGACTTTTAAATGATTTCAAAATAGAAAGTGATATTTCCCTCAAATAGTTTTTATTTCATCTATGTCAACATCATTTGATGGATTTTACACTTGTTTGATGTTGATTTATTATGATACAATATTCCATATTGTATTAAAGGTTTTGTGATATGTTTGAATATGGTTGTGTTTTTTTATTCATGGTTTATGGTTAAAGTATTAACATTTCGTATGCTATTTTTAATACGAATTTTTATGTTATGTTTCAACCTTTTCATATGAGGAATGCATTGGACGTAGTAAGTGATGGGTGGAGCCCACTATAGCTCCTAAATGTATCGGTAGGTCTCATGAGAAAAAAAATAGATTCTTGGCACAAGGCCTTGCCAAAATATTATTCTTAGTCTTGGCACGAGGCCTTGACTATGTGGTTATGATGTCCGGTATTATGCATTCCATCATTATGAAATTGGCTATTGATATTACATGTGATTATTTGACTATTAGAATATCCATGTGAATAAGTAAATGGAATTATTTTATTTGTATTTTCCATATTATGATGAAGTTTTATGTTTAAAAGGATTTTCTTTTAGTTTTATACATTTCTTTAAATGTTTATGCTTATTTATGAAAGTTTCTGCTATATTGTTATCCTTACTGAGCACCTGATCTCACCCATTTCAATGTTTTATTTTTTCTAGGATGTGAAGAAGTATATTATAATTGAACTACTGGGATATTCTAAGGGATATGAATGTGTTTAAATGAGACAAAATTTTGTTGTTTTTTATTTCATAATGTATTGTAAAACTTATGTTTGTATCTAGTACATCCAAGGCTACTAAAATGATCGTTCTTTCGGGATTTGATCCCTAGTGATCATGCTAATGTTGTGTTATAATGCACCGACTCTGGGTAACTAGTGTCGAGGCGTTACAGTGGATGGGATAAATTTTGACTTGGGATTCAAAACTAAATTTCAAGAGTGAGAACAACTTAATGTGGTTTTTTAGATTTGGGATGAGTATTAAATGGTGCCTTAGGGGATTAAAGTTAATTTTTGGAAGTGTTTTAGGCTTCGGGAGAGGTTGAAAGATTTTTTGTGAACAATTCAGAAGAAATTGTATGGCACCCTTAATATTAAGGCATTTTCATTTCATTTTTTATAGAACAAATTCTATGATCATTGTTAGTGAACGGTTTAAGGAAAACCTTACAAGATGTATTGGACTTGGAGTTTGACACATGGTTGGTGCATAGTTGTAGAAAAACCTGGTGAAATGTTTAGACCAGAGGCAGTGCCAATTCGCAAGGTTGGTGAATGGTTTGGAAATTTATATGGTATAAATATTCGAGTGGGGTTATCTTGGAAATTTTCAACCTCACAATAGGTACATGATTTGAAAAACCATGAAGCTAATTAAAAATATAATTTTACTATTTCCACCATGAATCTTTAAACCCGCAACCCCTTTTTACTCCTCCTATGTAGGCTCCCTCTCCCTTTCGACTGATCCTATCTTCCACCCATAAACACCCTTTGATTTTGGGGTGTTAAATATTGATTCATAGGAAATTCAAGGATTTTTTTCCATTTGATGGGTTCAATTCATCTTCTCTTTCATTTCCCATAAATTTTTAGTTCCTGGGTTAAGGGTTTTGGACCCAAGTCCACTGAAGTATGATGGAATCGACCTTGTATCACAGTTCATCTGATGAGATTGAGTAGATTATATCCCAATATTTCTTATGCACATTGTTTCCTGTAGTTTCATTAATGTATGGGTTCATATTGTATTTTCATAGTTTTTTGTCCAAAATTAATTTGAACTTATAAATTATTTGGTGTTATGTTATGGTACTTTCACTTAGAATAGGGTTGGTGGTGTGATTAGAACCGTTGGGGTGCCTTTAGAGTAAATTCCAACACGTCATGGCAATTTGGTGAGGTTGCGCTGAATATGAAAAGTTTGATTTGAATTAATTAATTAATTATTGATGTTATAGTTAATTAAATATTATTTTTTCCTTGAATTAGGAGCTTGGGTCATTGAGATGGGCTTACCGGTCCTTGGAAGATGCTATCGGCCCTTGGTGAAAAAATTAGGAAGAATTGTTAATGGTAGGTTGTCTATATACTTTCTCTAGTGGTATTTATGCATGTGATTTATGAATGTAGCATGCCGTATTTAAACTAAGTAAATATAAGTGTTTAATTAGATGAATATGACAACTTAAATATTTTAATTTAATTGTTTTAATTAATTAATTATGATAATTTATTTATTTGAAAATCCTTGATTGGGATGTACAAAATTATAAGTCCCTGATGGATCTTGGTAATGGATGGTTTTCCTCAATAATCAATGGTAATGACCATAACTTGTGATATTATTATCATATTTGAATAGGTTGTAGTCTATGATGATAGGTTAGGGAGTATACCAACCTTATGAGAACTTGAGAACTGAGATGGTCTATGTGTCATCTCCTGACTATTTCCAATGTGAGACACCTTGCATAGTCGATGAGGTCACACTGTCTTGATGGTGGTGTCATGGGAAAAATTATTAATCAAGAATCAACTATTGACTTAACCTAGATCAATACCGAGGACCGATGTGAGGGTTTATCTATTATTTTGTTTCCTAAGTGTAACAACCCAAAAAAAGTTCTTCTTTTATTAATAGATCCCTTTCCTCCCAATAAATTTTTATTATTTTTTATAATATAAACACATATAAATTTTTTTATTGCTTTTATACACCATATGTTGTTATGAACTAATATATCTATGAATATTAAAGAGACAGAAAACGCGTACTAGAAACCAATTACACTTTACTAAATTGTTTAACAATGTACCACTCAGTCTACAACAATACCAAATATTAAAACAAGAAGACTAATAGTGGTTAAATAAAGTAAAATATACAAATTTGGATCACCTACATCCCTTATAATCATCACACCCCTGAACATATCAATAATAGAGAAACCAAGAGTTAGTAATAAAATATTCATTTTGGAAATTATTTTGAACCTTGATTCTAATAAAAGTGAATGATGAACAGTAATAATGATGGAGTATTATGGGTAAATATGACCATCAACCTTTATATTTTTCAACTGATATGGTTGATAAATATTATGACCATTATTAAATAAAATTATTTGTTTTTATTATTATCAGTTACATATACAAATTTAAATGATCATCAAGGTTATTTAAGGAAATAATTAAAATTGTATTATTTTCAGAGTCTATAAACATATTATATTAAAATATGATTTATGCATAAGTTTTAAATAAAAAATTATATCAGGAAATAATATTATAAAATTATTTTTAAATGATAATATATTTTAATGAATCCCAAAGTAATTTTTATAATAGTCAGTATGTTAATATTAGTATTAAATTGTTAATTTTCATTAAAATGATGATTTATATAAAATATAAAATTCTCATACATTTGGAATTTTCTTTATGAAATAAATTTCATTATTGGACTTCGTACATAAAATTTATCTTTTTTTTTTGGAATTATCTAACAAAATTAAATTCTTTATGAAAGGGTGAAAATTTTCGCTTTACATGCCCTATGATTTTATGACCTCATTCTTTTGTAAGCATGAATAAAACTATTAAAATATAAATTTTATCAATAAAAATTTAATTTTATAATTAAAAAATTAATTTATAGATATAATTTTTTATATTTAAACTTGTACATTGTTTGTAAGAACAAAAATTGGATTTTTGAAATAAATTTTATTTTTTGGATTTTGTGTATTTACTGGGCTGGATAGAGGTTATGGTTTGATTTTTTAATTATTTTAGCTTCTAAAAACACTCTACCACTCATTAATTATCCATAAAATTGTTTTTAATTCAATTTACCCATAATCTATTTGCCTGTATGATAAAATAATCAATATTTAATCCTTTAAAACCCACACCACCTCAAGTATAAATACAACACATTAGTCATTACTCTCTAATCCAAATTAATAGGACACAATGTTTTGTTATTTTACCTCCTAAGAGTTCCTAAAAGGTTCCTGAATTTTATCAAGGTGCCACTCTCAAGTTTTAGGGATAAAATCATCAAGGTAATGGATCTCTCTTTCTTCTTTTCCATTCAATATTATTCTTTGTATTTATCATTTTTAATCTCAATTAGCTATGTTTTCATTTATTTATAAATTTCCATTTACTATCAAATTGATGTTATAGGGAAGGTAAATGATTTATAACCTATCATTATAACATATACCTAAGTTTTTACTATGATGAAGTAAGGGAATTATCATCTTGTTCTTTCCCTTTCATGTACTTATTTTCTTGTGTGTCTTATATTTATAGAGATACATTATTTTGAGGTGATTTTTATCTTCTATCTACCACCTATTTAGTTTTTTTATCACTATTAGACCTCAATTCCCTCCCATTTGGAATTTCCTTAATCCACGTTATGTACCAGCATGCTGCCGAAATCATTTTAGGAAACTTACAATTCTTCATGAAATATGTTTATATTATGAACACCCAAACCTATTCTTTATCCATTATTAATCATAAAAATGTAAATATAATTTATTTATTGATGATTTTCAGGTATAAACATCAAAATCCATATTTTCATTTAAAAATTAAGTAATGTTCATGTTTATAAGAACATATACACTCATTTATTTTTTATGAAACTTGTTCTTTATTTTCCCAATGTTATTAATGAAATGATTTATTTTGATTGATGTGGAACACAAGAATTAATTCATGTTGAGGGTGTTCCCTAACAGCACTATAAGGCCTTGAGTAAAATGATGGCATTAGGTGATGTAATTTACTCTTAAGGGATCACAAAGTTAACTATATTAAGTTACTCTTAAGATACCAATGAATTGGGTAGTGATACCTTGGTGAATAATCTTGGTAATTATTATTTATGACACTGTGGTGATAAAACTTGGTGATAAGTTTTTGAATGACTTATTTTTATGTTGTAGTCACATTTCTATTTTATTATTCATGTTATTTTTGTTATGATATGACTCACGTTCATATTATCATGCCTTATTGATATAAATATTTCTTACATGTTATGTATTTCATTTGTTTATTCCCTTACTAGGATTTATTCTCAACCTTTTCTTTGATTTGTGTACCCAAGATATGAGATATATTAAAAATAACTTTGGATGAAGCTATGAAGAATACAATCAAGAGAATTAGAATAATGTTTAATTTTTAAGTTTATCATGTATTATGTTTCTATTTTCAAGGTACTAAACATAATAATATCCTATGTATTGTTAGGAACTAGTATAACTAGGAATAGTAAAGAGATCGAAAACATGTACTAGAAACCAGTAACAATTTATTAAATTTATTAATAATGTTACACTCAGTATTCAAAAATACTAAATATAATACCAAATATTGAAATGGGATGACTAATAAGGGTTAAAAATGTAAAATATAAAAATTTGGGTCTCCTCTATCCCCTAGAATTATCACACCCATAAATAGAACTGTAACAAAGAATCCAAGAGTTTGTAATACAATATTTATTTTGGAAATGATTTTAAACCTTGATTCGAATCGAAGTAAATGATGAAGAGCATGAATGATGGTTTATTTATAGGGAAATATGACCAACATCATTTATGTTTCTCAACTAATAAGTTTTATAAATATCATGACCATTAGTCAATAAAATAGAAGGTAATTATTATTATTAGTTGCGTAAATGCATTTAAATGATTGTGAGGATTATTTAATGATATTATCAAAATTGTACTATTTTTATAGAATATAAACATATTATATTAAAATTTTATTTATTTTTAAATTGTAAATAAAATTTTATTTCATGAAATAATCTTATAATATTATTTTTAAATGGTAATATATTTTAATGAATCTCAAATTAATTTTTATGATGGTCGTAATATTGATTTTTCTATTAATTTGTTAATTTTTATAAGAATAATTATTTATATAATAGTTTAAATTATCATAAATAGAAAATAATTTTGATAAAATAAATTAAATTTTTTTACATAGAATTACCACTTTATCTTAGGGTTAATTTTTTGGAGTTTTCTAAGAAAATTGAATATTTGAAGAAAAAGTGGAAATTATAGCTTTACAAGCACTAGAATTTTATGACATCATTATTATGTTATAATGTATAAAACTTTTATGAAAAATTTTTACCAATAAACTTTTAAATAATAAGTACAAAATTTAATTTATAAATACAAGTTTTAATTTATAAATTTATATTTTTTTAAACCAAAAAATGGATATTTAAAATAAAATTTAATTTTTTAATTTTGTTCATTAATTGGTTTGTCTAGAGGGTATATATTGGTTTTGTAATTCCTTTAACATCCAACCATTCTTTCCCACTCATTAATTTTCCATAAATTGGTTGGAATTCAATTTACCCACAAGTGGATGGCTTATATGATAAAATATTCAATATTTAATCATTTAAAATCCTCCCCTCCTCAAGTATAAAGACCACCCATTAGCCATTTCTCTCCACTAAATTATAAAAATCTAAGAAGGTATGGTAATTTTCCATCCTAAAGAGTCCCTCCACGGTTTCCTAAATGTTTCAAGGTTCCACCCTCAAGTTTTATGCAGAAAATCTTCGAGGTAAGGGGTCTCTCTCTCTCTCATATTTCACATTCAAGCTTCTTATTTATATTTAGCCTTTTCAATATCGAAGAGATATGTTTTCATATCTTTATAAACATATTTTTACTATAAAATTTATGTTATAAGTATGATTTATCATTTATCCCCTCTCATTATAACATATACCTAAGCTGTTATTATGCCGAAGTAAGGGAATTCCCCTCCTCTTTTTTCCCTTTAATGTAATTATTTTCTTGTGTGTCTTCTAACTATCAAGATACATTATTTTGATTCATTGTTGATCTTACCTATACTTCCCAATTATTTTTTTATTGATTTAGACCTCCATTCCCTCCCATTTATCCTTTTCTTAATCCATGTTATATATATATTCATGCAATCAAAATCATTTCATGAAATTTTATATTCTTTAAGAAATATTTTTATATTGTGAATACTCAATCTTATTTCTTATCCATGGGTACTCACTAAAATGTAAAAATAATTTATTTATTGGGTATTTTCATTTATTAAACCCACATTTCCTATTCATTGGTAAAAAATGAATTAATGTTCATGTTTTTAAAAACATATACACTCATTGATTGTATATGAAAATCATTCCTTATTTGACATGGATTATTGACGAAATATTTTACTATGATCTATGTAACACATGTGAATTAAGTCATATGAAGGTTATTCCCTAATATTTCTCTAATAAATTGGGTAAAACGATGTAGTTAAATGATGCAAGTTACTCTTAAGTGATGGCAGTGTTAACTATTGTAAGTTACTCTTAAGAGAGTAATGTATTGGGTAAATATACAATGGTGAACAATCTTGGTAATTATGATTCATGAAACTATAGTGATAAAACTTTGTGATAAGTTTATGAATGTCTTATTTTTATGTTTTAGCGACATTTATATTTTCTGATTAATGTTCTTTATATTATCATATGCCTCATGTTCATATGATCATGCCTTATTTATATGCCTCTTTCTGGTATTCAATGTATTTCCTTTGTTTATTGCCTGGTTGGGATTTTTACTCACCCGCTTCTTTGATTTATGTCCCCGGGATATGATATGCTATAAAAGTAACTTAGGATGAACCTATGAAGAATATTATCAAGTTGATTAGAATAATGTTTAATATTTCATTTTCTTGTGTATTATCTTCCTATTTCCAAGACACTAAACCTAAAAATAGCATTTGTATTTTCAGATGTTGTATCATGTAATAAAATGGTTATGTAATAAAAAGTTAAGTAACCATACTAGGGGACTCTAGTGGGTTCCCTCATGACTATCCAACCATGGGTGGGAGTATATGTATTGTGTATAGATGTTATTGGTTGTCACTTTATAACCCATACCGATGATGTGAGCTGGGGGATTAGGATAAAGGTTAGGTACTTAGGTGTTTGAACAACCCTTGACTTATATTTATGCTTGACTTGTTTATTCTTTATGTTTCCTGGGATACCCAGATGTGTTTCCAGATATCCATCCTATATCCTGATGATACATGATGGTTTTATTTGGGATTCCTTTAGGTTCTCACTACCACAAAACTAGGCAAGGCAGGCACCTGCCTTTATCAGCGCTAAAGGAAAAGCACTGATAAAGGGGTAGGAATTTATCAGCCCTTTAAATATCCCTTTATCAGCGCTTTTCTTAGCGCTGATAAAGGTCACATTTATCAGCGCTTTTCTTAGCACTGATAATTTTTATTGTATACATTAAATAAAAAACACATGTTATAAATAAATATATATATATATAATTAAATAATTATAAGATTAATAATAAATATATTTATTAGATTTATAATATTTATTATATTTATTAATTCATTATATTTATTAGATTTATTAATTCATTATATTTATTAGATTTATTAATTCATTATATTTAAAATATATATTTATTATATTTGTTTATATTTAATGTATTTGTTTTATTTGTGAATATATAATACTTTTTAATATATATATATGTATAATTAAAATTATTGAATATATATGTGTTTTCCAATGAATTGGGGTCAATGAATATATCATGCGTATATATATATGTGCATGAATAATGTTCGTTAATAAATTATAATTCCATATCACATTGATGTGTTATTGATTTATAATTCATTATTTTGCCCATATAATATATATGTTCTAAAATATGTACACTTATAATTAAGATTACATAATATTTAAAAAATAAAAATATATTTTATTATATTTTTGATGATATATATATAAATATACCGTTAAAGTAAATTTATACGTATAAATAAAGATATATTTATTTAGAGTTATAATTATTAATAAATATATATATATTTATCATAAATTTCATTTTAAATAAATATATAATAATATAAACAAATTAGTAAATTTATAAATTTATCAGCACTTTTATTAGCGCTGATAAAGACCCCCTTTATTAGCACTTTTTACTAGCGCTGATAAAGGTCTATGCGGGATTTATAAAATCAATTGGGTCCTCCTCCTCCTCCACACACCCTGTCATGATTTTGCGGAAGCCCTGCCCTGTTTCGTTGCCTCCTCTCCGCCGCTACCTCCTTCTCCTCCTCCTCCGCCGCAGCCGCCGCCTCCTCCTCCTCCTCCGGTTCCTACTTCTCCTCCTCCTCCTCTTCCACGGATCATCTTCCTCCTCCTCCTCCACCGCGGCCTCCTCCTCCTCCACTGGCGCATCCTCCTCCTCCTCCTCCTTCTCCGCCTACTCTACTGCCTCTGCTGCCTTTGAGCTACCTCTGCTGCCTCCATTGCCTCTGCGCCGCCGCCGCGCTGCCTTTCTGCTGCCTCTTCTACCTCCGTTTCCTCTGCTCTCGATGCCTCCTCCTCCGCCGCCACCGGGTCTTCCTCCTTAAGGTGAGTAAAATTGAATTTTCATGAATTAATTATGTTTTCATTTCTTTTAAATATTGAGATTAATCATGATTTGGCGTGATTCTTGTGTGTGATGCTTGTGTGTGTGACACATGTATATGTGGTTGGTTACTTGTTTGATCTTGATTATCTCTCCCCACTATAGCCTTGTGATAGAAACCTGAATAGAGAGAGTATTTTTTGTGAAATGTTGTTACACTAGATTATAATTTCACCCCGTCTAGTAGCCATTAGTATGGATCTTTTTCTGATTTTGGATACTACCCCATAGTTAGGCCAGGTAGGGTTTGAACCGTCTGTGTTGGTGATATCATGTCATCAGGTGAGGCATGCCAACGGGATGAGACATGTGTTTAGTATGTTTTATATTGTACACTATATTGTACACTATTCTCTGGGTTGGGTCATATACCAATTTAAATATCACATCTTTTCTTATAACATAACAGCACCACCAACCTCTCACATTGGGTGTGATTCACAAATCCTCTAATTCCACAACATAGTAGTTGTTCCCCTCTCACTTACGGTGGGTCTCACCATCAAATCACATAAAAAACAATTTGATGATGGAATCTCTATAGAAAACCTCCCACAAAACTACTCCAAACCAATACTAAGTGATCCCCATTTCTATATCGCACATCATATTATTATAAAAAATGATCTAAGGAGAGAATCACAATATCCAACCTCTATCAAAAGTCAAAATGCACCATCAATAGGTGGATACCATGGAAGTCACACACCAATTCCCTTTGACCAATGACTTCCCACTCAATGTATAGGGTCCTACCAACACCTTATCACTTAAATAAAGGCCATCCATCTTGTCTCATGCCACAAAACATATAAATAGTAATCTAAGGCGGGTATCTAGATATCCAACCACACGTACTAGCTAAACCATATCATCAATAGGTTGGCCCTATGGATGATCATACTTCAACTAGGTGAAAGTCACATGAAGTCCCAATCTCTTGGTCGGTCTGACCATAAATGATAAAAGTCACCATCCATTTAGCCTTGCATAATAATATCCTTAAAACCATCTTGGTTATACATGAAAATTATTCCCAACCTATCAACAATATAATTCCGCCTATAAGGGAATGTACTGGGTTCTACAAACCTAACCCATCTCTACTCGTTGATACCAACACACACTCATCTCTACATGGTAATGTCACAACCCACATGCTATACTTGATCTAGGCCTTGATAGTCTAGTATATATCATATTCTAATTCCCACATTAAAACTCATTAAAACTAAATAATGACCATCCTAAGAAACTCACACTAAGAGCCTTGGATACCCTTTTCTAATTCATCCATACTATTACCATGACCCTCACTTAGGTACCATATCATATCTCCCCTTGGAGATCTCTTAATCCAATTATAAGGAGGAAATCCTCTATGTCACACTTAACTAATCCCTATATGGAATATCCTACTCATCACACACACCATGACTCTTATATATCCTTAATAGGGTGTTCCCCGTCATACATGATATATAAAACTATATTATCCATCTTCTTTAGGCCTAAGACTCTAATACCTACTCAAATATCCTTAGAAAACCTAACTAGGATAGAAAAATCTCATAACAAACCCCAATCCTCTCATAAACACAACTAGAAAACTCACCTCCATGGAGACATAATCTCTGGATGATCAAAAAATCACAAACATTCAATAGAACCCTCACTTTATCGCTTGGTGGATCAAAAACACCCTATTTATTTACCTAGGTTGCTCTTGATTTATATCCCTTTCACTGGAACACATATACTCATGAATGAATGCACAATCATGCATAAATTGGAACATGGTTTTGTATTATAGGGTCCACCTACCTCAAAAAATGGAGTAACCCCCTCACCAAGATAAAATCATCCTCAAACAAGACTATACATGCCTTATCTAATCTTGTACCAATGATTGAGACCCAATCTCATGGCACAATTCCCAAATAATTATTTATATAAACATATAATTAATTATTCACCTTAATATAATTAGGAATAACATTTTAAAAACTAACTGGGAAACACAACACCACCTAAACCACACAAAACATGGTATGTTCATCATACGAGGATAACCTCTAGCCAATACAAACAAAATCTATATCATCGGAATTGATTTGAAGATGATATAGTGAAATAATCACAAAAATCCTAGTTAAAATCATCCCAAATCATAGGGAAATAAAGGATAATAGTAATGGAGGAAGTATGAGGGAATAACTCACTAATTCACTATAAAAACTCCCAATTACCACCCCTCATCAAGGGGGAACGAAGAGAGGAAGAGAATGGATGAATCCAAAGAACCACCCAAGATTTTCTATTAATGAGCACACCCCCACCATTTTTGAAGTATCATGTTTTTTATCTAAATTATACTCATATTCCTTCTCCCCTAACCTATATACCCATACTTTGGATTACAAATATGATGAATATAAATAAAGAATGGATGAATTCCAATAAGTTGAAAAAAAGAGTATGAAGAAGGCGTGAAAGAGTTTATCAAGTTTTCAAAAGATCATGCATATGACCCTTCTCAAATCCTTTGTCCGTGTTTACGCTATTGTTATTAAAAAAATTATTCTAGATGAGTTGGAAGAACACTTGATCTGTCATAGAATAGATTAGAGTTATACATGTTGGAATAAACATGGGGAAACAATGAATGTAGGTAGTGGCTGGGATAACACTGCATTTTATGGATCATCTGATATGATTACAAGTATGAATAATGAAGATGACCGTATGGAGGATGTGATTACATATGTGAATGATTATGAAGATCGTATTGAGGAAATGATAAAGACCGTCGAAGATGAACTTTGTGATTGCCCAAAATTGTTTGAGAAGTTAAAAATTTGTGCAACGATGCCATTGTATGTTGGTTGCACTAAATATACAGCACTGTCAGCCGTATTGAAGTTGTATATTTTGAAAGCAGACAACGGGTGGAGTGACATACGAAAAACCAAGAAAACACATTCGGATTGTTTTGATACTTTATGAAAATGATCCATGAGTTATTTTTGATGTTTAAGAATCAACCGTACCTCAATCCGATGTACGGTGTGACCGATATGGCTAAAAAGGTCTGATATTAGTTTCAAATTTACATTAACTTAAGAAAACAACACAAGTGACATACGGAAGACTAAGAAAACACGTTTTTATTGTTTTTATACTTTAGGAAAATGATCCATGAGTCATTTTTGAGGTGTACGAATTGACCGCACCTCAATCTGATGCACGGTGTGACCGGTATGGCTAAAAGTGTCGGATATCAGTTTGAAATTGACATTAACTTTAGAAAACAACACTACTGACATACAGAAAATTGAGAAAATGCATTTGGATTGTTTTGATACTTTAAGAAAACAATCCATGAGTAATTGTTGAAATGTACGAATCAAATGCACCTTAATCTGATGCACGGTGTGACCGGTATGACTAAAATGGTCTGATATCAGTTTCAAATTGACATTAACTTTTGAAAACAACATAAGTGACATACGAAAAACCGAGAAAAAATGTTAGGATTGTTTTGATACTTTAGAAAAATTATCCATGAGTCATTTTTTACATGTACGAATCAACTGTACCTAAATCTGATGGACGGTCTGACCGATATGGTTAAAAGTATCTGATATCAGTTTGAAATTGACATTAACTTTAAAAAACAACACAAGTGAGATACAAAAAACTGAGAAAAAGCATTCAGATTATTTTAATAATTTAGTAAAATGATACATGAGTCATTTTTGAGTTGTACAAATCAACCGCACCTCAATCCGATACATGGTGTGATTGGTATGGCTAAAAGTGTCTGATATCAGTTTGAAATTGACATTAACTTTAGAAAACAACACAAGTGACATACGAAAAACCAAGAAAACACGTTCGTATTGTTTTGATACTTTAGGAAAATGATACAGGAGTCATTTTTGATGAGTAAGAATCAATCGTGACTCAATCTGATGCACGGTGTGACCAGTATGGCTAAACGTGACTGATATCAGTTTCAAATTGACATTATCTTTAGAAAACAACACAAGTGACATATGGAAAACAGAGAAAACCTATTAGGATTGTTTTTATACTTTAGGAAAATGATTCATGAGTCATTTTTGATGTGTAAAAATTGACTGCACCTCAATCCGACGCACGATGTGACCGATATGGCTAAATGTGTCTGATATCAGTTTCAAATTGACATTAACTTTAGAAAACAACACTACTGACATATGGAAAACTGAGCAAATGCATTCGGATTGTTTTTATACTTTAGGACAACGATCCATGAGTTATTTTTGATGTGTAAAAATCAATTACTCCTCAATCTGACGCACGGTGTGACCGGTATGGATAAAAGTGTCTGATATTAGTTTCAAATTAACATTAACTTTAGAAAAAAACACAAGTGACATATGGAAAACCAAGAAAACGTGTTCAGATTGTTTTGATACTTTAGTAAAATGATCCATGAGTATTTTTTGATGTGTACGAATTGACCACACCTCAATTCGATGCATAGTGTGACTAGTATGGCTAAAAGTGTATGATATCAGCTTGAAATTAACATTAACTTTAGAAAACAACACAAGTAACATACAAAAAACCTAGAAAAAATGTTTAGATTGTTTTAATACATTAAGAGAAAGATCCATGAGTCATTTTTTAGGTGTAATAATCAACCGCACCTCAATCCGACACATGGTGTGACCTGTATGGCTAAAAGTGTATGATATCAGTTTCAAATTGACATTAACTTTAGAAAACAACACTACTGACATATGGAAAACTGAGAAAATGCGTTCGGATTGTTTTGATACTTTATAACAATGATTCATGAGTAATTTTTGATGTGTAAAAATCAACTACTCCTCAATCCGATGCACGGTGTGACCGGTATGGCTAAAAGTGTCTGATATCAGTTTCAAATTGACATTAACTTTAGAAAACAACACTACTGTCATACAGAATACTAAGAAAACACATTTGGATTATTTTTATAATTTAGGAAAATGATCCATGAGTCATTTGTGATGTTTATGAATTGACCTAACCTCAATCCGACGCATAGTGTGACCGGTATGGCTAAAAGTGTCTGATATCAGTTTTAAATTGACATTAACTTTATAAAATAACACAAGTGAAATATGGAAAACTGAGTACACACATTCATATTGTTTTGATACATTAGGACAATGATCCATGAGTCATTTTTGAGGTGTATGAATTTATTTCACCTCAATCTGACGCACGGTGTGACCGGTATGGATAAAAGTGCCTGATATCAGTTTGAAATTGACATTAACTTTAGTAAACAATACTACTGACATATGGAAAACTGAGAAAATTCATTGATATTGTTTTGATACTTTAGTAAAATGATCCAATAGTCATTTGTGAGGTGTAAGAATCAACCTCACCTCAATCTGACACACGGTGTGACCAGTATGGCTAAAAGTGTCTGATATCAGTTTGAAATTGACATTGACTTTAGAAAACAACACAAGTGACATATGAAAAACCGAGAAAAAACATTCATATTGTTTTAATACTCTATGAAAACAATCCATGAGTCATTTTTGATGTCTACGAATCAACCGCACCTCAATCCGATGCACGGTGTGACCGGTACGACTAAAAGTGTCTGATATTAGTTTCAAATTGACATTAACATTACAAAACAACACAAGTGACATACAAAAAACCAAGAAAACGTATTTGGATTGTTTTTATACTTTAGTAAAACAATCTATGAGTAATTTTTGAGGTTTATGGACTGACCAAACCTCGATCCGATGCACGGGGCGACTGTTATGACTAAAAGTGTCTAATATCAGTTTCAAATTGACATTAAAATTAGAAAACAACACTACTGACATACGGAATACTGAGCAAATGCATTCCGATTGTTTTGATAATTTAGGAAAATGATCCATGAGTCATTTTTGATGTGTAAGAATCAACCGAACCTCAATCCGATGCACGGTGTGACATGTATAGCTGAAAGTGTATGATATCAATTTGAAATTGACATTAACTTTAGAAAACAACACAAGTGACATACGAAAAACAAAGAAAACGCATTCAGATTGATTTGATACTTTAGGAAAATGATCCATGAGTCATTTGTGAGGTGTAAGAATTGAATTCACCTCAATCTGACGCACAGTGTGACTGGTATGGCTAAAAGTATCTTATATCATTTTCAAATTGACATTAACTTTAGAAAACAACACAAGTGACATACGGAAAACCAAGCAAACACATTCAGATTTGTTTTGATACTTTAGGAAAACAATACATGATTCATTTGTGACATGTACAGATCAACTATACCTCAATATGATGCACAGTGTGACCGGTATGGCTAAAAGTGTCAGATATCAGTTTCAAATTGACATAATATTAGAATACAACACAGGTGACATACGACAAACCGAGAAAACGTGGTTAGATTATTTTGATACTTTAGGACAACGATCCATGAGTCATTTGTGACATATATGAATCAACCTCACCTCAATCCAATGCACGGTGTGACCAGTAAAGCTTTTCATTAGATAAGAAATCAGTATTTATTAAATGAGATAAATCATCCAAAAACATAGTGATTTTACATTATTCCCTTTCATTGTTATCAGAATGAAAAAAAATTGAGTTTATAATTTCCATATTTTAGTTTCACATTTCCATATTAATGTATTCTTTCATAATAATGTTTTAATTTCTTTAATTATTTTATTACTAACATAATATTTCTTTTCTTATATAGGTGATTTTTTCCTTGAGTTCAGATTCTTTGTTCGGCAACAAATACCATGGACAACAATTTTTGAGAGAGGATCACGGATATCAAAGGATGAAACATTAATGTTTATAACTTTTGTTGGATAATTTTAACTGTAACCATGTAAAACATTGTTTAAAATGTATATAGCAGTGTGTTTTTTTGTATTCATGATGTTAAGTAAATGTATATAGCATTGTTTGTCAAAATATTGTGTGCTGGTGCTATTTTGTGCAGGTGTGCAGGTGCTATTTTGTGCAGGTGTGTAGGTGTACAGGTGTGCAGGTGCAGGTTTTGCAGGTGCAGGGGAAGGTGCCTTTATCAGCGCTTTTTGTGCGCTGATAAAAACACCTTTAACAGTGCTAAAAGAGCACTGATAACGGGCCCTATTATCAGCGCTCAATATAGTGCTGATAAAGGAACCCCTTTATCATCGCTAGAAAAGTGCTGTTAATGATGGCATAGATAAATGGGGGTTCCCCTTTATCTGCACTCTGAAAAGCACTGATAAACTCCACCTTTATCAGCACTTTTTTAGCACTGATAAAGGTCTCCATTATTAGCGCTTTTTGGAGTACTGATAAAGGCTAACCCCCTACCCCTTTATCTACACCGGCATTAACTGCACTTTTCTAGCACTGATAAAAGGCCATGTTGTAGTAGTGTCTTCCAATAATATGGCTGTTAATCTATGCAAGAATGATTAGAAAACTGGGATTTAACCTCTTGTCCCTAGGGTGCCTAGTTTACCTAGGCCCTATTTGGTAGAAGCTCTTAGGAATAGTCATAGAAGGATCTAAAAGTTGGTTTCCCATAGGGTCAGTTTTGAAACATATATGGAATATGTTGTAGGGATTTTTGATGAATGGATAGAAGACTCCAATAGGGGGTGAGAAGATATGCTCATAGGGATTATGTATGGGACTGAGAAATCTCTCATAGGGGTGGTATATGATACTGTATGGACTACCACATGTTGGGACCCGATAAATTTAGAGTTTTCTTATATTAGGAAATTTTATCTGGTTGAGATGATATGGATTTTTATTTAGAATATTATAATAAATCATCACATGCTAGCCTAGTGGGGGCCTTTCGGGGGGCTTGGAGCCTAGAATTTGTTTGGGGTTTGGTATCCTTTGAGTCTTTCTTGTTCCAGTATACTGGGGTGATATTGGCTCTAATTATATGATTCTTGGGTCTTATTATCAAATGAGAATACTCCAATAGGGGTGGTATGTGATACTTAGGGATTATATCAAAATTATAATACTCCCATAGGGGAGGTACATGATACCTTTGGGCATAATGCCTTTATAATAAAACTCTTATGAGGGGAGATCTGTGATACTGTGGTTGGAACAATTTCAAGATGTGCTCAGATACATTCTGGTTTTAGGATGAATTTGGTATTTTTGGTTATTTATTTATTATTCATCAGTTATTTGTATATTCTGATCATTTCATGTGAACATTTCACAGAATATGGTTATTGGTATGGGACTACATTGGTAGTTCCCTACTGATTTATGTATTCACACCCCACTCTGGTTGTGATTGAACATGGGTACCCAAGCAGCTCTCACATAGTTATTACAGGCATAGGTTTTGGGTTGAGTCCCGAGATAGAATGATCGAATGGAAAACTCATATGTGATCTGAGATCAGGATTTTTAATGGCTTGGAATGGTGATATATTCATGTTTTTTATTTTCTTTTTATTCTTGTATGTATATGTTACCATCCTAGTGGGTTGTTGGTTTTCGTATGACATGGTTGTTCGAGCCTTTGTGGAATTTTTTTAATTATATGTCTTGTTTATATTTATTTTTTTTGTTTAGTTATTTCTATTTTCATACTATAATGTGTATGATGTTTATTTATTTACTCTGATTTATCACGCTGATAAATGGGTTATAATCTCTCAACGGTTTCCCCTTAGACCCCTACTACTAGCTAGAAGCTTCTGGATTTTAGGGAGGTGTGTCTGAGGTCATGTGGTGAACTAGTCTGGTTACTGTATATGGAGTGAGACAGATCTAGATGTTATAGGAAATAATGGATTATGGTTATGTTTATGGATGTGTGTGTATGTGTGCTAGTTTTAATAGCTTAAGGTTACTAATTGTGAATCCATTTTGGGTTGTAATGGTTTAAGGTTAAAAACATGTACACATATCCTCCAGCTATGAAGGCTTAATGTTATTCCATATTTTTGGTTTGTGAGGGATCATGTCTAAAACATGATTCATTGATATTTGTATGCGGTGATGTAGTGGTGAATGTGATGTCAATGTGGTTTTGGTGATGTGGTGGTGATTGTGATGTGGCAACTTTGATGTTGTGATAGTTGAGGCGACGTGGTAGTGGTGGTGATCTGGTGATGGTTTTGATGTGTTTTTTTTGTGGTGTGGTTGATATGAAATGATAGTGATATGATTTTTTCTATTTCACCTTAGTACAATATGACCCCATAACTTTGAAATCATTTTTTACTTATGATATAATATATTTAACAAGAAAGATCAATCATGATAGGTATATATTATTAAGTGAATTATGATTTTTTGGTACTTTAAACTTATTCTTTTATGATTCTAAAAACCTAATATCATTCTCATTTATCTATACATGGGAACATTATTTGATTAATACTTATATAGGTGATATATATATAAATATTAATAATATAATCATATTAGACTTTACATACTAGCTTAATCCCTATTCTTAATTAATTTTTATCTCACATCATTGTTTTCACACATATTTTTCTATGTACATTTATTTCACATCCATATAGAATTTCATAGAAATATGATCCTATATATTACTCCCACGAACTCAACCCCTCTAATTTTTTCTTGAATTTTTTGTAAGATAGTTCTATGGGGATTTGGGGATATTACTATTTGGAGAGATGGGGTAGAGTTTAGGAGGTTTCTTATGCATTTTTTTTTGTTTTATTTATATTTATTAACATTTAGTTTCATTTTTTATATAGGATTTTTTTTCAATTATTTATATATGTAATTTATTAGTGGTTACTTTTATATTAAAGGGGTTTTATAAGGGTAATACCTCTTATTGAGTGAAAGATACTCTCAATGCTAGTCATCAACTTGTGGCCTATTAGAGATGGGATTCAAGGGTCACTTGTATCTTCACTTCTGTCGTAGGTGGGGTTATAATGTGGGTGGTATGTTACATACTAGCTTGTTTTTGTTTTCATTTTTTCCAAACACAAAAATTCATTATTCATGTTTTCAATTGTTTTTATCATAATCGCCTAAAAATTTGATCCATATTTCTCTCTATATATAAATTTTTATGTTTGTGTGTGTGTAAATTTATATATAGAAAATATGATTAATTTCATCCCTGATTTTTTTTCTTTTCATAACTATCTATATATATTTGTATATATATACATTCTCATGATGGTTTATTCCCCACCATATGAATTCTCTTACCACTCCTTCAGGGTCATAATGTTTTACATTTTCCAACATAACATTTTTGTCACTATTTCCAACCCATGTTCACCCCATCCCATACAACCCTTATCAATCCATATGCCCAAATACACAATATCATGGTGCTCTAAACCATAACTATCTAAATTCACAGATAATACATTACTAGTCTCTAACACCTCATTATGTGTACCTTGAACTAATAGATTTTTCACCATCCACAAAAAAATCATTTTCATCCATAATGGATATAAACTAACCCCACTGACATCTCATATTGTCATAGTAGGTGAAACACATAAAATTCCCTTCCAAATCATGATCCAACCATTCCATGGGTCTCACTAACCTCAATCGATCATCTCATCCAAAGGTGACCACATACCTAAAACGCACTAAATTTTTATGAATCACCTCCAAATGGTTAGAAACCATGGGCTACCTACCACCACACCCCCATGACTACACTTGTTGGGTTCTCCTGGATCCTAGAAAAATTCCAAACATACCCATACATGGTTTATCCCAACACTCCACATACCAAAAAGGCAGCGCATGTAACCAACATATCATTTTCTTCACTCATCAAGATCCCTTCACCCAAGGGGTCATGAAAATATTCACTATCCCATTCCCAGGAGAGTGTGAACCACTTAAATAACCCTCTCACTGGTTCCTTTCCACTATCCATCTTAATCTCATCAAAACCAAAATGAATATACACTACCATATCACCTCATAATAAAACTAGTCTCATACTCCCATGTGTCACCTCCCATGC
Source organism: Viscum album (assembly GCA_963277665.1). NCBI lineage: Eukaryota > Viridiplantae > Streptophyta > Magnoliopsida > Santalales > Viscaceae > Viscum > Viscum album. Next base: position 1,817,044,771 of record OY728150.1, read on the forward strand.
ATCCAAGGACCATGTGCGAAATAAACTAAACCTACACCAATTTTATGTCACACTCATATAGAATCTCTCTTGGTTATTTATTACCCAAAACCTAAGGCATTTTAATAATGTCAAGGTCGAGCACTTGATCACACATCACATGCCACTCTAGCATTACTCAAAAACCATGAGTCATTTACCCACACTATACCCATCTTAAACCTAACCATATAGAATTGCCTATCATTATCCCATCATAAACCATCCACAAAAATAACCATGTCTATGAATATGACTGATCTGCATTCCAAACACTATCATGACACCAAAAGCACTCTATGTTATTGACATCACAATAGCCAAATGAATCCCACTTGCCTTTATCTACACTCTCGAGGGTATCAAACTCACTAAGAAAATTTTTTCCTATACAAAACCCTAATTTTTCATAACACACATATTCTAGTGTAACACCAAGGAATCCAAGTCCAAAACCACCCATTAAGGGTATCCATGCACCTCCTTCACATAGGGACTGTATAATCATATAATTAGATGATGTATCATGAAAATATCAAGGTAACCCATAATCAGAAAAACCATGGTATAACTAAATACATTGCCCCCAAAAAGTTGTATAAAAACCATTATATAAGTTGTTATTGTGACTTAAAAAATGATCCCTTTTTAATATTTATGTTATAAAAAACACATAAGCACAAAAATGTCATGTGAATCATACACACCAAGTTGGATGTATGTACACAAGTCTCTTTCCACTATAAACTAATTGTAAATGATAAATAATGATCTTAAATTAGTACATCATACGTGAATAAATATCTCAACTATAATAGTGAAAACCAAAAAACACAATCCCATAACCCTAGAAACTTGAAATTCCCACCGGAAATGTGTTTATGACTCACCATATTGAAGTCAATCACAAGGTCTGACACCTTCCCATTTTTTGACTAAAAAATCACAAAATAGTAAAACAAATTGAAAAGAAGTTCCATTTTTTAATGCCCGGACTAAAATCAAACAAACAGGACCTAGATGATAATTCTAAAAGGCCTCAGGTGTGCCTCTTTGTATGTTAATAGATACCAACTAGTGGGGAAATTTTGTGATCGATGTTGGGGAGAATATAATTTATATATCACATCCATAAAAAAAATAGAAAAACATCATCCACAATCCACATACCAGGTATCTCATGTAGAGTGTGATAAATACATATCATTTGGGTCTCTCCAAATTCCTCTAATATATGTTGTAATATACACATGTGTGTGTGTGTGTAAACTAAATAACATAAATATATGACATAAAAGAATACAAGTTGAGTTATTGTGAGTTAATGAGGCCACCATTATATCTAACCAAACCTGGTATTTGGAATGAAAATTTGGTGGGTTATCCCCAAAAAATCTAGGCTTATACATGCCTAAGATCATTCTTGTGTAGCCCGTTTTATATTTTTTATATACATGCCAAAATTTTCAAGCCTGACGTGTTTTTATTTTGGGTCGGGAAAGAATATGGGATGTCCTATTTTACAAGAGCATTCATCTGTAGGAATTAAACTTGTTAAAAACACACCACTACAAATCCCACAAAAAACAGTAGTATCCTTTATATACACAAGATAAAAGCACTGATAAAGGTTCCCTTTATCAGTGATAAAAAGTGTTGTTAAAGTGTTCTCTTTATCAGTGCTTCTTTTTATCCATGATAAAGGCCACCCTTTATCAGTTCTTGTATTTAGCACCGATAAAGGTATCCTTATCAGTGCTAAAAAGCACTGATATAGGGTATATTCCATTAAAAATCATATCATTAAAAATAATATATCAATACATTAATATATTTATATTGATAAAAATATAACATATTTTATTAAATATGATTTATACATGAATAAATTTAAATTATCACTGGATATATATGATATTTAGTTTAAAATGTCATATAAAATAATATATATATATATATATAATTTTCCTAAATATTATTTATATAATATGAAAATTTTCTTATAAATCTTATAAATTTATGTCATATATTTAGTGAAAAATAGTTTATTAATTTAATTAAAAATATTTAGTACTAATTCAAAAATATTTAATAATTATGACATTTATTTTATCAATGTCATTTTTTATTTGAAATATATATCAAATCATAATTATTTAATTTTTAATTTAAAAAATTAACTAAATATGTTATGATTAATATACCATACAATAATTTCACATGCATACATATATGAAATTAATTCAATTTTATAGATACAAACATAAAAAAATAATATAAATTGTTAATATTAATGTTTTATATTTTTATTTATAAATATTAAATATTAAATATAATATGTTTTTAATTATTACATTTTATTAATTTTATATATTTATATTTAATATATACCATTTATTACTATTTATAATTAATATATATATATATATATCCAATTTATTCATTTTTTATTAATAATTAGTTAAATAATAATGTTTTTAATATTTTTGTAATTTCGTCATTTTTCAAATTTATTTGTTTGTCATTTTTTAAATTTCATTCATTTTTAATATTTATTTATATTTATTTATTAGCATTTAATTTTTTTAATACTGTTGTAATTTACATAATTAATATATATGCTTTTTAATTTAAATATATATTCATTTTATTTTTATTTTAATAATTATATAATTAATCCCTTATTCAATTTTTAATATTTTTTCCCATTTATTCTTCTTTTAATTAAATTTCACTCAGTTTTAATATTCATTATTTTAATATTATTTATTAATTAATAGAATTAAGTGTGTTTTTACTTTTTTATAATTTATTGATTTTAAATATTTATTTTTTTAATATTTTTTGTAATTTATTCATTTTTAATGTTTTTTATACATAAATATTCATGAATATATTTAATATTTTTAACATATAAATATATCTATATATCAATATATATATAGTATTTACTTTAATATGATTTATATAATATAAAATATGTATATTTATTTTAAATAAGTCATATATTTAGTGAAAGTGATTTATAATTAAAAATAAAGGTTAATTAAAAATATTGAAAATTTGTATCAAGTAATGGATATTAAATTTTCATTCATTTCTTCTATTTTACATATATCAAATGTCTGGTTCATTAATTTCACTCATACATATACGTAATTAGTACATTTTTATATATAACGCACTCACACATCTTATTTCAATAATTTATTCAATTTTTAATATTAATTTTAGAATTTTATTTATTAGCATTTTATATTTAATATCTATTATGTTTATAATAGGAGAATTTTATTCAATTTTTATATTTTTATTCAATGTATACTATTTATTACTTTTTAATATTTTTCAAATTTATTCATTTTTAATTTTGTTTATTCATTAATAATCTTAAATATTTTTTTTAACATTGTTTAATTTATTCATTTTCAGTTTTCACTTTTTTAATATTTTATAATTTTATATATTTTAATATTTATTTATATATGTTTATTTTTAACATTTAATGTTTTTAATAAGGTTGTAATTTATATAATTATTATGTGTTCATTTTCATTTTAAGATTTATTCATTTGTAATTTTTTTAATAATCTATAAAACTAATAAAACTTTTTCATTTTTGTAATATTTTTTAATCTACTGATTTTTTAATTATTAAATTTCACCCTTTTTAAACATTCATTCAATTAAAATTATTTAGTATTATTTATTTATTAATAATATTACTAAATATTTACATCTGTTTATAATTTATTTTAGTATTTAATATTTCAATATTTTTTTCAATTTCTTCATTTTCAATGTTTATTTATAAATAGTTATTCATTAATATTTATGTTTATTAATATGGTTTTAATGTACATATTTAATATGTATTCATTTCATTTTAATATATATTTATTTTTAGTTTTTTAATAATTTATATAATTAATAAAAATCATTCATTTTTTAATATTTTTGAAGTCTATTCATACTTATTTATTAAATTTCACTCATTTATATCATTCATGTATTTCAGATTATCTATTCATTAATAGTGTTAATTATTTTTTACATTTTTTACTATTTATTTATTTTAATATATATTTGTTTATTATATTTTAAAATTTATTTTTTATATTTTTTATCAACGCTTTCAATAGAGTGCTGCAGAAACCTATATTTATCAGCACTTTTTAGAAATCACTAGTAATGATTAGATTTTTTTAGTGCTAAAACGCACTGATAAAGACCCATCTTTATCAGTGCTAAGATGTAATGATGATAAAAAAGTGGAATTTATTAGTGATTTCTATTTTATCGATGATAAAACCTTTATAATCTTTTAAATATAACCCTAACAAATGATCCAATTTATCACACCATTCAAGCCCTCATGGAACTAAAACTTCATTGGCACTCACCCTCAAACTATGTGGATGATCGACACATTCAAAACCCACGGTATGTGACTTCTGGTCTGCCATTCAAACTATTTCATTGTTTCAGCATTTTTAGCTCTCATTTGGGTGTTTTTAATTTCCCCAAAGGATTTGAATGATGTACACAAGCGATTTTGCCTTTATCTACCTCCCTGATTCTCCACCCAATCTTCCTCACCTAGTTCCACTATTGATTCACCCACTCTCTCACCCTCATGTTTATTAATTGTTATTCTCAAATGAGGTTGAGTTATGTCAAAGTCCATTTTTTCATGTTGTTGATCTTTCTAACTAGTATTTTCATACAACTTTCATTATTTTATACTCATAGAAAATTTTCTAAAAGAGTAAATACATTCTAGATTTAGAAATGGTTGTGTTGTTATCTATTAAATTTTTTTAGTTCAATTTTTTTATTTGATCTATTGAAGTTGCATGAGGAGTACATGTGAATTTTTTGAAATATGGTTATGTTGAATTTAAAATGAAAACCTATAATCAATTATTATTTTTTATAATTTTATGTCCCAACATTTTCACTGAATGTATCCTTTGCAGTTAAACGGAACTATGTTTCATATAAACTAGTTTGTTAATTTTTTTTCATGAAAATTTGAGTGAGTTTCTTAAACTAGTATTATATAAAAATAGTTTAAAATTGTAATTCGTCCAATTTATATAGAGTTAACCATTAAATATTATGAATATTATATTTCATAAATTAAGATAACTAATTTCGTAAGTGTATATGGTATTATTTTCTAAAATAAATTATTTTTTAGAAATACCCCATGCCCTAAAAATATTTGGAGATCTTATTTTTTACTAGTTTAGTTAAATCCAATTTTTGAATATTTTATTATTATATTTTTTATAACATCAAGTAAATTGATTTATATTGATGTATATAATATATTTAAAAATGTATATCTTTAGACAATATCACTTGCTATCCTTTATAAGTGTCTTTATCCTTGTGATATTGTGCTTGACATGTTTCACCTCCCTTGTGTATACTTGATATGGAACCACCATCACACTCTACTTCCTATAGTTTATAAAACATCCTCATCAAGTGGGATGTCACCTAGTTCTCCATAGGATATTAAAGGAGTGTGAAATTTAAGGCGACTAATACTTTTTATACATGAAATTTAGCCACAGATAAGTGTCAATTATCTAAACTTTCACACTCCTTCCATATCTTGAGGTACTTTTAGAGTGAGGTCTTGGATCGAACATGAAACATAAGGTAGAAGAATCCACGATATAGGTATTCTTCCCACTTTCATGTATTAAAATCAAAAAAAAATCTACCCATTTTATTCCATTAACAAGAAAAATAACCTCAATCCTTTCAATATTTTCATTACCTTGAACATATAAAATAGGAATTTTACAACACAACTGTTAACCTCATGTTTAGTTAAAAATTTATACATGTAAGAATGATACAAAAAGTGACAATACATAATAGAAATTTTCATATAATTATTAAGTTGGTTAATTCACATACTTTTTCTTTTATAGTTCCCCAGTTCTATAACTTTTTTACTCAAGTAGTTGATTCACCCTGTTGACCCCACTCAAAACATCCATATCTACTTCCATCTTGTTTAAAACTCAATCCTAGTTTCTACTATGACATTTTTTCATATTTGATTCTCTTTGTTGGTCCGAATAAGGTTGTTTTTTGTTCTTAGGTGATCCCAGGTAGTTTGGTTTATACTTTAATCATTGGTTTGAGATATGGATTTCTACTGATCCCACTGGAAAACATCAATAACTTGTGTGGAATTTTATTGTTTCATCATCTGATAAAATATCATCAAATTTAGTTTTAAAGAACCCTATCATTGAAACACCACTTATACCACCACGTACTGACTGAAAAAATAAATAAACATCAAATCATTCCTCTTGTTGGACTCCCACCTAAAAAAGTTGCAGAAACTATCCTAGAATTACCACCTTTTTATCCCACAAAACATAAAATTGAGAACCTAGAACAACAACCATATGTTTATCCCAGGTTATTAATTTTTATATCACTCCTTTGTAAAATGATGACTTGTTAGTAATCATTTCTAATAACATTCAAATTTTGGATTCCCCTTCTTATAAGTATCTATAAATTTATCCTTTTATTATGAATACTTTATGTGTATATATTTATTTATTATTAAAAAAAGAATATTTTATGAACATAATTAGATTATATGAATTTAAAATGGATAAGTTCTAATTATATGACAAAATAGAGCAAGGATGGAGTTAATGAGTTCATCATGTTTTTAATGGATCATGCATATGACCCTTACCAAATCCTTCATATTTGTTTACATTGTTTTCATTCAAGAATAATTAGTCCAGATTAGTTGGAAGAACATTTTATTGGCAAGAAATAGATCAGACATGTAAATTTTGGACTAAACATGGGGAGAAACTGAATATACATACTGATTAGGATGATGTCATGATTTATGAGTCATTTGATATGAATATCAGTGTAAAGGTTGATGTCAATCATATGGAAGAAATTAACATTTAAATTAAAGATGACCTTCATGATTTTCCAAAGTTGTTTGAGAAGTTAAATAGTTTTTCTATGAGACTATTTTATATTGGCTATACTAAATATATAGCATTATGAAATATATTAAAGTTATATAATTTGAAAGCAGGTAGTAGATGGAGCGACACCAACTTTACAGAACTACTTGATCTCTTGAATGATATGCTACCCAAATAAAATGATATTTCTTGTTGAACATATGATTCTAAATGAATTATATGTTCATTTAGAATGATCTATGAAAAAATACATGTTTTTATAAATGTTTTCATATTCTTTTAAAGGACCAATTATGGCATGAATCAATAGAAGAAAGATGAATCATGCACCTCAAAAGTTTTATGGTACCTTCCTATCATTATATGGTTTTTAAAACTATATATATGTTAAGAAACCTATAGAAAATTTACTTGGAACATATATACAATAATATAATATTGGAAACTACATCACCCAGTAGACTCTCCTTGGTGGATGAAAATTGACTATGCGTATATTGAATTTTTAAATGGGTCGAGAAACCTATGTATTGTGTTATATATAGATGGAATAAAAAAAATTGTGTACATAGTAGTACTCACAGTTCATCTCCAATTATGTTGGTAAATTATAACTTTCCACCATGCTTATGCATGAAGCACAAATTCACAATGTTGTCTCTGCTTATATCTAGACAAAAAAACACGATAATGATATTGATGTCTATTTGGTTATATTTATTTAAGATCTAAAATTGATGTGGGATATAGGAGTTATATTGTATGATTCTCATAGAAGTGATTAATTCACATTGATATCCATGATGTATGGGATGAAAAATGACTTTCTTTCTTATGGATATTTTTCAGGATATATCATTAAATGAATATCAAGGTGTCACATTTGTGTAGAAATCACACACTTAGTTTGGATGAAGCATTCATAGAATACTATGTTTTTAAGAAATATAAATATTTTTCCCCAATGACGTAACTATCGATCCTGGATGACATCATTCGATAGAAATAGAGAATAAGGTACAACACTATCTCTACTAATGGGTAATCAACTATTCTAGAAAGTAAAAGATATCAAAACTTTTATTGGTAAAACTTTTTTTGAAAACCCTTATGAAATACTATTGGAAAAAAGATCTTTTTTATTTGAATTTCCATACTAGAATTGTTTTTAGATCAAACATTTCCTTGATTTCATGCATGTGGAAAAAATGTATTTAATTTTATTGTTGGAACGTCACTAACTGTTCCAGAAAAATAAAAATATGGAATCAAGGATAAGATGTAAATGATTGGCATGAGGATAAGAGAATATTTGGCATCAGTGAAGGGTGAAAGACAAAATTTTATTCCTGCAGAATCTTACACTCTATCTAGATAAGAAAAAATACAATTTTTTAATTTTTTTAATGGTGTAAAAGTCATAGAGGAGTATTCATAAAATCTCAATAATGTCATGTTAATGACTAATTATATGTTATGGGGTCTAAAATAAAATTAATTTCCTGTTTTGATGAAATATTTTATGTTTTCCACTTTACATAGCATTATTCCTAAAAAATTATGACATACATTAACTAGACTCTACTTCTTTTTCAAATATATATGCAGAAAATTTATAGACCTAACCAATTTTCCAATCATGAAAAAGAAGATTACAGTCATGTTATGTGAATTAGATATGTTCTCCCCACCATAATTTTTTGATATAATGATCAACATGATTGTTCACTTGGTTAGATAGGTTCAATTATGTGGCCCTTTTCATTATAGATGGATATAACCCATTGAATGGTATATTAATATTTTGAAAGGGTATATCAAGAATCAAATTCGTCCATAATGTTGTATTGCATAATGATATATTATTGAATAAGATCTCAAATTTTATATTCATTACCTATCAGATGTTGATGGCATAAGTCTCCCAAAATCTCATTATAGTGGATGCCTTATAGATGAAGGGATTTATGGAAGATATTCTGTTACAATTACCATCATATAGTGGGAGAAAATCACCTTTATATTTTATATAATAGAAAATATGTTTATCCATATGTTGAATCCTACAAATTAATTCTTAGAAATTTGAATCCATGAAGGGATGAAGGATGGATATTAAAAAAACATAATAAATAGTTTATAGGATGGTTCCAATAACATTTTTATAAGGAGTTATCTAGAAATCTGAATTCAATTGTTGAATGACGTTGATGGATAACTAGGGGAACAAATTTAAATGTTATATCTTACACTATTTTTGTAATTATTGTTTATATGTTCTAAACAAAATAACAATTTGAACATAGTATGATGCAAAATAGTGGAGTTACACTTGTGATGGATGTGATACATGTTTCCGACTCCAATGATAGATATCTAATTTATGTGAATATGTTATATTTTGACATCATTGAATAGATATATGAGTTGGATTGTACCACATTTCAAGTGATTATTTTCCATTTCAAATGGGTTGAAAATAGGGATGAGTTCAAAGTTGATTAATTGGGATTCCTAAAGGTTAATTTCATGGAATCACGAGAAGTACATGTATTATTTGTCTTAGATCCGGCAAACAATAATTTTTCAATTATCCTATTGGTGACTAAAAAACTGCAAGGTTAGATGAAAATTAAATTGAGGATGACACTTTCATTGGGAGATCACAATAATTTCATTGTTGTCCTAATATAGACAATGCCGTGTATGTCATAGGGGACCACAAAATCAGATTTAGATACTTGATAGAGGATCCAAATCCCTTCAATATTTAAATAAAAAAATAGAGTTTGATGAGTATGTTAAAGTGTTTTTTAATATAATATTATTTTCCTCATAATATTATGTGTTATCTACTCCATTTACATAATATAAATTAAATATTAGACTACTCATACAGATAATGACTTCTTCACATGATGATGTTATCAATCCAAAGGAATGACACATGATTGATGCTATAACTATGGAATTATTAGGGGTTAACAAAATGTTGATAAAAAAAGCGCGATGTAACATAACTATGATAAATAAAATTATCAAGGAAAGGGTATAAAATTTATGGTTTGACGGAATCAAAACGACCAACCTGTTGACCCCAATGAGTCAATGTTCATTAGTTATGTTAGTATCACAATGAGAATTCATGTATATATTGATATAGATGCATGTCACTATATCTTTACTATATTGATGGAAACATTTGGGAATATATTAAGACTCTATTATGATATACTTTCTCTATTTTATCGAAAAAATATATAATGAAACATTGATTTAATTTTCATTATCCATTGTAGAGTTTGTTTATTTTAGATGATTTCTATAAGAAACATATCTTAATGGTTACTGGAAAAGCTCATAAAGGCTTCTAATAACTTCTTACAATGCATTATGTCAAGGATTCTTAGGAGAATGTAAACCCCCACCCACCAGTTATGTATGCACACATTATAAAATAGGATATAAGAAAATATTTCATTAGTCATCATGATGAGAAATCATTTCCAGTGAAATACAGTAAATGATATTTTATGTGACATTCTTTATTTTATCCACTTTGATTCAAAATTATTAATTTATAAAATAGTAAAGGAGTTATGATAAAAGAAAATTTGCAACAAAACCAATGTACCCCTACCATAAAGAAAGGATGGGGTATGCTTCACTTGAAAGGAAAATTTTATGTAATTAAAATATATAATAAACGTTTTATGAGATATAAATAAATATCTATTAATTTGTTTATATGTATAATCATGAATCAAAATTCAAAGACACTTTTATCCCACATCCTGTTCTTTGGAGGGAGGCTTGTGAAAATAAAGGGGGTGGAATAGTTGATGAAAATAAAAAAGCAGTATGGGAATCATGTATAAGTATGACATAAGAGTAATTCATTATGATTTATAATTGTATTACAAAACAATATCTATTTATGTTTGTATGTTTTTATATATTTAGTCAAAAATAATTAGGATCAAATATAACTGAATAAAAAGTTATTTTGTTATATTTAAAGTGGCTTGAACAATGTGGTCATGTTAAAGGTGCATGTTTTTTAGTGTTACCTCAAACATATTTTGAGAAGACAAATCTGAAAATAGATACAAATACTAAGATGAAAGTGATGCAGGCATAGATAGATTCTTTGAAATATATTATTATCTAGTCTGGTTTGGATTACCAATATATGAGAAATGATCAAAGTGAACCATCATTTGAATAAATATCGATATATGAAGATCCAAATGACCCTATTATATTTGAGGTTATCCCTTCCACTCAACCACTTACCTTAACCAAGTTAATCATTAATTTCATTACTCTTTCCCTTAAATGTGAATCAAACAAAATTTTAAAACTTTATATTACTAAAATTATGTAAGGTAAAGTTTTATGTGTTTTATATCTATAAAAACCATATATCACCTTTTTTCAAGGGTTATATTATATAATATCCCATGATATATAATACAAAACAAAAAAAACTCCCAAAAATATCACATGAGTGTGGGGATTGAAATAGATCATGAACCAAGCACTGAGTTTCATATTCCGCTTAATGATATAGATGTTACCTTGATCAATAATTATATTATAAATTTTGTATCATGGATATATAATCTTATAAATATACATGAGGTATGTCATTAAAAGAAATTTCAAATGAAAAACCTTTAAGAGTTGATGAAAAAATATTTGAAATTATTTATGTTTTTACATATTTATAAAATGATCAGGAAATAGAAAGTAAGATCAAGAAATTTTTTTTATTCAACCATGAAATGAAAGGGACCTTCCAGGATTACTATTTCCATATAAGTTCTACTTTCATATTTATTAATATTACAAGTTCATGAAAATTCAAAATTCAAAGATGGAAATGTGTCATATATTTAATATGAAGAATAAATATTTGTAGATTTCATTATATATGTGGTTGGTCTGGTGATTATAAATAAGATTATCAGGTCTGAATGGCTGGGAGTCTCAGTTGTGAATACATACATGAGGTACATTTTCAAAATTCGTCTATCCAAAAAATGATCTAATCTGTTCATTACAGTTAATAACTATTCATATTTTCTATAGGCATGTATATTACTACTATATAAAGGAAAAACCTTATGAAGCATGATTTGGACTCATTAATCCTTGTATCTTTTCTATGGATAAAAAATCTTTGGAATCGAATGGAATTGAAAAGACAAAAGATTTATTAAGTGAGGCATTTAAGAAAAATTAATAGATGAAATACTATTTTTGATGCCTATAATGCAATGGTAAAACTCTACAATATAATAATATAAAATATATTTTTTCTTTTTTCATTAATTTTTTCTTTGTTTTTTAGTAATAAATGGATACTCATCACAATCAATTTGGATACCATAAATGTTTATTTTTTGGATCCAATGCAAGGATTTCCATCAAATAGAACACACATGATGTCTATTATGAATTTTTAATTCATTTTAATCAACATTTTATAGATAAAATTCAAAATATAAGTTTTATTTTCTTTTTTTAGGAGATATTTTTTCTAATATAGAGATTTATAAATATATGATAAATCATGGTATGCATTCAGTAATTGGACATAAGTAGCCTATGGATTTCTTAAAATAGAAAAAAAGTAAGGTATATATATTAAGATTTAACTATCAAAACATATTTCAAAACAACTTACTTATTTGTTAAATGTTTCTGCAGTATTTGAAGTAAGATAATAATTATTATTATGGATGATACATTTGATAATTTATAAAATATGTCATATACCATCAGAAGAGTATCATCCATGGATAGGTAATTTCCACAAGTAATTATGATTTAACTAAAAATATAAGTTAATCATTTTTTTGGATATATTTTCTCAATACTACCAATATTGGAAATGATACACATACTCAAAAGAAGAAGCAAAATTGTTTAGAGATGAGTGGGTAGGGTATATTGTGTTAGAATGTTTTACGAAATCAAATTTAGGTGACTACCTATTATGTTTTTTATATACTATTGGATATGTCCTTAAATATGCATTTTGGATGTTAACCATTAGTATTTTAATTCTTATATATTATTTTTATCCATTTCTCAAGGAAAAATATAATGGAGGATTAGGCTCTACAGATTCTGGTAGAGCTAGAAACATGTATGAAGCTTCTCATTCTCGTGAAAGATTGTACTTTGAGGATAAAATTGAGATAACAGAGATAGGGAAATGGGTTAAGTATCGTTCTACCCAAAAATATGAAGATTTATTACCAACTGTTGGTCAAGTTACTTCCATGATCGTAGACTCATCATTTTCATTTTTTGTGTTCAATATAAAAGTGTTATTTTAGATTCAAACATGCATCACATAGCCAAAATTGAGAAAATAGACTTGGAATGTTTTAAAACATTAATAAAAATATCCATAAATCATTAGTGACATGTAATAATTAACCACATGTTAATATAATAAGTGATATATCTGGTAAGACTTGAAGTTCATTTTTTCAATATAAAAGTTTTGTTTTAGTTTAAAACGTACATCACTAGACAAAAAAGAGAAAACATAAACATATTATTTTCAAGAAAAATTATAATTATCCATGATTAATTTTTTATATATATTAATCAAACACACATAAATATGATACATGATGCTGTTTGTATGAGTTAAAGTACATATTTTAAATATAAAAGTGTCATTTTAGTTTAAAATGCGAATCACATAGCCAAAACCAAGAAAATGAGCTCATATTGTTTTTAAACATTAATAAAAAAGCTCCATTTTTTGATGATGTATAGTAATTGACGACACATATATCCAACACAAAATATTTCATATATGATTCAAATTGTATGTTTTCAATATAGAAGTACCATTTTAGTTTAAAACCTACCCCACCTAGCCAAAACCCATTAAATGAGCTCATATTATTTTCAAATTTTATAAAAATGATCCATAATTAATTTTTCATGTATGTAAATCAAAAAAATGTCAATATGACACATGATGTGGTAAATATGACTCAAAGTGTGTGTTTTCAATATAAAAGTGTCATTTTATTTTATAACATGTGTCACTAGCCAGTATTGAGAAAATGAGATTATATTGTTTTTAAAAATTTAGATAAATTATTCATAATTTATTTGTGACATGTATTAATCAACCGCACATCAATCTGACACATGATGTATTAGATATAGTTATAGGTGTCTGGTTTTAATATAGAAGTACCATTTTAATTTAAAATGCATGTCATATAGCCAAACTAAGAAAACAAGCTCATATTGTTTTTGAACATTAAGAAAAATATCCATGATTCATTTCTAATGTGTAGGAATTGATCGCACGTAATTATGATAAATGATGTGATTAGTATGACTCTATGTTCATGTTTTTAATATAAAAGTTCTATTTTAGTTTAAAATGTGCATCACATAGTAAAAATTGATCAAAAAATCTCATATTGTTTTTTAAATTTAGGTTAATGGTCCATAATTAATTTTTGAATTTTATGAATAAATTTCATGTCAATATGGAACATGATGTGGTAATTATGATTGAATGTTCATGTTTCCAATATAATAGTGTCATTTTAGTTTAAAATTCATATCACAATCTAAAACCAAGAAGAAAAGATGATATTTTTTTTCAAACATTAACAAAAATATCCATAATTCAATTGTGATGTTTAGTAATTTACCATGCATCAATCTAACACATGATGTTGTTAGTAGGACTTGAAGTGTGATTCTACAATATATAAGTGTCATTTAATTTTAAAACATGTGTCACTGGACAAAACTAAGAAAACAATCTTGGTTTATTTTTAAACATTGTGAAAATGATACATAATTCATTTGAGACATGTAGAAATTGACCACACGTCAATTTGACACATTATTTGGATGGTATGACATAAAGTGCATGTTTTCAATATAGAATTTCCATTTAAGTTTATAACATGCATCACATAACCAAAACTAAGAAAACAAGATTGGATTGTTTTCAAACTTGATGAAAACAATCTAAAATTCATTTTTTATGTGTAGAAGTATACTGCATGTCAATATGATACATAGAGTGACCAGTATGACTTGAAAAGTGGGGTTTCTGTTTAAAATTGATATTTTAGTTTAAAACACACATCATATACTCAAATTTGAGAAAACACATCCATATTTTTTTGATACATTATAAAAAGGATCCATAAGTCATTTGTGAGATGTATGAATTGACAACATATCAATTTGACACATTATTTGGATGATATGACTTGAAGTGAATATTTTCAATATATAAGTTCCATTTAAGTTTTAAACATATTTCACATATCCAAAATTAAGAAAACGATCTGGGGTTGTTTTCAATCTTTAGGAAAACAATCCATAATTCATTTTTGATGTGTTGGAGTCAACCACACATCAATCTGACACATGATGTGTCTAGTATGACTCAAATTACTTGTTTTAAATAAAAAAGTATCATTTTAGTTTAAAACAAGTATCACTAGGAAAAAAAATGAGAAAATGATACTAGGTTATTTTTAAACTTTAGGAAAATAGTCGATAATTAATTTGTGACATATAACAATTTACCACAAATCAATTCAACGCATGATGTGGTTGATAAGACATGAAGTGTGTGTTTTTAATGTAAAAGTTTTTTTAGTTTAAAACGTGTATCATATATCCAAAAAATGATCAAATGAGATCATATTGTTTTAAAAAAATTAGGTTAACAATCCATAATTCATTTTTGGTGTGTAATAATCAACCAAACATCAATCTAACACACGATGTGGTTGGTATGACTCAAAGTATGTGTTTTTAATATAAAAGCGTCATTTTTTTAAAATAAATATCACATAGAAAAAACTGAGAAAATGGGATTATATTATATTAAAAATTTAGGAAAACAATCCATAACTCATTTTATGATGTGAAGGAATTGACTGTGCATCAATATGATTCATGATTATTTGATAATATCATTAATATATACAGTAATTATCAATATAATATATCATATGTGGATTATATAACATTAATTTTATTTTTATTTTTTTATTTTTTTATATATTTCTACTAAAATTAATATTGGTTTTATTTTAGGGACAATATTTTATATGAGTGTTGATCTTTGGAGAAATCCAGCTATAAGATTTATGATTTTGTATATTGGTTGTAATTTTTTTATTAATTATACATATCAAATCATTTAAAAAAATTATGAGAATTTTGAATTTAAATGATAATAAAATGTTATATTTTAATTTCATTTTTATTTTTTGTATATTTTTATTTCTATATATTTGGTATTTCATTAGGATTGCTATTATAGGGTTGTTGTAGGTTTGTAGAACTTGTGTGGCCTTTATTATCCCTTTTCCTATTACTGATAAAGGTCTCATTTATCAGTTCTAGAAAAATCACTGATAAATTCTCCATTTATCATTTCTAAAAGAAAACAATGATAAAGGACCACTTTTTGATCGTTTTATTTTAGAACTAATAAATCCACCCTTTATCCGCTCTTTCTTTAAGTGCTTATAATGGGGGCCTTTTTCAACACTTTTCCTAGTACTAATAAAGGTTTCATGATTTAACATCTCTTATATTTTTTGTTCTTTCATTCATAGAAAAACAGCTTTTATAGAACAATTAAAGGCCTCATATGTAATAATTACATTCCTTGTGTGGAAAATTAATACATGAAAGATTAATCCCACACCTAAAACAAATCTGTATTTGAAACAAAACATCAATGTTTCAAATAAAATTATGATATTTCCATCCCAAAAAGATCATATAGAGTCTAAAATAATAAAATTCATTTGAGAAAATCTGGGATCTTAATGGGAATGAAGAGATCGTAGTCACAATATAGGCAATAAAGATAGAGGTTTCATTAGTGGCAGCGAAGGAGAACTTATCTAACTTGGATCCATTTTTATTTGGAGCCAGGACAAGGAGTAATAAATCAAAACTATCAAGGAGGATCATGAATCTAGATGTAAGGTCATCTATTATGTGACTGAGAAGGAAGAATATGGGATGGATAAAGCCAATGTTGGGCTCTTTCATGGATCTGATGTCAGGGTGTCTCTCTATAATGATGGAACGTACAAAGGAGAGGGTGAATACATTTACAACATGATATCCTTCATGAGAAAAAAAACACAGATAATAAGGGGTAGATACTAAGAGATGAGGGAGAGAATATTACATTATGGTATGAAGAAGGTTTTTAGATTAAGATGTTAGAGATAGAGAGGATGGTGATGTTTGGGTTGGAGAAATGTAGTGGGAGGTGGATGGGGATGGGAATGATGGGGCATGGAGTTAGGCAAGGATCAAGGGGTGATGGGAGTGATGATATGAGATGTGATGGATAAAATATAAGGAGTGGGTATGGATCATAATAGATGGAAGGTTTAAGATAAAACAAAAAAATGGGGTTATGTGAGCCCATGATCTAACCTAGGCTCATATAGGTAAAGTCGTATATGTATAAACATATTTGTATATGTTCATATACACCCATTTTAAAAATTGGTACACAAATGTGAACATCAATCATACCATAGCCACATGTGAACATGGACCATATTCTAACCACACATTATCTTGGAAATTACATAGTTCAGGGCTTATTTTGGCATTCCTACCTCTTTTGATTACCTCTGGTGAACCACATTCATCACAAACTTAATTCACAAAAAATCCTCTCAAGGGAAAGGTAGAACAAAAACATACCCAGGCATAAAAATTGATTAGAAATTCACTCTCGATGATCCTGAAATAATAATCTACTATAAATCCACTCTTAGTAATTCTTGAATAGCCAGGATGAATAACACATGATTCTAATTTATTCTCCCATTGATGATGAATCTCTCAGGTAATGAATCAAGAACTAGTCTGCCTTTCCCTCAGGCAATCAAGTAACTAAGCATCTTACCCTTGGGAATCAAATATAAATATACATATTGTAATCAGGAATCAAGTGATTGTGCATATATACATTAGGTAGTGTGTACCCATGCATCTATCCCTTGGGTGGTGTTTTCCATGCATCAAGCCCTCAGATGGTATATACCATGAATTTAGTTTTCAAGAGGTATGCAACCTTTCATATAGTCCTCAAACGGTATATTACCATGAAACTTTCCCTTGGTAAGTACATAACCGTGCACTTAACCCTCATGCATCAAAATTAATAAAGTGTTATAACAGGTTAAAATAATAATCAATCCATGTATAATACCAAGAACCAAACATGCCAAACATATTTTTAAAATCCATATTGGTCAATTCATAAAATATCCAATTATTATGCCATTTACTCCATATAACAATTCATTAAATAATTAAAAATACAATCAATTACCATTTTATTCCAAGTTGCCAATTATCACCATAATTGAAATGATTCCATTTCACTTATCATTCAAGATCAATTACCATTACACTTGTCATCATATCCATATTTCATCAAGCCTTTATAGTAATTACAATTACATGTCAATTTAACTCTTTTAATCCATGTGATTCATTATCAAGTAAATTATCATAATTACTAGGTTTTTTCAATTCCATTTCGAGAAAATTATCCTTTTTAATCCATTCTATTAACAATTCTCAATTCAATGCTGAGATCTAGGTTTTTACATTCTAAGTTCAAATTTAAGGTCAATAGTTGGAACACCTCTCGAGTGGCCTCCATTCTCGATCTCAATAGTAAAAAATTCAACGAGACCTGATAGAGGTCAAATTATATGGGTTTATCAATTACAATAGGTTACCAATTAGTATATTTTATACACATAGCAAGTCGGTATAATCGCATACATTGCACATACTAAAAAATCAAAATAGAATTTAGGAAGTTAATCTAAACCACCCACATCATGTAACAAAGAATAATGAATCCAAGATCAAGGGCCAAATCAATATAAAACACAAATATCTACTGTGCATAGAGATTGAAACACCTTTTCGAGGATAGAAGAAGAGGATCTATAGATAAAACAAGAGTATTTCACCAAACACAATAGAGACATGCCAATTTTGGATCTCTATATCAAAGAATGGATGACGAACCAAGGGTATTGGAGAAGCTTCTAGAGACTTGGAGAGCCATTAATATTCATAAATCTGGATTTAGGGTAAAATTTGAGGTTATGACGTAGTTAAAATGGGTTTTGGGGCCAAAATATATCTTAACCCTTCTTAATCCCTGCCTAGCCTGAAACCATTGGCTAGACAGTGGTGTCCTCTAGTGTGCCTATATGGTTGGGAACCCCAATAGTTGCCTAGTGGGTCTCTTATAAGAGACCCAATATGGACATCCCCATAGGCTATAGAGTGGAAAAAATTGGATTTTGGTGACAGTGCAACTCCTTTTGGGTTTCATTCCAAGGATAAACTCCCACTATCTTAGTTCTCTGAGTCCCTGACACCTTTGAAGGCTTTTTTACACTAGAAAAAAATATCAAACATGAAACTTAATAGGTTCAACCAAAAATTAAAATAGAACACACCTGGGTAAAATATGGGATCTTACATATTTATCCATCATGTTCATCTAGCACACCACATGTCCTGGATCACAACCCAATTGTTTTACAATATGATACATAGCTTTGCTACTCATTTAACATCACATCATGTCTACCCTTATAGACTAACCCCTCTATGACAGCCCTAATACACAAGGAATGGTACGAAAACCCATTTTTATACCCTTCAAGATAAAAATGGTAGGATTCAAAGGCCCAACTCAGTCCCTACCCACTAATTCTAAACTGAATCGGTCACCCCATGGTGACTTCTCATCCCATGGTCCCTACTTGACCCAAGTCTCAGTAGTGTGGTCCAATTTCAATTCTAATTCCTATATCACTATCTTATTCCTGATGCCAAAGTACCATTCCCCCTAAACCCATGTCCCTATGATGCTTTTCTTCAAGCCTTAGGCACTCATATCTCATGGACCATGCTTTGGTTCCATCTCATATCTTCAATTGGATATCTCTAAGCCTATCAACCAAATGAAACCCTACTCACGACACCATATTAATCCCCTAAGGACTTACCATGCTCACTGCATGCACCAACACCACTTCCCACCCTTAATAGGGTGTTCCCAACCATGCATGAGATGAAACATTGTCTCATCCATCACCCAAAATCCTTATCCCACCATGAATTTCATATTCTCCATAAGATATATAACATAGGTTATCCAAACCCATATTGATCTCAATGACCTACTTTGACCCCTCTCACACCAAATTTGCACCCTTGAACTATTGGTTATGTAAGCTTTGAGAGACTCTAATTATTTTTTGCCTGACAAAGAACTCAGTCCATGCTTAGGGGGCCCTCTAACATCCAATTCCTCCATTTAGGGAACCCAAAGTCCCTATCCAATTTACCTAAACCCAAATACCCATGTAGGAATACACAATCATACATAAAAATTCATATCATTGAGTAATATAGGGACCACCTCCCTCATCCATGGAGTTACCCATTTAGCCATTCTCCCCAAATCTATCCAAGCCCACCCAAGCGTCATCATGTTTTTGATCCCACCATCTCATACCATTAACCATAAATAATTAATTATAACCATTTTTAATCAAATAAACAAAAAAATAAATATGAAATAACCATATAAAAAATTACATAGTCATTTAACAACACTAAAACAATAACCAACGAAGTACCGGAAGTCCATGGAATAATCCTAACACCACTTTGATAAAAATAACTATTAATCAACACCCATTCATCTAATATTTTAATCAAATTAAATTTAAAACGCCTAATAAATTTTTCATAAAACATACCCCAATAAAAACAATGAGATACATCATGCGTACATCACTCCATGGTTTCCTCTATACACTGTATGAAAATAACCAATGGTTTATGAATATTACACCATGCTTTGGTGGAATCATCATCAAAACCCTAACATAAAACCATAGAAAACCTAGGGAAACCCCGAAGAATAATAAGAATGAGAGAAAGGGAAATTGGTCATTCCTCAAATAATAGTAGAAAACACCACCAATAACACCCCTCATCAAAGTTTTATAAGGGAGGAAGGATGAGGGGAGGATTTAGCCAAAATATACCTCCTCACATGGACGTATAAAAAATAGAAAAAATGAAGGTTGATCCAGGAAAGATATGTTTACCCCTGGTTAAAAAAAACTACCATAGGGCATGTTGTAGCATAAATTATAACGTCACAGTGAAATGCCCAAACCCGAGGTCAAATTATGAAAAAACCATGATGGGTATTGAATAATATCCCTCCCTAATGTATAACCCAAAAAACATGATTGGGTTCTTTATGGTACAATTCCCCTAGTTTGTGGCATGACACCTTTTCCTCAAGGAACCATCATAGTAGAGTGCCTTAGGCTATAGCTTGATCTTCCATAACTCTAGAACATAATTATATACAGCTTATTTATCACATCACAATATCCCCACTTTGGCATGATCTATTACTTGTATAAAACACTATCACCTTAATAACATTTGACCACATTGTGGACTACCCCCTCAACTATGTGTCAACTAGTCCCACTCACACCATATTGCAATGACTTTATTTCATTGTGGTTTGTCACATGCGGTAAAATTTAATATCAAATCCTAAAATACCCATGGCCTCTTCTAACACCTGATACCCTAGACATAAAATAGAAATAGCCTAAAAGTAATAACCAAGGAACATAGAACATGGTCCAAGACAATAAATTCAAACTCCATTTTCTCCTAGATCTATAAAATTAAAATTTACCTAGAATTTACTAACTAGTAATGACACATGTCATTACAAAAATGAGTCATAACTAAAGTGAAATTGTTGGAGACGTAGTATGAAACACAAAATCACCTGTCATAAACACTATTATTATGTTATGTTTCAATATAAGCATTGCATGACTATCAAAACATGTGTTTTATCCCTATATCACTTCCTATAATAAATATCATATGAATATAACTGGTTATGTTATATATAAATTGTAGAGACCCTATAAGGCCCCAGCCTTAAACCTTACTTAATCTTGAGTTATTACAAGATTACACATTGAGGATCTTTTCAGGTTTAGAGTTTTAGAGAATTAGATCATGAAACTTGCATTACATTCTACATTTAAACAAAGTGGTTACATAAAAGACAATATTCATTCTTCCCATCAACGGAAACCTATTTAAAATAAAACACGGATTCTTTCTTGACACATCCTTGACACTATCATCACATCATGTACCTTTCCCTTGACCTGTGAAAAACATTTCAAAAACTTGGGATGAGCATAAAAAGCTCAGTAAGGGTTATAAAAACATGAGTTCATAAATACATAAGAATGAAATCATGCTTTACCCATAAAACATAGGCATATCAAATCATGAATAAATCATAGAAAACATAAGACATAAAGGTAACTTGAGGCATTCATAACATTCTTACGTAGGGAGTAACCCTCTTGGTTACGTTTGGAATACCCATCACAGTATATTCCCTAAAAATCTCTTCGGAGAAACCTTAACGTTTCACTCCTTCGCGTTACCCAATGCATTGGAGAGCTATATCGGGCTCACCTGCCCTTAGTTTATCACGGAACCACCCGTTTTCATAACAATGCCCAAGAACCATAACATAAACGTATCACATAAAACATGCATAAAGGAAACAAAACATTTCCACATTTCAATCACAATATAACATTTTAGTATTTTGAAATAATGAATCCAAAAAGAAACCATTTCCAAAACCATTTAAAACATTTAATAAAAATATTTTTGAATCAAAGTGTCCCATACCACCTTGAAGCTTAAAATTTTAAACCATTAATATCCATATAAATAAATCCTTAAAACCATTTTGAAAACATGGATATTAATAAGAACAAATAATTAAAACATTTAAAACGATATTTTGGTTAAAGGGGTTTTACCAAAATTATAGACACTTGAATACAATAATTGAGGAATAACATTTAGTCAGAACTTTATAATATCATGAGAACAAATGGATTCATGATATAATACTCCAAAGGACAGTATATACACCATATAAGAGTGAATTGGTGCATAACAACAATGAACCCTCAATAGAAATGTCAAATGTGACGAAATCCCTTATAAAGAAGGTATCCTTAAATTAAGGACAAATCAATCTCAAAAATATGTGTGAAAAATATAAATACACTCAATATAAGTGGATATTAAGTGTAAAACAATAAAAGGACATTCACATATATTCAATGGATGACATATTCAATGACTACATGTTGAACCCAAAGAAATCGAAATTGGGTTAAAAAGTTCCCTTGACAGCCTAACGGCATCACATCAAAATGAGTTGATGAGAGATAAAAAGTGTATCTCATCACTTGGACATAAAATTTACATCGATAAGGATATATGATAGCATATCCCAACATAACAATATGTAAATTAAAAGACCCAACAAAAGAAGTCTTTTAAAAAAAAAGAGGAGGGTGAAAGGTTCCCTTACCGACTTGGGTATCTTTCAAAACATACACCCCATGAAAGAAAGACAATAGGTCATTGATGTAAATACTCATAAACGAAAGTATATTACACAAAGAGTAGAATAAAGGGCAGTACATACACCACTCAATGGAATTTGTGGCAAATGTAGCATAAATCTCATGGGAATGAAAGTGGGATGAAAAATCCCTTACAAAAGTTCGGCAGCCTAACGGCGCCACTCAAAACGTCCAAAATGGATTGATGAGAGAGAATAGGGTCTCTCATCACATGAACATAAAAATTACAGTAGGAGTAATATAAAAGAACATCCCAATCATAATAAAGATGAGCTTAAAAGAAATGACATAAAAGAGTGTACTTATAAAGAAAGAGAGTTGTAGGATCCCTTACCTCGGGTCCGACTTGACTTGATCGTTCTTTAATCTCCTGAATAATAAACTTGAGTTAATTTCTACTTCCTTAAGAACCTTTTTCAAGTTCATTATTCCTTTTATACCACTTATTACCATGTCATAAACATAATGTAATCATTTAAGTTAATAATATTTGTTTTGCCGATATTTGGTTCTTAAGTCGAAAGTGGACTTCTTACAATTACATGTTGTTCGTGTGGCCAAATGTTTATTATAAACAGAATTGTATTCATGATGTAGATATCATATATGTCATATATATCCAGTACATGCATGCATTTATAACATTACATAATCATTTAGAGGTAAGAAATGAAATGCACCGTTCATGGAGACGGTAAGCCGTACGTACGCATGAACGCTACTTCCATTTCTATTTCATTGTTTATAGAATGGAATCATAATGATATAAAGGTATATTATAATTACAGTATAATATCATATATAAAATCATAGTACCATCCTTTATACATCCCACATATGGTTTTTAATGAATCAAATCACTTTGAGGAGGCGGTAGTCCGCACTTCCTAAAATGAAGATATCGCGTATACCCATAATGGAAGCCATAAAGGTAAGACACAAATGAAAAATACAGAAGCATAAGTAAAACATAAACATATTATATATCATATATAAAAATAGTGACATCATAATGGCCACCTTTGAAGGTGTTAAATGAGTATTGAACAATCATCGTTTCGGGAGGCAGAATTTCGCCATCCACGGAAACCGTATGTTCTTTAACCATTTGATGCAGTTGTGTGAGAGTGTAGCTCAAATAAATATTATAACAACATCCTATTATATTGAAGATACTGGTGTTGTTTCAAAAGAAGTAAATAAAAAGAGTTTAGGGGGTTGGAGAAGCAAAATAAAACAAATGAACATGAGAGAATGAATTACCTTTAAAAGTGTAACTCCTTTTGATTTAAGCCTAAAGGCTTCCTTTGAAAGGATTCTGCCCAAAGGGAGTCCTCTAGGATGAGGAGAGGGATGTGGAGAGAGCAAATGGACAGGGGTTGGCCGAGCCAAAGGCTTTAGAAGTGTATGGAATGAGGTAGAGGTGGGGGCCTTTTATAAGAGGAGAGGAGGGGCACTTTTGGGAAGTAAAGAAATATTACTTTATTTGAAAATGTATTTCGGTTTTAAAAGGTCCCACATTGATATAGGTCGTGGTTAAGGTGATAAGGCTTCGAAATCCACTCATCCAATAAGTTTTGGCCATGTGTAGTTCATAGATTTTACATTATCTTTCCATTTTATTTAAATCGTCAAATAATGATGTCATCGTTAAATCATTATTATGTCATAAATAATTTAATTTATATAATGTCTAAAAATTATAAAGGAAATACTATGATGTAGGAAATCGTTTTAGCTTTCCAATGACTATTTATAATCAAAATTTGGACTTGTTTAACCCCACTTAAAAATTGTTTTAGTAAAACATATCATGTTTGTGTCAATTTTTCTTTTACATTAAATAAAATGTTATTTATGTCATTTCCCAACCAAAGTGGATCCATGGGGTCCCCAAGTTGACCCATGGCTTGTCTTGGTCGGCCATGACACAACCAATAAGGTTGGGACATGTGTCTAGGTCATTTTATATTATTAAAGCATTATTTATACCTTAAACTACCCTAATTACCACTAATCGCGATTAAGAACTTAATGAGTTACTATTCACCAAAAAATTATTATAATCTCATTGAACCACATTTTACTTCTTAATGACAATCATTTATGTCGGATTTTCAAAATTCAATACACATTAGTGGTAAAATTTCATTTAACTGAAAAATCAGTTTGCTTGATTACCACTTAGTGGTTTCACTATTCATCAAAAATTGAAGTTTTTCAGAAAAATCCCAAAAATTCACCCTAAGCTATAATTGATATTCCGAATTCAAAAATGAAGTCCATTTTACAAAATTCAAAACATATTAGTCACATTAATTAATTTAATAATTAATTCCCGCTGTCAGCGCAAATAGCGTGTTTTCATAAAACAATAAGTATCAAAAGATTGACAGTAGTTTAAGTCTGATTTCAAAGTGAAATTAATTCCAACGACCACTATTGGATTTAATGGTAAAAATATTTTCAAATTTCACTTTAAAAACAATTCAAAATATTATCTAATCATATAAATAAATTAGATTAAAAAGTGGTTTTGAACTAAAATACAACATTTTACACTATTCATTAAAAAAAATGAACCTTATCGGAAAGATACCAAAAAATTACACAAAGTAAAATTTGATGTCCCGATTCTTAGTAAGAGTTTTATTTGGTCGAAAATAATGTTTAAGAGTGAACAAAACTATATTTAATTATCGTTCAACATCAAAAGGTGATAAGTGAACCTTTAGTGAAAACTAGGGCATATACGCCTAAAATTGAATTCTTTCCGTATTTTAAGCCTCTATCCTTTATTGGATAAATGTAAAAACATATAAAAACATATATAATCATATCTTAGTTGTTTCTATCCATTCCCTCCAATACAATGGATACATGTTAACTACCATTTAAAATTATTTTATTAGAGTGCAACGTAAGATTCCCAAGAAACTCGTTGTTGCGTGTTGGGTACGCCATCGAGCATAGCATCCCCTTTAAAGTCATTTAAATATTTTATTCACAAATATGGATAAATATGAAATGTCATATTCTTTATTTACTTGGGATGTTACATCCTTCCCCCCTTTTGGGAATTGCGTCCTCGCAATTTTAAAATTGCGCTTGGAAACATCCTTGAAAGTCCCACATCGGAACAAAAGTCGGTAAAACAAACACTTTAAAATAAAGAAAGATAAGTACAAAGGTCACCCGAGTTAACCCATACTAGGATTCCAAGTATGAAAATATGGACATGGAGGAGAAAACATAGGGTCATGTTCTTATGGAGAGTGATATAAAACATGTTTAGGAGAAAGTTAACAATGAGAAAATCACAAACTTGTGATGGGTTAAACGGTATTCGATTCCCCAATAGGAAAAGTTAATATACAACATTTTTGTTTTAAGTTACTTTTTATTGAGGAATTTATTCATAAGGAAACATAATCACTTATCATATTGACTTTCAACCTTTATTATATTCCTTACACAAACTCATATTTTCTCCAAAAGACGAGTATTTAGGAAGACTTGTTCACATTAAGAGTACTATAATCAAATTCTAGAGAATCACCTAATCCACAAAATAGAACTATATACTTCCCATGTCTTTAGACTTTAACCAAATCCAAAACCAAAAAGGCTAGTACAATATCAGATAATTTAGAAAAGGATAACCCCTTATAAAAAGAAAATCTATTCTTAATCTCCAAAATTTGTCCAACAAAACCCAAAGTTCAAAGAGGACCATCCGATAAACAATTTGTCCATAAAATTCTTCAAAGTAAACCAATATAAGATTGAAACCCAAATATTTGAAGGATTTAGTCACATAGTCTTCCAAGTTAAATCGTAACATTTATCTCCAAACAACATCAGTTGCTCCTAAAGTCTCACATTGAAAAGTAATTATCCTAATCACATATCCTCCATGATAGGTTAATCATTTTCATAAATAACCCAAAATCAACTTACTCTTAATTCATAAAATCATATAACTAAAAAGAATCAGTCAAACTAACCAGGGACTTCACGTAGTCCAGTGGTAGGCGATAAATAACAGTCGCACTTTGGTTGTGGGTTCGATTCTCGCAGCTTTGTCCGACGCGACGGGTTGTCACACGGTCTGCGTGTTGTCCTTTTTTCAAAACTATATAATTCTCAAAACATTCCCCAAAACTAGATAAAATCTTCAGAAATATTCACTACATATTTTAACCTCAATTTTATCTCATGCCTTCCACTTCAATCATAACATTTAGTAACCCATAATTACCTCAAAAGTCAGGATCATATAAACCCTAATGGTTACCTTAATAATTATTACCTGAATTTCCACATCGAGTTGGCCATCTCGTACATGATGCATTAGAGAACTCACCAAGGTTGAAGTGGTTGATCATGACTCCTTGATAGTTGGTTTAGAACAACCATGAGATTCCTCATTGAATCCCCCATCTCATCCAGTCTCTTAATCAGAGAACCACCACAGTTTCCTTCAAACCCATTGTCACATTGGTACCTGCTAGATCCAGCCATTTACTAAAACCAAAAAGGTCAGTGTGAGTATATCAACAAAACCATCATGTACTAACGAGGAAGGTAAACACTAAGATATACTTACTCATTTACTTTATCTAAAACTAGGACTCTTTTTGAAATCCTAACCATTATGGTAATGTCACTTATGCTTAAAGAGTACCCTAACCTCTAAAGTTATCTAAACCGACCTTTGATACCAACTATAAGGCCCCAGCCTTAAACCTTACTTAATCTTGAGTTATTACAAGATTACACATTGAGGATCTTTTCAGGTTTAGAGTTTTAGAGAATTAGATCATGAAACTTGCATTACATTCTACATTTAAACAAAGTGGTTACATAAAAGACAATATTCATTCTTCCCATCAACGGAAACCTATTTAAAATAAAACACGAATTCTTTCTTGACACATCCTTGACACTATCATCACATCATGTACCTTTCCCTTGACCTGTGAAAAACATTTCAAAAACTTGGGATGAGCATAAAAAGATCAGTAAGGGTTATAAAAACATGAGTTCATAAATACATAAGAATGAAATCATGCTTTACCCATAAAACATAGGCATATCAAATCATGAATAAATCATAGAAAACATAAGACATAAAGGTAACTTGAGGCATTCATAACATTCTTACGTAGGGAGTAACCCTCTTGGTTACGTTTGGAATACCCATCACAGTATATTCCCTAAAAATCTCTTCGGAGAAACCTTAACGTTTCACTCCTTCGCGTTACCCAATGCATTGGAGAGCTATATCGGGTTCACCCGCCCTTAGTTTATCACGGAACCACCCGTTTTCATAACAATGCCCAAGAACCATAACATAAACGTATCACATAAAACATGCATAAAGGAAACAAAACATTTCCACATTTCAATCACAATATAACATTTTAGTATTTTGAAATAATGAATCCAAAAAGAAACCATTTCCAAAACCATTTAAAACATTTAATAAAATGATTTTTGAATCAAAGTGTCTCATACCACCTTGAAGCTTAAAATTTTAAACCATTAATATCCATATAAATAAATCCTTAAAACCATTTTGAAAACATGGATATTAATATGAACAAATAATTAAAACATTTAAAACGATATTTTGGTTAAAGGGGTTTTACCAAAATTATAGACACTTGAATACAATAATTGAGGAATAACATTTAGTCAGAACTTTATAATATCATGAGAACAAATGGATTCATGATATAATACTCCAAAGGACAGTATATACACCATATAAGAGTGAATTGGTGCATAAAAACAATGAACCCTCAATAGAAATGTCAAATGTGACGAAATCCCTTATAAAGAAGGTATCCTTAAATTAAGGACAAATCAATCTCAAAAATATGTGTGAAAAATATAAATACACTCAATATAAGTGGATATTAAGTGTAAAACAATAAAAGGACATTCACATATATTCAATGGATGACATATTCAATGACTACATGTTGAACCCAAAGAAATCGAAATTGGGTTAAAAAGTTCCCTTGACAGCCTAACGGCATCACATCAAAATGAGTTGATGAGAGATAAAAAGTGTATCTCATCACTTGGACATAAAATTTACATCAATAAGGATATATGATAGCATATCCCAACATAACAATATGTAAATTAAAAGACCCAACAAAAGAAGTCTTTTAAAAAAAAGAGGAGGGTGAAAGGTTCCCTTACCGACTTGGGAATCTTTCAAAACATACACCCCATGAAAGAAAGACAATAGGCCATTGATGTAAATACTCATAAACTAAAGTATATTACACAAATAGTAGAATAAAGGGCAGTACATACACCACTCAATGGAATTTGTGGCAAATGTAGCATAAATCTCATGGGAATGAAAGTGGGATGAAAAATCCCTTACAAAAGTTCGGCAGCCTAACGGCGCCACTCAAAACTTCCAAAATGGATTGATGAGAGAGAATAGGGTCTCTCATCACATTAACATAAAAATTACAGTAGGAGTAATATAAAAGAACATCCCAATCATAAGAAAGATGAGCTTAAAAGAAATGACATAAAAGAGTGTACTTATAAAGAAAGAGAGTTGTAGGATCCCTTACCTCGGGTCCGACTTGACTTGATCGTTCTTTAATCTCCTGAATAATAAACTTGAGTTAATTTCTACTTCCTTAAGAACCTTTTTCAAGTTCATTATTCCTTTTATACCACTTATTACCATGTCATAAACATAATGTAATCATTTAAGTTAATAATATTTGTTTTGCCGATATTTGGTTCTTAAGTCGAAAGTGGACTTCTTACAATTACATGTTGTTCGTGTGGCCAAATTTTTATTATAAACAGAATTGTATTCATGATGTAGATATCATATATGTCATATATATCCAGTACATGCATGCATTTATAACATTACATAATCATTTAGAGGTAAGAAATGAAATGCACCGTTCATGGAGACGGTAAGCCGTACGTACGCATGAACGCTACTTCCATTTCTATTTCATTGTTTATAGAATGGAATAATAATGATATAAAGGTATATTATAATTACAGTATAATATCATATATAAAATCATAGTTCCATCCTTTATACATCCCACATATGGTTTTTAACGAATCAAATCACTTTGAGGAGGCGGTAGTCCGCACTTCCTAAAATGAAGATATCGCGTATACCCATAATGGAAGCCATAAAGGTAAGACACAAATGAGAAATACAGAAGCATAAGTAAAACATAAACATATTATATATAATATATAAAAATAGTGACATCATAATGGCCACCTTTGAAGGTGTTAAATGAGTATTGAACAATCATCGTTTCGGGAGGCAGAATTTCGCCATCCACGGAAACCGTATGTTCTTTAACCATTTGATGCAGTTGTGTGAGAGTGTAGCTCAAATAAATATTATAACAACATCCTAGTATATTGAAGATACTGGTGTTGTTACAAAAGAAGTAAATAAAAAGAGTTTAGGGGGTTGGAGAAGCAAAATAAAACAAATGAACATGAGAGAATGAATTACCTTTAAAAGTGTAACTCCTTTTGATTTAAGCCTAAAGGCTTCCTTTGAAAGGATTCTGCCCAAAGGGAGTCCTCTAGGATGAGGAGAGGGATGTGGAGAGAGCAAATGGGCAGGGGTTGGCCGAGCCAAAGGCTTGAGAAGTGTATGGAATGAGGTAGAGGTGGGGGCCTTTTATAAGAGGAGAGGAGGGGCACTTTTGGGAAGTAAAGAAATATTACTTTATTTGAAAATGTATTTCGGTTTTAAAAGGTCCCACATTGATATAGGTCGTGGATAAGGTGATAAGGCTTCGAAATCCACTCATCCAATAAGTTTTTGCCATGTGTAGTTCATAGATTTTACATTATCTTTCCATTTTATTTAAATCGTCAAATAATGATGTCATCGTTAAATCATTATTATGTCATAAATAATTTAATTTATTTAATGTCTAAAAATTATAAAGGAAATACTATGATGTAGGAAATATTTTTAGCTTTCCAATGACTATTTATAATCAAAATTTGGACTTGTGTAACCCCACTTAAAAATTGTTTTAGTAAAACATATCATGTTTGTGTCAATTTTTCTTTTACATTAAATAAAATGTTATTTATGTCATTTCCCAACCAAAGTGGATCCATGGGGTCCCCAAGTTTACCCATGGCTTGTCTTGGTCGGCCATGACACAACCAATAAGGTTGGGACATGTGTCTAGGTCATTTTATATTATTAAAGCATTATTTATACCATAAACTACCCTAATTACCACTAATCGCGATTAAGAACTTAATGAGTTACTATTCACCAAAAAATTATTATAATCTCATTGAACCACATTTTACTTCTTAATGACAACCATGTATGTCGGATTTTCAAAATTCAATACACATTAGTGGTAAAATTTCATTTAACTGAAAAATCAGTTTGCTTGATTACCACTTAGTGGTTTCACTATTCATCAAAAATTGAAGTTTTTCAGAAAAATCCCAAAAATTCACCCTAAGCTATAATTGATATTCCGAATTCAAAAATGAAGTCCATTTTACAAAATTCAAAACATATTAGTCACATTAATTAATTTAATAATTAATTCCCGTTGTCAGCGCAAATAGCGTGTTTTCATAAAACAATAAGTACCAAAAGATTGACACTAGTTTAAGTCTGATTTCAAAGTGAAATTAATTCCAAAGACCACTATTGGATTTAATGGTAAAAATATTTTCAAATTTCACTTTAAAAACAATTCAAAATATTATCTAATCATATAAATAAATTAGATTAAAAAGTGGTTTTGAACTAAAATACAACATTTTACACTATTCATTAAAAAAAATGAACCTTATCGGAAAGATACCAAAAAATTACACAAAGTAAAATTTGATGTCCCGATTCTTAGTAAGAGTTTTATTTGGTCCAAAATAATGTTTAAGAGTGAACAAAACTATATTTAATTATCGTTCAACATCAAAAGGTGATAAGTGAACCTTTAGTGAAAACTAGGGCATATACGCCTAAAATTGAATTCTTTCCGTATTTTAAGCCTCTATCCTTTATTGGATAAATGTAAAAACATATAAAAACATATATAATAATATCTTAGTTATTTCTATCCATTCCCGCCAATACAATGGCTACATGTTAACTACCATTTAAAATTATTTTATTAGAGTGCAACGTAAGATTCCCAAGAAACTCGTTGTTGCGTTTTGGGTACGCCATCGAGCATAGCATCCCCTTTAAATTCATTTAAATATTTTATTCACAAATATGGATAAATATGAAATGTCATATTCTTTATTTACCTGGGATGTTACAGACCCAAACCCAGTATCCCAAATTTTGTGGTTACTTTATTACATTGGAACTAGATACAAGTGATCACATCCCAAAGGATTGAGTAGTTTAGTAATCTTGGTAATCTAAATAAATACTTGAATCTTATAGTACATTTGAAAAAATAAAATATAAAACATAGTGAAAGTTGGTATTCTTCATCCTTGAACTCACCCAAAGATTACTTCTTTGTTTCATGGGGAAAGAAAACAAAATAATGGGTGAGAAAATTTTATTAGTAATGACTACATACAGTGGAATACATCATGAGTAAATATGGAATAATATATATGAAAACGTAAAAAACTATAAATACATTCCATTTAAGTAATAACTTGAAAAAAAATAATATATCAGGAAAAAATAATGATCAAATAATTCCATATAACAAATCAAATGAGCTATAAACTAATCCATAGATATCATAATTAATAAATAATCCCATTGACATCAATAACTAATATCATAATGATGTAATGAATAATGTTGGACCTCATAAACTTACCATCAAGGGCTCAAGATAGGACATCATAAATAAATGGGTAAGGCCTTAACCAAATAGCCAAACTAGTTTGTCTCATGAGTCATTCCAATACCTCAAGGGTATATATGAAGGTACTAGGGCATGCAGCAAAATTCATTGGGCTAGGGATTTTAAAAAAAATCATCATCAAGATAATTATGCTTTTCATCTCCAATGATCTGATCCTCAATATGGTCTAAGGATCTCGTGTAAATTAGACAGAGCACAAAAACGTAAACCAAAAACACACCTTTATCAGATATGAATCTATGGTCAAAATATTCATATCACCAGTGATCATATAGTGGAGGATCATAATTTTAATCCCTCTATATCATCCACTTGTGATTAAAATTTTTTATGGAATTCCAATGGTCAAATTTTGGGTGCTAGCACGGATATCTGATGACACCTTCAACATCCCGAAGATCACCACATCAATGTACTTTTTATGCATGGAGATGAATTCGATCTGAATTCCTAGATCGAGAGTCTCTCTCCCTCTCTCTCTAGAAATTGGGAGAGGAGTGAGATTTTCAATAAATATTTTAGTGAATAGTCACAAGTATGAGCCTCTCACCACCTGTTTATAGTATATGTTCAAAATACCCGAAAGGGTTCCCCGACCCCCATTTATTAAACTCCCACTAAATAAATAAATATAATGAAATAAATTTTATCATAAATATTTATTTATTATTTTTTCACATACTTGTAATATATTAAAATATATTACATGGTAAACAAAATTCATTAAATTGACTCATAATTCTTGATTAATTTTAAATGAACCTGGAATATTAAAATAATATTCATTGGAATAACATTTTATCATGTTTACTTATCTTGTAAATACTATAAATTAATTCAACCTAATTATTCGTAACTTGAATAAAAATGAATTTATTTTTTCCCTTTGGTGATCGATAACATGGAGAAAACTCTGACCCCATGTTGGGGCCCAACATGTCTGATATACCTATTCAACTAAATAGGGATGATTTTTTAATATACTACTATATGTGATCCTCTAGGACCTTATCGTGATATCGATTAATAAAATACACAGATCAAGAGTAGATTCTAGAAACCCATAAAGTCCTTTAAAGATATAAGGATGGTCATAGCAATGAAAACCAACCTACGAACACATACTATGTAATATAATCTCTTTGTCTTTAGATATCTCATAAAACAGGACACACACTTGTGTCATCGTCATTTTATTTCTTTAATATTTTTTATCTAACCATATGGATTTCCCTTTAAACTACATTATCTAAGGATTTATAAATTCACTACCATCTTGATCAAGAAGGCCCGAGATATATTAATTCCTCAACCCATAAGTGACAAAATCCTTTCTTGACCATTAAACTAATGTCATGCCACTAATGATGCACCCAACACAAGCTACCTCACTATGATTTCATTATCATGGTTTTTTCTTGAATAAATTTATGTGATAGAATTTCACACATTGATAATGATCTCACATTAGGATACTGATACACATGTTTGTAGATAGTAATAACCAATGACACCCAAAAAACGGGTGTTCCTATTGGTGGGTCATTACTCATGATCTCACTACTAGAGATCACCAAGTGTGAACTTCATGAGAGGAAGTATTGATGTGAATGATCCCTTATCACTTGATAAATATAAATTTTTTCCAATCAGTATGATGTATCGAGACCCTAGGTCCTTTTTTAAGATTAATGTCATAGTATCTCAAGGTTCTCATTATAGACTGGGATCTACTATAACCTTTTGATATGAGACTTAATCTATAGAAATTACCATTAAATACTTGGTGTAGAAATATCTACACTACAATGGTAAGTATACATCACGTATAACTAACTTTATATATGAAATTGTAATATAAAGGACTATATAGTTGAGTCTAGGGAACCCACTATTACAACACTCCCAGTTGCACTATAGAAAACATTCTAACAGTCATTGTCCATTCTCATGTGATAAAGATCATGTTTTTTATAAGTAACAACTTTATATTTTGGGTTTACCACATTTCTTCCATGCGGATTTTCTGCTATAATGACCTCACCTCCTTGAGTAAATATTCTCAAGATATGGTATCCCTAAGTATATAACTTATTCTCACTATCATAACTTGAAATATTTCCCAGTAAGAATATCATAACTTACATTATGAAAATACTTTATTTACTAGGTGTA
Organism: Viscum album; assembly: GCA_963277665.1. Taxonomy (NCBI): domain Eukaryota; kingdom Viridiplantae; phylum Streptophyta; class Magnoliopsida; order Santalales; family Viscaceae; genus Viscum; species Viscum album. Next base: position 1,817,080,471 of record OY728150.1, read on the forward strand.
ATTCTAATGACTGTAAAAAATCATTGTGTTTAATTTTCTTTTAGCTGCCTTAGAAGCAGCAACATACTTGGTATTTATAGGTATGGATACCACCAGATTTTATGAGCTTCTATCACTCATCACCTTTTCCAAACTATGATAAAATATCATATTGGTCTAAGGAAGACTAGTTTGTAACACCCCGACCCTTGTTACCTAGAGTCGGTGCAGTATTTTAATACATTGACATTATTATAAGGAATCAAATCCCAAAGGACCGATCAGTTTAGCAATCTTGGAAAATAGATTACATACATAAATGTTAAATTACACATTCAAACATGAAACCCATCATAAATAATACATGGATAATGTCATTATTACCCTATATTAACCCTGCATATCAAACATAATACACTTCTTTGAATCCAGGGAAAACAAAACATAAGAAAGGGGTGAGCTCAGAAGCTGAGTAAGGGTAAATAATTTAACAGAAGCTATAAACTTTTAAGGAAAGATGTGTAATAATAAAAACTACCTTTTAAATATAAACTTGAACATAATATGGAGAAAATAAATCAAACATTACAATATAAACATGGACATGGATATTCTACTAGTCGAATAATCACATGTAATAATTAATTTCATAATGATAGAATATATAACACCGGACATCACTACCACATAGTCAAGGCCTCATGCCAAGAGTAAAAATAAAATTTTACTTATGGAATTGTGCCAAGACACTAATTTTCCTTATGAGACCTTTCGATGCATTGAGGAGCTATAGAAGGCTCCACCTATCACTTACTAAGTCCACTTCATTCCTCATATGAAATTGTTGAAACATAACATAAACATTTGTATTAAAACTAGCATAAAAATCTCAATACTTTATCCATAAACCATTATTGGTATAAAAATAGCACATATATAATAAAACATATCATAACACATTCAATACAATATGTAAGATTGTATTATAATAAATCAACCTCAATCAAGAATAATATCTAGTAAAGGATGATTATATATTTGAAAATGATAAGTAAAACTCTTAGAGTGAAATACCCTTTTTCATGAAATCATTTAAATATCATACAATTTATAAAGGATGAAATTTAAAAGATATTTTTGAATAAAAGTTTCCAATACCACTTTGAATCTTTTTAAAGGAATTAACATTTTAAAACATTCTTGTCCATATAAATAAATTCTTAAAACCATTTTCAAAACATGGATATTAAAGAGAACGATTTATAAGAATAAATAGTTAAAACATTTAAAATGATGTTTTAGTTAAGGTGTAACTTAAAATAATCATTTGTAAATGTCTTTTATGAAACATGGACATGGATGATAAATATTTCCTAGAAAATACATACACATAAACAATCTCGGATAATAATGAGATTGAGGAATTGACCCTTACCTTGTACTTTCCTTTGGTCTTAGGTATGTTTAACCGCATTTATAATGACCATAGTATGTTATTAAATTATAACAGAACCATATTAATATTTATTATATCATACATGATTCATTTATGACTTTATACTTCCCATTTAGTAATGATTTCCATGTTAAATTAACATTTTCAGAAATAATCGCTTTCTTTATCGTACGTGTTTTAACTTGTTATTCTTGATCGTATCATTTAGATCATGATTTAAATACTTCTAGAATATAAAAAATTATTTATATATCATATATATTTAGAATATAAATATGTATAATAGATATATATATGAAATGGAAAACACCATTTATGGAGACGGTAGGTCGTGCATATGCATAAAGGTTCTTTCTGTTTTCATATCGTATTGAACAGAAGTAAGTGAATAAGATATATGTAATTACATATATATATATATCCAGTATAATTATGTAATATATTACATATTTATTAATAATATATATTTTTATAATCATCATTGAACGGTGAATGTGGAAATGAATCTCATCGCGTCGTGGAGACGGTAAGTCGTACGTACACACGAGCGGCGATATCATTTCTTTAATGATTAAAACGTGTGGAATTGGATGGTATATTAATTTTACAGAGAAATTATAATTCTATTTTCATTATTTATATACATATTACACATCATTATATTCGTCTGAATAACATAGTGTTGAATAAATAATTACACCACGACATAGAGACGATAAGTCGTACGTACGCATACATGGTGACATTATTATTCATAGGATGGATATAATAATTAATATGGTTGTACCTTATTTATAATAACATCATAGTATTTAGAAGTTAGTGGATTAATTTTTTGGTATGGAAATAACAATGAAAAATAATGTGGAAGGAGAAAAGAACTTTGAAAGTGGTGATAAAATAATTACCTCTTCTTTCGGTGTTACCTTTTGATTTGAACAAAAGGTCTTCATAGGTTGAATTTATATTCCAGGTAAGGCCTCTAGGTTGAATTTAGGGAAGTTTGGAGGAGATTTGGGCAGGTTTTAGCCGAGCCAAATTGCATTGGAGGTGTGATTTTTAGAGAAGGGGAAGTACTCTTTTATAAGAGAGGTGAGGGTCACTTTAGAAAAAGCTTTGAAATATTATTTTATTATAAAATAATTTTCAGTTTCTAATGGATCCAAATGAATTTATTTCTAGGATAAGGTGGGGATGAGTCTAAAACCACTCAACCAAAATGTTTTAGACAATTTTAGGTTACCATATTAACCTTATCATTTAGATTTAACCCTTAGTTAAATAGTTTATCTTTTACAATGTATTCTTGTATTATTATAATAAATGGTTAATAAACCTGCTATAAGATGTCAATCGAACCTCAATTGGTTCATTAATGACATACCTTTCATTATATAAGTCATTTGGATAAAAATTATATTTTTAGGACTGTTATATATTTTAATAAAATAGTCTTTTCTTTAAAAATTCATTTATGTCAACTTTGACACTATTTAGTATTTGGTTTTTGTGAAAGTCATATCAATCTGATTTATTCAAACCAAATTCATCCAATTAACCCTAACATGTCATATAAACCTAGAAAATTCTTTTAATGCATCAAAAGTATCAATTTACATTTATTTTAATATTTATAATATCAATTATTTTAATCTTTCATTAATAAAGAAATTACTGCATCATCATTGTGTCAAAAATAAATTTAATTATTTAATTTCTAAAAATTATAAATAAAATACCATTATGTAGGAAATATTTTTATATTTATAATGAATATTTATAGTAGAATTTATCTTATGTATAAACCTATATTAAAAATGGTTTAGTTATTAAACATTGAATTTAACACTTTTAATTCTTCTTTAAATGAAATAATAATAAATGTACTAATCTAGTCCAAGTGGACCAAAAAGAACATATTTCACTATTAATAAAAATATTAAAGTTATAAAAAAAGTACCAAAAAATTATTCAAACTAAATTCTTATGTCTCGATTCTAAAGAAAATTTTAACTTCATTAAATTGAATATATAAGTGTCAAATATTGGTTTTAAAAAGGGTTCACCATTAAAATGCGGTAAAATTGCATTTTTTGAAAAATAATTCTTTTATCTGAAAAAATGAATTTGTTATTATATTATGTCTAAGAAACACATAATATGGATTCTAAAATTATATGGAGTATATTAAATTTAAAATTCATTTTATACTATTCATAATAGCTTTTTGAACGGCTAGTTTGGTAAGTCGTGGTGCGCTCGAACTCGGTGTTGCGTATAGTGCAAGTTATTGAATTACTTTAAAGAGATAACTTACTATGAAATCTTGGGGTGTTACAAGTTTGTGTCCCAATAATACTAGTATACCTTCCTATCCACATACGAGGTACATATATTTTGTAATTTCTCAAGTACAATTAGAAATTATTAACTTCTTTAATTGTTGTTATCTTAGTGATAAATGGTATATGCCTACTATAAAGTATATGTTGGAAATATCATACCTTGTACATATCATAGAATACATGATTTATCCATCACGAAAGAGTATTGAATTAAACTTACCACATAATCTACTCCTATGACATTTCATTTCAACTTCGAGGGATTTGTGGCCTGTGACACTGGAAACAATTATTCTCTTGAATTTTTGAAACTGGTATTTTTTTAATAAAATGTCACTATATATATGATTTAATAGGTCCAAGCAACTATTAGATCTAAATCATAATATCCTATTCCCTAGAACATAGTTTTCTACTTTAATTTAATCACAGGAGAATTAATTTCAGCTTGATATTAACTAACTATATGACCAATATCTTTTTTCCATGTGTTTCTAAACATATTAAACTCTGAAAACGATGGTGCTCACAAAAATCTCTAGTAGACATGTTGAAAAGATTCATTATAAATTAATACTCAAATATATTATTGCTTAATTTAAAAATAAACTACATTTCAGTAACTTGAAACCCTTATTGGCATCCAATGGTGTCATCATCCCTTTCCAGTTGAATTATAAAGACACCTTCCATGAAAGTTTATCATGGCATACAATGGACAATTAAATGATATTAGATATTAGCTATGACAAGTAAAATTCTAATGGATTTAATCATAAAAACATGGTATTACCAATCAATCCTTATTGTTACTTCATTTTTCCATCAATGTATCATGTCATCTGAATACCCACCAGAGTATTCAAAATATTAAACCCCTTTTTACATTGTTACATGGAATCCATTATTGATTTTTAATTGGTCTTATTAATTTTTCTAATTTCTATATACTGCCTACTTGTAGGAATTATTATTCTCACTGAATAATGTATCACCAGTCATAGTGAATAAAACCATCACTATGGTTTTAACCTTATTAGGTAGTATGTGTCTCTAGAACATTCATGTTAAAAATAAACTTTTGTAACTCTTTCATATGCCAACTACTTGTGTATTTCAGGCATTGAATAAATCCAAGTCAATATTTCTACCACTATCTCTAATAGGTACATGCACCCTTTTATAGAAATTAATTATATCACTTGACTACCACATTTCTATATTACGGATTTTTGTAATATCTCACGCAATCATTTAGATAATTAGTTAGATGCACAATGAGTTTATCTTGATGCAAGTTTGTTTATATCCTAAAAAACTCTTTTCATCTAAACACATGTCTTATAAAAATGGATATGAGTCATATTATCACTTATATAATATCCATTTATCTTGATAGTTGGCATATTTTTATGTGATTTTTCCATTATTTGCAAAGCATTCCTTGAAAAATAATGGAAGTTTATGCATGTTTCAACATTGTTACTACTTACATCATGAATTATGATATATGAAATACGCGTTTAGGAATTTCACCATGCTACATTTTGTTGATAAATGTTAACAAGTAATAACATTCATCAATCCTCTTTATGGAAATCATTATCATGATGTGGATAAGGTAATTTTCATTTATTAATTACTCCACGCTACATTATATTCATCGATAAATGCTTGGTAAAGATATTATTCAACATACCGGTCTGAAGAAACGCATATATTCTGACCATTCATATATCATACTCTATCTTATATTTACTTAATTACTTAAAGGAATATTATGAAGTATATTTACCATTAGATTACTCTTGGAATACTTTGTGCTCTCTTGTTGAACTAATTCAGAAAGCTTCGTGGCATGCCTTTATTTCTAATTTTTGTTTTACTTGAAAAATAACTATCTTTCCACAACAAGTTAAATAAGTATTACATTTAATATTCATCAAGTATTTCCTATGATTCAAGTATCACTAGACTATTTGTTGATTGTGATACACTACAAACTACATTTATTCCTAAACCTGTAATAATATATCCTTATTTACAATAGATACATGAGATAATTGTTTTGGTTATAATCAATAATTGTTTGACTTAAATCATCTACTTGGAAATTAGAAGTTATGTGTTTTTCACTGCTGACTTAGGAATCACACTTTCTCAGCCACTTGGAGAATACACCCAACTTCTAATAACATTTTCATAATTACATGGTTACTGTATTCAAATACACATATATGAAATCCATATTGTATTTAATACCCAAAATTTATATTCGAAACATTACATTTTATATTGATGAATGTACTTGAAGAAGAAGCGGGTTCTTACATCTTTAATTTAGGTTGTTTCATTTAATATTTTATAGAGTTATTTCAAGTAATGCAATGAAAATAACCTTCTATTTAATAAACAACCTCTTTTCATTTAAATATGTTGCAAATGTTCATTTTTTACTCTTGAAATTGGACTTTTCTCTTTTCATTTCAACATTTTCTACCGAAAAAATTAAATATGGTGCTTTCTTTAAGATCTTATTTACTTGGAAAAACATACCGAAAAGGTAATGATGTGTTTACTCTATCCTATTAGTTTTAAACCTTAAACAAAACTATAGTAATAGATTGTAAATTAAAATTTGGTATTCTGAGAGTTCGTGATTCATCTTTCATATTTACACATAGCTAGTGTAATTATCACATTCATATCTAGCTTCACTTTCTCCACATAAACTTCTTAGATATGAGAATTCATGTGTAATAATCCATGTCCCGATGTTGTAACCATAACTAACATCATATATTGATGATAAAATTATGACATAACCATCACATGCTACATAAATGAGTCTCTTATAATAAATTTTAAACCCTCATTTCTAAAGGTAGTTTTTAATAGGTTTTGGGACACCAAAACCATGAATTTCCGATATCATAGTAATGTGTGCAAGTGTATATACTATGCTTAGAAATTTATGCTAGTTTGGATATTTATTTTCTTAAATATTATTGCAGTGTATTTTTTTGGTATTACTTTACATTTTATACAAAAATAAATTTTATTAGATTGGTACTTTTATATTGATTACTGATTTAGACATTATTGATTAATTAATCATTAAATGTCTCCTACTATTTTATCGAATTCTAAAAACCCTCTGTGTTAGAATCAAAATACTTTTACATTTTATTATTCTAGTGGAGATGATACTTGATACCCCACTCATAGTCTACAATCAATGGTTATGCCACTAGTAATAGAGTTCAAGGTAGTCTTTTAGATGGCCAACCGCATTAACTCATGGCTCATGAATCTGTTGAGTGAAGCCCCATCTTCTCTGAATCACAAACTTGATTCCCTAAACTCTTGCCTCTAAAATGATAGCAAGTTAGTTATGGATAATCCTTACTACCAATTTAGTTATTTCAACCCATCTTTATCATAAGAATTCTCTAGTAGTAAGAGTCACCCTCAGCTATGGTATGACGGGCACCCCAAACACCCGTTTTATTCAAATTTGAATGATGGAATGTGGTTAACGACATAATATTTTTGTGAGGGTTTCTGTATTATTGTATTGATGTATATAATCAATTTATATTAATCATTTTAATCTATGTTTTCGTGATCAGAACTGTACATTAATAGAAAAACATATGTCGCTTATTTAGGCATTTTATTATTTATTATTTTAGCTATTTTCCCACTGTTCTAAAATCTATAAAATAAAATAAAAATTATAAAGAAATTTTACTACCCGAATGGTCTTGAGCATCTAAAATGACCTAGGGGGATCATGCCTGATCCATTTCTTGACTCTTGATATATCTCATCCCCTATTCAATATGTCCATTTCTCATCCAGATTATTGTCTTAACTTGGCATTGTCTTCATCTTACATCATCCACATCATAGAGGGGTCCATGTCATGTCTGGAGTATCACCTCATGTTGGAAAGGTCAACATCACATTTGGAGTACCACCTCATCCTAAAGCGGTCACATCTGGAATCATCTTTGTCAAATTACAATAATACTCGCTCGTAAGCGATGGGAACTAGGGGGTGTAATGTACATAAGATGTGTTTGATACGCGAGCCCTTATAAAAATTGACCAAAAATAAAAGATATATGTACTATATTAATTAATTACAATCATAAAATTTGGTTAAATAATTAAATAAATAAATAAATGTAGAAAAAGATAGGTCAGTTCTCAAGACCAGTAAATGGGTAAAATTAAATCACAATAAAATTAAATTGTAATAAATTAAGTATGAGGTAATTTTAAATGAATTGATCAAATTCAAATAATTTAATTATATCAATCCCCTATTAATTTAATTTTTATTCTAAAAAATAAATTGACTAATTTATTTAAATTTAATATAAAATTAAGTTAATTTATACTTCCATTACTACAGATATGGCCTTTAAAAATGCTAGAAAATGTCATTTACAGTGCTAAAAAAAGCATTGTTAATCTCAAAAAATATAAAGAGGGGTACCTTTTATTAGCACTAAAAAATAACTGATAAAGAATATTTATAACAGCGCTAAAAAAAGTGCTGATAAAAGTGTCATTTATTAGTTCTTCTTTTTAGCAATGTTAAAAGACAACTTTTATCATCACATTTTAAAATGCACTAATAAATGTTTAAAATTTTAAAAAAAATAATTTTTTTTGCAGATCATAGGGGGTTTTAACAACACCTAACCCCCCCCCCCAACAATGCTATAAAGCAGCCCCGCCTTCCCCCACACACCCCTACCACCACAGAATGCCCTGACCCCACCCCCAACCCATTAACAGTGCTAGCACCCCCCCCCTTTAATAGCGCGACCACATCCCATCGGCACCGCATGCACCCCTGCCTCCCCCAGGATTCAAACTCAAGACCTACCACTCTATTCCTCGACCCTTTACCACTCCTCTATAATGATTTTATATCCATTTAATGATATATATATATATATATATTTATATATATATAGTTATATTTATTTGTATATTAATATATATTCATATTAACATATATATATATATATATATATTTATATTTATATAAACATATATATATATATATACATATTAAAATATATATTTATTTGTATATTAATATATATATATATATATTAATATATATATATACATATGTATAGTTACATTTATATATTTATATATTTATATATTTATATATTTTTTCATATATTAATATATATTTATATCAATCTATTTATATATATTTAGTTATATTTTTTATCCATATATTTATTTGTATATTAATATATATCATTTTTTAATACAAACACACACAAATATATATATATATATAGACACACACAAACACACTCATTATATAAGTATATAAATATTCATATATTTGTATTTTAAATAAAATGAATATTGTTTTTTTATTTAGATAAGCCTTATATATTGAGAAATATACTTTATATGTAAATAATTTTAATTATTTAACTATAAAATTAAATTTTTTATGTAAGAATATAATATATATATATATATATATTGTTATATATTTGATTATAATTAACTATACATTGTGAAAAAAACGATAAAATTTCAAAGCCATAATTTCAATATGTATGTAATCCCTCAGAATAAATTTATTCCCCCCTAAAAATTGGCAAAAATCACCCCTTAAATGAGGCTGAAATTCCATCGAATGTTAAAACATTTTGGTATCCGGAATAAAAACTCGGTTTTGGAGGCCTTCTGGGCCATTTTTGGCCTCAAAATAATAGTGATCAAGGTTCCCCAGGTCATGATGGTGTAGAGCTCATTGAATCCTTATATTTTATATATTGTAGAGCTCAAACGGACACCCGGATCAAAAGTTATGGTCGTTTGAAATTTTAGTTATGTTTTCAACTTCGTTTAGATCTTTTATTAATTTTTCTATTTTTTGTCTCTTCAAATTGTTATTTAATGATTATTACTCGATGATAATTAGAAAATTATTAATTAATAATATTTTCTAAAATATTTTATAAGCCATATTCATTACATATCTTATATAATAAGTGTAAATGTCTATTTATACTTATCTAAAACATATTTAAAAATATATATTATATTTATATCAATATAAATATACTTATATATTTATATATCAATATATTACTTTTTATGATTTTTTTTGAAATATAACCTTTATTAGCACTAGTAGAAAAGCACTGATAAAACCCCCCCTTTATCAGCGCTACGGAAAAAAGTGCTGATAAAAGGTTTCCCTTTAACAACGCTAAAAAAAAGTGGTGATAAAGGGGCACTTTTAAGAGTGCATTATTATCACTATTAAAAGTACCCTTTATCAATGATTTTTTTAGAGTTGTTAAAGGGTATCACTATGAAAGCCTTTTTTGTAGTGTTTAGGTATTAAAATTATATTCATAACCCAAAATTAATTAATTTTTATTAATCTAAATATCTGATTAGGCCTCGAAATACCGATCTGTCACATTTTGGGTCGCGCCATAGATTCTCGTATCCATAATGGGCTGGGAAAATCATTTGATGGGCTTTTGTGGGCTTGGAAGGTCTGGCCATAATCGTTTCAGGGTGGCCAGACCTGCCCTTGCCACTTTCGAGCTAATTTGATCATGCGGAATCATTTTAGGAGTTACCTCACTACCCGAAGGATTTCCGTGTCGGATGATGGCTAGTGGGAAAGGGAGTTTGTTTTATATTTTGTATATTTTATTCAAAATATTTATTAAAATAAATAGAGTGTTTTTTCAAAAATTGAACTGGTGTGTCCCTCACCAAGAGTTTTGTCATTTTGGTTGAACCAATGTGTTCTTTGATCGAAATAGTGAGATCAAACTGGTTTATCCCTCACCAAGAGTTGTCTTGTTTCAGTCGAACCAATGTGTTCTTTGGCTGAATCGGTGCAATTCACACCGCTTCCAATTTATAAATAAGAGATGATGACATCGCTTAAGTATTAATTTATTTTTTCAATAAATGAAATTCTCCAGAGTTCTCCCAACATCAGTACAGCGGGGAAATCAAAAATTGGTGTTCTATTTTCCCAAAAAAATGGTGAAATCCTTGAGGGATACTTCCACTAAGAACACTAAACCATCAACCTAGGGGTGGATCAAACCCTTTTGGACAGTCAATTCAATTCATGCATCAAGGTTTTATCTATCTTCTCATTTTGCCTACATATTTTCAAACAATCAAAAGGGTTTGAGAAGGAAGAACCTAAAAGATGGATTCAGAATATCTCAAAGTCATGAACCAAGATATGGTCAAACATGACCATTTTGATGGCAACAACTTCTCCTGGTGGTAGGACAATATGAAATTTATCCTGACAGTGTTGCAAATTTCATACATTTTGGAACTGATTCTTCCTCCCATACCCATTGAATGAATTTCAAATGTTGAAGGCACACCCGTTGACATGACACAAGTGGAGAACATTCGAGAAATGAGAATGAAATGTGAAGATGATAAAGTCTTGTGTCGAGGAAACATTCTCAGTACTTTATCATATAATCTCTATGACTACTTTCACTAAATGAAGACCGCTCGAGAGATTTGGGATGCACTCAAATTCAAGTATAAAGAGAAGGAATAAGGTACCAATAAATATCTTATTTCAAAGTATCTAAACTTCAAGATGGTTGATAACAAGCCCTTGATGGAGAAAATTCATGAGCATTAAGTTATAGAAAATAAACTTATTTCCCTTAATATTAATATACTATAAATTTTTCATGTGGGTGTAATTATTGCTAAATTTTCACCTATGTAGAATGATTTTGGTAAGTCACTTATTAAAAAAGTGATGATATTTATTTGGAGCAATAAAAAAATCTTCTTTTTATTGAAGAAGAATCCATGTTGGGAGGCATGGGTATGGCTTCAGAATTTGATACCAAGGTTAATATAGTTGAGGGAAATCCACAACCAAATTCTTCTTTATATGTTATGTAGAAGAGTCAACAATTTAAAAAGAAAGTAAATCCTTCCAAAAATAACGGAGGTTTAATGATATGCATAAAACCAGGGCATTTTACCAAGGAATGTTTCTATCGAAAGAAAGTTGAAAAACCCATGGAAAATATTCTAAATAAAAAAAATCTAGTCGCAATGATATCTGAAGTCAATATGAATTTGATAAAGATGAGATGGTGGCTATATTTTGGAGCAATGGTGCATGTGTGCAAGGATCGTTCAATGTTTAAAACATTTGACAATTGTACTATCATGAAGGAAGTACATCTTGGAAACAATCCATGCATCAATGATAACAGACAAGGAAGCGTGGAGATTAACATTACTTCTAGGAAGAAGTTGACCCTTATTAATGTGTTTTATGTTTCTGAAATTTTAAATAACATAATTTCTATTGATCTTTTGTGTAAGAAGGAATTTTGGGTTTCATTCAAATTTGACAAGGTTATCTTGTCGAAGGGAGGCATGTTTGTGGGGAAAGGGTATTCAAATGATGGGATGTATCAACTATTTATTAAAAATATGAATGAATCTTCTTCTTATTTGATAGAATCTTCTAATTTGTGGCATGATCGTTTGGTATATGTTAATTATAATTCATTAAAAGTAATGAATAAGTTAAACATGATTAATTTTGAAAATTATTTTAGTAAATGGGAAACATGTGTAGAATCTAAAATAGTTAATAAGCCTTTTCATAGTGTTGAAATAAATTCTGATATATTAGATTCAGTGCATTCTGATATTTGTGAATTAAATGGAGTGTTAACTCATAGAGGGAAAAGATATGTTATTACTTTTGTTGATGACTACAGTAGATATTTACATATATATATATATATATTCTTAAAACAAAGGATGATGCCTTTAATGTGTTTAATAAGTATAAATTAAAAGTTTAAAACCACTTAGAAAAAAATATTAAAGTATTAAGCTCAGATAGAGGTGGAAAATATTTTTGGAACGAGTATAATGAGTTCTGCAAAGGAAATGGTATAATTCACCAAATAACTACTCCTTATACACCTCATAAAAATGGTTTATGTGGAAGGAAAATTTTTACATTAGTAAAAATAGTAAATTGCATGATTAATAAATCAATGTTATAGTTAAATTAATGGGTTGAAGCTTTATTGGCTGCATGTCATATTCATAATAGGATTTCATCTAGAAAAACTAAGGTATCCCCTAAAAAAATTTGGAGAGGAAGAAGACCTAATCATTCTTTTCTCAAAGTGTGGGGTGTTTAGAATATTATAGAGTTCCTGATCCTAAAAGATCTAAAATTGGTCCAAGGAAAATTAAAGGTGTTTTAGTTGGATATGAAAAAATTGAAAAATGTATAGAATTACGGATTTAAGAGCTAATATAATTGTGGAATCAGGGGATATATAGTTTTTTGAAAATAGGTTTTATAAAGATGATGTGGAGGAAGTGATTCCTCATATCCCTATATCATGTACTCCATCTAGTTCAAATACAATAGTAGCGAAATATGATGATTCTCGAGTTGAACCTAAACAAAGTACAAGAATTTGGAAGGAGAAACATCTACATCCAGATTTCATTTCTCCTAATTCCATAATTTTTATTGTTGAAGGAGATCAAAATAATAATCTTGTGAATAAGTATCATATGGTATTGTCTATAGAAGATGACCCATAGACTTATAAATAGGCCATGTCTTTTAGAGATGTTGCTTTTGGAAGGAAGAAATTAATGATGAAATGTATTCTATTATAGGTAATAATACTTGGGTTATTATGGATTTACCAAGAGGTTCAAAACCTATTGGTAGTAAATGGGTATTCAGAAAGAAATATGATTCCAATGGTTACATTCATGATTTTAAATCTAGATTGGTGGCCAATGGTTTTAGACAAAAAAGAAGGAATTGGTTATTTTGATACATATGCCTTTGTAGCTCGAATTACTTCAATAAGGATATTATTTGCATTAGCTTCAATTAATAATTTTTATGTTCATCAAATGGATTTCAAAACTACTTTTTAAGTGGATAATTAAATGAAGAGATTTACATGGAACAACCAGAAGGGTTTGTTTTACAAGTTAATGGAAACAAGGTATGTAAACTCATTAAATCTCTTTATGGTATTAAACAAGCTCTGAAGAAATGGCATGAAAAAATTGATTCTATTATTCCATCTAATGGTTTTTCTCATAATAATTTAGATAAATGTGTTTATTAAATGATTACAAAAGAATATGGAGTTATTGTGTGTTTATATGTGGATGATATGTTAATATTTGGAACCAATATGATTGGTATAGTTGAGACAAAGAAATACATATCTTCTATGTTTAAAATGAAGGATCTTGGAATAGTTGATACTATTCTAGGTATTAAAGTTAGAAAACATAGTGGGGGTTATTCTTTAATTCAGTCGCATTATATAGAAAAAATGTTAAATAAATTTGATCATCTTGGTTTCAAGGATGTCAATACTCCATTTTATTCCAGTGTTCATGTTTTTATAAATATGGGTAGAGCCATAGAACAACTTGAATATGCTAGTGTAATTGATTCTTTAATGTATGTGATACATTGTACTAGACTTAATATTGCTTTTGCAGTATGTAAAATGAGTAGATATACTAGTAATCTTAGTGTGGATCATTGGAGATGTATAACGAGAATTTTTGGATACTTAAAAAAGACCAAAGATTTATGTTTATACTATAATGATTATCCGGTTGTATTAGAAGGATACACCAATGCAAGTTGGATTACCAGTATTGGTGATAATAAATCCACTTCTAGATGGTTCTTTACTCTTGGAGGTTGTGTTGTTTCTTGGACGAGCAAGAAACAAACATGTATTTCACATTTGACCATGGAGTCAGATTTTATCGCATTATCGACATGTGGAAAGGAACCTGAATGGAATAGGAATCTATTATTGGATATTAGATTGTGGCCTAGTCTGATGCCTCCTATCTCTATTAGTTATGATAGTGAAGAAACATTATCGAGGGCATATAGTTGCATGTACAATTTAATGTTTAGACATATAATTTTGAGACATGATTATGAGAGACAATTGTTACAAGATGGTACCATAACAATTGTTTATGTGAGATCATGTAAAAACCTTATGGACCCGTTTAAAAAATCTCTACTAAGAGAGGTTATTCGTGAAAATAATAAAGTGATGGGGTTAAATCTCATAGAATAAATCATTTCGATAATTTAAACCCAACACATTCTCTAGGTAGATCCTAATCAAAGTGTTTAATGGGTAAAAACAAGTTACGAAGATGACTGTTGACATTGACAATTATAACCCCAATTTTTGGTGTCAATATCGTCTGTTATGACAAGTGGTTGAGTTTTAAACTCTTGACAAAATATTAAGACTCAATTATTTATGTGCTCTAATAACAGAATCGCATTGTAATATTTTGCATATGTGAGCTTAGTAGTAGTTCTGCTTCTTACAGGAGTTAATGGGTTTACTCATTAGAGAGTTCATGAAAATGATATAAGCACATGGCCATAAAAGTGCTACAAAATGAGATGTTTGATGAAAGTTCATTATATGTATGATTTCTCTGATTTATCTTAAAGGTTAATAAGTTTAATGTTTCGAAAACTTATAAATCTGATAAAAATTGAGATATTAATACCAAGTAAAGGGTTAAATAGAAAGATATCTTTATTGTGTATAATAGAACACTTGTGGTCTGGAGAATTGATATTTATGAATAAAATTGGGGGGGTTTATAAATTTTATATTTTTTTCAGAATATTTATTAAAATAAATAATGTTTTTTTAAAAATTGAACTGGTGTGTTCCTCACTAAGAGTTGTGTCGTTTCAGTTGAACCAATGTGTTCTTTGACCGAAATGGTGAGATCAAACCGGTGTATCCCTCACCAATATTTGTTTTATTTTGGTCAAACCAATGTGTTCTTTGACCGAATCAGTAAAATTCGCACCTTTTCCAATTTATAAATAAGTGATGATGAGAATTCATATGAATTAATTAATTTTTCGAATCCAAGAAACTATCTAGAGTTCTCCCAACATCAGTGCAGCGGGACAATTAGAAATTGGTTTTCAATTTTACCAAAACCATGGTGAAATCATCAAGGGATAATTTTACTGAGAACCCTACACCATAAACGTGGAGGTGGATCAAATCCTTTTGGACATTGATTTCAATTCAAACATCCAGGTTCTATCTATCTTCTTTTTCTGCCTACATATTTTCTAACATAGTTTTTGGAAGATAACATCATTAGTGGAGGTCATCATGCAGGGGACCTACGGTGGTGCAAGTTAGTCTATAGGTTATCCTAGAGTGGTTCTGCGATGGAGGAGATTAGAAATCATGACCTCAGAAAAGCAGAAGTACAGATCTTGGCTCCAGGGAAGCGATGTTGGGAAGCTCCATTCGAGGAGGGAGATCTCACCGAATCTGAAAGAGGTCATCTACCAGACTACCATTGGATATGGCCACCTGGAAGAGGATATTCCCTGAGATATAGCCTAAGGGATCGGTGGTCTCCAGGGTGGTCCTGTTTCGGCCTCGTGAGGTGGCTCTCAGCGACAGTGCATGGCGACTAGTGATGCGGGTGCTATCTCGCGGTGGAACTGACTAGAGAACAACCTAAGTGGTGTTGGATGGCTAAAGGGGAGGCGTGATTTTACAGAACACACTGTGGTGAACCCGGTTGCTCGGGGTGCTGGACCCGAGTGGTGGGGTCGGAGGTCGGTCTTACGAGGGAGGCTATGTGACGGCTACTGTGAAGCATTAGCGGGAGCGGTGGAATCCTATGGGCGTGAAGACTAAGTCGATGGTCTGGCTACACATGGTGACAAAATATTGGTCAAGAATAACTGTAAAAGGATGGTGGAAGCGATTCTGCTTTAGCGGGCTAGTGCAGTGGCCGGAAGAGGCAGCAGACCTAGGGAGGTGGACAACACCAGACTGGTGTAGTGGGGAGAAGAATCCCGTGGTGAGGATCCATGGGGAGGAAATCCAAGAACCATGATAGGGGGGCCAGTCCTCTCCTACTTTTGATTTTTTTAACTTCTAAAATTTTCTTCCCTTTATACCTTAGGAATATTTTTTAAAACAAAATGGAAACATTACACGACTTAGGCTGCCCACACGCCGCAATAAAACCTCCCTCATAAAAACTTCCCTCGCAACCAAAACTCTTAATAAAATCATCATCATTATTATTATTAATCTTATTATTATTATTATTATTATTATTTTATTATAACTTTATTCCACAATAATGTATAATAAAAATGGGGACTGGAAATCACTATTCTGGACACCGCCCCACTGTCGGGTAAAAGATTTCATCGGATCGATCTCCAATCAATTGAATTTTAATACCTAAAAAAAGAAATCAATACATATTAAACACTATAGATTACCAGAACGTGGTCATATGATGTCAGATTGACTCGTAGTCACTGGTGTTGAGACCGAATCTAAACTCTCTACTTAAATTTAAAAAAATGTATTTTTTAAGGCTTAGAAAATTTACACTCTCGCTCTAATACCAATTAAAGGTAACAAGGCTTACAGTGAAGGTCATTGGGCTGGGGATTTTATAAAAATCATCATTGATATCATGATACTTGTCATCTACAGTGATCCAAGTCCCAATATGGTTCGAGAATCTCATGTAAATTAAACAGAGCACCAAAAAGTAAACCAAACACATATCATTGTCAGATTTAAAGTTACTGTTGTCATCTACTTGTCATAGGTTATCTTGGAATGAAGTATCCAAAGATGAATCTCTCTAGATCTTCCCCGCATGCTTCACAAATCTCCTAGAACACTGATCATCAAATTTCGGGTGCTAGCACAGAGATTTGATGACACCTTTGATGTCCTGACAACCACATCATTGATGTGCCTTCAATGCATAGAGATGAACTCAGTCTGAAAACCTAGATAGAGATTATCTCGCTCTATAGAAAGTATGATATGAGAGAGAGGATCTTGAAAAGTCATAGTGAATAGTCACAAGCATGAGCCTCTCTCCACCTATTTATAGTGGATGTTAAAAATACCCGAAAGGGTTCACCAACCCCAATTTGTTTATCATCTACTAAATAAATAAATATAATTAACTAAACTCCTTAAATATTTATTTATTCTTTTATAACATACCATTAATATATTCAAATATATTATGTGATAAACTTAAATCATTAACTCGACTACTAATACTCGATTAATATTAAAAGAACCTGGAATATAAAAATAATATTTGTTCAAATAACATTTTATCATATTTACTTAACTTGTAAATACTATAAATAAATTCAACCCAATTGTTCATAACTTTAATAATAATGAATTTATTTATTACATTGTTGATTGATATCATGGAAAAAATCCGGACCTCGTGGTGGGTCCCACCATGTCCAATATACCTATTCAACTAAATAGGGTGGATTCTTGAATATGATATTGTGTGTGAACGTCTAGGCCCTTATCTCTATAGAAGTGAATAAAATCCATAAACTATGTAACGCCCCGACCCCAGCTACCCAGAGTCGGTGCATTACTTCATAACATTGGCATGATCACAAAATATCAAGTCTCGAAAGACCGATTAGTTTAGTAGCCTTGGAAACACTAGATACATTCATAAACATTACATTACATCATAAAAATGAAAACTACAATAACATGGTCTCCCTAGTCCACACTCATATCATCACTGACTATTCATGCAAGTCAGCCATAATACACTTCTTCACATCCTAGGAAAAATAAAACATTGAAACGGGTGAGCTCAAATGCTCCGTAAGGATAACAATAATGCGGAAGATTTCATAAATAAACATAAAAATTTAAGGAAATGTATAACTAAAACAAAAGCCTTATTGAACTTGAACTTAAGTATAATATGGCAAAAGTAAAATAAAATAATTCCATTAATTACTCACATGGATATTCTACTAGACGAATAATCACGTGAAATATCAATAACCACATTCATAATGAGGGAATGTATAATGCCAGACATTCTGAAACTCTTTGTCAAGGCCTCGGCCAAGATGTCTAAAATGATTAAGGCCTCGGCCAAAACCATAAATCAAATTGGGAAAGGGCCTCAGCCAATTCCACGTCTAGTTGTCTCATGAGACCTACCGATGCATCGAGGAGCTATAGCGGGCTCCACCCGTCACTTATTAAGTCCAATACATTCCTCATATGAATAGGTTTAAACATAACATAAATATTCGTATTAAAACTAGCATACGAAATCTCAACAATTTCTCCATAAACTATGGATGGTATAAAAATAACACATCCACAGTCAAATATTTCACAAATTGTTCAATGGAAGTTTTTTATCATAAATCAATTTCAATTAAACTTAAAACCCATCAAAGGATGTTGACAAGGATGAAATCAAAGCTATTTGAGAGAAATATCTCTCCTTTTTGAAATCATTTAAAAGTCCCATAATTATAAAATAATACATTTACTTTGAAGATATTCTTATAATCTTGTTAGGGAAGCTTCGATGAAGTTATAATGGCGGAAAATAGCCGCACCCTCCGTATAAGTTAAAAAAAACATTCTTACCTTAAATTTGTCAAAGAGGTCAAAAATTACATTATTTGGAAAACGACGGTAAGATTACTTTCAAAAATGTATAAGGGTATAAATGACTTTAACACATTTCCCATTTAATAGTAAAAATGTTTTGAAAGACATTTTTAAGAAACATGGATGTGGATGATAATGAGGTCCCAGTAGATAATTATGTATAAACATCATTGGATAATGAAGAGGTTGTGAAGTAAACCCTTACCTTGTACTTTTCCTTGGATGGGGTAGGTTAACCTCCTATATAATGGTGAAATATTTGTTATTAAATTATACAAGAATCATATACATTCATATGATATCATATATGATCTTTTAACATTGTTTTGTTAACAATATCTTAGATTTATCGTTGTTTCGGGTGTTAACTTACTCGTTTTCTTTTATATGTTTTGTTACGTAAGTCGTGTTTTTCATGGATAGGTTGTATCTTATTCATATCCATAATTATATCATGTCCTTAAACATTATTTTTAAATCATCAAATGATAATTATACTTGAATGGATACGACGGAGAATGAATCTCATCGCGTTCGTGGAGACGGTAGTCCATACGTACGCACGAGCGACAATATCATTATTTTGATATTAAAATAATATATAATTGGATAGTATATCATATATACATAATCATTATCATGTTATATTTATTATTTACATGAATTACATATCATTATTATACCCATCTAAATAATAATATATTGAATAACAATTACACCACGACGTGGAGACGGTAAGCCGTACGTACGCACGTATGGTGACATGTCATTAAAATGATGGGTAGAATACTGAATATGGTTGTTCCATATTTATAATAACATCACAGTATATAGAAGATACTGGAGTTATAATTTTAGAATTGAAATAATAAACAAAGAGGGAGTGGAAGAAGAAAGAAACTTGAAAGAGGGTGATGAAAATGTTACCTCTTCTTCGGGTTCTTCCTTTTGATTTGATCAAAAGGACTCCTTAGGATGGCTTTATGACTAATGTAAAGCTTCTAGGATGAAGGGAGAGTAGTCGGGAGAGTATTTGGGCAGAGTTTGGCCGAACCAAAAGGCTTGAAAGTGTGAATAAGGTGGTAGAGGTGGGGGCCTTTTATAAGAGGAGAGGAGGGGCTCTTTTGGAAAGATTGAAATGTTACATTATTATACAATGATTTTCGGATTCTAAAGGTCCCACACTTATAAAATTCGTGTCTAAGGTGATAAGGGTTCGAAATCTCTTCATTCAATAGGCTTTGGACAAATGTAAGCCTTGGATTTTGCATTATCTTCTCATTTTATTTAAATCGTTAAATAATGAGGTCATCGCTGCATCATCATGATGTCATAAATAATTTAATTTATTTAAAGTCTAAAAATTCTAAAAAAAATACTATGATGTATTAAATCTTTTTAGCTTTCCAATTACTATTTATAGTCAAAAATATAACTTGTATAACCCCATATAAAAATTGTTTTAGTAAAACATTTCATGTTTGTGTCATTTTTTACTTTAACATTAAATAAAAGGTATTTATGTTATTTTCCAACTAAAGTGGCTCCATGGGGTCCCCAAGTTGACCCATGGATTGTCTTGGTCGGCCATGGAACATCCAATGAGGGTAGGACATGTGTCAAGCTCATCTCATATTATTAAAACATTATTTTTACCTTAAACTACACTAATTACCTCTAATCGCGATTAAGAACTTAAAAGTTACTATTCACCAAAAATTATTTTAATCTCATTCAACCACATTTTACTTCTTAATGACAACCATGTATGTCGGATTTTTGAAAATAAAATCACAGAAGTGGTAATATTTCATTTAAACGAAAAATCAGTTATTTAACTACCACTTAGTGGTTTCACTATTCATCAAAAATTGAAGTTTTTCAGAACAATGCCAAAATTTCACCCTAAGCTATAATTGATATTCCGAATTCAAAAATGATGTCTATTTTAAAAAATTACAAACATATAAGTTTCATTAATTAATTTTATAATTAATTCCCGTTGTCACAACAAATAGCATGTTTTTAAGAAACAATTTATATCAAAAGATTGGCAATTGTTTATGTCCATTTTCAATGTTAAATTAATTCTAATGACCACCATTGGATAAAATTGTAAAAATATATGCTAATTATACTTTAAAACCACTAAATAGTATAATTTATCACTATAAATTATTTTGATTAAAAAAGTTGTTTTTAAGTATTTTTCACTATTCATAAAAAATTAGAAGTTCTCAGAAAAATACCAAAAATTCAACATAAGCTAATTTCGATATTCCGAATCCAAAAATGAAGTCCATTTTGATAAATAAAATTTATAAAATTTCAAAAAGTAGGTATTACTATTCACAATGGCTAGTTTAATTAGTTGTGTGTGTTAGAGCTCGAGGTTGCGTACAACACACACTATTGCAATATTCGAAGGGAAACGTACCGTGGAAGCTTGGGGTGTTACATTCTCCCCTCCTTCAAATAATTGCGTCCTCGCAATTTCTAGGGTATTACTGCATAAAAAGACTCGGGTGGTTCTTCATCATAAGTTCCTCAGGTTCCCACGTTGCCTCTTCCATTTTATGATTTCTCCACAAAACCTTTACCAGACGAGTCGTCCGGTTTCTCAGCACCTGCTCCCTCACATCAAGAATTCTAATGGGATCTTCGCAATAAGATAGATCGGGTTCTAGTTCTAATTCCTCATAGGTAAGTACATGTGTTGGGTCGGGCATGTATTTTCTCAATAGTGATATGTGGAAAACATCGTGAACTTTGGAGAGATTTGGCGGCATCGCCAAACGATAAGCTACAGCCCCAATACGATCTAGAATTTCGAAAGGTCCGATGTACCTGGGACTCAACTTACCCTTCTTACCAAAACTTATAACTCCCTTCCATGGAGATACCTTTAGGAAAATATGATCTCCCACCTGAAATTCCAAAACCTTTCTTCTGTTATCGGCATAGCTCTTCTGCCTACTTTGAGCTGATTTGATGTGGTATTGGATTACCTTCACCTTTTCCATTGTTTCTTCCACCAGTTTTGGTCCCACAAGTTTTCTTTCACCAACGTCATCCCAACAGGTTGGTGTACGACATCTCTTTCCGTATAACGCTTCATAAGGTGCCATCTGAATGCTTGAATGGAAGCTATTGTTATAGGAAAATTCTACCAGTGGTAAGTATTGATCCCACATACCCTGAAAGTCAAGAGAGCATGATCTCAACATGTCTTCTAAGGTTTGAATAGTCCATTCTGATTGTCCATCTGTTTGAGGGTGATAGGCAGTGCTCAAACAAAGTTCAGTATCCAAGGCCTTTTGAAGACTTTTCCAGAATCTTGAAGTAAAACGAGGATCACGATCAGAAACAATTGATAGGGGTACTCCATGAAGTCTTAAAACATCATTAATATATAATCTTGCTAGACGTTCAAGTGGTAGATCCTCCCGTATAGCCAGAAAATGTGCTGACTTAGTAAGACGATCAACAATGACCCATATTGCATCATTCCTTCTAGAGTCTTTGGTAGTCCCATGACAAAGTCCATCGTAATATTATCCCATTTCCACTCAGGTATGGGAAGAGGTTGCAATACTCCACCAGGATGTTGCCTTCCATATTTCACTTGTTGACAAACCATACACCTCGACACAAAATCAGCAATCTCCCTCTTCATATTGTCCCACCAAAAATGTTCCTTCAAATCTCTATACATTTTGGTGCTCCCAGGGTGTATAGAGAAATTGGAACTATGAGCATCATCCAGTAATTCCCTTTTTAGATCAGGTATATCGGGAACACAAAGTCCCTTCCTGAATTTCAAAATTCCATCCTTATACACAAAGTCTCTCAATCTTCCATCATTCACATCTTTAATCTTCTTCTTAAATTCTTCATCATTGGTCTGAGAACTCTTAATCCTTTCTAGTAATGATGGTTTGGCAACCATTTGAAAAAGCATTGATGTTTCACCTTCCCTAGTTATTCCCATGTCCATCTTCACTAGATCCAAGAAAATTGGATCCCTTTCAATTCTCATCACATTCAAAACTCCATGGTCATTTCTACTCAAAGCATCTGCCACCTTGTTTGCCTTCCCCGGGTGGTAATGTATCGTGCAATCATAATCCTTGAGTAGTTCAAGCCATCGCCTTTGCCTCATGTTGAGTTCTTTTTGTGTGAAAATATACTTCAAACTCTTGTGATCAGTATAAATCTCACATTTTTCACCATAGAGGTAATGCCTCCATATCTTTAAAGAAAATATCACAGCTGCTAACTCAAGATCATGAGTAGGATAGTTTTTCTCATGAATTTTTAGCTGTCATGATGCATAGGCAATGACCTTATCATTCTGCATAAGGACACAACCAAGTCCTTTCTTCGATGCATCACTATAAATAACAAACCCATCATTCCCCGATGGTAGAGTCAATACAGGGGCATTGACTAATCTTCCCTTTAGTTCTTCAAAACATTTTTCACACTCTTTTTTCCAGACAAATTTAATCCCTTTATGTGTGAGCTTTGTCAATGGGTTAGCCAATCTGGAAAAATTCTGGACGAAACGTCGATAATAACCTGCTAAACCAATAAAACTACGTACCTCAGTTAAACTTGTAGGTGCTGGCCATTCTTGGATTGCCTTGGTTTTAGAAGGATCAACAGAAATTCCATCCTTAGAGACAATATGGCCAAGAAAAGAAATCTCATGAAGCCATAATTCACACTTGCTAATTTTCCCATATAATTCATGTCTTCTAAGAGTCTTCAGGATAATGCGTAAGTGATTTTCATGATCTTCGTGGCTTTTAGAGTATACCAAGATATCATCAATAAATACCACTACAAAGTCATCAAGATATTCCTTGAAAACTCTATTAATTAGATCCATGAAAACAAAGGGTGCATTAGTCAATCCAAAAGGCATTACTGTAAACTCGTAATGCCCGTACCTTGTTCGAAATGCTGTCTTTGGAACGTCTTCCTTCTTCACACACAACTGATGGTATCCAGACCGAAGGTCAATCTTTGAAAAGTATTGACCTCCATGCAGTTGGTCAAACAAATAATCAATGCGAGGTAGAGGATACTTGTTCTTTATTGTTATAGCATTGATCTCCCTATAGTCAATGCACAACCTCATAGATCCATCTTTCTTCTTAACAAAAAGAACAGGGGCTCCCCAAGGAGAAACACTAGGGAGAATAAATCCCTTATTACTCAATTCCTCTAGTTGTTTCTTTAGTTCAACTAATTCCACAGTGTCCATTCTATAAGGGGTCTTCGATATGGGCCTTGATCCAGGAATTAAATCAATGGAAAACTCAACTTCTCGTTCTGGAGGATGTCCAGGTAAATCTTCCGGAAACACATCAACATATTCTCTCACAATATGTACATCCTCTATTTGAATATTCCTTTCCTCACCCTCAGTAATTTCCTTCTCTTCCTCCCCAATAATTGAATTTAGTTGAGCTACTGGGGGTGGATCTAGATAAGAATTAGGTGGCGACGATTCGTCTCTAAAGATAAGGTGTTCCTTATCATCATCATCAAGAATCGTAACCTCTTTCATCTTACAATAAATTTTTGCATCATGGTCCGAAATCCAATCCATACCGAGGATTATATCAAATTCAATCATGGGTATGCCGATGAGATCAGCAGGTAAAGAACATTTAGGTGCTCTAATGGGAACTAATCGACAAAACTTTTTTGCAACAATACTTCCCTTAGGGGTTTTGACCGACAACTCCCTTGTTAAATCAAATTGGAAATATCTAATTTTCTTAGCAAACTGGGAAGATATGAAACAATGCGATGATCCAGAATCAAATAATGCATTTTCTAAACTTGAGGAAACCATTAAATTACCTGCCACCACGTCTTTCGGAGCTTCCACCTCAGCTGTAGTGATAGCATAAGCCTGGCCCTGATCCCTTGGCCTCTTCTGAGGTAAGTTCCCCGGACGCTTAGGACATTCATTTGCATAATGTCCCTTCTCTCTACAATTATAGCATTCCACGTTGACAGCCGCTTTCTTTCCCTTGCATTCATGAGCTTGGTGGCCTTTTTCACCACACTTGTAACATACTCCTTTTCCTTTTAGACAGGCACCAGGGTGCTTCCTACCGCAATTATCACAGGGTGGAAATTCATTTCTACCCTTCTTCCCTGTTTCCTTATTTCCTTTCCCAGAGTTTTCAGCAGATCTCTTCTTATCTTGCTTTGATTTAAAGTCATAAGACTTAGAGAATTCCTTTTCCGTCTTGATAGCGCACGAGACAATACCTTCGTATGAAGAGAATGTTTGTGATACTAAAGCTCGACGGAGAAATGGTTTCAACCCATCAAATAAACGATCAGTCTTACTTCTTGGGTTACGTATGTAATCTGCAGCATACCTTGCTAACCTTGTAAAGTTAGCCTCATACTTTGCGACATTCTCATCCTCCTTCTACCTCAAACTCAGAAATTGCCTTTCCATATCCGCTCGATGGTCTCGAGGAAAGTATTTTTCTAAGAACATCTCTTTGAACTCCTGCCATTCCATGTTTGTTAATTCATCATCTTCCTTTATGTTTTGAATTAGTGACCACCATTGATCGGCAACTCCAGTGAGGCGGTAAACTGCCATGACAACATTCTCCCTTTCACTACTCCCCAAGGCATGGAATATTTTCTCTAAGGAATTTATCCATTGCTCTGCTACTATAGGTTTTGTACTCGCATTGAAGGTTGGTGGTTGTTGCCTCATGAAACGGTCTAGCATTGATCCTCCACGTTGCAGATCAGGTTGCTCCATACGAGTAAGGTTGTTATTCATAACCTGCGTGAGTTGTCCCAGTACGGTGAGAAGATGATCAGCACCAGTTGTATCACTAGCTCCACCATAATTATCTTGAGCAGGAGGGCAATCCCTACACGGAGTGCGTGCATTGATACGGTTTCCATTCCTTCCACTAGGCGCCATTTCTAAATAATGGCATAAACTAGATTAGTTCATGAATCAAAATACATAATTCCATACTTGTAAAACACTTAACATAAATTGAACTAATTATGGATATAATCCATAATTATAAAAATGTTTTCTTTGAGGAATTATATACTTGTAACCCTTCATAATGGTTTGTAAAGAAAATGGGAATTATCCAAAGCATATCCCCCGGGAGTGTCGTAACCAAGAATGCAGCAAGGCCCGTTGTCGTGCACCAGTTCCCGTTCGAGTCTAGCTCAAAGCGGTGTTTTCGGGTTTTACCCCTAGGTACATCTGTGCCAGAGCCGCCTCTACCTGCTCGTATCCAGACAGGGATGTATTTCTCGGAAAAATCACAACATCTCTACAATACCAAAATTCTAGGAAGTTCTTCTATACTAATCATCAAAGTCTATCTTCGGGATATGTGCTCTAATCAGAGTTTATCTAAATCTAGCTTCCAAGGTTAGTACTAAACTGCCTCTGATACCAACTGTAACGCCCCGACCCCAGCTACCCAGAGTCGGTGCATTACTTCATAACATTAGCATGATCAGAAAATATCATGTCTCGAAAGACCGATTAGTTTAGTAGCCTTGGAAACACTAGATACATTCATAAACATTACATTACATCATAAAAATGAAAACTACAATAACATGGTCTTCCTAGTCCACACTCATATCCTCACTGACTATTCTTGCAATTCTGTCATAATACACTTCTTCACATCCTGGGAAAAATAAAACATTGAAAGCGGTGAGCTCAAATGCTCCGTAAGGATAACAATAATGCGGAATCTTTCATAAATAAACATAAAAATTTAAGGCAATGTATAACTAAAACAAAAGCCTTATTGAACTTGAACTTCAGCATAATATGGCAAATGTAAAATAAAATAATGTCATTACTTACTCACATGGATATTCTACTAGACGAATAATCACATGAAATATCAATAACCACATTCATAATGAGGGAATGTATAATGCCAGACATTCTGAAACACTTTGTCAAGGCCTCGGCCAAGACGTCTAAAATGATTAATGCCTCGGCCAAAACCATAAATCAAATTGGGAAAGGGCCTCGGCCAATTCCACGTCTAGTTGTCTCATGAGACCTACCGATGCATCGAGGAGCTATAGCAGGCTCCACCCGTCACTTATTAAGTCCAATACATTCCTCATATGAATAGGTTTAAACATAACATAAATATTCGTATTAAAACTAGCATACGAAATGTCAACAATTTCTCCATAAACTATGGATGGTATAAAAATAACACATCCACAGTCAAATATTTCACAAAATGTTCAATGGAATTTTTGTATCATAAATCAATTTCAATTAAACTTAAAACCCATCAAAGGATGTTGACATGGATGAAATCAAAGCTATTTGAGAGAAATATCTCTCCTTTTTGAAATCATTTAAAAGTCCCATAATTATAAAATAATACATTTACTTTTATGATTTTATTATAAGCTTTTTAGGGAAGCTTCGACGAAGTTATAATGGCGGAAAATAGCCGCACCCGCCGTATAAGTTAAAAAAACATTCTTACCTTAAATTTGTCAAAGAGGTCAAAAAGTACATTGTTTGGAAAACGACGGTAATATTCCTTTAAAAAACGTATAAGGGTATAAATGACTTTAACACATTTTCCATTTAATAGTAAAAATGTTTTGAAAGACATTTTTAAGAAAAATGGATGTGGAGGATAACGAGGTCCCAGTATATAATTATGTATAAACAACCTTGGATAATGAAGAGGTTGTGAAGTAAACCCTTACCTTGTACTTTTCCTTGGTTGGGGTAGGTTATCCTCCTGTATAATGGTGAAATATTTGTTATTAAATTATACAATAATCATATACATTCATATGACATCATATATGATCTTTTAACATTGCTTTGTTAACAATATCTTAGATTTATCGTTGTTTCGGGTGTTAACTTACTCATTTTCTTTTATATGTTTTGTTACGTAAGTCGTGTTTTTCATGGATAGGTTGTATCTTATTCATATCCCGAATGATATCATGTCCTTAAACATTATTTTTAAATCATCAAATGATAATTATACTTGAATGGATACGACGGAGAATGAATTTCATCGCGTTCGTGGAGACGGTAGTCCGTACGTACGCACGAGCGACAATATCATTATTTTGATATTAAAATAATATATAATTGGATAGTATATCATATATACAGAATAATTATCATGTTATATTTATTATTTACATGAAATACATATCATTATTATACCCATCTAAATAATAATATATTGAATAACAATTACACCACGACGTGGAGACGGTAAGCTGTACGTACGCACGTATGGTGACATGTCATTCAAATGATGGGTAGAATACTGAATATGGTTGTTCCATATTTATAATAACATAATAGTATATAGAAGATACTGGAGTTATAATTTTAGAATTGAAAAAATAAACAAAGAGGGAGTGGAAGAAGAAAGAAACTTGAAAGAGGGTGATGAAAATGTTACCTCTTCTTCGGGTTCTTCCTTTTGATTTGATCAAAAGGACGCCTTAGGATGGCTTTCTGACTAAAGTAAATCTTCTAGGATGAAGTTAGAGAAGTTGGGAGAGTATTTGGGTAGAGGTTTTCCGAACCAAAAGGCTTGAAAGTGTGAATAAGGTGGTAGAGGTGGGGGTCTTTTATAAGAGGAGAGGAGGGGCTCTTTTGGAAAGATTGAAATGTTACATTATTATACAATGATTTTCGGATTCTAAAGGTACCACACTTATAAAGTTCGTGGATAAGGTGATAAGGGTTAGAAATCGCCTCATCCAATAGGCTTTGGACAAGTGTAAGCCTTGGATTTTGCATTATCTTCTCATTTTATTTAAATCATTAAATAATGAGGTCATCGCTGCATCATCATGATGTCATAAATAATTTAATTTATTTAATGTGTAAAAATTCTAAAAAAATACTATGATGTAGGAAATCTTTTTAGATTTCCAATGACTATTTATAGTCAAAAATATGACTTGTATAACCCCATATAAAAATTGTTTTAGTAAAACATTTCATGTTTGTGTTATTTTTTACATTAACATTAAATAAAAGGTATTTATGTCATTTTCCAACTAAAGTGGCTCCATGGGGTCCCCAAGTTGACCCATGGATTGTCTTGGTCGTCCATGGCACATCCAATGATGGTAGGACATGTGTCAAGCTCATCTCATATTATTAAAACATTATTTTTACCTTAAACTACACTAATTACCTCTAATCGCGATTAAGAACTTAAAAGTTACTATTCACCAAAAATTATTTTAATCTCATTCAACCACATTTTACTTCTTAATGACAACCATGTATGTTGGATTTTTGAAAATCAAATCACAGAAGTGGTAATATTTCATTTAAACGAAAAATCAGTTATTTAACTACCACTTAGTGGTTTCACTATTCATCAAAAATTGAAGTTTTTCAGAACAATGCCAAAATTTCACCCTAAGCTATAATTTATATTCCGAATTCAAAAATGATGTCTACTTTAAAAAATTCCAAACATATAAGTTGCATTAATTAATTTTATTTTATTCCCACTGTCACAACAAATAGCGTGTTTTTAAGAAACAATTTATATCAAAAGATTGGCAATTGTTTATGTCCATTTTCAATGTTAAATTAATTCTAATGACCACAATTGGATAAAATGGTAAAAATATATTCTAATTATACTTTAATACCACTAAATAGTTTAATTTATCACTATAAATTATTTTGATTAAAAAAGTTGTTTTTAAGTATTTTTCACTATTCATAAAAAATTAGAAGTTCTTAGAAAAATACCAAAAATTCAACATAGGCTAATTTCGATATTCCGAATCCAAAAATGAAGTCCATTTTGATAAATAAAATTTATAAAATTTCAAAAAGTAGGTATTACTATTCACAACGGCTAGTTTAATTAGTTGTGGTGTGTGTTAGAGCTCGAGGTTGCGTACAACACACGCTATTGCATTATTCGAAGGGAAACGTACCGTGGAAGCTTCGGGTGTTACAAACTAAGAGCGGAGTTTAGCAACCCATCAAGGCCCCTAAAGAGATAAATATATTCATAGCAATGAAAACCAACCTACGAACACATATTGTGTAATATAATCTCTTTGTATTTTGATATATCATAATGTAGGATGTGCACTTGTGACATTTCCTTTTTATTAGTTTATTATTTGTTTATCTAACCATATGTATTTGCCTTTCAACCATCATGGAAAAAGATTTATAAAGGTACTGCCATACTGATAAACAAGGCCTGAATTACATTACTTCCTCAACCCGAAAGTGACAAATCCTTTCTTGACCATTCAATCAATGTCGTACCACTAATGACACATCCAACACAAGCTACCTCTCCAAAATTTCATTATCATGTGGTTTTTTCTTGCATCAAATTACACAATCAAATGACACACATTGATAATGATCCCAAGTTAGGAGACCAATACACATATCCATAGATAGGAACAACCAATGAAACCCAAAAAATGTGTTGTTCCTATTGGTGGGTAAGTCATCATTATCTCACTACTAGAGATCATCAAGTGTGAACTTCATGAGAGGAAGTCACAATGCTTATGATCCCCCAACACCTGATAGTTAGATATCAACTATGTTTGATTAACATGATGTATCCAGACCATATGAAATTTGTTTATATTAATATCATAGTATCTTAAGGTTATCATTATATCATGGGATCTACTATAAACTTTTGATATGACACTTAATATATAGACATTAACATAAAATAGTGGATGTAGAAGTATCTACACTATAATGGTAAGTATATATCTTGTATAACTAACTGTTACATGAAATAAAGATCTAAAAGAACTGTATAGTTGGGTCAAGAGAACCCATTATTACAACACTATAGTGGTATATGACCATCACAATCTAATTCTAATGCATTCATCAAATGAAATGGGTGAGTAACAATTCAATACATAATCAACATAAACATTCATATTAAAAAACTAGAAGACAAAATGTTAATATTTCATCCCAATCAAAATAATCATAAACCATCTAGAGAAATAATAAGGATGGTATCGTTACATCATATTACCAATGAAGAATAATTAAAATTAAGGGTTTTTGTCATTGATGATAGAAATTATATGAAAAGATCATTAAAAACATTCTTGAGGAACATACCTTTTCACTTTGAAAATCAATTTTGAACACTAAAAATTTATGAATTATTATGAAAATAATTTTTCTTTTAAAATAATCATGGAAAATTGTAAAGGAAAATTCAAATCAATGAGTGGTCAAAATGATAGAAAATTTCATTCATGCCGAGTATGAAAAAATAATGATTCCTTTCATATTTTTGTAAGAGAAGTCAAAAAGTCCCTCATTCTGAAAATGATAGGAAGATTCATTTTAATCCATTTTTTAAAAGTAAACCATGGTTAAAATTTTATTTAATATGTACTTGGATAATATTAAATTCTTGAAAATAAATTAGAAAACATGTATATTGAAGGAAACATTCCTAACTAAAGTGGAAATAATGTTTGTTTTTAAAAAAATGAAAGGAAAACTTATAATTTTCAAAAATATCCTGAGGATAAGAAAATATATTGGGTTTAAGATATAAATATCATTTAATTTCCCTAATGGAGACTTAAACATAAATAATCTTGAATAATGATGAGATTGTAAAATAAACTTTTACCACTTTGGTAACTTTTGAATCATAATCATCATTAAATAAATAACATCAAATGAATCTTTAAATACTATTAATATAAATGGAATCATGATATATATTATCAAATGGTTTTTAGATACACCACATAAAATAATTTAGGTGTATAGCATAAAATATGTCTCAAAGATGATTATTTCAGATGAAGAAACCTTACAAATATCGTATCATAAAAGTGAGAATTAATCAATGAAGTGACTATGTGTGATAAATTTAAATCCACACAAAAAAATGGAAATAAAAAAAATCAACCAAATTACATTTCACACATAATCTTGACATTATATAATCAATGAAGAATTGATATAACCCAATGAAAGAAAATTGAGTTACATAACACTTATCACTTTGTAACATTCAATTTAAGTCCCCTTAGATGAAATAATATGAATTGAAACATAATATACCATGAATTATTAAGGATTCATGATATTACATGTAAAAGTGAAAAAATATAAAACATATAAATTAATTAGGGGAATTACATTAAAATATGATTCAATAAAAAAAATTGAGATGAAATCCATTATCTCGGGTCCAACTCATCGCGTACATTTTTTATCTTCCTAAATAATAGACTGAAGTTAATTATTTACTTTATCAATAATCTTTTTAATATTTATTATTCCTTTTATTTTATTTAAAACCATGTTATATTTAATTACTTAATTGATTAAGTTCACATTAGACGTTTTGATGATATTCAGTTCGTACATCCAAAATGACCTCCGTATTTTGACTATGGTAAAAGAGGTCATTGTTCCATCATCTACTGAATAATAATAATGAAATAATTTTAATTTTTATACATAAATTATAATTTTTATACCAATCATGATATGTGGTTATGAAACATTAACTACATTACAATCATGGAGATGGTAAGTCATACATACGTTTCCATTTTTCAACGATCATGATCAAAAACACATAAGTATGATTTTATCTTTAAAAAATAATAATTATAACATAAATATAATATTATTTATTTAAATACTCTTATATATATTAGTTATGTTATGTGGTTATGAAAAATGAATCACACCGCATGGTGTAGGTGGTAGCCCACAGGTATACATGTATGAAATTATCATTTTTAAATGAATGAAAATGTTATAAGTTAAATGATATATTGTCTTTATAGAATGATAAATATGTCATGAATATAAAATATATATATATATATATTAAATAAATAATTAAAACCATTTGTGAGTGGTGGTGAGGGAAAACAAATTACATCGGTTTGCGAGACGGTAGTCCTTCGTACACACGAACGACTATTTTGTTTCATGTTTGATGTAGGAGGAGACAGATGTATGTTATGAAATTAACATAACAACATCTCAATAAAATTGGGTTGATTATTTTATTATATAATAATGATTTCATAATATTTTAAGGAGGTGGAAGAAGAAATTAAACAAAAATTATTGGTTAATAATGATACATCTTCTTTGGAAAGCCTCTTTAGGTTTCCACCAAAAGATTCCCCAGAATATTTTTCTGATCAAACCAAGGGCTCTAGGAAGTGGGAAGGGAAGTAAGGTAGGTATTTTTTTAGGTATTGGGTAAAACAAAAGGCTCTATAAGTGTTTATAAGAGAGTATAGGTGGTTCCATTTGATAAGTGAGAATGAGTGGAATTTTTTTAAATACCCAAAACTATTCAATAATGGGAAGTCACCCTTAATCCTAGTAGATTAAAAACTTATAAATAATAGAGTTGAGGTAATACAAGGTCAATACACACCTCCAACACTAAAAATATATTTTCTGTAAACATGTTATTTCATTAATCTCTAAGGTTACTCACTTTTACCATTTTATTTTTCACCACGGTTACAAGTTGTTTCCCTAGGTAATTTATCATTTAATAATAAAAATAAAATAGTCTTTATTAGATAATTTGGCCCCAATAATTTTAAATATGAAATCTAATTTATCAATTAAAAACTCCCCTATAATGGTTTTATAATAAATACAAGGACTCTTGGAAGTGGGAAGGAATAAAAGGGAGGGATTTAGGTTGGTATTGGATAAACCAAAATCTTCAAGTGTGGATAGGATATGAGAGGGGGTGCTCTTCTATAAGTTATAATGAGTTACATTTTCTGTAAATACCCAAAACTATTCAATAGTGGGAAGTAATTATCAATCCAAGTGACTCCAAAATTGATAAATAATGGTGTGGAGGGAATATAAGTTCAATCTATGCCTCCACCACAAAAATAATGTTTTAAACATGTTATTATCTTAAACTCTAAGGACACTCACTTTTACCATTTATCTTTCACCACGGTAACTAGTTTTTTCACCTAGGTAATTTATCCTTTAAGCATAAAATAAAATGTGCCTTATTAGATAATTTAGACCCACTGATTCTAAATATTAAATATAGTTTATCAAATAAAAAACCAATGTGTTTGGAAAATTAATTTTAACACATTACATGTTACATGAAAAACCTCATTTTAACCTTAACCATGTTATTGAATTTTTTACGCTTTAGGGGCCAAGGAAAGTTCCTATAAAAGGAAAAATCAGCCCATAAATGGAAAACTGTTGATATTATCAACCATTAACCATTCACTTGGACTAATATATGAGTTTTAAGAATTTTAAATAATTTAATAAAACATTATTTATAATAAAATATTGTTAATTTAAATTTTGACACTATTTATTTAATCTGACTTTAAAACATCAACACAAACATTGAATTAAAATATATACCTATCAAAAATACCTAAAATGCTATAATTATAAATAATTTTTTTGTAACTAAATAATTCATTCAAATTATATAATTTTTAATATTTTTAAAATCATTTATTTTATTTTCCTTTTAATTAGATAATTACTGTGTTAGAGTTGCATAAGCATTTAAGAAAATTATTTCTTCACTAAAAATTAGAAATAAATTAACATGATTAAAGATAATTTATATATAAAATGAATATTTATATCTAAAAATATGTTAGTTTTAACCCTTTCACAAAATATTATTGTAATTAAAAGTAAGAAACTGACATTTTTGGCTTTTCATTACACAAAGTATTATAAAGGTTACAATCATGGACATATGGCTTCATAATGGGAAATTGTCAGAAATTTGACGATATAGGGTCTAAATATGGCTATCCAATATAAATTGGATAATTATTTAGGTCATTATAACCATTTTCTCTTTACTTTAATCCAATGGTAAACATGATTTTACTTTAAACGTGGTAACATATTTTTACTATTTTTATTATTCATTATGAACAAAAATTATATGACCTTATAACCTAATATTAATTATACTGATTCAAAATATAGAATCAATTTTATCAAATTCAATAAATATAAGTGGTATAATTTAATTTAAAATCAAACTTGCAAGCGCGGTGAAAAATGGTTTTCTAAAAAAATGCATTTTTCATGGAAAATATGATTTTTTATTAACTTTATGACTAGTAATATTCATTATTTTGATTTATATTCAGGTAGTTAGATATATAATCTATAAATTTAATTCAAATTATTCATTATTAAATATTATTTCAATTAATTAAAATGGAAATACCTTATGCATTTAAAAACAATTCTCAATAAAAAGTAGTATTTTTCACTATTCATTGAAAAATCAAACATTTCATAAAAACCCAAAAAAAATAAACATATTATAATTGTAATATTCTAACTTAAAAATTTAATTTAATTTTGTTAAATATATTTTCAAAAAGTGAAAAATAATTATTATATTATTTTCTCACAAAAAGTAGAAAAAATCATTTTTGAAGAATATGTATTTTTTAAGAATAAAATGAATTTACTAAAAATTGAGTGACTATTGAATAATAATTTACAAATAAATTTTTACTGATTAGTAAATTTATATATATTTCATTATTTCATTAATCATATTCATACCCATCAATTCAATGGCTAGGTTATAACATTCATATTTAAAAAAAATATTTTGTGAGTTATCTAAGCTCAGTGTTGCGGTTTATATACACTGTCAAACACAATTTTCTTATTTTAAAATATCATGGTATTATATTCTCCCCACATTTAATCAATTTTATCCACAAAATTTAATGTTTCAGTCCTAAATCAAGGGTTTTATATTTGAAAATAACTTTGTTGAAAACTCAAATCGTAAAAAGGGTTAATAAAAATTACTCTTGATAAGAGAGAAATAAAAATAAAAGGGTGATTTATAATAACTTGTTACTAGGTTTAAAATTAGGGTAAAATTAATGGGAAGTGAAAATATGAACATATAGGATAAATATAATTCCCATGGACTAATAGAGAATGATAGAGAACATGGCCAGAATAATGTTAACAACTACAAAACCATAATTCAATGATGGGTGAAAAGACCATGAATTCATAAAAAATGATGGTAAATATATAAATTTTTTATATCAATATACTTTTCCTAAAGCCTATGTATTATTTTACTATGAATATAGTGAAAACTAAAAAATATACTTACTTTATATCTTTTTATTTCATAGCACAATTTCAACCTTTAGTTTTTCTTTAGTCAATTTTCGCTTCATTTCATACTCCATGAAATGAATATCCAAGTTTATTTATTATTATTGAAGCACTAAAATTATCTTTTAATGTATTATAATATACATAAAGAGTGAAAATTATTTATTTATGTTTCTAAATATTTTACAAAACCAAAATCATTACAAAAAGTTATCCAATATAATTCATTAATCTATAAAACCTAAATAGTAAAACCCAAAGTTAAACATAATCCATTACATAAGTATTTATCCTTAAAACCATTTATATTGAACCTCTAAAAATGTAGAATAATTATTTCTAAATAATCCTTTACATTAAACCTAAATGCTATATATACCTCACCCCAATAAAAAATCTCTAGAAATATCATTAATCACTTCAATATCTGAAAACTTCAAAAATATTAGATCCTATAATAGGATTCCAAAAATCAACTTCATATTTATCAATAAAAAGTAAAAGAAATATCATACTGACTAGGATATCATGTAGGCCAATGGTAGGTATTTAACCATTTTCGCCCATCAGTTTTGGATTCAAGACCTGCAGCCTTTTTGGATGAGATATGTCGTATTTTTTAATAAAAACTATATTAATATAATTCTTATAAAATCCAAAAAAATGGTGAAAATCCTTAAAAATAAAATTAATCATCAAATCACTTTTCAATACCGTGTATACCTATATTATAAAACATATGTTCCCAAATTTTAATAACCCATAATTACCTCGTCATCAAAGATCATATAAAACCTAAAGGTTATTAGCACCTTTAAACTTATGTCCATAAAATATACAGAATTATTCCATAAATAACCTTTTCACTAAAACACATACTAAAAAAAAGTGTATTATTACTTAGAAGTCTCCAAAAATATACTTAATCATCTTAAAATCCCATCACATAAAACCTAAAATAGGGTATATATGTCTTTAAACATATGATCAACCTTGGAATTATCAACCCAAGACACTTTATGTTTTATCAAATATCACTATAGAGTATCATAGGTTTCTATAGGTTCTAATATCTGATTCATTATAGTTTTTTAGAGGGAAAATGTGAATTAACCCAGGCATATCCACTGAGAGTGTAAAACTAGGTGTTTAGTAAGGGAACACTCACCATGCGCCAGAATAATGGACAAGATATACTTAGACAACTATTTTCATGGTTATTACCCGTATATACATTTGTTCCAAAACTAGGCCTACTTGTAGTATCCAAAAAAGGATTTATTTCTAGAAAACCCACATAATATTTACCTAAGCAAACAATTTATGAAATTTTCCTATACATAGACTTATCCTCAAATTCATTTATAGGGTTATGTTACCTAATCTATATTTTCCTAAATGTAATTTGTATGGTTTCTATTAAACTTTCTCAGATACCAACTATAAAAATTCTGACCCCAGTAGCCCAGGATTAATGGTTACTTTATTAAATTAGAACTAGATACAAGTGATAACATCCCACAATATTAAATAGTTTAGTAGTATTGGTAAAATAGATACATAATTGAATCTCACAATACATTTGAAAATAAAAAACAATAAACATAGTGATAGTAAATATTTTGTATCCTTAAACTCATTCAAAGATCCCTTCTTAATATCATGGGGAAATGAAAAAAAAATAAGGGGGAGCTCAAATTTTCAATTAGGGCTATATACAGTGGAATATATCTTTAGTATCTAATGAATAATAAATATGGAAAGTAAAATAACTAGAAACACATGTCATTTAATAAATAACTTGGTCATGAAGAATAATTTGGAAAGAATAAATGATGATTAAATGGTGTCATATAACTAATCACATGAGCTTGAAGATAATACATGAATATCATAAATAATCAAATAATAAGATTTACATCAATAACTAATATCATAATTATGGAATGCATAATGTAGAACATCATAAACTTACCAACAAGACCTCATACTTAGAAATCATATAGTAATGGGTAAGGCAACATCCAAATACCAAACTACATTGTCCCATGAGTCATAATAATGCATCCAGGGGATATACTGGGCCCTTCCCAATACTTATTGAGTCCAATTAATTAATCATATAAAAGGGGTGAACAAAAATTCAATACATAATCAACATAAGAATTAATATTTAAAAATTAACATATGAAATATTAATATTTTCCCAAAATCAAACTAATAATAAACCATCCATATAAATAATAAGTATGGTATCATTACAACATATCTCTAATGTATCATATGTATAATAAAGAATTGTTTTAATTGATGAATAGAAATACTATAAAAATATAATTAAAAATATTCTTGATGAAAATACACTTTTCACTTTGAAAATCACTTTTAAAAATTAAAAATTTCTGAAATATTAGGAAAAAAATATTCAAAAAGAATGATGGAATCTTTTAAAGGAATCTTCAAATAAATGAGTGTTCATGACAATGGGGAATTCCATTAATTTTGATTACATTAAAGAAAATATTCTTTTGGGATTTTTGTAAGAAAAGACAAAACATACCTCTTTTATAAAATGAAAATAAGATTCATTTTAATCAATTTTGTAAAATTAAAACATGGTCAAAAATGTATTTAATAAATTATTAGATAATATTAAAAATATTCTTGATTTTTTTTAGAAAATATAGACATTAAAGGAATAATTCCCAAACAAAGTGGAAATAAAGTATGTTTTTATTAAAAACAGTATTTGATATTTTGAGTATATAAAACAGGAGAATGAATGGAAAAATTATAATTTTCAAAAATAGCAATAGGAGAATAAAATATATCAGTTTTAATATAGAAAGATCATGTAATTCTCCCAAAATAATACTTAAACATAAAAAATCTCAAATAATAATGAGATTATGAAATAAAAGCGTACCACTTTGGTAAATTTTGAACCATATTACCCATGAAATAAATAACTGCAAATGAATCATTAAATACCATGAATATAAAGGTAATAATGATATATCTTATAAAAGTTGTAATAGATACACCTCATAAAATAAGAAAGTTATATAACATCACATATATTCCAAAGAAGATAAGTTGAGATGAAGAACCCTTACAAAGATCATATCATTAAAGTGAGAATTAATTAATGAATTGATTATGTGTGATAAATGTAAATACACAAAAAATAGGTTTACATAAAAAATAAATCAACCAAAATATATTTCACACATAATCTTGAGATAATATAATCATTTAAGATGCGATATTACCCAATGAAATAAAATTGAGTTATGAAACACTTACCACATGGAAACTTTCAATTCAAATCACCATAGATGTAATAATATGAATTGAAACATAAAATACCATGAAATATGAAGGATTTGGGATATGACATGTAAATGGTTCAAAATATGCACCATATAAAATAAATTAGTTGGTAACATTAAAATATGTCTCAATGAAATGAAACTAAGATGAAATTGCCTTCATTATGTCCAACTCATCACGTACATTCTTTATATTATTAAATAATAAACTTATATTAATTATTTACATGATTAATAACCTTTTTAATTTTTATTATTCCTTTTATTTTATTTAATACCATGTTATATTTTATTACTTAATCAATTAAGTTCATGTCAAATGTTTTGACGATATTTAGTTCATATGTCCAAAATGACCTCAGTAGTTTTACTATGGCAAACAGGTCCTTCTTCTATCATATCCAGAATAATAATCATGACATAGTTATAATTTTTATACATAAATTATACTTTTTTATAAAAATAATGAAATATTTTTATTGAAAATGAACTACATTACAATCATGGGGACAGTGAGTCGTACATACACATGAGTACCATTTCTATTTTTCAACGATCATGATGGAAAGAACATGAGTATCATTTTATCTTTAAAAAATTATAATTTTAACATAAATATAATATTATTTCTTTAAATACACTTATATATATCAATTATGTGATGTGGTTATGAAAAATGAATCACTTCACATTGTAGAGGTGGTAATTCACACGTACACACAAACGATGTTATCATTTTTAAATAAATGGAAAGGTAAGAAATTATATGATATATTATATTTAAATAATGATAAATATTTAATAAATATAATATATATAAATTAAATCTATCCTTAAAACCTTCCATAATCGATGATGATTGAAAAAAAAAATACATTAGTTCGTGAGGTGGTAGTCTGCCATACAAACAAATGATGGTTTCATTCCCCATTTGATGAAGAAGGATATGGATATAGGGTATTCCATTAACATAGAAACATATTAGTATATGGGGGATATTAAAGTTATTATATCAGTATGGTTGAATAATTTTTGAATATGGAAGAATAAATAATACAAAAAATGTTTGGTTAAGAATGATACCTCTTCTTTGGACAACCTCTCTAGGTTTGCACCAAAATATTCTCTATGATGGTTTTTTGATCAAAAAAATGACTCTATAATATTTGAGTGGAATTATGGAAGGTATTTGTGCAGGTATTTTCTAGAATAAAAGGCTCTTGACGTATGGAAAGGAGAAGAGGGGGTGTCCTTTTATAAGTGAGATCGAGTGACATTTTTTGTAAATACCCAAAACTATTCAATAATGGGAAGTCACTATCAATCCAAGTGCCTCAAAAAATGATAAATAAAGTATTGGAAGGAATATAATGTCAATACACACCTCAAACACTAAAAAAAGTTTTTAAACATTTTATTCTATTAACTTATAAGGTTACTTAGTTTAACCATTTTTGTTTTCACCGCGGTAACTAATTTTTTCACCTAGGTAAGTTATCCTTTTAAATATAAATAAAATGGGCCTTATTAGATAATTTGGTCCTAATGATTATAAATATTAAATATAATTTATCAAATAAAAAACATATGTGTTTTAAATATTAATTTTAACACATGCACATGTAATGTGCAAAACCCCGTTTTAACCTTAACTTTGGTATTAATGTTTTTACTCTTTAGAGGAAAAGGAAAGTTACTATAAAAGGAAAAACTACCCATAAATGGACCAGGGTTGATATTATCAAAACTTTACCATAAAATTTGATTAGTATAATATTTTTCATAATTTTAAATTATTTAATAAAACATTATTTATTACAAAATATCATTAATATCAATTTTAACACTATTCA
Organism: Viscum album; assembly: GCA_963277665.1. NCBI lineage: Eukaryota > Viridiplantae > Streptophyta > Magnoliopsida > Santalales > Viscaceae > Viscum > Viscum album. The sequence continues at coordinate 1,817,122,286 of OY728150.1, forward strand.
TTTAATTTGACTTTAAAAACATCATGAAAAATATGAAATTTGAATATATACATTTCACACATATCTAAAAAGTTTTAATTATCTTGAAAATTCCTGTAACATAATAGTTTATTCAAATTATACAACTTTTAATATTTTTAAATCATTTATTTTATTTTCTTTTTAATTAAATATTTACCACATCGGCGTTGTGTAAGCATTTAAAGTAATTATTTCATTACTAAAAATTATAAATAAATTACCCTGATAAAAAATAATTAATTTTTAAAATTAATATTTAAAAATAAAAATATTATAATTTTTATCCCTTTCATAAAATATTATAGTTATTAAAAGCAAGAAAGTGGTATTTTTTTCTTTTATTTGCATAATGTATTATAAATGTCACAATCATAGACATATGGCTCCATAATGGAAATTTTACAGAACATAGATAATATAGTGTTGAAATATGGTTAGAAAATAGAAATTAGATAAGTTTTTAGGTCATTATAAACTTTATCTCTTTAATTTAATCCTTTGCTAAACTTTTTTTACTCTTAGCCTTGGTAATAAATTTTTACTATTTTTACTATTCATTATGACAAAAAATTATATCGACCTTATTAACTAATATTAATTAAACTAAATCCAAATATGGAAAACTTTTATGAAATTAAATTCATATAATTGACAGAATTTAATTTAAAACCAAACTTGCAAGCGCGATAAAAAGGGGTTTTCGGAAAAATGCATTTTTTAAGAAAAATATGATTTTACATCAACTATATGAATATTAATATTCATTATAAGGATTTAAATTAATATAGTTAGATACATAATATATAAATTCAATCCAAATTATTCATTATTAAAAATTATTTTAATTAATTAAAATGGAAGAACATTAGGCATTTAAAAACATTTTTCAATAAAAATAATAATTTTCACTATTTATTAAAAAATCAAAATTGTAAGAAAAATCGAAAAAATAACCTTAAGCTAATTTTCATTTTATTAAATCAAAAAGGAATTTAATTTTATAAAATATATTTTCTAAAGTTGCTAAAAAATAATTAGATTTTTTCTTATAAAAAATAGTAAAAATTATCTTTGAAGAAAATGTATTTTTAAAGAATAAAATTACTTTAATAAAAATTATGTGGTTATTTACTAAGAATTTATTAATATATTTTTATTTATTAGGAACTTAATTTATATTTCATAATTTAGTTAATCTTATTCATACTCATCAATTCAATGGGTGGGTTATAATAATCATATTTAAATAATATATTTTCAGGCTGTTTAAGATCAATGTTGCATGTCCTATACGCTATCAAACACAATGTTCTTATTTTAAAATATCATGGTATTATATAAATTGTACAATATGTTTCATCCTATTTTAGTGCATAACCAATTCCTAATGAGGGTATGGCTAAAATTATAATTCAATTTTAATTTGAGGTCAAATATTTTCATGAAAACTGAGAGCAGTGACATTTAATTAAAATCTATAATTTTCATCACCTGATGTATCTTCTGCCTAAATGATGTGTAGATGAAATAAATCCAAACTTTTATCAATTAATGGATGTGAATAGTAAACTCGGTTTCACTATTAAAAAAATTGTACATTAGTGATGGTTTTTTAGAGGGGGTTATACATAACCCCCTTTAGATTATTTTTTGAGTAATTTAGTGGTGGTTATACCCAAAAAGACACTAAATTAATATTTAGTGATGGTTTCCCAGAATCCACCACTAAATATTGGTTTAGCAGCAGGCGGCCATTTTCATAAAATAATTTCTAAATATATAATCGATTTACCAATATATATATATATATATATATATATATATATTAGGTGCTTGGGGGTATAATTACATTTCAAACACACACACCGCAAGGGTCCAACCCAGTCCATACCCACCCCCACTGGGATATTCTAGATTACTCCCAATATTATTTTTATTATATATAATTTATGGGCAATAGATTGTCCCCTTCTTGTCATCCCTACTGGGCGAGACTTATTCCACCGCTAACCACTTAGATTGGAGCACTACTGTCCGACACCTCCCAGCTTGGACAACATGTACGCACGCTGAAGTGCCACCGCAAACCCTTCACCCCCACCACCGAGCATTATAAATTATTTGGCAATGCTGAAATGTTTCACTGCCTCCAATGATACCCCCCCTGTTGGGATCCATCTCATGGTTGCCCCGGCGAGACTCCTCCACATGCCAGGAGGTGATGATGGGGCCGACAATGCTGGCATCAGCTAGATGAGAGAACCCCTGTCAGGCGAGGCTGGCCGCATGCCACCACTGGCACCACCAACTCACAATGCCTAAACTAGCCGTGTAGACTCTGACCTGCCTCATCAATGGCCTCATCCATCAGCCACATCATCAGAGTCCACCGACTCCACCAGAGCATGTCTGAAGTCATCGCCTCCTGTGTAGTAAACCAACCAGTCGCCGCCCGACCATACCTCCATTGTTGAGCACACCACCCATGAGAATCAAAGGCCAAACATCCCAACGTTGGGGTATAAACTATCATTAATTACTTATATTAATGGGTGTTTATAATCAGCGCAAAAAATTTAATTTCTATAAAATCAAATTTAATAACAATAATAATGATAGTTAATTACATTGAATGTGTGATTATATTTATTTATTTATATGTAAATATATTTAAGTACACATAAAAATGTATTTAAAAATTCCGTATATAAATAGATTACAAATATATTTTATAAATATAATACAATATGTAAATTTATTATATAAATACATAGATAAATATATAAATGCATTATATAATATATTATTCAAATGTATTAAATATTATTCTGTATAAAAATTCTAACATGAATATTATATATATATATACATTTTGTAACTAGGGATATATTTTTATTATGAAATATTACTCATATAACTATAATATTTATTTTTTTACATATATAATTAAAAACTAAAATATAGATAAAAAATTAAATATAAATAAAAATGAATATCACATATATATTTTAATAAAACCGAAAATAAATAAATTAATAAATATATTTAAGTAAGTGGTAATATATATTTTAAAATGTTTTATATAAATATTATTATTTTTTAATATAATTATTCATTTATATAATTAACTATTTAAAAAAATCAATTCATTTATATAAATAATTATTTTTTAATATAATTTATAATTTTTAAATGTAAATAAGAATTAATTTAATTTTTTATATACAATTAATAATATATACATCTATATAATTAGTAATTAATATAAATCTTTTTATTGAATACAATAATTAATATTATTATATTTATTTAAAAAAATCATATAATTAATTATATATATATCTTAAATAAATATTCATCTATATATTTAATAATTTTTTAAAAAATACAATTAATAACAGTAAAAAATAACAAAAATAATAATACTATTTAATATTGTATATATATAATAATATATATATATACACACATCTATATACTGGAAACTATAAATATATTGAAATATAATTTTTGAAAACTGTACTTCTAGATTTATATTTTTATAATTAATAATATATTATTACCAAATAATTTCAAGTCTGATTAGATGGTTTTATCATATTCTGTTTCTTCATCATTTTATGGTGATGGGGTGTATCTCAACTTCCTTTTAGGAGTGACAAGGTCTATAATGGCACTTCCATAAAAGATCAAGGTAGGGCTTTTTCTAGGTACATATTTTATAGTGCCAATTAGAAAGAGGCATATAATATTGACACTTCAACAAGACATCAATATGTGACTGCAGCATTGTATACTACTAGTGCTAACCAATAGGTTATAGTTAGTGCTTTTACTTCTGAACAAGGATCTTCCAAACCAGGGGATTCAAAATTTGTTAACTCTAAGGTTGAAAAGATGGAAAATCTCGATGATGTTTCTTCCCCAATTAAGGAAACCTTTAATGATGGAAAAGGATATTATCAACCATCCAAAATGGATTAAAATTCTAATTAATCCATGGATTTCAAGACTAATCCAAGCACAAATCCTTCCTTTACTCAGAATTGAAAGGGGTTTAACCAAAAAGTTTTAAAAAACCCCATCAGAGATTCTCTTCAAGGGGATCAATATAATTTCTATTTTTTCAAAAGAACTCCTTTATTGGGTACTTTAAGTAGAATGAAAGGTAGAAATATGGTAAAAAATTCAAATTATTTTACATCACTTTATTTAATTGATGATTTATTGACCAACTTAAGTTCCTAGAATCTAACATTGTAATTATAGCTTCAACACAACAAACTACTATTCTAGAAAATGTTCCTCCCTACACTAGTGTTTCATCTAAGGAAATATATAAAGATGATAAAGATAACTCTTGGAAGTAAGCTATTGTGGTTTATGCGATCGTGGTGCTCGAGGTTCCCATTACAACTTGGGCACTAAGTCTCAATGTAGTAATATATATTTTTGATGCATGCTTGCACCTGTTTTCCATATTTGGTGTTTTTATTTTTTAAACAACTTGATTTATGTCTGATATGGGGCCTCTTTTGAAGATTTTTGAATGGTTAGCCACCATTGGAATCTCTGGAATTTTTGTTCTATTCGAACTTGTTATAGGGGATTATCCTTCAACATAGGCTCTTGTTTTATACTCTTCTTAGTGGATTGACTCATCTGGAGGTTGTTTTGTTTTCCCTTTGGGTGAATTGAGTCACTTATAATAGAATTACAACACCCTTTTATAATATTAGTTTTCTTTAATGAAGGGATTTTTTGTTTTAAACCAATAGTTCAATCTATTTTGATAACTAATTATATATTGTGAAAAACATTTATAAATTTATATTTTTTCATGTAATTGATTAAAAATTTTATATTATTAAATAATTAATTTATATATATATAATAAAATAATTTTGTTTTATTTTAAACATAGTTGATAGTAAATTTAATATTTATATGTAATTAGTAATATATAGAAAACAATTCTCTCTAAATTTAAATATTGTGAATATTAAATATTTATCCATTTTTATATAATTAAATAAAATTTAAAAATATTATTAAAAATATTCAAATATAATTAATAATTATTAATATTGTATGTATATATATAATTAGAAATTTTTTATAAATGTTTTTTATTTAAATTTATTTTTTAATATTTTTATAATTAATAATATTCAATAAAAAAATTTACATATTTACAGTATTAATAAAGTTTTTTAAATGAAATTAATCATATTAAACTTAAATTATTCATTATTAATAGTTTTATATAATTAATAATATATACAAATTTTATTTTATTTTTCTTTTAGATTTATCAACGATATAATTATCGGTAATAAATGATCATGTATGATTAAAATGGCTCTTTAGGATGTGACATAAGAATAAAATTTCTATTTTGGAAGCTATGTAAGAGTATACTGTGAATTTTACCATCAATAATTTTAGTGTTGATAAAATAAAGCTTTACTAGTGATAAAATTATTGGTGATAAAATATCCCTTTATCAGCACTCAAATTTTTAGCACTGATAAAAGAAAGATTTATCCAAAATTTTTTGGAAGCATTGATAAAGGTTTTAGGTTATTTTTAAAAGAACCCTTACCACATCATCACTCGATCTAGTTCCTAAAGACTTCATGAAATCGGACCTTTTTCCATCTATCTACACAACATTTTTGGAATATTTGAGTTTCAAAACATAGGATATATGATTCAAAATATTTTCAAAATGATTTTTGTGTAAGAGCTTGGGATTTTTTTAACCCTTAAATTTTTGTTTCTCATGTGTTAGGGATTCCGTGAAAGTTTTCATTTATTAATTTTAAGCATTTAAAATAATTTTCATCATTTTGGTTTATATCATATTTTACAAGAGATAAGAGGAATTACCTAGCATAAGACATGATTAAGATTAGTGTGTATTCCTTACATTTCAAAACGATGTCCAAGGAAAACATATTTTGTAATAGAAATATATTCCACATTAAGTTTTGTTAAATGAAAACCCCTTATATTTCACGTAAAAACTTCTCATATTAAAATGTAGTTAATAAATAAAAATTATGTATTATAATGGATTTGAAAATATATCATGTATTTATTTCTATCAAAGATTAAAATGTTACATATTGGAAAATATATTACATTTTTGATAAAAGCCTTGTGTATTGGGATTTGATAATGTCAAAAACCTTACTTATTAGAAAAATAATATGTTTCAACTTTTCACTGAAGTATAAAAACTTTTATATTGATAGATGTCATACGTATTGATTTTTGTTAAATTAGAAAACCTTATTCATTGATAAAATTCTTACTTATCATTAAATTTTGTAAAGGAAAATATATTACTCGTTGTGAAAATATATTATATACTAGAAAATATGTTATGCATTGAATTCACTCAAAGGGAGATATATTATGTATCATCAAAATATATTACATATTCTCTAAAATTTCTTATGCATGAATATATATTACATATTTTTAGTACTTTCATTAACTTTCTATATTTCTTTTATGATTATCAAGAATATCTATGACTATATATATATATATATATTACATATTAAAGGACAAAATTTTCCATTTCTCAATATTTGATTTTAAAGAATAAATATATTACTATTACTTTTATCATAGAATAAAATCCTTATTTTGGTTAGATCCATATTTTAAGTTTGATAAGAGGAAACTATCAATCATAATCTATAGTCTTCCTTGTGTCATATTCTAAGATTGATAATGGAATTATCAATTATAAACCAATGAAATATGTAATACTATTACATAATAAATACCACCTTCATCTACAATATCTACATTGTGATTTATGGTGTTGCAGTGTAGTAATATTCAAAACAACATGACCTTCCTTAGTTAATAGAAATTTAATAGTGGTTGTGCAGTGATGATCAATGTGTCTTGGAATTCCTTCACTAAATCGATTTAAGAGTGATGACTTCATTTTAAAAGAGGAAACACATCCTGGAGTGTTGTGACAAGAATCATGCATCTGAATTATTATTAATTCAAGGTGATCTAGAAAGAAACTGGATCTTCATTTTAGGTATGGATATTAATTTTGAGTTGTTTTTGAGGAAAAATGAAGTTCTAGAAATTTTCGAAGTACATGGTGTGTACTTTTAAGTACACGTTGTGTACCCGGTTGCTGCGCATAACTATGTACTGGCCATGTAACAGCCGAGTACATGGTCGTGTAGGTGACCTGGAAGACCGCCTAAAGTGGAGGCTAGTTGAGGCTTGTACACAGCGTGTACATTAAATGAACACATTGTGCAATTTTATTTTTATTTAATTAATTGGATAGGGGTCATGTCTCATCTTCAGAACAAACTTCTTCTCCCTGTGTTTCGTACAGGAGAGCGACATACAACCAAATAACTTCAACCTCCTCTTTTTCCTCCATCTGAGCTCTGATTGGGACGCTTCTGAGTGCATTGGATTCCCACCAGTGAGTTATCTCTTCCCCTAGAGCCTCTCTTACTGATTTCTCATCTCTCATGAGTTATTCAAGGATATTCATTTTTGTTCTTTTTTTAGATCTACAATGTTCTAGGCCGATTCAAGGGACAACGTCCACGAGTTTTAATTGTACAACATCAAGGTTGGTGGTTTGAGAATTTATTCAATTGTATTTGGATTATATATGATTATGTTTCCGAATACCCATGTTGGGGTATTGTGCATTTTGGATTTTGACCCTATTTAATACCTATTATGGGTTAGTTGATTGATTAAGGGTTGTTTCCTAGGCATAAGATTGTATACCCTTGTTTATGGGACACCCCATGGGTGTGTTCCCCTGTTTGACTATTTTTTTCCATTTTTCATAGGTTTCCTATAAGGAATACCGTATTTTCCTTGTATTGAGTTGATGATGATGGATTTGTTTGGTAATATATGATTCCTGTTTTATGCTTTGACTAAATATGATTCATATAATAGTTTGAATTACATGTAGAGACTTTAATTAATGTTGTATGCATGCAGATATTCCTTGGACTGTGAGAGACTTGGACCAATAAAACTATGGTGGTTTCCAGGTTTATTTTCACATGACTGTGAGAGACTTGGTGTATATTTTATCCCAGGGGGTATTGACCATCATAGCTACCCAGAGGTCATTTATGATTATTTATACTATGTTGAATTAGGGGGTATTGACCGTGAGAGCTTCCCAGGTGGTCATTTGAAATTGATTTGTTCTATGTTAAACCAAAGGGGTCAGACCATGAGATCTTACCTAGAGGGTTGTTATGAATGATTGATTGTTGTCTGTGAAAAGTCTAAGCCAAAACACAGGCTTGGACTCGGACTTACTTGATTGATTAGATGGTATTTTGAGACGTTTGATTATTATCATTGTACAAGGGGATAAAGGTATTAGGATAGATCATGAGGTTACATTTTTCAATTGCATGAATAATAAATAAATGTAATTGAATGTAATTGAAAATTTTAGTATTGTTTACTATTGGGTATTTCCTTGTTTATTACATCATTTCTGCATATTACCTGCTATATATATATATATTCACTCAAAGTTAGGCACAAATATTTTGGTGGTTTCCTACTAGGATTCGTCTCACACGCTATTTGGGTCTTGATTTTGGGCCCAAATAGATTATATGATTTCATGTTCAGATAAATGAAAGAACCCTTCTTTATCTGGTACTTGATTGTTGTTGAAGCTGGAGAGCATGGGACTAAGGTGAGGCTTGCAATGCTGTTGGAGTTTATTGCTTTTTTGTACTTTGGTTTTAGTATTTTATTTCCAGCATTGTGACTTGTTTGAATGTTTTCTTAGACACATGTGACATGCATCATTTATATATATTCCAGTTGTTATCTTACTCTCACTCTTCTATTGTTTACTTTTGTGGTATGGTAATACTACTTCCAATATTGATTTTTATTGTTTATGTTGTTGTTTATACTTTTCCAATGAGGGAATAGTTTCCCCAATTTCTTACCTTGGCCTCACCTCTAGTCAGTCTCTGGTTTTTGGGGAAATGCGAATGAGGTTATGCGACCAACCGGGTTTGGGGCACCTTTGGGCAGCACCCGGATCCGGGAGATTACAAAGTGGTATAAAAGGTGTTCTTTTCTGTTTTTTCATACTATTTTGAGACTATAGACATATATAGGAAGGAATGGGTAATTGGTAATAAGATGTTCCCAGGAGTAGCTAACCCATGTATAGGGAAAAGCTAAGCTACCTCAAAAATTGAAATTTTTCTAATTTTTGAAATTGTTACAGCTGATTTTATTTCACCTTTGGGTGATTCACATGTATTTTGTAGTTATTTATAATATTATTAAGGTTATATTTATGTTGAAACCATATGAGATGAGGGTATGCCATCTCAGTCAACATATATGCACTGATATAGATCACATTTCATGCATTCTTGTCATGCTATTTAGGGTGCATTACTGATTGTAGTCTGTTGTGATATGTTTTACTAGATATTCATGTTGTTGTGATAGATTTCATGATATAATACCTACTATATTTAGAGGGAATTGGAATATTTAATGTTTCATTTGGTTTTATAGGCCCTCATGGGTCAGAATTTGGTGGATCATGTTTGAACTTTAATTGATTTTTTTTCAAGTTATGATTTGAATAAGGATGCTAAAATTTGATTTGTGAGAGTATCGGCTCTCATGGCTCAGAATATTTCATGACTTGGACAAAATTTTACATTTTTAAGGGTTCTGGAGAAGTTTTGTAGGCTTACTGTCTAGAAACCCAAACAACATGGCTTGTGGTGTTATTAACACATTCCATGTGTTCTTCTATTCTGGAAGAAACAAATTTTCTTAAGTACGCGTCGTTTACTATATGTACACATCATGTAGTCTTTAACCGTTTGACTAACTATGTGAGCAGAGACACCGGGTTTGGAAACTTTGGTCGAACATACCGTGTACTAGGAGTACATGTTGTGCCATAAGGACCCTATGTCCGGCTCTGTGAATAACGACATGGGTGGATGAAACTTAGGTTATAAACGTTGTGTCCAATTATTGAATGCTATGTATAGTTGAATGTGTCTTTGAACATGTGACTAATGACACGGGTAGTTATAACTAAAGTATTGCACGTCGTATCTACGGTGAACATGTCGTGTAGTTTTACACCGGTAGACCTCATGTGGTTTAGCCATGTAAAATAACTCGGGAAGGAGGGAAAATTCAATTACATGTCATGAGGAACATGTTGTGTGTATGTGTGTTACCTGACTAGGTTTATAATAGGTACACACCATGTTAAAAACTCAAGATAACATGTCTGGTAGAGAGTATATACATCGTGTAACGCTATTTTTAAAAACATGAATGATTTATTTCTCCTAATATGGTTTTTTTACTTCAAAGTTATTGTCCTTGATAATCTTGTACTAAGGTGTGAACTTGACCTTGTAGAGTCATGCCACCAAGACATCCTCTGGTTGTACGTTAGATACAAGGAATTGACCAGACACCTAATAGGATGGATCATAGACTACTAGAAGATCCTCCCGTTGTGCCCATCTTGTCACCAACTATCATATAGAACACAGGTGCTGATTCATAGTTCCATCAAGGATTTATGAATATTATGTAGACTTTTTAGGGAGAACCACATCTTTCCCCATCTATGGTAGATCTAATGCATGTGTTCCAGAAGTAGCATCCTCCCACATTTTCAGGGGATGGAGGACCACAGGCTGTAGAGTCATGGTTGGAGGCCATGTTTTCCATCTTTGAGCATCTGGAGACACCTCTAAAAAAGATGTTGAATCTTTTGACTTACATGTTGTGTGATTCCGCCTAGAGATGGTGGGATGTTATCATACAGGTATTAAATAATCGGTACATGGATTGGGAAAAGTTTTATAGGATCTTCTATAATTATTTCTATCCCAAGACGTTGAGAGATGATCGAGCCCGAGAGTTCTTTCATTTGGAGTAGGCGCTCTTTCAGTGATGGAATAATCTTCTCATTTCACAGAGCTACAGTGCTTCACACCTGATTTCAGAGGTGACGATTTATCACTTACTAGGCATCTTGATAATGGTCTCAGGTATAAAATCCAATCATAGGTGAATGTATTTAGGATAACTTCAGGGATGGCTATAGTGAACCTTCTGCTGATTACCCAGCGTAATCTGATGGATTTGGGAGTTGTGATCTAGGGCTAGTAATCCTTCGTATGATAGCAGGAGTGTTGCAGAGATCCTTTTCATGGTGATTCTAGTAGTAGGGATGTATCTACAGGTATCCAGGTGAGGTGCTACTAGTGCAGGAAGAGTGGGAACACGAGACCTCAGTTCCTTAGAGACCCAGTTGAGTGTCGAGCTTGGAAAAAAATTGGCCATCTTCAATGTTTTTTCTAGTTTTTCTCACGAGCATCTAGTGAAAGAGGATTAGTTATGACCCCACGTTCAGGTGTAGGACCACCAATTTCTCCTTATTCAAGAAACTAGATTTTTTCAGTCCATTCAGGTCGAAGAGGTGGTCATGGTCATAGTAGTCAGGCTATAAGGTTTTAGCGACAGCAGGGTGGATCAGCTCATGGTAGTCAGGCAGGGTCGCAAGGCTGTGGTACAATTCAGACTTTTGTAGTAGATCAGACCCATTAGGAACAAGATCCCAGACTATCTACAATTAGAGGTACGATTCTATTTGCCTCAGTTTTATCTTCTGCTCTATTTGATACATGGGATTCCTATAGTTTCATATATGTTTATGTTGTAAAGATACTTGGTCACTCTATATTTACTTATGGGGATGTTATGACGCTAGAAACTCTGTTGGGGATTAGGATGGATAGTTTACATTAGTGCAAGAAGTTCCCTCTTGAGGTTGGTGGGTGTCACTTCTTATGGGACCTCTATGTATTATAGATGATTGGATTCGATTTCATTCTCGGAATGGATGGTTTGGTATCTTTCTAGGCCTTTGTTTACTACTATCACCACAAGGTGAGTTTCACATCACTATAGGGAAAGTGTTTGCTACACAAGGTAGAAAGGGATATTCAAGCAAGCATAGATGGACCCGAGCATCATGGGTTGGGAGGAATTACAGCCCAGATTGCTATTTTATACTTGGATGACCAGGGGACTTCATAGACTGAGTTTCCTCCAATGGTGGAATGCTTTAGGGATCTCTTTACAGATGACTTTTTAGGTTTAAATCTTGATAAAGAGGTATATTTCTCTATTGATCTTGTTCTAGGAGTGACACCGGTGTCTATTCCTCCATATAGGATGGCTACACCAGAGTTATAGGATCTTAAGAAGTAGTTAAAGGAGTTATAGGAAAAGGGTTACATCTGACACGGTAATTCTACTTGGGATTTTTCAATCCTTTTTTCGAATAAGATAGACGATACCCTCATACTTTGTGTGGATTATTAGATGTTGAACCAGTTGATGGTCAAGAACCAATATCCCTTATTGAGGATTAATGATCTCTTTGATCAGCTTTGAGAATCCCGAGTGTTCTTGAAGATTGACTTGTGATACGTTTATCATTAGTTTCACGTTTTACCATTAGATACAACTATTATATCCTTTCAGAGTAGCTATGGTCTATATAAGTATTTTGTTATGCCATTCATTCTCACAAATGTGCCCGCAGTTTTCATGGCACTGATTAACCGAGTTCTTCATCCTTACTTGGATTCTTTTATGGTAGTCTTTATTGACAATATCTTGGTGTACTCTCACACTCAACATGACCATGATACCCATCTTGAGATCGTATTGGGTATACTGAGAGAGCATCGGTTATTTGTCAAGATCTCAAAATGAAAATTTTGGATGGACTAGATTTACTTCTTGGGTAATGTTATCTCATAGATAGGAGTATCAGTAGACCCAGAGAAAGTGAGAGAAGTAGTTTCCTGGGAGCATTCTAACAATTTATTTATGGTACAGTGTTTTTTTAGTGATAGATGGTTACTAAAGGTGCTTTATAAAGGAATTTTCTTTCTTAGTATCACCATTGACAGTCCTGACTAAGAAGGGAGCAATATACTTATAGACAGATTCTGGAGATTCATCCTTTTAGAAGCTAAAAGGGAAACTAAATTCTGCACCGATACTAATTTTCTAGAGTTTTTCAAGAACTGCACCATTTACTGCGATGCATCAGGTATCAGGGATGGGAGTATTTCTTATACAAGGGGAAGGAGTCACTGCATATGGGTCTCAGCAGTTGAGGCCACTTGAGAGGAATTACCTAACTCATGATCTTGAGTTAGATGTAGTTGTGCATGCTTTACTCTGTTGAAAATATTATCTTTTGGGAGAAAATTTTGTGTTATTCACTAACCACAAAACTCTCAAGTATAAATTTAATCAGCACGATTTGAATTTGAGATAGCGATGGTGGGTTGAGTACCTTCTGTCCTATGAATTTGATCTTGCCTATACTCATGGGAAAGGCAATGTAGTGGCTGATGCGTTGAGTAGGAGGAATTATATATAGGTAGTTCAGGAGGAAAATAGTGAGTGGTAGCTTATGACTCTATTCTATGAGATTAATTTAAAGGTTCTTGAAAGATAGGGGCATAAGTTTCTTTCTTCAATAGATGATATCTCCACTCTATTGGATTGAGTGCAAATGAGGCAGCTATCAGATTATGAAGTCTTATTCTTATGGAAGAGTGTGTCAGGATAGGACCCTACTCATGGGTGGAACATATGAGATGATGGGATCTTTCATTTTCATGGGTGCATATGGTTGTCAGCAGACATACGTGAGGTGCTGTTTTGGGATTTTCATTCCTCGGTTCGGGCAGTTCATCTTGGCGTCACCAAGATGTATCAATATCCACACTGTCATTAATGGTGGCTTGGTATGATGAGGGATGATGCTGATTTTTTATGAGATGTTCCTCCTGTCTGTAGGTGAACGAAAAGCATCAATGACCAGTAGAGATTTTACAGTAGTTAACCATTCCTGAGTGGAAGTGGAATGATGTCACGATGGATTTCGTGACGATTTTACCGAGGTCTCCTCAAGGGAATTATGTAGTTTGGTTCATTGTTGATAGACTCACTAAGGTTTCACATTTCTTGAAGATCAAGGAAACCTTTAGTGTTGAGATTGGAAGGTTGTACATTCGAGAGATTGTACATTTTCACATGTTCTGCACTCTATCATTTTAGATAGGGATACTCGGTTTACTTCTCATGTTTGGAAGGGACTATAGAGGGATTTGGGTACACAGGTACTTCTGAGTATAGCTTACCATCCCTAAACAGATAGTTAGTCTGAGCACATGATTCAGGTGTTGGAGGAAATTATTCAAGCATGCATCCTAGATTTCAGGGGTTCTTGGGAGAGACATATACCCCTAGTGAATTTTGACTACAATAATAGTTTTCAAGAGATGATTCAGATGGGACCTTATGAGGCTTTGTATGGTAGGTCATTCCGATCACCCATATATTGGGTGGAGGTAAAAGAGGCAACTATGCTGGGACATTTTCTTTTCTAGGAGAACACTGAGTAGGTGGAGTTGATTCAGAAAAGGATGGCTACTACACAGTCTCACTAGAAATCTTATGTTGGTCGACAGAGATGACCTCTGGAGTTCGAAGTCAAAGATCAGGTTTTCTTACATGTCACATTGAGGTTGGGACACAAGAGGATTAGGATATAGGGGAAGGTTTAAATAAGATACGTCAGACCATTTAAGGTTTAGGAGAGAGTCGATCCGGTTTCCTATCAGTTTTAGTTACCTCAGAGGTATCGGGATATGCACGACGTCTTCTACGTTTCCCAGTTACGACGTTACTTTTAGGACCTATATCACATTTTTCAACCCAAGGAGGTTGAGTTGGAGGTGGATGCATCTTTTGAGGAGTAACCTATTCAGATTGTGGATCACATAAAAAAGGTTCTCAGTGACTTGTATGTTCCTCTAGTATAGGTGCTATGGCAGCACGGGTGACTACAGGATGAGACCTAGGAGAGGGAGGCCGATATATGATCACAGTGGTCAGAGTTGTTTGATGTTTCTTCTTCACCACCCTTGGAAGGGTAATTCCGGGAAAAAATTCTTTAAGGGGGAAGTTTTTAAGAACCTAGATCTTTATTTCAGGTATGGGTCTTAATTTGGGTTGTTTTTAGGAAAAAGGATGTTTTGGAAATTTTCTAAGTACATGTCATGTACTTTTGAGTACACATTGTATACCCGGTTGTCATGCCTAACCATGTACTGTCCGTGTAACGATTGAGTACAAGGCTATTCAGGTGACCTAGAAGACCACCTAAAGCAGGGGATGGTTGAAGATTGTACATGATGTATACATTAAATAAACACACCGTGAACTTTTCTTTTTATTTGATTAATCGGAGCGGGGCAGCGTCTCATCTCCAGAACGAACTTCTTATCCCCATGTTTCATACAGGAGAGCTATATATGAATGAATAAATTTGACCTCTTCTTGTTCTTTTGTCCTTAAACTGATTGAGACACCACCAGGTGCATTGGATTCCCACTGGTGAGTTATCTCTTCCCCTAGATCATCTCTTCCAGATTTCTCCTCTCTTGTGAGTTATTCAAGGATGTTAGTTTTTGACCTTTTTTGTAGATCTACGATGTTCTAGGAAGATTCAAGGGCCAACATCCAAGAGTGTTCATTGTAAAACATCAAGGTAGGTGGTTTGTGCCTTTATTTGATTGTATTTGTATTATATATGCTTTTGTTTTCAAATACCCATGTTGGGGTATTGCAGATTTTGGATTTCGACCATGTTTAATGACTGATATGGGTTGGTTGATTGATTAAGGGTTGTTTCCTATGCATAAGATTGTATACCCTTGTTTATGGGACACCCCATGGTTGGGTTCCCTTGTTTTACTATTTTGGATGTTTTTACAAGGTTTCCTATGAGGCATACCATATTTTCCATGCCTTGAGTTGATTAGGATGGAGTTGTTTTGTTATATATGATTCCTATTTTATGCTTTGATTAAAGTTGATCCACGTAATAGTTTTAATTGCATGTAGATACTTTAATGAATGTTGTATGCATGATGATATTCCTTATAACAAGACCCTTGGACCAGGAAAACTATGGGGGTTTCCATGCTTATTTACATAGGATCGTGAGAGGCTTGGTGTTGATTGTTACCCAGGAGGTATTGGCTATTAGAGATACTCGGAGGCCATTTTTGATTATTTATACTATATTGACCCAGGGGGTATTTCCCATGAGGGCTTCCTAGGAGGTCATTTGAAATTTATTTTTCTATTTTAAACCAAAAGGGTTAGACTGTGAGAGCTTACCGAGAGGGTTGTTATGTATGATTGATTTTCTTCTGTGACGAGTCCAAGCCAAAGCACAAGCTTGGACACAATCTTACTTGATTGATTAGATGGTCTTTGGAGATGTATTTTTATTATCATTATCCAAGGGTATATAGAGATTAGGCTAGATACCAAAGTTAAATTATTAAATGGCTTGAATAATTAATAAATGTAATTGAATGTAATAGAAAATTGTAGGATTGTTTACTTTTGGGTACTTCCTTGTTTATTACATCATTTCTGCATATTACCTACTATATATATATATATTTATTTAATGATAGTTAGGAATAGATATTTTGGTGGTTGCCTATGAGAATTCATCTCACACCCTGTTTGGATCATACTATTAGGCCTAAATAGATTATATGGTTTAAGGATTAGATAATGGAAATCTCACTTCTTCATCAGGTACTTGATTGTTGTTGGAGTTGGAGAGCATGGGACCAAGCTAAGGCTTATGATGCTGTTGAAGTTTACTTATTTTCTTTAATTTGGTTTTGGTATTATATTTACAACATTGTGACTTGTTTGTATTCATTCCTAGACACATGTGATATGCATCATTTATATATGTTCTAGTTGTTATCTTATTATCAGTCATCCGCTGTTTACTTTTGTTGTATGGTATTACTGCTTCCACTATTGATTATTATTTTTTATTCTTATGTGTATACTCTTCCAATGAAGGAATTGTTTCTCCAATTTCTTACATTGTTTCTTGTTTCTATTCAGCAGCCTCTGGTGTTTGAAGAAATGTTCTTGAGGTTATGTGACCAACTGGGTTCGGGGCACCCTTGGGCGACACCCAGATCCGGGACGTTACAGATATGTTCCCTTTCTTTTATTATTATGATTCTTTTTTTAAAAATAAATTAGTATCTATTTTACTTGGTGTTAGTGTCTTGTTCAATGTGAATGGGCGTAGAGAAAATTAGTGGAGGTTCCTCTTAAATTCAATGGTACTCAGCTACAACTTCCTTTTTGTGGAACATCATAGATCCTTAGGTTAAGGGATTTCTAAACCTTCCTTCTATATGTTGAAATATATGTTCCGTGTTATATTGTGACATGTTAAATGATATTGTAATACCCTAACTCATCCCATTTTATTGGAAAGGACCAGAGTTCCACTATCCTTATGTGACATCCCCTAGACACCAAATCTTGGAAATAAATTCAAAGGGATTTAATAAATCATGTGGGATAATTTTCCCTTAAAAATGCAACCTTCCCTAAATAAAATCAATACAATCGAATGAATACGATGTAGGATATAAAACCAAATAAAAATTAAATTTCATAAGAAAACATAACATAAGAACAGTCATAACATTAAAAGAAACCAAAACAAGTCTACATTAATGAAAGAACCAAAGACACACAGAGTGGGAAAGCACCTATCTGTCACTACAACCAACTCTACTATAAGTTATATTCAAGATCCAACTCCAACATGAAAATATTGTGGCATCAATGTACTCCACTAGTAGAGTATGAGAACTATCCCTTACTAATATCATGGTAAAAAAATTCATATACATCGGGATGAATATGAAGGGGGTGAGTATATCGACTCAACAGTAAATCCCCAATACATTCCACACATGCCACCAGGATAATCCCAAGTTAGAAAACATTTAAAATAAATTATTTTTGATCAATATAAAATAGTTTCACAAAATAGGCATATACTTAAGTAGCGATAAAACTCACACCATGAAGGTCTCCAATGTTATGAATGCATACCCCTAATAATAACACACCCAATGCATGTTCTCTCTAAGAAGGCCTAGTGAATTGTCAATACTCACAAGTGGTACCCATCCCTATGGACCCAAGTTATCGCTTGGCGATAAAATACCTTGAATCCAAATTGACCTCATCTCCAAGTATAACCTGGTGAATACCTTTCCATGTTTATCATAAATTAACATACCCATTTCCATGACAAGTTATCAAAACCAAAAGAGTTTTTTAAATCAATTTCTTATTTTAGTAATTCATCACACATATTGTGGGTGAAATCCACAACACATGGTTTCAAAATCAATTAAACATAGAGGAATTCATGGGTTTTTCATCAAGAAACAAAAATGATCTATCTTTAAAAAAAAAGCCTTCAAGTTATAGTAAAATTGGAGAGGGAGATAAGACACTTACCTCAAAATTATTTGACATAAAGAATCATTCCATGAATATCATATCCAGCCTTCCCATTTTATTTCTTCAATGATCCCAAAAAATATTAATAAAACCCTATTATATAGAACTAGGAAAGGAATTCCCAATATATTGTTTCTCCCCAAAAAAACATGGATATTTCAAAGGATAAGGGGAACCTAAATTGTTACCTTTGATTCCCTAGGTCTGAAACACAAAGATTCATTGGAAACGGTCTCTAAAAGGAATATGATAACCAAAATTTCATAGAGAGGGCTTGTGGTTTGAGAGTAAAAGAGAGAAGACTTATTATAACCTAAGGTAATTTTGATTAGCAAATCAACTAGACCTGACATCAATCATGGCATGAAATAGGAATTCAAGCCTTGAGATCATTGATTTCCATATGAAATTAAATTCTAATCACCTAAAAATTATAATCCATAATTCATGATCATGTTTTGAATTAAATATTTTGGTCATGAACACCCTCAACCGGATTCTCCTAGAAATTTTCCTCAAAATGGTCAATGATTTGAATAGATATTCACATAATGAACTAAATATTTTAAAAATATTATATCTCCTCTTCTACTTCCACCACTAAAACCATTCCATAACATAAGAGAAATAGTGAAAAATGGTAACATAACTCAATCTAAAGGTGAAAATTCTCCCCACCATTGGAATTTTCATACTTGGAAATATTGAGGTTATCGATGATTTATAATAGCTTTCATAATTTATCTATCATATGATTCTACCATTCCCAAGTATCTTCCTAAACTATGAACAGTTGGCACACAGTTTTCCCAAACTGTGCACCCAACCCAGCAAACCGTTCAAACCCAAAAGAGGGGATTGTCATGGTTGATGTATAGTTTTTAAAACATTGTTCCTTCTTAGGAGTAACCATGAAACCCTAGAAGATGTGAATATTTAAGGTAAACAGTTTGGAAAACTGTGCACCCCTACCCAGGAAACAGCACATGAAGTTATAATTAGCCCGAAAATTAGATTAAAAATACTCGAACCCCCGGTATTAAAACCAAATTGATCATATATATACCCTGGAAATTGTATCTCATTATTGGAGGCTCCTTGATGAATTAAAAGCCATTAAAACCACCATTCTTGATGATTTGAAGACATGATTGAAGATCTGTACATCTTGCAACAATAGAATCTCAACCCGTTTGTTTTCCTGTCTCTCTCACATCCTTATCTCAAACATTGAAGGGATGATTACCCATTTTATATTAGACCTAGATATAGGTTCTATGGATATTGATTTTTATATCTTGGGTCTAGGTTTCAGATCTATATTGTGTTCTCAATCATGATTTTGGTTGTTCCACTTCAAATTGGGTATATCTATTAGCGACCATTTGTCATCAATCTTGAGCTGGGTGGTATAAATTCAATTCCCAAAGTCTTGAATTCCAATTGTGTGTATGGGATATGATATTTAAATTAGTGTAATTGAAAATTTAATCTTGAATTGATTAAATTAATTTTTTAATTAATTTATGTAAAAATAAAATTTAATTAATTTAATTTCCATGTGAAGATGAATTGAGTTAAATTTAGGAAAATGGAATTGATTTAATTAGATTAAGTTAAATTAATTAATTTGAGAATTAATTAATTGAAATTGTTGTGGTTATGAAATTGGATTTTAATTAATTAATTTTTGAATTATTTAATGTGATATTGGGATTTCGGTTTTGGATTAATTAATTTTTGAATTAATTAATTCATTATTGTGATTATAGAGTTTATTGATTAATTGAATGTTGACTTCATTAATTAATTGGGAGTTTTTTTAATGGGTCAATTAATTTTATTTTGAATTAATTGAAAATTGAACTTATGATATGTTTTAATTGACCATTAATGGGTTAATGCGTTATATGATTAAATACTGATAAATGGTTTGATGGTGATTTGTCATATTATTATATGTATATTAAAGCGTTGAACCATGATTGATTGATTAATTATGATGGTACACATTAATGATAACTATGATAATAGGGTTAATATTGATTATCTATGATTGATGTGATATATATGATGTTGTGATATAATTGATATTCATGGGACATGGTCTGCTACATCAAAATCCCATAGTGATAAATATTGATATTTTGTGTGTGGAACATGGTCTGCTCCATCAAAAAACCATAGTGATAAATATTGATATTCATGTTTGGGATATTGTATACTACATCAAAATCCTATAGTGATAAATGAGTGCAGGACACAGACTACTAATTCAAAATCCTACTTTTATTATTGATTGATAAATGAATGTGGAACACAGAATGCTCCTTCAAAAGCCCATGTGGCCCTAGGCATGGAAATCATGGACCAAAATTTTTCCATCATACAATGGTTCCAATTGGCTATAATATGAATTGAAATTAAATGGATAATGAAAACCCATTTGTTATAATGAATTGTGAATTGAATATGTGTTATGGTTCAGACTCTGACATGGGTCGAAGTAGGTATTGAGAGTTTGGGTATCCTTAAAAACCTAAGAGTAATGGAATAAATGTGAAAACTATTTAATTGCGAATTATACTTTATTATTTATACAACTACATACACTATTATTCGATGGATATTGTTTTAGACATTGTTGGTGGGGTCTTATTGAGTTATACTCACACTCTACTCAAGCTTCCTGATCGGTACCTGCATATACTTTATGTTTACAGGATAGAATAAGGGAAAGAGTTCTATATTAGAGGTATGATTGGGATAGAGCATGGATGAGGGAACCAGATGTGATTTGGGACCTTCTTGGGAGTTTTTAGTGTCTTTATTTATTTTTGGTTTTTCATATTGAGACTTGATATGTACTTGGCATGACATATATACTCTTTAGTATTGAATATTGAATTTCTTGTTTTGGTCAACATGTGATACTGGTTTGGTTGGATTTGGTTATATCATTTAGTTGTTTTTTATTTATTTTTTGGTTGGGATATTTTTATAAAGAGGGTATAGTCTCCCCATGATCGACATTAAACCTACATTTCTAGTCGGTAGCCTATGGTGTATAGGGTGGTACGTATGAGGTCATGTGACCGACCAACTTGGGGCACCGATGTGTGGCACCTGGGTTGAGATGTTACAAAGTGATATAAGTGGGTGTTTTCTTTTCTTTTCTTTTTTTCTTAATATTTTGTAATGGTATATAAAAGAATAGGAAGAGTCATGCCTTGTTTAATAGCTTATTCATGGGAGTAGCTGCCCCATGTATGTGGTTATAATCCATGTACCCATGGTGGGATTTTTTTTATTCATGTATGTTGTTACAATCGATGTTATTTCCCCTCGAGTGATGCACTTGTTTTGGGATTTGATTTTTATTTCTGATATTTTTCTAATATTTGAATCCTGTCTTGGTATAGAATGAGATTTGAGTATGAAGGAACTATTCTAGCAATTCAGGATTATTATTGTGACATGCATCATTTGAGGCATGCACGGAAAAACAGTTTTTGGGTAAGTTATTGAAATTGAAATGTTTTTCCTTTCATGGGTGAGATAAATGAAAAGATACACAATATGAGTTGAAAATGGTAAATTATGAAAGTTGTGCTAAATTGAAATGGAAACTAGATTTCTAATGAGAAACCTGAAGAATGAGAATGAGTTTACCCTTTGTTAACCACGAACTAGATGTAGGATGTTTAAGGGTAGTGATAGTGACTAGGTTTTGACCGTGTGGTAGGGTTTGGGGAAAAGACTTGTAGTGGATTATTTTTATTTCCTATTATGTAAACGTGATAATGTTCTGTTATGTGTCCAAATATGTGTTTTTGGCATTGAAAAGATATGACCCCATGGAAATGCTTGTTGATAGGATAGTCGGAGGTTATAGTTAGAAATGATCCACTAGTGGTGGAACCTGAGGCACTGATAGTTCCAAGTGAGTAAGTAGGAGAGTAAATATGAGAGAACTTTTTTCAATTTATGCAGTTTATGGAAGGAGACCCAAGGGGGTTGTGAAAAGTAGGTCTGATCTGACAAGAGAGTTTCAGTTGTAGCAGCCTCTGACGTTTACTAGAGAGGGTGGTCCTTAGGCATAAAATCTCTTGAATGAGTCTATCTAGACTATAATTTACCACTTATATATTCCTATTGAAAAAAGGGTCAAGTTGTTAACTTATTTGTTTCATGGTCAAGTGAAGAGATAGTGGGAAATCCAGAATCTGGATGTACAGCTAGAGAATATAGAGTGGAAGGAATTTCAAGATAAGTTATTAGAGAAATTTTATCCTGAGTTACTCATGTAAGTGGGGGAAGTTTGTTTTTTAACACCCCAAGCTTCCACAGTATGTTTTCCTTTTAATAATGCAATAGCTTGCACTGTACGAAACTTCGAGATTCTAACACACCGCGACCAATCAATACAACTGTAATGAATATTAATACACACTTTTTGAAATTTTATAAATTTTATCTTTCAAAATGGACTTCATTTTTGGATTCAGAATATCGAAATTATCTTAGGGTGAATTTTTGGTATTTTTCTAAAAACATTCAATTTTTGATGAATAGTGAAAAACAATAAGTTATTGTTTAAATACGAATTTTTATTTAAATAATTATTTATTTAATTTAAATTTAGTATAGGTAAAAATAGATACATAATACTTATATATGTTCAATTTAATTCATTGGAGTCATTTTATAATGAGTTTCGATATATAAAATTTTATCGAACTTTTTACCGTATTTTACCCACCTCCTAGGAGCATTTCCAAATTTGTATAAAACTTAATTTTACTACTTCTGTGAGTTGAATTTCAAAACTCTGAAAGACACGGTTGATATAAATAAGTAAAACATGGTTTAATAAGATGAAAATATTTTTTGGTGAATAGTAACTTTTTACTTTTATTTACACCAGTTAAATGTAAATAGGGTAATTAAGGGTAAAAATGATATTATTTTTACCCTAACACATGTAATAATTCTATTTTATAAGTATAATTCGAGCAAAAACAACCTTGGGAATAAAATATGAACCTCTTTGGTCCACTTGGATTAGATTAGGACATTTATTATTATTTTGTTTAAAGAAGAGTTAAAAAAGTTAAATTCAAAGTTTAATAACTCAACCATTTTTAATATAGGGTTAAACACAATATAAATTCAACTATAAATATTCATTATAAATCTAAAAATATTTCCAAAATAATGGTATTTTATTTATAATTTTTAGACATTAAATAATTATATTTATTTATCACACAATGAAGATGCAGAAATTACCATATTAATGAAAGATTAAAATAATTGCTATTATAAATATCCAAATAAATTTAATTTGAGACTTTTAATGAATTAAACTAATTTTATAGGTTAATATGACATGTTAGGGTTGTCTAAATGTATTTATTTTGAAGTGATAAAATTTTTGTGACTTTAACAAAAATCAATTATTAAATAATGTAAAAATTGACAAAAATGAGTTTTTAAAACAAATACAATATTATTGCTTGATATAATAATCTTAAAAATCTAAAGTTCAGAAAAAAAATATATATATAATGATATTTGTATCATTAATGAATCACTTGCGGTTATCTTTGAATTTTATAATAAGTTTATTAACCATATAATATAAAAATAACAAGAGACATGGTAAATGTCAAACTATTGAACTAAGAGTTAAATCTAAAAGATAAGGTTAATATAGTGACCCAAAACTGTCTAAAACCTATTGGTTGAGAGTTCTTCGACCCATAACCACCATATCCTTTAAATAATTAATTTTTGAGCCATTATAAATTGAAAATAATTTTATTATAAAATAATATCTCAATCTTTTCCTAAGGTGCCCCTCACCCCTCTTATAAAAGGGCACTTCCCCTTCTCTCAAATTCACACCTTCAAAGCCATTTGGATCTGCCAGACCCTACCCAAATATCCTCCCAAATTTCCTCCCTTAATCCTAGAGGCCTTCATTTAGTCAGAAATACAACTTAAAGATCCCTTTTGATCAAATCAAAAGGAAGAACCCGAAAAAGAGGTAAATATTTCATCACCTCTTTCAAGTTCTTTTCTTCTTCCACTTCCTCTGTATTTGTTGTTTCCATTACAAAATAATAACTCCAATATATTCTATATAATGTTATTTTATTATAAAAATGGTACAACCATATTTATTATTCTATCCATCCTATAAATGACAAAGTCACCATATGTGTGTACGTACGAATTACCGTCTCCGCCTCGTGGTGTAGTCTGTTATTCAAACACTTCATCATTTGGATGGGTATAATAATGAGTATAAATGATGTAAATAATAAATATAACATGATAATCATTCTTTATATATGTTATACCATCCAATTATATATTATTTTAATATCAAAAGAATGATATTGTCGCTCGTGCGTACGTACGGATTACCGTCACCACGAACGCAATGAGATTCATTCATCATCGTATCCATTCAAGACTAACTATCATTATATGATTAAAAATAATGTATAAAGACTTAATATCATTCTGAATATGAATAAGATACATTCTATCCATAACAAACATTACTTAGGTAACAAAGCATATAATGGAAAACAAATCAGTTAACACCCGAAATGATCATACTACTGAAATATCATTAACAAATCAATATTATAAGATCATATATGATATCATATTTATGTATATAGTTATTGTAACAATTATTTAACTATTATATAGGAGTTTAACGTACCCTAGGCCAAGGAAAATTACAATTTAAGGGTTAATTTCACAATCTCATTATTATCCTAGGTTGTTTTTATGTAAGTATCTACTGGGACATATTTATTATCCATGTCCATGTTTAATAAAAGAGATTTAAAATGGATTATTTTTAAGGGAATATTTTACTAAAACATCATTTTAAAGGTTTTAATGATTTATTATTCTAAACCTTTCTCATTAATTTCCATCTTTTTAAATTGGTTTTAAGGATTTATTTATATGGACATGAATGTTTTAAAATATTAATTCCTTTCAAAAGTTTCAAAGTGGTATGAGACACATTGATTCAAAACTATCTTTTAAATGACTTATTTTATAAATTATGTGAATTTTAAATGATTTCATGAAAAGGGGTATTTCTCTCAAATATTTTTACTCAACATTTTCAACTATGTCGACATCCTTTACGAGATATTATTATTGATCAAGGTTGATTTGTTATACAAAACATCTATATTGTATTGAAGGTTTTGTGATATATTTGACTATGGATGTGTTATTTTCACACCATTCATGGTTTATGGATAATGTATTGACATTTAATATGCTAGTTTTAATATGAATGTGTATGTTATGTTTGAACCTTTTCATATGAGGAATGCATTGGAATTAGTAAGTGACGGGTGGAGCCCGCTATAGCTCCTCGATGAGTCGGTAGGTCTCATGAGACAAACTAGTGTCTTGGCACAAGGCCTTGAAAAAATATTATTTGTAGTCTTTGAACAAGGTCTTGACTATGTGGGTATGAAGTCTGGCATTATGCATTCCATCATTTTGAAAGTGGCTATTGATATTGCATGTGATTATTCGACTAGTAGAATATCCATGTGAATAGTTAAATAGAATTATTTGATTTTATATTTTCTATATTATTCTGAATTTCAAGTTTAAAAGTCTTTTGTTCTAGTATTACATTGCATTAAATTTTTATGCTTATTTATGAAAGTTTCTTCAAAATTGTTATCCTTAATAAGCATCTGATCTCACCCCTTTCAATGTTTTATTTTTTCCAAGATGCGAAGAAGTATATTATGACTGACTTGCAGGGATAGTCTAAGGGATATGAGTGTGTCCTATGGAGACTATGTTGTTGTAGTTTTTCATTTTATAATGTAATGTAAAACTTAGTAATGTATCTAGTATTTCCAAGGCTACTAAACTAATCAGTCTTTCGAGACGTGATATTTTATGATCATGAAAATGTTATGTAATAATGCACCAAATCTAGGTAACTAGGGTTAGGGTGTTAAAGTTGGTTTAAAAGGAAGTTTAGTAAAATCCTTGGAAGTTATATTTAGAAAAAATATGATTAGAGCACATTATCATAAGATAGACTTTGAGGATTAGTATAGAAGAACTTCCAAGAATTTAATTATTGTAGAGATTTTGTGAGTTTTCCAAGAAATACATACCTGTCTAGATACAAGCTGGTAAAGGTGGATATGGCACAGATGTACCTAGCTGTAAAACCCAAAAAACACCACTTTGAGCAAGACTTGAATAGGAACTGGTGCTTGACAATGGGCCTTGCTGTACTCTTGGTTACGAAACTTCCAGGGGATATGCTTAGGACAATTCTCATTTTCTTTAAAAACCATTATGAAGGGTTTATGAGTAGATAATTTCTCAAAAGAAAGATTTTTAGGATTACGGATTATACCCATAAACTGTTTAATTTATGTTAACTATTTTAAAAGTTTGGAATTATGTATTGTGATTCATAAATTAATCTAGTGTATTCCATTGTTTATAAATGGTGCCTAATGTAAGGAATGGAAACCGTACCAATGCACGCAATCTTGGTACGGATTCCCCTCTTACTCAAGATAATTATAGTGGAGCTGGTAAAACAACTGGTGTTCATCATTTTATCACTATACTAGGAAACCTCACTCAGGTTATGAATAATAACCTTACCTATATGGATCACCCTGATCCACAACGTAGAGGATCAATGTTAGACCACTTCATGAGAAAACAACCACCAACATTAAATGGGAGTAAAAATCCATTAGTAGCTGAGCAATGGATAAATTCCTTAGAGAAAATGTTTCATGCCTTGGGGAGAAGAAAAAGGGAAAAAGTTTTCATGGCTGTTTATCGCCTCATAGGAGATGAAGATCAATGGTGGTAATTGATTCAAAACACAAAGGAAGATGATGAAGTATCAAATATGGAATGGAGGGAGTTTAAATATCTTTTCTTAGAAAAATTCTTTCCTCGTGACCATCAACCAGATATGGAATGGAAATTTCTGAGTCTGAGGCAAAAGGAGGATGAGAATGTCGCAAAGTATGAGGATAACTTTACAAGGTTATCAAGGCATGCAGTAGATTATATACGTAACCCAAGGAGTAAGATTGATCAATTATTTGATGGGATAAAACCATTTCTCCAGTGACCATTAGTCTCACAATCCTTCTTGTCATACGAAGATATTGTCTCTTGTGCTATCAAGACACAAAAGGAATTATCTAATTCTTATGACTTTAAAGAAAAGAAAGAGAAGAAGAGATCTGTTGAACACTCTGAAAATGGAAATAAGGGGAAGAAGGGAAAATTTTAATATCCATTATGCAGTAAATGTGGGAGGAAACACTCCGGTACTTTCCTGAAGGTAATGGGAGTTTGTTACATGTGTGGTGAAAAATGCCACCAAGCTCGTGAATGCAAGGGGAAGAAAGAGGTTGTAAATGTTGAATTCTACAATTGCAGAGAAAGGGGAAATTATGAAAATAAAT
The DNA here is from genome assembly GCA_963277665.1 of Viscum album. Classification (NCBI taxonomy): domain Eukaryota; kingdom Viridiplantae; phylum Streptophyta; class Magnoliopsida; order Santalales; family Viscaceae; genus Viscum; species Viscum album. The sequence goes on from OY728150.1 coordinate 1,817,150,335, forward strand.
TTCCTAAGCTCCAAGTAAACTTACCTCAGAAAATTCCAAGGGATCAAGGACAAGCTTATGATATCACTACTGCTGAGGTTGAAGCTTTGAATGACATGGTGACATGTAATTTAATGGTTTCCTCAAGTTTAAAAATTTTTTTATTTGATTCTAGATCATCGCATTTTTTGATATCTTCCCAGTTTGCTAAGAAAATTAGATATTTTCAATTTGACTTAACAAGGGGTTTTTCAGTCAAAACAGCCAAGTGAAGTATCATTGCAATAATGTTTGGTGAATCAGTTCCCATTAGGGAATATAAATGTTCATTATCTACTGAGATCATCGTCATAACCATGATTGAATTTGATATAATCCTTGGTATGGATTGGCTTTCGAACCATGATTGCAAAAATTTATTGTAAGAAGAATTATGTTACAATTCTCGATGATGATAAGGTGTACATTATCTATAGAGAAAAAACATCACCACCTAATTCTTTTCTAGATCCACCCCCAGTAGCTCAACTAAATTCTATTATTAGGGAGGAAGAGAATGAAATAACTATGGGCGAGGAAAGGAACGTTCCAATAGAGGATGTACATATTGTACAAGTATATGTTGATGTGTTTCTAGAAGATTTACCTAGACATCCTCTAGAATGAGAAATTGAGTTTTCCATTGATATAATTCTTGGTTCAAGTCCCATATCGAAGTACTCTTATAGAATGGCCACTCTGGAATTAGTGGAACAAAAGAAACAACTAGAGGAATTGAGTAATAAGTGATTTATTCACCCTAGTGTTTCTCCATGGGGAGCCCTTGTTCTTTTTATTAAGAAGAAAGATGGATCTTTGAGGTTTTTCACTGACTACAGGGAGATCAATGCTATAACAATAAATAACATGTATCCCCTACCTCGCATTGATGATTTATTCGACCAAATTCATGGAGCTCAATATTTTCCAAAGATTGACCTTAGATCTGAATATAATCAGTTGTGTGTGAAAAAGGAAGACATTCCGAAAACAGCATTTCAAACCAGGTATGGGAATTACGAGTTTATAGTAATGCGTTTTGGATTAACTAATGCACCCTCTATCTTCGTGGATGTAATTAATAGAGTTTTCAAGGAATATCTTGATGACTTTGTAGTGGTATTTATTTATGATACCTTGGTATAATCCAAAATCTATGTAGATCAAGAAAATCACTTGCACATTATTCTAAAGACTCTTAGAAAAATGAATTATATGGGAAATATAGGAAGTGTGAATTTTGGCTTTAGGAGATTTCTTTTATTGGCCATATTGTCTCTAAGGATGGAATCTCTGTTGATCCTTCAATGACCAAGGCAATCCAAGAATGACCAGCACTGGCGAGTATAACTGAGGTATGTAGTTTTATTGGTTTAGCAGGTTATTATCGACGTTTCGTCCAGAATTTTGTCCAGTTGGCTAACCCATTAATAAAGCTCACACATAAAGGGGTTAAATTTGTTTGTAAAAAAGAGTGTGAAGAATGTTTTGAAGAACTGAAGAGAAGATTATTCAATGCTCTTATCTTGACTCTACCATCGGGGAATGATGGGTTTGTTATTTATAGTGATGCTTTAAATAAATTAATTGGTTGTGTCCTTGTGAAAAGTGATAGATTTATTACCTATGCATCACAGAAGCTAAACATTCATGAGAAAAAATATCCTACTAATGATCTTGAGTTAGCAGCTGTAATCTTTTCTTTGAAGATATGGAGACATTATCTCTATGGTAAAAAATGTGAGATATATACCGATCAAAAGAGTTTGAATTATATTTTCTCACATAAAGAACTCAACATGAGGAAAATTAGATAGCTTGAACTACTCAAGGATTATGATTGCATAATACACTACCACCCAAGAAAGGCAAATAAGGTGGTAGATGATTTGAGCAGAAAGGATCATGGAGTTTTGAACAAGATGAGAATTGAAAGGGGTCCAATTTTTATGGATCTAGAGAAAATGGATATGGGAATAATCATGGATGGTGAAACATCAATACATTTTTAAATGGTTTCCAAACCATCTTTACTAGAAATGATAAAAATTTCTTAGGCTGATAATGATGAGTTTCAAATGAAAATTAAAGCTGTGAACGCTGGAAGATTGAGTGACTTCATATATGAAGATGGAATTTTGAAATTTGGGAAGAGACTTTGTGTTCCTATCATACGTGATCTAAAAAGGGAATTTTTGGATGATGATCATATCTCTAATTTCTCTATACACCCTGGTAGCACTAATATGTATGGAGATTTGAAGGAACATTTTTGGTGGGGCAACATGAAGAGGGAGATTGCTGATTTTGTTTCACGATGTATGGTTTTTAAAACAGTGAAATCTAGAAGGCAACATCCTGGAGAAGTTATGCAACCTCTTCCCATACCTGAGTGGAAATGAGATAATATTACGATGGACTTTGTCATGGGGCTACCAAAGACACTTATAAGGAATGATGTAATATGGGTCATTATTTATCATCTTACCAAGTAAACACATTTTCTTGTTATAAGAGAAGATTTACCACTTGAATATTTAGAAAGACTATATATTAATGAAGTTTTAAGACTCCATGGTGTACCCCTATTGATTGTTTCTGAATGTGATCCCCATTTTACATCATGATTCTGGAATAGTCTCCAGAAATCCATAGATACTGAACTTCATTTGAGCACCACCTACCACCCTCAAACTGATGGACAATCAGAACAGACTATTCAAACCTTAGAAGACATGTTGAGATCTTGTTCACTTGACTTTCAAGGTCTTTGGGATCAATATTTACTTTTGGTATAATTTTCCTATAACAATAGCTTCCATTCAAGTATTCAGATGGCACCATAAGAAGAATTATAGGGAAAGAGATGTCGCACACCAACTTATTTGGATGATATTTGTGAAATAAAACTCATAGGCCTATAACTTTTTGAGGAAATAATGGAAAAGGTAAAGGTTATCCAAACCTACATCAAAATACCACAAAGTAGGTAGAAGAGCGATGTCGATGATCGAAGGAAAGATTTGGAATTTCAGGTAAGATATCATGTTTTATTGAAGGTATCTCCATGGAAGGGAGTTATACGATTTGGTAAGAAGGGTAAACTATGTCCCAGGTACATCGGACCTTTCAAAATTATAGAACGAATTGGGGTTGTAGCTTACTGTTTGGCAATGCCGCCAAGTCTCTCCAAAGTTCACGATGTGTTCCACGTATCAATATTGTGAAAATACATGCCTAACCTGACGCATGTACTCACCTATGAGGAAATTGAACTGGAACCCGATCTCTCTTATTATGAAGAGCCTGTCAAAATTAGTGATACCAGAGAACAAGTGCTGAGAAACTAGATGACTTGTCTGGTAAAAGTTATATGGAGAAACCATAAGATGGAAGAGGCAACGTGGGAACCCGAGGAAATTATGATGAAGAACCACATGAATATTTTTATACAGTAATATTCAATAAATTTCGAGGATTAAATTATTTAGAGGGAATAATGTAACACCCCAAGCTTCCATGGTATGTTTTCCTTTGAATAATGCAATATCTTGCATTGTAGGCAACTTAGAGATTCTAACACACCGTGACCAATCAAACCAGCTGTTATAAATAGTAATACCCACTTTTTGAAATTTAAAAAATTTTATCTTTCAAAAAGGACTTCATTTTTGGATTCGGAATATCGAAATTATCTTAGGGTAAATTTTTGGTATTTGTCTGAAAACTTTCATTTTTTTATCAATAGTGAAAAACATTGAGTTATTGTTTAAAGATGACTTTTTATTTAAATAATTATTTATATTATTTAAATTTATTTTAGGTCCAAATAGATACATAATACCTATATAAGTTTTATGTAATTCATTGGATTCATTTTATAATGAGTTTAGATATGTACAATTTTTTCGGACTTTTTACCTTCTTTGACCCACCTCATAGGAGCATTTCCAAATATGTATAAAACATAATTTTACTGCTTCTATGAGTTGAATTTCAAAAATCTGAGAGACACAGTTGATATCAGTAACTATAATGTGGTTCAATAAAATGAAAATAATTTTTGGTGAATAGAATATGAACCTTTTGGTACACTTGGATTAGATTAGGACATTTATTATTATTTTATTTAAAGAAGAGTTAAAAGAGTTAAATTCAATGTTTAATAACTAAACCATTTTTAATATGGGGTTACACACAATATAAATTAGACTATAAATATTAATTAGAAAGATAAAAATATTTCCAATATAATTGTATTTTATTTATAATTTTTAAACATTAAATAATTAAATTTATTTATGACACAATGATGATGCAATAATTACCATATTAATGAAATATTAAAATAATAGGTAATATAAATATCCAAAAAAATATAATTTGAGACTTTTAATAAATTATGATAATTTTATTGGTTAATATGACATGTTAGGGTTTATTAAATGTATTTATTTTGAATTAATAAAGTTGTTAGGACTTAAAAAATCAATTATTAAATAATGTCAAAATTGACATAAATGAGTTTTTAAAACAAATACAATATTATTGGTTGATATAATAATCCTAAAAATATAGGGTTCTTCCAAAAAACTTATATAATGATAGTTGTATCATTAATGAACCACTTGGGGTTCTCTTGGAAGTTTATAGTAAGTTTATTTACTATATAATATAAAAATACAAAGAGACATGCTAAATGTCAAACTATTTAACTAAGAGTTAAATCTAAAAGATAAGGTTAATATAGTGACCCAAACCTGTATAAAACATATTGGTTGAGAGTTTTTCGACCCATCCCCACCTTAGCCTTTAAATAATTCATTTTGGATCCATTAGGAACCAAAAATGATTTTATTATAAAATAATATTTCAATCTTTTCCTTAAGTGCCTCACACCCCTCTTATAAAAGGGCACTTCCCCTTCTCTCAAATTCACACCTTCAAAGACATTTTTCTAAGCCAAAACCTGCCTAAATATCCTCCCAAATATCCTATCTTTATCCTAGAGGTCTTACTTTAGTCAAAAAGCCAACCTAAGGAGCCATTTTTATCAAAGAAAAAAAGAATAACCCGGAGAAGAGGTAAATATTTCATCACCTCTTTCAAGTTATTTTCTTCTTCCACTTCTGATTTCTTTGTTGTTTCAATTATAAAATAATAACTCCAGTATATTCTATATATTTTGATGTTATTATAAAAATGGTACAACCATATTCCTTATTCTATCCATCCTATAAATGACAAAGGCACCATACATACGTACATACGGATTACCATCTCCACGTCGTGGTGTAGTTTGTTATTCAAACACTTCATCATTTGGATGAAAATAATAATGAGTATAAATGATGTAAATAATTAATATAATATGATAATTATTCTTTATATATGATATAACATCCAATTATATATTATTTTAATATCAAAATAATGATAGTGTCGCTCGTGCGTACGTACGGATTACCATCTCCACGAACGCGATGAGATTCATTCCCCTTTGTATCCATTCAAGACTAATTTTCATTTGATGATTAAAAATAATGTTTAAAGACTTAATATCATTCTTAATATGAATAAGATACATCCTATCCATAAAAACATTAATTACATAACAAATTATATAAATAAAAATGGACCAGTTAACACCTGAAATGATGATACTGCTGAAATATCATTAACAAAGCAATATTAGAAGATCTTATATGATATCATATTTATGTATATAGATATTTTAATAGTGATATAACTATTATAAAGGAGGTTAACATACCCTAGACCAAGGAAAATTACAAGGTAAGGGTTGATTTTACAATCTCATTATTATCTGATGTTGTTTTTACGTAAGTATCTACTGGGCCATATTTATTATCCATGTCTATGTTTCATAAAAGAGTTTTAAAATGGATTCTTTTTAAAGGACTCTTTTAATAAAACATAATTTTAATAGTTTTAAAGATTTATTCTTCTAAACCTTTCTCATTAATTTCGTTGTTTTTAAAATGGTTTTAAGGATTTATTTATATGGACATGAATGTTTTAAAATGTTAATTACTTTCAAAAGTTTTAAAGTGGTATGGGAAACATTGATTCAAAACTACATTTTAAATGACTTATTTTATAAATTATGTGACTTTTAAATGATTTCATGAAAAATTGATATTTCTCTCAAAGATTTTAGTGGTCATTTTTAACTTTATCAACATCCTTTACGAGATATTATTCTTGATCAATGTTGACTTATTATACAAATCTTCCATATTATATTGAAGGTTTTGTGATATGTTTGACTGTGGATGTGTTATTTTCACACCATTCATGGTTTATGGAGAAAGTATTGACATTTCATATGCTAGTTTAAATACGAATTTTTATGTTATGTTTGAACCTTTTCATATGAGGAATGAATTGGACATAGTAAGTGATGGGTGGAGCCCGCTATACCTCCTCGAGGCATCGGTAGGTCTCATGAGACAAACTGGTGTATTGGCACAAGGCTTTGACAAAATCTTATTTTCAGTCATGGAACAAGGCCTTGACTATGTTGTTATGAAGTCTGGAATTATGCATTCCATCATTTTGAAAGTGGCTATTGATATTTTAGGTGATTATTCGACTAGTAGAATATCTATGTGAATAAGTAAATGGCATTATTTGATTTTATCTTTGCCATATTATTCTGAAGTTCAAGTTTAAAAGGATTTTTTTCTAGTCTTACATTGCCTTAGATGTTTATTCTTATTTAGGAATGTTTCTGCTATATTTTTATCCTTACTGATCATCCGCGCTCACCCCATTCTATGTTTTATTTTTTCCAGGATGTGAAGAAGTATATTATGACTGGCCTGCAGGGATAGTCTAAGGGATATGAGTGTGTCCTATGGAGACTATGTTGTTGTAGTTTATAATTTTATTATTTAATGTAATAATTATGAATGTATCAAGTATTTACAAGGCTACTAAACTAATCGGTCATTCAAGACTTGATCTTTTGTGATCATGACAATGTTATGTAATAATACACCGACTATGGGTAACTGGGGTCAGGGTGTTATAGGGTTTTTGAAATTAAATTATGGGATAATGTCCATGATGGACTATACTGGTCACTTTATAGATTTGAAATTATTTTCTCTAGTGTTGGTAGTAGATGAGTCTATTGTGGTAAAATGGTTTTATGATAGGATTAAGTGTGTAATTAAGTCTCAGGTGAATATCTTCAAGATGAAGAATTTATCAAGGGTGGTTAATTAGGCTCTAATATCTGAGGGGAACATAAAGATGGATTCTAATGGAGGACTGGTGATTTTTTCTAGATGGTTAGGAGGTGCAACTTTTGAGACCATGAAGCATCACTATGAGAATTATAGCTAGGGTGATTGCAAGAAGAGTAGTCAGGGGAAGGTTCAGTTACACATGAACTTTCTCAATGATCTGTCAAAAATTTGGTAGGTCAGGAGACTTATATATATAGTTCCCTCAATCATCAATAGAGTGATAAGGTTGTGTAATGATTGGACATCTATATAGGTTTTTCAAGAACCATGACAGATGGTTAATGATAGAGCATCTAGGAAGAACCAGAGTGTAGGAAAGGGATCTTCTACATCATACCAGTCTAGTAGTTATAGTTATACTAGTTGTTGAAATAGAGGTAGTGGATGTGGTTCTTTTGGGTAATAATTATTGTATCACCAGGGTGTTATAGTTCAGGGGACTCAGACTACATCACAAGGAATAGGGGTAGGATAGTTGCATGTAGTTCGACATACACTAGTGGATAGCGAGGTTCAACCATTGATAGTTAGATGTACTATTCTTTTATTTTATATGCTTTCTAGTTTTATATTCAATGCTACTGCATCTCATTATTTTATATCTATACAACTTGTGAATTATTTGAGCCTGGTGGTGGAGTTTATGAGTTGTTTAATGATGATTGATACACCTTTGGGAGTGAGATCAAGAGACATTTGTTTGTGCAAATGGTGTCCTCTTGAGGTTGGGGAGTATTAGTTTCTATAGGATTTTTATATCATTGATATGTCAAGCTTTGGCCTAATTATGGGTATGGACTAGTTAGTAGCATACTGATCCTACATTGGTTAATACCAAATGAGAGTGAATTTTATGTCTCCATAGGCTAACAAATATATTCTTCATTGGGGGTTGGATATCCATGTGGTTCATATAGGTCTAGTTCATTAGTAACTAGGGTATATTATAGAATAGGTTTCTAGTATGTTGTGGGATGATGGGGGTCTATAAAAGGATGTATTTCCACTTATAGTAAATAGGTTTTACGATGTTTTTCTTCAAGACTTCTTAGGGATTCCACATGAGAGATATGTGGAGTTCTCAATCGAGCTCATGCCAAGGGATGATCAACTTTCTATTCAACCATACAAATTGGCAAGACCATAGCTTTAAGAGCTCAAAACTCAGCTGGAAGAGTTGATGGATAAGGTGTTTATCCGTCTAATTATATCACCTTGGGGTTCTCTAGTTTTGCTTGAAAATAAGGATGATGGGACCTTTCGCTTATGCGTGGAATACCAAAATTTTAACTTGATGACTCTGAAGAACTGGTATCCTCTTCTGTATATTGATGATATTTTGGACCAATTGAGAGGACCTTGTGTTTTCTCTAAGATTGACTTGAGATCAAGGTATCAACAGTTTAGAGTTCTACCTTATGATATACTAAGGTATGATTTCATAAGTAGGTATGACCTATATGAGTTCATCGTGATTCTAATTCAGTTTAAGAACACTTCTATTGTGTTTATGGCCTTGATGAATAGAATATTCAACCCTTTCCTAGATTAGTTTGTGGTTGTGTTTTTAGATGAAATCTTGGTGTACTCCAAGACTCATGACAATCATTCCCCAAATCGTGAAATCATCCTGAATACACTGAGTGGGAATTTTATATAAGCCAAGCTATCTACGTGTCAGTTTTGGATTGATCAGGTACGCTTCTTTTATCACATCATATTGGAGGAAGGTGCGTGTGTGGGCCTAGATAAAGTTCAGGTAGTTTTTTCTTGGGAGCAGACCAAGAAGTTTTTCAATATTCATATTTTTTTTGTCTTTAGTAGGAAATTATAATATATTCATCTAGGACTTTTCCCATTTAGAAGCACCAATTTCAGGCTTGACCATGAAGGGGATAAATTTTGAATAAACTGGAGCATGTGAGAATGCATTCTATGAGATGAAGAAGATCTGGAAAATGTCACCAATATTGATCTTATCTGATCCAGGTGAGGAGTATATGGTGTTTTGTGATGATTATAGTACCATTCTTGTGGTATTGTTGATGCAGGGAGAACATGTTGTGACACATGGGCCTCATTAGTTGAGGATACATGAATAAAACTACCCTATTCATGACCTTGATTTAGCAGTAGTGGTTTATTCTTTGAAGAGTTGGAAACATTATCTTTTGTGTGAGATGTTTACTATTTATATGGATCACAAGAGCTTAAATTATACCTGATCATAGTGAGATTTGAATCTCCAATATAAAAGGTGGGTAGATTATATGCATTCATTTGATTTTGAGTTATAATATACTCCTGAGAGAGGAAATAGTGTTGCTAATGCTTTAATCATGAAAACTCAATATCAGACAGTTTAAGAGTCTAGTGCTGAGTGGAAAATGATGAATTTACTAGATTATATGCATGTTATGGCTCAGGAGAGTTAGGATAAGATGACTCCCATATTATTTTTAGTGGAGTACACACTTTTGAGCTAGATTAGAGTCATGCAGTATAAGGATCCAGAATGTTTGGCCTTCAGGGAAAGCCTAGAAGGTGGGGATCCACCTTTACATTGAACTATATATAAGGATGATATCATCTATGTCAAGAATTAGGTTTTTTTACTTACAATCATGAAGGAGGAGTTGATGCATGAATTTCATGCCTCGAAGTGGGAAATGCATCTAGTTGTGACCATAAGGTATCATGACCTACAATGAAAATTTTGGTGTTCGGGCATGAAAAGGGAAATTACAGGGTTCATGAAAAAATGATACACCTATTAATAGTTTAAGGATAAGCATCAATGGCCTAGTGGTATACTACAACCATTTCTCATTCTAAAATGTAAGTGGGATGGAGTTACCATGGACTTTTTGCTGGGTATCTAGAGGACTCCTTGGAAGAATGATTCTATTTGGGTGTTTGTGGACCATTTGACAAAGGTAGTTCATTTTAACCTATATGGGAGACCTTCTCAGTAGAATAGTTTGGAGATCTATATGACCGAAGATAGTCTGTCTGCACGGGGTTCCACTGAGCATTGTTTCAGACTGTGATTCATACTTTACTTCATGCTTCTGGAAGGGATCATAGAAGGTTCTTGGTAAAAAAGTTTTATTGAGTATGGATTTCCACCCACATAATGTTAGGAAGTAGGCATATACTATACAAGTTCTTGGGTATATGCTTTAGGCACATGTCCTAGACATTGGTGGGTCTTGGGAGAAGCACCTAGATTTAGTGGAGTTTTATTATAACAACATTTATCAGGTGAAGATTCTAATGGAACTATATGAGGAACTTTATAGTAGGCCATACAGATCACCTCTACGCTGGATAGAGGTAGGTGAGTCAAATCTATTGGGACTGAGTCTCATGCATGAGACATCAGAGCAGGTTTAGTTGATTTAGAAGCATATGGTTATAGCTCAGAGTAGAAAAAAGTCATTTAATGATAGACCTTGATGACCCATATAGTTTATATTGGGTGATCATGTATTCCTTCGAGTATCACCTATATTGGGTCACCAAAGGATTTAGAGATAGGGAAAGTTGGAGACCAGGTTCATTGGACTGTTTGAGGTTGTGGAGAGAATTGGTCCGGTGTCATACTACTTGGAACTTCCATAGAGGTACAGTTTTATGAATAATGTTTTTTTATATTTCATAAATTTAGTGGTATCATCCCGAATCTTCTCATGTGATAGATGTGGATGATGTTGACCTTGAGTTAGATGCATCCTTTGAGGAGCATCTGAAACATGTATTGCATCACAGTGAGAACGTATTGTGGGGAAATGTCATTCTAATGGTTCATGTATTGAGGAAACATAGTCATGTTAAGAAGGAAACATGGGAGAGGGAAGAAACGATTCCGGCTCAGTGCCTGATTTTTGGACTCATAATCTTAGATATTCTTGGGAGTATAGCTCGAGGATGAGCTGTTATAAGGTGGGGATATTGTAAGATCCAGAAATTTTCGGAAGATGTATCGAGCATGTTTATAGGTAATCTTTTTCCTTGTATTGATTATATCTTTTTTAGGTTTTACCTTCGAGTGTTTTGGGTTGAAATTGGGAAAATTTGAAGGAGGAGAGACTGTACATGGTTGGTGCATGGTTTTCCCAAACCGTGCGCCTAGCCCAGCAAACCGTCAAAACTCATAAAGAGGGTATTTTCATGGTTGAACACAGTTTATCAAACTGTGCTCCCTCTTAGGAGTAACCATGTACCCCCCTAGAATATGTTCATGGTTAAGTAACATGGTTTGAAAAAACATGGGCTCTTGACTAGAAAATTGTGCATGTAGTTTTAATAAGCCCGAAAATTAGATTTAAAATACCCATCCCCCGTCAATAACCCAAAATCAACCCTAACTTGACCCTAATCATTTTATCTAGTTTTAGAGGCCCCTAGATGGATTCATGGACATTAAGATCTCCTTTCTTGGTGATTTGATGCCCGAATTGAAGATTTACACCTCTCTTGATAAGAGACTATCAACCTGTTTGGTTTCTCATCTTTCTCTCATCCACTCTCATACTTTGAAGGGATGTTCTACCCTATTGGTATTATATTTATATCTAGGTTTTATGGATCTTGATTTGTTTGATCTTATTTTTAGGTTTTGTATCTAGATCATGTTCCTCATTGTGATTTCGATTGTTCGGCTTCAAATTGGGTATATCCGTTGGTGACCATTCATCATCAAACTTGAGGTAGTTGGCATAAATTCAATTCCCATTGTCTTAAATTCCAATTACATGTATGGGTTGTGATATGTCAATTGGAATGATTGAAATTTGAATCTTGAATTGGTAAAATTATTTGGTTATTTAATTTATGGAAATATGGAATTGATTTAATGTAATTGGCATATGATAATGAATTGAGTTATATTTGGGAAAATAGAATTGGATTGGTTTAGATAAAATAAATTTTTAATTAATTAATAGAAATTATTGTGGTTATGAAATTGGAGTTGGATTAATTAATTGGTGAATTAATTAATGGTATATTGGGATTTTGGTATTTGATTAATTAATTGTTGAATTAATTAACAGATTGTGTGATTGTGGAATTGATTGATTAATTTAATAGGATTTTTTGTAATGGTTCAATTAATGTGATTTTTAATTAATTGAAAATGGAACTTATGATATTTTTAACTTGACCAATAATGTATTAATGTGTTATATGATTAAATACTGATAAATTGTTTAATAGTGATATTTCATATTATTCCATGTGTATTAAAGTGATTAACCATGATATTTTGATTAATTAAGACAGGGTACTTTAATGAGAATTGTGATTAGATGGTTAATATTAATTAAACTTGATTAATGTTATATATTTTATTTTTGTGACATAATTGATATTTGTGTGTGGGATATGGTCTGCTGCATCAAAATCCCACAGTGATAAATATTGATATATATGTGTGGGACATGGTCTGTTGCATCAAAAGCTCATAGTGATAAACGAGTGTGGTGCATTAATTATTTCATCAAAATACCACTTCTGTGATTTTTTGATAAATGAGTGTGGGACACAGATTACTACTTCAAAAGCACACGGGGCCCTAGGCGTGGAAATCTAGTCCCAAAATGTTGGCATTGGACTATGGTTCCAGTTGGCTGTAATATGAATTTAAATGAAATGGATAATGAAAGACCATTTGTTATAATGAGTTGTGAATTGAATATGTGTTATGGTTCAAACTTCGGCATGGGATGAAGTAGGTATTGAGATTTTGGTTGTTCTTAGGAACCTGGAAGTTATGTGGTTAAATAATGAGTAATTGAATAAATGTGATAAATATTTAATTCTACATTGTAATTTATTCTTTATACACATGTATACACTATTATGGACTATATATTGTTTTTTACCCCATTGGTGGTGTCCTACTAAGTTGTATGCACACCCTACTCAGGCTTCCTGATTAATTACTAGATAAACTTCACATTTATAGGACGAGATAAGGGAAAGAGTCCTATGTTAGATGGATGATTGAGATGGAGCATAGATGAGGTAATAAAACGTGATCCATGACCCTCTTGGGATTTTTCAGTGTCTATTTATTTTTGGGTTTTCATATTGACACATGAAACGTACATTGCATGACATATCCACTATTTATTTTTGGATATTGTATTTCTTGTTTTGGTCATCATGTGATACTGTTTTGGTTGACTTTAGTTATATCATTTGGTTGTTGTTTATTTCTTTTCTACTGTTGTTCTACTTTGATAAAGAGGGTATAGTCTCCCCATGATCGATATTATACCCTCGCTACTAGTTGGAAGTCTCTGGTATACGGGGAGGAGTGCATAAGGTCATGTGATCGGCCAGATTGGGGCACTTGTGTGTGGCACCTGGGTTAGGACGTTACAATCAAGGTGTGAATACATGTGGCATTAGGCGCAAGAGTCACATGATCCTAAATAACCACATGGATAGGACTTGGTTGGTACTTATTTAATTATGAAACATTAAAAACATTATGAACTGAACTAAATCTTTATGCTTGAGATAGCTGATAAGTAACTTCATTATTTTTTTCTATAATTTCAAAGGGTCTAATGTAACAAGGATCCAAATTCCCTTGTTCTCACAAATGATGATGCCACAACCTCAGTGAAACTTGTAAGAACACATGATTTACTAATTTAAAAGGCAAGGGTAGATGATAATTATCTATAAAAGATTTATAACTACACTATGATATCTCCCTCATTTTCCTAATAATTTATATCTTTTCAACAATCTCTCACACAAGACTTAGTCTAATTATTGAAGATTCTCTAGTTTCATCCGAAAAATGTTTAGAACAACAAGTGAGGAAATATAATGCCTTGTACGAGACTATATGCATCATGTACTGATAACTTTTGTTGTATGAAAACTTGATTAAATATAGATGGTCCTCCCATGAACCAATGAAGTCCATCACACAATCTCTAAGCATATTTTCCAAGGATTGAATCATACACTATTACTGGTCATCATTTTGGGGAAGATATGTCATTATGATGGCCAACATGATTTCAAGGGCCTATTGTAGGGACCTCCAAACCATGAGGTAAATATAGAGTCTCAATCAAAGACAATAGAAAATGGTAGCCCATGTAATTTGATTACTTCTTAGAAATAGAGATTTGTTAACTCATCCATTGTGTTCGTATCTCTAATGGTAATAAAGTGTTCCAACATCACGATTTGGTACAAAATCATCCAAATGGAGTCATGATTCCAAATATTTCTTAGTAAAACCATGATAAAGTCTATAGAAATCTGCTTCCATTTTTATATAGGTATGGTAAATGTTTGTATCATGTTGACTGATCATTGATGTTTGGCCTTTAGTTGCGAAAAATAGAGATATCTCACAATATAATCATATATCTTCCTTTTAATACCCAACCACCATAAATTTTCCTTCATTTAACTATACACTTTTTGGACACCAAGGTGGATTTACCACTTTGAATAATGATAAACTTGAAGGAGTTACTCTTAAAAATATGGGGAAACTATAATCCAGTCTCAAAATCACAACACCAAATTTTATTCTTTTGTGAAACCATCAATGGCCACCCCACCATTTAGGTTTGGATACTTTAATAAAATTAGGTTTTTTTGTTAATCCTCATTGAATAAATTGAATAGGTCTGCAATAAAGGTAACTAGAAATAAAACTATGACCTCATCCTACTTAGCACATTCCTAATAAATATCATCAATCACCACCATCTGATGTCATTAATTATGGGCCTCTCAAACCACTTGATTATATGAATTTCATGTTAATGTATCAGCCACCATATTTCCTTTATCGAGTGTATACACTAATTTAAATTCAAA
Source organism: Viscum album (assembly GCA_963277665.1). Taxonomy (NCBI): domain Eukaryota; kingdom Viridiplantae; phylum Streptophyta; class Magnoliopsida; order Santalales; family Viscaceae; genus Viscum; species Viscum album. The sequence continues at coordinate 1,817,165,493 of OY728150.1, forward strand.
CATCTTTAGATATTCCATCCAATATTGTTGTCTCAAGTTCAACCCTCATTGAGAGAATATGTGATTCGTGATTTTGTGATTCATTGATGCAATGAACTTTTCACCAAAGAGATATTAGTGTCATGTTTTTAAGGCATGGACCACTTCAGTTAGTTCAAGATCATGGGTTGGATATTTATTCTCATCTACCCTTAGTTTTCATGAGCTATAATTTATGATCTGATCTCTCTATATGATAACTCAACCCTATCTAGATCCAAAATAATCACAAAAATACAACATATCCCTCACCTAATTTTTGAAATATAAGGATAGTTATTGAAGTAATATAAAGCTTTAGTTCTTCAAAGGAGGTCTAAAAATCAATACTCTAGTAAAATGGAATGTCATTTCTTGTCAATACAATCATGGGAGATGCAAGATGAGAGAATTCATGGAAAAGTTATAATAATACCTTACTAATCTTAGAAATCTATGTATCTCGAGGAAATTCTTAGGTGGTTTCCAGGAGATAACATCCTTAGTCTTTTTAGTATCAATCAATATAACTTTTTCTAAAATAACGTTCCTTATAAAGCAAATTTTGTGTATCCAAAAGTTTCACTTTGATAATTTAGCATAAATATGGCTGTCTCATAAAGTACTCTGCATGATCTCTACGTGTCTTTCATGGTCATATTTCAATTGATAATACCCTTATATTTCATCAATAAATACCACATTGAAAGGATCCAGGTATCTATGAAGGATATGATTCATCAATACCATGAAGACTGGTGATGAATTACTGATACCAAAGGGAATTACCAAGTATTTATAATGGCCATAATGGATTCGAAATTTTTTCTTTGGGATATCTACTTTATTGGCTTGGATTTGGTAGCTACCCAATAGAAGATCAATTTTGGAGAACCATTGGGCTCTCTTCAATTGATCAAATAGGTTATAAATTGAAGGAAGAGATATATATTATTTATTATAACTTGATTTATCTTATTATAATCAACACAAAAATCAAAGAGTATCATCCTAATTAACAAACAGAACCATGGTTACCCAATATGACATACTTAGTCTTTGGAATCCCTTTTATTCCAACTCCTCAAACTAGAACTTCAACTATCATAATTTTTTGGAATTATTATATATGATGGGCGAAAATTTGGATTTGTTCCTAGGAGTAGTTCGATAGAAATTCTGCTTCTCTTTTAGGTGGTAGACCAAGGAACCAATCTATAAATATATCAGGGTATTGATCTAATAAGATAAGAAAATATCTATGTTTAACTACATCAATAGACCCCAAGGTGATCATTTCCAATTGATACAAGATTTTTACTACCACTGTCACTAAATGACCTACTCTTCATGCATTCAAATCCCATTCTCCATTTAATAACTTGATAAATTCTTTACGAGATATAAAACCCACTTACCAAATGTAACATTAAATTTGAGCCTTGAACGGTACTATTGAATTCACTCCAAATATTAGATTAAATATATTTATATTCAACATAACATGATCCCATAAAAAGTGGATGAATTCAATGGTGATGGAACAATTAGGATGTTTACATCCTATAAACTCTCATTGTTCATGAAATTTCGTGATACACATAACATGAAGAATCATTTCCATAGGTAGGACTAATTATATTACTACCTAAGATGAAATAAAATAATGAGTGGAACTGATGTCAAAAAAATAAGAAACAAAGTGGAATCAAGGAAAATAGTTCCTCACGCCATCAAGGGACCTACAAATTTAGTTGGCATGATCTTATTAGTTCCAAAAAGTTATCTATGAACCCCCCTTGGTTGATTCCATATTATTTATTGAGAAATTTTTTTAAGGTGATGGGGTATTCCTAGAACCAACTTGATTACATCAGTTATAGGGATAATAATTTCTCTAAAAAGAGTATCCTGGTTGTGTATTAGAAGTCTGAGACATAGCAGAACTGCCACCCCACATTGAATTTGAGATATCTGAGAAGTATCACTTGATATTCCCCTTTCAATAAAAATTATGATAGTGTCAAGGTGGTGTTATGAATTACCTCTTCATATGTTCTAAATAACCACATTAAAAAAACATGATGATTACTTGGAAGTGTAGAGAAAGAAATTGATCTGGTGGACTAGTTATCTGGTTCTATAATACCTTGGTAATAGTTGTCCCTTCTAAACTTGTTTCTTACATTAGAGTTCCCACCTATGTCTGGGAGGAAAAAGGTGTTCCCTCTATTAATGTTCCTAGTGATGTATTTATCCTCCACCAAATATTTTTTCACCATGTCTGTGTAATCCTAATGCAGAACATCACCACTTGAAAATTAATGTCTGGTCATAGTCCCCCTTCAAACATTCATGTCCTGGGTAATTCATTTTCTACCACTTCTATTGTAAAACAAAAAAAGTATTTAAACTGTATTGAATACCCCATAACTGATATATTTCCTTTCTTCATCTAGAATAAGTATATTGTTCATGAAACTCATATGGAATGTGGGTTGTATTTTTTATTAAACATTTCCTAATATATGTCCTAACTAAGACCATTATCAACTTTTTATTAAACAACTAGGTTTCACTGTTGTTGTGTCAGATCATCAAGAATGTACATAGTGGGAATCACTTTGATTTTTTATAAGGTCCTTAAGAAATCAAATATTCTATTAATCCTCCAAGTCTATTCTTCTACTTGTTCGGGTCCTGAGTCAGCTTTGGAGATTGGTGGGTTTTTCCATTGGAATTCAAGTGATTGATCCCTATAATGTGGTTCCTCAAGTAAATTTACTTTTTCCATATATTAGAACACTTCTATAATTCTTCTAACTAGTTTTTGGTTCACTTATGGTTCCTTGAGAGGAACTACACTCTAAACAACATCCTCTTAGTGGTTCTTAGGTCTCTTAACTGGGATAATATTCCTCTAACCAGAGTTGAATCATTACACATTCACAACCAAAAACATTAATCCCATAACCATCATCATATTCCAAAACAAAATAATCTACATCATAAAATAACAAATGAATGATGTATTCCTAGTGGTAATTATGACACCAATGCATGATATTGGACTCTCATCGACTAAACCCATGATGATGAGGTGAAAACACACCTAAAAGTTCTTAACAACACTTTTAGTACCCAAAATACCATTGTAAATTGAATTTCAATATAAATATATTAGATATACTTTTTTACATACATTAAAAGTCACAAAACATCCTATCTCCAAACCTATCATTCCCAATAGACTGACCAACCAAACTGATACCAATTGTAACACCCTGATTTTACCCACTGTATTGGGAAGGACCAGAGTGCCAATAACGTTATGTGACATCCTATAGACACCAAAGTCTGGAAATAAATACAAAATGGATTTACTAAATCATGGAGGAATATTTTCTTTTAAATAATACAAATTTCCATAAATGAACTCAAAAAAATAAAATGAACATAATGCATGATATAAAAACTAATAAAAATCCAATGACATAAGAAAAAAAACATTAACAAGTTCACATTATTAAAACAAACACCAATAGGTATAAATTAATGAAATACCCAAAGACACCTAGAGATACCACGCCCCGATGTTTCACCAAAAACTACTCTATTGTAAGATATCAATAAGATCCAACTCCAAGATGACAAGAATACCACATCATGGTGCTTTGCTATTAAAGTATGAGGCATGTCCCTTATCAGTATCATGAAAAAACTTCTACATATAAACTAGGATTCATATGAATGGGTGAGTATATAGGGTTGGTAGGTAATAAAAAAGACTTCCCACACATACCACCAAGGAAAGAACAAGTTAGGTAGCATTTAAAATAAAACAGTTGTGAGCATTATAAATTAGATGTTCAAAACACACATATATATAAGTCATGATAAAAATAAAACCATAAAGGTCTCCTAAGTCATGAATTCATACCCATGAAACTCTCATACCCAATTCATGTCATGTTAAGGTATTCCCTCTAAATATTACATACGCTCAAGCGGTACCCATCCCTTTAGACCAAATCCACTACTTGGTAGTAAAATTCTTTGAGTCTAAATTGACCATGTGACCAAGTCTAACCTGAAGAGGCCCTTTATATGTACATAATGATCTCATGAACATATATCCATTCAATTTTATCACAACTAAAATATTTTTTTAAAATCAATTTATAATTCTATAAATTCATCAAAAATGTTGTGGTTTAAGTTCACAACCCATAGTTTCAAAAACTAGTAAATAGAAATAATTATCATGGGTTTTTCGTAAAGAAACACAAATAAGTTACCTTTGAAAACCCAACCTTCATGTTCTAGGGAAATTAGATAGGGAGAGAATCCACCTACCAAACATGTGTTTGAAAATAAGAATCATTCCATGATTTGCAGATCTAGCCTCCCCTTTACCTTTCTTCAATGAACCAAAATAAGGTTAATAAAAACATGCCCCATCACATAGATATAGGCATGGAATCACTGATATAGGGTTTATAATGAAAATAAACAAGGATATTACCAAGGAGGAGGATAACTCAACTTATTAACATTGATTTCCAAGGACCTAATCTTCAAGATTCATTAGAACCAATCTCCAAAAAAATAGGATCACCAAAATCACCTAGAGAGGGCCTAGGGTTCAAAGGAAAAAGTGGGAATACTTATTAGAACCGAAGAGTACTATAACTAATAAATCAGTTGAACCTAAAATCAATCAAAATTTGAAATAGGAATTCACACCATGAAATTTTTGATTCCCACATATGATGAAATTCTAGTTGACTCAAAATCATAAGTCACAAAACATATTCAATATATAAATATCATTAATGTTATGAATTGAAACTTCATGCCATGGGAATCCTCAACCAGATTCCTATAAAAATATTTCTAGAAATAGTTAAAATCATGAATAGTCCTTCATGTTGTGAATCGAATCCATCATCTATATTTTAGCTCCCGTTCTACTTCCTCCTCCAAAACCATTCAATTAATTTAAAGAAATAGTGAAAATGGATATGTTCCTTAAATAAGGTGTGTCACAACAACCCTTAATGTATTTGAACCCTTTTATTATTATCCCTTGAAACTAATGAATTGAATTATCTTCATTTCTCTTTGATTTTTAACCCCTTCTCATTTTGATGGTTATAATTTCCATTATATTCCCAATTGAAACTCACCCATTAAACCTTAAACCTATTTTTACTCATACCACTCCAACATTTGGAAATCTACCTCATTTTTAAACATCAAATATGGTATGTTCTTACACCCCTTGGTCTTAGTGGAGATGTTTTGATCCAAGGAGAGGGGTTAATATTTATTTTATACTCTTATATAATTATACTCTTCTTATGAGCCCAATATTATTATTTTATCACAGGGTAAGGGGTTATTATATGTTTCTTATTTCATTTAATTTCTACATTTTATTACCTTTTTATGCCTCAAGTGTCATTATTCATTTCTTATTCTCTTAAATTTATACCTCGTAATAATAATGTCATTAAGCCATGTAGTTTTTTTTATATAAGGATATATTTATTCAATTATGGTAATAGTCTAGAAATGTAATGGGGATAAGAAAATATAGAATAAAAGTGAAGAATTTGGAAATATATACATGTTTAGATTTTATATTCTTTTCATACCATCAGTGATGATTATGTTGTAAGTTGTTTCATTAAAATGATGTTATATATTCAATTATTTTTGTATTATATTATGTTAATACTTTTAATAATAAATAATTATAATATGAAAATAATAATGTTGGACTCTATAATCTTAGGATAATGAATATGGAATGATTTAAGAAGCCCATGTGTACTTTCTTATTGGGTTATTGTTTTAAATATTTTTAAGGATTGGTTTATGTTTGGATTGTTATCTCATTATTTCATTTATAGAAGGTTAGTTTAGTTGAAAAACTACTATTATGATTAGGTGAGTTTATGTGGGTTGTTCTCAGCCCCATAGGAGTAGTTCTTGCCTCGCTAGTAAGTCCCTTCCTGAGGATGAATTCTTCGAATTTTGGGTTTTTAGTGGGATTAGATGTTTCTTAAAGAGTGATTTTATTTTTTCAAACTTAGGTTAAGGTTTGTGATATTATTAATGGTTATGTGGGAAGACTGTAAAGTAATTATTAATGATGGGATTCTTCATAGATTATATGGTTATATTCTAGGATTTGGGTAATTATTAGTAAATTTTTTTTTGTCTTAGGAAGGTGGTGTGTAAGGTTCAATAACATATTGGTTATTAGTCCATCAATACAATTTGTTTATTTTTCTAATAATCAATCTTTTTTACTGTATTGAGAAGAAACACTTACATGACCCTAAATCCTAAAGGAATTATGGACTTAAAATTACATGTCCCAAAGGCACATAGGCTAAGCCCTTATAACTTCATTAGACCCAAATATACTTAACTCACCACCTACCTGGCTACTCTAAAAGTTTACTTGTAAATCACCACCTGAAATTTCTATTAGTTTTCAGTAACCTATACAGAGGTACATGGGTCAATGGTGTGTCTTCCATATCCCTCCTTCAATATTGGGTCTGGTTAGCTTCACCCAATGACTGTTACTTATCTAATCCAATATCTTTGAGTTTCTGTAGTATAATTTAACCTTGATCTATTCCAAGGATAGAAGTCCCTATAGCCCAAAGGCCCATGATGGAAGCCCAAATTTCATTTCCCAAAATCCCAATCAGTATAAACTGAACTATTGTTATAGGACCCCACTACAGTTCCTTGTACTATTAAAGTACTACATTACTGTTAGAATGCCTACTAAAATTCACCCCCTTGTGATTTTTAACCGTGGTTTCATGTGGGATGATGGGGTGACTTTACCACTCATGTAATCCCCCAAATGCATCTTAGTTTTCCATAATTAATAGGTTAAGTTAAACTAACTAGATATTTAATTGAAATAGGGTAACCTAATGATTAATGGTTGTACTAAGTATTTTCATGGTATTCAAAGTATTGATTAATTTCAATATATTTTATTATGTAGTGATTATTATTCCTTGAAATGAAGTGGTTAAATTATAAGTTATTTCATTATTATTTATTCTTAATGTACACCATGATGTTGTATTTACCTTTTTTATATGTTCTTTTATGATTGATTGTTTTCTTGTATTGTTGTATGTTTTCTTGCTTGTCTATCTATGATTTTATGATACAATAAATGAAAGATGAAATGGATTTCGGTTATGTGTATACTTAAAGGATTTGTAATGGTTTTAGGCATAGTGAACTTATACATGGGTTATAATGGCTTAAGGTATTCACATGTATAGTCCTTTATAGGTTATAATGGATTACAATTGATATGAATTTATATATATATTCATGTTGTGATGGTTTAAGGTGAAGTGTGTGTGTGTGTGTGGTTTTTAATGGATTAAGGTTAAAACATGTGCATATAGTATGGAATGTAATGGAATAAGGTTATAACATATACATATATCCTAGATTCTTGATGGATTAAGGCTATTTCATGTTTTTAGGTTGTGATGGATCCGAGTTATAGTATTATTCATTAAGATGGTTATGTGGTGATGTGGTGGTGGATGTGATGTAGTTATGATTGTGGTGATGTGGTGGTGTCTGTGATGCGAGGGTTGAGATAATGTGGCGGTGGTTTTGATGTGGTGTTGGTGGTGACATGGTGATGATTATTATGTGATTGTGGTAGAGATTTAGTTCATCTGAAATAATGGTGATATGCTTATAAGATTTCAATTTAGTACTATATAACCCTATAACTATGAAACTGTCATTGTTTACTTATGGTAAAATATTATTTAATATGAAAATTAGACTATTATTTCCACATATTGTTAAATTAATGTTGATTTTTTTGGACTTTACACTCATTCCTTTATGATTTTGGAAACCTGATATCATCCTCATTTATGTATACTTGTGAAATTTTTTCAATTAAGACCTTTATAAGTGATGCAATTAAAGGTCATAGTCCTGTGGAACATTAATAATATAATCATATCATACTTTTCATACTATCTTAATCTCTATTCTTGATGATATCTTGTATTTTTTAGTTGTTTTTACATATATATGTCTCAAAACATTTCTTTCACATGGATATAGAATTTCATAGAAATATGATCCCACTAAGTACTACAAATTTCTCATCCCTCTATTTTTATATTCATTTTCTTAGTAATATAGTTCGAAGAATATTTGTGGATGTTTCTATTTGAGAAGTTGTGATGAAGTCTAATATGCCGTTAATGCATTGTTTAGTTTTATTTGTATTTAATGACATGTAGTTTCATTTTGGGGTTGGTATTTTTATCTAGGATTTATTTATATATAAATTTTATTGGTGGTTTATTTTCTTTTCCTAGGATGTTATGATGGTAATGCCTCCCATTGGGTGACTGATACCATCATTATTATCCACCAAATATTGGCCTATTAGAGATGGTCCTAGGGGGTTATAATATCTTCACTGCTAACCCGGGTGGGGTTCCAATGGGGGAGGGTCATGAGAAAATTGAATAAAGGATTTTTATTTAGATATATAATGGAGTTTGGAGTTAGTAATAGATGAGGCTTTCATGGGTTTGGTAGGAAAATAGTGTCATTTAACTTAACCAATGATGTAGACAGGGGAATGGTTAGAACACCAAAATCTAGGCCCCCTCGTGAATGACACTGAAACTATTAAATTCAATAAGAATTTTTAGGATATGGGTATCATGGACCCCTATAATCTGATTCAATTACTAGTATATGTAACTAAGCATTTTTAGGTGTAAAATGGATTGATTACGTGGTAGAAATATTTATAAAGGGTGCATGCATCATTGTCATGGGTTGCATGTAGGTTAAAATTTTGATTGATGATTATGTTTTATGTGTTAATTTATACTGATATATATTTATATGATGTATTATTTATAAATATGTTACATTCATTATTTTTAATAAACTAATTCATACTTTTTCAAACATGCTATATTACAATTCATGACTTGATACGATTCTTATCATTCCTTCATGGTGTACCATATTTGTTTTCTAATTTGAAGTATAATACATGTCAACTAGAAAACTTTCAAGAATATAAGAACTTAAAAGTGATGTTTTAAAAATTAATATAAGTAATATTCTTATATTTTTCCATTAATAATGAATAATCTTGTCTAAAGTTTTTTTAATTCCATGAAACAATTTCCAAAAGATTCCTTATGAAGCATGCCTAATACATTATGTACATAAAGGGAATTGATAAAGCATGATTTAAATTAAGAAGTGATGTTCTATATATAAACTTATTATTGTATAAATCATGGATAATATTGGGGAATGTTATTTTTTATGTATTCATTCTAAATAATGTGAAATTATAATTTTTTAATACCATAATGAGCATTATGAGTTCTATTTAATACAATATGAATTAAATTGGATGCATGAATTAGTATGAAATGATTTATTAAGTATAAATCATGGAAGAGGAATATGTGGTAATTATTTCATGAATTAAAATATTGATAAGTCATTAATGAAAATATCAATATATTGAAAGTATTGTGATGTGAGTATTATAATCATGTATTAAATTTTCAAGAAATAGATGTGAAAATTCCATGTTCACCTTTTATAAAATGTTTCATCTAAAAATGATTTAATATTACATGTTGAGATATAAATATTTTCCCTGATTAGTTAAATATTAGCATTCCTTGACTGATGATATGCATCTTTATTCCTCAAACATGATTGTGTGGTTTTTGAATTATTATTTAAAAATAAATATTTTTGAAATAATTTATTATAAATATGTTGTTAATATATTTGAAAATATTTGATATGATATTATGTGGTTGATGGTGGAAAAGATATTGTAACATCTCTACCCATCCCATTGTCTTGTTCCTATTCATAGGTTCTACCAAACATAGGGGATATATCCAAGGCACTATGTTTCACGCGGAATCCGGGGATGATCTCCTGGACGGGAGATTCAAACGTTCCGATCGGTTTCTAACGGGTTTGTTCGTAGAACCGGAAACATCCAATGATTCCACATCCGTTTGGACCTACTTTCCAAAGGCAGGCGCTCATTAGCTTGTGGGCTAATGAGGCTTAGGAATTTACATTGGTCGAGAGGATGGGAGGTCGGACTCATCACACCTTTTTGAGAGGAATTATTGTCTACTCCGGGACTCTCTTTATAGATTTAAGTTAAGTTCGTGAATCCTTATTACATTACCAAGTATAAAATGAGCTTTCCTTTAGTTTTAACAATCAATGATTAAATATGCAAGAAATTTAGAGAATCTTTTATATGTATTCGAGGTTCTTCATCCATATAGAATCATCTATATTTGTTTAGAGATTCTTGGTCAATGGTATCCTTCAAAACATTTATATAAAAGTCTCTTGGTCATTTTGATGACCAGGCTGGTTTTAAAGCCACTCAGTGGGGCACTTGAAGTTTATCGTCATTCAGAAGGACAGAGATTATTTCAATGTTGGGATCGAACCCATGAATGGGCTACCTACGTATCCTTTGTTTTGAAAAAAGGAATCAGAACCCACGTAGTTCGAGGAATGGGATATGATGTTTATGATTGATGGCTCAAAGATGAATGTCATAATTACTTTTACACTCTAAGCTCACGTGAGTCATGCTCGGTGTGAGAAACAAGAGGTATTGGTAAAATTCAGACAATTGTGCCATAAAAGATGCAATCATAAGAATTTGTTTTGGGGCTTATGTATAGATGACTGCCCAGATAGGCGAAGGTTTAGGATTTACTTTTAGGGAGAAAATCCAAGAACAGGGTCCACAAAGTTATATGTGCTTCATGGAGATTTGAATACTCTAATCTTGGGGCTTACTCCTAAGGAGGATGCCCAAGTTAGGAGGGGACTTATGATTAGGTTTTAATCCTGAAAAGGAAACCCAAATCAAAGGTAAATTAGGACTGGTTAAGATAAATTTAGGGGACTTGGGGCTTACTCCTGAAAAGGAAGCCCAAGGTTATGACTGAGTCTTATTCCTGAAAAGGAGACCCAGGTTATGACTGAGTCTTATTCCTGAAAAGGAGACCCAGGTTAGGGATTAAGGTTTGGGGCTTACTCCTGAGGAGGATGCCCAAGATTAAAGGACTTGATGGGGGCTTATTCTTAAGAAAGATGCCCAAGATTTATGACTAGGACTTATTCCTGAGAAGGAAGCCTAGGTTAGGGGACTTGGGGCTTACTCCTGAAAAGGAAGCCCAAGGTTATGACTGAGTCTTATTCCTGAAAAGGAGACCCAGGTTAGGATTCTCTCATCTTAAAGGATGAGGTTGAAATGAATGAACTCTCAATCTTTGGTGACATAAAGATGTTTAAATCACTAGGTTTTGAGAGGTATTTCACAGAATTCCTTTCAGATAAGGATGTCAAATCAAGAAATCATGCCATAAATGGCTTTTGAAGAGTATCTTGAAGTCTGAATCTTGAATAGGAAGGGTGAAATGGCTTAAGAGGGGTAAAAATGGGCAATATGGGCACCCAAAAAGCTAGGGGCGCGCAAGTCTTGAAAGGCGCGCAAGTCCTGCGGCGGCGCGCAAGTATTGGTCGCGCAATTCCTGCGACGGCGCGCAAGTATTGGTCGCGCAAGTATACTTGCGCGACATGGGGGATACTTGCGCGATTTTCAACCAGAGTTGAAATACTTGAGCAACTCTTTTTTAAACCCTTTATCATTCTCTTTAGGTTCTTCCAGAGAGGGGACGCGCAAGTTATATTGAAGGAATTAAGTCGGCGCACAAGTGTTTGATAAGTTTCAACACTTAGTCCTTCCTTCTTCCCTTTAGATCTTCCATTCTAGGTAAGTAATTACCTTAGAAATGTTTCGGAAGCTTTGAGAAGAGACTTGGGCGTCGGGAGCTTCAATCCGTGTTTCTGGAAAAAAGATCCTCTGAATGGGGGGTCCACAGGGTCTATTTATAGGCAAAAGAAGACCCTGGGCGGTTACCGGGCGGTTACCGGGTGGTTATCACTTAGGTCGCGCAAGTCACTTGCACGACCATAAGGCGTCGCGCAAGTACTTGCACGACCACTAGGCGGCGCGCAAGTGTACTTGCGCGACCATGAGGGAACTTGCGCGACCTATGGGAAATATTCTCCTTGTTCATCCCTTTGTCGATTTTTGATGTTTCTTCAAAGGATGAATCACTTTATGCTCAGATATTCCCCTTTTCCGATCTTTAGATTCTGTGACGAAAGGAGCGTCAACACACTAAAGGATCAAAATAAATGTCTTACCTAAACATTAGGTGATGATTTTACTTTTTTAATAAAAAAACTTGTAAAGAAAAAATAAAGATGAAAAAACCAAATATATTATACATGATCTGTAAACATTAAAAATCAAAAGAATAACTAATAAAACCATAATATCATATTAGCAGTGAAAAAACCTAACAAAATGACTCAAGAAAATAAAATAGCATTCCAACGCAGCAACACAAATATGGAATTACTCTAACTGCTCAATGATAGAAACTCCAAACTCCAAATATCCTCCCTAAGGAAGTGACATCATGATGCTTCACTAGAGAAAAATTAGGTCTTTTCTTTTCTTATGTCATGAAGAACAATTTCTACATAAGCAACAAAGTTCAATGTATGGGGTGAGTAGTAATACCCAGTTGGATTTTCTCACAAGACTTCCAAACTCACACCACTAATACAAGAACACGTTAGCTCACAATTCAAAATATATTTTAAAATAATTATAGTAACATCAAAATATTTTACGGATTAAAAAAATAAAATTAAATATGGAATAATTTATCCATCAATACCACTTAGCATACAAAAACTATATCCATACACTCATGCACACTTTCTTGTCGAGTGAAAATTCCAATACTTATGTGTGGTGATTCGTCCTTTGCCAAACTATTACTTAGTGATATAACTTCATGCCTCCAATAACATCAAGCGTCATGTTTGTACCAATAGGGACCCATAAAATGAAAATAAGAACACTACCCCATGTATTCCAAGGTATCACACACAAATTTATTCCACATAAATTTATACTTCCTTTAAAAATGCTTCATAGAACATATTGCTTACATTAAAAACCCATGATTTTAAAATCATAATTTAAAATTATAAATCAATGGTGTTTCCCAAAATCCATCCAAATTCTCAAGTTACCAAATAATAAATCAAAAGTATTTCCTTCAAGAAATCATTCAATGTTTCCTTTTAAAATATAATAAAAACATTTGAATAAAACTAAGCCTTCAAGTTCTCAAATATGTATAGAAAAGAGAGAATCCACCTTCCTCTTATCAATGATTTCAATACTCAAAAACAAGATATAAATCTCCCATAACACCAAGAAAATAGATCCCTAAACTGATTCAAAATGTTTGAAATAGAACCCTAGATTCATATGGTTTGAAAACCCTAAGGAGGAGAGGGTGAGTAGAGGTTATAAGAGGAGGTTTTCCATCAAAAATAAATTAAAAATCTCCCAAGAGTATTGTACATGGATCCATAACTTCTCCAAAAAAAATTATGTGTGAAACGATCTTTTCAAAAATGAATTGACCATCACCATGGCCTGGTGGAGCCACCAAAACCATGGTACCTTCAATTGTTTAACACCTAGAGGATACAACACGAGCAGCCACCGTGGCCTCTTGTAAAAGACTCAATCATTTTAGGTTCACCATGACCTAGACCATGATGTGGTGCAGATTTTTGTTTGTGTTTCACACTAGGGAATCTAGGGTTCTATGACCTCCACCATGCCTAGCTTCTGACCATTCTACCCCCCCATGTTTCACAGGGATATGCTCAGCACAAAACGCCCACTACCATGGCATGTTGTTTCCCATGGTGGAACAATAAAAGGAAAAAAACTCTCAAACTCATTAAAGCTCCCCAAACCCAAAAAATCATAAAAAGGCATAAAACACTAGGATAAAAATAAACATAACATAAATTAGGGGATTTACCTTCTCACCACTATTAGGATTTCCATCCTCTGAAAACTAGAGATTAGCGATGATGAGACATATAGTTAAGAAAAGGAGTCCAACATAATAGGATATTGAACCTAATTTTTTCTATAGATATATCTATGATATCACTATCTACATAGAAAAAGTATGAATTGACCCAAAAATAGCTTATCATGCCTAGAAAGAAGTATAAAAGGTAGTACAAATTGATTGGAGAAATTGGTTGAAGAATGATAAGTGAATAAGAAAAATATAATCAGAATCAAACTCACCAAAGGAACACAAGGAGGGAAAAGGATGAAATACAATGAATTAAATCAGAAATGCAATGTTTCAAAAAAAACCCACCAATAAAGTTTATGATTTCACTGATAACCCAAATTCCAAAATTCAATGAATTAATCACTAACCTAGAAAGGAACTAGGTTTTAGGAAAATACATAGATAATTAGAATAAGATTTAAGGTCTTTAGTTCTTAAAAATATCCCATGACCTGAAATTTATAGACAAAATTCCCTAAACAAAAATAAAAAACATTAAAACAATGATTTGATCAATGAAGAATTTGATGAAATCATAATTTTCAATACATCTGATATCGAAGAGTATGAGAATTAATCCTCTATATAGGAAAGGTACAAATAGTCATTGTAACCTACTCATTGGTCAGTGTGTGACATTTTCTACCATGTGTAACTTCCCTAAACATGGACAGACAATCTACCTGAGGTTTTCCTGACACAAATAGGAGGCCAAATTGGGTCCCAATACATTAGAGAGAGTTTTAATCCACTATCCACCCATAAATGGATCCCCACTATCAAGTTTTAACTTAATGGCAATTTAATGAAAATTTAACCACAAGAATACATGTTCGGAATGATATTTATCAATTAGAAAGTCATGAAATTAGTTTTATACCCTTATCTCAAGTTTATGTTAGAGATTTGACCCATGAATCATCTATAATCTAATATTTTAGAAACCCAACACCTAGAGAATGGACTGATATGAAAACCAATACCATGTTCCAAAATTATAAACCAAAAGGGGGTTTCAAAAAATCCATTCAAATTCCCATGTTACAAAATCTTAAACCAAAATGGTTTCCTTCAATAAACCATTTAACATTTCCTTTTAAGATCCAAGTAAACATTCAAATAAAACTAAACCTTCACATTCTATAACAAGTGGATAAGAGAGAGAATCCACTTACCTATTATGATTGATTTCAACACTAAAAAATGAGAGAGAAATTTCCCACAACACCAAGAAAACAAATCCTTAATCCAAATAAAAACAACCAAAAGAGAACCCTAGATTCAATTGGTTTAAAAAACCTAATGAGGAGAGGCTAAGTAGAGGTTATATTAGGTGATTTCTAGTCAAAAATCACATTATAAATTTTCTCAAGAAGATCACATGTAGATCCATACCTTCTCCCTAAAAAATTATCCTGTGAAGCAATCATTTCAAAAACGGATTGACCATCACCATGGCCTGGTGGAGCCACCATGGTCAAGGTGCCTTCAACCACTCAAAACCCAGGAGGCACAATATGAAAATCCACCATGAATTTTTGTAAAATGATTTATTGTTTTTGGCTCACCATGTCCTGGATGACAGTGTGGTGAGGCCTTTCTGGTTGTGGTTCACAGTAGGTATCCCAGGGCACCGTGACCCTGACCCTGCCCAACCATCGGCCATTTTGGACTCCTCGTGTTATATAGGGATGCGATCAGCACATCACACCCACCAACATGGCATGTTGTTTCCCTTGGTGGACCCAAAAAATGGAAAAACTCTCAAACCCTTTGAGAAAATCACTAAATCTCCCCAAACCCAAAAAACTTATAGAAAGGATAAAAACACTAGGACAAAAGAAACATACCTCAAATAGAGGATGTTTTAGAAATGGTTATAAAAATATATTAATGATGAAGTTATGGTTAGCATGAAATAAAGGTGGTAATTGGATGCTAGTGGATTTTTTCTAATGATTTTTTATTTAATTAATAATAATTGTTTCTTATTTCTGGATGAAACTTGATATTTTCTATCCACTATTTATTTATTTATTAATAATTATTTTCTTGTTTACTAGATGTTTTTTTATTCATTGGTAATTTGTTTTTTATAAATTTATTATAATGATAAAGAACTACATTATGCATATTTATTTAGTGTTTATTAATGTTATAGCTTCTATTTTAATTGGTTTTGTTTCAATTTGAAAACCACTCATAATAAATTAAATGAATTAATTAAAACAACAATGGAATGATTATATGTTTGGAGTTATTAAGAGTGGTCAACTAAGTTTGTCCTTACTTTATTTAAGATCTCATGATCTATTTAAAGAAGTGTTATTTATTTAGTGACATTTTTTCTGCTAGTATTATGATTTTTGTGCCTTATCTTTTTGAGTATAGAGGCCTTGTTGTGATTTTACTTCTATGCATACCCTTGAGTCATTAGAGGTATCCTGATGGTGATTTATTATATTCTAATTATTCCATGATATATTATCATTGAAATGAATTATTTGATGTTAGTTGTGTGTCTAAACCTTTAGTGGATAACAGTTTGTGATTGCGAAGGGAGGCATGTTATATAATGGTAACTCTAATTATTTTGTTATAAAAATCCATAGTGATTTCAAAAATTATCCTAAATTTTGTTTCAAAGGGGTTTGAGTTGATTTTTATAAACATGAATGAATTAATACCTTACAAAAATTATTAATCAGTAATTTATGTTTTTCAATGGGTTTTGATTTTAAAAAACATGAAGTATTTGAAATGGGTAATGCAATAGATAATTGTTTTCAAACCCATCTTACTTATTATATTTGGCTTACCTTGATGATTAGGTTTCTAGTTGAGAGGCATTTCTCAAGAGTGTGATATTAATAAAAAATTGCTTGTTGAAATTCAGTTATAGTTTTAGCTCAACTAATCCATGGGGAGTGTTATTCGTGTCTCTGGCTAGTTTGAGAGGTATCTCCTCATAGTTTTTATACTTTTTACTTTTATAATTTCATGTTTTTTTTGGTTTGTTGAGGAAAATAATGATTTGAAACATGTCTTATGTAAAGTTAGAAGTTTCTCTCTCATTCACTAAAGTTGGTTTATCTATTTCAAGGGTTTTATTTTAAATTCTCAAGGACAATAATTGTTTGAGAGGCATATAATATAAGGTTATGAGTTTTCTTGAACCATTATTTTTTCATTTCATAGGTGATGAGGAAATCCACAGAAGTTATCATTTATTAATTGTAAGTATTTAAATTAATTTTAATCATTTTGGATTATATCATATTTTAAAATAGATAAGTGGCATTATCTATCATAATCCATTATTGGGATCTATGTGTATTACATACATTTCATTTATGTAGAAAAGAAAAATGTCTGACATAATAGAAATATTTTAAACATAACGTTTTGTTAAAGTCATAAACCTTACATTTCAAGAAAAAAAATATGTATTGAAATTTGGCTAGTAATAAATATTATGTATGAAAATGGATTTGAAAATATATTATATATAAATATCTATCAAAGCAAAAAATGTTACATATTAGAAAATATATTATGTTTTGGATAAAAACATTACATATAGGTTTTTTACAAAGTTAAAAACCTTATGCATTGAAAAAAACGTACATTTTAATTTTTTACTCTAAGTATAAAAACTAATTTATTGATAGATATAATATATATTGATTTTCTAAAGTATAAATCCTTTTGTATTGATAAAATTGTTACATGTTTGAATTTTTTCAAAGAAAATATATTATTCATTGTGAAAATATATTATGTACTAGAAATAATGTTACATATCAAATTACTACCAAGGGAAATATATCACTTATCATCAAAATATATTAGCTATTATATAAAATTTCTTTTGTATGTATATATAAAACAAATTATTAATACTTACATTAATTTTATACATTTATATCTGGTTCTCGAGAATATATATGTATATATATAAGGTATCAAATGGAGAACATTTCATGTATTTATTCCTTGATTTTGGAGAATAAATGTGTTAAATATTTCCTTTACCATAGAAGGAAATACATATTTTATTTTGAGTTGTATTTTATGATTGATAAGGAGAAACTATGAATCACAAGTTGTAGTCTTCCATAGTTGGGAGCTTACCTAAGTGGTAAAGTCACACTATAATTATGCATCGAACAAGTGTTTGAATCCAAAAATAATATTTTAATTGGAATTTTTTCTAGAAATTTATGGAAAAAATATTCTACTTTGTGGTTATAGGTAGACATAGTGGATGACAGGGTAGCTTAGGCACTCAGTCAGTGTAGTGGTGAAGGCAACATGGCGGGATGCTCAAAAGTGGGGGGGGGGGGTATGTTGGCACTTATCAACTATCCCTCCACCCACATGGATTTAAAATGTGGGATGGGATCTTCAACTATGACTTTATAGAATATAAAGGTCCTTTGGTCCATAAAAATGTTCAGAATCTTGGATATTAAAATTTATAATTGGCCAACTATGGAGTGGGTCAACCCTTGGAGGGGGTGTGGTCTGTTCTAACTGGTCCATGGGTGTGTCTGTTGTTTCATTATTTTTTAACCTCTATCACCTTAATTAAATTATTAGTTTCTTAATTTTAAACCATCCTTATGTTATATTTTATGATTGATAGTATTAACAATCTTAAACCACTGAAACTAGGAATCTTATTATGTAATAAATATCTCCTTCATGTGAAATATTTATGTCATGGTTTCTTGTGTCGTGACATGGTAATATTAAAAACACCATGAAATTTCTTGATTAATATAAATTTAAGATTTTTGACATGGTGATGATAAATATGATGTTACCTTCCTTTATTAAATAAATTAAAGTGTGAGAACTCTATTTAAAAATAGGAAATACATCCACAAGTGTTGTAATGCAAATTATGCATCTGGATAATTATTAATTCAAGGTTATCTCTTCCATTTACATCACTATAATTATTATTTTAAGACGTTTTCAGAAACTATTTTAATTGGTTTTTGTGGTTTGTTTGATGCGAATGGATGTGGATATTATTAGTGGAGGTTCCTCGAAAATTCACTAGTGATCAGCTACAACTTCCTTGATGTGGAACTGCTCGGCTCCTTGAGGTTGGGGATTTCTAATCCTTCCTTCTATCTTCTGAAATATATTTTTCATAATATGTTTTAAAACATTCACAACATCCTTTTTTGTATCTAAATCCTTTGATTTTTTTCCCTTGAAAAAGATGTTAGGATTTTCTATATTCCTCTTCGATTATCAACCCCTTCGCATATAGTGATTGGAATTACCATTATATTCCATAATAGAAACTTTCCCATTAAACCTTATATTTTTGATTCCTTATATCACTCCAATATATTTAAATATAAGACATTTCTAAAATTTAGATGTGGTAAGTTCTTACTCTCTCATCAGGCTCAGTGGAGATGGTTTAGTCTAGGGGGAAAGGTTAATTTTTATTTTATTATCATATGTAAGGATATTCTTCCTCAATCCCAAAATTATTATTATTGGTTGGGGGAAGGGGTTATTATATATTTCTTATTTTGTTTAATTTTAGTATTTTGTTACCTTTTCATGCCTCAACTATCATCTTTCATTTAAAATCTCTTAAATTTCTTCTTGAGAATAGTAATTTTAATAATCCATGCAATGGTGTTGATATAAAGATATTTTTATGCTACTGTGAGAATATTATAGAAATAGAATATTGAAAAGGAAATATGGAATGACAGTGGAGAATGTGGAATCATATACTTGTTTAGCTACTATATTCTTTTTATATTATCATTGAATATTATGATGTAATATACTACATTAAAATTATGTTATATGTGCATATACTACTGCATTATATGAGTGGTCTGTGATATACAATCTTTGTGTTTTCAGTTTTACAAAATTTTAGTTTTGTTGTTCATGTTTTTTGTTGTTCTTACCATAATCATTGATAATTATGATATATTGTTCTCTATATATAAATTTTTATATGTTTTTGTGTGTGTATAAAATTATATATATACAATCTAAATAATTTGATCCCTAATTTTTTAATTTTTTATTTGTATAACATCTATGCATATTTTTGTACATATATACACATCTTTATGCTCTCCCCACTATATGTATTCACTTACCATTGCTTCCTGAGCATAATGCCTAAAAATTTTAAACATAACACATGTGTCACTATTTTTATTCCTTTCTCATCACATCCCATACAACCCTATCAAGCCATATTCCCATATATATAACATCATGGTGCTCCAACCAACAACTATCCAAATGCACTAATAATCCATTACTCATCTCTGAAACATCAACAAAAATACCCTAAATTGTCATATTCATCACTATACACAAACTTTACTCATTGTCATCCATAACGTATATAAAATATCCCCATAAAAATTGTAACACCCTACCCCAAAACCCACTAAACCAGTGTCATGGGCCAGTGTGACACATGGCCTCAGGCACGCCTCCCCATATTCCATATGTTTCTGACTAGTAGTGAGATCCTGAGAGGATACTAAGGATTGATTGTGGTATCATTATCAAAGAATCCAAATATTATAAATGATAAAAATAATAAACCAGAAAAAATAAACATTATAGATTAGACATGTTAACTCACAAAAATAAATACAGTATCAAAATGCAACAATAATGAGTAATGTCATACATTCCATAACTGATCCCCCATGGGAGGATCACATACAAGGACAAAACAAAAGAAATAAAAACTTAACTAAAACTCATCCCTGAACCAATCTCAAGTCCTACCCAGTCCTGACATCCACACTCTATGAAATCCTTGTGAAACTGTAGCAATCAATAATATTAGGCACCTATGCATACCTGAACATGCGACATGTATTATTGTTCTTGAGTACCCAAGTGTCATAGTGACCCGAGTAGGGTATAAGTAAAATTTTGTAGTCCACCACCAATGATGTACTTAAAATAATAGATTGATAATAAAGTGAATTTAAGAGTTATATAAATAATAATTTAAATAGTTAACGAATTTAGCAGTCTAAAAATTAACAAATTAACAAATTAAAAAAAAATCAAAAATCAACCGCTAATGATTGAGCTCCATGGTGACACCTGACATTAATCTATACCTTCTTCATCCTAAGCTGATGAGTCTCTGATCATTGTAAATGTCAAGGATCAACTGGTTCCAAGGTATTCTGCCTATGAAACCACAGTCATACTAACTTGAGGAAATCTAAATGGATCAACCTGACATTCTCTCTAAAAAACCCCAAATAGAATCCAATGGAGGATATTCCATGGATACTTAGACCATGCTTTAGTTTCCTCTCTCCGCATCAGTTATAGATGGTTGGATAATCTTTGGTCTTTGGGGAGTCACAAAAATTAAACTTTCATTATGGTTTTGAATTCAGGGAAACATTTTGGGATTTATGAGGAGCCTTCATTTCCATTTTTACAAGGATTTAATGAGACCAACTCATGCAGAATGAACCCAAGAAGGTTGAAAATACCTTCTTCTCCCCACTCTCCTTAGTTTATATAATTCTAGGAGAATAGAAGGGTTTCATAAGAATCATCACGCTATAATGCTTCCCTTTACACAATAGTGGTGCATGCTCTAGCCTAGTTGGATGTCGCAACACCCCCTTTTTCACCATAGAGGTAAAACTATGGTATTCTCATACACTAAAACCACTTGTCTGCACTATGGTGGTGGCCTCCAGTGCACCTCCACATCGTATCTTTCACCTTAAGCCATGGACACTTCAAAATGTTCTTCCAGTAGAGCTTGATATTTTTCCAACAGCTGAACTCATGTAAGAAATGGTTTTACCCTTTATTCTTGTTATACCTTACTTACTATAGAACCCATGACATGATTGATTGGACTTTTTCTAGGAGTCCTTGGCGAGTTATTTTTTCAGTTGGTGTGGAAATGTGACACATATATTGACACCTCTAACGGACCTTGACATGGATGTCAATAAATTGAGGTAGGATGTTCTTTACCTATTCATTCTTTTTTACACATAATGTCATGTTATAATTTATGTGTTGACATAATTGATAATTATGTTTGATTGTGATTGTATGTGGGCGTGGTTGTGACCCATGAGACCTATTTTGATATTTGATTCCATGATTGATTCTAAAGTATCTGGTTTTCATGTTTGATTATGATCACGTGTTATTGTGTGTTACTGCTTTATTATCATGTTTATATGCTATTCATGTATTCTATACCCTGTATATATTTGTTATAGTGATTTATAGGTATTTATTTTGTTTCTCAGAATAGGTGGAACATCGTAAAAAGTTTATCCCTTAGAGAGGGAGTGTTCTTCACTTGCAATAATGGTGATGATGAACCTAAGCATAGGATGGAGATACAATGATATCACAGAATGTCGTATTGGGGATGCACTCAATGCCTAAGTATCAGGTCTATTAATGCCTAGTTAACACACAAGTTTCATGTCATGTATCGAGCAGTCCTTCAAGTTACATGTCATGTATCAGGAACTCCTTCGAGTTTTATGTCATACATTGGGCACTCCAGTGAGTTTCATGTTGTACATCGGGCACTCGACACCTAGTCGTTTTATGAGAATCATGTCATACTTAAAGCCTATAATGAGTTTTATATACACACTATGGCATGATATTGATAACAAACAAATACACCTACTCAATGGATAATTTGGTTACTTCTGGCATCTTCTTGTTATCCTTCTAGCATGGAGTCGAAGCAGGTACAACTAGGGGCTTGTGGCAGTTTGGTTAGCACACAACCGTTCAGTTTTGGGTTGTATATTTATTTTCTTATTAATAATTTATTATTATTATAGAATACACTTGAAATGATTAAACATGCTAGGTTAATGACATATTGATGGTATCCTACTAAATCTTGTACTCACACCATACTCTATCATTTTGGTGTGCTTGTAGATTTCATGACTATAGACCAGATGAAGGGAAAATTCCATTTGATGGATGATTGTGTAGAGAAGCATGGAGATAGTAATGGATTGGGATGGACTCTAGAGAACCCCACTATTTATTTGATTATTTATATTATTCTTATTACACTGGACAACTTTCCATCTTGGGAGATGGTTATTATTATATGACATTTATGACATTATTTAGTTTTCGCATGTTCACTTAGGTTATTTAATATGTTTTTTTATGATTTATTATTGATCTTATAACATGACACTAAGAATACAGTCTTCACACTAATGAACTTAAACCATCACATCTAGTCAAGAGCCTCTTGCATATGGGGAGGTGTTCATGAGATCATGTAGCACTCCGGATCAGACCCGGTGGTTCAGGTTGGTATTTTATAGTTGAAACTAACTTATAGATCCTAAATCATTGACCATGACTTGAGAATCAACGATCTTAGTATCTTGCGCTTAACCAAGAAAAAAAACATGCTCCTAGCATGTTGCTTTTATTAACCTGAGGCATCCCATACACTCTCTTATAACAAGTCTGGAACCTTACACATATCAAGTCCAACCACACAACCACCCATTATCATGGGGATCATTTCAAAAAACCCAAAGTGATTGCTTAAAATTCCACCACATATCAAAAGTGAATCCATATCTGTCAAGTTCAGGCATTCGAATGGTCTTTCCCTTCGAAATCAAACATATAAAAGGCACTGGATCTTTGTGAACTTAACTGTAATCACACAAAAACATGGAAGCATCAAACATGCACTGACCACATCGACTGAAGAAACTACCTTACCTCACATCACTAAAGGCGTCTATAAGAACAATCTAACCCCTCTCATAGGTTACTCTCACATGTCACACGACACCAACTACCTAGACTTGAGTTGCTTTCAAGGATCACTAGGTCCTACCGCCCAACCTTTAAAGCAACACTCACAAGGATCACCACTCATGGGTTAACACTCATCCCCATATCAAAGCCCATACAAATTTTTGAACCCAATCTACCATACTGACATAAGTCACAAGGGTCCCAAGTCACGACTACACATAGGTAAGGTCCATAACATGAGAGACTCATAATTTGGGCACTCACAACGATCCCACCGCCCTCACACATGGTCAATAAAAGAATATACGGCCTTTAATCCACCCCATCCATGTAATTCTCATCACTTTACAAATTTATAATTTCAAAGGTTTACATTTTGGGGTTGGTTAGATTGAATGTCAATCACAAATTATAAGGGAGATTACTAATAAGTTTTTTATTGACATTTTATATAACCAAACCATAGTTTTCCAAATAATTCATATTTATAAGGGATTTACATTACCACAAGCCATAAAGTTCACATTCTCAACCAGGTTCCAATCATGGAAATCACACAACTATCTTCTTAGGTCCTATGAACTGATTATAAAAAATGAAACAAGCCATTAAATAAACCCCATATCATTACCTCAAATTTTTATCATTTATTCCCTTTTTAAAATTATAAAAACTTTTTACCATAGGACAATTCATTTTAGAACCCACATCCTATTTCATAAAAAATCCCTTCTAATTACCAACATGTTTAACCTTATAAAGTTCTAATTCCATTTAAAACAATGATTATTGTGAAATTCTACTTCATGACCGTCAATTGAATTCAAAAATCCCTTTATGGCCAATTCAACATAGTAAGTTATTTAATACCCAACCAAAACAAGTCCAAGGGTTCAGTTATAAAAAGTCTTTAAACACCATCTATTTACTTTTTATAAACGCAATTTACCATTTTGTTGGAGAAACTCATGGTCAATCCCATTACCAAAGTTCTCCAATAGGGATTATCTATTTTAAGATTAAAATAATGTCAAAAGGGGAATTTAACTAAAAAGACCTCAATTTAAAATAATTAATTAAACTAAGGTAAAAGCACGACATGGTTGAATTGACTATTACATGCATACACTTAGGGAAAAAGGTGAGACTATGGGTCAAATTAAAGGTACCACCTACCTCATTTAAAGAAAATCCTACTCACTGAGTATCAACTACTAGTTCAGCATGAATCGAGATAAAATTAGAAACTAGACAAAAACCTTAGAAATATGGCATATTAGATAAATCTAGTGAGAGATAACTACACAGTGAAAGAAACTAAGAATAAAAGGTAACATTCACTTATTGAGATTTTAAAAAACTAAACCCTTTTTCATATGTAGGTTATTAATCACACATAAGTACAAAAATGTCATGTGAATCCAATGTGCAAAGTATGATGCATGCACACATACCTCTAGCCACTATGGAAAAAGACTAAACCATATATAATGATCTCAAATAAGTACACAATTTTTAAATATATATCTCAACTGTAAAATTGAAAACTAAAAACCACAATATCATAACCCTGGTAACTTAGACTTCCCATTAGACATGTGTTCATGACTCAAAAACTAGAAGTCCATCAAAAGATCCAACATATTCCCATATCTGACTATCAAATCCTCAAATAGTAAAACAAAATAAAAACAAAGGTCTAATACCATTTTATAATTCCCTGACTAAAATCAACCAAATAGGACCTAGACGATGGCACTAAAAGGTATTAAGCATTCCTCTCTATATGGCAATTTTTTTTAATGAGAGTATGTGATCAACGTTGGGGAGACTATAATATCTATATCACAAAAATAAATAAAAAATAAATAACTAAACATTTTCTACAATCCAAAAAAACCATCAATAAAAAATAAATAAATAAACAACTAAACATTATTCACAAGTATACATAATAAATAACATGCACCTATATTATATCAAATGACAAATTCAAATCATACACATCCCAACAAATCAAGGTGTGTGATATAAATAAATATAAAACATAAACATAATAATAGGGATTCATAGGGATAGGATCATTTAGGAATTTCCTATTTTTAGGTCGTTTAAATACAAGCCAAAATTTTCAAACCCAACTAGTTTTTCATATGGTTCGGGAACCATCAACTAGTTTTACACCATTATACCTGGGCATATCTGATCATAGGCATGCAAAGCTGGTGGGTCAAATCTAAATGGGCTAGGCCTGCATAGGTATTGGCACATTTAGTCATTTCCCATTATTGGATCGCTTAAATAAAAGCAAAAATTTTCATGCCCAAATAGTTTTCATATGGGTCGGGCAACCTAGTGGGAAGGCCTATTTTACAAGAGCATTTGACCAATGGAATCAAACTTGCTGGAAAAAATCACCATGGGAAAAATTAATCAATGAAATATCAAGACGACACCTCAAAGAAATCAGTATTTTAAATAAAACATCAATGGTTTCATACAAAATTTCTATGATTTCCATCCTATAATGAGCATATAGTGTCTAAAACAATAAAATTCATTTGAGGTAGTCAAGGATATTTATAGGAATAGAGAGATTATACTCAAAAAGCTGGTAATAAAGATGATGGTGACACTAGTGGAAGCAGATACATTGTCTAACTTAGATTCATTTTAATCCAGGGATAGGTTAGGAAGAATGATTTTGATACTTACAAGGAAGATGATGAACCACAGTGACAGGTCACTGATAATATATTGGTTGTTTATGTGATTGAGAAGGAAGAATATGGGGTAGAAAAATATAGTATGGGGATTTTGTGTGGATTCGATGTTTGGGGGCTCTACATAATGATGAAAAGGGGAGAGGAGAGGGTGAATAAATCCATAACACAATATCCTTCATGAGAAAATAAAACTTAGAAGAAGAGGATGAGATCAAGATAGATAGATAGATAGGGAGGATATGGATGGGTGGTGGGAGAAATTGGGTGGGTTATGGATGGTAGTAGTGGGATGGGGAGCGATGGTGGGGATCGAGGGGGGTGGACCCATTTTAAAAATAGGTATATAGACGGGAACCCAACCCACATTGTAACTGCAGGTTAGCTGACAAAGCACATGGTCTTAGGATTATTTTGGCATGATTACCTAGTTTGATCACCTCTAGTGAACCACATTCATCACAATATTAAGTTATCAAAAAGGCTCTCAAGGGAAAAAACGAAACACTCTTAAGTTATCAAAAAGGATCTAAAGGGAAAGACAGAGAGCACAACTTGACCCAAGAATACAATTAGATTAGTAATGTCCTCTTGATTATCCACAAACCAACAATCAATTATTAATCCTCTCTTAATAATTCTTGAACAACCAGGAAATTGACTCATCGTAGCCAAAATAACATATCATAAGAAGATCCTAAGGAGGGAAACAACTGAACCAACCTTTCACACTAATATAAACTCCAACAAGATGTAGTTCACATGGATAATTGCATTTACAATTAATGGATCATGAGGAGGAAAACAATGGAGGTAGCCTCTGGCATGAGAAAAACTATATCATCACTAAGTGGTCCCCATGGATAATTACCTATGCCAAAAGTGGATCCCATGGAGGGAAATAATGGATCCAACCTCCCACATGAGTTGATACACCCCCCTTGGGGTAGGTCCCATGGATAATTTCATATACAACAAGCAGATCTTGAGGTGGGAAACAATAGAGACAACCTCATACACAAGATGAATCAAACCCCTCAAGGTATGGTCTCATGGCTATCTCACATGAACCAGGTAATCTTAGTCCAGATCCCACTCTCATCTAGACATCATGTATATCTAGTGAATCACATGTCCTAGATCGCAACCAAAATTATTATCATATGAGACATATCTCTACTACTCATTCTATATCACATCATGTCTAACACCATAAACTAACCCCTCCATGAAAACCATAATAAACTGAGAATGGTAATCCTACCCATCTATATACCCTTACAGCTCAAAAAAGAAACTGTTAGGAATCTCAAGATCAACCCAATCCCTACCCACTAATGCTAAACCACATGAGTCACCCCACAATGACTTTCCAACCTAAAGGACCTTCTTGGTCCGAGTCTCGGTAGGGCGGTTCAATTCCTCTTCTAATTCCAACATCACTATCTTGGTCTGGATTTCCAATTCCATTCCTAATAAACCCATGCCCCTATGGTACTCCTTTCTAATCCATATGAACACATATCTCCTAGACCACGGTTAGGTTACATATCATATATCTTATAAGAGATCTATCATCCCTCCATCGAGAGGAACCCCTCCCTCATTACACTATACTAAGACCCTAAGGACTTATCATACTCATTGCATGCACGAAGACAACTACCCACCCTCAATGGGGCTTTCCCAACAATGCATGATATGAAAAACCATCTCACCCATCACCCATCACCCGTAGGCCTAAGCCCACAACAAATTTCACATTATACATAGGATACCTATCATAGTCTATCAAAACCCCATATTGAGATCAATAACCTAATCTGGATCCTAACGCACCAAAACAGAATACCCACTCCATTGGTAACATAATCATCAGGCACCTCCAACTATTTTTTTAATGATGAAGCACTTACCCCAAGCTTAAGAGGCTCTTATCCATCCAATTCCTCCACTTAGGGAACTCGCGATACCTATCCAATTTACCTGAACAAAAATTCCCATTAAGGAATGCATAATCATACATAAACATGCATATCATTATGTATTATAGGGACCACCTGCCTCATTCATGGAGTTACCCCCTTTAGTCATGCATGCCAAACTCTATTCAAGACCACCCAAGCATCACCAAGTTTTTTATCCCACTATCTCATACCAATAACCATAAAAAATTAATTACAACAACTTTTAATTAATTAAATAATAAACCCAAAATCACATTATTAGGTTGAAATAGGGTAATGGTAGATTATATGGATTGGGTGAATAGACTAGATTAAAAATTTAATAAAATAAGTTGATTATTTAAATAATTAATGAAGTTAATTATTATATTTAATTTAAAATGGAAAAAGAAAGAAAAGGATGTTTTTATAGTAGTTCAGTCCATAGTGGGTTTAATCTACTCTTATACCTATCTACTTGGTGATAGATACATGTTCAATAATATGATTTTGAGGGGAAATCATAACCCGATTGAATCATCCTAATCTAATAGAGGGATAACCATGATGCCTAGACTTTTTTATGGGGGGTTACACCCCGATTACAACACTACCTTTAGAATATGGGAGTCAAAACCCAATTACAACACTAATTTTAGAATATGGGAGTCACAACCCAAATAGTTCTGACTTTGGAATCCAAGAGTCACAACCCAAATATAGAGAAGAACAATAATTATTTTGTATGAAAAATTATAAATAGAAAATAGAGAGTGCATGTGAGAGATGATAAATAGTGTTTCAGACTCAGAAACGAAAATTAAGTATAAAATGGACAATTAAAGCACACGTAGTGGTTCTCGAGCAATATATATGTATTTTCGAGGCAATATTAGTCATAAATGATTAGGTACAACCATTGAGAGATCTTCTAGATGTTGAAATAGAGTATCACGTAGGACGACGAAGTTCAGAATCAAGATTTGGTTCCCAAAAGGTTTATGTACTCATAAGTGCCATCTCGGTATCATTATGTACTTTGAATGTCTCCTCGTACCTTTCAATTGGATTTAAAAATACTAAAAACCCAATTTCATTCTGGGTAAAACAATTAAAATTAAAAATAGATAATTATACATGAGAGATAATTTTTTTGTGATGAATAATAATAACAAATAATTCATTTGAATTAAGAAAATAAAGACTAATTCAAACCATTTTTAATAACATGTTAAATGATAATTTTATGTCAAAGCTATCTCATAAAAATAGTAAGTTAATTTGAATGTTTAAATTCAAATATTGAATACATTATAATTTAATACAGATTGTTATTTAAAAATTAATTATACTACTTTAAATAATAAAAAATTAATTTTCATAAATTCAATGTCATAAAATATTATTTTAGAAACTACAAAGTCATAGAAATTAACTCAAAATAGAAAATATTAAATATTTTGAATACAAGGTGTAAAAGTTATGTAAGAATAATTAATAAATTTTAATAATATTTTAAAACTAATCAAAATATTATAATAATACTTCCCATGGATTATATATAATTTATATGAATTTTATAAATTAATAAAATGATTAAAACACTTAGAATAAGCATGTAGATAATGAAATAATCAAAAATAAACAAAAATAGAGCATGTATAAAATTTCAATTTTAAGTAAAAATAAACCAAGGAAACAAATTAAAAGTTCCCCCAATTTCCATTCCATCGGTATGCTTACCATGAGGTTTAGTTGGTTCAATTAGGACACACAATGACCATACTGACTGTGAAAACAGTGTGTGGTCACCTGTCTTGTGGTAAGTTCAGTGTTCATGTGGTAAGGTGATTACCACATGAGGTAAGGCGATTATCACATGCAGTTACATGATGTAGTCTCACGATAATGTGGAGAATGATATTACGGTAATATGGGAACTTAAAAATTTAAGTGATGTGCCACTGTTGTAGGTTATTTGTAAGTGAAATGGAAGAACTTCCATGTTGATGAAATGTTGAGAAGGAAGATTCCCAACTTCTAGAGTTGTGTTGTTGTGTGAAGGCTACACATGGAGATGGAGGTTTTATGGTGATAATTCATGACACTTGTAGTAAGAAGGTATGGGATTATGGTAGGGTGTAAGTCACAACTCACGGTAAGTGGTCATTTCTCATGAAGTAAGGTGGAAGATATGAGAGAGAAACCTGAAATAATCTAATAATTCAGAATTTGGCTATTTTTTCACTCATATAAATGACGGAATTAGTCTTCTATACTGTCAAGACCCCCTCCCCACAATGTGTACCCCTCCGGGGCCGGAAATGTGAGAAGGGAGATAATGACCCCTAGACTCCTACCTCCAGTAGTCCCCGGGCTGGCGACTAGCACCGAGGGTATAGTAAACACACAAATGGGAGGCATTACCCTCTAAGAGAACACATGCAGAAGAGAGAGATAAGATAGACACCATCCAACTCCAAATCAGAGCTGAAATATAAAAGAAACCCAAGTAAATATATGAAATTCCATTCATAAATACTACAACTGAAAAGTAAAACTGCAAGTACCCCAAAGAAAGTAAAAACAGCAGCGACCACAAGCACAAACAGCTCCTGCAACCAAAAGCTAGTAGTAACCAGCCTGATCTCCAACATGCTCCAAGTGACCTGAAAAATAGTTTATATATATGTAGGGTGAGTATAACAGTATAATCAGTATTATCCCCCCCCCCCGAAGCCTCCCGTGCAAAAGTAAAGAAATCATGCTAAAGCACAGTGAACAACAAGTGAAACTAACTCGTCACCTAAACAGGTATACTATATTTCCAACCTCACTATGGCCACTCCCACTAAGTAATGCTTAAAATAATATATCATATAGTAAAGAATATCAAGGGTACCCCGCTACTAATTCCCCACTGGTTTTCCGCTTTTCCCTAACGACATACGTCTTTTGCATCTCTCTCCAAAGGATTGCCCGTATATACTTGGGCTAAGCTCCACAATCTACACCACGTGCACCACAAAGGCTTGCCCTCAGACACCTGAGCTAAGCACCACACCATCCTCATAACCAAAAGTAACTAGGTAGTTTATGGGATCCACCACCGCTCACATAACGTGTATCATACGTTGGGTATTATACCTCAATCCATTACAGCCCATACTCCGAGTAAGGATCCTCAAGCCATCGTAGCCTATGCACGATACACTTATAGTAGTCCATAGGATACTATATCTAGAATATATGTGTGGAAATATCCACAAGCCGTTATAGCCCTCTACACACATATATGGGGAAAACTAACCGATGTAACTCATGGCACTAGTATCTACCAAGAGAAGAGAGCGTGGACAAAGGGGGTAGTCAGCCATTCACCCTCCCATAGGAATGTTGGGGAAAACACCCCCCCCCCCCCCCCCGAGGGGCTCAGAATCCCTGGGGTGACAGTTTCCCTTACTGACAGGGTGGAGTAGCGTATAGAAACACAAAAAGTATAGAATATACTATAACTCACAACCACACTATAGGCATAACCTAGTCTTAGAAACAACTGCAGCTAATGTCTCTCAGACTACGGGCTTCCAGTTCTAAGACTAGGTATATTATAAGCACACAACCATTTAAGGTCTTTATTAGATTACTTCATTCCCTTTTTTTCAATTCCACTGTATGTTAGTTAATTCTTCAAACATTAATTAACCATGAAAAATTCCACATTAAATTCCATTAACATCACATGAAAAAGCCACTGTCCCTTAAAAAGTTCTCAACCGCATTATTAAGTTTTAACAAACTCCAACCCCATGGGTTAACATCATTTATTCAAACATTCATTACAAAATTATTTTCCCATATTCTCAGGCATTCTTGAAAAGTATCCTATGCTACTAACCACAAGGGGGCTCAACACAGTGAGTAGATGTACTACCCATCGAGTCTATGCTGCCTATTGCAAGAGCGTAGACCCACTCTCCCTTGAGTGTCTAAACACGGAAATCACGTGGCATACCTCACCTGTCTTCGCCCCTTTCAAAATAAGGGTAAGCAAGACCAGCTGCCTTGTGCAGTGGGGAAAAGTAAAGCAGACAAACAACCAAGAAACCACAAGCATCCAATAATCACATTCATCCCATTCCATCGTCCCTGGTGTCCTCCCTGACACCCAAATGCTTAAACTGATGCATCTCGCCACTCTAGGCGTCATCCACTGCCACAACCACAAGGCCTCCCTGCCTCCACATATCAAAACACCCTCCCGGGGTCACATCACATCACAAGCACTAGGAAAGTAAACATCACATCAAATTCGGATCATGGACCTTTAATAAGGCATCTAGCCTTCAAACAACAAGCACCAATAGATTTCAGCTTCCCCAACCAACAGAATTAATCACATACATCAGCATCAATTTGATTAACATCAATTTGGGTCAACAGCCACAACAAAAACAACCAGATTCATTTACATACCTCTTTATCATTAGCCAATTAATTATCAATTAATTCTGGCTTTACATTCTTTATCAATTTCATGAAGAGCCACATGATAACAAGCAAAGCATAGATATCACACTATCTAGAAAATCAAGAGGCAAACCGTTATCACGGTACAAAGCAACAACATGCGATCGAACCAATTCTTTTAATATAGTTCAAGTATTTAATTAGGTCAATTTTATTGTGATCCAAGGGGATAAATCATGATAACTCTACGATTGCACATACATAATTAGAGAATCCATGAATCCCCTACCTCAACAGTTTTGACGGAAACCTCAACAGTCGAAGAACGCCCAAGAAACTGGGTCGATTCTCCATGAATCCTCATTAGATCTCTTCTCCTAACACAACCAAGACCAAATCTCATCATAATTGTCATTAATACACTTAGATCTACCCATAACGGGCATAGATCTAAGATCCTGAGAGAAGAGGAGGAGTAGATCTTGGTTGATCTAAGAAACCAAACAAAAAGGATCACATACCTCGAGAAATTGGCTCCGATTTTCCAAGGTAAGCCTCCGGATCGCCTCCAAAATGCTTGGGAGATATTCTACTACATCCCAGGAAAGGAAATCCCGAGTTATGGCCGATTAGTGGCTTAAATGAGCAAGATAGAGGCTAAACGGTCAAGATCCTAAATTCTAGGATCTATCTTTATGTGCTCCCATGGTTTCTTCGCACGATTAGATAAACTGTGAGCCAACCGTGTGGTTTCCCCTGCCTTGGCCACCCAACTCGTACAGTTTGGCTGCATGGTTTAGACAAACCGTGCACCTCCCGTGTGGTCTCTACAGCTATCAAACCTATCTCGCACGATTTGGCCGCATGGTTAGACAAACCTTGCGCCAACCGTGTGAAAGTTACAGAACTTCTAGTTTTCTTTCAAAATGCCACCTAAACACACCTCCAAGCCACCTTGACCTCCCAGAACACCTCCAGCACCACATTTTCACAACGGAATGGACCGGAGAGGTCCGAGCCATTACATCAGATACCTCTCAAAACATTCTCATCCTCGAGAATCCAAAACCCACCTAAAGAGAAAATGAAATAGGGTCTGAACAACCACCCACCGAGATACCTCTCAAAAGAGAGAAAGCCACCAAAGCAACAACAAGGATTCCATTTCATAAACATGAATGTTTCATAACCACATCAACTGCATCGATACAAGAAAAGGTGTAAACACCAAACAACTCTAGGTAATGAGCACACATTTGTGACTCACGTTCCCAGTTACTGTCCTCCATGCCACCATGTCACCATAAGGCACGAACTAAGGGAATGGAACACCCGCGCAACACCTTCTCCTTACGGTCTTGGATCTCCACAGGTCGCTCTTCAAAGGTGGCATTATCATCAACATTGATCTCTTCCCAATCGAGGATGTGAGAGTCGTCATGAAGATAACGACGGAGCTGCGATACATGGAAAACATCATGTATCTGAATCATCTGTGGGGGAAGTGCTACTCGATACGCCACAGATCCAACATGATCTAACACCTCAAAAGGCCTAACAAAGAGAGGAGAAAGCTTACTCCCATAACCAAACCTTTTCTGCCCACGACGGGGAGTCACCTTCAGAAACACATGATCCCCAAAATTAAACTCCAAGGGTCTCCTCCTTTGATAAACATATGATTTATGATGATCTTTCACTACCTTAATCCTATCATGAATCACCTGAACCATCTCTGTTGTATTCTGCACTAGTTCCAGTCCGAGAATTGCTGACTCTCCAACCCCAGTCCTGCACAACGGAGAACAGCAAGGCCGGCCATACAAGGCTTCAAACGGAACCATACCAATGGTGGAGTGGAAACTATTATTGTAGGAAAGCTCTACCAAGGGTAATTGCTTCATCCATGAACCTCCAAAATCAAGAACACAAAAGCGCAACTTGTATTCAAGTGTCTGGATGGTTTTTTCCGTCTGACCATCTGTTTGAGGATGAAAAGCAGTGTTAAGGCATAGATGACAATTGAAAGCATGTTGGAGACCTCTCCACACCCTGGAGGTAAAACGAAGATCTCGATCAGAAATGATCATACTAGGGACTCCATGAAGTCTCAACACCTCCTCCAGGTATTGCCTCGACAAAAATTCCATTGATCTTGACTCCTTGATTTCTATAAAGTTGGATGATTTCGTTAAACAATCCACTACCACCCAAATAGAATCATAACCTCCCGAAGCTCGAGATAAACCAGTAACAAATTCCATTGATATGTCCTCCCATTTCCATTGAGGAATCTCCAATGGCTGTAGAAGACCACCAGGAACACGGTGTTTGGCCTTCACCTTCTGGCAGACTAAACATCGAGACACAAACTCCGCAACCGCACACTTTAGCCCAAGCCAGCAAAACTGACTCCTCAAGGATCAATACATCTTTGTCACACCAGGGTGTACCACTAAGGGAGAACTATGGAACTCTCTGAGAACCACCTCGCACATCTCCAAGGGAACAAAAATCCTTCCATGATACAACACTCGGTGTTGTTCGTCCTCCGACCAACCATCAGGGGCCTCTCCACAAACAACTTGGTCTCTCCAAACCACCACCTCAAGATCCCCAAACTGGGACTCTTCCACCTTCTGCATCATGGATGATTATACCATCATCTTAAAAAGACAACCTCTAACCCCAAATTCTCCCATATCAAGATGAAATGCTAACAGTTGTTCTATTACTCTCCAAGAATCACCAGATTCACACACAACATCACTACGTGACTTTCAGCTCAGCGCATCAGCCACAATATTCCTTTTCTAGGTGTATAAGATATTTCAAAGTTGTATCATTGTATTCGTAAACATAGGAAGTCTCCCCAAGAGCGGTGTTTCCCCAACACTAGCTCATAGTATCTTCATACTTCAAACAAGTCATCTCGACCTCCAACTGGCATAGTCAATGCCAGGGGCACTGGAAGCCTCTCTACCTCAAGTCCCAAAGCATGGAAAAGGGTAGGTGATGTGAAGGAGTGTGTCACTCCTGAATCAAACAAGGCATACCCCAAGGTAGAAAACAAGCAAAGGGTACCTCGAACGACGTCTGGCTCGTCTGGCGCTAGAAACACTAGAGCATGAAGCTAACCACGACCTCCTCCATGGCCTTTCTGACCCTAATAACGAACACCACCATGGCCTCACTCTGCTCTCTGAGGACGCGGAGCTTCATGGGGTTGTCCCCTGCCTGCCCCATCTACCATATGCTGATCTAATGCCGGTGCAACTGGCTGCTGCTGCCTCAGTGGGAACTGCCTCAATGGAGGAACCTGGAGCGTAACACCTGATGCACGATGACTGCTCTGAAAAGTCGGGCACTCTCGCTGCTGATGACCATGACCACCATAAGAAAAACAAGAGCCTGATCCCTTGGCATAGGTATGAGATTTTCTGCCTCCGGATAAATGAGATGTGAAGGGCTGGGACCTACCCCCGGCTGAATGGAAACTCTTCTTCCCTGAAAACCAGGAAACCCGGACCGCAGCTCTGCTTCATGATGAATCAAGCCGATTCCCCTCTCATGATGATCCGGTCCTAGCCAAAGTCCTCTCAACAACCTATGTCCTCTCCAGTACCTCAAGATATGTCTTCATCATAAATGGGGTGACCTGGCGCTGGATATCTGGACGCAAAGCCTAATTGAAATTCCTCGCCCTAGCCTCCTCATCTGGTAACATGTCCGAAGCATATCGTAAAAGGTTCCTGAAACGGATTCCAAACTCGCAAACAGTGGAGCTCCCTTGTCGAAGGGTAAGAAGCTCCTGGCGACTGGGCGCCTTTGCAGTCGAAGAAAGAAACTCGACTCTAAGCTTGTCTTGGAACTCCTCCCATGAGATCGTTGACTCCTCATGATCCCCGAGGAACAAGAGCCACCACTGCCTCACTGCTCCATGTAGCATTGTCACAACCAAGGACACCCAGTGCTCCTTCTGAGCACAGATCGAACTGAAGCCTATCTTGACCTCATCCAACTAGTCTTCCGTGACTACATATGAAAAAGATCCCTCATACTTTTGTAGACTCTAGAACTGAAACTCTTAGAGTTTCTTCCTCCAAGTGTCGATGTCGTCATCCTCTACCCTACGGCGATCTGCTGGAATAGCCTGCTAGACATTTTCTGCGCAAGCCTGATGAGGACGTCGACTTGGAGCCATACCTGTAAAATAACAAACACTTAGAGCTCCTAAGCCTGGAATATGGAAGACTCAACATTAATTATTTAATTTTCTTATTTTATTTATTTTAGGTTAACCTATCCCATGGTCTATCCATTAAAACACAAGCACAAAGAAGAATGGTGCATGATCCTCTCCTAGGGCTCTACCCTGCAACCAGTATCACCTTTTTTAGTAGCCATTTTAAACTTAAAGGTATGTACATCAGATAATAGGGGGGCCTAAACACCTATGTCTCAGCTGGTTTCCAGTGTTTACCACGCTTTCTAAACATGAATGACACTGTTGCCCTACCAACCCATGAAACCTCACATGTGCCTAACTCCAAACTCCATCCTATCCCTAAACTAGACCTCTGATACCACTCTATCACGACCCCCTCCCCACAAAGTGTACCCCTCCTGGGCCGGCAATGTGTGAAGGGAGATAATGGACCCGAGTCCCACCTTCAGTAGGCCCCAGGTTGGGGACTAGCACTAAGGGTATAGTAAACACACAAATGGGAGGCATTACCCTCTAAGTGAACACATGCAGAAGAGAGAGATAAGATAGACACCATCCAACTCCAACTCAAAACTAAAATATAAAAGAAACCCAAGTACATATATGAAATTCCATGCAAAAATACTACAAATAAAAGGGAAAATTGCAAGTACCCAAAAGAAAGTAAAAACAGTAGCGACCACAAGCCTGAACAGCTCCTACAACCACAAGCTAGTAGTAACCAGCCTAATCTCCAACCTACTCAAAGTGACCTAAATGACAGTTTATATATACGTATGGTGAGTATAATAGTATACTCAGTAGGATCCTCCCCAAAGCCTCTCGTGCAAAAGTAAAGAAAGCATGCTAAATCACAGTGAACAACAAGTGAAACTAACTCATCCCCTAAACAGGTATACTATATTCCCAACCTCACCATGGAAACTCTCACCAAGTAACGTATACCAGAATATATCATATAGTAAATAATATCAAGGTTACCCCACTACTACTTCCCCACTGGTTTGTCGCTTTGCCCCAACGACAAAAGTCATGTGCATCTCTCTCCGAAGGATTGCCTATATACACTTGGGCTAAGCTCCACAATCTGCACCACGTGCACCACAAAGGCATGCCCGCAGACAC
Organism: Viscum album; assembly: GCA_963277665.1. NCBI lineage: Eukaryota > Viridiplantae > Streptophyta > Magnoliopsida > Santalales > Viscaceae > Viscum > Viscum album. Next base: position 1,817,203,912 of record OY728150.1, read on the forward strand.
TCGAGCTAAGCACCACACCATCCTCACAACTAAAAGTAACCAGGTTGTTTCTGGGAGCCACCACAGCTCACATAACATGTATCATATGTCAGGTATTATACCTTAAGCCATTACATCCCATACTCTGAGTAAGGATCCTCAAGCCATCACATCCTATACATGTTACACCTATAGTAGTCTATATGATTCTATATCTAGAATATATGTGTGGAAATAACCACAAGCCATTACAGACCTCTACACACATATATGGGGAAAACTAACAGTTGTGCCTCATGACACTAGTATCTACCAAGACAAGAGAGTGGGGCCAAAGGGGGTAGTCAGCCATTCACCCTACTATCGGAATGTTGGGGAAAACACCCCTCGGGGCTCAAAATCCCCAGGGTGCCAGTTTCCCTTACTGAAAGGGTGGAGTAGCGTATAGAAACACAAAAAGTACCAAATATACTATAACTCACAACCACACTATGGGAATAATCTAGTCTTAGACACAACTACAGCTAACGTCTCTCGAACTCCGGGATTCCACTTCTAAGACTAGGTATCCTATAAGCACACAACCATTTAAGGGATTTATTAGATTAATTCATTCCCTTTTTATCAATTCCACTGTACGTTAATTAATTATTCAATCATTAATTAACCATGAACAATTCCACATTAAATTCCATTAACATCACATCCAAAAACCACCGTCCCTTCAAAAGTTCTCATCCTCATCATTAAGTTTCAACAAACTCCAACCCCATGGGTTAACATCATTTATTCAAACATTCATTACATAATTACTTTCCCATTTTCTCAGGCATTCTAGAAAAGCATCCTATGCTACTAACCACTGGGGGGCTCAACACGGTGAGTAGATGAAATACCCATCGAGTTTGTGCCGCCTATAGCAAGAGCATAGACCCATTCTACCTTGAGAGGCTAAACACAGAAAGCACGTGGCATACCCCGTGTGTCTTCACCTCTTTCGAAAGAAGGGTATGCAAGACCAGCTGCCTTGAGTAGTGGGGAAAAGTAAAGCAGATAAACAACCAAGAAACCACAAACATCAAACAACCACATTCATACCATTCCATCATCCTTGGTGTCCTCCCCAACACCCACATGCATAAACCGATGCATCTCACCACTCTAGGCGCCATCCGCTTCCACAACCACAAGGCCTTCTTGCCTCCACATATCACAACACCCTCCCGGTGTCACATCACATCACAAGAAGCAGGAAAGTAAACATCACATAAAATTGGGATCTTGGCCATTTAACAAGGCATCTAGCCTTCAATAAACAAGCACCAAAATATTTCAGCTTCCCCAACCAACTGAATTAATCACATACATCAGCATCAATTTGATTAACATCAATTTGGATCAACTACCACAACAACAAAAACCGGATTCATTTACATGACTCTTTATCTTTATCCAATTAATTATCAATTAATATTGCTTTAATTTATTTATCAATTTCATCAAGTGAAACATGCTAACAATCAAGGCATAGATATCACACTATCTGGCAAATCCAAAGGCAAACTGTTATCACGGTACAAAGAAACAACATGTGATCGAACCAATTCTTTTAATCTAGTTCAAGTATTTAATTAGGTCAATTCCATTATGATCCAAAGGGCTAAATAATGCCAACTCTATGATTGAACATAAAAAATTAGAGAAGCCACGAATCCCCAAACTCAACGGTTTTGACGGAAACCTCAACGGTCGAAGAACGCCCAAGAAACCGGGTCGATTCTCCACGAATCCTCCTTAGATCTCTTCTCCTAACACAAAAAAGACCAAACTCATCATAATCGACATCCACACACTTAGATCTACCCATAACGGTCGTAGATCTAAGATCCCGAGAGAAGAGGATGAGTATATCTAGGTAGATCTATGAAACCAAACAAAAAGGATCACATACCTCGAGAAATCGGCTCCGATTTGCCAAGGGAAGCCTCTGGATCGCCTCCAAAACACTTGGGAGAGATTATCCTACCTCCCAGGAAAGGTATTCCTGAGTTATTGCCGATTAGGGGCTTACACGATCAAGATAGAGTCTAAACGGTTGAGATCCTAAATTTTAGGATCTAACTTTAAGTGCCTGCACGGTTTGTTCGCACGGTTAGACAAACCGTGCGCCAACCGTGCGGTTTCCCCTGCCTTGGCCACCCAGCTCACACGGTTTGGCTGCACGGTTTAGACAAACAGTGCGCCTCCCATGCGGTCTCTACTACCATCAAACCCAGCTCGCACGGTTTGGCCGCACGGTTAGACAAACCATGCGCCAACTGCGCAAAAGTTACAGAACTTCCAGTTTTCTTTAAAAAGGCCACCCAAACACACCTCCAAGCCACCTTGACCTCCCGGAGAACCTCCAGCACTACATTTTTACAAAGGAATGGACCAGAGAGGTTTGATCCATTTCATATACAACATAATTAAATTTATATAATCTTGATATATTTATAAAAAAATCCATAAGTTCATTAACCTAACAATTGTAGCATGAGATATGATTAAAAAACTGTGGAATATATGATTTGAAAACTAAAAAAAACATTACAGTACTTCAGACTATTTTTTAGGTGTCTAAAAAAATAGACTTTGATTATGTTTAATGAAATGAATAAAAATTACTTATATTTATAACCCAGAAAACTTCAAGTGATTCTAGAGTGAATCGAAAGAGATATCAATGAAACAAAAATGATTTTGAATTCCAGAAAATCCTGAATTCTAGAACTGAAGTATGAACTTCGGTGATTTTTTGTACCACCTAAAGAAATTTAGACTTTAATTTATTCTAATGAAATGTATATAAATGTTTTTAATTTTCAATGGAATAATTTTCATAATTATCTATATCACCAAAGTTATAAAATAACAACCAAAGAAAACATAACAATGCAATAAGAAGAAAAATATTGTTCATGCCAATAGCATGTATCAAGTTCGTACCAAAATGAGAACATCAAAGAGTTATAATTAGGATTTGTGTTAGTTAAATAAAATTTTGATAAACTTATTATATTTCATATGAAATTGGAATTTTAAAAATTATATCTCTAAAACTCATGATATAGTAACTATATTGAAATGTTTTAAAAATTAATTTTCCCATAAATTTTTAAGAGGGTTTTAAATTATTAAAAACGTAAAATAATAATAAATAAAAAAACACCCAACAATCATAACCAACCAAAAAATCACAGATCCATCCTATAACCCTGAAACCATAACTAAAGAAGTGTAAGAATTCCCTAGCATCCTCCTAACACAACTATGAGTAAAATCCCCATTAATAAACATTCATCCATCTACTAATTTAATCCAACTAAATTTGAAACCCCAAATAAATTACATAGACAACATACCTCAAGAAAAATGATGATATATGGAATTAATACATCACTCTATAGTCTCTTCTATCCGCTTAATGAAAATAACCCTTGGTTTGGGAAGATTCCACCATGCTCTGGTGGAATCATCATAAAAAACCCAACCCAAAACCAAAGTAAATATAGGGATGACCAAGAAGAAGAAGAGAAAGGAGAGAAATAGAAATAGATTGTGCCTCAAATATCTGTATAAATCACCATCAATAACACCCCTCATCAAAGGGTTTTAAGGTATGGTGGGAAGAGGGTAGGATCCCACAAAAATGTCCCTCACATGGACATTTGACCAAAATATCAAAAGAGGTTGACATGGGAAAGACATGTTTACACCTATTAAAAATGACCAAAGGGCTTGTTGTTACATGATCTATAATGTGATTGTGCAATACCCAAACTTCGGGTCTGCTTATGACATAACCAAGAGGGTCATGGAACAACCTACATCCCCAAGGTAGAACCCAAAAAATGCGATCATGTTCTTTACCACACAACACCCCCTAGGTTTTGGCATGATGCTTCTTCCTCGAGTAAGAATTACGGTGTAGTGCCTCAGGGCACAACATGATCTTACCTGACTCTAGAACTTAATCATATATGTCTTCTTTATCACATCACAACACCCCCACTATGGTGTGATCCTCTACATATACAGAACACTATATCCTTAATAACATTAGACTACAATGTGTAATACCCCATCTATGGTGCAACAACTGATCCCCCTCAAGCCACACTACAACACCCTATATTGTAGTGCGGTTTGTCACCTGTGGTAAAAGTTTAGGATAACTCTAGAAACCCCCCCCCCCCCACCGACCACTTTCAACACTTGGAAATCTAAGATCAAATAGAATCAACCTCATGTTAATAACCAAGGCATAGAGAACCAGGCCCAATACACTAAATTAAAACTCCCTTTGCTCTTGGATCTATAGAATTCAAATTTATAAGGAATTTACTGACCCTTAATGACATTGGTCATTATAAGGATGAATCATAACTAAAATGAAACTGTTTGAGACATAGTTTTGAAACACAATATCATATATCATAAACACTATCTTTATTCTATGTTGTGATATAGGCATATCATGCCTATCACAACAGATGATCCAATCCCATATCACTACCTACAATATACATCACATGTATATCACTAGTTATGTTATAGATAAATTGTATAGTATGTTTCATCCTATTTTAGTGCATAACCAATACCAAATGCATGTGTGACTCAAACTATAATTTGGTCTGAATTTGAGGGAATATATTTTCATGAAAATTATGACAATAAACATTTACTTAAAATTCATAATTTTCATCGCCCAATGTATCTTGTACCAATATGTTGTATAAATGAAATAAATAGAGAATTTTATTAAGTAATGGATGTGAATAGGATTCTTGGTTCCACTATAAAAAATATGTAAATTAGTGGTGGTTTTTAGTAGTGGTTATACAGAACCCCCTATAAATTATTTTTCTAAGTAATTTAGTGGTGGATATACCCAAAATACCACTAAATTTATATTTTTCAATGGTTTTCCAAAAACCACCATTAAATATTGATTTAGTAGTAGGAATGTTTTTCACAAAACCACCGCAAAATATTTAATCAGTTTACCAAAAAAAGTGTGGATATGAACTATCGTTAATCATTTATATTAGTGGGTGTTCATAATTGGCATTCATTTTGAAAAAAACATATTTAATGACAATAATAATAATAACAATAATTAACTACATTATGTGTGTGTGTGTGGTTGTTTATTTATTTATATGTAAATATATTTACATACACATAAAAATTATTTATGACTTGAGTATATTAATATATTACATATACATTTTATAAATAAAATACAATTTGTAAATGTATTATATAAAAACATTAGAAAATATATATAAATGTATTATATAATAGATTTTTCAATTGTAATATATATTATTATTTATATAAATTATAATATAAATATTATATATGTATACATTATATAAATAGTGATATATTTTTATTTTGTAATATTACTCATATAATTATAATACTTATTTTTCTCACATATATAAATAAAAAAATTAAAATGTATATATTAAATTAAATATAAATAATAATGAATGTTATATTTTTTTTAATACAAATGATAAAAAATTTAATTAATAAATATATTTAAATAATTAGTAATATATATTTTTAATACTTTTTTTATAAATAAAATTATTTTTGAATTTAATAATACATTTACATAATTAATGATTTATTTGAAAAAATATTAATTTTTTATATAAATAATGATATTTTTCAATATAATTTATAATTTATAAATTTGAATAATAATTAATTTTTTATATAATTAATAATATATACATATATATAATTAGTAATTGTTGTAAATCTTTTTGTTTCGTATAATTATTAATACTATTATATTTTATCAAAAAACATATAATTAATTATATATATATTCTAAAATAATTTATTCATTTTTATATATAACAATACTTTTTAAAATACAAAGAGAAGGATTATTCCACTCTTCCATGAAATTTTTCTACCGAATATTCCTCCAAATCCATAAAGATCAATTCAACTAAAGAGTAGGAAATGTCCATGGCAGTGATGCTTATGATTTTTAATTAAGCTAACTCACAGTTGGAGTGGGAAAATGTTGATGACTCTAATTATGACTATTGAAATGATCTTCCATTTTTTGAGTCTTAAGTTGGTTTTCTAGATAAGGGTTGTATTTTTGTTTTACCACATCCTCTCTATTTTTTCCCTTTTCTTTTATCTTTAATAAAAGGTCAGGAACTTTGCTCCAGGAAAGACCTTCTTCATTATATACACACATCTATATACTAGCAAGTATAAACCTATTTAAATATAAATATTACAATCTCTACGTCCAGTTTTATAATATTATAATTAACAATGTGTTGTGATCAAGTATTTCCTGCCATGAGTTACAAGGTCTAAAATGATACTTCCAAAGAATATCCGGGTGGGGCTTCCTCTAGGTACTTGATAACGCTAGTAAGAAATAGATAGATAATATTGACACTTCTGTTGGAAACTCTGGATGTTATTTCCAACTCAATTAATAACACCTTTAAAGAGGGAAAGTCATCTACTCAACCTTCTAAAAAGGTTTCATAATATGATTCCTCCATGGCTATCAAGAGTACTCTAAGCACCGAACCTTGCTCTACTCATAACCTATTGGGGTTTAACTATGATGTTTTAAAACATATCATTAAAGACTCACTTCAAGGAGATTTATCTAATTCCCATTCTATCAAAGGACCTCCTATTTTGGGAACTTTAAGTAGCAGAAAAGTTCAAAAATAATTGTCAACTCTTAATTATTTTTCCTCACTTTATTTAATTGATGATTCCATTTATGAGGTTAATTTATTAGAATTTAACATTGAAATTAAAGCTCCAATGCAAAAAACTGATATTTTGGAACCCGTGCCTCCTAGAAATGGTTTTTGATGTATGGAAATAGATGAAGATAGTCAAAGCAACCCTTTATAGTAGGCTAAAAATTGGATAATACATTGTGAGACAAAAGGTGTTTTGTAGCAGTTTTGAAAACCACCGCTAATTGTTCTAAAAAAGAATTGTAGCTGTTTTTAGTAGCAGTTCTTAAAACCTCTGTTAAATATGCATTTTATTTTATTTTTTCTGGAAAGTTTAAAAAACCATTTCTAATTCATATTTTTTAATTTTTCTTAAAATTTTAAATTTACTTTTACTAGTGGTTTATAAAAATCACCTCTAAATTAATGGGAAAAATATTAAATATTAAATATTTAATTATAATTTATTATTAACAATTATGGTTTATTATTTATATTCATTTATATTTTATTATTTATAATTTTAATTAATTATAATATTTTAATTATTAATTATATAAAATTTATAGTTAATGGTTATCTGAAACATAAATTAATTATTTAATAAGTTGAAAATCAAGAATTCACCATCATATGACTAGATTTTTTTATTCAGGTGTCTGTTTTAGCTTCAAAAATGGTCAAATAAAAGTTTATGAAATGAACTAAAATTCAATTAGATAATAATTAGGTAATAGCTAATAGAATAAAATTTATTATAGTTTTAAGAAAATTTTGAAGTCGAACATCATTTTCAAGCGGTTATAACTTTTGATCGGGGTGTCCGTTTGGGTTGTATCACAAATCAAATTAAATTCTACAATGGTATCTACACTGTTCTGACTTGAGGGGACCTTGGTTATTATTTTTTAGATCAAAAGAGGCCCAGAAGTCCTTTATAACTGAGTTTTTTTTCAGATATCATGCCTTTTGAGCATTCTATGAAATTTCATCTTTGTTTAAGAGTTTCTTTATTTGCTTTTAGGTCATTTATGATTGTATTCCAATGATTTACATTCATATTGATTTGATGGTGTTGCATTTATTATGGTTTTCTCTTTTTAGTGATTTATTATCTATTATTTGTTTACATATAAATATATTTTGTATGTACTTCTATACATTTATGTATATTTATTTATAATTTATATATATTTATTATTATTTATTTAAAATTATATATAATTTTATCTATGTATGTAAATTTATATGTATTTATGAAAATTTATCTATATTTATATACATATGTAAATATTTATAAATATTTATGTATACATATTTGTATATTTACTTGTGTTTATATATATATATATACATTCATATTAATATACAGTTATATATATATATATATCCAGATGTCTGTTTATATATATTTTTTATATTTATTAATTATTATTCATTATTCATTATTTTGTATTTTTTCATTTATTTTTTATTATTTATTCATTTATTAGTTATTCATTTATTACTTATTTGTTAAATATTCATTTATTATATATTATTAAGTTATTATTAAATTATTATTTAATATTTATTTACTATTTATATTATATTATTACAAAATATTTATTACTTATTAGGGCTCATTTATTATTTGTTATTTTTTTATTAATTAATTGTTAATGTATTATTTATTTATTATATATTTATCTATTTATAAATTATTATTTTTCTATTTTTGATTTTTTACTAATTTTTTATTTATTATACTGATTTATAATTTATTTAATATTTATTTTTTCATATTGAATTATTTTTCATTGTTAATTTATTATTTTCATTATTTATTTTTGATTTATTATTTGTTTATATATTTATTAATAATTTATTAATAAATTAATGTTAACTATTTATATATTTATTTATTTCTTATTAATTATATGGTCATTATTTATTTATATTTTATTAATTTATTATTAATTTGTTATTTATTATCAATTAATTATTAATTATTATTTATTTATTTATTATTTTTTAATTAATTAATTAATAATTAATTATTATTGGTTTATTATTTAATATTTACTATCATTTATCATTTATTATTATTTATTAATTTTTGATTTTTACTAATTATTGATTATTTACTTATTTTTTATTTATTTATTATGTATTTATTATTTATCTAATGTTTATTTATTATTTACTTATTATTTACTTATTATTTATTTATTATTATTATTTATTATTATTTACTTATTAGTTATTTATAATTTATAATTTCTTTATTTATTATTTATTACCATTTATTATTATTTATTATTTTTATTTGTTATTTATTTAATATTTAACTTTTATTTAATTGTTACTTATTTATTATTTATTTAATGTCTATTTATTTATTATTTATTATTTATTTATTATCAATTTATTATTTATTTATTTATTTATTATTTATTTATTATTTCTTACTTATTAATTATTAATTTAGTATTATTTATTATTCATTTATTATTTATTTGTTATGAATTATTTGTTTAGTATTTATTTAATTATTATTTATTATTTATTTATATTATTTATTTATTTATTATTATTATTATTTATCATAATTTTTTATTTCTTATTTACAAAATATTTATTTATTATTTATTTATTACATATTTATTATTTATTTAATATTTATGTATTTATGTATTTATTAGTTATATATATTTATTACTTATTTATTATTTATTAATCATTATTTATTTTTTATTATTTATTTTTTATTTATTTATTATATATTTATTATTTATTATCATTTATCATTTATTATTATTAATTATTTTTATTTTTTATTTATGTGTTCTTTTTATTTATTGATTATTGATTATTGATTATTTACTATTTATTTAATATTTAAGTATTATTTATTTATTGCGTATTTATTATTTATTTAATATTTTTTTATTTAGAATTTATTTATTATTTAGTTATTTTAGTTATTTATTTATTATTTATTTATTTATTATTTATTATTTATTTATTATTTATTTATTATTTATTATTTATTTAATATTTAATTATTATTTAATTATTACTTTTTTATTATTTATTTAATTTTTAACTATGTATTATTTATCTATTATACATTATTTATTAATTTATCATTTATTTATTGCTTATTTATTATAGGTTCATTACGTATTTAGTATTTATTATTCTTTAATACCATTATTTTTGTTATATATATATATATAAGTATATGATATGCTCTTTTCACACAATAGGAAGAGCTTAATGGAGTGGTAATGTCTGTGTAGAATGAGAAAGATGTAGGGGTTCAAATATCTCATAGTGCATATATATGCTTGATTTATGAATGACATGCATGATATATGCATGCATAATATGATAAATAAGTAATAAATAAATAATTACTTAATTAATTACATAAATAAATAATAATAAAAATAAATTAATTAAATGTGTAAATAAAAAATAAAAATAATAAAATAAAATACGAAAACAAAAAACAAAAAACCAATGCTAAACATCTAGCGGTGTTTTAAACCACCGCGAAATGGTTCTTGACACCTAAATACACGACGCTTTAGGAAAGCATTGCATATCATTTAGCGACAGTTTAAACTGACGTGAAATGGTTCCCAACACCTAAATATGTTCCACCTTAGGAAAGCATCTCACATCATTTAGTGGGGGTTTAAACAGCTACTAAATGAAAAAAAACCATTGAGAAACACCTTTTTGTAGTGAGAGGTTGTGGTTCATGCAATAGTGGTGCTCAAGCTGCCCTTCACAAGATGGAAACTATATCTTAATATACCATTGTATATTTTTGATGCCTATCTGCAACTATTTGGCATGTTTGGTGTATGGGGTTTTTTAAGTAGCCTCCTTTTAGTCATCCATGAGACCACTTTTGGAGTTTTTTGAATGGTTGGGCGCCTTTGCACTCTTTAGCGATTGTTGGTCTTCTTGAACTTGTTATAAGGGATTCTACTTCAGTATAGATCTTGTTTTCCACTCTTCTTGGTGGATTGACTCATCTAGAGGTTGTTTTATTTTTGTTTTGGGTGAATTGTGTCACATATAATAGAATCACATCTCTCTTGTATCATTTTACTTTTCTCTAATAAAGGGTTAATGGGTTTTAAACTCATGGTTATCTTTTTTTTGATAGTTAACAATATATTACGAAAAATATTTATACATTTATATTTTTCATGTAGTTGATTAAAAATATTATATTATTAAATATGCAATTTATACTTTTTAAAAAATATTTTTTATTATTTTAATTAGATTTGACAGTGAATTTAAAATTTTTATTCTATTAGTAATATATTGATAACAATCCTCTTTAAATTAAAATACGGTTAGTGTTAAATATTTATCAATTTTTATGAAATTAATAAAAGTTTTAAAATATTATTACAAATTTTTAAATATAATTAATAATTATTAATATGACATATATAATTAGTAATTTATTATTAATGATCTATATTTAAATTTTAATTTTAATATTTTTATACTTATTTATACATTTATACAATTAATTATATATAGTAAAAACAGATTTACACATTTCTAAAATAAAATATATTTTTAAAATGAAATTCATCATATTAAAATATAATTATTAATTATTACTAGGATAGTTCATGTAGCGAACATACTCTGATCTAAAATATATTAATAAAAATAAAAACACAACAACTTGCAAGTGTGTGGCATACAAAACACCGCCAAACAAAGAAATTGGAAAAAAAATACCACCGAAAAAAACAACATAATGGTCCAAAGACCCACTCATCATGACCTGAAGATTAATAATTCAAGGACCAAAAGTCCACATCAAAATTTCCAGAAGGCCCAGAAAACCCTAACTGACTGATACCAGCAAGATGTCTTCGTCATAAATGAGCCAGACATGACCCAACCCATGGAACCAATTGAAATTAGCCCAAAATTCCATTCAAAAAAGCAATCTTGTTAGCCTTACCGAAAAACACCCCATTGTTTTGGAATCTACATAAGATTAAACTATGCATTTTATCATCACTAATTTTAGTGATGATAAAATCAAACATTATCAATGCTAAAATTGGTACTGCTAAAATATCACTTTATCACCGTTCATATGTTTATCATCAATAAAAGAAAAAATATATTACTTTTTAAGAAGCGATGATAAAGGTTTCAACTTGTTTTTAGAAAAACCCTAGCCAAGTCCCCCTTATCCCTCTTCCTCAAGCCTTCACTAAATCTGACCTTTATCAATCTGTAAGTGAAAAATTTTAGAAGATTTGTGTTAAAAACCTAGGGCATATGATTTAGAAGTTTTTCAAAATTATTACTATGGAAGGAATCATGTTTTACTAAACCCTTCGTTTGTCGTTCCTCGTTTGATAAGGGGCTATAGGAGAGTCATCATTTATTAATTTTAAGTATTTTAATTAATTTTCATCATTTTGGATTATATCATATTTTATGATAGGTAAGAGAAATTATCTATCATAATCCAAGATTAGAATTAGTGTATATTACTTACATTTAATTTTTGTGACTAATAAAGATATATTATGTAATTGGGATATATTACGCATGAAGTTTCGTTAAATCCAAAAACCTTATGTTTCATGTAAAAACTTTTCATATTGAAATTTTTCTAGGAAATAAATATTAGGTGTTAAAATGGATTTGAAAATATATCAGGTATGGATTTCTATAAAAAATGTTAAATATTGGAAAATATATTATGTTTTGGATAAAAACCCCATATATAGGTTTCTTACAATGTAAAAAACATTACAAATTGGGAAAAAACTTATAGTGGTTGTCTGACATTTAAAAGGCACCGATTGAGGGGGGAACATCTGGTGTGGCCAGCGACATGAAAGGGTTCCTCTCTATGGATGTATGTGATGGATGATGGGTGATTTCTATGGGATAACGCTATATATATTTATATAAAGATGAGGGTTATTTGGTCTATCCCTTGGGGGGTTATGGACTGGGTTACTCCCTGGGTGAGTGTGCGTGTGTATAATTGTAATTGTACCCCCAAAACCTAATATATATCATATCAACGTAAGAACTTTTCCTTTTTTTAATATTTTTTTGAAGAAAAATATATTCTGTATTTCATTTACCATAGAAGAAAATCCTTGTTTTTTAGTCATATTTTACAGTAGATAAAGTGAATCTTCAAATCATAAGCTCTATTCTTCCTTATGTTATGTTTTATAACTGAAAATGAAATTATCAATCGTAAACCATTGAAATCAGGAATCTTATTACATAATAAATTCCCCTTTCTTATGAAATATATGTGTCATGATTTCAAGTGTCATGGAATGGTAATATTAAAAACACCATAACCTTGCTCGGTTAATAGAAATTTAATAGGGTTGATGTGCTGACAATCAATGTGTCATGGCCTTCCTTCATTAAATCAATTTAAGAGGATTAACTTTGTTGTAAAAGGGGAAACATTTCATGGAGTGTTATGATTTTAATCATGCATATAAATTATTATTAATTCAATGTGTTATCTTCTCTTTCCTTGGTCATTATCATTCATTTTTTAATGGTTGTTGTTGTTGTTTTATTATATGATGGTGGTTTGTTCGATTTGAATAGAAATAGATATGATTGGTAGAGGTTTCCTCCAAATTCATTGGCACTTAGCAACAACTTCATTGGTATGGAACTTCTCATATCCATGAGTTAAGGGATCTCTAAAACATCATTTTATCTTCTATAATATATATTTCTTGATATGTTGTGAAACATTTAAATCCACCCTTATCGCATTTGATCCATTCGATCGTTATCCCTTGAAACTCATGATTGGAATTATCATCAATCCTCTTTTATCGTTATCCCCTACACATATGATGGTTGGAATTTGCATCGTCATCCCTATTTGAAACTTGCCTATTAAACCTAATTACTATAATTCCTTGTAACACTCCAACCTTTGGAAATATACCTCATTTACAAAATTCAAATATGGTGAGTTCTTACTCTCTCCTCAGGCTCGATGGAGAAGGTTTGGTCAAGGGTAAGGGGTTGTAATTTATTTTATGTTATGTATAATTATACTCTTCTCATAGGACTGATATTATTAGTTTTATTCTAAGATAATGGGTAATTATAAGTTTCTTATTTTATTTAATTTCTGAATTTTATTACCTCTTTAGGCCTCAAGTGTCATATTTCATTTTTTCCCTCCATCTTAAATTTATGTTTGAGAATAGTAATATCATTAAGAAATGCAGTTGTGTTGATATAATGATGTTTGTATGCTGCTATGGGAATATTCTAGAAATGGAATGGGGGAAATAAAATTTATAATTTCAGTGAATAATGTGAAAATATATACATGTTTAGCAGTTATATTCTTTTGATATTATGATTAATGATTATGATGTATGGTATTGTGTTAAAATTATTTTATATATGAATATATTGTTGTGTTATGATATGATAATCATATTTTAAAAAATAATGAATAAATAATGATAATTTGACAATAATAATGTGTAAAATCATAATATAAAGATAAAGAGTATGGAATGATTTAAGAAGTTTAGGTTTAGTGCCTTGTTAGGTTATTGTCTTAAACATATATAAGGACTAGTTTATGTTTGGAGTGTTACGTATTTCTCTCATTTTTATAAGGCCAATTTAGTTGAAAACTAGTAATTATACATAGGTGTGTTTAGGACTTCTATTCTCATCCCCTTGGGAGTAGTTGATACCTTGATAGTAAATCCATTTCCAAGGATAAAGTATTTAGATTTTGGGCTGGTAGTGAAATTATATGTTCCGTCAAGAGTGATTTTATTAGTTAAACCTTTGGTAATGTTTTTTGGGTCATTAGGGATTATGTGGGAAGAGTGTTGAGTAAGCCATAATGATGGGAGTCTAAAGAGATTATGTGGTTATATTCTAGGAGTATAGTAATTGTTAGTTAATAGTTGGTGTTGTCTTAGGAAGGTGATGTGTGAGGATAGGTAACGTCTTGGTTATTAATAATTAAGATTTTATATTAGACTAACTGGATAATTAATTGAAATAGGGCAATTGAATAACTAATTGTTAAGTCAAGTATTACCATGTTATTCAAAGTATTATTTAACAGAAATATCTTGTATTATATGATGACTATTATTCTTTAAATGATGAAGTTAAATTATTAAAAATTTCATTATTATTTTTTCTTAATGTATGTCATGATGTTTCATTTAATTTTATTGTATGTTCTTATTTGATTTATTGTTTGTTTGTATGATTATTTGTTGTCTTTATTGTCTATCTATGATTTTATGATACTATAAATTCAAGTTGTAAGGAATTTCAGTTATGTGTATACTTTCCTGAGCTATAATGGATTGATGCATAATGCACCAATATATGAGTTGTAATGGATCAAGTTTTCATGAAACCCTCCCCCCAAAGGTACCCCTCCTGGTCCAACAATTAGATAAGGGAGATAATGACACTTGAAGCTTTCCTTCAATAAGCCATGGGTTAGCAAAAAACCCTAAGGGTATATCATACACACAAATGGGAGGAATTTCCCTCTAATAGAACTTGAGAAATGTTATATAAGATGAAACTACAAAATAAATCGTACTTATGATAAAAAAATATCCCAAATACATGCACGTAATTTCATAAAAATGAGCAACTGTAAAAGAAACCACAAGCACCAAAAGAGAATCATCAGAAACAAACTCAAATCCCAATCAAATCTCAACAACACTACAATATATTAAAGTCTAGAACAATCACCAACAAAATAATATCATCCTTAAAAATAGTTTATATATATGTAGGGTGAGAATAACATGTATACTCCATTAGATCCTCCATGTATCCACTCATTAAAAAGAAAAAGAAATCATACTAAAGCCCAGTGAACAATAAGTGAATCTAACTCATCACATAATCAGTTATTCCAAGTTACCAGACTCACTACGGATCTCAAATAAAGTATCATAAACAAGTAATCATATAATATAATATCAAAATAGGGTACTCTGCTACCAATTCCCCACTGGTTTATTGCGCTCTTCCCCAATATCACACGTCCGGAGCTTTCTATCTCCTAAAAGTAATCGTACATGTAGGCTCTTGGGAAAATTTATCATACCATGCATCTCATACATCATATCATCTCATAACATACCATGAAACTCATGCATCACATCATCTCATCATCTCTTCCATATCTCTATATAATAACCAAGTAGTTTATAAGAGCCACCATTGCTTGTATGTTGTGTATTATACCTCAATCCATCACATATCATACACATCATATCTATAATAATATTTATGATACTATATCAAGAGATATGTGTGTGTGAAATAATCATAATCCATTAATTTTCTCTACACACATATTTGGGAAAGATAACCACTATGCATACTACCATATACTATTACTATGAGAACAGAGTAGCAAAGGAGGGTGTAGTTAACCATCTATTCCAAGACAACCTGGATATTAGAGAAAACACCCTCCCAGAGTCCATTAGATGTTAGTTTCCCTACCTAAATGGGTAGGGTAGCATATGAAATAACCTAAAATATATGATTTATATCACTCACAACCACACTATAGGAAACAGCCTAGTATTATGATCAAGTGCAACTATAATCACTCAGATACCCGGATATCTCTGTTAAGTACTAGATATCTTATAAGCACACAATAATAGAAGAAAAATTTCAATTAATTAATTATTTCTACAAAAATATCACATTAATTAATTCATGATTAATTTATTCATATCAATCCATTCTAAATTAGTTTCAAAACCAACTGATAAACACGCCCTCTCGGTATAAATCAACCAAAAACCATGATATCCTCAAGTTTATTATCCTTCCATCATTCCATCAAGCACAAACCAAATAGGTTAGAAACATTATTATCCATTATAATTTTATAATTATAGGTACTCTAGGACTCATCCTAAGCTACTATAAAAGGATACATGCATAAACCAAGCATGACTAGCGACTTCAAGTAGGGGAGAAAGGAAAGAAAAATAAGAAACATGACTATAAATCCATTAAATCTAATTCATAATAATATAGAATCCCAAATTTTAGCACCAAAATGGAAAATCCCAGATTCAACCCATTCTATCAGTCCCAGTTCTATCCTTGAAACCATAATTAATATCACAATGCATCATGTCCTCTCATGAATCAACCACTTCCATAAACTCAGGCTTCCCCACCCATGTCACACCAAACCATTAGCCATCTGAGGTGCACATAATGTTGTATCACAAGTCTCACATCTAGAAAAATCACACATGGAATCAAGGAAACAAAAAATATTTAACATAGAAACTAGGCCCTAATAACCATGTCATATAGCCTTCGTAATAAAATAGGCTCACTCAAGCCCAAATATTTATCTTTATCAAACAATTGATTCATTATTGTATTGTATTAACCGATTCATTTATTATGGGTCACAACCATAATAAACCTAAGGCATTATCTATAAAAAGATATGAATTATTAAAACATGACTTCTCTAGAAATAACTTCTAGTTTTATGAAACTTTAAGAATGATATCATTGAAACATGCCTCAATCATCATTTTTATCAAATTATAAAGAACAAAGGTTTCATTAAGTATTCCTATTAGTTTTTTTAATCAATAAGATATTCCAAATTTACACTAATTAACCAATTTCATCATAATAGGCATGATAAACCAAAAAATAAACAAAAATTATAACCAAATCTTAATCATATATAGCACACTATCTAGAAAAACAAGAGGTAACCTGTAAACATAGTGGAAACACATGTGATTTCTATAACCATAAACAGTAAATTTTGTTATTTTTTATTTAATATCCATTAATTTTAATTCCACCATAACCCAAAAATATAAATCATGGTAACTTTACTATTACACATAACCTAATAAGAGAAGAAAAGAATAAATTGCCTCAAGGATTTCAACATTATTTGTTCTTATGGGGTTCCTTTGATTTTTTATTGGTTCAGTTATGTAAAGGAATCCTTGGAGTATATAGAATACTTTCTGGATAGGTTATTTAAGGAACCCCATAAGAACAATGTTTATTAACCACTATAGCATTGAACGATATATTTGGAGGGAAAAGACCAATTAGAGTAGAAACCACAATATAAAATGGGAAAACTCACCTCAAATAATCACAAATAAAACATGGGAACCTGAGGATCAATCCATTTCAAAAATGGGTTTAAAACACCCAAAAAAATAAACAATGGCTACCTAGAGTTGGGAGAGAATTAGAGGGTTTTGGGAAAATATTATGGTGATATTTAATTTATAGGAAAACTTCAAAACGTAGATTCATGGTGTGAATGGGTTATTCACATCATGAATAAGATAAGTTTTAAGACTCGTTGAAAAACATGTTGCCTCAATCTAATTAATATGGATCAATTCAAATCATAAACTTCATGTTCACATCATGACATTTTAGGATATATTTATCAAATCCATTCCTCTAACCTTTTACATCATGAAGTTATAGTTCACATCCAAAATCACACCCTATGAACCACCCTTATATGGCTAGGAATTCATATTTAGGCCATACAAATCTCTCTCATGTAATGATGTATAGTTCACATTATGAAATTCTCTTGAAACTGGATTTCAACTTACAAACTCTATAGAATATACTCTAGACTTCCTTTAAGAACTACATTCTTCAGAATCATGAAAATTAATGGGATTGATGGATTTAGGACCTTACACAAGGTATTCACATGTATATTCCATTACAGACTATAATGTCTTACATTTGATATGCATTAATACACACACACAAGTTTTAGTGTCTTAAGGTAAATTATTCATGTGTTTGTGTGAGTTGTAATGGATCAAGGTTATAATGAATGCATTTATTATGGGATGTAATGGAGAAAAGATAATATATATACACATATCCTAGAGTCATGCTGTATTAATTTTATGTCATTATTTGTTTGTGGTGATGGATTGAGGTTATAGTATGAATCATTGAGATAATGATGTGGTGTTGTGGTGGTGGATGTGATGTAGAAGTGGTTGTGTATTTGATGTGACAAATGTGATGACATGGATATGATTATAATGTGATTGTGGTAGGGATGTGTTTGATCTAAAATGATAGTGATATGCTTATGGTCTTCCACTTTAGTACTATAAGATCCCAAAACTCTGAAATTTTCATTGTTTACTTGTGTTATAATATATTTAATATGATAGATCAATCATGAAATCTACATATCATTAATGTAATAATGATTTTTTTTAAATTTATACTTATTATTTTATGATTCCTAAAACCTAATATCATCCTCATTTAATTGTAATTGTAAACATTTTTTAATTAATACCTTTGCAGGTGATGTAATTAAATCTGTCAATTATATGAAAAATTAATAAAATAATTACATCAGGATTTTATTACTACCTTAATCCTTATTCTTGATTAATTATTGTCTTTATCAGTTATTTTAATAGATATATATCTAGAAAAATTTATTTCACATAGATATAGAATTTTTTAGAAATTTGATTCTATATATTGAGTATTCCCAACTACTCACACCTCTACATTTTTCATGAGTTTATTTACAGGATATTTTGATGGAGATTTGGGGATTTTATTATTTGAGTACCTAGAATAGAGTCTAAGAGGTCGTTCATGCATTGTTTTGTTTGATTTTTCATTTATTGAAATGTAGTGTCATTTTGGGGATATGATTTTTATCATTCAGTTATTTATATATGTATTTTCATAGTGGTTCCTTTTATATTTCTAGTATTTTATGTGGGAAATTCCTCACATTGAGTGACTGATACCCCCAGTGTTAGTCACCAACTCATTCTATATAAGAGGTAGCCTTCAAGGGTTACACTTAACTGTGTTATTGACTCGAGCGAGGTTCCAGTGGGGGTAGGTTGTGACAAAGTTTAATTAAATATTTTTTTTGATTGATAGGATAAATTTTGGAGTTATGAATAGCTTAGGCTTTTATGAGTTTGGTAAGGAAAAAATGTCATTTATCCTAACTAGTGATGGAAGTGAGGGAATGGATAGAATAACAATATTTAGTTCCCCTCATGAATAAAATTGGAAGTCTTATGTTCAAGGAGACTTCCTAGGATCAAGGTATCATGGACTCTTATGATCAAACACAAGGACCATGAAAACCAACTAAGCATGTTTAGGTGGAAAATGCATTTATTGCAAGGTAAAAATATTTAAAAAGGGTGTATGTACCATTGTCACTCATTTCATTTATGTTAAAATGTTTAATTTTTTATGTTTTGTGTGTTTATATATAATAATATATATTTAAATGATTTTGTCTTTATAAACATGTTACATTTATTTTTTAAAAATAAATTATTTTATACTAGTTTAGACATGCTTTATTACAATTAATGAAATGATATGATTCATGTCACTCCTTTATGGTATTCCATGTTTTTTTATAATTTTTAGTATAATTCATGTTATGTAGCAAACTATAAATCATGTTAGAACATAAAATTTTATTTTTAAAAATGTATATGAGTAATATGATAATATGTTTCTATTAATGATTGATAACTTGTAAAATAGTTTTAATTCCATGGAAAAATTTCAGTAATATTTATTATGAATCATGCCTAATACATAATATACATAAATAGAATTGATAATTCATAATTTAAATTGAGAAGTCATGTGTTATATATATAATTATTGTTATATAAATAATTTTTAAGATTAATGAATTCTATTTGTTTAGAAATCATGCTAAATTATCTGAAAAGTTAAGAGTTGTTTATTCCATGTTATTCATGATGAATTCTAGTTGTTACAATATAAAATTAATTTTATGTATGACTTATTATGAAATTTTTATTCATTATAAATCATGAAAGAGAAACATGAAATAGATAATTAATGAATTAAAGGTGTAATAAGACATTAATGAACATATTAACATAATGAAAGTATTATTACATGAGTATTATAAGGTTTGATTAAGGATGAAATGTTGGGTGAGTGCTCCCTGTTAGGACCAATCATCATCCAAGAAATGACTAATAAGGTTCACTTGATCCAAAAAATATTTGTGATGCATCAAAGTATCCAGAAATATTATGATGAACATCATCACCATCCATTGGAATTCGCTATTAGGGATTAGTTGTTTCTCAAAGACTCTCATCAACTGGGACATTGTAGATTGGGAAAGCATGGTATGTTGATGTTATAGTATGTTAGGCCATTTTAGATGGTGAAGCTTCTGGGGAAAGTGGAATATTTGTTGGCCTTACTATCCCAAATGACATCTACTCATGGAGTGTTTTATATATCCTAGTTTAAGAGGTATCATTCAAACCCATCTCACAAGGTTGAATGTGAGGATTTGAATTTTCAACCCGACACCACTATGGTTGAGTATCATATCTATATTATAGATAACCAAGATAATTTTTTGTTAGGTTAATCTATTTTATTAGTCTATTTTTAATTTAATATTGGTAAAGATATTTGTGAGACCTAGTATCTTGAGGAATTGATAAAAGAGCAGTGTCCTCACTTATTCTATGATTAATTAGGATTATAACTTTTTGGGGAATGTGGCATGATGATGAGGATTTGTAACACCCCCACAAGTCACCAGTATGTATTAATTTAAATATTTCATTTATTTATTTTATTATTGGGAATTTTGGTAGTTGTAGGTTTGAAAACATGGAAAATAAGGAAATATATTTGGGTATATAGTTAACACATTATTAGTGAACAATTATTACTAATCATGTAACCAAGTCTTATGAAGGGAGGATGAGGTTTTTGGTTGAGCGTTCATGGTTAGTGCACAATTCTCCAAATCGTGTGTTCATGCATGCTACACAACGTAATTTTACATGGTTAGTGCATGATTGGTGCACAATTAGAAAAAAAAACATGTGGTTTTCTCTAATATGTGTGGTTTTCTCCTAGGTGGGGTGAGGCTACATGGTTAGTGAATGAATATTCCTAAACATGTGAATTAATCTTAGATATAGTGAATTCATGCCTAGTTGCAATCGTATAGTTTCACATACTATGTATCCAAACTGTGCAACTTAACTAATCTCCCACAATGATCTTCCTTTAGTTCTAGTGGAAAACTTCAAGGTAACTCTAGATTTCTATCTATTTTATTCTCCTATCTCCATTTATTCTCTTACAATTCTTCTATTTTCCCCCATGTTATTTTTCCTAGTTATCCTTGGTGTTCAAGTATATGAATAAGGATGGTTCTAAAATTGAATCTTTTGGATCTCAAGGTTTGTTAGGATCCCTTTCTCTTTAATTTTTTTATCTTTAAAGAAGGAAAAAAGATTTAAATTAATTTTAGGTAGCTTTCTCTATAGAATAATATTTATCTATAACTCTTGTTCTGGAGATTTATAATAGATCTCCCTACCATATTATGCTTTAAATTAATTAATGAGGATCTATTTGTGATTTTCCTTTGTGTTTTTTGAATTTTTGTTGGATGAAGTGAAGGTTATCCATGGTTTTCATGAAATAATCATTCTAAAACTAGTTTTATACCTATTTAGTGTTTGGTAAAATGTTTCATAGTCTTTTTATTCCAAATAGGGTTTCAAATAATGTTTTAGAAAGTAAATTGGTAGATAAATTATGTTTCTTTGATTTGTAGTCCTCAGTTTCATATTAATTATTTTTAGTATTTTAATTTTATATGATTCTTAATATTTTTACATATTATGTTTTAAATGTTATGAGAATTGGTTATTCATGAGTTTCACAAGGGAAACCTTGGGTACATGCTTGGGGTAAATGGGATGAGTGTTACACTAGTTAGGTCACTACACTTACTAGTTCCCCTAGTAAATTCATTCCCTAACCATGATAGTTTCACCCAATGAGGAAAAAAGGGAATGTATGAGTTGGTTTTCTATTTTTTTCACCATTAATCGACTGGTGTTCTGTGAGAAAAGTCCTAAGATACCCTTCATTTAATTTACTTTAACCAAAGGTTAGATACCATGTTTTTCATTATTGATACATGTTTTTTTTTCAAGTTCTCATTTAATATTCATCTTCTTTACTTGGGTTTTGAATGATGTTAATTTTAGATATCCCATGGTTACATCTTATACTTACTATATCTTTCTTACATTCAAGATTTGGTATATATTTATAAAAAAGGGATATGAATTGGTTTCTAAATTATTATTCTATTAAATAATGAGGAATTTTTCCTAAAAATGATATTTTGAAAATAGTTTTAATGGTATCATTGTTTTAATGTATTGTGTAGATTCATCATGGAATCCTATTAGGTTTTTACCTCGTTCCCTACACATACCCATTTGGTGTATGTAAACAAGTATTATATGATGCAAGTAAAGAGAAAGGAGGCACATATTTTGGTATCATTTCTTGATTCATTATTTATTTGATAATGCAGTTAATTATGGTGATTTCAAGTCAATATGAGGTGGATTTTATGTTGTTTTTTGGGGATCCTCGTGATAAAATTTACTTTTGGAGTTTTTTATGTATCGACCACTTCGAACTTCACTTCATCTTGGTATTCATGTATATATATTATGCTTTGTGTATCACTTTAATTTTGGTTTATAAAGTGATTTTTGGAATGTTTGGTCATTTTTATCATATTATATCTTGTTTGGTTTGGTTTATATATTTAAAATAGTTTATTTATAATCGTGTTTATCCAATATATGGATACATCATGTTGGATTTTTAGAAGGGATTTGTTCTATGGTTTATGGGATTTTGATGGTGAACCCATTTCCAAAGGTAGTATTTAATACCCTCGAAGATTTTCACAGTACCAGGGTAACTGGGAATGCACTTAGGGTATTGTGGTGGGATATTTAGTGTGACATGACAAGTCAAACAAAAAAACTACATGATTTGGAATTTATTTTTACTCCATTGGGGAAAAAATTATTATTTTTATTTGGGAAGAAATTGAGTTATAAGGGAAACCTTCCTTTCAGAAACCCTACTAAATATGAGTTATAAGGGGCTCCTTTTGAACACACTACTCTTAGAACTTTATAAAAACACCACTAATGACTCCATCCAGCCACAAATGCTTCTATGGGGTAGTCCCCCCTAAGTAAGGATACCACTCCAACTTACCTTTCTGTATCGACTCTCACTTGATCCCGTTGAGGGTTTTCACTATAGAAAAAAATAATCCATCACTCTATTTATAGAGGTTCATCGCAGCTTCCATTCATTAATTCTATTTATGCTGTCTTTTAAACCTTGTAGATGACTCTTCATTCATCTAATGCAGCTAGCAGAACATCACTACCTCAACTAGTCCTTTTAGTTAAATGTTAATGTTCTTCTTATAAAACCCTCTTATGAATCTTAAATAGCCTTTGAAAACCCACATGGACACCTTACACAAGTCCTTTATAGTGATTCCTACATGATATACACTTCCATACTCCCATTATCTAAAATTAATTGGTACCAATATTCCAAATTTCTATAGAAATTTTGTTCAAAATTTATAACTACCCTTCCTCCTACATCACTCCATCATTTGGAATGTCGGTGCTCCTCAAGTGCATAAATCCTAATATTTTTTATTTTTTATTTTTTATTACCATAATTGACTGTCACTACTTTCGATAATGCTTCCACTAACCTAAATCTAGACATCCACTGTAAAGGTGAACATGTATATGTCTATTTCTACTGATTATAAAATTGGAAATACTAGTTCTAGAAATAAAACACTTCACTATAAAAAAAATTTCACACTAATACCCAACAATCTCCCACTTGATAATTCTTTTCAAAGGTTAAGCCTAACAATCTACCACTCGGAGACTATTCTCAAGAATTTCACTAAATTCCATCGACCAACATCCTAAAAACATCATATGTTCTTTCTCACTTTATAGTGTATCCATAGTTACCCACCATAGTCATGATCATCCAAGCCCCACTAAGAAAAAACTACCTAAGGTCTATGGACTCTGAATACTTATTCCTTTCCCAGAAAACCTTTTGAATGATTCTATAACATCCTAACCAAGGTTCCACCCATCGGTTCCCCGATATGGTTGGTCACATGATCTCATAAATTCCTCCATGTATTCCAAAGTCTTCCAACTAGTAGTAAGGGTCTAATATATATCATGAGGAGACTATACCCTCTATCAAAATAACACATGAACAAAAATAACCAATAAATAACCAAAGAAAAAAAGATAATAACTATGATCAGAATAAATAAAGTATAAAAATAATACCAAAACTAAAATATAATATCCAAACCAAAATATTAGATATATCCTTCCATATATATGTCAAGTGTCAAAATGAAAACCCAAAATAAAGATACTAAAGAATCACCCAAGCAGGTCCTGACATCATGTTTTGTTCTCTCATCCATGATCCATCCTAAATCATCCATCTAACATAGGGACCTTGACTTTATCTTATCCTAAAAACATGAAGTCTATTTTAGTTAATGATTAGGCAACCCAATTAGGGTGTGAGTAAAACTCAGCAAGATACCACCAATGAAATATAAAACAACATCCAATCAATAATGGTGTATGCATTTTTATAATGAATAAATTACAATCAAGAAGATAAAAAGATTATATATTTAATTATTATTTATTCAACCACATAAATCCTCGTGTTTCCAAGGACACTCGAACCCTCAATACTTTCTCTAGCCCACATAGATGTCTGAACCACCTCACATTGGAAATTCACAATTCATTATAATATATGGGCTTTCATTATGAATTTCATTCCATTTTACATCACATTCATTTTGAACAATAGTCCAAATCCTATATTATGGTCTTAGAATTTCATGTCTAATACATTGTGGGTTTTTGGAGACTCTGTCCCTATCCCACACCTCAATATCACATATGGGTGTTTGGAGCCTCAATCCCTATCCCAGACTCATTATCACAAATAGGTATTTGGAGACTCAGTATCTGTCCCACAACTCAATATCACGTATGGGTATTTGGATCCTCATTCCCTATCCCACAATCATTTAACACAAATTTGTATTTAGAGCCTCTATCCCTATCCCACACTCATTTATCACATATGGTTATTTAGGGCCTCAGTCCTTATCCCACACACATGTATGAGAATTTCACCATTAAATAATTTTACAACATTTAAATCATATAAAGCACTATGTTCAAACCAATCATATCATATTTCACGTTATCAATTATTTAATAATCGCAATAATTGACCAATTACAAAAATCCAAATTTCCCATCAATTAAAAAATCACAACAATCCATTAAATTATTAACCAATTAATTATTCCAATTTGAGTTGTTCTGAATTTAACCCAATTAATTATCACATGGAAATTACATTAATTAAATTCCATGATTCCATATATTAATTAATAAATAAATTTACTAAAATTAAGATTCAATTTCCAAATGTCAAAATTAAAATTTCACAACTCAAAAATGTAATTGGAATTCAATACTATGGGAGTTGGATTTAGACCAACCACCACAAGATCATTGATGAATGCCTGCCAATAAAAATCCCCAATTAAAGAGGAACAACAAAGATCATAATGAAGAACAATATTTAGATCCAAAACATAGTTATTAAATAAAAAAATAAAGATCCATAATACCAAGATTTAAACTCATCACCAATAGAGTAAAACCATCCCATTTTTATTTGGAAAGAGACATAGTAGAGAAAGAAATCGAATTGGGAAGAAACTATATTCCCAGAGTGGTGTAGATCCATTAACGGATCTTAGATTTGTCAAGAATGGAGGTTTTAATGTGTTGCAATTCTTCCATTATCCTCTAAAAATGAGTTAAATTGGATTAGGGTTGAGCTATGGTGTTTATGGGTATAAGATAGGGAGTTTGGGATATTTTAAATGAATTTTTGGGGGATTAAATTTCTGTGCGCATGGTTTCCTATACGGGGCACACAGTTTATCCTAACTATGCACCTCACCTAGGGGTGTCGTATAGTTACTACAAATAAGGAGAAAAATTTGAAAACCCATGAAAAAGCTATGTGAATCCCCTTTGTTTGTGTTTACACAGTTTTCTGGGTTGGGTGCATGGTTATGGAAAACCATACACAGCCCCTATTCCTTCCAATTTCACGCAAAAAACCTACAAGGTAAAACACAATCAAGATATTCTCATAAAAAGGAAAAATGTAAGTATAAATGAGCTCAAGATATCTCCATAAAATGTTGTGATCTTACTATCTACCAACCTTATAATATCTCATCCTCGATCTATAATCCCAAATATATCTAAGATTCTGAGTAAAAAAGACCAGGCCACCAAGCCCGCAAATCTACTTATTTTACCTAAGTTTCCTCTTGAACACGCTCATTTTTTTACAATACACAAAATATCAGCATGTTGTTTCCCCACAACACTGTTCCACTCTGATCCAACATAATTATCATATTCTCCTCAAATGAAGCATTGGTATCATGCTCAAAATTATCCACATCAATCATGTTAGAAGGGTCGTGGTGATACCACTGAATCTGTGTCACATGAAAAACATCATTCATGTCACTGTACCTCTGTGGAAGAGCCAATCGGTACACCACTAGCCTGATTCTCTCCAGAACCTCAAAAGGTCCAAAAAAACTAGACACCAACATTCCCTGCCTTGGAATCCTATGATGAACAAATCTAGGAGACACCCGAAGAAACACATGATCACCCACTATTAACTCAAGGGTTCATCAAAGTCTATCAGGATACCACTTCATCTTACTCGGATTCGTATCCATGTATTTCAGAATCAGCTGAACCTTCTTCGACATCTATTACATGAGACTCTATCCCAACAACTCCAATTC
The DNA here is from genome assembly GCA_963277665.1 of Viscum album. Classification (NCBI taxonomy): domain Eukaryota; kingdom Viridiplantae; phylum Streptophyta; class Magnoliopsida; order Santalales; family Viscaceae; genus Viscum; species Viscum album. The sequence continues at coordinate 1,817,231,611 of OY728150.1, forward strand.
ACCTTCCTCCATCCAACATAGAGGTGATATGAATAGACTACCATAAAGAGCCTCATATGGTTCAATACAAATCATTGTCTAATACTATTGTTATAAGAAAACCCAATGAGTGCTATGTGATTATACCAAGACCCATCGAAGTCAATAACACATGCTTGTAGCATATCCTCTAAAACCAATATAGTATGCTCTGAATTCCCATTTTTCTGTGGGTGGAAATCCATTCTTAGTAAAACCTATGTACCAAGAACCTTTAAAAAACCCTGCCAAAAGCAAGAATTAAAACATGAGTCATTTTTTGAAACAATACTATGTGGCACCCCATGTAGATGGACTATCTCCCAAATTTACAAATCTCCCAAATGTTACACTAAGAAAGTCTCTCATATAGAAGAATTTGTGCTAGTTTTGTGTGTCGGTCCACAAACACCCAAATAGCATCATTATTATAAGGAATCCTTGAAATACCCACTACAAAATCCATAGTGACGTCATCCCACATTCATTTTGGAATGGGAAATAGGTGTAGTAAACCACAAGGTCATTGATGCTCAGACTTTACCTATCGATGGTCATAATATCATGTCATGAACCCTACTATCTCCCTTTTCATGCCCGAACCCCAATATTACCGATGTAGGTCATGGTAAATTTTGGTCACACTTTTATGCACCATCCAGTTCAAGGCATAAAATTCATGTATCAAATCCTCCAGCATTCTCATTTACACAAAAACCAATTTTTTTACATAGATGATTTCATCCTCATCTATAGTCTAATATGAAGGTGAATCCCCACCTTTAAGGATTTCCCTCAAGGCAAAACATTCTAGATCCTTATACTGTCTATCCCTAATTGGGCTCAAAAGTATAGACTCCACTGAAATAGATATGAGAGCCATTATCTCTTGGACCTCTAAAACCACAACATGTATCCCAACCAGTAATTTCATCATTTTCCACTCAGCAATAGACTCCTAAACTGCCTGAGTCTGAGTTTTTCTTCTTAAAGCATCTGCAACACTATTTCCTTTCCTAGACATATATACTAGATCAAAGTTTAATGATTGCATATAATCAACCCATATTATCTACCAGTGATTCAAATATAACTAAAAAATATTTTACTTAAGATCTTTTGATTATTATATACAGTAAAATTTTATCCCAACATATAATGTCACCAACACTTCAAAGCATAAATAACAATAAGTAACTTGAGGTCATGCGCAGGGTAATTTCATTCAAGTGGTGTCAACTTACAAGATTCATTCACCACAACTTTATCTCCCTGTATCAACACTGCTCCAAGACCTATCCTATAATCATCACAAAACATCATATAATCCTCAGCTGGATCGAGTAGGATCAATATTAGTGTCATATTCAAACACTTATTAAACTCATATAATGCATTGTCACTTGATCTAGACCATTCAAACATTATCCCCTTCTTGGTCATGCTTGAAATTAGTGCTTCCAAATGGTAAAAGTCTTGGAATATCATATGATAATATCCTACTAACCCCAAAAATATAAGGACATTGAAAACATTCTTGGGCTTCTCCAAAGAAACAACTACCTAGATTTTCCTTGGGTCCACTGATACACCTTCTTCTGAGATGACGTGACCTAAGAAGTGTACTGGATAAATCCAAAACTGACAGTTAGATATCTTGGAGTATAAGAAATTCTCTCTTAGTGTACTTAGGATGATGTCAAAATTTTGGTAGTGATCATCATGAGTCTTGGAGTACCCCAAGATGCCATCCACAGACACTACCAAAAACTAATCCCGGTACGGGTGGAATATTTTGTTCGTTAAGGCCATAAACAATGATGGTGCATTCATCAAACTAAATGGAATTATAATAAAATCATAAAGGCCATAACTTCTTTTGAAAGAGGTCCTCATTATATCAGAAGGCTGAACTTTTAACTAATGATAAACTGATCTCTATTAAAAATTAGAGAAGACATAATCTCCCCTCAACTTCTTAAATAGATCATTGATACACAGAAGACGATACCAATTCTTCACAGTCATCAAGTTCAAATTATAGTAATCAACACATAATATTAGAGTCATTTCAACCTTCTTAGGAAAAAAACTAGTGAACCCCAAGGCGATATACTCAGAAGGATAAACCCCTTGACTATAAACTCTCCTAGTTGAGTCTAATATATTGATGTTCTGTTGGTTACATTCTATATGATGGAATAAAAACTAGATCGACCCCAGGCATGAGCTCAATTATAAATTCCACATCTATATTAGGTGGAAGCCTTGATAATTCTTTGGAAAACATGTCCTGGAACCTATCCACTATAGGTTGAAATAAATCTTTTTTCACACCTCTGTCATCCAAAAACAGACTAGAACCCTAGGTGGTGAGCTCCCCTAGTTTTCGATGTTTTGTCTCTACATGAAACGCCTTGATATCCCACTCTCCATGGTGAATATAATTGTCACCCTCCGGAGATGTAAAATTCACTCTCATTCAGTAGAAATAAATGTGGGATTGATACACCTCTAACCAATCCCTAACCATAATTAGGTTAAAGTCTAACATATCCAGAATATAAATATCCCATAAGAAATGATACTCCACAACCTCAAGAGAAACCCCTGTTCATAAACAAGTGTCTCTTGATCATACTCCCAAAGGTGTATATATCATCCTAACCGCACTCATAAACTCGACTTTCATACTGGATCCATTCAAAATTTGTGTAGATATTAAATAATTAGAGCTTCTAGTATCAAATAAGGTAATAAAAAGTGTATATGCTACAATAATAGTACCTCTAATTATCAATGGTCCAGCCTCATTATCCAAAAGTGCAAGATAAACTATATGAAAATGTATTAACCCTCTTCCATGTGTTGCATTTTTATCTCTCCAAGCCACACCATTCTTTTGATATGGATGATATTTCCTAGAAACACCTTGTCCACTACCTCTACTGCCATGACCATTTGAACTCTATCCACCATAATAATACAATGTAGAATTACCTATTCCCATACTCTGGTTTTTCCTAGATATTACATCATCACCTATCTGTTATGGGTTCCTACAAAACCTCTATAGATGTACCATCCTAGAACAAGCTCAGTACTCTGTTAGTGTTTGAGGAAAATTTCTACGAAAGTGGACTAACCTACCATACTAGTGGTAAAACACTTGGGTAAAATCATGATTATCTAATCATTCCCCATGGACACTCTTCTTTCCCAAGCTCTAATCAACATTTTGATAACAATTCTTACTAACCTTAGAAGACACACCTCTTGATCATGTAGAAGTAAATCACTTGTACACCACTGGAAGCTTCCTCCAAGTTACCCATGGACATGAGATCCTGATTCACTATTTTCGAAAACTTTTTCCGCTGAAAGATATTTACTTGGGAATTAATGTCACATTTAAGCCTGTCATGGAAACACCTTACCATAGATGTCTCATATGATACCAGTGCTGGAGAAAAGTGCTATAAGTTAGTAAAGCATCCAATGTAGTCCATCATGGACATACTCCCCTGATTCAATCACATGAACTCAGTCGTCCTCTTCTATATTAGTGTCTCTAAATAAAAGTGATCCAGGAACTTCTCTAAAAATTCCTTCTATACCATACCATAAGCATACCCAATATGATCCTAAACATCCCACCAGTGCTTCACTAATCCTCATAACATATAACCATTCAACTTGACCCACTTCTTAGCAGTTGTATCTAAATGGTCAAGTACAGTCTAGATGGACTCAATCCAAAACTCAGTTGTCTTGTGTCCACCCTCTTCGGTGAAATAAAGAGGGTGTTGCAACTGAAACTCCCATTTCAGGTCACATATACTCTTCACAGTCCACTCTAGGTATCTATCTATAAATTGCATTAAATTAGTAATTTTCTCATAGAACTTATCTCTGGAACCATCACTTAGAACTATCAATACCTTGGGTTCCACTACTAGAGAATCATTTCCATATATATCCTCCTACCATCCTCTCAACAAGCATCATCATGGAGGTATACCTCTAAAATTTGAATCACGTGTCTTAGGACACATAACACAACTTTACCACATTCTTGTAAGTGGGATTGACAATAATCCATCATAATTCATTCCCCCAAACCCCACCACATGGTCAAAACCAAAGTACTATCACTACCCTTAACCATCACACATATATATCATGGTTAAAAAATGGTAAAATCATTCTCATTATTCAAGTCTCATTGGACACTCATTTTCCAAATATTTCATCATTTTAAAATTTTCAATTTAATATTAGGCATCATTTCAGTTCAATTACAAAATAAAAGAAAAACAATTCAAATTTAACAACTTACCAAAATTCTTCTTTTCAATTCATGTCTAAAAATGATGCATGTCATAATAGATCCTAAGTTCCTAGAATGATATATTCATACTCAACTCTCATGTCATTCTGGGCCATAAGTAAAATCCTAGAAAATATATAAAAAAACAATCACATCGCACAACAAGTACATCACGTGAGGTGAAATAACATCCAACTGTAACAACACACATCCATAATAATAATCCCACCCTGGTCACTTAGGTTCTTCCCAAAACATGGGTTATCTTATCTCATGCACAAGATCATGTCTAAGGATCGACTCATCCTATTCTCCAATTTATATTTACAAAATAGTGATACAAAAGAATAGAAAAGAAAAACCCCTTTGATACCCCTTTTTAACATCCCAACCTGGGTGCTACATAATGATTCCTTGGTTGGTCAGTTACATGACCTTAGGCATGCATCCCTAAATGCCAGTGGCTAACGACTAGTAGTGAGGGTCAAATATCAATCATGGGGAGGCTATAACTTATTTATAAAAGTTTAAAAAAATAAATAAAAAAATCAATCAATAACCAATATAAAAAAGATAATTTCCATGACTAGAATAAATCTTGGATAAAAAGATGACCAAAACCGAAATACAATATCTAAACCAAGGTAGTTGATATTTCATTCCATATGCATGTCATGTGTCAAAATGAAAACCTAAAATAAAGACATTAAAAAATACCCCAAGATTGTACTAAATTCATTTCTGGTTTCCTCATCCATACTCTATCCCGACTCAGACATCTAACATTGGGCACTTTTCTATATCTTGTCTTGCAATCATCAATTCAATTCAGGTTCCAATCAGGAAATCCAATTAAGGTGTGATTAAAAATCAGTAGTACACCACCAAAAACGTCTAAAACAACATCTATTCAATAAAAATGTATGCAGTTGTATAAATAATAAAGTGCAAGTAATAAGGTAAACAATTTACAAATTCAATTATTATTTATTTAACCACATAAACCCCTATGTTCCTGAGAAAACCCAAACCCTCAATACATGCTTTGGCCCATGTTGGAGTCTGACTATCTCATAATGGAAATTCAGAATTCATTATAATACATGGTATTTCATTCTATTTCACATTATGATCATTTGGAACCATATTCAAAATCCTATCGAATGGGTGTAGAACATCATGTCTAACATCTCATGGGTATTTAGAGCCTTTGTCCCTTTCCCACACCTCAATATCACATATGGGGGTTTGGAGCCTCGGTACCTATCCCACACTCATTATCACAAATTGGTATTTGAATCTTCCATCCCTTTCCCACACATCAATATCACATATGGGTATTTGGATCCCCAATCCCCATCCCACACTCATTTATCACATATCATTATTTAAATCCTCAGTCCCCATCCCACAGTCATGTATCAATCAATCACACATATATCAAATCAATCAAAGTTAATCAATATTAACCCCCATTTTATCAATAAATCACATCATGGTATACCATTACAATTTATCACAAAAAACATGTTTCTTAAGTTTAATCAATTGGAATAATATGAACATTTCACTATTAAATCATTTTACAAAATTTAAATCATATAAACCATTAACCCATTATGGTCAAACCAATCATCTCATAATTACCATTTTTAATTAATTAATATTCACAATAATTAACCAATTACTCAACTCCAAATTTCCCATCAATTCCACAATCACAATAATCCATTAATTAATTAACCAATTAATTAATCCAATTCCAATTGTTCTGAATTTAACCCAATTCATTATCACATGGAAATTAAATTAATTCAATTCCATGATTCTATAAATTAATTAATAAATTATTATACTCAATTAAATATTCAATTACCAAACATGACAATTTTAATTTTAAAACACACACATGTAATTGGAATTCAAGACTATGGGAATTGAATTTAGACCACCAACCACAAGATCTTAGACAAACTCTCACCAACAGAAATCCCCAACTGAAGATAAAAAAAAGTCATGATAAAAAACAATATTTAGATCAAAAACCAATATCTAAGATCAAAATAATCAATATTCATTAAACCTATATCTAAACCCATCATCAATGGAAGAAAACGTCCCATTTTATTCGAAAAGAGATATGAGAGAGGGAGAAATATAATAAAGAAGAAACCACATACCCAGAGAGGTGTATATCCATCAATAGATCTTTAATTCATCAATTAAATAGGTTTTAGTTCCTTTTAATTCATACAAGATCCATTAAAAATGACAGAAATTGGTTTAGGGTTGATCTAATGTGTTTAGAGTTATAATATTGGGGTTCAAAAAAAATTTAATAAATTTTTAGGGGATTAAATTTCTACATGCACGATTTCCTATAGAGGGATCATGGTTTACCCTAAATATGTTCCTTAACCATGATCTATGCCTAGGGGTGTCACAAGATTACTATTAATAGGGATAAGATATTGAAAAATTGTGTTTTAGCCATGTGAATCCCCTCTGTTTGGGTTTGCACATTTTTCTAGGTTGGGTAAACTGTTTGATAAAACTATGCGCCAACTGTGTACTACCCCTCTCCATTCAATTTTTTTTCCAATTTCACCCAAAACTCCCTAAAGTAAAACCCAACCAAGATACACTCAAAACATGTAAATAGAGTACCTGTAAAAGAGATTGATACATCTACATAAAAGGTTATGATCTCACAGCTTCTATAGAATTTATCCAACAAAAATAGGTAAGATCTCATCTAAATTCATTTAAGTACCATCCAAAAGTTATGTCATATACCATTTCCATGTACCTATTCCTTCAAGAATCCTATTATTATAAAAATTTACCACTAATCTTATTTAATACAAGAGTTGTAAAGAATATCAAACTTTTGCGATAACACCATGAATAACCTCCATCAGAACCATATATTCCACAATGTTTGGTATCCTTTTACTAATGAAATCACACTAAGAAAACCTAATACCTTATGGTCACCATTATTTATTAATAAAATGGAATTATCTAAGGTTTTTATCCCAATACATTTTAGATAGATTATAAACCATCCACGGCTCATCCCTATCAGGGATTACCTTCTAAAACTATAGAGACCTTACAAAATTAATTTACATAGAGTTAGACATTCCAATTTTTTCATCATAACTTATTGTAAGGAAACATACCGAAGACTTGGGGATGTCCCTCTTCTATAATTGGTGTGGCCATGGTCAAATTCAAAAATAATTTATATATGAATGAACAAACAAAATGTACTACTTATAGTCTTGTATTATCTCTAGAATATCATGCTCTAAATTGAACATCATCATCTTTCTTGAACCTTATAATATTATAATTTCAGTCTCCTTAAACTATAATCCAATCCACTAATAGGTTCTCTAAAAAATATCAATGATTTTAAATTATAATCTTTCTATATCTTGACTTCAAACTCCTCATCTTTATTCACATATCTTCCACACCATAGTTCATATCAACATATCTTTTGAAACACCTCAGAATTGTGCTAGAGGAAACAACACTTTCACTCATATGTTTCCTAATCAATGAAGGTATAAAATATAATCGATCTATGATAATGACCAAAACTATCCAAGATTATAATTTCTAGTTTCCTCTCATTCCATAATAAAAACACCTTCTTATTTATACTAAAAAATACACTCCCCACATGTTTTTACTCCCTACACTCATGTTAGAGAAAGCATTCTATCAACTAATGGTTTACAACACCCACCCACACCCCTCTCTCACTTTTTCATAACCATGGATCCCCTTTGTAAATACCATACCATCCAAAATCTTTAGTATAAAAACCTACATTCCATCTAAATAAATGAAACACACCTTATGTAAAACTGAGACCATGTTTCACTCCTTACTTCCTTGTTTGAATAAAACCACCAATTTTCCAATAGTCTTGAGTTCTCCCCAAACCAAAGCCTCTAAAAACAAGAATCCACTATCCTTCTTAGATTTTGAGTGATAAAAACGATAAGTTCCATATCCAAGAATAAATCAAGATGAAAAAAACTCAGTAGAAAAAGAAACCATCCCATCTCAACTATAATATTTTTGGAAAATCTGTAAACTTACATTACAAAACATAGAAGTCCAACTAAACCTCCATTATCCTCCATGATGAAATATTTAGAATAGTGGCACCTGAAAAATTCCATCAGCTTATTATTTTGACTTCATAAACATATTACACTAATTGACATACACCTTTTAGGCCATGTTCTATCAAACCTGACTACACCTTCTAGAACATTCTCTCTATGATTTCCAATCACAGTTTCTCATTTCACTAAATATCTCACTTATAGATGATTCACCATCATTGGAAATTAAAAACTCTCAAGGAGTATAAAAATCATAATTATCCTAAGTCCATAACTTCAACCATTGAAACATAAATCTAGACCTTACCCATTTACAATGTCATCCTCTAGAAATAATGAACCCCATGTAATCTAAAAATTATAAGGGATTAGGACTGTATTTTGGAAGTCTTCAATAGTTTTACCATCATGTTCCAAACACCAACTTAATAATGAAATACACCTTAAGACACCCAATATCTAATGTAGAGAGAATATTTTCTAAATATGTATGATATATTATGGTATAATATGGTATATCATAGAGTATGACACACATATGGGAAAAGGATTATTTTATGACCTTCTATATATTGTATTATATGATATATGGATATTCTATAAAGTTATATTTGGAAAGTCATATTATATGACATAAGTGAATCATAGTTCCATGAATCATATAGTATGATTTATTTGGAACTTATAAAATTCACTTAAGGCATTAGAACATTATGAAGTTAACATTAAAATCTCCCTTATTGGATATCATTGATTAAAAATAATTCATAGGATAATTAATTTTTGGGATAAATGCATGAATGGGTGAAATTTTAATCATGCATTTCATAATGCATGAGTAAATTCTATGATTACTTAGAATCACCCCAAGGGATATATAAGGATTCTTAGACAAGATTCTTGTGTGTAAGAATCCTTGATAAAGACTCTAGATAAAACCATATCCTTCTCAAATCTATTTTTTCAATCACCCATAACTACATGGGATACTAGTATATCATGCAGGATAGGTTGGTCCTTCCCAAACTATTTTGGTGATTTAGTATAACCCATGGATACACCATGAAGGGAAGAGTCTGAATGTTGTTCCTTGTGATCCTCTTCAAGAAAAAATCAATGCTAACAACATTAGTGAACTAAATTTTATGCCATGTTGTCTTAGTAAATATTGGTAAGTAAGATTTAGGAGGGAGATCGAATTAAATTCTAATAATGACTTGAAAATTTTTCTCCCACTCAAAGAAATAATTTTTCCCTAACTTTTATTTTTCAAACAATTTAGACTACAAAGTTTGTACATAACATAGAATAAATTAACCAGGATTTAAAAACTTAACCAATAAACAAAGAGAATAAATAAATTAGAAATTAAGAAAACAATTATCTGAAAAAAATGAACATAGTCAAGGATAAAAATCCATAAAGCCCCAAAAGTATGTTATATCACCAAATTAATTCTAATCAAAGGAATTATTTACGTTTATCCAAATTTATAAAAGCATTTGTAGAATAGATCCTCGGTAACCTAGTTCTGCGCCGAGAACATCATCAACTATAAACTTATTAGAAGGTATTAAGATGATCTAACCCCAAATTATTTTATGATATCAGAGATTGGTAACAAGTCCAGTCCCCTATAATTCATCAACTATAAACCTATCAGATTGTATAACTTCCACTATACTGAAGATCATCGATCTCCTTAATAAAAAAATAGCCCAGTTTCATAACCTAAAACCTACTCAGTCATATTGGATCAAATAAATAATAATTTCAATAGAATCAAAGATATTTATTAAAATTCCTCACATAGCGATGGCTCTCGGTGAAAAAATACACTAAAAGAAAAAATTCAAATAGAATTTCTCAAATAATTGAGATAATGAAACTTTAATAAGAATACACCCAAGCTCAGAATATTTCAACACCTTCTATTCCTTGTATCCCTCAATTGAATTTATAGCCTCCATTGAAACAAACTATAATGATGAAATTTTGATATTTTTTGATATGGTTGCAACTGTATTGAATGAAATACTCCATATTTCAATATATTTAGGATTTATGTTTATTATCTAACAAGCTCAACAAAACACACAATCAATTTTTTTTGTATATTCTAGCATATATAAAGATAATATATGTTATATATAACATATGATTGGAAAATAAATCTACATTAAACTCAAAAAACCTAATCCACGTTAAATAAAAATACTAATGATGTGTGTTGAGACTTGTATAAATTGAGGATGAGAAAAAATTCGACTACCAAAAAAATTCCTAACAATATTTCTATTTTTTATAATCACACGACATAAATAAAAACAAAAATTTTAAATAAATTTTGAAAATAAAACTCCCTTTAATTTCTAATGAATCTCCCCTAGATATAATATTATAAAAGACTAAAATTTATCCATTAAATAAATAAGTTTAGTAATAATAAATCTATAACAAACTTCAATACCCATCCTTTAAAAAAATCATTCAGTTTAAAAAATGTATCCACATTTAAAATGAACATCTATAAATTATCCCCTAATGAATATCTCTAAATTATCCCCCAAATTAAAAGGAAAACTTACTACACCATATATTTATATTAACTTCTAAGTTTTTTCCACTTTTTTATTTTACAAAAGATGAAAATAAATAAGAGTAATTTTAAAAAAAATTAATAGAGAACATGAAAAATATTCAATTAAAGAAACCTTCTATAAATTACATTAAAAAACTCCCCCATTTATAATTAGTAATCAAACCCTACTTCTCTTCATAACTAGCATTTTATTTGAGGTATTTTTATCCTCTTTTCTGAAACATAAAAAGTATAAATAAAACCTTTCTATCCCTTTAGGATTAATAAATATAAGAAAAGAATTTTGTTAAAAATAAATGAATGATAAGAAGTAAAATATTTAACATTATATAACTTATCTTTTAGTACCTATTTATAATATAATAATAATGTTTATGGGTTTAAAGATTGTTCAAAATAAATTTTCTTATCTTTCATAAAAAAATAATAAAATCCTCTAAAAAAACTATTGTCTATTTTTTAAAGGATAAATCAGATGCATATGAAATTCCATAAAAAGCTAAAATCTTTATTGTTATAGCAAAAAAGTTAAGTATAATATTTAATATATTCAAGATTCTCATAAATACTTTAGAAAATTATGTTAATAAAAATACATAATATATTTAAACTATACCTTATGGATCATACATAAGATATATATACTTTGAAATAAAATAGGAAATATTAATGTGAAAGTAAAAGAATAAAGTAAAATCTACCCCTTTTAAGTTAATTTGTGTAAAATTTAAATAGATAAATAACTTTCGTTAGGTTTAGTTTTTGTAATTGTTCAATGTTCATCTAATAATTTATATTTAGTTAAATTATGAATAATGTATCATAACTGTATGAAAATTTAATATAGTTTTAAACAACGAATTCCATCTCCCGTTCCCAAGGAGTTTTTCAATGTCAAGAGATAGTAAAAATAAGAAGCGGAATTTATGATGACTTTTCATTGATTACACATAACTTCTATTTAATGTATTCAAATATAAATAAATTTAAATGTTTAATGAAAATACTAGCAAGATGATTTTCTTATTTTATAAAATTGAGAATAATATCTACTTTTTTATTTTATCCCAAAGTAAGTAGTGTCTAATGCCTATATTCTTTATATGTGAGTGGTGTGTTGGGTTTTGAAATAAATAGATAGTTCTAATATTATCACAAGAAATTGAACTTTGAGTGAAACTCAAACCAAAATCAATGAGTGTGTGTTGTATCCATAATAATTTAGCTCAAAAACTTTTAGGTTCTACATATTAAGCTTCAACATAGAAAATTAAAACTAAATGTTTTTACCTTCTAGCCCATTTAACTAACGAATCACTTAAGAAATGAAAAAATTGGGAATTTCCCTTCAGATCCATTCTAAAGACACAAAATTCAGTATTAGAATAACTCTTAGACTAAAATTATATTTAAAGGAATACAATTATCCAATTTCTAGAGTTCATTTAAGGTTAATCGAGTGACACCATATAACATTAATTTTACATATTAAATATTTCTACACATGAGCCTCATCTCAGTTGGTGAGGAATCAATAAGTGGATCCAAGAGACCCGAGATCCGATCTAGGTGGCGGCATATTTCTGGGTTACTATAGCAGTACTGTAGTAGGTACTAGCTAGTACTATAGTAGCTGGAACTATTCATATATTTAGGTCTTTGAACCACTGGTTTGGTCCTCGAGTCCTTCAAGACATTCAGGCTACCCATGGCCTTTGGTCAACCCAACACATTCTGGCCAGTCTGGCTTTCAGGCCACCATAGGGCCTTTGGGCCACCTCAAAGCCTTTTTCCCAAATCAAAAGCCTTCGTCCAACCTATTAATGTAGTTTTTCCATACAAATTACAAAGAACAAGGCTCTATATAAGGATTCAAAGAAGGCACATTCACTAGAGTATAGCTAATAAGACTCATAAGATTGAGAGGGTATGGAATTTCCATCAATTTTGGGCCTATTCAACTCTACACAGGATAGCTAGCCAACCATCCATATGAAGGTGGAGAGCTAACATCATGACATTTTCTGGGGAGGGGGCAGTTCCATGTTGTCTTATTTTTGTTGATTTCCTAAGACCTATAAGTCATGTAACGTCTCTTAATCCTTTGGGATTTTTAAGGGTTCCCCCTCATCCCTTGAAAGGAGGATTATCAAAAATCAATAAAAAGTGAAGGTCTTAGGGCCATTCAGGAGTTCCATTAAGGTATAAGAAGATCCACTTGACTACCTTAATAAGGGATTCCTTCGGATTTTCTTGGAAACTTTTGCATAAGAATACATAGAACATAATTTATAGTCGACTAGTTGTTTGGTAAAGTAAGATTTGAATCATCCCTCTAAACATTATTTGATCCACTAATTACTCATATTCATCAAGGTCAAGTTTAAAGGAGGCTCCTACTAGATTAATAATACTTGATCCATTTTAAAACCCAAAATGTTTTAGTAAATCTATTATATAATTATGTTAAGTTGAAATTATTCCTTCATGTTTCTGGATTATTTTAAAGCTAAAAGAATAATTAATTTTATCCATCGTGTTAATCTTGAAATAACTCTAAATTAGTTCTAAAAAACTATTTTTGAGAGTTTTTTGAGTTTATACAAAGATAATTTCATTGATAGAAATTTAATAAATGATAGTTTCCTTACAAAAATTTTTGATAAAAATAACTGGGTCTGTTGTTCCTTTAAAAAAATTATTTTGAAGTAAAAATTTGAAAAAATGAATATAATAGGATATTGGAGCTTATTTTATGTATTTAGAGTGCCTTATTAGGTCTAAATACGTAGTTAAACCTCTTCCTAAACATATCCATTAAGTAGTGAAATCTTTATATTCATTTGAAAGTTTAAAGTTAATATGAGCTATAAATACTAGTAAAATATGGATGGACTTGAGAATAGATATTAGAGAAAATTTTTCTCCATAATTTATTCCCTATTTATGATTATAACCCTTAGAAACAAGTATCTATTTATTCTATAAAATAATTCCAATTTAATTAGTCTTATTTTGAAATACCTTTTTTACTCCTATAATCAAAATATCCTTTGTATGTTCAACGAGGGTTTAAACATGGTTATGTTAAAATTGATTAAGATATTCTTGTGTAGAAGCCATCCAAATCTCATTATTCAAGGAATAATCTTCCATTTTAAGTTCTAATTAACATAGTAATTCAAGATTCTCACATTCATTTCATAAGTAACTATTATTTTTAACTAGCTAATCTATATGTTTAATGATATTACCACTAAGATGATTCTTTAACATCAACTAGTATCTTGGTAAACAATAATGTTGATATTTATTTGTCAAATGATTGAATTCAGTTGATGTAACTTCTATTAGGAAAAATTATGTTCTTCTAGCTTCTATTATGTTATATTTTTATGTATTTTTAGAAATAAAACATATGGGGTTCCAAATGTAAAATATAATCATAAATATTTTGGATGTTTAAATTTCAAATAAGGATCACTCTCATCAAAATTCGCATTTATGGTTTTTTCAATGCTATTTTTACCTTTGTTAAAAACATGATATGACTTACTAGTGGTTGAGTAACCAAGAAATACACCTCCTTTTGGTTTTGGATGAAACTCATGAAGATCATATTTATTACTCAATATGAATACACCATGTCTAATTTTTTTTAAAGAAACTAATTTTAGGCATTATTCCTATCCACAATTCATAAGGTGTTTTTTTAATTCAAAATAAAGTAAAATAAAATTTATAGTATAAAAAGTATTACTCGCAACTTCCCCCTAAAAGTATTTATTAGTAAAATCTTCACACAATAAATTCTAAGTAATTTCAATTAGGGTTATATTTCTCCATTTAGCTACAATATTCGATTATAGAGTACTTGATGAAGAAAAGTTATTAGTAATACCTTCCTCACTATAAAATGTTTTAAAATCATAATTTATTAACACTCCATTATGATCACTCTAGATAGAAAAAATAGGAATTTTTGTATCATTTTTCAAAAAATTAATGATTGTTTTGAAAAAACTAATGTTCTTTAAACTTAAGGGTAAGAAAATAAACCCAAGTATATATGGTGAAATAATTAACTAAAAAATTCACATAGTTTTTTCATTTGAAGATTCTAGTTTTTATTGGACTAAAAAGATCTATGAGCACTGACTATAAAGGTCTAGATGTTATGACTGCACCAACAGTCTTAAAAGTCAACTTCTATTTTTTATCATATTTTCAACAGTCGCACACTCTAGAAGAATACAATTTCAGTTTTGATAAATCCCTCACTAGTAATCTCTTAGAAATATTAGCTAAGTTTTGAACATAATAGTGTCCTAATATTCTATTCCAAAGGTAAGATTTATCTTCTACCACACTAATCAAAGGTGATTCCCAACAAATAAGATACACTAGGTTAATTGTAGAAACATTATCATGACTATCAATAGATAACATTTGATCTCTTTTTGAGATTTAAATGGTACATTTATCATTCCAAATTTTCACATAGTAACAGTTATCACATAGTTTTTTAATGCTAATGAGTTTGTGCTTAAGTCCTAAAAGATAATGAACATTATCAATTAAAGTATCACCAAGAAAAATAACATTACCAATACCAATAACTTTACCCTATGTATTTTCTCTAAAAGGGACTCATTAACCCTTTAATTTTTGTATGTTCTAGAAATAGGACTTGTTTACAGTCACATTTAGAGAACAATTGTTGTCGATGTAAAATATATTTTGGATGCCGGCACTCAACCTGTATTCTTTAGATAAATAAGGATAGAATTTTAGTACCAAAACTTTCTTTGGTCCAATAATGTTACCAAAAAGTCTTTGTAACCCACATATGTCCAACTTTATGATGTTTTATAGCTCTAATGTCTTTTGAAATATAAGATTTGTAATTTCCAAGAGATCTAACTTTGTTCAAAGAGCAATTTTAGCTCAAATTACATCCTCTCTGAAATTTAGTACAAAAACATTATGTTAGTATCCATTAGATTGAGGTTTGTGGAAGTGTAGTTATAATAATTATCCTGAAAACATCCTAGTATATTGAATATACTAGTTTTGTTATAAAATAATGGAACAAAGAGAGTTTAAGGGGTTGGAGAAGAAAAATAAATGGAAGAATCTTGAGAGAAGACATTACCTTAAATCGGATAACTCCTTCCGATTTAAGTTAAAAGGCTTTATTGAATTTCCTTATTCTTAAGTAAAGGCTTATAAGAGGAATATAAGTATGTTGGGAGCTTATTTGGAAAGATTTTGGATGATCCAAGTGGGCATGAGAGGTGTGAGTAAGGGTAAGAGGTGGTGGCCTTTTATAAAAGGGAGGAGGGGCACTAAAGGAATATCTTGAAATATTATTTTATTATAAATCCTATTTCAATTATAAATGAGTCCAAATTCCATTAGTTATAATAAAATATGAATATAAGTTGAAATAAAATCATCCAATAATAATTAGACAGGTTTTGAATATATTTTTATCTTTATCTTTTTTATTTAACCCTTTTTTACTCTTACCGTTTTATCAAGCATTTAACACTTTGAGAGTCAAAATAGTTACCAAAACATGAGAAATATCCAATTAAAGAGTAAATAATACATTTTTAGACTTATGATAACTTTTTGGCCGAATTCAAGATTTTTTGAAATTTTATAAAATTTAATAAAATATTCTATATTTTAAAATGTGAATTATTTAAATTTTGACACTATTCATGTCATGAGTTTTTTAAAAATCCATAACAAATTAAGTACTTAAAAAAACATCATTAATACAAATATAACAATTAATTATCATCCAAAAAATTTGTGGATGACATCAAAATAAAAAAATTACATTTATGTTAACATTTAAAATATCATTTATTTGAATCCTTTATTAATGAAGCAATCACTGCATCACCATTGTGTCATATTTAAATTTATTTATTTAACGTATAAAAAATATAAATAAAATACCTAGATTTAGGAAATATTTTTATATTTCAAATAAATTTTTATAGTCTAAGATATCACTTATATAACTTCATATAAAAAGTGTTTTACTTAAAGATATATAAGGTTATATTTTCCTTAACATTAAATTAAAAGTAATTAAATGTCATTTTTACACACAAGTGGTTCCATGGGGTCCTAAAATAGACCAATGAATGACCATGGTCGGAAATATCTCATTCAATAGGGTTATTACATGTTTTAGGGTAATTTATTATTATTATAATATTATTTTTTACCCTTATTTTCCAGATTTTCCCTTTAACTATGGTAAATAAAATATTTATTAAAGTTACTATTCATAATGTCTAAAAATAAAACGTTCCTATTTTTAAAATTTGTACCACCTAATTCAAAATTTGGAATCCATTTTTTCAAATTCAAAACACATAATTTTCAGAAATTAATTTAAAATTTATTCTCGTTGTCAAAACCAAAAGGCGTGTTTTTAAGTAGTAAAAACTATCAAAAGATTGACATGCGTTTATGTCCAATTTAAGAGTCAAATTACTTCCAATGACCCAAATTGGATTAAATTGTAAAAATATAATCTAATTAAATTTTAAAACCAATTAAAGGTACAAACTAACTATATAAATAAATTTGATTAAAAACCAATTTTGAATTAAAATTCAGTATTTTTCTCTATTCATTAAAAAATGATCTTTATCAGAATGACACAAAATTTTCATCCAATGTAAATTTTGATGTCTCTATTTTAAATAAGAATATTATTTTTTCAAATATAACATATAAATGTGAAAAAACTAGATTTTAAAAGGCTTCTCCATCAAAAGGTGGTAAAACGACCTTTCAAAAGTATTAAAGTTGTTTCATGCATAAAATCAGATTCATTCTTATTTTATGTCTCTAAAATTTATTATATAAGTGTAAAGACATTTAATAATCATATTGTATTTATTTTTAATCATTTACACCAATACAATGGCTAGGTGTTAACTATCATTTAAAATAATAATATTATTATATTATATTTTTGGTATAACTCAAAGTTTTGTGCAATGTAAGATTTCAAAGAAACCTTTTGTTGTGTGTTGAGTATGCTATCGAAAAAAGTGTCATATTCAATATAAAATTAATATCTTATTCAAAAATATTAATATATATGAAAATTTATTATTTGATAAATACTTGGGTCATTACATCCTTCCCCCTTTTTGAAATTACGTCCTCCTAATTTTAAAATTAGGATTGGAAACTTCATTGAAAGTCCCACATCAGAAAACGAGTTAATAAAACTATCACTTTAAAAGAAAAAAAAGAAGTATAAACGTCACCTGAGAAAACGCATACTAGGATTCCATGAAATCATGGATATGGATGAGAAGCTGAGTGTTATGTTCTGATTAAGAGTGATAGAAAACATGATCAGGAGAAAGTTAACCACCAGAAAACCACAAACTTGTGATAGGTTAAATGATATTTTATTCCCCAGTAGGAAAAGTAAACCAAAATGTTTTCTGTTTTTGGTTCCCTTTCGTAATGTTGGAGAATTTATTTATGATATTGATTAATAACATAGGGAAATATACTTACTTATCAAGTATATTTTCATCCTTTAATAAGTTTCTACCAAAAACTCATCTTTTCATCAAACGATAAGTATTAAAGATGACTTGGTCATAACTAAATCACTAGAATCGACTTCTAGAGAATAAAACGATCCTAAAAATATGAACCATATATTTTCCCTATCTTTAGACATTAACCAAAACAAAAAAGGTGAGTACAAGATCAAAAAATCCCCAAAAAGATAATATTTTATTAAAATAAATATTACTCTTAATCTCCAAAATTGAACAAACAATACCCAAATCTAAAAAAAGACCATTAAATACATAATTTTCCTTAAAATTATTAAAAATAATCCAAACTATGTTTGAAACCCAAAATTTAGAAGGATTTGATCACATAGTCTTCCACAAAAATCTTAACATTTATCTTCAAATAACATTAGCTACTCTTAAAGTCTCATACTAAAAAGTAATTGACTTAATCACATATTCTTTATGATAGGTTAATAATTTCCATAAATAACCCAAATATATATATGTTCACAATAAAAACATAGATCCTTTCAAAATAAAATTCCACCATTACTCCTCAAGTTAAATCCCAATGTATTCTAGTTTCCTTAGGTATATATTATTCCCAAAATAGAAAACATCTTCCAAAATAACCTTTATCACTTAATGACCAAATCATTTTATTATACTATGTATATCAATTTGATAAAACATAAGATCTAAAATTAACTTATTTTTGATCCATAAAATCATTTAACTAAATATAATTAGTCATACTATCCAGGGACTTCAGGTAGGCCAGTGGTAGGCGACACACCCTTGTCTCCCTTTAGTAGTGGGTTAGATACCTATGGCCTTGCCGAATGCGACATGTTGTCACTCATCCTATGGGTTGTCCTTTTTATAAAACCGTATCAGTGTTACAACATTCTAAAAAATAGGATAATTTTCTAAAAAATTACCATACCTTGCTTTATCCTCATATGTTATCTAATAACTTTCATTTTTCATCTCAAAATGTTATAACCATTAATCACATCAAAAAAATATCACATGAACACCTAAGGATATCCATTATGTCCACACAAGAAAAATTAATTCTTGCTTTAAATTTTTTTTCACATATCAAACATCAGGGTTACACATTTTAAAAAAAAGTCTTCCCAAAGGAATCTAATCATCAAAAGAGCATAAATACTTTTAAACATTTCATCACCCTTCAATCTACCATAACTATTGAATCCATTTTATGTTGACTTCTTATTCATTAAATTCTTTTCATAATCCATTAACAATGCATTTTCACCTTATATCTTAATACATCATTTCTATAGATCGAATATCCTCATCATTTATAAATATCTATCCAACGATACTTCATTATTTATGGATAAGAAAATAAATCATACTTCGAATATAGATATCATGATCTTTAATATGTTCCCTTTCTCTTTTGGCATGTTGACAAACAATCAAAAATTAAACATTCAATCCACTTATGTAATTTCACTTTTTGATAAAATTGGAAAATTTGGGATCTTGAAATCATATGAAGAAGATACCATAACCCATAAAATCGTTTTAGAAATGAGTAGGTGTTGGAAAACTCAAACAATTTCTTGAAGGTGATTTGAATACTCAAGAAGATATCAAAATCCATTGAACGGGATTTTTCCATAATAGTGATGATCGAATTTTCATGGAGGGATAAGAAGGTTGTGAAAGATATATTTCCTTCCATCATGAAAAATGAACCTTAATATGCTGAAAATAATCAACACTTAAACATGAAACAAAATATTATAATTAAAAAAAGAATCCTTTATAGGTTAAAGATAACATAAAAAAATTAATATTACTCTAATACATCATCCTCCTTATATCTCCATTGTTCAGGTTTTTATCCAAACAACCTAATTTACCATAACCCTCTAAAACTTTCCATATGATAATAACCCTCTTGGTTATATGGGATCCATTAACAACACCTAGATAAAACCCTACCATCTAAAGTTTTCTAAACCGACCTATGATAGCAACTATAAGTCCCCAGCCTTAAACATTACATAATCTTGAGTTAATTCATGAATTCACATTGAGAATATTTTTAGGTTTAGAGTTTTATAGAATTAAGCCTTAACTATTTCATTACATCTCAAAATATTACAAAGTAGACACTTCTAATCTATCCAATTTTTATCACAATAATAAAACTCCTTAAATAAAACAAGAATTATTTTCTTTATATAAATCTTCTTGAATTCTTCCATTCCCTTAACCTTGCTTATACCCAGTGAAAAACATTTCAAAAACATAGGATGAGCATAAAAAGCTCTATAAGGGTTATAATACAAGGAAACAAAACATTAGTCCCTCAATACATACAAATAAATGAAATCAGACTTTTCTATCATAAATCATAAGATCTATAATATACCTCAAAAAATAATAAGATTTATGAATAACACATAGAAATCATAAATCATAAAGGTAACTTGTGGAATCCATGTCGTACTTACATTGTAGCTTTGACAGCTACATAGTGAGTTACATTTGGAATACCCATCACAGTATATTCCCTAAATATCTTAGTAGAAACATTAATGTTTATGTCCATCATGTTACCCAATGCATTCGAGATCTATCTCAGGCTCACCCGCCCTAGGTTTATCATGGAATCACCCGTATATATAAACAATGACCAAGAACCATAACATAATCCTAACACTTAAAGGAAAGATAACATTTCCAAATTGCAATCACAAGATATCAGTTCAATATGTTGACATAATAAATCCATTATCAAAACCATTTTCATTACCAAAATACATAAAAAGGGTATATGGTATTTATTTTCCTTTTAAAAAAACCACGTCTTGTTAAGGAATCCAAATATCAAATAATACTCATGGCGGCCGAAAAGTTTTTTTCATTTCATACGTTAAAAAGAAACATTCCTTTTATCGTTTAGTGAAATACTACATAGAAAAAAAATAAAATGTTTGAATGAAATTAAAATTCAAAGGGTTTTATGTACTGTATAAAATCAGGTCATGTATAAATCAAAATACCCCTCAATGAAAGAAGATTGAGACGAAGTCCCTTATAAAGATCATTTTGTAAATAAAATAGATCGATTATGTGTATTCACTATAGGTACACATACGTAATGTAAAAATACAAGATAAGACATCAAAATTTATTTCTTATATAATCACAACACAACATTATTAAAAGTAGAATATTATCCCAATGAATGTAAATTGAGTTAAAAAAATTCCCTTACGAAAATTCTACAGCCTAACGGCATGACATAAAAATTCATAAAATGAGTTGATGATAGAAAAAAGGGTCTCTCATAATATGGTCATAAAATATAAAAAAAAATAAGGATATATAATAACATATCCCAATATTTGAAAATTTAAATTTAAATACATAACATAAAATATTTCTTTAACTAGAAGAGGAGGCTGAAAGGTTCCCTTACCCTATATCTGACTTGTATTGTTCGTTCTTTATCTCCATGAATAATAAACTTAATTTAGTTCTAATTGCTTCTGAAAAATTTTAAATATTCTTATTTAATTTATATCACTTATTACCCTACTATAACAATCATATAATTATTCATGTTTATATAGGTCTTTTTGTTTATGTTCGGTACTTAAGTCAAAAATGAACTTGTTATAATTACTAATTGTCAATGTGGTCAAAAGTCCATTATCTCCAAAATTGTATTCATGATTTAAATATAATATATATATAGTATATATGTATATATATATATATATAGTGTATATGTATTTTATAATAGTTCATAACATTTTGATATAAGAAAATTAAATGCACTGTTCATGGAGACGGTAAGCTGTACGTATGCATGAATGCTACTTTAATTTCCTTTTCATTTTTAATGGAATGAAAAATAAATGATATATTATTATATTATAATTCCAGTGTAATATATATGTTATATATCTTATATAATTTCACTAATTCCATCTTTTATACATTCCATGTATAGCATGAACGAGCCATATCATATTGAGGGGGCGGTAGTCCGCACTTCCTCAAATAAAATTATCGTATTTATACAACATGAAAAGCATAAAGGTATATTATAAATTATAATTACAGAAGAATATAGATAAAATAAATATAATAAGTATCATATGTAATTTTAGCTCCATTATAATGGCCACAATGAGATGCTGTAGGAGATAATTGAACAATCATTGTTTCGTAAGGCCGTAGTTCGCCTTCCACAGAAACACTATGTTCGTATCCATTAGATGGAGATGTGTGGAATTTTAGATCAAATATTTCTCATAAAAAAGTCATAGAATATTTAAGATACTTTTGATTTTATAAAATAATGTAATAAAGAGATTTTAGGTGGCTGGAGAAGGAAAATAAATGGAAGATTCTTCAGAGAATCATTACCTTAAACTGTGTAACTCCTTTTGATTTAATATAAAAGGCCTTACTGAATAACCTTATTCCAAAGGTAAGGATTTTAGGAGGTAGGGAAAGATGTTGAGAGATTATTTGAGCAGATTTTGGATGAGAAAAGCGGGCTTGAGAGGTGTGAGTAAGGAATAGATGTGGTGGCCTTTTATAAGAGGGAGGAAGTTCACTTAATGAATATCTTCAAATATTATTTTATTATAAATTATTTTTCGATTATAAATGAGTCCAAAATTCAGTTAGTTATAATATAAGATTTATATAAGTCTAAGTAAAATAATCCAATAATAATTAGATAGGTTTTGGATATTTTTTAATCCTTGTCTTTTTTATTTAACCCTTTTTTACTCTTACTGTTTTATCAATAATTTAACACTTTGAGAATCAAAATAGTAAAAAAACATGAAAATTATACAATTAAAGAGTAAATAATAAATATTTTTGACTTATGATAACTTTTTTTCCCAAGATTATATTTTTTGGAGTTTTATAACATTTAATAATATATTTTATATTTTAAAATATGAATTATGTCATTTTTGACACTATTCTTATCATAACTTTTTTTTTAAATTCATAACTTGATTACTTCCAAAAAACATCATTAATACAAAGATAACATGTTACTATCATCCAAAAAATTAGTTTATGACGTAAAAATAAAAAAATTACATTTATTTTATCATTTATAATATTATTTATTTGAATCTTTTATTAATGAAGCAATCACTACATCACCATTGTGTCATAATTAAATTTATTTATTTAATGTCTAAAAAATATAAATAAAATACCATGATGTAATAAATATTTTTATATTTCAAATAAATATTTATATTCGAAGATATCACTTATATATCCCCATATAAAAATTATTTTACTAAAAGACATATGTTTATGTTATATTTTCTTTAACTTTAAATTAAAAGAAATTAAATGTCATTTTCACACACAAGTGGCTCCATGGGGTCCTAAAATCCACCCAAGTATGCCCAGGGTCAGATATATATCATCCAATATGGTTAGGAAATGTTTTAGGGTAATTTAATGTTATTATAATATTATTTTTCCCCTTATTTATCATATTTACCCTTTATCTATTGTAAATAAAATATTTACTGAAGTACTATTCATAATGCCTAAAAATAAAAGTTTCCAAATAAAAAAATTTGGACCTATTGATTCCAAATATGGAAAAAAAATTTAAATTCAAAATGGAGGATTTTCAGAAATTAATTTAAAATAAATTCCCGTTTTCAAAACCAAAAAAAGTGTTTTTAAGAAGTAAAAACTACAAAAATATTGACATGAGTTTATGTCCAATTTAAGAGTGAAATTACTTAAAATCACCCAAATTGAATTAAATGGTAAAAATATAATCCAATTAAACTTTAAAACAAATTAAAATTACAATCTAACTATATAAATAAATTATATTAAAAAAATGTTTGAATTAAAATTCACTATTTTCACTATTCATTAAAAATGAACTTTATCATAAAAATACCAAAATTTCATCCAATGTAAATTTTGATGTCCTTATTCTAAATAATAATATTATTTTCTCAAATTGAACAAATAAAATAAATAAAAACAATATTTAAAAAAGGGTTTGCAATCAAAAGGCGGTAAAAGGACCTTTTAAAAATATTGAAGTTTTTTCATGATTAAAATCATATTCATTCTTATTTTACACCCCTAAATTTTATTGGATAAGTGTAAAGACATTTCATAATAATATTTTAGTTAGTTTTGTTCCTATCTTCTAATAAAATCTCTAGGAATTAACTATCATTTAAAATAATAATAATATTATATTATTTTTTTGGTATAACTCAAAGTTGTGTGCAACATAAGATTTCAAAGAAACCTGTTGTTTCGTGTTGATTATGCTATCGGAAAAAGTGTCTTATTTGGCATAAAATTAATATATTATTCATAAATATTAATAGATATGAAAATTTATTATTTTATAAATACTTGGGTTGTTACATCCTTCCCCCCATTTTGAAATTGCGTCCTCGTAATTTTAAAATTGGGATTGGAAACTTCATTAAAAGTCTCCCATTGAAAAAAGAGTCAATAAAACTATAACTTTAAAAGAAATAAATAGAAGTACAAAGGTCACTAAAGATAACACATACTAGGATTATATGAAAACATAGATAAGGAAGAGAAACTAAGTTTCATGTTCTGATGGAGAGTGATAGAAAACATGATCAAGAGAAAGTTAACCAATAGAAAACCGCAAACTTGGGATAGGTTAAATGTTCATCGATTCCCCGGTAAGAAAAGTAAATGGAAAACGTTTTTTTAGGTTCCATTTCATAATTTTTTAGAATTTATTAATTATATTAAATGATAACATAAAGAAATATACTTACTTTTAAAGTATAGTTTCATCCTTTAATAAGTTTCTTCCAAAAACTCATATTTTCTTCAAATGATGAGTATTCAAGATGACTTAGTCACACCATAATTACTTGAGTCAACTTATAGAGAATAAAATAATCCAAAAAAGATAAACCATAAATTCTCTTTGTATTTATAAAAAAACCAAAACCAAAAAGGATAGTAAAATATCAGATAATCTCTAAAAGGATAATCTTTTATATAAAGAAATACTACTCTTAATCTCCAAAATTGAATATAAAATACCCAAAGCTCAATAAAGACTATTCAATACAAAATTATCCTTAAAATTATTCAAAATAATCCAAACTAAGTTTGAAACCCAAAATTTAGAAGGAATTGATCACATAGTCTTCCACAAAAGTCTTAACATTTATCTCCAAATAATATCAACAAATCTTAAAGTCTCACACTGAAAAGTAATTGAACAAATCACATATTCTCTACGATAGGTTAATAATATCCATAAATAAACCAAATATCTATATGTCCAAAAAAACATATATCCTTACAAAATAAAATTCCACCATTACTCCTCAATTGAAATCCCAAAGTATTCTATTTTCCTTAGGCATATAGTGTTCCCAAAAGAGAAAATGTCTTCCAAAATAACCATTATCATTTAATCACAAAATAATTTTCTTATACTAAGGATATCCATTTGGTAAAACATAATATCCCAAATCAACATATTCTAGATACATAAAATCATTTAACTAAAAAGATTCAGTCATACTAACCACAAACTTCATGTAGGCCAGTGGTAGGTGGTGCACCCTTATCGCCCTTCGGATGTGGGTTCGATTCCTGCGGGCTTGCGAGATGCTAAGGGTTGTCAACCATCCTATGAATTTCTCTTTTTCTAAAACCATATCATTCTTACAAAATTCTCAAAAATAAGATAATTTCCCCAAAATTACCATACCCTTCTTTATCCTCAAAGGTTATCTAATACCTTTCATTTTGCATCCAAAAATGTACTAACCATTAATCACCTAAAAACAAAAGATCTTATGAACCCCTAAGGTTATCCATTATTTCCACATAAGAAAATGTAATTCTTCCTTGAAATTTTTTTTCACATACCAATCATCAGGTTTACACATATTAAAAAAAGTATTCCAAAAGGAATCCCATCATCAAAAGAGCATAAATATGTTTAAACATTTCATCATCCTACAATCTACCATAACTCTTGAATCCCTTATATGTTGACTTATAACTCATTCTATGATCTTTATAATCCATTAACTATGAATTTACACCTTATTTTTTAATAAATCATTCCTATAGTTAAAATATCCTCATCATTTATAAATATAAATCCAGATATAGTTCATTATTTATGGATAAGAAAATAAATCATACCTAGAATCCAGATATCATGATCTTTAGGATATTCCCTTTATCTTTGGGCATGTTTTCATACTTTCAAAAAGTAAACATTCACTCCACTTATATAATTTCACTTTTCAATAGAATTAGAAAATTGGAGATCTTGAAATCATATTAAAAAGATACCATGACCCATAAAATTGTTTTATAAATGATTAGGTGTTGGGAAACTCAAACAATTTCTTACAGGTTATTTGAATACTCAAGAAGCTACTAAAATCATTTGAAGAGGATTTTTTAATAATAGTGATGATCAAATCATCAAGGAGGGACAATAAGGTTGAAAAAAAATTATTTCCTTCCATATTTAAAAATGAACCTCAATCTAATAAAAATAATCAACACTTAAACATCAAACGAAATATTGTAATTTAAAAAAATAATACTCTATAGGTTAAAGATAATATAAAAACTTTTATATTAATCTAATATATAAACCTTCTTATATCTCTATTGTCCAGGTTTTTATCAAAACAACCTATTTTACCATAACCCTCGAAAAGTTTCCATATGATAATAACCCTATTGGTTTTATAGGATCCTTTACCTACACCCAGAAAACACCCTAACCTCTAAAGTTATCTAAACTAACCTCTGATACCAACTATAAGGCCCCAACCATAAATGTTACATAATATTGAGTTATGTAAAAAAATCACATTGAGGATATTTTTAGGTTTAGAGTTTTAGATAATTAGTCTGTAACTATTACATTACCTCTCAAAAGATTACAAAGTACACACTTCTACTCTAACCATTTTTTTCATAATAATAAAATTCTTTAAATAATACAAGAATTGTTTTATTGATAAAAATATTATTGAATTCTTCCATTATATTAACCTACCTTATACCTTGTGAAAAACATTTCAAAAACTTGGTATGAGCATAAAAATCTTAGTAAGTGTTATAAAATAATGAAATAAAACATTAGTCCATCAATACATACAAATCAATAAAATCATACTTTTCAATCATAAAACATATTCTTTTTAACATACCTGAAAAAATCATAAAATTTATGAATTACACAAATAAATCAAAAATCATAAAGGTATCTTGGGGAATCCATATCATAATTACGTTATAGCTTTGATAGATACATAGGGAGTTACGTTTGGAATACCCATCACAGAATATTCCCTAAATCTCTGAGGAGAAACATTAATGTTTACCTCATTCATGTTACCCAATTCATTTGAGATCTTTCTTGGGCTCATATTCCCTAGTTTTATCATGGAACAACTCGTATAGGTAAACAATTCTCAAGAACCATAACATAATCATAATACATAAAAGAAAGATAACATTTCCACATTGCAATCACAATATATAAGTTCAATATATTGAAAAAATAAATTCATTATCAAAACCATTTTCAATAACAAAATACAAAAAAAATTTATATCGTATTTATATTCCTCTTAAAAAAACTACGGCATGTTAAGGAATACAAATATCAAATAATACTCGTGGCAGTAGAAAAGTCGTTGTCACCGCGTACATTAAAAATAAAAATTCCTTTTGTAGTTTATTAAAATGCTACGTAGAAAAAAAGAATCTATTTGAATGAAATTAAAATTCAAAAGGGTTTATACACTGTATAAAATCATGTCATGTATAAATCAAAATATGCCTCAATAAAAGGAGGTTGAGACCAAGTCCCTTACAAAGATCATTTTGTAAATAAAATAGATCGATTATTTGTATTCACTATAGGTACACATAAGTAACGTAAAAATACAAGATAGTACATCAAAATTTATTTCTTATATAATCATAGCATGACATAATTACAAGTATAAGATTAACACAAATAATAGGAATTGAGTTTAGAAGTTCCCTTACGAAAATTCGACAGTCTAACGGTGTCACTTAAAAATTGAGAAAATGAGTTGATGAGATAAAAAAGGGTATCTCATCACATGGACATAAAATGTATAGAAATAAGGATATATAACAACATATCACAATATATTAAAAGTTAAATTTAAATACATAACATAAAATAAGTCTTTTATTTGAAGAGGAGGGTGAAACGATCCCTTACCTTGTGTCCAACTTGTCTTATTCGTTCTTTATCTCCATGAATAACAATCCTAAGTTGATTATAATTGATGAAAAACCTTTTTTAATTTTATTATTCATTTTATATCACTTATTACCCAACTATAACAGTCATATAATTATTCAATTTCATATCGGTCTTTTTTTCGATGTTCGATACTTGAGTCAAAAATGACCTTGTTATAATTACAAATTGTCCATGTGGTCAGAATTTCATTATCTCCATAACTATATTCATGATTTAAATTTCATATATATATTTTATATATGTATTTATATCCATTATATATGTATTTTATAATATTTCATAAAATTTGGATATAATAAAATGAAATGCACCGTTCATGGAGATGGTAAGTCGTACGTACGCATGAACGCTACTTTAATTTCTTTTTCATTTTTCTAAGGAATGAAAACTAAATGATACATAAGTATATTATAATTATTATATAATATCTATATTATATATTTCAGTTATGCTCACTAATTCTATCCTTTATACGTTCCATGTATAGCATGAACGATTCATATCACTTTGAGGGGGCGGTAGTCCGCACTTCCTCAAATGAAATTATCGTATTTATAAAACATGAAAAGATTAAAGGTATATTATAAATGTTTAAATACAGTTTCATGGAGATAAAATGAATATCATAAATATAATATGTAATTTTAGTTCCATCATAATGGCCACCATGAGAGGCGGTTGTAGATAATTGAACAATCATCGTTTCGCGAGGCAGTAGTTCACCGTCCACAGAAAAAGTATGTTCATATCTATTAGATAGAGGTGTGTTGAAGTGTAGTCAAAATACTTATTATAAAACCATACTAGTATATTGAATATACTTGTGTTGTTATAAAATAATGGAATAAATAGAGTTTAGGGGGTTGGAGAAAGAAAATAAATAGAAGAATCTTGAGGGAATACATTACCTTAAATCGGGAAAATCCTTTTGATTTAAGCTTAAAGGCTTCTTAAATTGCCTTATTCCCAATTTAATGCTTCTAGGAAGAATATATGTATGTTTGGAGCTTATTTTGGCAGATTTTGGATGATCCAAGGGGGATAGAGAGGTGTGATTAAGGGTTAGAGGTGGAGGCCTTTTATAAGAGGGAGGAGGGTCACTTAAGGAATAACTTCAAATATTATTTTATTATAAATTCTATTTCAATTATTAATGAGTACAAATTAATTTAGTTCTATGATAAGATTAATATATGTCGAAATAAAATCATCCAATAATAATTAGACAAGTTTTGGATATTTTTTAATTATTATTTTTTTATTTAACCCTTTTTACTCTTACTGTTTTATCAAACATTTAATACTTTGAGAATCAAAATAATTACCAAAACATAAAAAATATCTAATTAAAGAGTCAATAAAATTTTATACTCATGATAACTTTTTTTTAAATCTTATATTTTCCGGAATTTTATGATATTTAATAAAATATTTTATATTTTAAAATATGAATTTTGTAAATTTTGAAGCTATTCATATCATGACTTTTTTAAATATCCATAACAACTTGATTACTTCAAAAAAACTTCATTAATCAAAAGAAAACATGTAACTATCATCAAAAAAATCATGGATGACATGAAAATAACAAAATTACATTTATTTTAACATTTATAATATCATTTTTTTTAATCCTTTATTAATGAAGCAATCACTCCATCACCATTGTGTCATAATTAAATTTATTTATTTAATGTCTAAAAATTATAAATAAAATACCATGATGTAGGTAATATTTTTAGATTTAAAATGAATATTTAAAGATGAATAGATCACTTATATAACCTCATATAAATTTTTTTTACTAAAACAAATATGTTTAGGTTATATTTTCCTTAGCTTTAAATTAAAAGTAATTAAATGTCACTTTCACTCACAAGTGGCTCCATGGGGTCCTAAAATAGACCCAAGGATTCCCATGGTCGGAAATATCTCATCCCATAGGGTTAGGACTTGTGTTAAGATAATTTAATATTATTATAATATTATTTTTAACCATTATTTACTAGATTTACCTTTTAACTATGGTTAATAAAATATTTACTAAAGTTACTATTCATAATGTCTAAAAATAAAAGTTACCTATTTAAAAAATTTGGACCTCCTGATTCCAAATATGGAATCAATTTTTTCAAATTCAAAATTGAGAATTTTCAGAAATTAATTTGATGTTAACTCTCAATGTCAAAACCAAAAAATGTGTTTTTAATAAGTAAAAACTACAAAAAATATAGACACGCGTTTATTTCCAATTTACGAGTAAAATTACATAAAAAACCCACAGTGGATTAAATGTTAAAAATATAATCCAAATACACTTTAAAACCAATTAAAAGTATAATATAACTATATAAATAAATTAGATTAAAAGGCTGATTTGAATTAAAATTCACTATTTTCGCTATTCATTAAAAAATGAACTTTATCAAAAAAATACCAAAATTTCATCCAATGTAAATTTTGATATCCCAATTCTAAATAATAAAATTATTTTTTCAAATAGTTTATATAAAAGTGAAAAAACCTATATTTTAAAAGTGTTCACTATCAAAAGGCGGAAAAACGACCTTTTAAAAATATTAAAGTTTTTCCATGCTTAAAATCAAATTAATTCTTATTTTATGCCTCTAAAATTGATTGGATAAGTGTAAAGACATTTAATAATCATATTTTAGTTATTAATGATCATTCCCTCCAATACAATGACTATGCGTTAACTATCATTTAAAAAAATATTATTATTATATTATATTTTTGGTATAACTCAAAGTTGTGTGCAAGATAAGATTTCAAAGAAACATGTTGTTACGTGTTGAGTACGCTATCTGAAAAAGTGTAATATTTAACATAAAATTAATATATTATTCATAAATATTAATAGATGTGAAATTGTATTATTCTATAAATACGTAAATCGTTACATCCCTCCCCCTTTTGGAAATTGTGTCCTTGCAATTTTAAAATTTGGCTTGAAAACTTCATTGAAAGTCCCACATCAGAAAAAGAGTTAATAAAACTATCAATTTAAAATAAATAAAGAGAAGTACAAAGGTCACCCAAGATAATGCATACTAGGATGCCATGAAAACATGGATATGGAGGAGAAACTAAGTGTCATGTTCTGATGGAGAGTGATAGAAAACATGATCAGGAGAACGTTAACCACTAGAAAACCACAAACTTGTGATAGGTTAAACAGTCTTAGATTCCCCGGTAGGAAAAGTAAACGGATGATTTTTTTTGTTTTTTATTCCCTTTCAAAAATTTGAATAATTTATTTTTGACATTTATTAATAACAAAATGAAATATACTTACTTTTTAAGTAGAGTTTCATCCTTTAATAAGTTTCTACCAAAAACTCATATTTTCTTCAAATGATGAGTATTCAAGATGGCTTGGCCACACCTAAAGTGACAGAATCAATTTCTAGATAATAACATGATCCACAAAAGATGAACCATATATTTCCCATGACTTTAGAAATTAACCTAGTACAAAAATATTTGTACAATATTAGATAATCCCCAAAAAGGATAATCTTTTATAAAAATAAATACTACTCTTAATCTCTAAAATCGAACAAACAATACCCAAAGCTCTACAAAGACCATTCAATACACATTTGTCCTTAAAATTATTCAAAATAATCCAAAATAAGTTTGAAACCAAAAATTAAGAAATATTTGATCACATAGTCTTCCACAAATATCTTAACATTTATCTCCAAATAACATCGACTACTCCTAAAGTCTCATACTGAAAAGAAATTGACATAATCACATATTCTCTATGATACGTTAACAATTTCCATAAATAACCTGAATCACTATATGTCCACAATAAAAACATATATCCTTCCCAAATTAAATTCCACCATTACTCCTTAATTGAAATCCCAAATTATTCTATTTTCCTTAGGCATATAATGTTCCCAAAAGAGAAAATATATTCCAAAATAACCTTTATCACTTAATCACCAAATAATTTTATTATACTAAGGATATCCATTTGATAAAACATAAGATCCCAAATCAACATATTATTCATCCATAAAATCATTTAACTAAAAATAATTAGTAATCCTAACCATGTATTTCACATAGGCTAATGGTAGGCGATGCGACCTTATCGCCTCTCGGTTGTGTGTTTGAATCCTGTGGCCTTGCCGGACACAATGAGTTGTCACCCATCCTATGAGTTTTCCTTTTTCTAAAACCATATCACTCTTAAAAAATTCTCAAAAATATAATAATTTCCTCAAAATTTACCATACCCTGATTTATCCTCAAAGGTTATCTAATACCTTTAACATTACATTCCAATATGTAATAACTATTAATGACCTCAGAAAAAAGATCATATGAACGCCTAAGGTTATCCATTATTTCCACAAAAGAAAAAGTAATTATTACTTGAAAAATATTTTAACATATCAAACATCATGGTTACACATATTAGAAAAATTCTTCCCAAACGAATCCCATCATTAAAAGAGCATTAATACTTTTAAACATTTCATTATCCTACAATCTACCATAAATCTTGAATCCCTTATATCTTGACTTCTTACTCATTTAGTGCTCTTTATAATCCATTAACTATGAATTTCTCCATTATTTCTTAATACATCATTCCTATAGATAAAATATCTTCATAATTTATAAATATCAATCCAAATATACTTTATTATTTATAGATAAGAAAATTAATCAAACCTTGAATCCAGATATCATGATTTTTAGAATGTTCCCTTTCTCTTTTAGCATGTTTCCATACTTTCAAACAGTATATGTTCGCTCAACTACTATAATTTCACTTTTCTATAGAATTGTAAATGTTGAGATCTTGAAATCATATGAAAAAGATACCATGACCCATAAGACTGTTTTAAAAATGAGTAGGTGTTAGACAACTCAAACAATTTCTTACATCTGATTTGAATACTCAAAAAGCTATTAAAATCATTTGAACATTATTTTCCATTATAGTGATGATAAAATCTTCAGGGATGGATAAGAAGGTTATAAAAGATCTTTTCCCTTACATCTTGACAAATGAATCTTAATTTGTATAAAATAATCAACACTTAAACATGAAAGGAAATATTATAATTAAAAAAATCATTTATAGTTTAAAGATAACAAAAAAAAAAATTATATTACTCTAATCCATCAACCTCCTTATATCTCTATTGTTTAGGTTTTTATAAAAACAATTTATTTTACTATATCCCTCTAAAAGTTTCTATATGATAATAACCCTCTTGGTTATATGGGGTTCTTTACCTACTCCCATATAATACCCTAACCTCTAATGTTATCTAAATCGGACTCTGATATGAACTATAATACCCCAGCCTTAAAAATAACATAATCTTGAGTTAATTCAAGAATTCATATTGAGAATCGTTTTTAGGTTTAGAGTTTTAGAAAATTAGACTGTAACTATTACATTACATCTCAAAATATTAGAAATTATACACTTCTACTCTATCAAATTTTTTTACAATAATAAATCTCCTTAAATAAAACGAGAATTATTTTCTTGATATAAATCTTCGCGAATTCTTCAATTCTGTTAACCATCCTTATAACCTGTGAAAAACATTTCAAAAACATGGGATGGGCATAAAAAGCTCAGTAATTGTTATAAAACAAGGAAAGAAAATATTATTTCATTAATACATACAAATCAATGAAATCACACTTTTCAATCATAAAACATAAGCTCTTTAACATACCTCACAAAATAAAAAGATTTATTAATAACACATAGAAATCATAAATCATAAAGGTAACTTGTGTCATCTATATCATACTTACATTGTAGCTTTGACAGCTACATAGGGATTTACGTTTGGAATACCCATCACAGTATATTCTCTAAATCTCTTAGAGGAAACATTAATTTTTACCTATATCATGTTACCTAATGAATTGGGGATCTATCCTGGGCTCATCCACCCTAAGTTTATCATGGAACCACCCGTATACATAAACAATGCCCAAGAACCATAACATAATCATAACACATAAAGGGAAGATTATATTTCCACATTGCAATGAAAATATATTAGTTCAAGATATTGAAATAATCAATCCATTATAAAAACCATTTTCAATAAAAAATATATTAAATTGGTATATGGTATTTATTTTCCTTTTAAAAAAACTACGGCATATTAAGGAAGCTAAATATCAAATAATACTCATGATGATGGAAAAGTATTTGTCACCACATATATTAAAAAGAAACATTCCTTTTGTCGTTTAGTAAAACACTACATATAAAAAAATTATTTTTTGATTGAAATTAAAATTTAAAGGGGTTTATAAATTTTATATAATAAATTCGTGTATAAATCAAAACATGCCTCAGTGAAAGGAGATTGAGACAAAGTCTCTTATAAAGATTATTTTGTAAATAAAATAGATCGATTATGTTTATTCACTATAGGTACACATAAGTAATGTAAAAAGACAAGATAGGACATAAAAATTTATTTCATACATAATCATAGCATGATATAATTAAAAGTAGAAGATTAACCTAAAGAATTTAAATTGTGTTAAGAAGTTCCCTTACTATAATTCGGCAGGCTAACGACGTCACTTAAAAATTTAGAAAATGAGTTGATTATAGAAAAAAGTGTCTCTCATCACATGAACATAAAATGTACAAAAATAAGGATATAAAAGAACATATCCCAAAATATGAAAATTTAAATTTAAATACATAACATAAAATAATTCTTTGACTAGAAGAGGGGGGTGAAAGGTTCCCTTACCTTGTGTATGACTTGTCTTGTTCGTTCTTTCTCTCCCTAAATAAAAAACATAAGCTAATTATACATGATCCAGAACATTTTTCAAGTTTATTATTTCTTTTATATAAATTATTACCCTACTATAACAATCATATAATTATTCAAGTCCATGTCGGTCTTTTTTCGTTGTTCGGTACATGAGTAAAACATGAACTTGTTATAATTACCAATTGTCCTTGTGGTCAAAAGTCCATTATCACCAGAATTGTATTAATGATTTAATATCATATATATCCATTATAAATATATATATATAGATCCAGTATAAATGTACATTATAATATTCTATAACATTTAAATATAAGAAAATGAAATGCATCGTTCATGGATATGGTAAGTCGTACGTACGAATGAACACTACTTTCATTTCTTTTTCATTTTTAATGGAATGAAAACTAAATGATACATAGTTATATTATAATTCCAGTATAATATCTATGTTATATATGTTACATATTTTCACTAATTCCATCCTTTATACGTTCCATGTATAGAAGGAATGAGTCATATCACTTTGAGGCGGTGGTAGTCCGCACTTCCTCAAATGAAATTATCATATTTATACAACATGAAAAGTATAAGGGTATGTTTTAGATGATAATTAAAGAAGGATGGAGATAAAATAAATATCATATATATCATATTTAATTTCAGTTCCATCAAAATTTACACCATGAGAGGCAATAAGACATAATTTAACAATCATCATTTCGTGAGGCAGTAGTTCATCGTCCATAGAAATAGTATGTTCATATCTATTATTTAGAGGCGTGTGGAAGTGTAGTTTGAATACTTAACATAAAAACATCATACTATATTTAATATACTGGTGTTGTTATAAAATAATGGAATAAAGTTAGTTTATGGGGTTAGATAAGGAAAATAAATGGAAGAAGCTGGAGAGAATACATTACCTTAAATCAGGTAACTCCTTCTGATTTACCCTAAAAGGCCTTCTTTAATTTACTTCATCCAAAGGTAAGGCTTATAGAAGGAATATAGGGATTTTGGGAGCTTATTTGAGCTGATTTTGGATGATCCAAGGGGGATTGAGAGGTGTGAGTAAGGGTTAGAGGTGGTGTCCTTTTATAAGAGGGAGGAGGTGCACTAAAGGAATATCTTGGAATATTATTTTATTATAAATTATATTTTGATTATAAATGAGATAATTTTATATCAGTTATAATATAATATGAATATAAGTTGAAATAAAATCATCCAATAAGAATTATACAGGTTTTGGATATTTTTTAATCTTTATCTTTTTTATTTAACCCTTTTTTACTCTTACCATTTTATCAAGCATTTAACACTTTGAGAATAAAAATTGTTACCAAAACAAAAAAAATCCAATTAAAGATTCAATAATTAAATTTTATAATTATAATAACTTTTTTGTCGAATATTAGATTTTTTTAATTTTATAATATTTAATAAAATATTTTATATTTTAAAATGTGAATTATTTCAATTTTGAAAATATTCATATCATGAATTTTTTAAAAATCCATAACAACTTTATTACTTCAAAAAAAATCATTAATAGAAATATAACAAGTAACTATCATCCAAAAAATTCACAGATGGCATAAAAATAAAAAAAATACATTTATAATATCATTTATTTAAATCCTTTATTAATAAAGCAATCATTGCATCACAATTGTGTCATAATTAAATTTATTTATTTAATTATAAAAATTATAATTAAAATTCCATGATGTAAGAAATATTTTTATCTTTCAAATAAATATTTATAGTCTAATATTTCACATATATAACCCTATATAAAAATTGTTTTACTAAAAGATAAATGTTTAGGTTATATTTTCCTTGACTTTAAATTAAAAGTAATTAATTGTCATTTTCACACACAAGTGGCTCCACGGGGTCCTAAAATTAACCCACAGACTCCCATGGTTGGAAATATCTCATCCAATAGGATTAGGATATGTTTTGGGGTAATTTAATATTATTATAATATTATTTTTTTTACCCTTATTTAAAAGATTTACCCTTTAACTATGGAAAATAAAATATTTACTGAAGTTACTATTCAAAATGTCTAGAAATAAAAGTTACATATTTAGAAAAATTTGGACCTCCTGATTCCAAATATGGAATTCATTTTTCCAAATTAAAAAACACATAATTTTTAGAAATTAATTTAAAATTAGTTTTTTTTTGTCAAAACCAAAAGGCGTTTTTTAAGAAGTAAAAACTATCAAAAGATTGACACGCATTTATATCCAATTTAAGAGTGAAATTACTTCCAATGGCCCAAATTTGATTAAATAGTAAAAATATAATCCCGTTAAATTTTAAAGAAAATTAAAAATTAAAATCTAACTATATAAATAAATTATATTAAAAATCAGTTTTGAATTAAAATTCAGTATTTTATACTATGCATTAAAAAATGAACTTTATCAAAAAAATACCAAATATTCATCCAACGTAAATTTTTATGTCCCTATTTTAAATAATAATATTATTTTGTCAAATATAACATATAAAAGTGACAAAAACTAGATTTAAAAAATGGTTCGTCATCAAAAGGCGATAAAACGACCTTTTAAAAATATTAAAGTTTTTTCATGCATAAAATCTAATTCATTATTACCTTATGCATCTAAAATTTATTGGATAAGTTTAAATACATTTAATAATCATATTATAGTTATATTTGTTCATTCCTACCAAAAAAATGGCTAGGCGTTAACTATAATTGAAAATAATAATGTTATTATATTATTTTTTTGGTAAAACTCAAAGTTCCGTGAAACATAAGATTTCAAAGAAACCTATTGTTGTGTGTTGAGTACACTGTCAGAAAAAGTGTCATATTTAATATAAAATTAATATATTATTCATAAATATTAATATATATGAAAATTTATTATTCTATAAATACCTAGGTCATTACATCCTTCTCCCCTTTTAGAAATTGTGTCCTTTCAATTTTATAATTGGGCTTGGAAACTTCATTGAAAGTACCACATCAGAAAAAGATTCAATAAAACTATCACTTTAAAAGATATAAAGATAAGTACAAAGATCAACCGAGATAACACATACTAGGATTCCATAAAAACATGGATATGGAGGAGAAACTAAGTGTCTTGTTCTGATGGAGAGTAATAGAAAACATGGCCAGAAGAAAGTTAACCACCAGAAAACCATAAACTTTTGATAGGTTAAATGGTCTTTGATTCCCTATTAGTAAATGTAAATGGACAACATTTTTCCTTTTAGGTTCCCTTTCATAAATTTGGGGAATTTATTTATGAGATTTATTAATAACATAAGGAAATATACTTACTTTTCATGTAAAGTTTTATCCTTTGATAAGTTTCTTCCAAAAACACATCTTTTCTTCAAACGGTTAGTATTCAACATGAATTGATCACACCTGAAGTAATAGAATAAAATTCTATAGAATAACATGATCCACAAAACATGAACTATATATTTCCCCTATCTTTTGACATTAACCAAAACAAAAAAGGTTAGTATAGGATCAGATAATCCCAAAAAAGGATAATATTTTATAAAAATAAATTCTACTCTTAATCTCCAAAATTGAACAAACAATACCCAAATCTCAACAAAGACCATTAAATACATAACTGTCCTTAAAATTATTCAAAATAATCCAAAAAAAATTTGAAACCCAAAATTCAGAAGGATTTGATCACATAGTCTTCCAAAAAAATCTTAATATTTATCTCCAAATAACATTGGATACTCTTAAATTCTCATACTGAAAATTAGTTGACCTTATCACATATTCACTATGATAGGTTAATCATTTCCATAAATAACCCAAATCACTATATGCCCACAATAAAAACATGGATCCTTCCAAAATAAAATTCCCCAATTACTCCTCAATTGAAATCCCAATGTATTCTATTTTCCTTAGACATATAGTGTTCCCAAAAGAGAAAACATCTTTCAAAATAACCTTTATCACTTAATCACCAAATCATTTTCTTATATAAAGGATATCCATTTGATAAAACATAAGATCCCAAATAAACTTATTCTTAATCTATAAAATCATTTAACTAAAAATAATTAGTCATAATAACTATGGACATCACGCAGGGAAGTGGTTGGTGATGTACCCTTGTCTCCCTTCTGTTGTGGGTTCGATTCGTACGGCCTTGCCAGATACGATGGGTTTTCACCCATCCTACGGGTTTTACTTTTTCTCAAACCATACCATTCTTACAACATTCTCAGAAATAAGATAATTTCCTCAAAAATTACAATACCATACTTTATCCTCAAAGGTTATCTAATACCTTTCATTTTGCATCCCAAAATGTGATAACCATTAATCACCTAAAAAAATATCATATGAACCCCTAATATTATCCATTATGTCCACATAAGAAAAATTAATTCTTCATTGAACAACATTTTCACATATCAAACATTAGGGTTACACATATTAAAAAAATATTCACAAAAGAATCCCATCATCAAAATATCATAAATACTTTTAAACATTTTGTCATCCTATAATCTATCATAACTCCTAAATCCCTTGTATATTGAATTATTACTCATTTAACGCTCTTCATAATTCATTAACTATACATTTCCACCTTATTTATTAATACATCATTCCAACATATTGAATATCCTTATCATTTGTAAATATCAATCCAAAGATACTTCATTATTTATGGAAAAGAAAATAAATCATACCTTGAATCTAGATATCATGATGTTCTGGATGATCCCTTTTTCTTTTGACAAGTTCTCATACATTAAAAAACTAAACATTCTCTCCACTTATGTAATTTCACTTTTCATCAGAATTGGAAAAGTGGAGATCTTTAAATCATAAGAAAAAGATACCATGACCCATAAAATTGTTTTAGAAATGAGTAGGTGTTAGACAACTCAAACAATTTCTTGCTGGTGATTTGAATAGTTAAGAAGCTGTCAAAATCATTTGAACATGATTTTTCTATAATAGTGATGATAAAATCATCAGGGAGGGATAAGAAGTTTATGAGAGATCTATTTTCTTCTATCTTGAAAAATGAACCTTAATCGACTAAAAAGAATCAACACTTAAACATGAAATGAAATATTATAATTAAAAAAATAATCCTCTATAGGTTAAAGATAACATAAAAACTTTTATATTAATCTAATCCATAAACCTCATTATATCTCTATTTTTTATGTTTTTATCCAAACAAACTATTTTACCATAACCCTCCAAAATATTCCATATGATAATAACCCTCTTAGTTATATGGGATCCTTTACCTACACCAAGATTACACCATATCCTATAAAGTCTAAACCGACCTCTGATACCAACTATATGGACCCATCCTTAAACATCACATAA
Source organism: Viscum album (assembly GCA_963277665.1). Lineage (NCBI taxonomy): Eukaryota > Viridiplantae > Streptophyta > Magnoliopsida > Santalales > Viscaceae > Viscum > Viscum album. Next base: position 1,817,272,841 of record OY728150.1, read on the forward strand.
TCTTGAGTTAATTAAAGAATTCAAATTGAAGATCTTTTATGGTGTAGAGTTTTATATACTTAGGCCTTAACTATTATGATACATCTCAAAAGATTACAAAGTAGATACTTATACTCTATCCAACTTTGTTCACAATAATAAAACACATTAAATAAAACAAGAATTCTATTCTTGATATAAATCTTCTTGAATTCTTCCATTCCCTTAACCTTCTTTATACCATGTGAAAAACTTTTTGAAAACATGGTATGAGCATAAAAATCCCAGTAAGGGTTATAAAACAAGGAAAGAAAACATTATTCCATAAATACATACAAATAAATGAAATCATACTTTTCAATCATAAAACATAAGCTCTTTAACATACCTAAAAAAATAATATGATTAATGATTAACACATAGAAATCATAAATCATAAAGGTAACTTGTGGCATCCATATCATACTTACATTGTAGCTTTGACAGCTACATAGGGAGTTACGTTTGGAATACTCATCACCGTATATTCTAGAAATATCTTAGAAGAAACACTAAAATTTACCTACATCACGTTACCCAATGCATTGGAGATCTATCTCGGTCTCACCCACCCAAGGTTTATCATGGAACCACCTGTATACGTAATCAATACCCAAGAACCATAACATAATCATAACAGTTAAAGTAAAAATAACATTTAAAAATTATAATCACAAGATATCAGTTCAATATATTGACATAATAAATCCATAATCAAAACCATTTTCAATAAAAAAAATATATATATAATGGGTATATGGTATTTATTTTCCTCTTAAAAAAACTATGGCTTGTTAAGGAAGCCCAATATCAAATAATACTCGCAGCGGAGGAAAAGTCATTGTCACTGCATACATTAATAAGAAACATTCCTTTTGTCATTTAGTAAAACACTACATAGAAAAAAAAGCATCTGTTGGAATGAAATTAAAATTCAAATGGGTTTATACATCATATAAAATCAATTCATGTATAAATAAAAATATGCCTCAATGAAAGGAGATTTAGTCGAAGTCCCTTATAAAGATCATTTTGTAAATAAAATAGATCGATTATGTGTATTCACTATAGGTACACATAAGTAATGTACAAATAAAATATAGTAAATTAAAATTTATTTCTTACATAATCATTGCATGACATAATTAAAAGTATAATATTAACCCAAAGAATGGAAATTGGGTTAAGAAGTACCCTTACGAAAATTCGGCAGCCTAACGGTGTCACTTAAAAATTCATAAAATGAGTTGATGAGAGAAAAAATTGTCTCTAGTCACATGTAAATAAAGGTAAAAAAATAATTATACATAATAATATATCCAAAAATTTTAAAATTTAAATTTAAATACATAACATAAAAGAAGTCTTTGACTGGAAGAGGAGGGTGAAAATTCTTCTTACCTTCTGTCTGACTTGTCTTGTTCTTTCTTTATCTCCCTGAATAATGAATTTAAGTTAATTATACATGATTTAAAACATTTTTCAAGTTTATTATTCCTTTTATATCACTTATTACCCTATAATAACAATCTATAATTATTCATGTTCATATCAGTCTTTTTGTTGATGTTCGGTACTTGAGATAAAAATGAACTTGTTTAATTACAAATTGTCCATGTGGTCATAAGTCCATTATCTCTATAATATTATTCATGATTTAAATATCATATATATCTACTATATATATATTTATATCAAGTATATATGTATTTTATAATATTCTATAACTTTTGGATATAAGAAAATGAAATGCAACGATCATGGAGACGGTAAGTCGTATGTATGCATGAACGCTACTTTCATTTCCTTTTCATTTTTAAAGAAATTAAAACTAAATGATACATAGGTATATTATAATTCCATAATAATATCTATTTTATATATGTTACATAAGTTCAATAATTCCATTATTTATATGTTCTATGTATAGCATGAACGAGTCATATCACTTTGAGGGGGCGGTAGTCCGCACTTCCTCAAATAAAATTTTCATTTTTATACCACTTGAAAAGGATAAAGGTATGTTATAAATGATAATTACAGAATAATAGAGATAAAATAAATATCATATATATCATATTTAATTTAATTTCCATCAAATGGCCACCATGAGAGGCGGTAGGAGATAATAGAACAATCATCATTTCGTGAGGCAGTTGTTCATCGTCCACAGAAACATTACGTTTGTATCCATTAGATGAAGGTGTGTGGAAGTGTATTTAGAATACTTATAGTAACCAAATGCTAGTATATATTAAGATACTGGTGTTTTTATAAAAGAATGTAATAAATAGATTTTAGGGGGTTGGAGAGGGAAAATAAATGGAAGAAGCTTGAGAGAATACATTACCTTAAATCGGGTAACTCCTTTTTGTTTAAGCTAAAAGGCCTTATTGAATTGCCTTATAACCAATGAAATGATTCTAAGATAAATAGAGGGATGTTGGGAGATTATTTTTGTAGAGTTTGGATGAGCCAAGGGGGATTGAGAGTTGTGATTAAGGGTTAGAGGTGGTGGCCTTTTATAAGAGGAAGGAGGGGCACTTAAGGAATATCTTGAAATATTATTTTATTATAAATTATATTTCGATTATAAATTAGTCAAAATTAAGTTATTTATAATACAAGATGCATATAAGTCTAAATAAAATCATCCAATAAGAATTATATAGTTATTGGATATTTTTTAATCTTTATCGTTTTTATTTAACCCTTTACTCATACCGTTTTATCAAGCATTTAACTCTTTGAGAATAAAAATAGTTATCAAAACATGAAAAATATACAATTAAAGAGTCAATAATAAAATTTTAGACTTATTATAACTTTTTTTAACGAATATTAGATTTTTTTTAAATAATATAATATTTAATAAAATATTTTACATTTTAAAATATTAATTATGTCAACTAGGAAACTATTCATATCGTGACTTTTTTAAATATATATAATAACTTAATTACATAGAAAAAATTTCATTAATACAAATATAACTTGTAACTATCATTAAAAAAAAATTGGATGACATCAAAATAACAAAATGGCATTTATTTTAACATTTATAATATCATTTATTTGAATCTTTTATTAATAAAGCAATCACTCCATCACTATTGTGTCAAACTTAAAAATATTTATTTAATATATAAAAATTATAAATAAAATACAATGATATAGGAGATGATTTATCTTTCCAATTAATATTTATAGTTTAAAATATCACTTATATAACCCCATATAAAAATTGTTTTTCTAAACGATATATATTTAGGTTATATTTTCCTTCACTTTAAATTAAAAGTAATTAAATGTCATTTTCACACAAAAGTGGCTCCATGGGTCCTAAAATCAACCCAATGATGCCCATGGTCAGACATATCTTATTAAATAGGGTTATAAAATGTGTTAGGGTAAATTAATATTATTATACTATTATTCTTTTACACTTATTTACCAAATTTACCTTTTAACCATGTTAAATAAAATATTTACTAAAGTTACTATTCAAAATTTCTAAAAATAAATGTTACCTATTTAAACAATTTAGACCTCCTAATTAAAAATATGTAATCCATTTTTCCAAACTCAAAACACATAAGTTTCATAAATTAATTTAAAATTAATTTAAAATTAATTCCCATTGTCAAAACCAAAAATCGTGTTTTTAAGAAGTAAAAACTACAAAAAGATTGAAATGTATTTATGTCCAATTTAATAGTGAAATTACTTTCAATGACCCACATTGGATTAAATATTAAAAATATAATCCAATTACACTTTAAAACCAATTAAAATTATAATCTAACTATATAAATAAATTATATTCAAAATCAGTTTTGAATTAAAATTTAGTATTTCTCATTATTCATTAAAAATGAACTTTTTCAGAAAAATACCAAAATTTCATCCAATGTAAATTTTTATGTCTTGATTCTAAATAATAATATTATTTTTTTCAAATAGAACATATAAAAGTGAAAAAAAACTATATTTAAAAAGGATTCTTTATCAAAAGGTAGTAAAACAACATTTTAAAAATATTAAAGTTTTTTCAGGATTAAAATTGGATTCATTGTTATATTACATCTCTAAAAATTATTGGATAAGTGTAAAGACATTTAATAATCATATTGTAGTTAGTTATTTTAATTCTCTCCAATACAACAGTTAGGCGTTAACTATCACTTTAAATAATAATAATATTATTTTATTTTTTTGCTATAACTCATAGTTGTGTGCAACGTAAGATTTCAAAGAAACAAGTTGTCGCATGTTGAGTACGCTATTGGAAAAAGTGTCCTATTTAACATAAAATTAATATCTTATTCATAAATATTAATAAATATGAAAATTTATTATTCTATAAATACCTGGGTCGTTATATGAAATTTATGTGATACTAATTTAGCATGCATCTCAAAAAATAACTAGTTTCTTAAATGGATTGTGTTACATGTAAGACTGAGTTTTACCAAAAAATTATATATTATTAAAATATTGTTATTTAATATAATAAGATGTAATATAGATATTAAATTGGTGGTTATTAATAGTATTAACTAGCTTGTGATAATATATACTATATATCTAATCAAATGTTTTTACATTTATTCAATATATTTTATAGTCATAAGATAAGAGAAACCCATATATTATGTATAAAAATCTATATTATTATAAAAGTGATTTTACCCCCTTTTATAGAGAACAAATTTTAAATAAAAATTTTATAACTTTGATCTATTTTATTTTTAAAATATAATTAATTTTTGAAATATAAACATAAAAATTAGGTTAGTGTGAATTTTTGGTATTTTTCTAAAATATTTCATTTTTTGATGAATAATGAAAATACCGAGTTTTAATTCAAAACTAATTTTTAATATAATTTATTTATAAGGTTAAATTATGTGTCTAATTGTTTTTAAAGTTAAATTATATAAATGTTTCATCAATTAATCCAATTTTGGTCTTTGAAATTAGATATAAAAACTTACCAAACTTTCGAACATTTTTACTTTAAAAACTCGCTTTGTCATCCCATCTATGGGATTAATTTTAAATTAATTTCTGAAACTTTTAGGATAGGAATTTATAAAAATGATTCCATATTTATAATCAGAATAATTTATAATTTATAATAATTTCAACTTAGTTTTTGATCAAAATATTTGTGAAAGTAATTAAAATTAATTATAGCGATTAATAGGAAAATTAGCTTAATAAAAAAAACATTAATCTTAAGGGAACAAATGACATAGAAACTTTTCCAAAATCCATTTTTGTTGCCATATTTTGACCCCATTCTCTCGTTTCTCTAATTGGATCCATTATTAGAGGCAATAGACATGGGAAAATGTTTGGTATAATTCTCTTTAAATAATTTACCAGAATGACACTCTTCCACTATAAAAAGGTACTCACCCCTCCCACTTATTCACACCTTTCAAGCCATTTGAATCTCACAAACTCTTCCATAATAATATTTCAACATCCCTATAATAAAACTATAAGAGTCACCATTGAAATAAATCTAACCAAGTAAGTCTTTTGATATAAACCAAAATGAGCTAACTAAAAATGAGGTAACATTCTTCAACGATCACTTTTATTTTATTTCCATATCCACCCACTAAAATATTAATATTCCATGATCCAATAATAAAATAACTACCTTAAATATACTGATATTTTTTAAGGTTTTAACCTACACTTACACTCATTTTTATCTAATGGTAACAAACATACTGATTTGTGTACGATGCACTACTACCTCACGAAACGATGTCGTTCGTTTTTCCTTTACCACCTCTCATGGTTGGAAATTATGATGGTAATTATGTTTTTATATGAAATATATGAATTTTATATTTTATTAATACTTCTTTAATTCTTATATAATACATACCTTCATGCCTTTCATTTTTTGTAAATATGATAACATCATTTGTGCAAGTGTGGACTACCGCCTCCCTAAGGCGATGGGATTCATTCATGCTATACATAAAATGTATACATGATGGTTTTAATAAAAATATGTGACATATATGACCTAAATATGATATTATAATTATAATATACATATAAATATATATAATTTACTTTTCATTCTTTAAATACAACACTGAAATGGAAGTAGGGTTCAAACATACATATGGATTACCGTCTCTATGAACGATGCATTTCATTTTCTATCTCCAAATGTCATGGATTATTTTTGAAATATATATAATGAATATATATGATATTTAAATTTTTTACATTATTTCTATGATTAAATCATGATCTAATTCATAGGAACAATAAGTAACAAGTTAAAACATACTTGAAAAACTTGGCAATTAACACTAGAAATAGTGAATTTAATGAATGATTGTTACCAAACGGGTAATAAGATATTATATAAAGATAATATATGATATAATAAATATTATTTTTGTTATTTTGTAATTTATTTACATGTTTAAAACCATTATACATGATTTTAACAGATGTTCACCCAAAAGGAAATTCATGGTAAGGGATTTTCATCTCACTTTTTACATCTGAGATATAAATGTCATATTCACCACTTACTTATTTTGTGTATTATACCAAGTTCCCATTTTAATATATTATATCATGAATTATTTTATCTTAATTTTATTTTGATTTTAAATTTGAATTATTTATTATACAGATATTTGAATTAAAAGTTACCAAGTGTTAAATAATTTCATAATCTGATTCATTTTCCTTGGATTATATTACTTCATCATTGTCATTAATTTTCTAATATTGTGTGTGTAATAACTCTTTAATATATTTTTTTTTATTTAAATTTTTTTATTTTTATATAAATTTTACACACATAATCTATCCATCGATTTATTTTCACATCAACATTATGGTCTTTTAAATGATTTACTTTACAATCTCGTTTTCTGAGGAATTGTTTACACTAAATTTTCCATTAGAGGAAATTATTGGATAATTTTTTAATAAACCCTTTAATTTTATTCTCCTATCATCATTAATGACATTTTTAAAGTAATATTACCATTTTCCACTCTTTGGTACTCAAAATGTTATAGAAAATGTTTTTAATAAAACTTGACTTCATTTCTCTCTTTAGTCGGAGAACATGTTTTCTTCTAAAAACCATGTTTTATAAAAATGTTTTCAAAAATCTTTTTAACCTTCTTAAAATTATTTATCAAAATAATTTTCACCCTTTACATAATTTTTTATATTTTTTTAAAATTTATTTTAAAATAAAAGGTTTCTCAAATGGTTTTTCCAAAAAAAAAGGATATTTTCCTCAAGAATGTTTTCAAAAGATCTGTTTATATTATTTTAATTCATCAATTAAAAAACCACTTTTTTTACTCCACTTGGGATTTTTTTTATTTATAACATCCTTATTTTCCCGTAGATGGGTTTCTGTTTATTTGAACATGGATAGAATTGACATTCACTTCCTTGATTCCTTTTAATCCCCTTGAAATATTCAATTTTCTATGATAATTGAACATTGAATTTACCCTAATTGTCGATATTATTTATCATGGATATGTTCATTTCATAATATATATAACATTTTTACAAAAAATGTTTACATTGAAAGTTATTTTATTTAATAGGTAAATATAGATAAATCAATATCCATTACTCAATACAGATATTTGACAAAGCACATTGTTTTTGAATTAAATCGATTATTCAATATATGAAGAATTATTTGTACATGAAGGAAATGAGTTGGAGACCATTTAAAGTAACCCCTTGATGCATCAATAGTCTCATGAGATGAACTTAGTTGGTGAAAACCCCTAAGATTTTGTTTCCAAGTAGAATAGACAGGTTTCTATCCATATATTTAAATTGTCTTGTGAAAGGTTTTGGTTGTAGTATGTTAAACCTTCATGATGGTAAAGTTGTCAGGTTTATGGGAAAAATGACATATGATAATTAAGCATTTTATTCATTAATTATTCAGTTATTATTATCCATGATATTCTTTCTTTTACATTATCTTGGGATTCATTTCATTCTAATCTCATCAATTATATGGCATGTGTTTCATTTATTTTCCTTGCCATATTGATTATGCCTTATATAGTTATTTAAATGGAATTTGTTTTCAGTTATTTATGTTTCCATATTTTTTACGCAATTATTTCTTAGTTTATTTATTACATGGCATGTGTCTTCAGTTATTGCCTTTTTATATTGACTATTCTCAATGATTCATTATTGCTTCCGCTATACTTAACCCTTACTAAGAATTTTATCTCACCCTTATTTTGTTTTCTTTTCCTAAGAATCCAAGAAGTGTACTAAGAAATATATGAAAGGATATGTTAAGTTGGAATAAATTTATCCTGGAAAGAAAAAAAATGTTATAATTAGTGTATTCATTTGTAATACATGACTAAGGTATGTATCTGGTTTACCAAAACTACTAAACACTTCAGTCCTTTGGGATTTGATTCCTTGTAATCATGCTAATGTAATGGTAGTAGACATCGGTTTCAGGATTACTGGGGTTAGGGTGATACCACTCTGGCTTGTATTAGGTTATGATCTTGAATTGAAAAATTAATTATATTTTATACATATTAGGTATTGGAGTTATAATGGATCTCTTTTGAGTAAAGTACCCCTTGGTATAGGGACTTTGGGCTAGAGTGATCACTATCCTAGAGGCATGTGCCTTGTTTAAAAAAGTGTAGGTTTTCTATCGGTGGATCTAGGATTACCCTTGATAGGATTTTTAATTTCATTTTATTTTAAACTTTTACATGAAATAATTCCATGTACCTTATGCGTAGGATGCATTTGTATGTATATAAATATAATTGTCTTTTATTTTGGGTTAGTAACAAAATATATAAGTTTTGTAAAGAGTTATACATCAAAATGGTTTGAACATATTGATTTTGTTTAAGGAACAATATTCCAAACAAAATCATTGGAAACATGTATATATAAAATGGAATAACATGTCATAATATGGTGAGAATAGATTCATTTTAAAAAACATTGTGTCATCTTCCTTACAAACAAAACAATGTTAAGACCTTGATCATTCAACCAGGTAGTTTATTCCAAATCAAGGTTCCCATGAATTATCTAATGTATTTCATGGTACGAATAGATAACCCTAAAAGTTAGGTAACTAAATTCTGATGTGAGATTTGGGTTATCATTAGCTAAGAAACCCTTAGGAGGGATAGTAGAGTAATGGTATTGAGTATTTCTAAAAGATGGATTGGATAAAGAGTTGTTTTCTCAACCATCCAAGAGTCATATATGATATGATAGAGATTATGACTTACTTAAATAACTAAATTGTATTAGGAATACCAAAATAGACCCATTGCTTAATGAAATATGGATCATAGGCCACTAATGGATATGATGAGTTCAAAAGAGATTAGAATTTATTAGGATCATAATTAATAAATTTTATATTAAATGAATGTAAAACATGATACTCATATGATAAAAGATTATTCTTTAGGTAATGAAATCAAAATTATCTTCAATCTTGACCTTGAGATCTATCTTGTATAAGGAAAAAACTTAATGGCAGAAATTTCCTTAACAGGTATCGGTGTAACACCTTGAGATTTTAGTATTGATTTCCCTTTAAATAAATATTATTTTGAATATATTGCATCACATGAAACATTGAACTAAAACAAACTAAAATTTATTTTATTTAAAATAAAATATTACAATGTAAGATAAACATTAATAAATTATGAAATAATGAAACAAAAATACAATTAAGATATTATGTTATAATAATATATAGTTTTATGTATCATGTATTATTATTATATGATGTATTTGAAAAATTAAATGAAATATTATAATATCAAAGGATTAGTAAATTTTATAATATAAAAATTTAATAGTATTTGGTAAAGATTATTTGTTATAAAAGTTATATTTTTTAATGAAATTTTTTTAAAGTGTTATTTATTTTTAATTACTCTTTTCTAAATAATGTTTTTTAATGAAATATATTGATAATATTTATAATTAAAATAAATCAACATCCCTTCAATAGTTATTACTAGGAAAATATTAAGAATAAATTCATTTATTCTTAAAAAGGTATTTAATTAAAAAAAATCCTTTTTATGAAAAATGCATTTTTATTTTAGGAAACTAAATATATTATGGTTAAATTATGATAAAATATAATTTTTATATGAATAATAGAATAAAAATAATTTAATTATTAATTTATAGGAAATATTAATAAAGAATAGTTAATATATGAAAAGTCATTTTCCTATAATAGAAACAGTTTTCATTATATTTTATACTTCCCTTTAAATGTTAAATTCATAAATTTTAGAATTTGAATTTGAAAAAATTAAATTATTATATGTATTTAGTATAATAATCTTATCTTAGTACAAGTTTTTTTTATTTTTTCTGAAAAGTTTTATTTTAGGAGAATAAGGAAAAATTATGTTTTTAAAAATACAATGAATTTCATGACATCATTAGGATATAAACATGAATTAAATTTTATGAAACCTTTTTCTTAACCAAAGATTTATTTTTATATAAAATTATATATTTAAAAATATTAATTTTAATTTACAAACATATATTCAATATTTTATAACATAAGTGATATTTTTCTCTAAAACTATTTTTAATGTGTCATATATTATTTATTTTAGAAATAATTTTTACCAATTTTATAATTTATATATAATAAAATATATTTAATATTTTGAATTATAATTTTAAATTATGTAATAAGGTTCACTTTATTTTTAGGCATAAAAATAAATTACTTAAGTAAAAATTATTTACCATGGTAAAAGACAAAATGGTAAAAGGGTTAAAAGACTGAAAACATGTCTCAAAATGAGTGGTTTAGTGAGTTTTTTACCCTAAATTATCCAACCCTCCATTATTATACACTTTTTATCCACATTCCAAGTTGAAAATGATTTCTTTTTTATATTAAGAAATTATATTTAGAAAATGATGCTATTGTAACTTATAAAAGGATCCTCCAACCACAACTTCAAATATTCAGCAAAAATTATAATTTTCCACTGTAATATGTCTTATTTACTTCCCAAATAATCTTATCACGTGTTATTTCTTTTTTTTTCTCCCTATAGATTCCGTAAATCCCCTTTAAATCAATAAGGCTTCCAAAAATAAATCAAATTATTCTACGTAAGTATTTTATCCTATATAATCATTCTTCCATTTATTCTTCTTATAGCTATTATTAAATTTATTTTACTCATTATAATATATTTACATCAATATTTTTAGTTTACTTAACTTTTTTTTATATTTATGGAATAATCATCATATATGTTTCCTCTTTTTCTTGGAAAAATGAAAACGGCATTCATGTTACATCTGGAGTACCACCTCTATGACCAACCTGTTTTATTTTTAATAACTAAATTAAATGTATAGTTAATAAGGGTTATTTAATGAATAAATATTATTTTTATAACATACTTAATATTTTTAAGGATTAATCAATGTCTACCTTCTTTTTGTTTAATGGAAAATGAAATCATCGTCCGTGTGTACGTACGGATTGCCACCTCCATGGAATGATATATATCAATTTTCATCATCACCATACATGGATTATTTTATAAATTTATATAATAAATTAAAATTATTTTTATTATATGATTAAGTTTCCATAAATGTTATATTATTCTTTAATTTATTATTAATATATAAAAATTGGTCTAAAATTATTAAAACAAACTCATTACCGATTTTGTATTCATGAATTAGGACTAAAACTCTCATGGAATGGAAATAGAAATTTATAAAAATTTATAAAACATATATCCTAGTAACTTAGATAATATAATAATTATTATTTTGGTGTCAAAAAATGGGAATTGAAATCGATATTTTAAAGCATGCACGAATTAATCAAAATCACCAACATATGATGATGAAAACAAACTATAACTAACCAATACATGTATAATAAATGATTATAATTGAATATTATTTTGGTTAATAGATATTAATAAGGCTATTAAATATTTTATTAAAATAATTATGTTTATTATACATGTGGTTAAATATATTTCATGGAATTTGGGGGTAAAATGTAAGAGTTTTCATCTCAATTTCCCTCTTGTGTGACATATTTTGTATCATAAACCTGTATTATTTTATATGGTGTATATACTACCAATTTGACATATTATATTATGATTTTATATATTCATTGTATTTAAAGTTCCATTTCATGTTCCCTATTTCAATACAACTGAATCAAAAAGTTACCAAAGTCGTAAGGGGTTTTATTGACTAAACTTCTTTTATTGAGTCATAATTATTCCACTTTGGATATGATTTTACAAGATTTTTTTATTATATCATTTGAAAATATCATATTTCCTTTCCTATTTATTTTCATATGAATTAAAATTTTAAAATTAATACGTCTTATTTTATGGAATTCTTTTTTTATAAAATTTAATGATGTTAAGAATTATTCATATCCTCACCAAATGAGCTCGTTTTCTTCTTTAGACATATCCACTATTACTATCAATGTTATACTTTAATATTTTTAAATCAAAATATGTTTTATCTATTGTGATCTTATAATTTTCATTTAACTATTTTCAAATTTAATATTTATCTATCTTTATGATTTGGTTCTCAGAAAAGGTATTTTTAATATTGAAAAGTTTTTTTCATTTCATAGTCATATATTATACATTCAAATCTAAATTTACTTTTAAAAATGATTATGTATTTTTAAAGGATTCTTTATTGAAATTTATTACAAAATAATGTTTGAAAAATTATTTATAATAACTTTTCAAAAATTATTGTTTCTAAACTACCACATAACATATTTCCTATATGAAAATGTTGAGAAATGTTTTCTAAAAACTATTTTATGTTTAACTTTTATTTACCACTTTAACTCAAAAAGATATAAATACTATAAATTTATGTTTTATAAATCACCCTATAGATTCTTTTATGAAAAAAATCTGTAGGTGATTTATTTTTTCCCATTAACCGGTCAAATTTTGAAATTATGTTATGCAATACCATTTAAAAATCATATGAAACCCATTTTTTCCAATGGTTTTTCATGATATGATGAATAATTGATATCTTATGGAATAAATATGAATGGATGTTGATATTTGAGGCCCTATATCATCCTCCAATACACTGGTTAAGGTTCTATATCTCATGAGATAAAAATGGGTCATGAGTTATGATACTGGAGTCACTAATGGGATGTGAGTTATGATGCTTGAGTCAATAATGGTTCACAAGAAGTAATACCTAAGACACCATAAAATGGTTCATGGGATTTTGATTGATGAACTAATATATAATGTTTCATTATTATTATGTTTTTTATATAGTTCCTTCTTATTTTATTTTTTCATTATATGCCAAATTTTTATGTCACATTCCAATGATTATGGTCTAGGGATCATGTTTATTATCTCACTCTCATATGTCGTGGTATATGTTTTTTCATTTGAGATTAAATGTCTTTTTATCATGTCATATGAACGAATCTTATTATTCCATGTTATTTTAGATAAGATATTTATCCCATGATCATGTTTTCTCATATTCATATGATTAAACCCTTGATGAGTGGTGATGAGTTTTTCCCTCACTAAGCATTTGATCTCACCCATTTATTATGTTTCTATTCTCCAATTTATTAATATGTGTATAACATATCATATGTGTTTTTATGGAAGTCTATTATGGTGATATTATAGAGAAATGTTCACACGTATTGTAAAATAAGTTTCTTATGTAAAAAATCCTCAAAGACACTAAACCTTCAGTTCTTGGAATTATGATATTATTTGTGATAATTTGATATTCATATCTTGTGTCACCATAGATGAAACTTTATAATAGTTATTAATAAAGGATAAAAATTCTATGTGTTAGAGTAACAACTCCCTAAGAAACCAGATGTTGAAGTAGTTCAAATGGTTAATCAAGGAGGTTCTTAGGAGAATTATGAAATAATTCACTCATGGGTATCTTAATAACTATTCTAAATATGGAAAAAAAATTATTTCCATCATTAAAAATGTCCTGAAAATCTATTAGTTTATAAAATATTTTACCATATTTTATTATTGTATTGATTTGATCATGTTATTTCTAGGTTTTGGTGTTGTATTGATAGTAAAAATGGGTAAAAGTTTAAATATAAAGAAGAAAAGTTAGTTAGAGAGTAAAATAGTGTTTCTTCAAGTAGTTAGTTAGGATCATTAAATCCTAAAGGTGTTATCAGGAAGGATCTTTAATGATTATATGGGATGAGATTATCTGGAACACTTGAAAGAGTTAGGGTAACTCCATGGACTGTCCATGTTGAGTACTCATTTTATAGAAATAATTTCTTAAATTTTTAAGGGTGTGTGATATCAACGGTATGTTTTACAAGTGTTGTAAATATATTAGAGTTTAGGATTAAGGAAATAATTTATCAAGATTATAGATTATATTTAATTTTTGTAGCTATGTGTTTCTTGATCAAGGAATTAAATTTAGAGGAAAATATTCATCTCAGATAAGACTATATAAATACATGTTTCTTCATCATATTTTACTTATACAATAAGGAAAGATGTTTATTAAAAAAGTATTATTTTGAAAAATATGAGATGATTAATTCTATGAACATGGTTTATGATTCATAAAATTCTGTAACATGCTTTGAAAAGAATATATGGATGAATTTTTTTATCAAGGATAAAAGAGTTTATCTAAATGTTTGTTAAAATATGAAGAATATAGATTCCACTACCTATCAGTGGACTGTTTTAAATAATAGTATTATTTTTAATAAAGTTATATAAACATATATAATACCATATACAATATGGATATAATAATTTATTTGTAATGAACTAACCTTGTTCAACTAGACAAGTCACCCAATAAGGTTTTTCACAAGGTGAGTTTAAAAAAACAATCAAATAGTCTCATGTGTAATCAAAGAAACAAAAGATTACATAGTGGAAGGATTAAATGACCATAAGACAAACAAAGTCAAGCCCGAAGGGCTGAAACTAAATGTTAAACAATACAATACAAAGGATAAAGCTTTATGTGACTATCTTTTTCCACCCAACTGATCTATGTCAAAGGAATCAACAACCAATAGGAGTAGGTAAACAAAAAGATTCCATTACATTTACCTGATTCCTTCAAAAACACATCTACAAACACCCAAAGGAAAAAGTAGGGTGTAAGAATAATTCCTAGTAGGATTTCACAAAAAAATCTATACAAAGTATGATATTTAAAAAATATTAGTTCCAAATTTAAAAAAAATCAATTTATAAAGTAATTTCATAAGATAAAACATTTTATAAAAAAACACTTGGTTTTTTTCATAAAATCATTTCATATTATCAAAAATAATTAATTTGACATGTGCATATTAAAAATTATGTGAGAATAACCACAACCATTCATGTATACAACAAAAGATAAACAAGTGATAGATACAACCATTAAATAAACTATCATGTGAAAAACTAAACATAAATGAAAAATACCAATATTAGGATATAACCTATGGGAATACATACTAGTCATAAAAATAATCCTAAAATAAGAATAATGTGGATCTATTAGATATTGAGTCTCAAAATTTTCTATTAATATCAGAAAACATTTAGTGGAATTACACACACTAAACTGACATGTCCATTTCCCAATGCACTCAAGGCCCCCAATGTTCCATGCTTTAAAAAAACCTTTTAAAAACCTTTTTTAAAATTTGTAAATCATTTTTTCATTGTGAAGCATCTCCGATTACAAGACTGAAAACCCATTTGTAATAAAAAACTGCCTTTAATTATTATCTTCAAAAAATAATGTGTCCATAATCTTTTTTAAATAAAATTCATTTAAAAATGTAGATCTCATAAAGAAAACCAATCGTGATATCAAATCTAACCTTTTCATAACATAAAAAAAGTAATTTAACAATAAAATAAATTTATTCAATAATTAGAAATATTGTATAGAGACACCTACCTCAAAAACAAAGAGAAATCACCATGATTTGATATCTTTATGCCCGAGGTTCAATTTAATCAAAAAGGGTTTTGAAGGCCTTCAAAATATTCTCTTAGGAACCTATAGTTTGAGAGTGAAAATTGGATGAATTGCTAGTTTGATAGAGGTTCTGGGTATTTATATCTAGTCTATAAAATAAAATACCATGACATGCCCTGAGGGACCACACCCATGACCCTGTAAACCATGTCGTAGAGATCTTTCCCACACTATAGTGATCCCGGGTAAAATTCCCTCTAGAAATCATGGTTAAGGGTGTGCACAGACCCTCTTTACCCAAGGGAGAGGCCACACCACATGCTTCCTTCTACACCACAACCCCACCATTTTTGAGGCAGATGTTATTCCACAGTAAAACACTATGCTTTAAGGGTGTCCAAATAGGCATATTATACCAAAAACCACCCCTTGATCCCTTAATACACACCAACTTAATTCATAAAATAAAGATCATGGATTATCATACATACCCCCTCTCCATGGATTATCTAACCCCAAAATGGAAGTAACTATAAAAATCCACCTCTTGAACTCTATGCCACAACCTCCTTTCCTACACTGCAACCAGTCACTCACCACATCCTAGTCTCTACCCTCCAAGGTGAATCCCCTTTTAAAAGTCTAGGGAAACTAGAAAATTGCATCTAGAACTCCTGAGAATCTTATTAAAAAATCTTAAATGTTAAAAGTGTGTGTACCAAAACCTGTAGAGTTACACAATTCTCTCCAGTATAAATGATTTAAACCCCTAAAAAGTACTCAAGATTCTAAACTCATAAAAAGATAAGTCCATTACTACCTCATTGATAATTCACTCTCCCATGTATAGGGTCTACCCTATCCACACTTCCATAGTACATTGACTAAAAGAATGATTTTACCACATAGTACCATTTCATGGTAATCCATAATCTAAAATGGTTTCTAAAACACATTTGTTTTATTCTCAAGATTGATATCCTCCCATTAAAACACATGGGAAGGACCCAGTTGATACCTCTTAAACTGGGAAACCTGAAATAAATCATTACCTGATGTCAAGTGAGATGAAAATTGAAATCGATATCCCACCTTTCTAATTAATCCAATGATCTTAAAGGGGAAAAAACCACAGTTCCATCTTACCCTACTTACCCAACCAAAGGTTTTCCAAGTGAGGTGAAGCTATGATAAAAACCTGATCACCAAACTCAAATTCAAAAAGCTGATGATGATAGTCCATGTAATATTTCTGATAACTTTGTTTCATGTCCAATATCTTCCATATCAAAGGAACCTTTTATATTGTCTCCTGAACAAAGCTCATACCAACTAAGGAATTCTCTCCCAACTCTAACTAGCTCAAGGGATATATACATGGTATCACATACAATGATTCTAAAGGAATCATCTTAATCAAAGCATGATAATTATTGTTATATGAAAATTTGATTAGAGGTAGATTCTTTTCACAAGAATAACCAAAATCAAGAACACATTCTTAAAAAATATCCTTATGAACCTGAATAGATCTATATGTCTACCCATACATATTCAGATGATATCACATGCTCAATTTTAATTGGGAACTAATCACTTCTTTTAAACCTTTCCAGAACCTATATGTGAACTATGAGTCTCTATCAAAAACAATCATGAAGGTAACCGTGTAATGTGTCACAACCTCTTGAATATATAAGTTCCCAAACTGTTCCACCTTAATTATCTCCTTGATTTGGAGGAAATGATCTGATTTTATAAGTTGATCAATGATAACCCAAATCAGATTCCTCCCACTAGGATTATATGGAAAACCAATTATGAAGAATATATAAATATCATCCCGTTTTCATACTGGAGTGGGGGAAGGTTGGGGAAAATCAGCAGGTCTATGGTGTTCCACCATAATTCTCTAACAAGGCACCATAACACAAAATCTACAATTGACTGCCTCATCCCGAACCACCAATACCAATGCCGTAGATCATGATACATCTTGGTATTCCCAAGGTGTATGGACTGACAAGACCTATTCCCTTCACCCATCAATTGCCAACATAGATATATGGTAACAACCAAACTTCTTTAGAAACATAAATCACTAACGAGAGGCTAAGACCACTCACTCTAGGTCTCCCCACCATTTAGGATTTTAATAAATAACTAGAAATCAGCGTCTGATAGCTACTTGACCTAAACTTGGTCATCTAATTATGAGTCACATTTTATCAAGGAAAAGAACACCTTCCCACCAACCTATTCCATTCCCAATCTCATCTTAGTGAACAAACTCATCAGTTACCCATCATTCAATGATTTCTTTAAGGATTGGGATGGTAATTTTTTTATCAATGCATCGATAGTGCATTTCCTTTCCTAGTAATATAATAAATATCAATATCAAAAGTTTGGATATATAGTCCATCAATTTCTTTCCCTGTATCAAGACACCCCAAATATGTACTAGAATCATCGCAAAAAACATCATAACCTGAACCTAGTTCTAGAAGAGTCATAATTGGATTTGAAGTCAACCTCAACTTCAATTCTTCAAAATAACCCTGGCATTTGATCCACTCAAAAATTAAACCTTTATGGGTTAAATATGCCATCAAATATAAAATATTGGAAAATTCTTGAATAGAGCTCCTATAATAACCTACCAAGACCTAGAAAATCCAAATCTCAAACACATTTCTATGATGATTCCCATACATTACTGCTCGAATATTTTTAGGTCCACTAATATTTCCCTCTTAGATATAAAAATCCCAAAAAAATTACCTCTTAGATTCAAAACCCACACTTGGAAATCTTACCATGTAGAATATGTTCTCTCAAGGTTCTAAGAATGATATCCAAATAATCCCGGTGCTCCTCTTCAAACTTGGAGTACACCAAAATATCATCAAAAAAACAAGACCATTAAAGAGTCCAACAACTGATTAAATATTTGATTTATCATTTCCCTAAATATTGGAGGAGTATTAGCGATATTGAATAGAACAACTAGAAAATTTTAATTCCTGTATCATATCTAAAATGATGCCTTATGTATATCCTATTCTCATACTCTCAATTGGTGGTACACCGACTGGAGTTTAATCTTTGAAAACCAATGATCCCATCTTAGTTGATCAAAGAGATAATCAATCCTTGGTAATAGATACTTATTCTTAATGTTCATTTGATTCAACTTTCAATAATCCATTAAAATTATTAGGCTCTTATCAGCATTCTTGGAAAATAGGATAGGAAACACCCAAGGAAACATACTGGGATGAATAAATCCCTTAGACTCAAGATTTACCAACTAAACTTTAAGATCCTCTAATTATGTAGGTGTCATGCGATAAGAGGGAATATAAATGGGAATCATACTTAAACGTAGTTTAATAGTGTGTTTGACCTCTCTCTTTGGTGGTAACCTTAAAAAATATTCTGGAAAGACCTCATGATATACATTCACCACTGTAAGATGTGTAATGATCAAATGAAGATCAATCACATCAAAAAACACCTTTGAAAACTAGTATGAGATCACTCCATCATAAGGTACAATAGGACCTTATCTCCCAGACCTAGAATCCCACTCACCCTAAAAGTCATGAGAGACTCCATCAGGAGATAGAAAATGCACATCATTATAATAATAATTGGTCTTTTACTTAATACCAATCATCCAATCCATGTCAATGATCAGGTTGAATATATCACAATCAAGAACCAAGAAATACCACTCCACTTTGACCTTAACTATCATCACCTAACATGTGAGACACTTGAAACCTTTTTTAGAACTCTTTCTCAAAGGTGTGGAAATATCCAACAAGAATGATATATAGATCTGAACACAATCCCAACACACCAACCAACTTTTATGATATAAAAGAATTAGTAGATCTCGTTTCAAAAAAATATAATACCATAGAGGATCAAATAAACACTATTCATCTAATAATAGTCAAGATTTCCATAGATTCCATCGATGCATACTCTAATGTGTAAAGGAATATGGTCTTAGCTCCTACCCGATCTTTATTAGTTGTAAGAACATTCCCCTTGTCATGAGGATAAAACCCACCACCCTTAGAAGCATTAGAAAAAACCTGTGAACCCTTGGTGATAGTGGATCCATATTTAATACCTTGAAACATCCTCCTATAAAAATTCATAATATCATTAGGTTAACTATAGTGATGAAAAGTCTTGGGAGCATCTGTATAGTTAGTCTTGGTATGTACGGGCTCTTTACACTGATATTAAACAACCTACTACATTCATAACAAAGACCATGAAATCAGTATCAATGAAAAATGGGTACCCTTGAATTTTCATTTCGGTCTATAAGACACACCTTTTCTAAAAACAGAAACAACCAAACACCACCTAAATCAATTTTCCTTGGTACATCTTCCTCAAATAAAGATATTTTTTTCCACCACCCTGAATGTCAAAAGCCACAAGAAAATTATCATCAACCAAATATTTACCATTGGACCCATATATCTCGAACCTTTGATCTTTTAGGTAATAATTTATAATAATCTTGGGTTCTAGGTTCACAAACTTAGTGAAAATGGTGGAATACTACAAACCCATATGCTCCCCTTTCTCTAAGTTCAGAAATTTTAGGTCTTCCCCACCTAAAACATTTTAAGAAAAAACTATTGGTTAAATATTTTCCTAAAGGAAGTCCAAGTAAGATCATCATGAAAATTATCTTGCACAATAGATTCCCACCATCCCATTTCTTGCCCTTCAATAATGTATGTGAAAAAACCGACCATAAAATCCTATAGAGTGTTAAGGAAGTGGAAGATCCTCTTAATCTATAAAATCCATTCCTCGGATTCCAGGGGTCCTTTTTTCACCACAGAATATGGGTGCATTTTGATTAGTAAATTTCAAGACATGATTCACTAATAATCGTTGGTGCCTAATACCAACTCAACCCAGTGTCTAAATGGTGAATATTACATCTTACACCAAAGAAAGTTCCACTGGGAGATTTTCCTATAGACCGTATATCACAGCTTCCTCTCTCAGATTCAAAAGAACTCTTCTTAAAGGTATTGTCTCATAAACACTAGAAAAAAACCAATTAGCGTATGAGAAACTCCAAAATCATAACACCACTTCATTAATCTATGTCAATTCCTTTAAACATTAATAATTTAAATAAATCATGGATTCTATCAAACAAATTCAACACTTAAAGAATGAATAGGTCCATTTTAAAATCCCCAAATCTAGTTTATTTAAAGATCCTCAAACACCATGTCTCATTCTTGGAAAAAAATCCTATAACACCCATGGTAACTCAAATTTAGATATGTATGTGAGTTGGTCAGGCACCCTCCCACACTTATTATCCAAATTTTGATAGTCCTAACTCCTTTATACCAAATAACATAAACCAAACCTAGGTAGTGTAATAACACTTTAGGCTGGGTATTGTACTTGATACCATTTTTTAATGAACTAGCCTTGGTAAACTAGAAAATTCACCCAATTAGGCCCTCCACGAGGTGACTATAAGAAAAACAATCAAACAGTTTCATGTGTAATGGAGGAACAAATATAGTACCTAGCATAAGAAAGATTACATAACCATGAGACAAATAAATTAAAGCCCAAAGGGATGAAGCTAAAAGTGAAACAAGATAACCAAATTTTCATGTGAAAATCAATCACCACTAAAGTGACCCACATGGAATGCATTGATGACTAAGAGAATATGGTGAACTACTTGATTCCCTTCCCTTTAACTAATACTTACAAAACTAAATCTACACAATTCCAAAAGGAAAAATTAGTGTGTGAGAACAAATCACTATATTATTTCACCAAATAATCTTTAAGATTCTAATATCAAGAAAATATTATATTTAACTTTTAAATAAATCTATTTTATAAATCAGTTCTAGAAGATAAAACATTTTATAAAACAACACATCCTTTGTTTTTTCATAAAATCCTTTCATATTTTAAAAAAATGGGTATGACAATTGTATATAATAAATATTTTTATCATAATAAAAAATTGTCTATAGATAAACCATAAGATAAAAAAGTGAACAATCTAACCATGAAATAAACCATCATGTGTAAAACCAATAATTAATGAAAAAAACAAGATTGGGATCTAACCTAGGGAAATATATACTAGACATAAAAAAATCTTAAACCAAATATAATGGGATCTAATTGATATTGAGTCCCAATATAGTATTTCAGTATCAAAAAACCTCTAGTGGCATTACACACACTAAAGTGACATGTCCATTTCCTAGTGCACCTAAGTTCTCCAATGTTCCAGGATTGAGAAAAATAATTTGAAAACCTTGTTAACAATTTATAAATAATTATTCATAGTGAAGTATATCCACATCCAATCGTGAAAACCCATTTTTATTAAAAAAACACATTTACAGATTTTATCCACATATAATAAATAAAATAACTTTAAGAACATAGATCTCATAAGTAAAATCCACCTTGATATCAAATCCAACCTTTTCATAAATTAAGACAAGGAATTTAATAATAACATCAAGTTATTCAAGAATTAGAACATTTTTATAGAGACACCAACCTCCAGAATGATGATGAATTACCATGATTTGATATGCCAAAACATAAGGGTGAATTTAATCAAAAAGTTGTTTAAATTCCATCAAAATACACTCTTGGGTACCTAAAGTTTTAGAGAGATAATTGGAAAAGGTGTTAGTTTATAGGAGGGTCTGGTTATTTATATCCATTATATAAAATAGGAAACCATGAATTAGCCTGAGGGAGAACACTATAGACTCTCAATACCACACCATAGAGATCCTTCCTATTTCATAGTGAACCCTGATCAACTTCCCTCTAGGAAAAATGACACATTTTGTGTCCAATTTATCTTTACATAGGGTTAGGACATGGAACAACCTTCTTTCCATGCTTTATCCCTACTATTGTTGAGGTAGGCACAATACCTCAACCCACCACTACACCGTAAGGGAGTCCAAATAGACAAAACAGACCAAAAAAACACCCCTTGATTCCCTATGCCATAACAAATCCCTTCATACTACAGAGCTTAGGTATTACACTAAAACCCCCATATCCATAGTGAAGCTACCCCCAAAATGGATGTAGCCCTTGAAATATACCACTAAAACTCCATGCCATAACCTATTTTCCTACACTATAGCTAGCCACTCACTATATCCTTGTTTCCACACTCCATAGTACAACCCCTTATAAAAGTTTAGGTAAACACCAAAATTACCTCCCAAACACTTGAGGCTCAAAATACCAATTATAAAACATTAAAATTGTGCACACTAATACCCATAAGACATCACATTATTTGTTAAATATCTCCAAAAAAATAAAATAAATATTATTTCCTAATAAATAGGTTTTTGTTTATCTTAGAATGAAATTATGAAGAGAATATAATGTATAAGAGGCTAGCAGAACTATCTTTGGACTTATAGAAGTTCAAAGTGTTGAATATAAAATATTAAACTAGTCATTTCATACTGAAGTATTTTAGGTTATTCTAGAAAAGATTTAAATAATTAGTTATATCAAAAATCTCAAGGTAAAAGATGCAATAGGTCCTAAATATGGAAATGACAAACATATAAATAGTAATAAGTAGATAGCAAAAGTTATTAACATCATAACATTTGATGTTGTAAAGTTTGGAATTTTGAATACTATGTTAAAAGAGTTTGATATTAGGTATAGGAATCCTAAGTATTTCCATTATTAAATCATTTTTATTTTATAGATATTACTTTCTAAATAAATTTAGTGGGAGGGTTTTATTATATGGTAATATAGAGATGTGTCATGATTACATAGAGATTTAATGGGTTTGATAAAAACCCTAAAAGTGTTGAAACATAGGGATGGTCTGGTATTATTCCATAGGTGATATTTTAAATGGATTATTATATATGTTTTTGTTAAAATATTATTAAATAATTAAATAATATAAAATTTATGAGGTTATATAAAAGGATATATACACTTCATCATACTTTCACATGGAAAACACATATATGTATATAGATATATATCTTTAAGTGAAATAATTATTGACCTCTCTAAGTAAAACTTTGAGTTATCCCTGATCAATGTTTATCATGGGTTATTATAGGTTGTGATGAAATTACAAGTTTAAAATTAGTATGATTATTTTATTAAGATACAAAATATGATCATAAGGCATAAAACAAGTTTTGTGTGTTGGATAACCCATGAAGTGTTCCCAATGGAGTGCCATGAACTATGTATTAAGTATACTAGGGGGTCATGTTTTATATTTAATCCCCATAACCAGATTTTGAATGATATATAGCATGATAAACTTCATAATTAGATACCTTTATTAATAAATCCTTAAGGATAAGAAAATAAGGGGGTGGTTGAGTGTGTTTCTGATAATGCCTTTGGTTAGATCTTAAAAAAGATGGTATTTTTCCTCTCATATGATGAGTATCAAATATGTACCCTTGATTGAGATATATTAAGTAAATTTATGGCCATACTTTTCTAGTGAATATGAAATGATTATTTACTTAGGAAATACGCATGTGATTTTCTCATCCATTAAGATGAATGACATGTGATGTGTTCATCAACATATATTGTATATAATTCAAGATTTGAGAGTATATAAGGAGTATGTATGGGATTGAAATACTCTATGTCTCATGGTAACTTGATATCTTAGATAAATTGATTATATTATTTTTCATACTTTCATATGATGTGGTTGGTGGACACAGGTATGGAGGTATATGTGTTTAATGAAGATTATATTAGATCTCTTTGTAGTTTGAGTAGCATTGATGCTTTGATAGAGGCTTATATTTACTTAAATTTATGAATTTAGTAATTTATATTTGTTTTAAATGATATAATGTCTCATGTGGTTACACTTTGTGATTTAATGAATGAGGATTTATATTTATGAAACTCAAATAAATTCTCTAAAAGTGTTTTAGAGTTTATCCATATAGATTTATGGATGTTTATTCACAAGTTATTTCATGTGATTTGACATAGAGTGAAATTGATGATAGATTTCCAAAAATGTTTTTTTATATATCCAAAATGAGTTTTGGATATGGTTTAAAATATTATCATAAATGATACGAT
The DNA here is from genome assembly GCA_963277665.1 of Viscum album. NCBI lineage: Eukaryota > Viridiplantae > Streptophyta > Magnoliopsida > Santalales > Viscaceae > Viscum > Viscum album. The sequence goes on from OY728150.1 coordinate 1,817,298,110, forward strand.
ATTAGGTGAAATGGTATAAAAGTCTATTTGACTTTATTACAATTAGAATATTGAAGTGAATATACCCGAAAGACAAATGATATCACATGATACAATATGTTATATTTTGTACCTATATCTCCTATAGTGTTTTCAGGATAAAAAATACTCACCTATGTTTCTAACAATTTCATTTAAACAAGATTAAATATTTTTATTAAATTACAATTGATTGAATTCATGATATCTTAAAGATCTATTGAGTTATTTTTAATGACTTGGATCCATATCATATAATTTTTTCAAGTCCTTGGAATAAACATTAATGATACTTAGAAATATTTATAAAGAAGTTGAGATGGACATGATTGAAGATGAGTAGTTACAGGCTACACCGGCACACCGATGTAGGGCATCAGCTAGCTGGTGTCATGATGGAAGTAGCCTAGATATAAAGGAGACCCACCAACAAATTGGTAGAGTCCCATTTTCCATACAGTAGTGAACACAGAACCAATGGACTCTAGTAAAATTCCACAGAGTAGATGATGTTAGTTCCAAAATTGAGAATGCCTTGAGGTCGACCAACAATAACCTAGTAGATGCTAGTAGGTATCCAGTGCCACCAAAGTATCTAGTCCAAGTCTACATTTATTATGGTAAAAAAACCATTATGGTAGTCTTATGTATCTTAATAGACCTTGGTTAAATACAAAAGGTTACTACTCCACTTGGAGACTGTAAAAGGAATCTATTGGCTTATCAGAATATTACCTTGGTTTATAATCACTCCCAATGATGATCTCAAGATTGTATTTTAACTAAATTAATAGAATTATCTTTTCCTCCCTAATAAACAATCTCAATCTCTAAAGGCACTCAATATTTCTCTTAGTTTCTCATTCTAAATTTTATTCATCCATCAAATAGATTTATGAGTGACTTTTTAGAGAGTTTTCAAAAAATAAGACCATTATACTATCATCATCTTTCTACATTAGGTTCTCACTCTGAAAAAGTTAGGGATGGGTTCCTTGCCTACCAGAGAAGATCAAGAGGGTTTCCACAAACCAAAATTGTGAGGTATGTGTTTTTTGGTCACCATTACGATCAAGGGACTAATTTTATTTACCTCTATGGTTGAGATGTGGAGACATATGGGATCACATTGAGCTATTACCAAAATCCATATAAATTGTGTTTTATCTATATTTACTTTACACATTCCACCATTATGTATCAATTTTAATAATTTAATAAATTTTATTTTATTATTTCCACTCTTAATTTTGGTATTAAATTTTTAACTCAAATCTAATTTATCAACCATCTCTCAATTGATTTATCTCTTTAATATTTTTTTGTATCAAGACCATTTTATTTTAAATTGTTCCTTTAACTTTTTCTTTTATTTTTTAAAGGAAATTCACCTCCTCCTTCCATATTTTCTCTAACGAAAATTCTGTCATAGAGTATGATAAACATATGGAAAAGGATTATTTTACACACCTAGGTATATCACATTATATTATATATAGATATCATATAAATTTTTCTTTGGAAAATAGTATTATATGACATATGTTAATCATAGTTCCACGAATTATAGAGTATGATTCATTTATTACTACTATGATTCACTTAAGGTGGTAGAATTTCATGTATTTCATGTTTTATTCTCCCTTAATTATTAGATATCATTGATTAAACATAACACATGGGAGAATTCATGAATGGATGAATATTTAATCATGCATTTAATAATAAATGAGTAAATATTATGATAAATATGGAATGTACCAAGAGATATATAATGTGTCTTAGACATGTGTTATATCTGTAGAACTCCTCGATAAAGTCTTTAGCTGATACTATCTCCCTCTCAAAGCTTTCTTCTTTCATCCCCTGATTCTACTTGAGAGATTAGAATATTATAGAGGATAGGGAGGTCTAAACTAAAATATTTGGGTGATTAAGTACAACTCATGGATACACCACAAAATTAAGAGTCTAATGGATGTTCCTTATGATCCTCATCAATCAAAGATCAAAGGGAATAACATCAGGGAACTCTAGTGTAAGGAAAAAGTTAATCACTTATAGTTTATAATGTTTCAGTTTCAAAGTCATTTTCACAACCCAACATTTATTTTTAAAATTTATTTACCATTTTTTATTTGAATTATGGGATTTTCCTAATTGTTTTTTCAATTTTCTATGTTTAGTATATTCCTCATGTTTATCACTAACCATGTGGATCCCATGCGGATGAACAACAGTTTTAACAGAATGGTTTCTCACATCTGGTGTATAGTTAGTCAAAATGTTTTGACCAACCTTACAACATCCGGGTGTGCCTCTTGAGAGGTGCATAGTTGGCACATGGTTTATTAAACTATGTGACCAAACCATGTGTTTTCTTAGATTTTGAAAAAAAATATAAAAATTTTAAAACAAAAATTAAAAGAAAATCCAAATATTATTCCTCACACACCTCCCCCTCCCCCTTTGGTTCATGACACACCCCATCTTGAAAGGATCCTTCATGTGTGCCTCCTCCCTCTCCATATCTCAATTGTTCCTCTTTAAATATCACCCAAATATTCAAGGTTGGGGTTTTTATCCCTCTCCCCCCCCCTATATTTTCTTGTTATTTATTCTCTCCTTCACTTCAGGGGTTTCTTGGCCAAAACCTAGCTATACTAGGTGTTTTTATTATGTTTGTTTGGTTCCTAGGTATTGTGAATCCTAATTTGAAACCCATTATATAAATATTCATTGAAGGTAGTGAATTTTAAACACTTTATGACTTGATTCTTGATTTTTATGGTAGGTTTCCACTTGAATGTAACATTAAATTTAATAACTACAATTGATTGTGTTTTAAACTAATATTTGGAATACCTAATGGTCGTATTAAATATGGAGAGGGGTGTTTAAAGATAAAATCAATGTTATCTTTATTTTCACTTCAATGTCAAAGGTTTTTTCTCAAACTAGAATCAATGATTTGTAAAATTAATCAATCCCAAAGAGTGTTTATTAAATTTTCCAAACATTTTTAATTAATCTATTGTTGATCTTGAAAGTTTTTTTGGTCTTTAAAGTAAAGGCTAAGTAGTCCTTTAGTATATATTGTAATTTAAAGTGTTTCTTGGAGTGCCAAGAGATGACAATATGTTTTAAAATTATTTTCAAATAAAAATATAACGGTTAAAATTTGATTATAATGCTTGGGTGGTTATGCACACATACATAGGAACACATATGAATATATATATATATGTGTGTGTGTATAAAAATTCACATGAGGACAAGTGAATTTGTACAAAATGAGTTGAAATTCTGTGTGTGTAAATATAAAGATGTGTGTAATTGTATATGGGAATAACACAAAGGGAAGCTTTTTAATTTATATTTATATTTAAACTTGGTTTCCAAGTAAAATTTTTAGTGGATTTTCTTAAATTAAATTATGAGCCTCTTTTAGTACCTTCAAAGTAGGTGGTTCTGTATCACACAATCATTTGATAATTTAAAAATGTTTTCTTTAGTTATGAAGGCTTTATAAAATTGCATTGATGTATGAAATGGTGTTTTGAGGGCCATGAGAATGTATTTTTATGTTTGAAAGGTGTTTTTACCTTGTATTCAAGTGGTAATTAGGTTAATGAAAAGAGGAATAACACATGGAAATATTGGTATCTTAGGTGGGAAGACTAGGACAAGTACGCTTAGAAAATATATACCCTCTCAAGCCTTTAGACTGTTTTATAACACTAACAAAAACATATGATGGTGTGGATATTTTTTTCTTTAGAACTTTGGATTCATCCTATTTAGAAAATCGTTTATAGGGATGGACTTTTATGTTTTGATTTCATAGAGTATGAAGATCCTAGGATGAGACCTAACCTTAGTATCCTAGGGGCTTCCCATTATTCTTGATCTCTGTATCTATTTTTTCTAATTTCTTTTCAAAGTAAATAAATCATTTAATTTATGTTGTGTGAAATGTTTATTTCAAATAAATTTTTCTCCTATTTAATATTTAAAATGAATTTTTTATTAAAAATGCATATCCCTCCTCACTTGAAAAGTATACTGTTATTGAAAAAATGAGAATCATTACTTGGTTTCTAAATAAAAGAAGGAATCATACATACTTTTATAATTTTATTTCAATATAGAATGTAATGGATATTTTATTTTAAGATTATGCATGGGGTGTGGTTTCATTTGGAATTCCTACTAGGTTTTTTATCTCATTCCTCTCAATATCATTTCAGTTTTAAGTTCTCCTTCTTCTATTGATCGCTCATTGAGCGTTTATTAGTAGTGGATGGGGACTTCTGTAGTCACATAGAGGTATGTTTATTATTTAATTTGTTTTATTTTATATTTTATTTATCAAATTAACAACTTAGTATTTTACTAATTTTTACATATGGAGGGTATCTATATCTGCTTGTGGTCAAAGTAAAGGTATATGGTGGTGAATTTTTTTGTGTTTGTGAATTATAAGTGATGGAGACCCGGGATGAGTAGAGGGATTGTTCGCTTATTTTTTCTGAATTTATATTTTATTGTTTCTTTATATATTTCTATATATTTTATTTTGAATGGATTTATAACTTAATAATGGGCCATACATGTTCTTTATGACGTTATTGAACTATGTTTATTGTGATAAATTGTTCCCTATTAGTTCACATTGTCTCTTAGCCCTAGTTTTGAGCCTTCAGGAATTAAGAACACCCATCAGTCTTTGTTATAGACCATTTCTAACATCTGATGGAGGGGTCACTTAAGTTTATTCATGAAAAAATAGCATGAGAGAACCCTTTTTTATTTGTGAAGAAATGGTTTCTTGGAGTTAGGATTGCCAAATCTTGGGAGGTAGGTCGTGGGTGGGTGAATTATCACAACCAGTCACAAAGAATCCTGAGTTTCCAAATGATGTTGGGATTTGAATTTTTATTTTGAGTTTTATTTTTGATTATTTATTTCTATATTTTTCTATGGATTATTTTATTTTTAGAATTATGATGGTATTATATAGATTTATTAATTATTTTCCATGTTTTGGGGGAGAAATAAGAGGTGAACCGATGGTTCTTGGTGATCATTGATGGATTGGAAAAATATTTGAAGATCAAGTACATGGTTTAGCATAAATCCCTATAATTATTGTGTGAATACCACATTTTCAACTAATCCATGTATCCAAGTCATTCATGGTTACTAGACTTTTTTGAAATTTTATGTTGATCTCCATTTAATCTAATTTATTTCAGGTTATGTGTGGATGTTATTTATATTGGTTTGGATGAAATTTCATAATGTAAGTTTAATTTTTAAAAGGTTATATTTAAATTAAAAAAATTTAATAATAAAGAGGATTTCTAAAAATGAATGAAAGTTGTCTTGGAGTTTGGAAATTAAATTTTAAGGGTAAAAAGTGGGGTTTCAAAAATTGAGAGGTTGTTTTCTTATAATAATTAAAGTGGAATCAATGTTTAAAAGTTGGTGAATGTTTTTAGAAAATAACTTGGAATGTTATACACTGGTTTTTAAAGTGTTATTTTAAGATTTAAAATCAAAATCATGTAATTATTAAAACAGTTTTTTAAAAGAACATTATGGCCTTTATTAATTTTATATCCTTGGTTAATGTGTAAATTTTTTTCCATTTTATTGTTACTTTGTAAGTGAAATGTTATAGGGTTTGGTGTTCTGGAAAATGGAGAATGTTTTATTAGTGATGATATTGGGTTTAAATGTTTTTTAAATAGTGTTTTGAAATTTTTACTAAATTTTGGGGTTTTGAAATTATTTTTAAGAAATATCTTGAAATTTTAAATAGTAGAAGTTGTGATATTGTTTAGTGGTCATCTCTATTTCATTGTAATTTTTTAGGTTACGATCTGTTTCCGATTGGGTTGATTTGAGTTGGTTTATGTTGAAGATGTTTTTTATTTCATTTTTATTTTAAGTCTTCCTATTAGGACAGTACCTTAGGCTAGTGTCCCTCTTGGATTTGGTGATCCCTTTTAGTGATATATTTTACTTAGTTATTAGGAAATTAATCATGTTTGGTTTTTTTGATGTCATTGAGGTCTTTATTATGATCCAATTATAGATAGTCTTAGAATAAATTGGAGGTTTTGTGTGTTTTTGGATTGATGATTCTTTAGGTATTTAGGTGGTTTCTCGTGTGTGAAATGTTGTTTCAACCAGTTTATTGGGTTTTACATGCTACTTTTACCCTTGATGTCTCTCATAATCTATGTATTTTAGTAATAATGTGATGATCATTGACTTGGGTTTTGGATAGGTTGAGTATGGTAAGGGAAAACCCTAGATGCAATAGTTGAGGGTACTCCCTAGCAAGTGTAGGTTTGAATTGTTGGATTCTCCCAAGCTGGTGACTTGGATTTGAGATCCTTGGTCACGCTTCCCCTACTAAAGAACCATAGTGGAATCCCATGTTGTTTTGGTGAGCCATGTACATGTATGTAACCCCCAACTTTTCCCTCTTACTTCTATTTTGGAGAAGGTGATGAGAGATTCAGTGGTATATATTTTGGATTAATGGGATTTTAGGCATTCCTTTCTCTTCCCTTTATTCCTTTACTTGTGATTCATCTTTCTTTCTCATTGTTTTCATTTATTTTTTATTGGTGTTTTGGGAATTTAGAGTGCCTTAATGGAGTGGTAATGATTGTTTGGGTGAGATTATGGATGTGTCTGGGATCGAGTGTCCCAGTTAGGATCTCTTTGGTTAAAATCTTGATATTTATCTTATGGTAATCCATTAATATGTTCTTATTTATGTGATCCAATATATTAGTTCATTCTTAATTGGTGGGGAGACCCACAATGGACCACTTCCACTTGATCTTATCTAGATTTGGTTTAGTGTGATTATGATTTCTGGTCCATGGACAATTGTAGATTTGGAGGGTTAAATGTTTGATATAATTATAAATTTTGTATTAATTGAGGTATTTTATTGAGTTATTTTTGTGGTAAGAGTGTGTCATTATTGGTGGTGTCCCTTTCCCTATTTTTTGAACCACCTTGCTAGTGGTATCCTTAAATTATGTGGACTTCCATTTTGGATCATAGTTTTCAAGTTTTTCCTTTAAATTTTAAGGTGTGACTTTTTTGGTGATAAGAGTCATATCAAGGTTGGTGGTTTCATTGGATTTAGTGTGAATTTAGTCTGTTTTGGAGATCATGTTTTAGTTTGATCCTTTTTAATTGATCAAGTCGCAATGATGTTTTCTTTATATTGAACATGGTAATTGTGACATACCTTGAATTTAGTGAATTTATGGGGGAAGAAAGTATTTATAGTAGGGATAATTGAAACACTTATACCTTTATTTCTATAAATAATTAATTTAAAATATCTCTTTGAATTCATGGTTGTTACTATTTAAATTTTTGGAATTTTTAATCTTCAATACATGTTGTACAATTAGGCCACATAGTTAGTAATGACCATGTAGATCCCTTGTAGATGAATAGTGGTTTTAACAAAACAGTTTCACATGGTTTGTGTATAGTTAGTCAAACCATGTGACTTCTGGGTGTGCCTCTTTATGGGTGCATTGTTGGTGCATTATTTATTAAACATTGTGTCTAAAATATGTGATATTCCCATATATAACAAAAATTATAAAAAAATAAAAAACTAGTTTTAAAAAAACATATACTAAATTTCACATCCCCCCCCTCTCCCCCTGGATTGCAATGAACCCTGTTCTGAAGGTCACCCTCATAAATGCCTCACTACCCTTTATATCTCCTATTTTCCTTATTGAAACTCATTTGGATATTCATGGATTGGGTTTCTATCCCTCTTCACCTCCTCCTTCCTCTCTTCTTATTATTTCTTCTCTTCTTCACTTTATAGGGTTCTTGGACGAACCTTATCTATATGGGGTTTTAATTATTATTTTATGTTGGTTCATAGGGCCCATGTGTCCCGATTTAAAACCTTTTCTAGCAGGATTCATTAAAGGTGATGACTTTTAGACCCTTTGTAACTTTATTCAATCTTTTTGAGGTAGGTTTCCCACTGTATTTACCTATAAATTTATTAAATATGATTCCTTGTGTTTTAAAATAGTATTTTCTATACCTAATGGTAATATTAAATATGGATAAGGGGTGTTTGGATAGAAAATTAAGGTTTACTTTATTTTCACATCAATTCTAAGAATTTTTCTCAAATTGAAAGCATAGATTAAATTTATATTAACTAATTTTTTCCTAAATAATGTTTTTTAAATTTCACAAACAAATTTAATAAAGGGAATTTTAAATTTCAAAGTTTTTTTTGTCTTTTATGTAGAGGCTAAGTGGCTATTTGAGTAACTGTTTTCATTTCAAGTGTTTCTTATAAATAAATAAATATGAATACATTTTTTAAAATTATATTCAAATAAAAAGATGAGGGTTTAAAATATCATATGATTATTGAGTAGTTATGCACACATGCATAGGGACACACACACACACACACACACACACACACATATATATATATATATATAAATATATTCAAATGAGGATGTGTGAATTTTTAAAACATGATTTTAATGTGTGTGTGTGTAATTGCATATAGGCATAACACAAATGGAAACTTTTGAATGTAAATTGGTATTGAAACTTTGTTTGCAAGTAATATTTTTAGTGGATTTACAAAATTCAATTATGAGGCTCGTTTGGCACCTCCAAAGTAGGTGGTTCTGCATCACATAATTTTTTTGGTGAATTAACTAATGTTTTCTTTATTTCTAAATGATTTATAAAATTGTTTTTATGTATGAAATGGTGTTTTGAGGGTTACTTTCATGTGTTTTTAAATTTTCAAGGTGTGTTTCATTTGTATTAAAGTGGTACTTAGCTTAACATAAACGGGAATAACACATGGGAACCTTGGGTGCTTAGGTGGGTAGACTAGGAAAAGTATGATAAGAAAAGTTACACCCTCCCAAGCCTTTATATTATGAAAAAACTCTAACTAAGTTAAATGATGATGTGGAAATGGTTACCATTGGAACTTTGGATTCATCCTCTCTAGTGAATCCAGTATGGTAATGGTATTGTATAGATCAACCACTGAGAGTATGGGGATACTAGGATAAGACCTAACCTAAGTATTCTAGGGACCAATTATTATTCTTGATATATTTATTTACCTTTTCTAATTTCTTTTCAAAGTAAATAAAACATTAATTTTTTGTTATGTGATATATTTATTTCAAACCAATGTTTCATATTAGTTAATATTAAAAATTAATGTTTTATTAAAAATGAATATCCCTCCTCTCTTAAAAAGAATACTATTTTTGAAAAGATTGAGAATCATTACTTGATTTCTAAAAAAAACTAAAACCGTACACACTTTTATAATTGTATTTAAAATTACCATGTAATGGATATTTTAATTAAATATTATGCATGGGGTGTGGTCTCATTTAGAATTACTTATGGGCCTTCAAGATCATGCTTATCTATATTTTTTCATTTTCAAGTTATAGTTCTTCACTTGACTTCTCATTGAGAATTTATTAGAAATGCATGGTGTTATTTATATTCACATTGAGTTATATATATTTGATGTTTTATTTGTTTTATTTTATCTTTTCTTTAGTGAATATTCCACTTAAGATTTTACTGCTCTCTACGAATGGAGGGTAGCTATATGTTCTTGAGGAGACCCAAGAATTTCATTCTTAAATATTATATATTATCAAATGAATATTCATTATATATCATTATGATACATTCTAAAATTTTAATAGTTTAGTGTCTTTGGAAATGTTGATAAATAAATAAACTGATATATAAAAGACCTACATAATCTCCCATTAATTTCTTCAAAACAAGAACACATATTAGCAATATCATACTTAAAACCTTTCATCTCATCCCAAGTAAAAGAAAACATAATAAATAGTGAGCTCATGTGATTAGTAAGGGTAAAAAAGGTATATTTTAATGATCATTTAGTTATAACATTATCAAAATGGTACGAGAATATGTGGTTAATATTTTAAAATCACACTCAAAAATTAATATATCATGATCATGAGTCATGGAATACATTTTAGTAGTTCATAAGACATGAATCATAAATAATTCAAAGAAAATGATCCATGAGAGCATATCATTTTTATAATATCATGTCCTAAAAGAGTGTAATAAAGTATTGAATAATCATAATCATAGAAATATTATGTCAAGGATACCCTCCAATACATTCATCACAGTTTAGTATTAGTCTAACCACTTGTGTACCTACTTAATGTTTTGGATAACCTCCTGCGTAACCTCTTTTTAGCTTGGGATAGCCACTCGTACAAAAATTGAGCTTATAAAACATTAATATTTATCCAATGCATTGGAGGGATATTATGGACCCACCCATTTCATAATCATAATTCTTTTATATGTATTCCACATGATCATGAAAATATTTATCATTTCACCATAGATTAACCCATGGAAAAAAGATAATGGCTTTTATCAATATTTCATCATCATATTCATAAAACACACATATATAGAATAAATATGGTTTCATAGGATCATATTATTAATGAAACAAAATTAACATCAAAATATGTTATCATAAATGAAAAATTATTTTAAAAGATCATTAGAACATTTCTTAAGGAAAATATGATTTTTTTTTATTTTGAAATCACTTAGTTAAAATATAAATAATTCTAAACTATTGAGGAAAAATATTTATTTGAAAATTACCATGGAAATTTTAAAATTAATTTTCAAAGAAAATATTAATTATAATGGTGGGAAAATTATTTCATCTGGTATATTTTAAAATAATTATTTTGTTCACACCTATAGTAAAAAGTACCATGTTCCGAAAATAAAGGAAATTTACTTTTTATAAAAATCAAAAAAAATAAACCATGGGTAAAAAACATAATTATTTTATATATAATATTAAAAACATTCCTGAAAATATTTTAATGAAAATATAGACATATATGAAAATGATTCATGACCGAAGATAGAAATAAAGTCAGTTTTTCTTAAAAACAATATTTCGGTATCTTGAGTACTTAGAGAGATAAAAATGAAATGAAAAAATTTAATATCCATAAATAACTATAGAATGATAAAATTCATGATATTTTGAAATATATATCATATAATTTCATATTTTTAAATTTATTCAAAAACACCCTTGATAAAAATGAGATTGTAACATAAAACTGTTAACTAAAGTTTGGAGTGATTCGTTAGCACTCTTACCTCGTATATAATAAATTTAAATTTATAATAATTTTATAAAAATCATATTCATACTTATAATACCATACATGGTTTAATTATAATATCTTATCATTTATTCGTTAACAATTATTTTTTAAAATCACTGTTCTGGGTGGTAATTGTTTTATTTTTCATAAAAGTTTCGGTCTGGTATTTTGATCCTTGTACTTTGATCATGGTTCCATAATATACATAATATTAGTAATGATAAAAATATAATCTATATATATATATTCATTATATACATATTTATAACCATCCATAAAATTTATATAAATAAAAATTAATTACACCATTCATGGAGATGATAGTCTGTATGTATGCATGAACATTGATTTTTCATTTTATAATCAAAAAAAGAAAGAAATGTAAATAATATTTTATCATTAAAGAATCATAATTATATCATAAATATAATATATATTTATTAAATCCAAAAAATTTAATAAAAAATGTGATGCGGCGATAGAAAATGAATCATATCGCTATGTGGTGGTGGCAGTCCACACTTACGCACGAACGATACTTTCATATTCTATTTGATAGAAAATAGGTGGATAAATATTATTAAATTATCATAATAACATCCCAATATATTTATGATACTATATTTATCATTTTATTTTGTATAAACAAGTTTATAAAATGTGGAAGAAGAAATAAAATTGAAAGAGCTTGGTTAAGATTTATGCATCCTCTTTGAGAGACCTCTTTAAGAGTACACCACATCCTTGAAATATTGGTCTTAGAAGAATAACATTTGATATATGATAAATTTAATGATAATAAAATGTTATTATTTTTGGTATAGGATGATATATAATGATAAAAATTCATTAATAGGGGTGGAGAATAGGTTCTCTTTTATAAGTGAGGGAGAGGACACACATCAAATTACTTAAAAATTTAAATAATATAATATCATTTTATTGTGAAAGTGGGTCAAAATGGTAAATAATTATAATTAACGATAATAAGTTCAAAATATATTCAAACAATAATAATTATACAAGTTCATGTGGCAATATAACCCATCTATATTATTTTAACCCCCGGTAAACCCATTTTAATCGTAATCGTGGTAACAAATTATTATTGTTTTTACTATTCTTTGTGACAAAAAATGAAAGTGGACTCATTAAAAAAATTATAAATGGTGATTCAAAATATTTAATATATTTTATAAAATTAAATTTATTTAATTGGTACAAATTAATTTTAAAATAAGCTCACAAAACACAATGAATATTTTTTAGAAAAATGTATTTTTAAGCATAAAACTAAATTTACTTTTATTTATTACCTCATAAAAAACATAAAATGAAAGTAAATTTTTTTAATAAATATATAATCTATAAATTTCATTAAAACAATTAATAAATATAATATTAATTTATTTTATTTTGATAAAAAACATTTCATGCATAAAAACGAGTTTTAGAAAAATGTATTTCTAAGCCCAAAATGAACTTATACTAAAATAAAGTATAATTATGAATCTTATGTAATTAATTATATAATAATTAGAATTATGTAAATTTAATATTGAATTAAAAACATAATTAAACTTTAAATTTTTTTAATTTAATGAAAATAAATAACATTTTTACAAAATATGGTATTTTTTCTCTATTCACTAAAAAATAAATATTTTTTGAAAAATACTAAAAATTCACTCTAAGATAATATTGAAATGATTATTTAAATAATTATGTTAATTTCCTAAAATAAAATTTCAAAAAATTATATAAATTAATTATAATGTTTGTTCACAAAATGCTTCAAAAACCATTTTTGATGAAAATTTATTTTTGAATCATAAAATGAATTTTCTAAAAATTAATATCTTATTTAATATTAATTAACCAATATTTTTTCATTATAAAAATCATTTATACATATTTTTTATAATTTTTTTATTACTATTCATACCTATGAATTTAAAGGCTTGTTTATAACTGTATACTATATCATGATTCATTCAGACTTAGGGTTGTGTGTAAAGAAAGCTATCAAATACTTAAAGTTTATTTCAAAGGAAATACATATAAAATCTAGGTGTGTTATATTCTGAACCCCTTAAAAATAATTTTTTTCTTAAAATTACATCACTCTGATAAAAAAAATGAGGATATATATGCTTCCTCTCATCCTTATGTTCCAATGTAGGTTCCTCGAATTCTCAATTCAACCAGAGAACTTTAACCTGGTGAGTAGTCTTGCTATTTATCACTTTATCTATTTGATACTATATTTATACAAGTTTTTATTAATAAAAAATATCATTCTCTAGTGGTATGACCACTAGGTTAAGTACATGTGAAGGATTAGGTATTCACTTCTTCCGGAGAGACACATGGAACACATTGTGAACTTGAGAAAGGTTTGGTGAAAGCACCACGTGATAAGTTATAGTCCCTACTCAATCAAAAATCATGAAGGTACTAATATACCTATGTATTAGTTTTCCTTTATCCCAAATCTCATAACCTTATTCTATAAATAAATTCACAAGAATAACTTCTCAACAACTTTGAATTATATATCTCACTAATGATTATCAACATAACTTTTCAGTAAAATTTGATCTGCCTTATTGTGATACTAAATTGATCTAACCTTATTTTCTATTTCTTAATACAAATATTGTTTGAATAGATCTATTTCTTAAAATTCATCCCAGTTTTTTTGATTTATGTGCTTATTTCCATAGAGGGATTCATAAGAAGCCATCTGAATGCTCGACTGAAAGTTATTTTTATAAGAGAATTTGACTATAGGAAGGTGTTGATCCTGGCCACCTTTAAAATATATATAATATTATCTTTGTATATCATATAGGTTTATAATGGTTATCTTAGACTGAATATCTATATTAGGATGATAGGTAGTATTGAAATGTAACTCTATATTGAGAGCTTCTTCAAGACTTCACCAAAACTTCAAGGTAAACCTCATATCTCGATAAAATATAATAGAATTTGGTAATCCATGCAACCCTACCACTTACATAATGTATATGTCACACCTTTATCCACAAATATAATTCATCCATAACTTTAATGAAAATATTTATGATGCTAACTCCAAATCATGGGTTGGGTAATTTTTCTCATTTACCATCAATTTTTATGAGGCATAAGTTTTCTATTGGAGTTGGTTATTTATAACTAACTTTCCTAGTACTTTATTACATGTTTTATTAATATAGTTTGTTTATAACATTATTATTTTCATTAAAAATGACATTTATATGTGATAATTTCTTAATAATGCTTGTCTCACTAACAGGTCATAATAGTTCTCCACTATGATGAGAACATGGAGGTGCCACAATATTATTATTGAATATAGTTTTTTGGATGGATTATATTGTATTATGGGACATATATGATATACTATATTATGTTTGGGGGTCATAATATATTGATACACCTTCTTAGTGTGTTTTCCCTTGGTAATCTCTAGGAGAGGGGGTTATGAGAACAGAACCATTAAAAGGAAATCCACATTTCCACGTGTCGTTGGATTTAGCTATAGGAGTACATGTGTATTGATCCTTATAATTTAAGATTATAATTAATGGGTATCATGAATAATTTACTTTTTAATTTTTAGGAAAACTATGATGACATATTATCCTGGTGAGGTAGAAAACATTGGGCGCATTACAAGTTATATTATATTAATGGATAGTGTGAGAAATTATTTATCCCTTCTGTCCCATGAAAGAAGTTAATATCTCAGTCCCTTTGATTGGAATGGAATTTCCTGCATAAATCCATGTCCATGGTTTTTTGTGGGTGAGTTTTTTTTATAAATTAAAAGAAAGATACATTGAGAATATAGTTTGATGGCACTGAAATACAACCCTCTTGATCAGAGATGTTATGATAAATAGATCATATTACAAAATAAATGTTCATATTAAGTTGGATTTCATTGTGATGTTAACTTCTTTATCTATGGGTGCCTTGTCATGTTGTTAGATTCTAACCTTATACTTTATGTGGTTATGCCTAATTCTGTTGAGAAAGAGGCCCAGTGGGTCACAAGCTAAGTGTATTTTAAATCTTAGTTAAATTCAAGTATTAAATTTCACAAGTTAGAATAAATAATATTTATTCACATTTGGTTGATTTCCATAATTTAATGAAAAGTAATTTGAAAGAATAAGTGATTTAAATAAAAATAATAAACAATTATTTTAATGTTTGGAAAATATAATATTTATTATAGAATAATGAAGTATATTTATTTGTTAAATAAATAGTCACTATTCAATGTTTGATAAATACTAAGGAGGAAAAGTGGACTAAGCTTAATGGTCCAATTAGAAATAATATAAATGATATTTGTTTATATATTATCAAAGGTGCTTCAAATTTCATGATATTAATAATAATATTATTATTATTATTATACATGGGAAAAATTAATAATTATAAAGATGAAAAGGGTAGAGTGTGTAATATTTCAACCCTAAACCATTCATAATAAATATATAACTATACCACTTTCCAATAAATAATTATCATGCAAGACAAATAGAGTGAGACTCTCTCAAGCCCTAGGGAGAGATCAATATATCTAGAGTGTTATCCTATCCTCCTCTCTCAATTAAAAACAAGATAATCAAGATATATTTCTCCCACAATAATAATTATTCTTTGATCAATCAGGAACAATGAAGGAAATCAGGATCATCCATGCTAGCACATGATGATTCTATAATGATGTTTAGAAATTGTGGTGCACATGTGTATCACTACAAGATAAATTCTATAATTGGATATTATAGCATAAAAATTATATAAATATATATAGTAAACCATGTCATCAATGGAGAGATAATTAGAAGTTAAAGTAATTCTAAATCTATTAATAAATTAATTATAAATTACATGTGAAGATCCTCATATTCTAGTTCTAATGTTTTAATCTTGTAATGTAATCTATGGTTTTCACTGGGCATTATATTTTAATCATGTGTGGAAATGATTAAGTGTACATTAAGGCTAAAATCCATATTGGTCATACCATCCAATGCACTTCCACTATGTATGGAAACTATAAGTGGTATCAAGAAGGTCACATGTTTAATTTAAAATTATTTATTATTTATTGATTTTTTTCATGTGTTTGAATTTTCTTTTATTTATATCAATTAATTTTAATATCCAAGCATTTTTGTCTCCTCACTTCTTTATTCTCATTAACATAAACACTATATAGATGAAGTTTAAAAATTAAGAAGTATTCAATGAAAAATTTCTAGAGGTTCTAAGGGCACTGTCTGAAAAAAAATGGTTTACAATTCCCATATACATGTTGTGTAGTTTTTGTTTTCACGTCGATATCACTCTTGATAAAGCCATATCCTATGAAAATCCTAGTCTTTATTAAACATTAAATTGTGATTTATTATATAGGAATTAACATAATACAACTGATAAAATTAATAAGTACAGTGTATTTGAGTAATTAGGTATATTTAATAACATCTTAAAATAGGGGATATACATCAAAATTATTGTAAACTTACTTAACATACTAATAATTTTCCATCATTCTTAAAACTACATGGGATAACCTGGGGTTATACATAAGAAAGGGGTGAGTTATAAAATCCCAATAAATAAATAAAAAAAGAATAAAATAAATAAAGTATTGTATGTTAGACAATAGGAATTTCAATGGGATATAAAAGGGTTAAGAATCATAAATATGAACAATGAGGCATGATGTAACATGATAACATAAAGTCAGTATGGGAATGTGGAAAAAACTTTGAACATTACATCATAAACATAAGTCACGGTAAACCACCAAGAAATCATAACAAAATGTGATTAGGATAACCTCCCAAGTACCATACATGGAATCTCATGAGAAAAAACCATTACCCAATACATTGGAGCGCTATCTGGATACACCCATCATAATCATATTATTTACATGCATAAGTGTGCCACATAAATCATATAATATAAGAACATATTTCATCACATTTAATCCCATAATTAAGTATTTTGGGTTACATAAATATAAGTCCACAAAAAATTAATAATATATACAACTAGGTTAATACCCTTGAGTGGAAATGGGTATCGGTATACACCTCACTTAAGTTTGGCATGGAAACTCGTAGTGACATTTCGGAAATGTAACGACGATGCATGAAGAATCTTAAAATGGTTCAATAAGAGAGAAAGGGTTATATCATCACTTTAAAGTCAAAATAACATTATTAGGACTATTTGAGAATATAATAAAACATAAAAAATTGGGAATTCATAGGTGTAATATAAGGAGGGTTTTTGAATAAAAACATGGCATGGAAAAATTATAGGATAATTTTTGATAGCATAAAGGGGGTACATAATGAATAATGGGAGGGATTAATGAGAGTTAAAGGGATAAATAATCACCTAAAATCATAAGATAAGTAATATATATGGGTAAAATAATATCCCATCAATAGGAATTGTAATAAAAATTTCATTATATAAATAATGTTCTTGAATAAAGATGAGAAAGAGAGGATTCCTTACTAAATTTCAACTAGTAATGGATTAGGTAAATTATATAATGAGAGGGGATTAATTATATCAAATTATTAGAATATAAATTTATAATTATAGGTATCTTTATAAATTCATTAAAATATAAAAATTGATATTAAAAAGGCTAATTATAAATAAAGTGCTTGAATGGAAAAGATGAGAGAGAAGTCCCTTACCTTGAGAGGGTGAATCCAAAAGCTTGGGAGGTGTTTTTTGAGAGCTTTGGGGAACCATTTTAGGACTTTAGAGAGGGTATTGAAGAGTAATAATGTGAAATAAGGTTTTTTTAGTAAATATTAATGGGATCTTACGTAACTTTATATAGGAAAAGGGAGGGGAGTTCTTTATTATTTTCCAAACATAGGTTTTGGACTCTATATAATAAATTAATCAAAACCACAAACCTTACCATGGTTTTTGACCTTGTTTAATTCCAAATATAAGTGTTTTTATTTATTTTATAAGTCCAATGGCATAAAACAATAAAATATTTCCCTTGGTGATGTGTAGGTGAGTCATGTTTACAAAGAATTGATTTTAAAACCTTAAAATATAAGATAGGTTTTGGTGGACTCATAAAGGCTTTATAAAATTAATAAAATAACCTAAAAATATATTATTTTGAAGTGGAATTATATATTTAGTCATTTATACCCTTTATATAATTTATTACATCATTTTGGGTCATTATGATGTCATAATACACACTGTATATTTAAACCATATTTAGTTTTTAACTGAAAATTCGATTATCTCAGAAAATTTTAAAAAAATTATTATTGGGAAATTTCAATATGTTTATTCCAAAAATTATATTTATTTTATAAAAAAAATTATAAATATTTTAATTTTAAATTTTAAAACAATAATCAATATTTATTGGGAAATGCTAGTTTTTTCGACAATAAACGTTTTTTAACCCTTATAAGAATAACATTTGTCTTCCTAAAATTTATATTATAATTTATTTTTAATAAATATTATTTAATTTTATTATTTTTTTTAATATATCATTTATTTATAAAATTTAAAAATTCATAAAAAAATAATTTCCTAATTGAAATTACATATTAAACAAAAAACATTTTCTGTTTCAGCGTATCAAAATCAAAAATCATTTAAAAAATAATAATAATAAGAAGTAAATATGACCATTATTATTTAGGAAATAGAATATATATATAAATATATATAATCATATTATTAGGGTCTTGATACATATACTATTATTACACCAGCAAAATTCCCTAAGGGTAAGGTGCGAGATGGTGAGATTTTCATGGGGTGGTTCGATGTGCATGGTTTGGGTCATGATCTTGATGATATTGATCTTATCCCGTAAATGGTTTCTCTAATTATTTAATTGGTGGATATTTGGTTGTCCTTATTCAAGGGAAAATAACAAAGATTTTATCTCCCTTTTAGGCTTCGATAAATGGTCTTCATAGGGTATGATCCTTCTAGTTGAGACCATTACTTATTTTATCTATGTCAATTGAATTTATCAAAAAAATTTATTTATAATAATTATATGATCACTATTAAATACATATATTATCAATGATTATGATGTTTAATTTTCTTTTAAATATGATAAGATATAATATAACCAAATAATTTCACGTGTTTTCTATAACTATAATAGGGTATTTAATTCAACTACAAAGGGAATATTATTTATAAAGGTTTGGGTTGTTATAATATTCCACCCTTCAAAAAATTATCCCTTGAAATTTTCATTTAATACAATAAAATATATGAGGGTAATTTTATTTCATCATCTCCTCTAGTTCTCATGTTTCTTCTTCAAACATGTGGTTTCTCCATAACATTTTGACCAGGTGCATTTTTTTATTTCAAAGAACTTTCTCTCCATGATATATAATCTTCATTGGTTTCTCCTCATATAAAATATCATTATCCATTGATAACACATTTGGATTTAGTATATGTGAGGGTTCTAGTTTATACTTCCTCAATAGGGACACAAAGAACACATCATGTACTTGAGATAAGTTTGGTGGGAGTGTTAGTCGATATGCCACCACTCTAATGGAATAAATGATCTCAAATAGAGTAATGTATATTGGAATAATATTTTCCTTCTTCCCAAATCTCATGAATTTATAACATGGAGATATTAATAGTAATATATTTTCTCCAACCTCAAACTATAGTTCTCAATGACTATTGTCATCATAGCTCTTATTTAGACTCTGATCAGCCCTTATGTTCTTCTGAATGATCTTGAACTTTTCAACCATTTGCTTAACCATTTAAGGACCCAATAGTTTATTTTCACCAAATACATCCTAGAATATAGGTGTTCTACACCTATTTCTATAGAGTACTTAATAGGGATCCATTTGGATGCTTGAATAGAAAATATTATTCTATGAAAACTTGACCATAGGAATATGTTGATTCTATCCTCTTTTAAAGTTCATAGATCATGATCTCAACATTTCCTCAAGTTTTTGTATTGTCCATTCAAATTGGAAATTAGTTTGAGGGTGATAATATGTGACAAAGTTAAAAACGATATTTAGAGAATATTAGATACTCTTAAAGAACATAGAGGTAAATGTTTGGTCTCAATTAGATATAATTAATATTGGTGTTCCACGAAACCTCATAAATACTCTAACATGTATCCCTACAAGTTTATTGAGTGATAATTCCTCTAGGATTATAATTAAGAGAGAATTATTTGGAAGAAGATCCACCAAAACCAATATATCATTATTTCCTATTGATTTCTTTGGAAGACCAAGTGATGAATCCCATTGTTATGTTTTCCCAGTTTCATGTAGGTATGGGAAATGGCTGCATTATCCCCTTGGATATTTCCTTTCATCATTAACTTGCTGACATACAAGTCACCTTGATGTATATTCCATGATCTCAGCAAAAGTGCTCTCAGAAATCTTGATTCATATTTGTGCTCCCTAGATGGATGGAGATGGTCGAGCTATGAGAATCATCCAAAAGCCCATTATTTAACCCAAGATTTGATGGTATACATAGTCATGACCCAAATCTTACAACTTCTTCTTAATTAATTTTGAACTCTAAGGATTTCCTTTTTCTTATAGTTTAAACCTTCTTCTAAATATCCACAACATATCTTTTATCATCCTTTATCTTCTTCAGAAGGGATGGTTGAACAATCATTTATGAAAGGATTAATTATGTGACTTCCTTCATGATTCTCATGTCTATACTTTTTAAGTCTAAGAATATTAGATCCTTTTCAATTCTCATCAATGATAAAATTGATGGATACTTTCTACTCAGATCTTCTTCCACTTAATTTCTTTCCCAGGATATTAGTGGATTGAGAATTAATATTCTTTAATTAGCTTTAACCAACCTCACTGGTGTATATTCAATTATTTCTACGTGAATATATACTTTATTCTCTTATGATTTGTATATATTTCACACTTATTCCTAAATAAATAATGATTCCATATTTTCAACATGAAGATCACTACAACCAACTCCAGATCATGTATTGCGTAGTTTTGTTCTTGAACTTTAAATTGCCTTGTGACATTGGATATAACATTTTCATTATCTATTAGCGCACATCCCAAGACCTTCTTAGAAGAATTTTTGTGTACTATGAAAATTTCCCCACTTGTGGGTAGCTTAATAACATGTGTGGTGATAAGCCTCTTTTTCAACATCTTGAATCTATATTCACATTAATTATTCCAAATAAAGTCGAATTCATTCTAAGTTAGCTTAGATTTATGGTTTTATAATCATGAGAAATAATCACAAATTGAAGATATTACCCAACTAATCCAAGGAAAATATGGATTTCAGTCATAGTGGTTAGTCTTGGAAATCCTTCAATTGACTCTGTTTTTAAGGGTCCACATATATCTCTTTTACGATGATGACATGCCCAATGAATGTTAGTTGGTCTAGTTATAAGTTCGATTGAGAACTAAACTACTTATTTAGGAGGGAGACTGGAAAATTATTCAGGAAACACATCAGTGTATTCCCTCACAGTGGGAATATATTCAAAGATGATATTTTCCTTAGTCTCAATCATTTAATGTAGATATTATTTCTCATATGGAAATAATATCCATGCTTGAGATGATGATACTAAAAAATATTCATCCTCTTCCTTTCACTTGTATATAATTAAAGGGTGATTCATGTTACATAGGGTGAATTCCTTCTCCCAACAATTTATGTTGGATTTATAAAAAACCATTCGATAACTAGGATAAAAAGGAATTAAACTAAAGGGATACTTATACTATTTTTAAAAAGTGCATTCCCACAAACATCAATATATGATACAATAATCATAGATATTTTTCCTGATGTTATCAAATCATTTCAGGTGGGGACTCAATGTTCTTATAAAACATAAGAGATATTATAATAGGATATGAATTGAAATACAACATGGAACACACTAATATGAAGTATAGGTTACATATACATAATTCATTATAATCCATATCATCATAGAACTTGCCTTGATCATTTAGTCTTGGATATTTTTGGTGATCATCATGTTTGTTAGACCTTAGAATAGAGAATTGGCTTGGATAATGCCCAACTTCTCAAATTTATGACATAAAACTATATATGGTACCTTATATTGAACTTTATTCCCATATATAATGTTGTTAACTTTTCATGGAAATTCACTACTTTATGACCTAATTTTCACACTTAAAACATCTCCCAATTTCTATATGACATTTACCTGGTTGCATCTTTAAAAAAAATGCACAAAGGAAATTAGGACTTTTTCCTTCAACACCTTTATAAAATGAAATTAATTGAGATGTTTTCCTCCTCTTATATGAAATATTTTTTCATTAAACTATTTTATAGTTGTTACCCATGATTTTTGATAGCAGGTTTGGAATAATCACAAGATGTCTTACTTGAACTCCCGTCATGTTATTCATCTCATTTGGGTAGTCATCACATTTACCATCACATTGGTAATTGACATGGTTCATACTATTTCAATCCATTAACTAGAATAAATGGAAAATTATGGATGGGTACTTTTAAACTGTTAAACGTAAAAATAGGAATCCAATGAAATTCATTCCTTAAATTAAGAATTCCTAGGCATTTATCTAAGTTATTCAAGATCAATTTCCTAAAATAGACTCCTATGGATATTTTTTTTCCTTTATAATAGCTTGTAATGAAATTGTAAATTTACCAAATAATATCCCCTGGGACTATCAAACTATGTGTTTATTAAGTTCTTTTGTCATGCACTAGGTGACCATCAAGTCCACCTCAATCACCCTTTTTAGAATTATTACCCCTAGGTACCACTATGTTAGAGCCACATCCAATTATAGTATCCATACATGAATCTATTTTCTTGGAAATAATTTAATATATACTTCACCAAAATTTAGGGATGTTTTATTATATCTAATCTTATCCCTAATTCTTTCTCTATAGTTTTCTAATCCTAATCCCAAAAATAATGAAAATTTCCTTTGATACCAACTATGAAAACCCTAGTATTTATTACACATTAAATCATGATTTATTACATAGTATTACACATATTACAACCCAGAAGATTTATAAGTCAAGTGTATTTGGGTAATTAGGTATATTATATAACATCTTAAAATAGTGGGGGTACATATACATTATTAAAAACTTCCTTAACATACTCCTAATTTTCCATTGTTCTTAAAATTGCATGAGATAACCTGGGGGCGTACATAAGAAAGGGGTGATCTATAAAGCTCAGTAAGGGAATAAACAAAGCATAAAGTTAATAAAGTATTAAATGATAGACAATAGGTATTCTAATGGGACATAAAAGGGGTGAGAATTATAAACATGAACAATGAGGCATGATGTATCATGATAACCTAAAGGTAACATGGAAATGTGGCAATAATCTTAAACATGAAATCATAAGAATAAGTCAAGTTTAAACACCAAGACATCATAACATAATGTGCTTAGGATAACCTATCATGAACTATACATATAATCTCATGAGACAAAAACATTACCCGATGAATTAGAGTGTTATCTTGGTGCACCCATCATAATCCTATCATGTACATGAATAAGTGTTCCATATATATCATATAACATAAAAACATATTTCATCACATTTAATACCACAATTAAGGATTTATGGTTACATAAATGGAAGTACCCAATCAATTAATTATAGTTACAACTAGGTTAATACCCTTTATTGGAAATGGGAAAGGGTATACAACTCACAAATGTTTGGCATGGAAAATCATAGTGACATTTAGACAACACAACGATGGTATATGAACAATCATAAAATGGATCAATGAGAGATAAAGAGGGTATATCATCACTTGGAAGTAAAAAAAGTAAATTTTGAAGGATATGTAAGAACATAATACAACATGAAAATTTTGGAATTAATAGGACTAATATAAGTAGGGTTCTTGAATAAAAACTTAGCATGGAAAAATTTTAGGATAATTTCAGCAGTGTAATGAGAATATATAATGAATCACGGGAAGGATTAATGAGATTTAAAGGGATAAATCATCAATTTTAAATAACTTAATTAATAGGGATGTATAAAATAATATCCCATAAACAGTTATTGGAAGAAAAATTGCATTACATGAATAAGGTTCTTGAATAAAGAGAAGAAACAGAGGATACCTTGCTAAATTTCAACATAGTAACATCTGTGGTAAATGTTATAATGAGAAGGGATAAATGATATAACATTACTAGGAAATAAATTATAAAGTAAAATGGATATTTATAAAATCATTAAAACATAACCAATTTAGATTCAAAAGGATAATTACAAAGAAGGTTCTTAAATGGAAAAGAACAGAGAGAAATCCCTTACCTTGAGAGGGTGATTCCAAAAGTATGGGATGAGCTTCTTGTGATCTTAGGGGAAACTTAGGATGAATTTAGAGAGTGTATAAAATATTAAGGATGTTATCCAAGGTTTTTAGTGAATAGTAATTGGATATTGGGTGGGTTTATATATGAAAAGATAGGGGAGTTCTTAATTATTTCCCAAACATAGGTTTTGAAATCTACATAATAAATTAATAAAAACCAAAAACCGTCCCATGGGGTTTCTCATGGTTTATGAAAAAGAGAATTTAATTATTTATTTTATAATTATAATGTTTTGAATAAATAAAATATAACCCCTGGTGATGTGGAAACAAGTCATGTTTATAAATAATTGATTTTAAAACCTTAAAATATAATATAGGTTTTGGAGGATTCATAAAGGCATTATAAAATTAATAAAATAACATAAAAAATACATTATCTTAAAGGGGAAACATATATTTGGTCATGTATACACTTTATATAATTTATCACATCACTTTTGAGTCATTATAATGTCATAATACGCACTGTATATTTATACCATATTTATTTTTTACCAAAATATTTGAATCTCTTTAAAAAAATTACAAAAAATTCACTATTGTATAATTTTAACATGTTGATTCAAAAAATAATATTAATTTTATCAAAATAATCCTATAAATATTTGAATTTTTACTTTTAAAACAAGAATTGACATTTATTTAGAAATGTTAGTTTTTTCGACAATAACAGTTTTCGAACCCTTGTAAAATTAAATTTGTCTTCGTAAAAATTATATTGTCATATATATATAATAAATATTATTTAATTTTATTATTTTTTTAATATATCATTTATTTTTAAAATTCACCAATTCATGAAAAAGGAATATTTTAATTGGAATTGCATATTACATGAAAATACAATTTATATTTTATCATATCAAAATTAAAATCATTTAAAAATAAAAAAAATAATAAGTAAATATAACCATAAGTATTTTGAAAATACAATATACATATTCATATTATTAGGGTCTTGATACATATCCCTTTATTATACTAGTAAACTCTATGAGGGTAAGGTGTATGGTGGGGAGATTTTCATGGGGTGGTTTGAGTCAAGATTTGATGAGTTGGAACTTCTCCCATAAATGGTTTTACTCATAATTTAGTAGTTGGATATTGGATTGGTATTGGTAAAGGAAAAATCATAGTGATTTTATATCCATCATAAGCTCCAATAAATGGTATTTATAGGGTACGATCCTACTTTTCGAGACCATCACTTCCTTTTCAATGTTAATTAGATTTTTCAAAACCCTATATTTATACTAATCATATGATCATTTTTAAATGGATATATCATTAATGGTTATGATTATTAATGGTATTTTAAATCTGGTTGGATATAATAAAACCAAATAAGTGCATATGTTTTCTATTACCATGATAGAGAATTTAATTCAATCAAAAAGGTAATTTTATTTAAAAAGATTCAGGTAATTAAAGATCTGATAACATAAATTCTAAAACTCAAATAAGGTAGATTAACATGAGTATCTAGATAGAATGACACATTTCTTATTGAACTACTGGTTGTGTAACCATTGTACAGGAAGTGTAGTCCCTATTTTATTACTTTTGAGAGCATGGGGTGTTCCAAGTGTGGACTACTACGAAACACACTTTTAACAGTGCTAAAAATGATGTTTTTTAGTTCTTAAAAGTACTGAATACCTAAGAGATATTAAATTACCTTAGCTTTTATTAGCGCCTGAACATTTTTTGGTAAAGGACTCTTTTATTAGCGCTTTTTAGAAGTGCTGATAATGGTTATCTTTATCATTGATTTTCATTAAGTACTGATAAAGGGTACTTTTATCAACACTAAATGAAGTTCTTATAATGTGACCATTTATCAGTGATTTTTGTATCACTAATAATGGATATTCGAGCTGCTACACATTTGTATCCCTATAAAAGCCATGTTATAGCCCTATAAAATCAAACCTGATTAGAAGACATAAAAAGGTATATAAATATAAAACAAATATATGAGAAAATATAGAATTTAATTGAAATAAAATTTATAATACAAATAAAATTAAAAAACTATATTATTGACATTTAAAACATTGGTTTGTATAATTACACAAATAAGTAAAAATTATCACAAACATTCAAAAACAATAATTTTCCTTTATCTTTGGTCTTAATCCCCAGTCATGCTATTAGTTTCTAATAAAACTACCACATATTGATCAAAATAATTCACCTATATAATAAAAAAATTCTTATGATAGTAATACTTGTAAATAAATAAATTAAACACAGAGAAATTTTAAAAATAAGAACATATACTTTGAGTCATATCAGGCACAATGTGTATCGTATTACAGTGAAGATAATTCCTACATGTCACCAATGAATTATGTATTTTTTTCCTAAAGTTTCAAAACCATTGAAATTTATTTTTTTGGTTTTAAGTATGTCACTTGTCTTTTTTTAATGTCAATTTTAAATAAAAATACACACTTGGAGGCATACTGGTCACACTATGCATCAGATTGAGGTGAAGTTGATTACTACACACCAAAAATGACTTATGGATCATTGAAATAAAGTATCAAAACAATATAAATTTTCCTTCTCAATTTTGATTATGTCATTTTTGTTTTTTTCTAAAATGTAATTTTAAAATGAAAAAATTCCCTTTGAGTCATACCAGTTATATCGTGCATCAGTTTAATGTGATGATGATTCTAACACATAAAAAATTACATATGAATAATTTTCCTAAATTATTAAAAATAATTATAGTTCTTTTTCTTGGTATTCATTGAGTGACACATGTTTTGATCTAAAATGTCAATTTTAAACTAATAACAGACATTTTGAGTCCTACCAGAAACACTGTGTATTATATTGATGTGATATTGATTCCAAAACATAAAAAATGGCTTATGATTTTTTTTACTAAAGTATAAAAACAATACAAATTTTTTTTCTTAATTTTGAGTATGTGACTTGTCCTTTTTTACTAAAATTAATGCCGATTTTAAATAAAAAGACACATTTGGAGTCATATAGATTACAAAGTGTGCCGGATTGAGGTGTAGCTGATTCATACATGTTAAAAATGACATATGGATCATTTTAATAATGTATAAAAACAATCCAAATGTGTTTTATTTGTTTTGATTATGTCACAAGGGTTTTTTACTAAAATGTCATTTTAAAATGGAACCACACACTTTGAGACATACTAATAACAACTTGTGTGGGTTTTACATAAGTATAATTATTACACATAAAAAATGAATTATGAGTCATTTTAATAAATTATCAAGTCAACCTAAGAACATTTTCCCATCTTTCAGTGAGTAACACTCATTTTGAACTAAAATGTCAATTTTAAACTGATAACAAACACTTTAAGTCATTCTGGGAACACAATGTATCAAATTGAGGAGATATTTATTCTTATACATCAAAAATTACTTATATATTATTTTAATAAAGTATAAAAACAATAAAAATGTTTTTTTATCACTTTAGAGAATTTCACTCTTCTTTTTTACTAAAATGTCATTTTAAACTGAAAACAGTCATTTTGAGCCATAATGGTCACATTGTGTGTCAGTTTGAAATGAGACTATTTCATACCTATAAAAAATAAATTATTAATCAGTTTACTTAATTATAAACACAATTGATGTTTTTTTCTTGGTTTTCAGTGAGTGACACACATTTTGAACTAAAATGTCACTTTTAAACTAATAACAGACACTTTGAATTAGACCGGTCACATCATGTGTCAGTTTGATGTGAAACTAATTCCTACACATAAAAAATGACTTATGAATCATTTTAAAAAATTATCAATATAATTGGAGGGTTTTTTCTTAGTTTTCTATGATTGACACACATTTTGAACTAAAATATCAATTTTAAACTAAAAGTAGACCCTTTTAGTCATATCGGGCACACCATGTATTGGATTAAGGAGAGGTTGATTCCTACATGTCAAAAATTACTAATGAATTATTTTCTAAAGTATAACAAAAATATGAATACATTTTCTTAGTTTTGAGTATGTCACTTGTGTTTTTTACTAAAATGTCATTTTAAACTAGAAACCCAAAATTCGAGTCATACCATTCACTTCGTGTTTCATCTTAATGTGATAATAATTACTATAGATCAAAAATTACTTATGAATAATTTTCCTCAATTATCAAGACAATCTAATAATTTTTTATCTATTTTTAGTGAGTGACGCTCATTTTCAGCTAAAATGTAAATTTTAAACTGATAACAAACACTTTGAGTCATACTAGGCACACCGTGTATTGGATTTAGTGAAGATAATCCATACAAATCAAAAATAACTTTTTGATAATTTTCCTAAAGAATCAAAATAATGAAAATTAATTTTCTTTATTTTGAGTATGTAACTTGAATTTTTACTAAAATTAATGTCAATTTTAAATAAAAAGACACACTTTGAGTCATACTAGTCGCACCATGTGTCAGATTGAGCTGTGATTGATTCTTAAACATCAAAAATGACTTATGGATAATTTTACTAGATTATTAACATAATATTCAGGTGTTTTACCAATTTTGATTATGTCATTTTTTTAAACTAAAATGTAAATCATAAACAAAAAACTTATAGTTCGAGTCAAACCAAGCACACTATGTATCGGACTGAGGTGTGGATGATTTAGCACGTGGTGTGTGTTTTTCTTTAAACCTTCTACAAAAATACATAAAAGAGATGACATATTCCATTTGGATTGAAGAGGAAACCCTATGCAACCTAAAATACTTCATGTTTCAGACAGTATGGGGTTTCCTCTTCCATCCAAATAAAACATGTTCTCTCTTTTCTGGCTTAATACACATAGTTGAAAGAAAAATATGACTTCCCAAAAGATATGTGAACAAAACTAAATAAGTATTAGATAAAAATGATAAGGAAATTAACTTAAAAATATTAGATAAAATGATGAAAAAATAAACTAAATAGGTAGTATAAATTTACCATTTCATGATGTTTATATACATTCTTGACCCATTTTTTTATTTCTACTATCTCAGTCATTTCCTTGAAGTCTGATATCTCACAGGAATGAGCATCTTAAAACAAACCTATAATGCCCAGACCCTAGTTACCTAGAGTCGATGCATTATTACATAACTTTGGCATGATCACAAGGGATCAAATCTGAAAAGACCGGTCAGTTTAGTGTCCTTGGAAGTACTAGATACATACATAAGTTTTACATTATATTATGAAATGAAAAAAAACATTGTGTCTCTTTTGAACACATTCATATCCTTTATATTATCACTACAAGTCAGTCATAATATACTTCTAGCATCTTGGGAAAAATAAAACATAGAAAGGGGTGAGATTAGGTGCTCAGTAAGGATAACAATATAGTAGAAACTTTCATAAATAAGAATAATGATTTAAGGAAATGTATAAGACTAAACCACAAGACTTTTAAACATAAACTACATCATAATATGGAAAAGATAAATCAAATAATTCCATTTACATATACACATAGATATTATACTAGTTGAATAATCACATGTAATACCAATAGCCAATTTCATAATGTTGGAATGCATTATTCCAGACAACGTAACCACATAGTCAAGGCCTCATGCCAAGAATAAAAATAAGATTTTGTCAAGTCCAGGTGCTAAGACACTAGTTTTCCTCATGAGACCTACTGATGCATTGAGGAGCTATAGCGAGCTCCACCCGTCACTTACTAAGTCCAATGCATTCCTCGTATAAAAAGGTTGAAACATAACATAAACATTCACATTAAAACTAGCATAAGAAATGTTAATACTTTAACCATAAACCATGAGTGGTATAAAAATAATACATCCATAATAAAATATATGACAAAACCTTCAATACAATATGGAATATTTTATCATAATAAATCAACTTCTAACAAATGTAAAATCCATTAAAGGATGTTGAAATAGATGAAATCAAAAAAAATTGAGAGAAATATCTCTTTATATTTTGATATAATTTAAAAGTAACATAATTATAAAAAGAAATTTATTTTGAAAAAACTCTTATAATCTTGTAAGGGAAGCTTTTAAGATATTATAACGGTTGAAAATATCTGCACCTGTCATATACGTTAAAAAACATTCTTACCTTAATTTTTCAAAAAGGTCATAAAGTATCTTGTTTGGAAAATGACAGAAATATTCCTTTATAAAAAATTTATGAAAAGTAAAAAAAGGGTATAAATTACTTTAACTCATAGTATAGAAAATAGTAAAAATGTTTTGAAATACATTTACAAGAAATACGGATGTGGATGATAAAGAGTTCCCACTAGATACTCACGTATAAACAACCTCGAATAATGAAGAGATTGTAGAATTAACCCTTACCTTATAATTTTCCATGGTCAAGGGTACGTTATCCTCTGGTATAATAGTTAAATGATTATTATTAAATTATACAAAAAATCACATACATAAATATTATATTATATATGATCTTCTAATATTGCTTTGTTAATAATATTTCTATAGTATCATTGTTTCGGGTGTTAACTAATTCATTTTCACTTATATTATTTGTTACGTAAGTCATGTTTATTATGGATAGGATGTATTTGATTCATATCTATAATGATATTAAGTTCTTAAATATTATTTTTAATCATAAAATGAAAATTATTCTTGAATGGTTGTGATGGGGAATGAATCTCGTTGCGTTTGTGGAGACGGTAATCCGTGTGTATGCTCGAGTGACAATTTCATTATATTGATGGTGAAATAGTATGTAATTGGATGGTATATCATAAAAAAAAATAATTAACATGTTATATTTATTATTTACATCATTTATACTCATTATTATACTCATCCAAATAATGATGTTTTGAATGTTAAACTACACCACGGTGTGGAGACGGTAGTGTGTACGTACGCACGTATGGTAACTTGTCATTCATAGGATGGATAGAATAATGAATATGGTTATAAAATATTTATAATAAAATAAAATTATGTATAAGTTACTAGAGTAATTATTTTTGGTATGGAAAAAACAAATAAAGATGAATTGGAAGAAGAAAAGAACTTTGAAAGAGGTGGTGAAATTATTACCTCTTCTTCGGGTGCTTCCTTTTGATTTGATCAAAAGGGCTCCTTAGGTTAGATTATAATAAAATTAAGGACTCTAAGTTTAATTGAGGGTATTTGGGAGGATATTTGAGCTAGGTTTGGCCGAGCCAAATGGCTTTAGAGGTGTAATTTTGAGAGAAGGGGAAGTACCCTTTTATAAGAGAGGTGTGGGTCACTTTAGGAAAAGCTTGAAATATTAATTTATTATACAATAATATTTAGTTTATAATGGCCCCAAAAAAATTATTTTGAGTATAATGTGGTTATGTTTTGAAAAAATATCAACCAGTAGGTTTTATAAATGTTTAGGTCACCATATTAAAATTATCTTTTAGATTTAACTCTTTGTTAAAATAGTTTAACTTTTACCATGTATTCTTGTATTATTTTAATAAATGGTTAATAAACATACTATAAAAAGCCAATAGAACCCAAAGTGGTTAATTATTTACATATATAACCTTATCTAAGTCCTTTGTCTGAACCTTATATTTTTAGGAATATTATATCATTCAATAATAAAGCATTTGTTTTAAAAACTCATTTACGTCAATTTTGACACTATTTGGTATTTTGTTTTTGTGAAAGTCTTAACAACTTTATCACTTCTAAAAAAATTTATTTAATCAACCCTAACATGTCATATTAACATATAAAATTCGTTTAATACATCAAAAGTCTCAGTTTACAATTATATTAATATTTATAATATCAATTGGTTTAATCTTTCAATAATAAGATAATTAATGCATCATCATTGTGTCATAAATAAATTTAATTATTTAATATCTAAAAATTATAAATAAAATACCATTATTTAGGAAATATTTTTATCTTTCTAATGAATATTTATATTCTAATTTATCTTACATATAACCCTATATTAAAAATGTTTTATTTATTAAACTTTGAATTTAACACTTTTAACTCTTCTTTAAATAAAATAATAATAAATGTCCTAATCTAATAAAAGTGGACCAAAAGGATCATATTTTATTTATAAGATTTTTTTTGGTCGAAATAAAATTATCCAATTTAATTAGGACATGTGTTAGGGTAATTATAATATCATTTTTACCTTTAATTGCCCAATTTACTTTTAACCGTGGTAAATAAAATTCAAAAGTTACTATTCATTAAAAAATTATTTTAATCCTATTGATCCACATTTTATTTACTTATGTTAACTGTGTATCTTTAATTTTTGAAATTCAATTCATAGAATCAGTAAAATTATGTTTTATGCAAATTTACTAATGTTCCTAGAAGGTGGGTAAAAGATGTTAAAAAGTTCAATAAAAGTTTATACATCTAATATTATTATAAAATGACTAAAATGAATTAAATTGAACATATATAGGTATTATGTATCTATTTTTACATAAAATAAATTTAAATAAATAAATAAATATTTATATAAATAGTCGGTTTTAAACAATAACGTAGTGTTTTTCACTATTCATCAAAAATTGAAAGTTTTCGGAAAAATACCAAAAATTCACCCTAAGCTAATTTTGATATTCTAAATCCAAAAATGAAGTCCATTTTAAAAAATAAAATTTATAAAATTTCAAAAAGTGGGTATTATTATTCATAACGGCTAGTTAGATTGGTCATGGTGTGCTAGAACTCGAAGTTGCATACAGTGCAAGTTATTGTATTATTCAAAGAGAAAAGTACCATGGAAGCTTAGGGTGTTACATTCTTCCATCCTTCAAATAATTTATTCCTCAAAATTTCTAGAATAATACTGCATAAAAAGATTCAGGTGGTTCTTCATTATAAGTTCCTTGGGTTCCCACGTCGCCTCTTCCATCTTATGGTTTCTCCATTAAACTTTTACCAGACAAGTTGTTCGGTTTCTCAACACTTGTTCTCTGGTATCAAGAATCTTGAAATTATGTTCACAATAAGACAGACCAGGTTCTAGTTCTATTTCTTTATAGATGAGTACATGTGTTGGGTCAGGCATTTATTTTCTCAATATTGATATATGGAACACATCATGAACTTTGGAGAGGCTTGGAGGCATTTCCAAATGGTAATCTACAAATCCAATTCATTATAGAATTTCAAAAGGTGTGATGTACCTAGGACTTAATTTACCCTTTTTTCTAAATCACACAACACCCTTCCATGGAGATACCTTTAAGAAAACATGATCTACTACATGAAATTCCAAATCCTTTCTTCAGTTATCGACATAGCTCTTTTTCCTACATTGAGCTGCTTTGATGTGGGTTTGGATAATCTTCACCTTTTCCATTTTTTCCTCAACATGTTCTGGGCCTACGAGTTTTCTTTCACCAACATCATCCCAACAAGTTGGTGTGCGACATCTCTTTTCATATAATTCTTCATATGGTGCTATCTGAATACTTGAATGGAAGCTATTTTTATAATAAAATTATACCACAGGTAAATATTAATCCCACATACCTTGGAAGTCAAGTGAGAAAGATATCAACATTTATTCTAAGGTTTAAATAGTCTTTTATGATTGTCCATCAGTTTGAGGGTGGTAGTCAGTGCTCAAGCGAAGTTTAGTATCTAGGGCCTTTTGAAGAGTTTTCCATAATATTGATATAAAATGAGGATCACGGTCAGAAAAAATTGATAGGGGTACTCCATGAAGTCTTACAAATTTATTAATATATAGTATTGTTAAATGTTCAAGTGGTAAATCTTCTCTTATAGCAGGAAAATTTGATGACTTGGTAAGGAGATAAAAAATGACCCATATTGAATCATTCCATCGAGGAGTATTTGGTAGCCCCATGACAAAGTCCATCATAATATCATCCCATTTACACTCAAGTATGGGAATAGGTCACATGATTCTTCCAGGATGTTGTCTTCCATCCTTAACCTGTTGAAAAACCATACATCTTGACACATAATCAACAGTCTCCCTCTTCATGTTGTCCTACAAAAAATGTTCCTTCAAATATATATACATATTAGTGATACCAGGGTGTATAGAGAAATTGGAGCTATGAGAATCGTCCAAAAATTCCCATTTTAGATCAGGTATGTCAGGGACACAAAGTCACTTCCCAAATTTCAAAATATCATCTTCATATACAAAGTTGATCAATCTCCCATCGTTCACAGCTTTATTTTTTTCGAAACTCCTCATCATCAGTTTGAGAAATTGTTATCCTTTCTATTAAAGATGGTTTGGAAACCATTTGAAAAATTATTGATCTTTCACCTTCCATGATTATTCCCATATAATCTTTACTAGATCCATGAACATAGGATCCCTTTCAAATATCATCTTGTTTAGAACTCCATAATACTTTCTTCTCAAAGCATCTTCCACCATATTTGACTTCCTCGGGTGGTAGTACATAGTGAAATCATAATCCATTAGTATTTCAATCCATCGTCTTTGCCTCATGTTTATTTCTTTCTATTAGAAAATATACTTCAAACTCTTTTGATCAGTATATATCTCACATTTTTCACCATAGATATAGTGTCTCCATATCTTCAATGCAAAGATTATAGCTAATAACTCAAGATCATGAGTGGGATAGTTTTTTTCATTAACTTCTAGCTTCCATGATGCATAGGAAATAACTCTATCATTCTGTATAAGGACACAAAAATGTCCTTTCTTTGAAGCATCACTATAAATAACAAAACCATCATTCCCCGATGGTAGAGTCAAGATAAGATAATTGACTAATATTCTCTTCAGTTCTTCAAAACATTCTTCACACTATTTTTTCCAAACTAATTTAACCCCTTTACGTGTGAACTTGGTTAATGGGTTATCCAATCAGGAAAAATTCTAGAAGAAACGCAGATAATAACCTACTAAACCAATAAAACTGTGTACCTCAGTTATACTCGTTGGTGTTGGCCATTTTTTGTATTTCTATTTTCATAGAAGGACAAATAGAGATTTCATCCTTAGAGATAACATGGATAAGAAAATAAATCTTCTAAATCCAGAATTAATACTTGTTAAACCTCCCATATAATTCATTTCTTCTGAGGGTTTTTAGAATAGTGCACAATTGATTTTCATGATCTTCATAGATTTTGTATTAAACCAATATATCTTCAATAAATACCACTACAATGTCATCAAAATATTCCTTATAAACTTTATTTATTAGATTCATGAAGACCGAGGGTGCATTAGTCAGTCCAAAAGGCATTACTGTAAACTCATAATGCCCATACCTGGTTCGAAATTCTATTTTCGGAATGTCTTCATTCTTCACACACAACTTATGATATCTAGATCGAAGGTCGATCTTTGAAAATTATTGATCTCCATAAAGTTGATCAAATAAATCATCAATGCGAGGTAGGGGATACTTGTTCTTTATTTTTATAGCATTGATCTCCCTGTAGTCAATGCACAACCTCATAGATCCATATTTCTTTTTAACAAAAAGAACATGGGATCCCCATGGAGAAACACTAGGGTGAATAAATACTTTATACTCAATTCCTCTAGTTATTTCTTTAGTTCCACTAATTACATAGTGGCCATTCTATAAGGGGTCTTTGATATGGGCCTTGAACCAAGAATTAAATCAATGTAAAACTCAATTTCTCATTCTGGAGGATGTCTAGGTAAATCATCTAGAAACACATTGGCATATTCTTGCACAATAGGTGCATCCTCTATTTGAACATTCCTTTCCTCACCCATAGATATTTCACTCTCTTACTCCCCAATAATTTAATTAAGTAGAGATTCTAGGGGTGGATCTGTATGAGAATCAAATGGTGATGTTTCTTCCCTAAAGATAAGGTACTCCTTATCATCATCAAAATTTGTAACCTCTTTTTCCTAAAATAAATTTTTTTCATAATGGTCCAAAAGCCAATCCATTCTAAGGATTATATCAAATTCAATCATGGGTATGATGATGAGATCAGCATATAAAGAACTTTTAAATTCCCTAATGTAAACTTATTTACAAAACTTTGTTGCAATGATACTTCCCTTAAGAGTGTTTACTGAAAAATCCATTGTTAAATGAAATTGGAAATATCTAATTTTCTTATCAAACTGAGAATATATGAAATAATAAAATAATCCAGAATCAAATAATGCATTGGCTAAATTTGGGGAAACCATTAAATTACCTACCACCACATCATTCGGAGCTTCAACCTCAGCAGTAGTGATCGCATAAGATTGGCATTTCTCCCTTGTCCTTTTCTAAGGTAAGTTTCATTGGATCGTAGGAAATTAATTTTCATAATTCCCCACTTATATACAATTTTAGCATTCAACATTGAAAGCCACATTCTTTCCCTTAAAATCACGAGCTTGGTGGCCTTTTCGCCACACTTATAATAGTCTCTCATTCCCTTAAAGAATGTAATGAGGTTTTTCTTCCCACATTTTCTACAGGATGGAAATTCAACTTTTTCCTTTTTCCCCTTATTTCCATTTTTAGAGTGTTCAGAAGATCTCTTCTTATCTTGCATTGCATTAAATTAATAAGACATAGATAATTCCTTTTCTGTATTGATAGAACATAAGACAATATCTTCATACGATGAGAGGGATTGTGAGACTAATGATCGATGGAGAAATGGTTTTAACCCATAAAATAATTGGTCAATGTTACTTCTTGGGTTATTAATATAATCTGTTGCATGCCTTTCTAACCTTTTAAATTTAGCCTCATACATTGCGACATTCTCATCTGCCTTTTTCCTCAGACTTATAAATTGTCTTTTCAAATCTGCTCAATGGTCACGAGGAAAGTATTTTTCTAAGAAAAGTTCTTTAAACTCACTCTATTCTATATTTGAAAATTATTCATCCTCCTTTGTGTATTGAATTAATGACCACCATCGATCTGTATCTCTCATGAGGCAGCAAATTTACATGACAACTTTTTCCCTTTCGGTACTCCCCAAAGCATGAAATATTTTCTATAAGGAACTTATCCATTTCTTAGTTACAAATGTATTTGTAGTCGCATTGAATATTTGTGGTTGATTCCTCATGAAGCGGTCTAACATTGATCCTCTTCATTGTGGATCAGGGGGCTCCATACAGGTAAAGTTATTATTTATAACCTAAGTGAGTTGTCCCAGTATGGTTATAAGTTGTTTAGCACTGGTTGCATCACCAGCTCCACTATAATTATTTTGAGTAGGAGGACAATCCCTATATAGATTACATGCATTAATATATTTTCCATTCCTTCCACTAGGTTCCATTTCCAAATGATTTCATACACAAGATTAGTTTATGAATTGCAATACATAATTCCAAACTAGTAAAATACCTAACATAAATTGAATAGTTTATGCATATAATCCATAATCATAAAAATGTTTTCCTTGAGGAGTTATTTACTCATAAATCCATCATAATTATTTGTAAATAAAATGTGAATTATCTTAAGAATATCCCATGGGAGTGTCATAACAAAGAGTGCAGCAATACCCGTTGTCATGTACTAGGATACCCTGGGTCATGAACGAAACTCCTTGTCAGAGTTTTCAATCCTAGGTACATTTTTGCCAGATCCACCTCTATAAGCTCATATCCTAGGTACATTTACGCCAAATTCGCCTCTATTGTTCGAGCATAGATTTGTTATGTAATGTAATGAATATTCATCCATTTATATGTAATATCTATGTATTAAAATAATGGGTTGTTATAATTGGTATCAAGGAAAGGTTTAGTAAACCTTTACAAACTAGGATGAGAAAACCTTAAGTAAGATCCTTAAGGATAAGTCTAATTATATGTTACAATCACAAAAATTTTGGTAATGATCATGAATAACCTAGGATTAAACATATGGTGTCATTGATTGAAATTTTATAAGTGATTTATCTCAATTATTTATTTTCCCACTAGTTTCTCGCACTATATTTTTTGGGTTTTATAAAATGTATGGAATTAGGAGGATTCAAGTTAAAGGTGAATGTGATGGACAATGGAATGATCTTCCTCATGAGAAAATAAATAAAATGGGAGTCAAAAGTAAAAACCTTATTATTATGCCTAATCAGTAATCTCATAATATAATCAATAATATCAACTTTTCTGAGTTTCTTGTCCCATATAATAAAATAAATATGAAGTTTCATAGTGACCAAAGAGGAAAGAAAGTTCAATTTTCATCATGTAAAGCATGTGGGAAGAGGTGTTAAGTAGAATGTTTCAATAGAACTGGAAGATGCTTTGGGTGTGGGAAAGGAAATATATAAAGTAATAGAAAAGGAAAAGTAAAAGGTTTAGTTAATGTAAGGGATGAGAATAATGGTATTCTAAAGTCATCATATATAGTTAAATTTTTTAAATATGGAATGTATGGGAATTATGAAAATCAATACCCTAGGGGAAAGGTCATGAAGATAATCAGAAAGGTTGAATAAGTAATAGTTATATTGATGACGATGAAGAGACTACGGATGGAATATGAGATAGAATAAGTGTTAGGGAATAAAATGGAAAATCACAGGTAATGGTTTAGAAAGGAAGTTGAATTATTGAGTGTTTATGTATTAGAATTCAATAATAATGTTGTAGAAGTAATTTTATAGTATTATTGAATAATTAGACATCTAAGGGTTATTCCACTGTAGTTTTTCCTCAAGTATTTGAAAGTATATATTGAAAGGTATTGGTAACCATGAAAAGTGATTTAGGTGGTAAGGTGATATTTTTCGAGAACACATGATTAAGGTAAAGATAACCCTTAATATGTGCATGATGTTACCATAATAATGAGATAAAGAGATGTTTTATTATGATAAAATAAAAGGTATAGTATTGATGACCTTAGAACTGATTGGTAATATGATTAAAAGGTGGTTTATGGATTTATTTTATGGAATTTTGTGATTTATTGTACGAAGAAAGAGTTAATTTTTTAAATAATGCATGTTTTCACTAAGGTTTTATGGTAATTCAAGTTATTACCATGTTTCAAGAGAATACATGATAAGTATCCTCTCATGTTTAGTGTGTGAAAATTAAGGTCTACATTAAGTTATTTGGGGTCTTAATGATAAGTTAATTTTGAAAATTAAGTGACCTTCTTTAAAATGTTTTGGATTTTAATATTTTGGATGGTTTATAAGGGTAAACATTTATGGAATTGTTTACATTGATAATTGGAAAAGGATTTAGAGATTAATGTATTTCTTAAACATATGAATATTTTTTCACATTGGATAAAATGTGATAACCATTTTGTTATGATTATAAATAAAGATGAAAGGAATGAATTTTCATCCCATTATGGATATTATGATCCACTAGTTCTTCAAGCATTACAATTTCAACTTGATTTCTTACAGTAAGAAATAAAACATAAATTGATCAATTCATAACCAAAGAGTGAGATTTTACTTATTAAATGAAATCAAGTAAGTATATCTTCTCAGAGTATTTTCCATTTCCATATTTTTACTTTCCAATAAAGTTCTCCTAATCAGAATCCTAATTTTGTGGTGACATTTACATTTTACTTTCCTTCTTTTTAAGAGGAAGTTTTATTGACCCTTTTTACAATGTGGGTTTGTCACAAATAAATTTTAAAATATCCACCTTATATTTTTGAAATGAAATTTAAAATTTAAAGGATGGAATTTCTTGAAATTATTTATCATATTAGGATAGTGGTTTATTAAATTGTGCTTCCATCAAACCTCTCTCAAGTCCATGATGTGTTCCTTGCATCTCTCCTAAGGAAGTATATAACAAATCCTTTACATGTACTAAACTCAAAGGTCATACCACTGTAGCAATATATTTCTTATTAGGAACAACCAATAGAGATTATGGATCGAATAGATAAATTTCTATAAAACAACACCACTCACTTGGCCAATGTATTGTGAAAAAACCTCTAGCTTGAGGAAGCTATGTAAAAACCTGAGGATGTGATGAGGTAGAGGTATCCTTATCTATTTGTATCTGAGTAATGAATTTAGAGAAAAAAGTTCATTTTAAGGGGGTATAATGTAACACCCAAATATTTTATGTTCTGTATATTTTTAAGTAAATTTAATTTCTCTGAAAGATTACTTTTCACAGAACACCAATCTTAAACAAACTCTAAAATATTGTTATTTCAACATGACCATTATAACCTAACTGTTAAATTGGAAGAAATAAATAGTATTAACCACATTATAAAATATATAATTGTCTAAATAATTTTTAATTTATTAATTAATTCTCTATTAATATTCACATAATTTTTAGTAAAGTCATTTTATTCTTCAAATAAATGTTTTCTTTAAAAATATATTTTTATCATTTTCTATGAGAAAACAAATATAATTAATTTTTAACACCTTTAGAAAATTTATTTGAGAAAATTAAAATCATTTTTGGATTCATCATGTCAAAATTATCTTAGAATGAATTTTTGATAATTTTCTAAAAAGTTTAATTTTTCAATGAATAGTAAAAAAATACTACCTTTCACAAAACTCTCATTTTCTTTATATTTAAAAGTCATTTTATGATTTTAAATTGATCTCAAATTAACATAATTAATTTTTAGTAATATAAAATATAACTAATTAAATTTTCACAATATTTATACCATATGTTTGTATAAGTACATTTTTATGATTAAAAACATATTTTAAAACAAATTGTTTTCCATTACATTTTGATAGTTTAATTTTAAATATGATTTTTAAAATTCTTTGTTTTTAATTTTGAAAAAAATATTCTTTATTTGGAATCATGTTGTATAAATTATGCTATAAGTTTATTTTCATTTTTAGGCACAAAAATTTAATGTGGTAGAAAACGATTTACCATAGTATAGGTAAAATAATCCAATGGGTTAAAGTTAAAATGTAAAAGCTTAAAATACCTAAAAACTGCAAAATTAAATGGGCGTTTTATGTGTTTATAGAACTTAAATATCCTTTAAAACATTAATTATCATCCAATTGTTTTGGAATTAATTCCACCCAAATATGGATGGACTTAAATGTAAAATAATCATTATTTAATCACTTAAAAACCCCCTCCCCAAGTATAAATACCACTCATGACCACCCCATTTCTCCTCACAAGCCTTAAATATTTTTAAATATCTACCAAAACCTCTCCTCCCCACTCTCCCAAAGTCTATGTTCTTATGGTCTCACCCAAGGATCAATTTCAAGTTCCTTAAGGGGTACTTCAATGAGTTGATATTAAAGAGGAGTTTAAAGTACACAAA
Source organism: Viscum album (assembly GCA_963277665.1). Lineage (NCBI taxonomy): Eukaryota > Viridiplantae > Streptophyta > Magnoliopsida > Santalales > Viscaceae > Viscum > Viscum album. The sequence goes on from OY728150.1 coordinate 1,817,340,218, forward strand.
ACTAAAAGGAAGCATGAGGTAAGGGTTTCTCATCCTACTTTTACTTCTATGAGATATATACCTTATTCACCACTTATTTATTATATCTAGTTTATATTATTAACTTTAATATATAATATAATGAATCTCATTATCTTAATTTTATTCAATGTTATATTTATAATTATTACTTTTATGGGGAATACGATTCGACTAATTACAAAGTGGTAAGGTATTTGTTAACTCAATTTCCATTCATTGGGTTAAAATTCTACTTAATTGATTATTCCATGTTAATATTATTTGTGGGATGAATTTTTATTATCTTATTTTTTATTTACACTTTTTTATGTTGATTTATAGCTGACACACATAATCAATTAATTTTATTAATGCTCGCTTTAATGTATTATATTTACAAGGGACTTTCTTTTAAAAATTATATTTTTAAAGATTCCATTAAAACTCTCATTTTATTCCATGTTCGTGTTTTCTAAAAAAAATTATGACAATATTTTTATTATTATTTTATTATTCTTTATTCTCATTTTTACTTATGTTTGACTTTTTACAAAACTTTTTGATAGGATTCTTTTTTTCCTTTTCTAAATGAGGTTCTTTGTGACTTTTTTGACAAAAATAGTAAAGAAAAGTGTTTTTTAATTTATACAGCATGAGAAACTTTTCCGACTATCATGAAACGTTAATGATTTAATGTTTCCTTTACAATAATACAAGGTTGTTTTCAAAGAAAATTTTTTCATTTATAATTTTTCATCTATTTAAAAATAAATGATTCAAAATTTGAAATTTTAGTTTTTCAAGAATTATTTAATGATATATTTCAAAATTATTTTCCATGTAAGATAACATTATTTGATCTTACTTATTCTTTAGTAGGGATTTTATTCAAGGATATTAACCTTATTATTTTTATTGCAGGGTTATTTTTATGATGGCATGATATTTATGAAACCTGTTTATTTTCCTTGAGTTATGTTATTATGAAATTTTTATGAAATTAATTTCTTTATATGGGTTCTGATATGATGAATGACTTGTGTTCTTGTGGAAAATTTATTGATGGTTTTCATTTTGTGATAGTGGTTATGTTATGACTAAGGACAATGGTTACGTTATAACCATGGTTGGTTGTTACACTATAACCAATAATGGATGGGACCTATATCCCACTCCAATGAAATGGGTAATGAATTATATCTTATGAGAGAGCTATTAATAAAATGATAAGTGAAATATGTTAAGTAATACATTAATGGAATGGGAAATAAACTCACTTTATTAAGACGAGATTGAAATGGGAAGTGAACTCACTTTATTAATATGTGACTGGAATGGGAAGTGAACTCTATTTAATAAGATAGTATTAGAATAGGGAGTGAACTTTGTTTAGTAATATAAGACAAGAATGGGAAGTGAACTATTTTCAATAAGGCAGGACTGGAATAGGAATTAAACTCAGATCAATAATATAGGATTAGAATATAAGTGAGATTGATTCTGTAAGACAGGACTAAAATAGGGAGTAAAACTAGTTCAGTAAGACAAGACTAAAATGGGGAGTAAACTCAGTTGAGAAAGGTAATTTTTCCACTATGATGGTCTTGGGAGTGAACCTTGACTACTATGATAGTTTGGAGAGTGAACCCATTCTAATATGAGAGAAGGGATTCCACTAGGTATGATGGGGTGTCCCACCCAGGAGGTCAATACATCCGTAGAGTGCCAAAATTCCATGTCTTATGTCAATGTTATTATCTTGTATGATTCATGTCTTATGAACTTCTATGATTTATTCCATGACTCAAGTTTGTGATCTTTGATATGTAGGGTTAAATTTTCAAATGTTATATTCATGCTAGTCTTCCCTTATTCTTATGTTATGATTGATTTCTCCCTTTTTTATCCTTATTGAGCATATAATCTCACCCTTTTTCTTCTGTTTCTTTTCCCCGTGATATGAATAAGGGTATAAAGTATGATATTTTAAAAAGGGTTCTAGTTATGAAGGAATAATTAGGAGATGATGTATATGCTTTATGAACCAGTTGTTTATGTTTTCAAGTTTCCAAAGACACTAAAACCATACAGTTTTGGCATGATTTTGTTATTTCATGTAATATATATTAAAATATTTAGATGTTATATCAATGTATGAAAATAATGGAACGTTATATATTGGTTCCTAATAAAAACAAACAAGTAATGAAAAAAATAAAAATTTATTTTGTGTGATTAGATTGTAATGTTTTACCCCTACATTGTAGGAATCAAAGAGTCTGTTATTAATTATTTTCTTCTCAAATGCATTATTTAGTGAATCTTATTTCTTATCAATTTATTTTGAAATCAATTTAATTTCATCTATAGAAATGATACCAGGATTAATGAATCCAAATCATGATTCCTAGGGTTTCCCATTTAGGTGGTAGTAATATAAATTCTTGTAGAAAATGTGAATAGTTATTAACGTCAATGAACATAGTAGATCATTTTTTTTAAATAAGTATTATGAAAATGTACCTTATACATTTATTAACAACTGAAACTCCCAACTATTCAAACTTGAGGATCTCATTTATACCCTTAAGATCAACCATATTTGTAATGAATGTTTCACATATATATTCTTCATATGGAATGTAGGACACATCTCTATCTTTGAATGTGATATATGCATGAATTTTTAATGATAATATATGTTGTAGTGGAACTGTAAGGGAGAAGGTACTCTTGGAAGGTCCTTTTTTTTGGTTGATTCACTAGATTGTCTTGATCTGAACTTCCATTTTCCCATCACTTTATCTGTCTATAACACAATACCTCACTTCAGACATTTTTTCATCAAATGTTACGGGTTTTTCATTTGAAATTTTTTGTTAAATATGTACCTCATGTATCTTTATAATATTAGAAATTAAAGCTACAAAAGTTACAATAGCATCATTAAACATTGTAATATTTGTATCCTCGAGTGGAATAGGAAACTCAGTAGTTAGCTCTTGATCTACCTCAATCTCTAATCTCATGTGATCTTTTGGGAGTTATTTATTATGTAGAATATCTCCCAGGATATTATACACCATACCACATACAACAAGGGGGTTCTTTGATGTTGATAAATAGAAATCACATACAAATTTACCCTATATAGTTTTAGATATATAAAGTTATCAAAAATTATTTTATTCACATTTAAGAGAAAGAGTTATGAAAAAATTGATTACCTTAGGTTATGTATGTGGTTTATGGGAATGAGTAGCCTCAAATCTATTACGTTCATTTGGTTTTTCATGTGCTAGTCTCTATTTTACCAACGATTTGCTTTTATCCTTTCATATATATTGGTTTCCCAAACTAGAATAGAAAATAATATCTTGCAAAGAATCTATTTGAGCCTGAAATCCATTCATCATCTTATATGCACCTTCTTGTGGTTTTTTCTTCTCAAAATGTGTTCATGGAGACACTCTAAAACTTACACCTCTAATGTGACCATATTGTCTAGGCCACTTCAAAGCTACCGAAAGTAGTTCTTCTTCCAGCACAGTCACTGCTGATTATTATGTTCAAAACAAATAAAAAATAAATGAATATAAATATATATATTTATTTAATACTATTATAAAGAATAAAAAATTACTATTATATCATACTTACAAATGTTTTTTATACTACTTTTTTGTTTTCATCAACTAGTTTACCTTCATTATTTACACGGTCCTGCTTCCATAACACATGACATGGGATGGAAGTTGATTCGGATTTTGATTCATAAATCTTCATATAAACAAAGGAATATATGTTATTTCATATCACATAATTTTATTTTTTGATTTAAAATACATAAAAATTTCTTCTCTTATGAAGCATACCCCATCCTTGTTTTGTTATCGGGGTACATTGGTTTTGATGCACATTATTTTTTCCAAGAACTCCTTTTGTGTTTCATAAATTAAATTTTTTGAATCAAATTAGATAAAATAAATAATCTAAAATAATATATTATTGACTACAATGCACCTGAAATGATTTCTCGTCATGATGACTGATGAAATAATTCCATGTTTCCGACCTTATAATGCATACAAAAGTAATTGGTGGGTGGGACTTTACTTCCCATTAGCATCCCTAAGATATAAATCAGTAATAAGAGTATAGAAACCTTTATGGTCTTTTCCAGTGGCCATTAATACACATTTCTTAAATAAATTGTCAAAAATAAATGAAATCTATAAGAAATATTGAAATTTTAATTAATTTTTAATTATATAATTTTTTAGTAAAATAGTAAAGTATATTGTAACATTACATTTATATCTTCTGAAAGGGATTCTTTCATTATAGGCTAGACATGGAACCATGAATCTATATCAATAAATACATTCATCTTCATTGTGACCCTCATATAACTAATGAACATTGACCTATAGGGGTTAATAGGTTGGCCTTGTTGATTCCAGCTAACCTCAAATTTTATACCCTTACTTATTTCCATGATATGTTTACTTAACACTATGATGATGCATCATTCTTGTTTTTTTTATCAAAATTTTATTTATCCCCTAATAATTATGAAATTTTATCATCAACCGCTTGTTCTTCCTTGAGATTTGAAACATCATCATATGAAGAATACATTTTATGAATGAGTATTCAAACATTTTATTTAGATTATGTTAATACATTAGATAACACATAATATTATGATAAAAGGTATAGTATATTATAAAACATATCAACCTTCCCATTTAACTCTCTTTTTTTAAGGTTGAAGGGATTTGGATCCTTTATCGAGAATCCAAATCCCCTCTTTATGTCCCCCTCTAATGTATATGAAATTGTGTACATTTAGACCACAATGAACTGATTTTGATCTCCCAATGAAAGGGTCATCCTTTATTGAATTTTCATCTGACCCTATAGTTTGTTTGGTCACTAGCAGGATTATCGAAAAATTATTTTTCGTTGGATCTAAGACATAAAATACATACACTTCTTGTGATGTCATTATGAATGGTTTATCCTTTTCCCCTTACACACTGAAAAACACCTCCATCAAGCCCATTTCACTAACTTTAACTGCACTCATGTTTTCAACGCATTTGCAATGGAAAATTGGAACTTGAAATGTTATATAATCCAATTCATATATTTATTAAATAAAGCCAAAATATGACATATTTACATAAATTATATTGCTATCCTTGGAACCATAAATGTTCATCACTTCTACCATAAGATTAACTCCACAATTTTTCATCCTTTAACATTCATCATGTTATTTTTTATAGAACATATAACCATTGATTACAAAACTAGTGTAATATATAACATTTTCATTTAGTCCCCTGGATAGCCATCAAAGTCATTCAACAATTGAATTTGTATTTTTAGATACTCCATTTAAATATGATCTTGAAAATATCTTATAAACTATTGATTATGTGTATTTGATATCCTTCCTTCAACCCTTGGTGGATTAAAATATATAATAATTGCTTTGTGGGATTCAACATATGGATCAACATATTTTACATTATGTAAAATGTAAAGGCACAATTTCTCCCACTGTGTGATGGTAATTGTAAAAACATCACTTCTAGAAATCTCTTCACCCATAAGGTATCCACTCTGATGAGACTTTTGGAGACTTATGCTATCAACACCTGATATGTAATTGGTATAGAATTCAACATCCACTTAAAAAATATATCATTATATAATAAAACCTTCTAACTAACTTTGATTCTTGACATACCTTTTCAAAATATTCATATATTGTTCAATGGTGTACATCCATCTATAATGGATAAGACCACATAGTTGAACCTATCTAACCAAATGAACCATCAGGGGGACCAATATATCAAATAATCATTGTGGGAATAATATCACTAATTAACATAATATTAATACAACCTCCTTATTCTTGATTGTAAACTTTATCATGTCAATAACTTTAGTGTATATTGTTTGAAAAAAAAACGTGTTTTGGTTAATGTATATCATACATTTTTAGGAAGAATAAAATATTAAGCAGCATGAATCAAATGTTGAATCAAAACATGAAATTCAAGTTACTTTAGTCGCTATAACTTCAAATTAGTCATTGACATGAAATTCTTGAGATTTTATGAATACCTCTATAGAACATTTACTCCATTAAGGAAAATTAAAAATTGAAAATATTCCTATCTAAATAAATTGTATGCCATTAGAAAAAGAAAAGTATACCCTTTACCCTTACTCAGTCCCAATTCTTCCCTTATCCCCATGTCAGGTATGTACAACCTATCCTTGATTCCATATTTCATTTTTTCAGTAACATTTACTAATGTTCCAATAACACTATCAAATACATTTTTTTCTACATGCATGACATTAAGAAAATATCTAACATACAAACAATTCTAATATATTAATTTGGAAAAAAAATGATCTCTTTTTACAACCTGATTTCATAAGGTTTTTTTAATTGGTTTAACAAAAATAGTGTCAATATATTTTACTTTATTGAATAGTTGATCACCTGTTAGTGGAAACGGTTTCGTACCTTGTTTGGTATTCCCATTCAATGTTGTTATACAAGATCAATATTTATGTCATCGAGGAATAAATTTTTGATGTCCTAAAGTCACAGTCTTTAGGGAATGTTTCAACCAAACTGAGTGTGTTCATTTTTCACAAATAGAAAAACCCAATATTCCAATAATGTTATAGCCTGAAAATTTTCCATTGGAAATAAATTCATTTATCATCCCATACAACATGTACCACAATGAGAATGATTCACTTAAATTAGTTTCATATAATGTAACACCTATATCCCATATCAATTTCAGATCTTTGATCAATGGAGACATGTAGACATTAATATCATTATCAGGTTGTTTTGGTCCAGATATAAGAAGAGACAACACTATGTATTTTCGTTTCATGTGTAACCATGGATTCAAGTTATAATTTACCAAAATGAATGGACATATTCTATGAGTACTACTATGTACACCAAAAGGATTTATTATATCTATATATAATACAATACGAAAGTTTCTCAGCTCGTTTCCAAATTCGTGATACTCATAATCAATTTTATTCCATTGAAGATAGTTTGCTGGATGGTATAGTTTCACATCATTAATTCTTGAATTTGAATGTCGCGTCAATTTTATCAAAGTTTCTTGACATACATATAGTATTTTAAATCATGGAATTATATTAAAATACCATACATATTTAAAAATACTTGATTCATATATCTTGTATCGATCCATGCCACACTTAGGGAATTTTATATGTGATTCATGGTCCTTGTGAAACAATATGCAATCATTTAGACAAGCATGAATTTTTTTAGAGATCATTCCCATTGAATGTAGCATTAATATAGAAACATATTTTCAAAAAAAAAAGTTCATTTTATTCCATTATAAGATCTTTTAAGAGAACAAGTGGTTTTGTAAATCTAGTGTTACTCCATCTTCTACCATCTTTCAAATTATATAACTTTAATACAGCTGACAATATTGTGTATTTAGTACAATCGATATACAATGGTATCTTATCACATTTATTTAACTTCTCAAACAACTTTATAAAATCATTATGTTAATATTAAATTTCCATTTTCATTTATTCCATACAATCTTAATCATAATTTACACTGTTATTCGTATCAAATGATCCGTAAACTGCAGTATCATCTCAATTGGTGCGAATGTTTAGTTTTTTCCCATGTTTATTCAAAAATTTATAGCTATAATTGATTTTATGAAAAAATAAAATACTATTATAACTCTTTTATACAAAGTTTTCTTGAATAACAATAATATAAAAATGGACAAATTATTTGAGAAGGGTTGTGTGCATGCTCAGTTGCAAACTTTATGAACTCTTTAACTCCATCTTGATACTATTTTGTTATATAATTATCATGAATCCATTTTTGATTCATATCCACCCTATTAAATTCATAAAATATTCATTTTGTATTAAAAATGTATAAATATAGATAACATTTTCATAATCAAAGGATAATGTTATAGATAATTATAATAAGGGGAACCCAACATTTGATTGTTTCAAATAATTTCAGTATGCTTTGAAGGAAATGGGTAATTGAATTTAAGAAAATAATTACTCTATTGGTGGTAGGTTTTATCCTCTAAATTCATCCAAAATGATCACTGGTAACTAGTATGGGATTACTACTGCTCATAGTAGTTCATGCAACATAGGTTCATGTCTAGAATAGATGGGTGATGAGTCACAAGAAATGTAACACCTCGACCTCAGAATCCCAGAGCTGGTGAATTACTTTATTACATTGGAATGATTATAAGGAATAAAATCTATAAGTATCAATTAGTTTATTTGTCTTATAGAAACTAGATACATACATTTAACTCATATTACATTAGGAAATGTAACAAAATACAATACATAACAAAAACTAATAAACTGCATCAACGAGAACTCAACAAATGGTCCTCTCTTCATAACTTATTGAAGGTAAAAAATGAAAGGGGTGACCTAAAATGATATTTAAGGATTAAAAATAGTGGAATCATGATTCAAAAACAATTTAATCATAATCAAATCGGTATAGTTAATATGGCATGGTGAATAAATAAAAAACACACGCCATTAATAAACTGAGAATGAAACTGCATACATAGAATTTTTCATAGTGAAAAACTCATAGATAGTAATAAATAAAAATTAATAAACATAATTATTATTAATTTGATGTCATTTATCTATCACATGATACCACTATACCATCAAAATGGTTTAAGTATATGGGTAGATACCCATCTGATTCTGTTTTGGAAACAAATTAGAAGGATTTGTCGCCAACCGATTTGTCTCATGAGACTTGTTGATGCATCGAGGGGCTATTGTGGGAAATACCCTTCACTTAAATACAAAATCATTATTTATACATAGATTTGATACAATTAAAATATTTCTTCTCAATATCCGTATAGAGTAGAGGACACAGATTCATCAATGTTTCCATAGTTAAAACAACATTCCTAATAAACACTGTATATAAAAGGGTATACAAATTAACACAATTATCATATCCATGAAACCATAATATGGATTTATAATATATTTAAAATTAAAAATTAAAAATGATCTCAAATATTCAGTAGGTACACCACATAAGAATGATTAAGTGCACAATACCAAGTAAATCACAAGGAAATGGAAACCGAAACAAAGTCCCTTACAACATTGTAATCGATTGAGTTAATAATCATCAAGTGAATCCCCGAATACCATGAATATAAATAGAATAAAAATATTATATATCAATTGGTAATAAAAATACACCACATACAAGAAATAAGTGATGAACAATGGAAATATCACAGAAATAAAAGTGAGATGAGAAACCCTTTTCCTTATCCATGAATGTGTTCTTCGATTGATCTTAATGGCCGGAATAATCAAATTTAGATTCATTAATTAATAATTTAAGAACCTCATATTCTATTAATTTATTTATTATAACATTATTAGGTTCATTCATGGCCATTTTTTATGGGTTTAAGTGTTTTAATTTTATTGTTTTGGAAACATTTGTTTCCTTAGTTTTCATGTTCAGTTTACTAGTATTCATGAATGGAAGTTCGTTTGAAGTATGGTTAACCATAAAAAATAGTTAATATTATTAGTGAAATTATAAAGATATAAATGATATTATAATTATTTTGGTTATATACTATGATTATGACTCATTAGATAAAATTTAATGATAAATGTTTGGATTACCTTGACGGTTTTGTGCACAATGAACTTGTTTTGAATTATTATTTTATATTATGTGTGTAAGGATTATAGAACATTGAATAAGATAATATACTTATATTATGATCTTTTTCAACCATTAAAAATGATTTATGCCATTCTTGAAGATAGTAATATAAATTTAAAACTTTCCATCCTTGAATGTGATAAATTAACACATCTCGGATGGTGTTTTCATTTTTAGTATAAGAGGAGGGGGAAAATAAAGATGATGATGAAATATTAAAGTAGAATAATAAAATTTCATTTCATGTAAGGTACTAGAATTATCATAGTATTTGTATTAAGGGAGTTGAGGAGAGGGAAAAAAAATAATGTAACTTGTAAAAGAAGTTGAAAGAAAAGGGAATAGAGGTTCACCTCTTGAGTGCTCCTCCTTGAGAATGTTACTAAGGCCTTTGTTTTTGGACTTTTGGTGAGACCAACTGGTCTTAGACATGGGTTAAGGGCTTGGGATGTGTATTTTTAAGAACATAGATAAGAATCGAAGCTTTATTGGTGTGGGAGGAATAGGGGGTGAGCGGTGGTTTATATAGTGTGGGGAGGAGGGTTTTCTTAATATTTTTAATCATTAGTTTATTATTTTTCTCTAAGACTAGAAATAGTTATGATTCTATGACCAAAAATAGTAATAGGTTCCTGTGAGTTTGAACCATGTGTTCTTACCTCATTAGGACAACATCCATGATTCAATAAATCTTGTATTTAGCATTTATCAAAATTTATCGTATTTTATTATTCACCAAAAATTCAAGTACTTTAGAAATATACCAAAAATTAACTTTAACCATTGTTAAATGTGTAGAATCCAAAAATGAACTCCATTTTTAAAAAATAATTTTCTAAATATGAGAAATTTAATTTTTAATTAAAATATTTATTTAATCAAAAAAATACCAACACTTAAAATATTTATCTCCATTTTAAAGGTGCCTAAATTTTATTTACACTTTCATGGGTAAGTTTAGAATTAATAAAGGTCATATTACTATTCATAAGGTTAGGTTACTATTTATAAGGGTAATTTACTATCCACCAAAAAATAACTCGATTCTATCAGACTCCAAATATCACCATGATCAAAACCGTGTATTCCTGTTTTTCAAAATTCATAACACAAAAGTGGAAAAATTAAGTATAATGGATAGGTTATGACTTTATCCTATAAATAACCAAGTATTGTTTCACAGAGACTCAATTCATCATGAAATATAGGATGTCTAATTAATTTAAATTATTTAAGGGAAACATATCATAAAATGTTTGGGGTCTTATATTCTTCTGTCCTTCATAAATTTCATCCTCAAAATTTTTCATGTATGTTTCTCCCTAAAAAGATATGGGTGGTTATTCTTCATAACAGCCTTAGGTAACCACATTTCTTCCTCATTTTTATGGTTTCTCCAAATAATCTTTACTAGTCGAGTTGTCTGATTTCTCAATACATTCTCCCATGTGTCAAGAATCTCCATAGGTTCTTCACAGTATGACAAATTAGGTTCCAACTCTATTTATTCATAGGTGAGTACATACGTTGGGTCTATCATGTGTTTCTTTAAAAATGACGCATGGAACACATTATGAACTCTGGTGAGACTTGGTGGCATTGCTAAATGGTAAGTTACAGATCCAATTCTATCCCGAATTTTGAATGGTATGATGTACCTAGTGCTCTATTTCCCTTTCTTACCGAACCTTAAGACACCCTTAAATGGGGATAATTTTAGAAAGAAATGATATCATACTTGAAATTACAAATCCTTTCTCCGGTTTTCAGCATAACTATTTTTCAAACTTTAGGATGCTTTAATATGGGCCTGAATTTTCTTTAACTTTATTGTTGTCTCTTCGATAAGTTCTATGAATATAAGTATCCTCTCGCCAACTTCATCCCAACAAGTTGGAGTTCGACACCTCTTACCATATAATTCCTCATATGGCGCCATTTGAATGCTAGAATGGAAATTATTATTGTTAGAAAATTCTACCAAAGGAAAGTATTGATCCCACATACCTTGAAAGTCAAGAGAGCATGATCTTAACATGTCTTCCAGTGTTTGAATAGTCCTTTCAGACTATCTGTCGGTTTGGGGGTGATAAGCAGTATTCATATGAAGCTCAGTATCCAAATACTTCTAGAGACTTTTTCATAATTTTGATGTAAGTTAGGAATCTCAATCAGAAACAATTGATATAGGTGCACCATAAAGTATTAAAACTTCATTAATATAGATTCTTTCCAGATGATCAAGTGGTAAATCCTCTCTTAAAGAAATGAAATGTGCTAATTTCGTGAGACGATCAACAATTACCCATATTGAATCATTCCTTATAGGTGTACTAGGTATTCCTATGACAAAATTAATCATAATATCATCCCAATTCCACATAGGAATAGGTAGAGGTTTCATGACCCCTCTAGGATGTTGTCTCTTGGCCTTCACTTGTTGAAAAACTAGACACCTATATACATAGTCAGCAATTTCTTGAGTCATGTTATCCCGCCAAAAAAAATATTTCAGATATCTATAAATCTTACTACTACGAGGGTGTATAGATAAATTTAAGCTTTGAGAATCATTTAATAGTTCCCTTTTTAGCTCAAGTATTGATGGAATGCATAACCTCTTCCCAAATTTCATAACTCCATCATCATACATGAATTCTGTTAATCTTTCATCCTTAACAGCTTTAATTTTATTTTGAAGATTTTCATCATCATATTAATAGATTTTTATCTTCTCTAGTAAATATTGTTTTTCAATAATTTAAAAGAGGAAAGATGTTTCCCCTTCCATAACAATTCCCATATCCATCTTTAGTAGATCCATGAATATAGGATCTCTCTCAATCATAATTTGTGTTAGAATCCCATGATTCCTACTATATAATTCATATGCCACTTTATTTTCATTTCTTGGGTGGTAGTGTATTAAAAAATCATAATCTTTGAGTAACTCAAGCCATCTATTTTTCCTCATGTTGAGTTCTTTCTGTGTAAAAATGAATTTCAAACTCTTGTGATCCGTATATATCTCACATCTTTTACCGTAGATATAATGTCTCCATATTTTCATATTAAAGATTACAGCTGATAACTCAAGATCATGTGTTGGGTAATTTTTCTCATGATTCTTAAACTACCTTAATGCATAAGCAATAACTTTATCATTTTTCATAAGGACGCAACCCAGCCCATTCTTTGATTCATCACTGTATATCACAATTCCATCATTTCTAGATGGAAGATTCAAAATTAGTGCATTGGTCAATCTTATTTTAAATTATTTAAAACATTATATACATTCTTGAATCAATATAAACTTGACCCCTTTACGTGTGATCTTGGTTAGTATGTTAGCCAATCGGGAAAAATTCTATACGAAACGCTGATAGTAACCTGCTAAGCCAATAAAACTATATACCTTGGTTATGTTCATTGGTGTGAACCATTCTTTTATTTCCTTTGTCTGTATAGGATCAACAAGTATTCCATACTTAGAGACAATATGGACAAGAAAAGAAAATGAATGAAGCCAATATTCACACTTTCTCAACTTCCCATATAATTCATTTCTTCTAGGATTTTTTAGAATAATCTGCATGTGATTATCATGGTCTTTGTAGATTTTGGATTATACCAGGATATCATCGATAAATACCACAAAAAATTCAACAACATATTCCTTGAAAACTCTATTCATTAGATCCATGAAAATAGAGGGTGCATTAGTCAGTAAAAAAGTCATTAGTGTAAACTCATAATGACCTTACCTGGTTCGAGATGATGTCTTTGGAATATCTTTCTTTCTCACACACAGCTGATGATATCCAGATCAAAGGTCAATCTTCGAAAAATATTGGGCTCTCTGAATTTTATCAAATAAATCATCAATTTTTGGCAGAGGATACTTATTCTTTATTGTAATAGCATTGATTTCCCTATAATCAATTCATATCCTCATGGATCTATCTTTCTTCTTGACAAAGAGGATCAGGTCTCCCCATGGAGAAACACTAGGTCGAATAAATCATTTGTCACCCAATTACTCTAGTAATTTTTTTAGCTCCACTAGTTCCATAGTGTCCATTCTATAGGGATTATTTGATATAGGTCTTGCACCAGGAATTAAATCAATAGAAAACTCAACTTCCCACTCAATAGGATGTTCATGTAAATCCTCTGGAAATACATCAATGTATTCTTTCACAATAGGTACATCTTCAATTTGATGATTTATTTCCACACCCATAGATATTGTGTTCTCTTCCTCTCCAAGAATTTCTTTTATTAGAGCTACTAGGGATGGATCTAGATAAGAATCAGATAGAGAGGTTTCTTCTATAAAGATAAGGGATTCTACACCATTCTCAAAAATTGTAACTTCTTTCTTCTTGAAATAGATCTTCACATCATAATTTTATAGCCAATTCATATTGAGAATTATATCAAAGTAAATAATTGTTATGATGATAAGGTTAGAAACTAAATCACGTTTATGTGTCATGAGGGGGAATGATTGACACATATTTGTTGAAATGATACATCCCTTAGGTGTTTTGAATGATAACTCGTTTATTAAATCAAATTGGACAAATCTAATTTTCTTGGAAAACTCAGAAGGTAGAAATTAATGTGATGATCTAGAATCAAATAAATTATTAGATAAGTTTGAGTAAACAATTAAAGTACCTTCCACCACATCATTAGGAACTTCAACTTCTTTAGTTTTAATTGTGTAATCTTTCCCTTGCTCTCATGGCCTTTTCTGAGGAAAGTTTCCTTGGAACTTAGGAAACTCATTTGAAAATTTTCCCATCTCTATAAAATTGTATCATTGAACATCATTTAATTGTATATTCCCCTTACATTCACTATATCAATGACCCTTTTTCTCCACACTTATAGAAAACTCTCATGCCTTTCAAGAATTTCCCAAGATGATTCTTTCCATAGTTATTGCATAATGGAAATTTAGTCATTCCATTATTCTTCATTGGAACTTTATATTTTCCATGGTTATTAGAATGCATCTTCTTATATTTATTTCCCTTAAACAAAATTGATCTATAAAATTCCTGCTCTATTTTGATGGCACTTAATTAAATTTCATGGTATGATGAAAATGTTTGAGAATCCAGAATCCTTCAAAGACTTGGCTTAAGACCTTCAAAGAAATAATCAATCTTGTCTTCTGAATCACATAAATAATATATATAATACCTGGATAATCTTGTGAAGGTATCCTCATATTCTACAACACTCTCTTCTTCCCCTTGATTTAGGCTAAGGAATTTCCTCTTCATTTCAGTTAGTTGTTCATAAGGGAAATATTTTTTGAAGAATATTTCATTAAAAGTTCTCCATTCTATATCTTATATTTATTCATCCTCTGTGGTATTCTGGATCGATGACCACCATTGATCAACATCACCCTTGAGGAAATATACTATCAGTACTACCTTTTCATTTTCATTACATCTTATTGCTAGAAATATCTTTTCAAGGGACTTGATCCACTGCTCATATACCACCAGAATTAGTAATCCACTAAAATATGGGGGATTCTACCACATGAAATGATCCAATATAGGTGTGGCATTATTATTCGACATATCCTGAGTAATTTGTCCCAATATGTTCATGATTTGATCTGCTCTAACACTGACTGTGTTGACTTTCTCAGTGGGGAAATCCCTATATTTTCCACGTGTATTGATTCCCCTTCTTCCATTAGGTGACATAACTAAACAATTTCATACACTAAATTAGGTCATAGTTCATAATTTCTAACTTTCAAACAGTTAAGATAATCATAAAATTTATGAACAACTAATCTCATAATCATTAAAATTGTTTAGATTTACTTTTAAAACCTTCATAATGGTTTGTAAATAAAATGTGAATTATCCTAAGCATATCCCCTGGGAGTGTTAAACCAGGTGCGCAGTAAGGCCCATTTTCATGTACCAAAATACCCTGGGTCAATCCCGAAACTCCTTGTCAGAGTTCTTACTCATAGGTATATCTATGTTAGAACCACATCCACTTATAGTATCTAAACAGGGATTTATTTTCCTGGAAGACCCATATAATCCTTACATTACCAAACTTCCAAAATGTTCTTCTTTGATTATCTTCAAATTATAACTTAGGGTTATGGCCTTTAAACAATGTTTCCTAAATCTAGTTTCCAATGTTTCCACTAAACTTCATCTAATACAAATTGTAATACCCTGACCCCAAAATCCAAGATCCATTGCATTAATTTATTATATTGGCATGATTAAAAGGAATCAAATCCCAAAGGAATGATGAGTTTAGTAGTCTTTCAGAAAATAGATACATACATTTAACTCATATTACATTGGGAAAGGTAAAAAAATACAATACATAACAAAAACTAATAAACTACAACCATGAGAACTCAATAAATGGTCTCCTCTTCATAACCTATTGAAGGTAAAAAAATAAAAGGGGTGAGCTCAAATGCTCTATTTGGGTTAAAAATAGAAAAATCAGGAATCAAAAATAATTGAATCATAATCAAATTGGCATAATCAATATGGCATGGTGAATAAATGAAAAACACATACCATTAATAAACTGAGAATGAAACTACATTCATAAATTTTTCCATATTGAAAACCTCATGGATAGTAATAACTAAAAAAGAATAAATATAATGATTATTAATTATAAATTATGTATCTAGAACATGATACCACTATACTGTCGAAATGGTTTAAATCTGTGGGTTGATACCCGTCTGATTCTATTTTGGAAACAAACTCGAAGGGTTTATCTCCAACTGATTTGTCTCACGAGACCCATCAATGCATCTAGGGGATATAGCGGGCCCCACCCATCACTTAAATTCCAAATAATTATTTATACATATATTTAATACAAGTAAAATATACCTTCTCAATATCTGTATAGAGTAGAGGATATAGATTCATCAATGTTTCTAGAGTTAAAACAACATTCCAAATAAACAGCATATGTAAAAGGGTATACGGTTTAAGAAAATAATCATATCCATGAAACCAGAATATAGATATATAATATATTTACAATTTCAAATAAAAATTTATCTCAAAGGGGGAATTAGGTACACCACATAATAATTATTAGGTGCAAAACACCAAGTAAATCACAATGAAATAGAAACCGAAACAAAGTCCCTTATAACATTGTAATCAATCAAGTTAATAATAATCAAGTGAAATCACTGAATTCCATGAATATAAATAGAATAATTATGTTATATATAAAATGGTAGAAAACATACACCATATAAAATAAATAAGTGGTGAACAATGGAAATCTCATGGAAATAAAAGTGAGATAAGAAACCCTTTACCTTATGCTCGAATGTGTTCTTTGATTGATCTTAATGGCCTGAATAATCAAATTTAGATTCATTAATTAATAATTATTGAACCTCCTATACATTTAATTGATTTATTATAACCTTTTTAGGTTCATTAATAGCCTTTTATGGGTTTAATAGGTTCAATTTTATTGTTTTGGAAGTATTTTCTTCCTTAGTTTTCATGATCGGTTTACTTGTATTCATGAATGGAAGTTTGTTTGAAGTGCAGTTGAACATAAAAAATTGTTAATATTATTATTGAAATTACAGAAATATAAATTATTTTATAATTATTTTGGTTATATACCATGAGGATGAATCATTTGATAAAATTTAATGATAAACACTTGGATTAACTTGGCGGTTTTGCGCACAATGAACTTTTTTTGTATTATTATTTCATATTATGAGTTTGTAAGGATTCCAGAACATTTAATAAGATAAAATATATATATTATGATCTATTTCAACCATTAAAAATGTTTCAATACCCTTCTTTAATATATTAATATAAATTGAAAACCTGTCATCCTTAAATGTGAAAAATTATCACATCTCGGACGGTGTTTTCATTTTTAGTATAAGTTGAGGGGGGAAAAGAGATATTATGATGAAATATTACATTAGAATAATTAAATTCTATTTTATGTAAGTTATTGTAATTATCATAGCTTTTATATGAGGGTAGGTGAGGATAGAGCAACAAAATAATGGAACTTGTAAAAGGAGTTGAAAGAAAAAGGAATAGAGGTTCACCTCTTGAGTACTCCTCCTAGAGAATCTCCTTAAGAACTTTATTTTTTATATTTTAGTGAGATCAGAAGGTATTGTACATGGGGGAAGTTCTTGGGAAGTTTATTTGGAAGAACTTAGGTAAGTCTGAAAGCTTGAGTGGTGTGTTAGGAAGAGGGGGTGAGGGGTGGTTTATATAGTGGGGGGAAGAGGGTTTTCTTAATATTTTAGTCATTAGTTTATTATTTTTACCTAAGACAATAAATAGTGATGATTACATGAACAAAAATAGTAATACGTTCATGTGATTTCTAACCATGTGTTCTTACCTTAGCAGGAAATCATACATGACTCAATAAATCATGTATTTTTCATTTATCATAATTTATCATATTTCACTATTCACCAAAAATTAAAATATTTCAGAAAATTACAAAAAAAATCACCCTAACCATTTTTAAACTTTTAGAATCCAAAAATGAACTCCATTTTTTAAAAATATTTTTATAAATATGAGAAAAATCATTTTTAATTAAAATTATCATTTAATCGAAAAAAAATACCAACACTTAAAATATTCATCTTCATTTTTAAGGTTCCTAAATTTTATTTACAATTTCATTGGTAAGGTTACCGTTCATAAGGGTCATATTAATATTCAAAAGGGTAGGTTAATATTCATAATGAAATGTTACTATTCATAAGTTTAAGTTACTATTCATTTAAAATTAACTTGATTCTATCAGACTCCAAATATCACCCTGATGGCAACTGTGTATGTCTGTTTTTTGAAATTCAAAACACATAAGTATAAAATTTTTGTTTAATGGCTAGTTTATGAATTTATTATATAAATAACCAAGTGTTGTTTCATAGAGACTCGATGCTTCATGTAATATAGTCTATCTAATGAATATAAAGTATTTAAGAGAAACATACCATAAAATGTTTGGGGTGCTATAAGAAACAAAATTAAATAATGAATGTTCAAGAGATAAAACTGATAAGGATGATAGTTGTATCCTTAAATATAAATATTATCAGTCTAGGATTTTTTGAAGCACCAAACAACATTTTTTAATTTATTTCATAAAACTAAAATATGTGGCAGCAGTAGTCAGATCCCTACAAGGGGCTCCTTGATTGGTGTGATTGTGATAAGGATTTGTCGGATGGACTTACACACACTCATGTTGATAAAATCATTGCAGTTTCGACATTCAAAGAAATCCTTAAATCACTCCATGAAAAGGAAAATTAGTTTCGTCTGAGGATTGGATTTCAAAAGTACTTAGCTTACCAAGACAAAAGGTGGTAATTATAGAATGGTTTATGTAACCCTTCTATGCAGGGGTCCAACAAGAGGGTGGATTTGATGTTAATTTATTTCTTCACATGGTATGTGGTAGTCGAAGTGGTGTTTCATAGACAGTCTTAGTGGATATTTAAAAGAGTGGGAGAGTTTAGGTGATCATCACCTTTCAGTGGATACATTTCATGTATGATTAATTCAAATATATAGAAAAATTAGTAAGAAATTGAAATAATACATGACATTTGACCACTGAAAAGTATCATTTATTGTTTTATACTTTTTTCCATTAATTGTGAAATCTTACCGATGATAGGTAGCCACTTAAATCATAAATGTTTCCTCTCCACATAAATAAAAAACACAACTAAAAACATGAAACTCATAGTATAAAGTCATTAAAAAATAGAATTCAAACCAAATGAAGCCTAACACTGGAAAAAAAAGAGAATTTATAGAAGTTAAAAACAGGGTCATGGATAACCTCCAGTAGCTCATACTCTTATGTAGGAACTGATCCCTCTTCTATAACAAACATAAATGACCCAGTCAAATGATTATGTAACAACCCAGGTAAATAAAGAATATAACTTTTTTATATTTCTTAAAATTTGTGAATTAAATATTAATTTTACTTTAAATGGGATGCTATATTCAATGGAATACCAAATTCACAACAAAAGGTTTCATTGAAAACTTACATTGCGCACAATGTTGAGTTATACTGAAAAATATTAATATAATATTATTATATTAAATGGTTGTTAATGCATATCCATTGTATTGGTGAGAAGGAAAAAAAATAACCATATTATGATTAAATATGTTTATTAAATGTTTTTACAATTATCAAATAAATTTTATAGGCTTAAAATAAGAAAGATTCTTATTTTAAGCATAAATACACTAATATTCATTAAAAGGTCAATTAACCGCCTTTTAATGGACAAACCTCTTTAAATATAGTTTTGGTCACTTTTATATGTTCTATTTGAAAAAATAAAATTCTTCTTGAGAATAGGGACATAAAAATTTACTTTCGGTAAATTTTGGGTATTTTTCTGATAAAATTCATTTTTAATAAACAGTGAAATACTGTATTTTAATTCAAAAATGTCTTTCAAATTAATTTATTTATAAGGTTATATTACCTTTTTAATTTTTTTTATAGTGTAATTATATTATGTTTTTACTATTTAATCCAATTTTGGTCTTTGGAAGTAATTTCACTTTGAAATTGGACATAAATAAGTGTCAATCTTTTGATAGTTATTATTTCTTAAAAACACGCTTTTTATTTTCACAGTGGGAATTAATTTTAAATTAATTTTTTACACTTCTGTGTTTTGAATTTAGAAAAATAGATTCCATATTTGGAATCAGGAGGTCCAAATTTTGTAAATAGTTAACTTTTATTTTTAGACATTATGAATATTTACTTCATTAACTATTTTATTTACCAAGGTTAAAGGGAAATCAGGTAAATAAGGGTAAAAAATAATATTATAATAATATTGAATTACCATAACATATTTCCTAATCCTATTAGTTGATACATGTCCGACCATGGGCATACTTGGGTCGATTTGGGGACCCCATGGAGCCACTTAAGAGTGATAATGACACTTTATATTAATTTACTTAAAGTAAAGACAAAAATGACATAAACAAATATCTTTTAGTAAATAAATTTTTACATGGGGTTAAATAAGTTATATCTTTGACAATAAATATTAATTGGAAATATAAAAATATTTCCTACATCATGATATATTTTCTATAATTTTTATACATCATATAAATAAAATTATTTATGACACAATGATGATGCAGTGTTTACCTTATTAACAAATTATTTAAATAAATAAGATTATAAAGATTAAAACAATATCCAAAACCTTTCCAATTCTAATTGTATGATTTTATTTAGAACATGAGTCTTCTTATATTCTACTTTGATGAGTTTTGGACCTTTAGAAACCGAAAATCATTATATAATAAAATAATATTTTCAAAATTTCCTAAAGAGCCCCTCCTCCCCCTTATAAACATACCTCACTTATAACTAAATCCCCACACTTCTCAAGACACTTAGATCATCCAACCTCATCCCATTTAATCTCACTACATCCCTATTCTCCTCCTAGAATCCTTACCCTAGGAAGAAGGAAATTCTGTTAAACCGTTTGGTTCAAACCAAATAGAGATACCTGATTTAAAGGTAACGTCTTCTCTTAAGTTCTTTTGTTTTAATTCTCCAACCCCCTAAACTCTTTTTATTCCATTATTTTATAACAACACAAGTATCCTAAATATACTAGTTTTTTGTTATGATAAGGATTCAAACTACACTTACACAAACCTCCATCTAATAAGTAAATAACATACTGTTTCTGTGGATGGTGAACTACTGCCTCACGAAAAGATGATTGTTCAATTATCTCCAATCGCCTCTTATGGTGTCCATTAAGATGGAACTATATTTATATGTGATATATATTATATTTATATTGTTTATTTTTTTCTTTATTTTTCATTTATATCATACCATTATTTTTTCCATAATGGGTAAACGTGATAATATCATTTGAGGAAGTGCGAACTACCGCCCCCTCAAAGTGATATGACTCGTTCATGCCATATGTGGGATGTATAAAGGATTGAGTTAATGAAATTATATATGATATTAAACTTTAATTATAATATACCTATGTATAATTATGTTTTCATTCCATAAAATATGAAATATAAATGAAAGTAGCGTTCATGCGTACGTATGGCTTACTGTCTCCATGAACGGTGCATTTCATTTATTATCACCAAATTTTATGTACTGTTATAAATACATACATATATATATATATACTGGATATATATTATATTTATGATATCTAAATCATGAATATCATTTTGTAGATAATGAACTTTTGACCACATGGACAACTCGTAAATATAACAAGTTTATTTTGACTCAATTACCAAATATCAACAAAACAACCATTATTAAATTAAATGATTGAATGATATTTATAACATGGTACTAAGTGATATAAAAGGAAAAGTAATCTTGAAAAATGTTATTAAGTAATTATAAATTAACTTTAGTTTATTATTCAGGATATTAAAGAACGAACGGGTCAAGTCGGACATGAGGTAAGGGGTTTCTTAGCTCACTTTTAATTCCGTGAGATTTCCATTGTTCGGAACTTATTTATTGAATGTGGTGTATTTTTTACTTCCATGTGATATATATTATCATTATTATCTTTATATTCATGGTATTATATGATTCATTTGTTGGTTATTAACTTTTGGTTATACGACTCGATTGATTACAACGTGGTAAGGGGTTTTCATCTCACTTTTTATTCCCATGAGATTCATGCTATATTTTCCACTTTTTCCTTTTGTGTGGTGTATGTATTTACCCTTATTTTATTCATTGTATAATATAATTTAATTTATTGGTATTTTCATCTTCATCGTATGATCCTTCTTTCATGCGGTGTATGTTTTGTAATTTAACAAATCGGTGAGGGAATCTTTCACCCTCCTCTTTTTAAAAGACTTCATTTTTGTTATGTCTTTTAATTTACACTTTATTATGTTAGGATATGTTATTATATATCCTTATTGCTGTAATGTTTTTGTACAAGTGATTATAGAACCTTTTTTCTGTTATCAACTCATTTTCTTAATTTTAAAGTGATGTCGTTAGGCTGTCGAATTTCTGTAAGAGAACTTCTTAACCCAATTTAAATTCATTGGGTTAAAATTATACTTCTTGATTATGTTGTGCTATGAATATGTGTGAATTTACTATGACTGTTTTAAAATTAATATCCACTTTTATTGGGTGTATTCTTATTTTTCACACATAATTATTTCATTGATTTTTCCTTAATCTAATGATATGATCTTTGCAAGGGACTTTGTCTCAATTTACATTCCATTAAATCTTATTCATTTTTATACACAAATTCAATTTTATATGGTCTATATACTACCTTTGACATATTGTATCATTAATATCTCTATTATCATGATATTATAAGCTTTGATTGATGTTATTCCTCAATTTTGTTTATTCAAGCATCTCTCATTTTGTTAAAAACTCTTTAACTAAAATATCATTTTAAATGTTTTAAAGATTTATTCTTCTAAATATTTCTCATTAATTTCCATTTTTTAAAAATGGTTTTTAGAATTTATTTATATGGTAATTAATGTTTTAAAATGTTAATTCCTTTAAAAATTTCAAAGTGGTATGGGACACTTTGATTCCAAAAATATCGTTATTAAATGTTTTAAATGGTTTTGAAAATGGTTTGATAAAGAATAGTTTATTTCAATATCTTGAATTGATATATTGTGATTGTAATTTGGAAATTTTATCTTTCCTTTATTCTTGTGTATTGTGTTATGATTATGTTATGGTTATTGGGAATTGTTTGCGTATACGGGTGGTTCCGTGATAAACCTAGGGCGGGTGAGCCCGAGATAGGTCTCTAATGCATTAGGTAATGATATAGAGGTAAACATTAATGTTTCTCCTAAGAGATTTATGGAAGATACTATGATGGGTATTACAACTTAACTCCCTACTGAGTTGTGATAGAAACAATGTAACTATGATATGGATTCCATAAGTTACCTTTATGGTTTAATATTTCTATGTGTTATTCATAAATCTTACGATTTCATGAGGTATGTTATGATTAAAAAGTATGGTTTCATTGATTTTTATTTATTGATGGGTTAATGTTTCCTTTCCTTATTTTATAACCTCTACTGAGATTTTTATGCTCACCCAAAGTTTTGAAATTTTTTTCGTAGGACTTAAATATGAACAAGGTCAGGCATGGGATCAAGGAAAATTCATGTTGTCTAAAACATGGAACTAGACATGTTTTTTTGGAGTTTTTATTTTATGAAAAAAATGGATACTATGTAGTAGTGACTATATGTAATTTTCAAGTTGATATATAACAGTTATGACCTGATTCTCTAAAACTCTTAACCTGAAAAGATACTCAATTTGAATTATTCATTTAATTCAAGATTAAGTAATGTTTAATGTTGAGTCCTTATAATTGGTATCAGAGGTCGGTTTAGACAACTTTAGTGATTAATAGTTTTTTTTTAAACACATGGTTAGTCCCTATGTCTATTATTTCAGTTAAATATTTGTTTTATAAATTTTTTAGATCAAGGAAAGTCAGTTAAAAATGGAAGGAGGAGGATCCCAAACGAAATTCCTATCTATTCTTAATGACATGCTTGCAATAATTATTGTAAATTCATGTTCAGATGATTGTGAAACTTTTTCTAGAATACAACTCACTTTCAAGCAGTTGTTTGAGATATCAAACACATCTACTATACCTTGATATCATCGTGGATCATGGTTGTATTTAATCAAATCCTATTATCTCAATATTCCCATATTTTCAAGAAATGTAAATATTATCAAAGCATTTTTAAATATTTTACATTATCATAATATTTTGAAGCATATTATGATTTTGAAAAAGGTGTTGAAGAAGAAAACCCTTGCACAACCTATTTATATTTTCTTTTATAATGTAGTCTCTCAGCACATACTTATAGTATTTGAAAAGGACTATTGATTGAAAGTTTCAACTCAAATTCAGTCCAACAGTTTTATAAAAATATTGTTTTAGCATATGTTTTGAAATTATATTTCATACATGATTATTTTTTGAAACTCTTTTTCTATGAACACCCATATGACCCAAGTTGTACAAGGTGTATTTAGATGAAGGAAGAAAATGATTTTGAAGGATATCTAAATCATTGTTGCAATGGATGGACCTTCTACCAACTTGAATAAGATAATGATGAATCAATATTAACACCATGATCAAGGTACGATGTTATTTTTATTGGGAATAATTTTATTTTATCATATAGAGGTAAAAAATTGAGGTCTTAATGTATTGGGATGAAAATGAAAGGTATAATAAAAACTTTGAGGTTAAAACATGTTAGGGTTATTTTTGAGCTTTATAAAAATGACAAATTTTAATATTGGTGAAAACCTTTCATGTCCGAAAAGGCCGTAGGAATCAATCCCACAACTAAATGGAGAAAAGGGTGCATCACCTACCGTTGTCCTACGTGAACTTCCTGGTTACTATGACTTATTCTTTTAAGTTAAATGATTTTATGGATCAATAATAAGTTGATTTTTGGAACTTATGTTTTATCAAATGGATATCCTTAATATAGGAAAATGATTTGGTGATTAATTGATAAAGGTTATTTAAGAATATTTTTTCTCTTTTGGAAACATTATATACTTAATGGAAATATAGTACTATGGGATCTCATTTGTGGAGTGATGGTTGAAATTTTATTTTGGAAGAATCTATGTTTTTATTTTAGACATATGACAATTTGGTTTATTTATAGAAATGATTAACCTGTCATGTAGAATATGTGATTAGGTTAATTAATTTTCTGTTTGATACTTTAAGAGTAACTGATGTTATTTAGAGATAAATGTTAAGATTTATCTTGGAAGACTATGTGATTAAATCCTTCTGAGATTTGGGTTTCAATCTTAGTTTGGATTACATTGAATAATTTTATGGATAGTTTTTTATTGAATGGTATTTGTTGAACTTTGGGTATTTTTTGAAAAAATTTGGAGATAAGGAGTATTTTTTTTAAAAGAATATCCTTTTTGGGGATTATCTAATCTTGTACTACCCATTTTTTGTTTTGGTTAATGTCTAAAGAAATGGAAAAAATATAGTTCATCTTTTGTGGATTATGTGATTCTATAGAAGTTGATTATAGATCTTTCAATGTGAACAAGTCATCTTGAATACTCATCGTTTGGAGAAAAGATGAGTTTGTGGTAGAAATCTGGTAAAGGATGAAATTCTACATGAAAAGTAAGTATATTTCTATATGTTCTTATTCAAGCTCTTAAATAAATTCCTTAAATTTATGAAAAGTAACTTAAAATAAAAACATTGTCTGTTAACTTTTCCTATTGGGGAATCAAATACTGTTTAACACATAACAAGTTTTTGATTTTCGGGTGGTCAACTTTCTCATAATCATGTTTTATACCACTCTCCATCAAACCTTGATGGTTTGTTTCTCTTTCATATCCATGTTTTCCTACATGGAATCCTAGTATGGGCTATCTCGGGTGGCCTTTATATTTCTATTTTTTTATTTTAGTGTGATATTTTTATTTACTCTTTTTCCGATTTGGGGATTTCAATGAAGTTTCCAAGCCCAATTTTAAAATTGTGATGACGCAATTCCCAAAAGGGGAAAAGGATGTAACATCACAGGTAAATAAGAAATATAACATTTTTATATTTATTAAAATTTTTGAATTAAATATAATTTTTACTTTAAAAGGTATGCTATGTTTGATGGCATAACTGATACACAACAACATGTTTCATTGAATACTTATATTGCGCACAATGTTGAGTTATACTGAAAAATATTAATATAATATTATTATTGTAAATTGTAGTTAATGCATAGTCATTGTACTGGTGGGAATGAAAAAAAGTAACCATATTATGATTAAATATGTTTCTTAAATGTTTTTACATTTATCCAATAAATTTTAGGGGCTTAAAATAAGAAAGAATCTTATTTTAAGCATAAATACTCAAATATTCATTAAAAGGTTGATTTACCGCCTTTTGATAGCGAACTCTCTTTAAATCTATCGTTGGTCACTTTTATATGTTATATTTGACAAAATAAATTTTTTCTTTAGAATTGGGACATCAAAATTTACTTTGGGTAAATTTTTGGTATTTTTCTGATAAAATTCATTTTTTAATGAATAGTGAAAAATATTGTATTTTAATTCAAAACTGTCTTTTAATATAATTTATTTTTAAGGTTATATTATCTTTTTAATTTTTTTTAAAGTGTAATTATATTATTTTTATACTATTTAATCCAAATTTGGTCATTATAAGTAATTTCACTTTGAAATTGGACATAAATAAGTGTCAATCGTTTGATAGTTATAATTTCTTAAAAACACACTTTTTATTTTGACAGCGGGAATTAATTTTAAATTAATTTATGACACTTCTGTGTTGTGAATTTTGAAAAAATAGATTCCATATTTGGAATCAGGAGATTCAAATTGTGTAAATAGATAACTTTTATTTTTAGACATTATGAATATTTACTTCAGTAAATATTTTATTTACAATGTTTAAAGGGTAAATCTTGTAAATAAGGGTAAAAAAATAATATTATAATAATATTAAATTACCCTAAAATGTGTATTAATTTTATTTTTTGATAAAAATTTTACCATGGGCATACTTGGGTCGATTTTGGGACCCCATGGAGCCACTTAAGAGTGATAATGACACTTTATATTAATTTATTTTAAGTAAAGACAAAAATTGCATAAACATATATCTTTTAGTAAATAAAATTTTACAAGGGGTTATATAAGTTATATATTCAACAATAAATATTAATTTAAAATATAAGAAGATTTCCTACATCATGATATTTTTTTTATAATTTTTAGACATCATATAAATAATATTATTTATGACACAATAATGATGTAGTGTTTACCTCATTAATGAATGATTTAAATAAATAAGATTATAAATATTAAAAAAATATACACAACCTGTAAAATTTTTATTGGATGATTTTATTTATAACATGAGTCATCTTATATTAAACTTTAATGAGTTTTGGACCTTTAGAAACCAAAAATCATTATATAATAAAATAATATTTTCAAACTTTCCTAAAGAGCCCCTCCTCCCCCTTATAAAAATCCCTAACTTCTAACTCATTCATCACACTTATCATGCCCCTTGGATCATCCAAAATCTTCCCAATTAAGTCCACTACATCTCTCTCCTCCTCCTAGAATCCTTCCCCTACGTAGAAGGCAATTCAATTAAACATTTTGGGTCAAACTAAAGGGAGATACCCGATTTAAAGGTATCCACTTCTATTAAGTTCTTTTTCTTTACTTATCCAACACCCTAATCTCATTTTATTCCTTTATTTTATAAAAACTCTAGTGTCCTAAATATAATAGGTTTTTTTTATGAGAAGGATTAAAAATACACTTACACACAACTCCATCTAATGGGTAAAGAACATACAGTTTCTGTGGATGGCAAACTACTGCCTCACGAAACGACGATTGTTCAATTATCTCCAACCACCTCTTATGGTGGAAATTAAGATGGAACTATATTTATATGTGATATATATTACATTTATATTGTTTCTTTTCTTTTTTATTTTTCATTTATATCACACCTTTATTGTTTCCATAATGGGTAAACGAGATAATTTCATTTGGGAAGGTGCGGACTACCGCCCCCTGAAAGTGATATGACTCGTACATGCCATACGTGGGATGTATAAAGGATGGAGTTAATGAAATTATATATGATATTATACTAGAATTATAATATACCTATTTATATTTATTTTTTCATTCCTTAAAATATGAAACATAAATGAAATTTGTGTTCATACGTACGAATGGCTTGCCGTCTCCATGAACGGTGCATTTCATTTCTTATCTCCAAATGTTATGTACTATTATAAATACATATAAATATATATATATATATATATATATATAATGGATATATATGTTATATATGATATATAAATCATGAATATCATTCTGGGGATAATGAACTTTTTACCACATGGACAACTTGTAAATATAACAAGTTTATTTTGACTCAAGTACCAAATATCGACAAAACAACCATTATTAAATTAAATGATTGAATAATATTTATAACAAAGTAATAAGTGATACAAAATGAAAAATAATATTTAGAAAGTTTATTAAGTAATTATAAATTAACTTTAGTTTATTATTCATGAGATTAAAGAACGAACGGGTCAAGTCGGACACGAGGTAAGGGGTTTCATAGCTCACTTTTAATTCTGTGAGATTTCCATTGTTCGGCACTTATTTATTGCATGTGGTGTATTTTGTACTGCTATTTGATATATATATTATCATGATTATATTTATATTCATGATATTTTGTGATTCATTTTGTGGTTATTAACTTTTGGTCATACAACTCGATTGATTACAACATGGTAAGGGGTTTTCATCTCACTTTTTATTCCCGTGAGATTCATGCTATATTTGACACTATTTCCTTTTGTGTGGTGTATATACTCCCTATGATTGTATTAATTGTGTAATATAATTTAATTTATTGGTATTTACATATTCATCATATGATCCTTCTTTCATGTGGTGTATGTTTCATAAGTTACCAAATCGGTGAGAGAATCTTTCACCCTCCTCTTTTTAAAAGACTTCATTTATGTTATGCCTTTTAATTTCCACATTCTTATGTAGAGATATGTTATTATATATCCTTATTGTTGTACATTTTTTTTCCAAGTTATTATAGAACCCTTTTTCCCTCATCAACACATTTTCTTAATTTCAAAGTGACGTCGTTAGGTTGTCCAATTTCTGTAAGAGAACTTCTTAACCCAATTTCAATTCTTTGGGTTAAACTTATACATCCTGATTATGTCATGATATGAATATGTGTGAATGTATATTGATTTTTTTACACTTAATATCAACTTATATTGGGTATATTATT
Organism: Viscum album; assembly: GCA_963277665.1. NCBI lineage: Eukaryota > Viridiplantae > Streptophyta > Magnoliopsida > Santalales > Viscaceae > Viscum > Viscum album. The sequence goes on from OY728150.1 coordinate 1,817,370,112, forward strand.
ATTTTTCACACGTAATTATGTCATTTATTTGTCCTTAATCTAAGGATATGATCTTTACAAGGGACTTTGTCTCAATTTACATTCCATTGAAACTTATTTATTATTATACAAAAATTCACTTTTATATGATGTATATAATTCATTTTGACATATTATATCATGAATATATCTATTATCATGATATTATAATCTTTGATTGAAGTTATTCCTCAATTGTTTGTATTCAAGAATCAATCATTTTGTTAAAAACTCTATAACTAAAATATAGTTTTAAATGTTTTAAAGATTTATTATTATAAATCTTTCTTATTAATGTCCATGTTTTAAAAACGGTTTTTAGGATTTATTTATATAGACATTAATGTTTTAAAATGTTAATTCTTTTACAAGTTTAAAAGTGGTATGGGACACTTTGATTCCAAAAATCTATTTATTAAATGTTTTAAATGGTTTTGAAAATGGTTTGATAAAGAATTGTTCATTTAAATATCTTGAATTTATATATTATGATTATAATATTGAAATGTTATCTTTCCTTTATGCTTGTGTTATGTGTTATGATTATCTTATGATTATTGGGCACTGTTTACATATATGGGTGGTTCCGTAATAAACCTAGGGTGGGTGAGCCCGATATATCTCTCCAATGCATTGGGTAATGTGATAGAGGTAAACATTAATGATTATCCTAAGAGATTTAGGGAATATTCTGTGATGGGTATTCCAATGTAACTCCTTAGGTAGCCGTGATAGATAAAATGTAAGTATGATATGGATGCCACAAGTTACCTTTATGATTTATTATTTCTATGTGTTATTCTTACTATTTCATGAAGTATGTTATGATTGAAAATCATGGTTTCATTGATTTGTATTTATTTATGGGTTAATGTTTCCTTTCCTTATTTTATAACCCTTACTGAGCTTTTTATTCTCACCCCAAGTTTTGAAAGTTTTTTCACATGACTTAAATATGAATAGGTTCAAGGATGGGATCAAGGAAAATTCATGTTTTCTAAAACATGGAACTAGAAATGTTTTTTAGAGTTTTTATTTTATGAAAAAAATGGATACTGAGTAGTAGTGTAAGTGTAATTTTCAAGTTTATATGTAGTAGTTATGGCCTAATTCTCTAAAACTCTAAACCTGAAAAGATCCTCAATGTGAATTATTCATTTAATTCAATATTAAGTAATATTTAAGGCATGGTAATTATAGATTATATGGTTTCTATTATCCCTAAGTATGTGGAAATTAGTAGAAGAGAGGTTATATGTCCACTGAGGAGTACTTGTAGGGTTTGAGAAAATAATACATAGTAGGAAACCACTAACAGTGTCTCAACACAGTAGAGAAAAAGGTTGTTGGAATAAAAATATCTACTAATTTAAAAAGATATAGAGTAAAATAGTTTTAACTGTTAACAAACAAAGAAGAATATTTGATCACAGTGAAGAGATAAAAATAAAAAAAACTATAATTAAACTGATAACCCCAATAGAAGTAGGTTACTCACCTTCATTTATATCCTTCGAGAGTATCCCAATATTGATTTCTGGTTTAAGGTAAGGAAAACTAGTTGTCTATACCATCAAGGTAGAGATATATATATATATATATATATATATATAATTTCTAGTATTAATCCCGACTAGTTGGATAAGGGGATGGGTATACCTAGATGAGTCCTCGCATGTGTGGAATCAACCAATAAAGCTACAATCATTAGGAAAATAAACAAGAAATTCAAATGTTATTTTGTGACATCAAATCAATCAATCAAGCTTGTACCTACCTAATTGAACCAATAAGGTGTGTTATAATTGACTATCAAGAAACACTAGGAGAACACTATATGAGGCAATATGGATTTCCTTACAATTTCTATAGGATGTTTTATATAAAATTACCATGGTTTCAAACATGGTAATTCTAGTGGTAGTCCTTGGGATGAAATGGTAAGGAATAAATTCAAAACAATGTTACATGTTTATAATATACTATTTTTATTAATTTTTTATGTTTTTTTAGGCTCACTATTACACTTATTAACTAAAAAATCAACAAAAATATTATAATATACACTAGATATAACAACATTTCATTTTAGTGGACATGTTTTAGAAGGTAAATGTGAGTAGTAACTGAAAAAAAAGTTTATAAAACCTTTTGAAGAATAATTAAAGATGTAAATGAGAAAAAAAATATAAATAATATCTTAAGATAAACAATTTCTTGAAAAAGGTTTTCAAAAAAAATTACACACTTTAACTCTTATTAAACCATTATAATTGTCAAGTGTGATGTTTTGGTATATATATTAATTTTTCTAGGTTTTCATAGTAATTTAATTATTCTAACATATTAAACCCATATTCTAAATCACCATTGAAACAAGCTTTACCATAGGTCATGTTTGGTTTGTTGAATGTTAGCTTATTCAAGTTCAAGTGGGAATAAGTGACTTTAATTATATAATTTATTTGAGGTTGAAAGATGTCCACTATAGTTGTATGAAAATTAACCAAGGTGATAATTCAAGTGGAGTCCCTTAGTTACAAGTTGTATATAAAATATAATGAATTAGAAACATACCTAGTGGTTCCATTTCTTCCCAAGTATAAGTCAAGAGAAAGTGTGTGACACTTTAAGAGTATGGGGTTATGTGATAAGATCTAATATTGGGCACTAAATTTTATTTTTAATAAATAGCATGACAAATTATGATACAAGTTTTTAGGGGATCACTAAAGTTGGATTTTTAAGGTAAGGTTCACCCCAAATAAGAAAAATAGAGTAATCATATCTATATAAAATCCTATAGAACCCTTAAATAAATTTAATCCTTTATATAAAAATATAATTAGAAACTATCCACTGATATCTTTAAAATATAATATGAGTTTTATAAATATATTTTGAAAACAGAGGGAAACATGTTATAGGAATATCCTAAGAATCACAAGGTGAGTTGAGACCACATAAAAATATTAATAGATATATTTTAAAATTAAAAATGATCATCAGAATCCCCTAAAACCATGAAACATAAATTTCATAATAAAAGAAGCCAAATCACAAAAACCACTAAAATTTATGATAAAAATACCATTAAAACCATACAATAGCCATCTAAATTCCATGAATAAGACCTTAATGAATTACTAATCAAGGGAAAAATGGAATAACTATTATATCCTCTCCATAATATGATTTTATATCCCTGAGAATTTATAGGGTACATTTACATGAATTTAGACAAACACTAAGTTTGAAATCCATACATTGAAGCACCTTTTAAACCTATGACATGCACATCCAAATAAATCATATGTCGCCAAATAAAACCAATATTGTATCCCAAATAATCAATATATATCTATATTTCTAATATGTATCTCAAAAACACACCATGAATTATTCCACAAATCATTCATCATATTTCTATTTCATAACCCTCATAACTGACACAAATCAATAAATATCACAAAATTTGGACATCCCTAACTATACCATTAAAATGAATCCTAATTCCAAAATCTATAACCATAAAACTGTAAAAAATACCAATAAAAAAATACATAACAATAACTAAAAACCAAACATCTCCACAAAATAGAACCTATACACCCTACAGATCGAGGCATTAAAAATTTAGAACCTGAACCCAACTAGGGTTTGGATAATAGTGAAAAGTAGAAAGGGAGGAGAAAGAAGAACATTGATGGAGGATAAAATGATGGAAAGGAAACTATGGAACCCATGAGATCACCAAGCCAAGAAAACCCCACATTAACTCACATTGTGGAACCCGAACAAGCAAGAAATGTGAGGGGAGAATAAAAAAATAGCATGCATTAGATTTGAGGCTTGATTTGTCCGAGAGAAGCTCGAGAGGGAGTGATTAAAGCACTGGACTTCTACAAGATCGTGAGAGGCATGACTGAAATCATTTTGATTAGGGTTCTTTTAAAAATATCAGGGAGGGTTTTATCAGTGCTACCAAAAAAACACAGATAAAGAGGGGTTTTATCAGTACTAGATTAATAAGCGCTGATAAAAGACCTCTTTATCAATGCTAAACAAGCACAGACAAAATCCATATTTATCATCACTAAAACATTAGCGTAGATAAATATGTATTTTCAATAAATATTTATAATTATAATTATAAATTGTTGAGTCAATAAGGTTTTCCTTATGACTTTTCCATTCCTTCTTGTTTTGAAAATCACAAACACCTTATCTTTAAGAAAATATCTTTTGTAAGGAAAATCACTTTTTTAAGAAAAATTATCCTTATCACATTTTCACCCATATATTTCTTAAGTACAAAATTCGGATTCATTTCTAGATTTTCGGAAGTGTTTAAAACTTTGACTTAAAAGCATTCTGTTTTAGGCTCCGAATTCTGGATACGAACTTTAATAAAGATCAACTCCGAATTCTGGATGAGAACTGTAATGAAGCTCAACTCTGAATTCTGGATACGAACTTTAATAAAGATCAACTCCGAATTCTGGATACGAACTCTCATGAAGTTCAACATCGAATTCTAATGACAAATTTTCCGTTACGATTTCTGATTACGAATTCTGATGACGAAATCTCATTCTGAATTCTCATTCCGAATTCACCTATTAAACAGTATCTGGTCATCTTTGTTTTATACACTCTGAATTTATTTAGACTCCGAAAATTATTTTTGGTTAGACTCCGAACATTCTTTTTGCTTACACTTCTATAATTTGTCTACTCTTTGACTTTTTGTTTACACTCCGAACCTTCACTCCGAACTTTTGAGTTAGAATTTAAAACAATGTCGTACATTCTGTTACACTTGTTTTGTTATAAAACGATGTCGTATATTCTGTTATAAACTAACCGTTGGTTAAGTTACACGTGTACAGGTCCCTCCATTTTTTAAGGAAAATATGACCGTTGGGAAGGAGGCCGACCTTACCTATAAATAGGAGCTCATTTGAAAGAGCTCGAGAGACAATGAAGTTGATCAATCTAGAGACCACATGCTGCAAAGGTGATTTCTAGAGAGAGAAAGCTTTTTATGCCTTGTGCGTACTAAACCGCTCGTTCAGTTTTTTCTTTGTGTGACTCCGAATGTTGGTGATTACATTTGAGGACTTCCGGGGATAGGAAGACAGAGGTTCCCAACACCTTGAAGTTGAGGGCTTCCTTGCTGAGGAAGACAGAGGTTGCCAACTACCTTGAAGTTGAGGGCTTGCGGGGATAGCAAGACAGCGACTCCGATCTTCGTATCGAGGGCTTACCCTGGTGTGGGTAAGACAGACTTGCTTGAAAGTATAAATCAAGGGACCTTTATCCAAGGTTGTTGGATACCCTTCTCTTTTGGTTAAAAGACTTATATCTTGTTACTTGTAGTTTTACTACTTGTTTATTTCTGCTGCATTTCGTATTATAAGGGAATTATAACTTTTTTATACTTCCTTACTTGTACTCTGTTTCATTTAGATTCTATACGCTTTATGGTAGAATCTCATATTTTAATCTTTTGTTAAGTTTCATTTTCCGGAACCATATTTCTGAAACCTACTTTCGGAATCTCTTTCCAAGTTTTCATTTGGTGTTAGAGGTGTTGTGAATTTGCTTAAGTTTAACATTGTTAAATTTAGCCCTTTCATTTTCTTAAGGAAACTATAGTTATTCATAACTAACTTTAAAGGTTCCAAAGGAATTTTTAAAGTATACAATTCACCCCCCCCCCTCTTGTATATTGAGCATCTACATCATTATTTCGATCCTACATAAATAAATATATTTGTAAATATATTTATAAATATTTGTATAGAATTATAAATATATTTATATCATTATATATGTATTTAATAAATATATATAAATATAAATATAAATATATTAAATATTTTCATTATTTAAATATATTTATTATAATTTTATAATTATTTAAATATGTAATTATTTATTTACAATTATATAATTACTTTTTAAAAAATTATATTTTTTTAATTATAATTATAAATATATAATTTTATAAATATATTCAACATACATTTATAAATATATTTGTATATATATTTATAATTATTTATTTATAATTATAAATATATTTATATAAATATATACATATTTAATAAATAAATATAAATATAAATATAGTAAATATATTCATTATTTTAATATACTTATTTTAATTTTATAATTATAAATATACTTATATCATTATATATTTATATAATTATATAAATATATAATCAATATCTATAAATATAAAAAAAATATTAAATATATTAATCATTTAAATATTAAATATATTAATCATTTAAATATATTTATTATAATTTTATAATTATTTAAATATGTAATTATTTATTTATAATTATATAAATACTTTTAAAAAATTATATTTATTTATTTATAATCATAAATATATAATTTTATAAATATAGTAAATATACATTTATAAAAATATTTATTTATAAAAATATATTTTCAAATATAATTTTAAAATTATTAATGAATATATAATATTAAATTCATGCATGTTAAAAATGAGTGAAATTGAATAATTAAAAATGAGTAGACTTTAAAAATATTGAAAAAATGGGTACGGTTTATTAATTATACTAATTATTAAAAAAATAAAATATGGATTTATATTGAAATTAAGATGAAAAAAATTTTAAAATAATAAAACATACTAAATATATATATATATATAATATTAAAAATTATTAAATTCCAAAAAAATGAATAAATAACACTAACTGTAATAATATTGAACATAAATAAATAAAATTTATCGATTAAAAACATGATATATTAAATATATTGTGTTACTAAATGAAATTGTAAAACAAATATTAAAATTTGAATAAACTGCATAAATATTAGGCATATGTGTTTCTATATAAGATTTGATTAATTATGTAAATATTTATGTGTGTGTGCATATATATATATATATATATATAGGTTTGATTTATGTTAAATTAGACAATAACATTATATAATATGTAACTCCAATTAATGAAATAAATAATAAAAATAATGGATAAATTTAAAAAATGAATAACTATTATTAATTATATAGATAATTTAAAAAAAATAAAAATGAATATTTATATATGTTAATGAATACATATTAATTATATAAAATACAACCATATTAAAAAAATTAAATGTTAATGAAAAAACATGTATAAATAAATATTGAAAATTGATAAAATTAGAAACATATTAAACAATGGAAAATTGAAAATGAATAAATTTCAAAAATATTAAAAAATTAAGATTATTAATGAATAAATAATATTTAAAATTGAATAAATTCGAAAAAAACATATTAAAAATTAATAAATATTATATATTGAATAAAAATATAAAAAATGAAAAAATTTACTAATTAGAAACATAATATGTATTAAATATATTATGTTAATAAATATAATTCTAAAATTATTATTAAAAATTAAATAAATTAAATAAATATTGTGTGTGTGTGTTGTATATAAAAATGAATTAATTATATATATATGTGTGTGTGTGTGTGTGAAATCAATATAGAACCCATTTTAAGTACGTTAAATTAAAAAATCAAACGATGTTTAGTTAAATGTTCATTACTTGATAAAATTAGTCAATATTTTAAATTAATGTTATTTTTTAATTATAAACCATTTTTCAAAAAATATATGAGTGTAGGATCGAAATATGTATGTTGTTGAAAAAATAATAAGAGGGTGAATTTTATGTTTAAAAACTTTTGTTTAACCTTAAGGAAACTTTTTTTAACAATGTTAAACAAATAACTTTCATAAAACCCTCTATTATCTTTAACAAAGAGACCGGAAGGGCCCAAAGACTAAATATAAAGATAATTTAAAATAATAAGAACACAAATATACTAAATTAATATTCTACCTTAAAGCTTATAAAATCTTATATCAGAGTTACAATAAATGAGAAAGTATAAGAAACACTTTCTTAATATAACAAATATAAACAGTAAAAAAAGTACAAGTAAAAGAGTAAAAATATTTTAACCCAAAGAGTAGGGTATCCAAAACACCTTGGATAAATGTCCCTTGATTTATACTTTCAAGAAAGTATGTCTTACCTGCACTAGCGTAAGCCCTCAATACGAAGATCGATATATGTCTTTCTATCCCCGCAAGCCCTCGATCTGTAAGGTGATCGACACCTCTATCTTACATCAACTTGGAAGCCCTTGATTAAGAAGGTAATCGGAACCTCTTCTTTCCTAGTCTTGGAAGGCTTCAATCTTAATCAGCAATAATCGGAATCACACTAAGAAGAAGAAATATTGTTGAATATATTAAGTAGGTTGAACAAGTTGTTCACAACTTATTTTCTTTATAGCTTTTGCACAAAGAAGATTTTTGGCAGATCTCTCTAGTGTCTCAAAATCCAAAAGTTATGAGATATTCTAAATGACCGGGTATTTATATGTGAGATCTCCAACAGTCAAATTTTCCTCCAACAGTCATATTTTTCCTAAAATTTTAGAGGGACTTGGACAGGTGGCATTCGTAACGGTCATATTGTAACTAAAACAATGATATTTTTTAGATAACAAAAACTATCACAAGTAACATTAGCATTGCAATAATATGTAAGAATCTGAATTTAAGAAACATTACATTAAGGAAATAAAGTAACTTTAAGAAATATATAAAATCAAATCCTTAAAAAATATGTAAGGAACTATGAGAATCGGATCTGAAAAATATTGACAATTGGAATCTAATAAAATTTAGAATCAAATTCTAATAAATATGGTAAATCAGGTTTGATAAACATGAATCGGATTTGCGATTCTATGAGAATCGAAATCTAAGTAACACGGAAAATTATAATTGAGAAATTGATTTGATATCTAAGAAATAAAGTGTTTTGGAATTTAAGAAACACAAAAAATCCAAAAATTTGGGCGATTCAGAATCCAAAAAATGTGGTGATTTAGAATAAAAATTTTGGGCAAATAGAAATATAACAAATATTGTAAATTGGATTTGATTGACTGTGTGCTTCAGAATCTAATAAAAATGTGAATCAGAATCGAAAAACTGGGAAAATCAAAATTTAAGAAATTGTGTGATTCGGATTCTAAGAAATAGTGAATCTGATTAAAATATATAAGAAAACATGTATTATAGAGTCTAGTCAGTATTAATGAAAACTATGTTAGACTTAGAAAAAAATTCATAAATGAGTATAAGTCTATCAAACATGAAATTTCTTTATGAAATAAATTATCTATAAGGATTAGATGTTCTTGATTTCCAAAAATATAATAGAGTGAAAAAGTTATAGAGAAACTGTTGGCTCAACAGTACCCCTTTTTGGAAATCACAAACAACATTTATTAGAAAAAAGAATATTTAGACCTAAATTAATTATATTAGAACAATAAATACTTATCTCCCCCTGATTTTAGGACTTACATTGAATACAAATAACTCCCCCTTAGGTTATGGAATCCCCCTAAGGATCGTATTCTTGTCTTTGTAAAAATTGTCATATTATCTTAAGAAAATAACTTCCCCTTTTCTTAAGGATGTCTTCTTTAAGTAATCTCCTCCTTACTTAGACATTGTCTTCCTTAGATTTATATTATTTTTATAACATATTCCCCCTTCACCCTTTAACATTTTCTCCCTTCTCCCCCTTTCTGATTTTCAAAAAGGAATGGAGAGAAGTATAAGTTACCTAAAAAAGTTAAGAAACATTCAATTCGAAACAATGGATAACATCATTTTAATTTTTAAAAGGTTTTTATATAACAAAATATTATATTTCAATAAGAATTAATCCTTCTTTTTCACTAGTTTCTTTACTATGGCTTTCAGCTACTTTAACTCCTTATGGTCGTCTTAGAATTTCGCCAAAAGAACGTCTTTCTCCTGATTATTCTTCTCATGATTCTCAATATTCTAGTGCTAGATTAGAAACTTCTCTTCCTAAGTCTAAAACATTTCTTCCTAAGAGATGAGTTTCTCCACCGACTCATCTCAGCTTTCCTTTAACGTTTTTATCTCAATACTAAAGAAGTTCATTTTTCCATTCAGGTCTTTATCTTCTTGCATCTGAATTCCTTTTTCCTCCTTCAAATTCTTGGAAAAGCTGCTAGAAAGAATTTTCATTAAAGCTTTTGATTCTTTTAAGGCTCCCTTAACTGTCTCGGATAAGTCATCAAAAACATTACAATCACTATTGACCTAATTTGACCACTTTTTATTACTTTACAATACATTCTATGGGAATTTTAATTTAGTACAAAATATTTGAATTCTAATTCCATCTTTATTAACTTCTCTATGAAGAGGTTTTAGGATTCTGACTTCTGATTCACTAACTCTTGAATAAGTTGTCATCTTGACTCGATGTTGGGGAAGTAAGGAATGGAGTCAACCAAATTATTCAAGGGCTGCACAACCAAGTCTTCTCCTAAGGAGGGGGAAGATCTTTCTGATTCTGAACCGTTCTTCTTAGATGTACCAAAATCTATTTATTTTCCTTTCTATTTCTTAGAGTCTAACTTTTCAGACTTCTGAGTTTCATACCTTTGATTAGGAATTTGAACAATCATGTCATCATTATTGTTGGCGCCAAAATATTGGACGTAAAGAGAAGAAGAAAAAGAAGTATGTGTGCTGCCTCGTGAAGCACCGACGTGGAGGACCCCCGAAACGCAGCCGCCGCGAAGTAGAGGAGGCGGTAAAGCTCCACGAACGCAATGACGTTCGCGAGCCCACTATGAAGCAGAGGAGGTATTAACCCTCTGCGAACCCGGTTGACGTTCACGACCCGCCGCGAAGCAACCGCAGCCCCTTCGCGTCGTGTGAGCTCTGCTTTGCGATGCCCCTTCCCTATAAATACCGAGCTCCCCCTGATCCCTCCGGACGGACAATCTGACCTTTCTGCTTCTCAGCTCCCAAATCACGAAGCACCCTTCACCCCATGAATTATGAGCTCTGTGAGGTATTTTGATTTGGGAGATGCCTTCGTCTTGTCTCGTCTTGAGCCCCTCTTCCGAGACGGATGCCCTTCGTGAAGCCTAAGGAAATTCTCAAAGGAAGGGGATCCCCAAGGGGACCTAGGCATCCACGGAGTGTTCATGCTTCGCGAAACACCCATCTGGAACATGTGATCCTTATGCCAAGGTAGGATCACTGTACTTTGTGAAGCACATTGCTGAGCGGCACCTTGCTTCATGAGGCACCCCTGCTTCGCGAGGCTGTGCTCCACGAACACCCTTCCACTTCGCGAAGCACATCCCACTCTCCCCTTTGCCCCATTATAAGGCCAAGGCACTCCACTTCGCGAAGAACACCCCTTCGCAAGTGTCTTCCACTACGCAGATCAACCGAGTTCTACAAGGCCCCTACCTGTGGACCCCTCTGCTTGGCAACTCCTCTTCCTGTGTGGCCCTCCAGGCTTGCATGATGTGATTTAAAAGTCCCATGGATGACACCACCCGTAGCGTTGCTTTGCCTAATGATTCTTCGCATAGGCACGCTAATGGCTATTGCTTATTCACATAGCCACGCTAACGTGGACCCCTCTATGGTTCGCTCTATGACACCCCTTAACAACGGCGTTTCCAATGCCTTCCCTCCCACAAGGAGCAGAGGGTACCGGTTATGTAAGTCCTAGGGGTGCGGAGCATGCCCACCTCGTTAGAGCTGGAGGATGATAACTACCATGCACATCGTCCTCAACACATGACGTTAAACTATGATCCGACCCCGTTCTTCGCATGCAGGGTCCCCCCGTCTCGGAAATTCTTTACGCTGCTCGTCTCCACGAGAATGGAATCTTACTCAAATAGAATGAGATCCTCCCTTTTGGATTGGCATTTGTCCATGGGGGAAGGGCTGCCTCAGGGTGTAAGCTCCTTCCCTCTCTTGCAGAAGGTATCACCCATGCACCTCCGTACTTCCCCACTTCCTCGGTTCCAAGGCCAGCAAAAGACATGATAGGGAATGAGACACCTCCTTTCTTAGGTCTCAAATCCCTCTCCTGCTGCTTCTTGTTGCACCATGGGCCTCCGTCCTGGAGTAAGTCCCAGCACCATGGGACGCCTAATGTGTAAGCCCCTCTTCATTTCCACGGATGCACCCTTCGTGACGTGATCATCAGGTCTCTGTAACCTCTTGTTTCTCACACCGAGCATGACTCACGTGAGCTTAGATTAAGCACTTCCCCTGACTCCCACCTCTAGAAAACTATAGGGACTTTGATCCATGTTAAGGCTTGGTATGTAGGAAGCCTTCACGAGGTTCAAGACCACCACTGGGTCGTTTCTTCATGTTGAGTTCCACCCTCATCCATCATGATGCTAAACTGTATGCCCCTGTCCAGCATGATGTTAAACTGCACACTGGAACTACGTGGTCTTTGATCTGTGCTAAGGCATGGTACGTAGGAAGCCTCCATGAGGTTCAAACCCACCACCCATCGTTTATTCACGTCAGGGTTCACCCTTGTCCCGCATGATGTTAAACTGCATTCCGGTCCAGCAGTAAGTCGTTGTGACCATCCTAAACTACGAGTACTTTGATCCGTCCGAAGGCATGGTACATAGGAATCCTCCACGAGGTTCAAGCCCACCACCAGTGGACCCCCCCCCCCCCGGGTTCACCTTCACATCGGTTCACCGATGAAATCCCATCTGAACTATGTGGACTTTGATCCGTGCTAAGGCATGGTACGTAGGAAGCCTCCACGAGGTTCAAGCCCACCACCCGTTGGTCACTCCGACCTCCTTCACATCGGTTCACTGACACCTGGGCAGCCTAGAGTGTAAGCCCCACACCATCTAGACCAAGGTTCTTCTCCACATCAGTTCTCTGACATGCCCTCATCCCGCATGTTGTTAAACTACATCCCATTTCAGAGGTATGCCATTGTGACCTCACCTGAACTACGTATTCTTTGATCCGTGCTAAGGTATGGTATGTGGGAATCCTCCATGAGGTTCAAGCCCACTAGGACCCCTGGTCCCTTTCACATTGGCCCTCCGGCGTCCAACCTGAACTATGTGGTCTTTGATCCGTGCTAATGTAAAGACCCGTAAAATTCAAGGGAAATTTTTTCTTAATTTTCTGTGGAATTTTACAAGAGCGCGGTTTCTGACGGCACCTGATTCCGAGGCCCGGAGTGCCCGGAATCAATTTCCAAATTTTGGCTCGGGTACGTTCAGTGAACGAATGAGCGGAAATTTCTAACTTTTGATCCGGTGCTCGGAATTGAAATCTGAGGACACCAATGAACTCGCAGCGCCGATATTCGCTTAAGGAGACCTTTTTCGAAGTTGCATTTACTGCGGGACGAAAGTTAGTTTTTGGGAGAATTATAAAAAGTTGAATAAAAATGTGGAACACTTTTTATTTTTCTTACTTGTTGGTTAACTCCTCTCAAAGGAAGTTAAAGGTGGGACCCACATCTACGTAACCTCCCTTGCGAGGATTAAGTGTGGTGGGGCCCACACGAAACCCAACCTTCCATCTCCTCTCAAAACTCCTTTAACCCCTCTTTAAATGACATGACAACTTGTTATTTAATTTGGAGTTATTTTATTTGAATTTCAAACCTTTGAAATTCAATTTGTTAAGTTTGTGAATAAAATAAGACTCTATCTTATTTTGTTGGGTTAGAACTATCTAGCCTTCTTGAGAGGATTTTGGGAGCTCCTTCTTCTTCTTCAACCTTGACGAAGAACGCGAAGAACCTTCGAGCTCCGAAGAAGAACGCCGCTCCTCTCATCTTCATAGCCCGTTGTTTCCGAAGATCGACGAAGTCTTCCGTGTCAACGAAAGGGAACGCTGCTTCCTCCTCGCACTTCCTTCGTCGGCATACGAAGATTCGCCAACGACGTACCTCTTCAGATGTACCTCTTCGTCATCGGATTTGACGAATGACTACCGCGACGCCCGACCTCCGCGACGTTGTCTTCCGCAGGTCGTTGACGATCTTCGAACTTGAACCCAAGGTAGGGGTTGTTGTTGATTATTTATTTATTTATTTATTCTCGTTCGTGGTTCTAGGATGACAAACGTGAGGATATTTAAATATGTGTTATCGTTTAACATGAGGGGGCCGGACCGCATGAACACGGCCGAACCCCCTCCTTTGTTCTTGTTGAATTATCTTGCGGATGAAACAAGATGGCGTGGTGTCGTCGCACCACGCGTAATTTCGCACCGTGGAAGAATCATCACGAACGCGACGCCATCGCGCCGCGTCGAAGGGAATCGAAGGCGCCACGGCCGGAGCGGGGCCGCGGCGGAGGGGCGCGTTGCCGTCGCACCGCGGCCGGTTCCGGGCCGCGGCGAGACGGGAAGACCGGCGGCTCGCCGGTGTCGGAAGTCGGAAGGGGACCGGCTTTGCCGGTCCCGTTGAAGAAAAACCGGCCGGCCGGAAGGTCAAAGACTGGGGGAATTTAATTCCCTGGGTCAGCTCTAAAGCCCCCCCCCATTTATGATGCGGGGGAAGTTTCATTGAAGGGGGCAGGCGGCCCCCCGGTTTCCCTCAAGCAGGCCCCCACGATGGGGGCCGGTTTTCCAAAAAGGCGCGGCTAAAAGCCGCGCCGCCCTTTTGAAAAAGCGGGGGCCTTGCCGCCCGCGTGTGGCACCCAGCGGCGCCAGGCCGCGCCGCCGCCAGCCGGGCCGCGCCGCCGTGCCGGACCGCCGCCGTCCGGGCCGGGTCGGACCTGGGTCGGGTCGACCCGGTTCGGGCCGACCCAGGGGGGGTCGGGCCGGGTCGGCCCGAACCCGGACCCCCCGTTTTCGTGTCGTCTTCGGTCTTTTGGCCATAAATTGAGCCACGGACCTTCGATTGACGAACCGTCAGCGGCTACACTATCCTTGGATCGAGACGGTCGATTCGGTATATCGCACTCAAAGTTTCGGAATATTTTGTGTTCGGCCGGGTTGGTTCGTTCACGAAACCAACCGGGCCTTCGGAGCGGAAACGCTCATATCTTGAGCTACGGACGTCCGATTGACGTGCCATCAGCTTTGTTGTGTTCCTCTTAGTGAGACGGATCTTTTGGCATACTCCGCCCGAGGTTTGGACGCAGGTGGAGTACGGTCGGGTTGGTTTTGCCTTAAAAACCAACCGGGCCCCTGGGACGAAAAGGCCAATAACTCTCAGACCGGGCGTCCGATCGACACGCCGTCTGTTGCGTTGAGTTCCTGTTGACGATACGGAACTTTTGTATACATCAACTCTGGAATTTGTGACAGTTGATGTATCAGCCTCTCGGCTCGTGGAGCGGACCCCCCTGTACGAGCTTGCTGTGTGCGGGAACCCTAGTGCTGGCTGCGACTGTTACTGTGACTACTACTGCTACTGCTACTGCTACTGTGACTGCGACGACGACAGTACAGAGATCCTGTGTGGATTCGACGACGACGACTACAGCACTCAGCGATCCTACGTGGATCAGTGCTATAGGTCCTGTGTGGGCCCGATCCTGTGTGGGTCTTTGCGCTCAGCGGTCCTGTGTGAACCAGCGCCTACAGGTCCTATGTGGGCCTGATCCTGTGTGGGTATTTTGCGGGGGTTAGTTACCTATCGATCCTTCGTGGGTCCGACGACTTAGATGGATCAAAGATCATCTTTATCGTCTTTCGAAGAAGTATACCTGTGTGAGCTGAATCCTGTTGCTTTCCTGTGTGGATTGTGTTGTGTTATCCTGTGTGGATTACGTTTTGCTTTCCTGTGTGGAATACGTTTACTTTCCTGTGTGGACTGAGTTGTACTTGGGCTCGGAGGTTGGAGCGTATTTGAAATTGATGACTTAGGTATATGTATGGGCATATACCTAAGCAGTGTCAGTTGTTACTTTGTGTTTGTATCTTCCTTTGTGGATTATCCTTTGTGGATTTTGTGAGACCTTCGGGGGTCTCGAGGTCCCTACTGAGTAGCTTATACTCACCCGTGCACGGGCTATTCCCGCACTACGTTGTGTTGGTTGCAGACGACGGACAGCGTTGATCTTGGCTGAGGCTTGCAGAGCAGGACGGTACCTGGAGGTGGACCACCGGGCGGGACGTGTTCGGAGCGGACGATGGGACCCGTGGAGCAGTGGAGCTATCTGTACCCACCCTTCAGGTGGGATCTCCAGTGGATAGCTCGGTGTAGCGGCTTTTACTTACAGTTGTTGTTTTCCCTTTCGATTTGTACTTTACTTTCAGTTTGGGTTTGTATACTGGCCCATTTACTTTTCTGCACTTTCAGTTGTACTCTGTTTTTACATAGTGTTTACTTTCCGCTTGCTTACTCTGTGGTGTTTGTTTACTTTACAAAGGCAATGCCTTCCCTTTTTACCGGGATTTACGCCTTGGTGCTAGTTTCCAGCCCCTGGCCTATGGAAGGCGGGCTTGGGGTAGTCACGGCACGGACCCCGAGGGCGGGTCGTGACAAATTGGTATCAAAGGAGTTCGGTTCTACCGTGAACTCTGGTATTTTCTATGTGAAGCAATAATGTTTAGCGTATTGAGTGTGGTTCTCAGTCTAGGGAGTCCAGTGTTGGTGCGGCGGCCGACGTATCCGTACACCAGGACCCTGACTTCTGATTTCCGACTTAATGCACGAAAACATTGATTGCGTGTGTGTTTCAAAGTTTTCTTTGTGATTACTTATATCAGCTCACCAGGTATACTGTTCTGACTGTGGCGCACCTGTTTCCTTTTCAGGATGGCCCCACAATGGCAGCCAGCTAGGGTTCCGAGAGTCGAGTGTGACGACAGCCCACCGAGCGACGAGCCTTCGGTGCAGGGCCCTTTGTCAGCAGTGGCACCGGCGGTAGCTCTACCCGCCGAGCCCCCGATGCTTCCAGCACCAGCCGCTGACGATGCACGTCGCCTCAGCGCACTGCATGAGTTTCAGCGCCAGCAACCACCCAGGTTTCGCGGGGAGATGGATCCCCAGGCAGCCGAGGACTGGCTAGAGGCAGTGGTACGTGTGTTTAGGCTAGTGAGGACACCAGCAGACCTCATGGTGATCCTCGCTGCGAGCCTACTACACGCAGCAGCAGGACGATGGTGGAGCTTGATGCTCCAGGTGCACGATGAGGCATCTCTACTTTGGACAGACTTTGAGAGCCTCTTCCGCTCGGAGTTCGTCCCAGCCACCCTTCGTGCGGTGCGTATCCAGGAGCTTCTTCAACTGCGGCAGGGCAGCATGACGGTCGCTCAGTACTCGGCGAGATTTACTGATCTCTCGCACTACTCGACCGACATGGTACGGGACACATTCTTTCGGGCCCGGACCTTCGAGCAGGGTTTGAGACACGAGATCAGAGCATTGCTGATCTCCCTCAGCATACCGACTCAGACAGGAGTACTGGAGCGGGCCCTTTTGATTGAGAGATTCCTTGCTGAGTCTACACCAGCGCAGCGACCCACCGCAGGGTGGCACGTGGCAGAGTCATCTGCAGCAGGCAGTCGACGGATGACTCAGGGGTCCAGACAGACCAGACCCTCAGGCAGACGACCTCAGGACACTGGCTCAGCAGTGCGGGGCACACAGCGAGGAGACAGTCTTTCGAGAGGCAGACAGTGCTACTCGTGCGGCGGGCAGGGCCACATGGCTCGTGACTGCCCGACCCGCCGTGCCGAGGAGCAGCAGATAGTTGAGGGACCACCGAGGCAGAGGCAGAGGGTCGACCGTGGCGGTCCGCAGGGAGGAGGCGGACGAGGCAGAGGAGCTGGACGAGCAGCCGGTGGTGGGCGACGCTTTGAGGCTCTGCCACCACCACCACCAGGAGGTCCACCCCGACCACAGGGAGCTGGCGGGCAGAGACAGGCACAGCTCCAGGCAGTAGAGGCCTACGACCACGGCGCACCTGAGATGATTCGAGGTACTATCTGTGTCTATTCCACCCTTACTGCAGTTCTTATAGAAACAGGAGCGAGTCACTCTTTCATAGCTGCTGCCCTTGTTCGGAGCTCGGAGATTCCGACAGAGCCGTTGGCTCGATCCTTACGGCTAGAGACTCCTACGGGAGTAGACTCGACGATTACGCACTGGTGCCGGCAGTGTGAGCTTACTCTAGGAGGCGAGAGCTTCGGCTGGGATCTTCTTGTAGCAGCGTCGAGGCCTTACGACGTCATCTTGGGCATGGATTGGCTATCTACGGTCCATGTGCAGATTGACTGTTTTAGGCACAAGGTGTGATGTGTACGCACCGACGGGAGCAGGTTCACCTTCACAGGCGAGAAGGGATCCTTAGCAGCACAGGATGGACTTCCGCGGAGGAGAGGACAGCCCATCACTCATCAGTTGGCTAGCCTCATCCTTGGAGCAGTTGACGTGCGGAGTCCTGGTTTTCCTGCAGTGGTGGATCAGTTTGCGGATGTTTTTCCCGACGACGTTCTAGGGCTACCTCCTCGCAGAGAGGTAGAATTTTATATTTACTTGTACCCCGGGACAGCCCCGATATCCACTCCAGCATATCGGATGGCCCCTGCCGAGCTTCGAGAGCAACGGGTACAGTTGGAGGACTTGCAGGGCAAGGGGTTCATCCGACCTAGTGTTTCACCCTGGGCTTCCCCGATATTGTTCGCCAAGAAGGCGGACGGGAGCCTGCGTCTTTTTGTTGACTATCGTCGCCTGAACCAGGTGGCAGTCAGGAACAAGTATCCGCTACCGAGGATTGATGACCTCTTTGATCAGATCAAGGGAGCACGGTGGTTCTCGAAGATAGACCTCAGGTCAGGCTATCATCAGCTCAGAGTCAGAGACGAGGATGTGCAGAAGACGGCCTTCAGATGTCGGTATGGCCACTATGAGTTCTTGGTTATGCCCTTCGGCGTAACCAATGCTCCAGCAGTGTTCATGGCCCTTATGAACAGGATCTTTCAGCCATACCTTGATCGGTTTGTCGTAGTCTTCATCGATGACATTTTGATTTACTCTACGACTGAGGAGGAGCACGCCTATCACTTGCGAGTTGTACTAGACACACTCCGAGAGCACCAGCTTTATGGTAAGCTCTCGAAGTGGCAGTTCTGGATATGTGAGGTCCACTTCTTGGGACACGTTATCTCTGAGGCGGGAGTTGCAGTGGATCCTGCGAAGATCGAGGCTGTGTTAGCATGGGAGCCACCCAGGAGCGTGACTGAGGTTCGGAGATTCTTGGGACTAGCTGGATACTATCGGAGATTCGTGCCAGACTTCTCTAGAGTTGAGGCACCACTCACAGCTTTGAAGAAGAAGGGGAAACCCTTCGTGTGGTCAGACAGATGTCAGCAGAGCTTCCAGGAGCTGAGATAGAGATTGACCAGCGCACCTATCTTGAGGTTGCTTGAGGAGGGAGTAGGGTACGTAGTCTACTGCGATGCATTAGGGACCGGACTCGGATGTGTTCTGATGCAGGATCGGGCAGTGATCGCCTATGGATCACGTCAGTTGAGGCCGCATGAGCAGAACTACGCTACCCATGACCTGGAGTTAGCAGCAGTGGTCTTCACTCTAAAGACATGGCGACACTATCTGATGGGCGAGCGCTTTACAGTCTTTTCTGATCATCAGAGTCTCAGGAATATCTTCTCGCAGAAGGACCTGAAGCTGAGACAGCAGCGATGGCTCGAGTTCCTCCAGGACTATGACTTTGAGATAGTCTATATTCCTGGGAAGGGGAACGTAGTAGCCGATGCCCTCAGCAGGAGGACGGGCATTCAGCTACTTGAGGAGGCGACAGAGCAGCTAGCCTCTTTACAGATATCCTTCGTGGATAGAGATGGAGCAGCCTTCCTCCAGTCTCTCACAGTCACCCCACCACTACTACAGCGGGTCAGAGAGGCACAGCGTGAGGACGCTGACTGTGAGACATGGCGTGCACAGATATCCTCGGGACAGGCACCTGATGGTTTCTCCCTTGGAGCAGAGCACGACATCCTTTTCAGAGGACGTACCATGGCACTAGTCGCTTTGCGAGAGGAAGTGCTGAGAGAGTTTCACACTTCTCCTTTGGCGGTACATCCTGGAGTGGCAAAGATGTACCAGGACCTCAGACGACAGCACTGGTGGCCGGGCATGAAGAAGGCAGTCGCAGAGTTCGTTTCTCGATGCCTCACCTGCCAGCAGGTGAAGGCGGAGCATCAGGTACCAGCAGGCTTGGTACAGCCCTTGGAGGTCCCGGAGTGGAAGTGGGACGACATATCTATGGACTTCGTGACTGGACTTCCACGCACTTCCAGAGGTCACGACTCCATCTGGGTGATTGTTGACCGACTCACCAAGTCGGCACACTTCTTACCCATCAGAGAGCAGGGCTCAGTGGAGAGATTGGGACGTCTCTACATTCAGGAGATTTTTCGGCTCCATGGTGTGCCATCATCTATCGTCTCCGATCGAGATGCTCGCTTTACTTCCCGGCTTTGGAAGGGGTTGCAGGAGGCGTTCGGGACGCAGCTACGTCTGAGCACAGCCTTTCACCCTCAGACGGATGGTCAGACAGAGAGGACCATTCAGACTCTCGAGGAAATGCTCCGCGCATGTGTCCTCGACTTTGGTCGTAGCTGGGAGGACCACCTACCCTTGGTGGAGTTTGCGTACAACAACAGCTACAACTCCACCATCGGGATGGCACCGTATGAGGCGTTGTACGGCCGACCTTGTAGATCTCCTTTGTGCTGGACAGACCCTGGGGAGTCAGCACTGGTGGGACCGGAGATGGTCCAGGCCATGACAGAGAAGGTCCAGGTCATCCAGGAGTGGATGAGGACAGCTCAGAGCCGGCAGAAGTCATACGCTGACAGGAGGCGGAGGCCACTAGAGTTCGAGGATGGTGACCACGTCTTCTTGCGGGTCTCACCTCGACGTGGTATTCGGAGATTTGGCCGAGGCGGCAAGTTATCTCCGTGCTTCATCTTACCCTTCCAGGTCCTCAGCAGGATTGGTGAGGTGGCTTATCGCCTGGATCTACCACCTCAGTTGCACCGGGTGCACGACGTCTTCCACGTGTCTCAGCTGAGGAGATACGTGCACGACCCGACAGACATCATTGACCATGGGGAGCTTGACGTTGACGATGGGGCGACTTTTACGGAGGTCCCGGTGGAGGTAGAGGATCGATAGGAGCGGGTCCTATGTGGGTGATCGATTCCTCTTGTGTGCATCAGATGGTAGCACGGGAACCTCCAGGAAAGCACATGGGAGCGGGAGGCTCAGATGCGTGCTCAGTACCCTCATTTGTTTCCCTAGTTTTTGATGTATCTTTACAGGGACGTAAAGCCCTGAGGTGAGAGTAATGTAAAGACCCGTAAAATTCAAGGGAAATTTTTTCTTAATATTCATTGGAATTTTACAAGAGCGCGGTTTCTGACGGTACCTGATTCCGAGGCCCAGAGTGCCCGAAATCAATTTCCGAAGTTTGGCTCGGGTACGTTCAGTGAACGAACGAGCGGGAATTTCTAACTTTTGATATGGTGCTCGGAATTGAAATCCGAGGAAACCGATGAACTCGCAGCGCCGATATTCGCTTAAGGAGACCTTTGTCGAAGTTTCATTTATTACGGGATGAAAGTTAGTTTTTGGGAGAATTATAAAAAGTTGAATAAAAATGTGGAACACTTTTTATTTTTCTTACTTGTTGGTTAACTCCTCTCAAAGGAAGTTAAAGGTGGGACCCACATACACTTAACCTCCCTTGGGAGGATTAAGTGTGGTGGGGCCCACATGAAACCCAACCTTCCATCTCCTCTCAAAACTCCTTTAACCCCTCTTTAAATTACATGACAACTTGTTATTTAATTTTGAGTTATTTTATTTGAATTTAAATCCTTTGAAATTCAATTTGTTAAGTTTGTGAATAAAATAAGACTCTATATTATTTTGTTGGGTTAGAACTATCTAGCCTTCTTGAGAGGATTTTGGGAGCTCCTTCTTCTTCTTCAACCTTGATGAAGAACACGAAGAACCTTCGAGCTCCGACGAAGAACGCCGCTCCTCTCATCTTCGTAGCCCGTTGTTTCCGAAGATCGACGACGTCTTCCGTGTCAACGAAAGGGAACGCCGCTTCCTCCTCGCACTTCCTTAGTCGGCATACGAAGATTCTCCAACGACGTACCTCTTTGTACGTACCTCTTCGTCATCGGATTTGACGAATGACTACCGCGACGCCCGACCTCCGCGACGTTGTCTTCCGCAGGTCGTTGACGATCTTCGAAATTGAACCCAAGGTAGGGGTTGTTATTGATTATTTATTTATTTATTTATTCTCGTTCGTGGTTCTAGCATGACAAACGTGAGGATATTTAAATATGTGTTATCGTTTAACGTGAGGGGGCCGGACCGCATGAGCACGGTCGAACCCCCTCCTTTGTTCTTGTTGAATTATCTTGCGGATGAAACAAGATGGCGTGGTGCCGTCGCACCACGCGGAATTTCGCACCGTGGAAGAATCATCACGAACGCGACGTCGTCGCGCCGCGTCGAAGGGAATCGAAGGCGCCGCGGCCGGAGCGGGGCCGCGGCAGAGGGGCGCGGTGTCGTCGCACCGCGCCGGACGATGAACACCGCGGCTGGTTCCGGGCCACGGCGAGATGGGAAGACCGGCGGCTCGCCGGGCTGCCGGTGTCGGAAGTCGGAAGGGGACCGGCTTTGCCGGTCCCGTTGAAGAAAAACCGGCCGGCCAGGTGGGCCGGCCGGAAGGTCAAAGACCGGGGGAATTTAATTCCCCCGGTCAGCTCTAAAGCCCCCCCCCCATTTATGAGGGGGGGCGGTTTCATTGAGGGGGGCAGGCGGCCCCCCGGTTTCCCTCAAGCAGGCCCCCACGATGGGGGCCGGTTTTCCAAAAAGGCACGGCTAAAAGCCGCGCCGCCCTTTTGAAAAAGCGGGGGCCTTGCCCCCCACGTGTGGCACCCAGCGGCGCCAGGCCGCGCCGTCGCCGGCCGGGCCGCGCCGCCGCGCTGGACCGTGCCGCTGCGCCGGACCGCGCCGCCGCACCGGACCGCGCCGCCGCGCCGGACCGCCGCCGGCCGGGCCGGGTCGGCCCGGACCCGGACCCCCCGTTTTCGTGTCTTCTTCGGTCTTTTGGCCATAACTTGAGCCAAGGACCTCCGATTGACAAACCGTCAGCGGCTACGCGATCCTTGGATCGAGACGGTCGATTCGGTATATTGCACTCAAAGTTTCGGAATATTTTGAGTTCGTCAGGGTTGGTTCGTTCACGAAACCAACCGGGCCTTCGGAGCGGAAACGCTCATATCTTGAGCTACGGACGTCCGATTGACGTGCCGTCAGCTTTTTTGTGTTCCTCTTAGTGAGACGGATCTTTTGGCATACTCCGCCCGAGGTTTGGACGCAGGTGAAGTACGGTCGGGTTGGTTTTTCCTTAAAAACCAACCGGGCCCCTGGGACGAAAAAGCCAATAACTCTCAGACCGGGCGTCCGATCGACGCGCCGTCTGTTGCGTTGAGTTCCTGTTGATGATACAGAACTTTTGGATACATCAACTCTGGACTTTGTGACAGTTGATGTATCAGCCTCTCGGCTCGTGGAGCGGACCCTCCTGTACGATCTTGCTGTGTACGGAAACCCTAGTGCTCACTGCGACTGTTACTGTGACTACTACTGCTACTACTACTGCTACTGTGACTGCGACGACGACAGTACAGAGATCCTGTGTGGATTCGACGACGACGACTATAGCACTCAGCGATCCTACGTGGATCAGTGCTACAGGTCCTGTGTGGGCCCGATCCTGTGTGGGTCTGATCCTGTGTAGGTCTTTGCGCTCAGCGGTCCTGTGTGAACCAGCGCCTACAGGTCCTATGTGGGCCCGATCCTGTGTGGGTCTTTTGCGAGGGTTAGTTACCTATCGATCCTTCGTGGGTCCGACGACTTAGATGGATCAGAGATCATCTTTATAGTCTTTCGAAGAATTATACCTATGTGAGCTGAATCATGTTGCTTTCCTGGGTGGATTGTGTTGTGCTATCCTGTGTGGATTACGTTTTGCTTTCCTATGTGGAATACGTTTACTTTCCTGTGTGGACTGAGTTGTACTTGGGCTCGGAGGTTGGAGCGTATTTGAAATTGATGACTTAGGTATATTTATGGGCATATACCTAAGCAGTGTCAGTTGTTACTTTGTGTTTGTATCTTCCTTTGTGGATTATCCTTTGTGGATTTTGTGAGACCTTCGGGGGTCTCAGG
Source organism: Viscum album (assembly GCA_963277665.1). Classification (NCBI taxonomy): domain Eukaryota; kingdom Viridiplantae; phylum Streptophyta; class Magnoliopsida; order Santalales; family Viscaceae; genus Viscum; species Viscum album. Next base: position 1,817,394,304 of record OY728150.1, read on the forward strand.
GTCCCTACTGAGTAGCTTATACTCACCCCTGCACGGGCTATGCCCGCACTACGTTGTGTTGGTTGCAGACGACGGACAGCGTTGATCTTGGCTGAGGCTTGCAGAGCAGGACGGTACCTGGAGGTGGACCACTGGGCGGGACGTGTTCGGAGCGGATGACGGGACCCGTGGAGCAGTGGAGCTATCTGTACCCACCCTTCAGGTGGGATCTCCAGTGGACAGCTCGGTGTAGCGGCTTTTACTTACAGTTTCTGTTTTCCCTTTCGAGTTGTACTTTACTTTCAGTTTGGGTTTGTATACTGGCCCATTTACTTTTCTGCACTTTCAGTTGTACTCTATTTTTACTTAGTGTTTACTTTCTGCTTGCTTACTCTATGGTGTTTGTTTACTTTACAAAGGCAATGCCTTCCCTTTTTACCGGGATTTACGCCTTGGTGCTAGTCGCCAGCCCCTGGCCTATGGAAGGCGGGCTTGGGGTAGTCACGGCACGGACCCCGAGGGCGGGTCGTGACAGCTAAGGCATGGTACGTAGGAAGCCTCCACGAGGTTCAAGCCAACCTGGACCCCTGGTCCCCTCACATCGGTTCACTGACCCCATATCCTTGGGCTGCCTCAATGTGTAAGCCCCATTCCATACCGAACTATGAAGACTTTGATTCCCTTCCATGGGGATACGTAGAAAGTCTCTTCGAGGCTCAAGCCCATCACCGCCGTCACCTCCATGATGGCCCCATCTCATCCACCCTGATTCTTACCCAGGCTGCCACATCCCGGTGAGATCATGCCACCATATTCCCTTCCATAGCATTCGGGAAGCTGCCCACTTACTAGACCCAACATTGGTGTTCCCTCTAGGGGGTTCTTCAATCTGATCCACTCCAGTTAGTGTTCTGATCAGCCCTCGTCCTTGTTGGACGTTAAACTTGCAGCATACCCCATGTTAAACATCAGAAGCTAAGGAAAACCTCAGATATATTCCTATGGCATTCAATTACCTACGTTCGATGTGGGATGACTCGTGCTTACACACCCTCGAGAAGCCCTATAATAAGGGACCAACAATAGACACACCAATCCCCTAGCGTTCAGACACATCAATGATGCTTCGACATGACTACTCCCCCAACAGAAGCTTGCTGCCCTGACCAGACACTTTGGAATGTCCTGACAGAAGCTGTGTAATTAACTGGCGTCCATGAAAATATGACACTGGGAAGAGTTTCACGAACAATGTATTAAATCTATGAGGGAGACCCGGACTAGGTGACAAGCTCCGAGGAAGAATCCGCGGAAGGAAGAACTGACATACCATCATCCTGTTTCGATCAAGGAGCAGACATCCCTGAACAAGGAACGTATGTCGCCTGCCTTTGAAAAGCGGGAATGCGGGGAAACAAGAAATTTGCGCTTGTCGTGCCCAAGCGGACGGACGCGCGCGCCTCGGCGAAAGCGTCAGAAACAGAAATGGTGAACCCGGTGTGAAATTCTTCTCCTAAATGTGGAGATTAGTAGCTTTCGAGACATCAGTATATTGACATATTACTGGATCCAGATATCCGGTACCGGGCCCCGCTAAGCAAATAGCGGGCCTGGCGTGAAACTCACCAGAAGTTGGGGCATTAGAACATGGGGCATTTCATTCTGCAACGTGTTGGCGTGGATTCCTATCACCGATCAGGGAAGATGGAATGACGCTGGGGCACTGGTTGTCGATCTCTTTTCCTCGCAGTGTTAATGAGTTAACCTCCCTGCTTCTCAAGAATCAGGTTGCTACTATCGGAACATTATCACCGCCCACCCAACTACACAATGGAAGGGGCAATACCAGCATAGCTGCTCCGCGTGGCTCCACTGTCTCCACCACGACATCTACACCTAGGAATGCAGGATGCCCACGTCCCCTTTCTCCGTCAGAGATTATCCAACGTAGGGTGATCAAAGACCTTGTACATAGGTATGAGGAGGAAGGGGTCATCCCAACTAGGGATATGGCCCGCCTAGACCTGGTGGCATCCAGGCCCCGCTGTCAACACCTCCTCTGAGGGATGTGTAGGGAACCCCTACTCCCCACCCCAATGTTCAATCATTTTGGGAGCCTATCCCCGGAACGCATTGATGACTCCCTGCCTTATGCTGATGAGGTGGGTGATGTCCGGCTCAGCCCGACCAGGGACCCGGTCCAAGGAATCCAGGCAAGGGCCCCCACCGACCGCGTCAGCGCTGCCGTCTGTCTTTTCCAGAGGAGCAGGGAGGCTATGCCCCTACACCGCCCGCACCGGCTCGTCTGACCCGACGCCAGCGTCAGGCCTGAGCTGAGGATGCCCGTCAAGGGGCATTAACGTCGATAGCTATTGTGGCCCGAGCCACCGCCGAAGTGAATCACGAAACCCCTACACACATGAAGCAGGGTCACTTCTACGCCCGACCAGGATTGAGGCCCCAACCGCCCTATGGACAGGCTGGGTTGACTCTTCGGGTCGCAGGCCCGAGTGATGATCACTGCGAACCAATTCTCGGTAACGTCACCCAGTACAGAGGCCCTACCCGTACCGCCACTCCACAGAGTGCGGTCCTTCCCCGCTCTAAAGCTCTTCATGGAGGTATGCCTCGCGCTACCCCCATCCTGAATGAAGACCTGCCCCACGGCAGTGATACTCGGCGAGGAAGCCTCTCCCGCGCCCACCACACCGGGAATGGAGTTCCTTCTCCTGCCCCCGACCATCAATGTAAAGGTATTTCCCATCCGGTCCCTCTCCAACGTGGGGATCCTCCCTACGTCCTCTCTGTAACTGGTGAAGGTCCTCCTCGCCCTGACAACCCGAGGGGTGAAGGTCAGCCTCGCTCCACCCGCATCAAGCATGGAGGTCCTCCCCATGCTCCTATCGGTTCCAATAGAGGTTCCGCCCACATGAGTGTTGTTCATGGAGGTCCTCCCCATGTACCCTTAGACATATGCCCAGGTTCCCCTCACACCCTGGCCGTCTCAAGTGGAAGTACTCTCCGCCCCGGCACTAGCGCGGCCCCGCGACTATATGTCGAGAATCAGCCTTGTCCAGAAGATCCATCCAGGGGAAGGAAAGCGGGTCATCACCGCCACAAGAAGAATACTGGGAAGGCCCGGGTGGAGATCAAACCAGCCCACTTCTCAGATTCTGAATCAGAATGTGACTCATTGATGGAACCTTCTCCCCGGTCCTCCGTGTCAAGGATTGGGACAGGAACAAGGCGTGTCCGCCTCATTCTCCCAGAATGTGAAGTCCACTGATTCCATCCTCTCTCCGCAGGTACATCCAGTAGGAGGAAATTGTGGGAATCCCGCAGGTTCCGACAGTTCGATTACCACCGTCGTCACCATAAGTGCCCTCTACCTCTACTGGAGATGATGGAGAGCTATTTTGGGGACCAACGACGGTTGAGAAATGGCATGACCCATCACCGGTGACCGCAATCCCTGCACCAGATGTTGTGATAGTCAGCCCGTCGTATCACGACATTATGGTTAGGTCACCTCACTCCTCATAGGATGGCCCGGAATTCGGCGGTCAGTCGGCTCGTTTGCCGTATTCTTTGCCGCCCAGCTTACTATCCCAGCGGTCTGCCTCGGTACCGCTACCGGTTCCTTAGCCACCTCCGGTTGACGAGTGGGGAAATACGAGGCTAGAACCTCAATCCGAGCCCAGAATATTCTGGAACATTCTTGCGGCGGATTGTTTCCCGGAGAAGTTCTGGCCGATGGAAGCGTCAAACTTTTGTGCCCCAGAGTCCCTTACCCCAGAGGAAATAGGGTGATACCCTATGGGCGATGCACTTCCACCTTCATTATGAGTGGGTGGTGTACCCCATGAGCCGAGAGAACTTTAAAGAAATTGGAGATCAATGTCGTCTGGTGGATTTGGACATACTCCCTATGGCCCAGTGCCCTGAGTCACCAGGCTGCCAGAGCACCCTTCAACGGAAATGCGTTCAGAGTTTCAAAGTACTCCGCAGAATCATCAGGGAAGCTACCCCTCATATGGAAGTCCATGGTTGGGGATATTATGCCTCCCTCCTCTTCAATCCTATCTGGAGGTAGCCCGATTCATTATGTGACATTGAAGACATGCCCCCAAGAGGGGTCGCGGTCCACATGGCTGACATAGTGGACAAGGAGGACGAGCTTGAATTTCTCGATGGAGACTTACCCCCTGAGGGTTTACCACCACTACTGGACCCGTCAGGGAGGATTACCCATAAACAGAAGAACCTTCTAGGCCTCCATGTACCCACCGAGTCGCTAGTACTCAGTCGAGCTACTGGTAAGGGTAAGGAGCACGTCGGAAATGTCAAGCGCACCGACCCGTCCGCCTCAGTGCAGAAGACGAACGAAGACCCCGAAAAGGCCACATTGCACCAACAGCTCGATGAGAAGAAGAGGCTGGTCGATGAACTCCTGGCCGAGTGCGCTGCAGAGCAGCGACCCAACTATGGTGATCCCAAGCCGGGGCAGCAGGGGCAGGAACAATTTCCCCCCGGCGAGATGCCTCCGGGAAACCCTGATCATGCTACTTTCATAGACAGGGCAGAAGCCGGAGCTCACGGCAAGAGGGTGCGATACGTCTCGCCAAACCCTCCTGAACGGCGAGGCAATCTGAGGAATCCAGCCCGGGTTCCCCCAGTCTCCCCACAGTTCATTCCGTCAGTCGCTCCAGGTTCTGCTGAAGCCATCTACCGTGTCGAAGAACCCAACAACACACTTGTGATTAGGGATCCTCGTCAAGATAGGGACCCCCACCCGGATGATCTTATAGTGGTACTCATCACCCGTCTCGAGGCGTTGGAAATGCGTCAAGTGGCAGTCCCGCCAGATGGAAAGCTATATCCATCGTGGGTGGATGATATGCCTACACCTCTAGGTTTTGGGAACCCCACTTTCTGTCCATTCAATGGGACAGGGGACACGTCGCAGCACTTGGCCCACTTTTCTTCCAGGTGTGGACCCATATTGGGAACCCCGGCGCAGCAAGAAGCCGCCAAGCCCTGATGTTTCGTGCAGACATTGGAGGGCCCTGCATTCATCTGGTACAACCAGCTCCCTATCGGATTGGTGACCGGTTGGGAGGATCTCCACCATTAGTTCTTATACCATTTCAGCTCCACCACATGAAAGACCAGCATCACAGACCTCTTCAAGTGCAAACAAAGGCCTAATGAGTGAGTCCCAGACTTCATCGCCCGGTGGAAGGGGCTTACATACTCCCTCGACATGCCACTGACTCAGGAGAAATTACTGACGATGCATGTAGGAAACATTAAAACAGAGTTGGTTCCTTCCCTGATCACCCAGAACTATCCTGGAGGGTTCTGAGACTTCTCAGATAAGGCCCAGCACCTCGAGGAAGCTCTGCAATAGGCTATTCAGGCGTGGCTGCCGCCCCCTGTGATCCCAGCAAGGAGTCCCAGAGCTAAGCCCGCTGTAGTGGACCAAGTAGAAGCCCCTAGGCAGCTAGAGTTTCTACCAGTATCACCGGCTCCGCAACCTTGCAGAGGCCCTCCGCCTCAGGCACAACATCCTGCCCAGCAGCGACCACCTCAGAACCGACAGGTTTCTCCGTGCAATACACTACCACCGCCTAGACAGGACAATCAGGTGCCACCTCCTCAGCAGGCCCCTCGTCAGGGTCAGGATCCCAGAGCTCCCTTTCCGGAAAGAAGTCACCATATCAACTCTTTCAACGAGAATTAGGTCCCCGGTTACTTCCTAAATGCCTTAGAGCAGGGGATTGTGCGCCTACCTGAGTGCAGAAGGCCGGCAGAGGCGAATCTGACCGATCGCCCCAACTACTGCCCCTATCATCGGATCCTAGGGAATACCTTCAAGAAGTGCTATATGTTTAAAGACTAACTCCAAGACTAGGTCAACAATAATATAGTAAGGCTAGACCTGGCTCCGACACAAGTAGCGGGTGTTTTTGTCAGACCAGAAAGTGGTAGTGACGACGAAGGCGAGTGGCAGCAGGTTCCTAGCCATGGGTCCCAAAAGTACGATGACTGGATGGCTCGTAAAACAGTCGCTCGTGACCATGGTATCATTTGGGAACGCCTGAATCAGCTGGAGCCTTCGGAGGATGCAGCCAGTGCCTCTACGTCGTCATCTCAGCTGGCCTCTTCTCAAAAGAATAAGCAGCAGTGACGTAAGAAGAAGAATTGTGCTCCCCCACTGCCAGCGTCACCCCGCACTCTTGGTGATTTTATGCCCCATAAAATGGGTATTCCTCCCAGAATCTTCCCAGTGGTGGATTATTTGTCAAGCGACAGTCAGGAGTACGCTTCGGTTAATACCGTGGAGCTGGTAAATCCCTATATGACTCCCGACGAGGGGGAACGGCGGGCAATCCTCCCCGACGTTCCCAGTAGACATCAATGTTGGCGGAACTACGACCACATGGGTCGTCAAGGTACATCAGCAGGTACTTTCAGCCAGGTTGTGCACGCTACTGAAACCATACAACAAGTCCAGTGCAGAGCTCAGCATGCACAACCTCATCTGGTGCCCTCAGATCTACCTCCGCCGCTGTTTGTGCTACTAGATCAAGCAGAGCTGTCTCGTCTGCACCACGGCCAACCTCACCCTACTACAGGGCTGTCTCAATTGTCTGGTCTTCATCCAACAGCCGCCTTCCAGGCCTCGACTAGAAGACAGTGGAAAGTACCCAGTACCAGCCAGCAGCCGGTCCCGCCAGCAGGGCCCATCGTGCCTCCAATTGTAGAACGACCTCCTGTAGGTAGAAGCTCACGTCTGGAATGGAAGTATGATGTTATGAAGCACCTTGCCGGCATTCCAACAAAACTTTCTATCCTTGAGGCTCTTCACCTATCATTTGAAATGTGTGAGGCACTCTCCGAGGCCCTAAGGAGCCCCCTCTAGTTTGAGACGGAGGTAGCAGTTGCAGAAGCCTTCCACGCTGAGGTAATTGAGAATGCCAAATTCTAGATAGTTATCTCGTTCTCCGGTGAAGATTAAGACCCTCCCATATAGGGGCACATTCACCCACTGTACATCACTGGTCAGATAAACAGCGTGGAAGTCCGCCGCTACCTCGTTGACACAGGTTCTGGGATCAACCTAATCCCGACCCGGACACTACAGAAGCTGGGTTCGTCAAAGGATGATCTAACTCCCTCTAACCTCAGAATTCAGGGATACGACAGAACCAAGCATACTCCAGTCGGCAAGATCCTATTGAAGACCCAGTTCGATAGCCTAATTTCTAGCACTGAATTCATGGTTGTCTCCAAGGATACTGCATACAATGCATTGATTGGTAGGCCATGGATTCATCTTCATGCGGTGGTCCCCTCTTCGTATCACCAATGCCACAAATACTCCCTCAACGGTCGAGTAGGTGTGCTCCAAGGAGATACATCTCCTTTTGCCTCCTCTGAAGCCCGTTATCTAGATGCTGACTATTACAAGAGCAAGGACAAGCAAATCCTGGCAAGCGAGGTTGAACCCACCCCGGCAACAAGTGATCCCTAGGAAGGTCTTGATGATGCCTATATCTTCCCAATTTATCGGTTGGAGTCCACGACCCCTGACATGGGGTAGTGTTTTGTTGTTTTGGCTGCAAGTGGTAGGCATATTCCCATGTCCAAGCGACGGCGGGAAATTACCTCGTACTCCTACACCAACCAGGATTAGGTAATCCTAGAACCTCTTACCCCTGTGCAGTACCGAAACGCCAGACTCATGGCAACGGTAGTACGTTATACGTGTCTCTTCCGACGGTCTGGAGTCAATCGGCTCAAGATAACGTGCCACCACTGCTTTGATGTCATCAAGCGTGGCCCCTTGGACCGAAGGACAGATGGAATTAGATCAACCACTTTCATCATTATGGTCTCAGTAGCGCATGAGTATCCTGACGTGATGACCACTTCCGCTCAAGCCGGAACCAGCCTACCATCAGAGCTTGGTGGTTCGGAAGCAACTCCCTCCGTAGAAGATCCATCCACAAGTGGAGAAGAAGATCTAGAGGATGCTTCCCCTGCCTTTGAAGAAGGTGTAGCTACCATAGTCGATGAACTGGTGCAGGTGAACCTTGGTAGCGAGGAAGATCCGAGACCCACCTTGGTCAGTGCCTCCATGTCCCTTGAGGAGTAGCATCAGTATATGGAATTTCTCAAGCAGCAACGTGATGTGTTTTCCTGGAGTTACAGTGAGATGCCGGGACTAGATCCTCCGGTATCCATCCACCGCCTTGGTCTTCCGACAAACCATCGTGGATTCAAGTAGCCTCCCAAGAAGATGCACCCTTCTCATGGTGTCATGGTTGAGGCCGAAGTTGACAAGATTATCAGATCCAACTTTGTCAAAGAGGTCCAGTACCCCAAGTGTCTTGCCAACATTGTGCCAGTCAGGAATAAGAACGGACATATTAGAGTCTGCATCAACTTCCACGATCTCAACCGCCACTGTACGAAGGATGATTTTCCCCTCCCAGTGACAAAGTTGTTGATTGAAGCCACAGCCGGGTTCCAAGACCTCTCCTTCATGGATGGGTATTTTAGGTACAACTAGATCCAGATGGCCCCCGAAGACGAGGAGTCCACTACCTTCAAGGCTCCCCAAGGTACTTTCTATTAACAGGTCATGTCGTTCGGCCTGAAAAATGTAGGTGCCACTTATCAGTGGTCCATGCACCGCATATTCAATATGATCCTCAGCACACTGGGGAAATTCTATGTGGAAGACCAAGTGGTTAAATCTCGCCAGTGCCAGGACCATCTCAAGGACCTTGAGAAAGTGTTCAGCTTCCTCCGTTCTCTCCACCTGAAGATGAACCTGCTGAAGTGTGCCTTCAGGGTCACCTCTGGGAAGTTTCTTGGCTTTGTTGTCAGGTACCGAGGCATCGAGATCGACCCAGGAAAAATCAAAGCCATCATCCAGATGCCTCCCCCAAGCAATATTCGGGAGCTCTGGGGTCTTCAAGTCCACGTAGCCTATATACGCTGATTCATTTTGAATATGGCTGGCAAGTGTAAGTCCTTTTCCCGGATCATGAAGAAAGACTCCTCCTATGAGTGGGATTAAGGGTGTCATACCTCCTTCAAGGAAATCAAGCAGTATCTACTCCAACCTCCAGTCTTGATGCCACCCGTCCCCGGAAAGCCATTGGTCCTTTACATGACCGCCCTGGAACGGTCCCTCGGTGAACTTCTCTCCTAGAAGAACAACGAGGGTATGGAGAATAGTCTCTACTACCTCAGCCGCATGCTCCTCGATACGGAGACCAAATACTCCCCCATCGAGAAGAACTGCCTTGCGCTCGTATTCGCCATCCAGAAATTACAGCATTACCTGCATCACCATGAGGTATAGTTGGTCTCTTGGATAGACCCACTGAAGTACATTCTGAACCCCCCCCCCCCCCCATGTTGACTGGACGACTAGCACGGTGGGCGGTGATCCTCCAGCAATTTGACATCAGGTTCGTGCCCTAGAAGGCTGTCAAGGGAAAGGCGTTGGTAGACTTCTTAGCTTCCCATCAAACTTCCACTGATCAATCCATAGACATGGATTTTCCTGATGAGACAATCCTCTCAGTTGATCATGTCGTCTCATTCTGGAAAATGCACTTCGATGGTGCCTCCCGGAGCCCCACCGGTAGGAGGCTCAACGATCCTAAGCTCAACAGAGTGGGTCTGGGTGTTGTCTTCATCACCCCAGCGCAAGTCGCTCTGCCTTACTCATTCTTGTTGTCAGAAGGCTGCACCAAAAACGAGGCAGAGTATCAGGCCCTCATCAATGGCCTTGAGATGGCCCTTGAGATCGATGTGCCCCATTTGCACGTAAAAAGGGATTCTGAACTAGTCATCAAGCAATTCAATGGCGATTATGTCGTTAGGAAACCATATCTTGTGCCATTGTTGGCGTGCACCCTCCGTCTAATGGCCTGATTTCCTTCTCGACCAGAGGTTACCCATGTCCCTCAGTCACAGAACGGTCAAGAAGATGCTTTGGCCGCCTTAGCTGTGTCACTCGTAGAACCCGAGCAGGATGATTTGATCATACATGTGGCACACCGGAGGGTCATTTCCCCCATCACCCCGAAGGAAGATGACGGCCCGCAGGTAATCCATCTTACTACCGGATCCTTCACGCCAGGAGCCTCAGGTTCTTCACATGCAGTGGTCGAGGCCACTCCCGACTGGAGGGCACCCTTTATCGAGTATCTCTAAAATGGTTGCCTCCCGGATGATCGGGCCGAGCGTGAGTGAATCCGATGCCGCGCATTGCAGTTTACCCTTCAGAGTGGTCCCAGTCTTGAGAAGATCCTCTATAAGAAGAGATTTGATGGTGTTCTCCTCCGTTGCATTCAAGGAGTCGTGATTTCTTAGGTCATGCAAGAGGTTCACGCTGGTTCCTGTTGTGCCCACCAAGCTGGGCCAAATCTGTCCAATCAGATCCATAGATTGGGGTACTTCTGGACCTCTATGATCCATGATTGTATTGAGTTTCCAAGAGATGTCACCCATGCCAAGTTCATGCCAACTTCCTGTATCAGCCGCCAGAGCCTCTCCAATCCACCAAGTACTCTTGGCCATTTTCCATGTGGGGACTCGATGTCGTGGGACCATACCCACCAGAAACAGCTCGCCAATGCAGGTTCATATTGACTGCTATAGATTTCTTATCCAAGTGGGCAGAGATAGTTCCACTCAAGGAGGTCAAGGCCCGTTCCATTGTTGACTTCGTGAGATCCAATATCATCCACCGGTTTGGAGTCCCTCATGCTGTCCTCACCGATAACGACACCAACTTCCGAGCAGCCGAGCTGAAGAAATTGTATGCCAAGTACATCATCCGTTCAAACCATACCTCTCACTATCATGCACAAGAAAATGGACAGATTGAGGTGTTCAACAAAACTCTCTCTAACATTCTACAGACGAAGGTTGGTCAGAATAAGAAAAGTTGTTCGGACAAGCTCCCCAACTCCCTCTGGGCCTATCGGACGATGACTCGCAATTACACCCAGGTGACTCCATATTCCCTAGTGTATGGGGCTAAGGCCGTCCTACCCATCGAGATCCAGCTGCTGTCATTATGCACTGCATTCTATGACCAGCAGGTGCTAGATAAGGTGGCTGAAATCTGTCTAGCTAAATTGGAAGCACTGGATGAGAACAGGCTGTGTGCCCTGCACAATCTAGAAAGGCATCAGAATAAGATAGCCATAGACATCAACAAGAAGGTTAGCCTCCTCTCTTTTCTGCAGGGCGACATAGTGTTGGCCCTTCGAGCGCCGATGATCCCCGGTACGAAACCACCCAAGCTGGAGCCCAAATGGGAAGGACCCTACGTTATTCATAAGGTTTACCCCAATGGAGCATACTCCCTGGTGATTGTGGATGGTGAGTGTATAACTCCTCCCACCAATGCCAAGTTTCTCAAGAAATACATTTCCTGAGACCCCTTGGTCCTACACGACCTTAAACTGCATATCATCCTGTATGACATTAAACTATAAGCCTGTCAGGCCTCCCTGACTGAGGCCTAGCCTCGAGCCTCCGACCCAGGCTCCCTTTTATGGGATTGTACGGTGTGGCGTGAGGTTATTTCCTCATTCACGTCGGGTTTACTCGCCATACTATACACCTCCCCTGTCCAAGGAATCCTATTTCCCCCTACCCTCGTCCTTACTATAAGACGTTAAACTGCAAGACAGTCAGGCCTTCCTGACTGGGGCCCCTTGTCCTTCCACGACTCAGGCCTTCCTGACCGAGGCCCCTTGGCCTTCCCCGATGAGATGTGTCCCCCATCCCACATGACGTTAAACTTTATTTCGTCCTGCATGACATTAAACTGCGCCTCAATAACTACGTATGGGTTGATTCCCATCCTAATGGGATACGTAGGAACGCTCAGACGTCACGTCTTGAGCCCAACCCGAGCTTTTCCCTTTGACTATCCCCCTTGGGTATAGTTTCCTCAGAGGGTCCTCGCATGGTTTGGAATAGGCTTCCTTAGCCCCACTCATACGAGGATTATAATGGTTGCACCATGTGCCCACTCCCGTTATTCTATTCTCCCATGTCTTTACCACACGACGTTAAACTGCATGGCCTTCAAGAACTATGTATGGCTTTATTCCCATCCTAATGGGATACGTAGAAACGCCCAGACATTTCGTCCATTGGCCCAGCCCAAAAGCCAAAATCTTCCCCTCGGGTCAAGGAATATGGAAGGGTACACACTTTTGGCCTGATTTACGTCAACTTAGCCTCGATCCGGCTATACGTCCCCCTCCCTGGAGATGTTTGCCTATTTTTTAGATGGTTACAACTATGCTTCACCCACTCCTTGACTTGGATTCCATCGTTTTTCACACCCAGAGGGACCCCCAAGAACAGCCCTGATACTACGCCAAAGGGCTCTCCTACTGGTATGGGCCAACGCCCCCGAGGGTTTTCGAGCAACAAGCCGACACAAGTCCCGCATTTCGAATTTTGTCAGTGGTCGACGCTCATTTGTTTCTCCCATATCAGGTCACCATAAGGACGATGTGTTTCGAACATGGTCAATAGTGTCCTGGATCTTCGGGTCCACCCCGAGATGTCCCAAAAATCAAGTGCAATGATTCGTTCTGCCCCATCCTGAAGCAACAAACTTCCCTCCGAGTGGTGCCAATGGTCGGGTCCATGGGCCTGATTCTCTTATAAGGGATGTGCAGCGTGGCATAGGATTATATCGTTATTCACGTCAGGTTACATGCCATGTCGTAAACATCCCCGGATGAGATACAGTTATCTCTCCTCCCCCGTCCTTGCTGCAAGACGTTAAACTGCAAGTTAGTTAGGCCGTCCTGACCGAGGCCCAGCTTCAAGCCCCTTGGCCTTTTCGGGCCCCTGGCCCCATCCTCATTGCAAGAAGTTAAAATGAAAACTGGTTAGGCCTTCTTGACCGAGGCCCAGCCTCAGGCCCCTTGGCCTTTTCGGGCAGCTGGCCCCGTCCTCATTGCAAGATGTTAAACTGCAAACTGGTCAGGCCTTCTTGACTGAGGCCCAGCCTCAGGCCCCTTGGCCTTTTCAGGCCCCTGGCCCCATCCTCATTGCATGACGTTAAACTGAAAACTGGTCAGGCCTTCTTAACCGAGGCTCAGCCTCAGGCCCCTTGGTCTTATCGGGCCCCTTCGCCCAACTTCTTACCCAGAGTGTACGATGTGGTGTGGGAATACATCCTCATTCACATCGGGCTACTCAACAGTCCGTACACCTCCTCTGTCTAGGGAGTCCTACTCCCCTCCTCGTCCTTACTGCAAGACGCTAAACTATAAGTCGGTCAGTCCTTCCTGAGCAAACCACCAACTAGTAGGCCCCTTGGCTTTTTTCGGGCCACCAGCCTAGGTCCTCTCTTATAGGGAGCGTACGGCGTGGTACGGAATTATGTCCTCATTCACGTCTGGTTTCTTACCATGCCATATGCACTCCCCTCGCTGAGGCCCAGCCTCAGGCCCCTTAGCCCCAGTTTATACCCGGTATGTATGGTATGGTGTGGGATTATGTCCTCATTCACGTCGGTTTGTTCACCGTACCATACACTCCCCATGCTTGGGGGTATCTTTCCCCCCTCTTTGTCCTACATGACATTAAACTGCATCTTGAGAACTATGTGTGGCTTGATTCCCATCCTTATGGGATACATTGGATCACCTGAATGTCTAGGCTTCGGGTCCAACCCCATCTCTTGGGAGTCTCCATCCCACCTTGGCCCCTTGGCCTACCCTTCCTCCACGAGGGGATTATATGGTGTGGTGCGGGATTATGTCCTCCTTCACATCGATCTTGTAATGACCACACCATGTGCCTCTCCCTCCCGAGCTATTTCGTCGACCCTTTTTGGCGGTTCACCAATGTGCCTAAGGGTACTCTGGTTTATTACCTAGAATGCCAGACTTTACTCAGACATGTCCGCACCCGCTTTTCAGGTTTTGTGTATCCCTTCATCAAGGCTTCCATCATCTTTCGTACTCGGAGGGACCCCCAAGAATGGCATGGATACTACGCCTAAGGGATCTCCTACCGATATAGGCCAACGCCCCCCCGAGGGTTTTGGACAACAAATCGATAAAATCCCACGTTGCGAATATGGTTAGTGGTCGATTCTCGTTTGTTGTTCCCACTTCAGGCTAATGCGATTTGGATGCTTTTTTTCCACCAAAATCAACAGTTATCCTACATCATCACGCCGACCCCACTAAGCTCAAGATGTCGTTTACATGATTCATACCTTCCTTCACTTCATTGGGTCCAAGTAGAGTTTCAAACCTATAGATACTATTCCTCAGTGCGCATATGAACGTTAGGGGGACCAAGCCATGTTAAAGGTGTCCTTCGGGGCTCTCTGTCGACTCCCCTTTGATGGACGTTCCAGGTATTGCAATATAGATCTTCCCCCCTATATTTCCCACATCGAGTTTAACTCACATGGGCTTAGGGATCGGGTTGAGGTTCGTGCTTACTCAGAAAATTGTCATCCACCTATGGTCTGAGCTCTAAGACCATAAACTAAGATCTTCTCAGAACTATGTGTGGCTTGACTCCTATCCTAATGGGATACATAGGACCACCTGGACACCTCGTCTTTGGGTCCAGCCCATTTGGGGAGCTAGTCTCTCCCCCCTATTTCACTTCTTACCTCTATATAGGCCCCTTGTCCTGAGGTCTCCCTCTCGGAGTGGCATACAGTATGATGCGAGAGCATGTCCCTATTCATGTTAGTTGTGTTTCATGACACCATGCACATTCCCCATATAGAATCGCCTCTGCTACGTCTGCGTTGCATGACGTTAAAATGCATGCTTAGTCCCATCACATGACCCTAAAATGTGACATTATCGTCCTGGACGCATGACGAAAAATGGAACTACATTGTGATGACCTCATCATAGAGGACATCACGTTGGGTATTGGTCACGTGCCATACCGTTTTTCAATGCCTACTACGGATTGATTCTTGTGGTGAGACCAATACTTTCTACCCAGGGTCTGTCACTTCACAAAAAAAACCATTCACCTTAAAGGACAAAAAATATCTATCAAATACCGCTTCTCTTGGTGCGAGGGCTAGAACCGCATAGCCCTCTCATATTTTGCACTGGTGAATTACTGCGTTGTGCATATCAAGAACTACATGTAGCTTGATCCCCATCCCTATGGGGTATGTGGGAATGCCTATGCACTTTGCCTCGGGCCCAGCTCAACTCTTGTATTCGGTCTCTTGACCTAAAACCTCTCCAAGGAACACGTGGTGGTTGGAACCCCTGGTTCCTATTCATGTCGGGTATTTGTAATTATCCCACCACGTGCCTCCTATGTTTCCTTCCAACCATGGTCTGAGTTCTAAGACCCTAAACTAAGACCCTCTTAAGAACTACGTGTATCTTGATCCCCATCCCTATGGGGTACGTAGGAACGCCTATGAATTTTTCCTCGGGCCCAACTCAACTCTCGTTTTCGGTCCCTTGACCTGAAACCTCTCCTACCGGGTTTGTTGTGCAGTGTGGTATGAGGTTATTTCCTCATTCATGTCGGGTTGTTCACCGCGCCATACACATCCCCAGTTCTCATTCATCTCTGGTCTTTTTAATTACTCACCATGAGTATCCCGCGCTTTCTCCCATCTATGGTCCAAATTCTATGACCCTAAACTAAGATATCCCTATGGGAAGGGACTCGACTCCCCTGTCTAATACTCTCGTTAACGTATCCATATGCATTTCGACAAAGAGCCCGAAGTGCGGAACTCTCACATGGACATCCCCCTGTTCCATGTCCAAGCTTCTTGTGCTCGCTATTTAAATCCTCATCCACTTACATGTCTGAAAAGACCCACTAACGGCCTGGTCCCATGCCGCATCGGCTCACCTACTATCCTGAGCCAATGCCCCGGAATACTTTCGACAACATTTGTGACATGGTCATGTGTTTCGAACATGGTCAACGGTCGACCCTCATTTGTCTGTCCCCATTCTAGGATAATGCGATTTGGATGCTATTTTTTCCACCATGGTCAACAGTTATCCTCCATCGTCATGTCGTGATCATTGTGATCCAAATTCCGAGCATCATGATTCACACATTTCCACTTCCTCATGTTCAAGTGGAATTCCGACATACTTGGCTCTACCTCTTTGTGAATCTAGGTGTTCCACATGGGCGTGTTAGCATCATTGGGTTGGTATTCATTGAGTGTCCCTTCGCCCAAACCTGCCCCTGCTTGTGTTAGGAAAGTTCTCTATTACTTCTTCTTTACCACATCGAGTATGACTCACGTGGGCTTAGTAGTTTTGGTGGGATATATACCGACGCGACCAGGCTTCTTTTCGTCCCACATGACATTAAACTGTTTCTCCAGAACTACGTACGACATCATTCTCATCCTTATGGGATACATAGAGACACCCTGAAATTTTTCCTAGGGTCCAGCCCCTAGAAGTTATAAAACTTGTTCTTCCCTTTTCCGGCCCCCTAGCTGGACCCCTCATAGGGAACCAAACGACAGTAACTCTGCCCTGAACTGGTTCAGGATTCCCCAAGATGATATTGGGAAGTGACAGACTCCCTCGCCAGAGAGGTCCTGTCTGAGAGAAGGAATGATCCATGTAACGCCCCGACCCCAGTTACCCAGAGTCGGTGCATTACTTCATAACATTGGCATGATCACAAAAGATCAAGTCTCGAAAGACCGATTATTTTAGTATCCTTAGAAACACTAAATATATTCATAAATGTTACATTACATCATAATGTGAACAACTACAATAACATAGTGTCCATTTTCCACACTCATATCCCCTTCAGACTATCCCTGCAGGTCATTCCTAAAATACTTCTTCACATCCTAGAAAAATTAAAACATTGAAAGGGGTGAGCTCAGATGCTTAGTAAGGATAAAAATATAGCAGAAGCTTTCATAAATAAACATTAACATTTAAGACAATGTATAACTAAAACAAAAGCCTTTTTAAACTTGAACTTCAACATAATATGGAAAAAATAAAATGAAACATTTCCATTTACTTATTCACATGGATATTATACTAGTAGAATAATCACATGCAATATCAATAACCACTTTCATAATGATGGAATGCATAATGTCAGACTATCATAACCACGTAGCCAAGGCCTCGTGCCAAGACCACAAATAAGATTTTGTCAAGGCCTCGTGCCAAGACACTAGTTTGTCTCATGAGACCTGCTGATGCATCGAGGAGCTATAGCGGGCTCCACCCGTCACTTATTAAGTCCAATGCATTCCTCATATGAATAGGTTTAAACATATCATAAACCATAACATAATCGCATCACATAAAACATGCATAAAGGAAACATAACATTTCCACATTTCAATCACAAGATATCAATACAACACATTGATATAATAAAAACACTTTCAAAACCATTTTCAATACCAAAATAAAATAAAGTTAAAACTTTTTATTTATTTTTCATTAAAAAAAGTTATGGCTTGTAGAGGAAGCCGAAACACAAATAATGGTCACGGCGGCGAAGAAGTCGTTGTCGCCGCATACGTAAGAAAAAAACATTCCTTTTTTCGTTTAGTAAAACGCTTTGTAAAATAAGATTCCTTTTTGAATAAAAGTCAAAGTCAAAGGGGTTTATACACCGTATAAAAGAAAGTTGTGTATAAAACAAAATATGCCTCAATGAAAGGAGATTGAGACGAAGACCCTTACAAAGATCATTTTTTTTAAATAAAGTACATTTATTATGTGTATTCACTATAAGTACACATAAATAAAGTACAAATACAAGATAGGACATAATAATATCATGACATAATTTTAAAGTAAGAGATTAACCCAAAGAATAGAAATTGGGTTAAGAAGTTCTCTTACCTCGTGTCCGAATTTACTCGACCGTTCTTTGATCTCCTGAATAATAAACTAGAGTTAATTTATAATTTCTTAAGAACCTTTTTCAAGTTTATTATTCATTTTATATCACTTATTACCATGTTATGAACATTATGTAATTATTTATGTTAATAACGGTCGTTTTGACGATCTTAGGTACTTGAGTCAAAACTAAACTTCTTATAATTACACTTTGTTCATGTGGTAATATATCCATTATATCCATAATTATATTCATGATGTATATATCATATACATCATATATATCCATTATATACATTCATTTATAATATTACATAACATTTAGAGGTAAGAAATGAAATGCACCCTTCATGGAGACGGTAAGTCGTACGTACGCATGAACGCAACTTTCATTTCTATTTCGTATTTAATGGAATGAAGTTATAATTATATAAAGGTATAATACAATTACATTATAATATAATGTATAATACCATTTACTCCATCCTTTATACATCCCACATATGGCATTAACGATTCAAATCACTTTGAGGGGGCGGTAGTCCGCACTTCCTAAAATGAAATTATCGCGTTTACCCATAATGGAAATCATAATGTATGCCACAAATGAGAAATACAGAAGCATAAGGAAAAAATAAACATAATATATATATCATATATGAAAATAGTGTCATCAAAATGGCCACCATTAGAGGTGTTAAAAAAATATTGAACAATCATCGTTTCATGAGGCAGTATTTCGCCACCCACAGAAACAGTATGTTCTTTAACCATTAGATGAAGGTGTGTGTAAGTTTAAACCAAATACTTATCATAAAAACATCCTAGTATATTTTAGATACTGGTTTTGTTACAAAAGAAAGGAATAAAAAGAGTTTAAGGGGTTGGAGAAGCAAAATAAAACAAAACAATATTAGAGAAGACATTACCTTAAAATCGGGTAACTCTTTTTGATTTGAGCCAAAGGCTTCCTTGGGAAGAATTCTGCCCAAAATGAGACTTCTAGGAGTAATAGAGGGAAGTTGGGAGAGTATTTGGGCAGAGTTTGGCCGAGCCAAAAGGCTTTGAAGGTGTGAGTAAGGTGGTAGTGGTGAGGGCCTTTTATAAGATGAGAGAAGGGGCACTCTTGGAAAGTAATAAAATGTTACTTTATTATACAATGATTTTAGGATTATAAAGGTCCCACACTTATATAATTCTACGATAAGGTGATAAGGGATCTAAATATTCTCATCCAATAGGCTTTGGACAATTTTAATGCTTATATTTTACATTATCCTTCCATTTTATTAAAATCGTTAATTAATGAGGTAATCGATGCATCATCATGGTGTCATAAATAATTTAATTTATTTAATGTCTAAAAATTATAAAAAAAATTATTATGTAGGAAATCTTTTTAGCTTTATAATTAATATTTATAGTCAAAAATATGACTTGTATAACCCCATTTAAAAATTGTTTTAGTAAAACGACTCATGTTTGTGACATTTTTATTTTAACATTAAATAAAAAGTTTTTAATGTCATTTTCCTACCAAAGTGGCTCCATGGGGTCCCCAAGTTGACCCATGGGTTTTCTTGGTCGGCCATGACTCATCCAATAGGGGTAGGACAAGTGTAAAGGTATTTTCATATTTTTATAATATCATTTTTACCATAAATTTCACTAATTACCTTTAATCGCGATTAATTAAACTTAAAAGTTACTATTCACCAAAAAAATTATTTTAATCCCATTGAACCACATTTTACTTCCTAATGATAACCATGTATGTCGGATTTTTGAAAATCAAAACACAGAAGTGGTAATGTTTCATTTAAAAGAAAAATCAGTTTTTTAACTACCACTTAGTGGTTTCACTATTCATCAAATATTGAAGTTTTTCAGAACAATGCCAAAATTTTACCCTAAGCTATAATTAATATTCTGAATTAAAAAATGATGCATATTTTACAAAATTCCAAACATATAAGTTGCATTAATTAATTTCAAAATTAATTCCCGATGTCACAACAAATAGCGTGTTTTTTAGAAACAATATATATCAAAAGATTGACAATTGTTTATGTCCAATTTCAAAGTGAAATTAATTCTAATGACCACCATTGGATATAATGGTAAAAATATATTTCAATTATACTTTAAAACCACTCAATAGTATAATTTATCACTATAAATTATTTTTATTAAAAAAGTTGTTTTTAAGTATTTTTCACTATTCATAAAAGATTGGAAGTTCTTAGAAAAATACCAGAAATTCAACATAGGCTAATTTCGATATTCTGACTCCATAAATGAAGTCCATTTTGAAATATAAAATATATATAATTTAAAAAGTGGGTATTACTATTCATAAATGCTACTTTGATTGGTCGCGGTGTGTTAGAATCTCGAACTTGCGTACAATGCAAGCTATTGCATTATTGAAAGAGAAGCGTATCGTGGAAGCTCGAGGTGTTACAATCCATGATCAAACCGATGTGCCCATCTAGCGTACTCCCAACACAGTGGCGTAATATCATGAGTGTTAGATTCTATTTTAACAGACTATCACTCCACTTACCACACTTCGTGTGCCCCTTATTCAGACTTTCGTACCCTATCATGTCTGAGGGACCCCCTAACAGTATGGATGCCTGACCTATGGTCCACCTACTGTCCTGGACCAACGTTCCTGATGACTGGTCATGTTTGGAAGGACCGCCTAACAGTATGGATGCCTGACCTATGGTCAACCTACTGCGCTGGGCCAACATCCTGAAGGATTGATCGACAACATTTGTGACATAGTCTCTTGTTTCGAACATGGTCAATGGTCATCCCTCATTTGTTGTCCCCATCTCAGGCTAACATAGTAAGGATATCGTTCCTCGGCCATGGTTAACAGTTGTCCTTTATTGTCACGCCACCCTCACAATGTTCTGAATCATGGGTATCGTGATTCACACTTCTCGTTCCCATCTGTTCAGGCTGATTTAAGCGCCCCTGGTGTTGCACCGTTCGTGTGAAAGAGCACGCTGAAAAACGGTAATTTGGCTGTTCTGAGAACTTCTTTATCTAGTTATGTCTCTCCTACTTCTCGGAAGTCTGGACCGGTTATCCAAACCCTGGATGCCCGAAGCCTGGTTTACATTCCTATGTTGGGTGGGATGATAAGTCGACTATCTCTTGTTTCTCACAAAGGGCCCCGACCCACGTGAGCTTAGGGAATTATCACTGGATGTTCCGAAAACATTGTAAGTATGCAATGAACCTGTGGGAATAGTGGAAATCGTGCTTGCTATGAAATACAAGAAGAAAGAAATCGAAGCACGAGAGTACCATTAAAGGGTTTGTAATTATTACAGTACCCGAGGGTCAAATCCCCCCATGGACAGATTGAACCTATCAAAAGAGTGTTGAAACTCCGCCACCCTTCAACTGGTGGCATCCAGGAATTGTTGTCGTCGACTTAGATCTCACTCATCCTCAGCAGTGATGGGGCGTAGATCATCAACCTCAGCTCGGGCCCTCTCTATATCAGCCTGAATGTCGGCCATCTCCCCAAAACCCGCTTCAAGACCTCTTCGGCCTCTGCCAGCTGGGCCTTCAATTGCAAGATCAGCTCAGATTGTGCATTGAGGGAGGTGGAGTGTTCGTTCGCTCGTGCCTGCAGTTGTTGGACCTTGTTTTCAGCCTCCTGGAGCTTCTTGACATTCATCGACTTCCTTCGCTGCCAGCCCACGCTGAGCCCGCGATCATACTCCCGGATCTTCTCTGCCATTAGATCTCCGATGATTGTGTGAGGACGCTGGGCATCCACTCCCCCAACGCAAAGTTCGCGCAACCACGAGCGAAGTCTGTCCATATCATCCAGCCATTGCACTTGGGGGTGTCATTGATGAAACGCGTTATTAACTTCCAAGATCGGCGGAAGACTATTTTTTTGTCCTCCTCATCGGAGTTTGTTTCGTCCCAGTCCACGCGATTGGCAGGTTCGTATGCGGGGTATGACCGCAGGAAATTGTCAGCAGGAACTGCGTCTAGCGTTGAATTCGGCGTGACATCTGGCACCGAAGCAGTCGTGACGGGGCTTCGGTCGGCCGGTTGATCCTCTTTATCGGACTCAAGCTCGATAACCTCGGGCACGACCCTGCTGGTGGTCCCTCTGAAGGTAGGGAGTGTTGCAGCTCAAGTAGGTGGGGGAACTATCTCCACAATCACCGGCATGCCCCTAGGATGGATGCCACCAGACATCCCGACCAACATTACCGCATCATCCCATGCCAGTCGAAGAACTGTATGACGGAGACGGGTGTAGACATTAGTTGGCACGATCTACATACGACAGCAATGAGTTAGTGGAGAAAGCTTACGAATATCGAACTCCTGGTGCTGCTCCTGAGTTGCTGCTGATGCGACCCCGAGGCGTGGCCCTCCATATACTGTTGGGAGTTCTGTAGATTCTAGAGGAGCCACCTCGGGTGCTCTGGCCCCGCCAGACACAGAACTAGACGCAGTCGTAGGCGCGGGTTCTGGAGGTCCTGTGTCATCATCCGCCAAGGGGAGAGAACGAGGTCTGCGTACAAGTTCCTCCTGCATGGTTCAGATGTTCATGAAAGGTCTACAAATTCCTGAGAGTAGACCCTGAGGAAAGAGATTTGGAATGATACCTCGAGAACCTTCGCGAAATCATCGGAATCCGAGTCTTGGTCTCCGACTTCTCCCTCCTCCAATGGGATCCCTCCACTAGCCTCATCCCCCCGGGAGGATTACTCCAATTCTTCCGGCAGGGGGAAGCACTTCCTCAGATCGGCGGCTAACAGTTGTGGGGGAACCGTCCGGTCCAGAAGTACCCTCACTCGATCTGTCATTGGGTGTGGGACACCACTGGAATGAACGTAGTCCTCCAGCTCATCCAAGTATTTCTTTTCCTCTACCAGAGACGCCATGAAACCATCCCGGATAGGGCCTATTCCCGGTAACTCCATCCTGAGATGATTCAAGTGCGCCCACATCTCGGGTGGACTGAGGAATTTCCGGTTGACGTCCCAAATGTCCTAGGCCTCCGGGAAGACGACATCCTCTGACATGTCGATGTGGCATAGTCATTTCCCTAGAGCCTGAGTGTATATCCTACGAAATCCCCTCGGCAGCCACCCCTCCGGATGGCTCTGCTCTTCCGGTACCACCGGGTCCACTATCACCGCTGGATCCGCCGCTGCGGCCACACCCTCGGTCGGTGCAGGTCTCGCCGCCACGGCAGCCCCGCCACCGCGAGAGGCCCTTTCTGCCCTCCGACCCCAACCTCGGGATAGGGGAGGACCGCCATCACCCACCCGAATGGTTGGCTGCCTCAGAATCTCCCCCGGATAAGCTACCTCCCAGCTAATGGCATACTCCTTAACCAATCCAAAAGCAGCGGTGGACAGAGGCAATGCAATTCGCATCTTCCCGTCTTCCCGTGTGAACATAAGCCACAACTGCCTCATCACACATGGGTTCTCCTCGTGACGTACCTCCCAGTAGACCTACGGGGTCATCCACTACAGGCACCAGAATTACCTCGCGAATCGATGCGGGGTGTATGGTTCACAGAGCGGCTCACGGTCCACCCGCGCCACCAAGACTCCGCCTCAAAAGGCTAGGAGATGGGCCTGGTGCTCTTCGGTTCCCTGACCATCGTCAATAAGCACTCTCGTCGGCAATGTAAATGGGTGGAAGTTGAACTCGTCCGCCTTTCATACCCGGTTCAGCACCATCGGTACAGTTAGCTTGAATGGGAAGCTCCCGATTGCATTCCGAATGTAGGGGTGGAAGTTCAACCCTAGCGGAGAGATGGGGTTTGGATATTCGTAAACCCCCTGATGTGCATTGCGATCCACCCGTACAGAAGGTGGAAGGGCCCGCATATCCTCAGCGGCTTCTTTCCCTCGCTAACGTGCCGCAGCATCCTGTACATCTTGGCAAGCATCGGAATCCCCAGATTGACCCGGCTTCCCATGGCCAGCATGGACGCCATGATGAATGAGCTGGGCCGCACCCCCATGTTGGTATCCCTCACCGGTAGGATCCAATCGTAGATAAGGGCCGTGATGAATGCCGCCAGCCTGACTATCGGCTGTTGTTCAGTGCTGACACTGAAGCCCCAAGTCTTCCATTGGCTGTCTTCCAAGAGCCGCCAATATGAGTTCTCCTTGCCCCGCTGAGCCCCTTTCAGACAAGTTTGAGGCCTCGGTGGGAACTCACGATCCTCCAGGAAGTTCAGAAACCGCTTGAACCACTTCTTAAAGTGTACATCTCTTACTGCTTCATTGTCCTCTCCAGGGACCAATGCCATTAGTGCCGACGCTAGTCACGGAATTTGCTCTGGATCCTCCCATACACTCAGGACGCGGAGGAACTCATCAAACATGGCCCCCAAGATCAGGACCCCCTAAATCTGATGGACATCACACAGACTGATTCCCACCTCCCTATGGTGTAGGTGAAAAGTGTTGTCCTAGATGACCATCTTCTCAGCAGCTCCGGCATCAGTTGTTTCGGTTGATAAATGTTGAATTGTGAGGCCCATGCCGCCTCATACAAGCCTACCCTCCTCAGCTCGGCCCCAAAATCCTCACATGAGGCGCCTACCCAGTAGGCTCATGCCCAGTCGTTGGTGAAGTTGCCGCTCTGGCACAGGTCCCACTCATCGGACCACCCCTTTTTCAAATCCTGCAAAGATGCCTTCGGCATAGTGTGGTACAGACGTTTGCTTTGCACAGACGTTCGCTTGGGCGCAGAGCCAATACACGGAGCCCGGCCTCAGCTGGCAAGCAGATGTTCGCTTGGCGTAGTCGCGGAGTCAGAGACTCACGGTTCTCCGCGAAGCTCGAGTCGTGGTGAGAAGACGCGTAGTACGCGGAGCTTCGCGAAGTCGAGAGTGCAAAAGGACAAAATTTGTGAGAGTACAAAAGAGAGGTCAGTCTCCCTTTTATAGGCGGCGACCCCGGAGCTTCACGGCGCATCCCGCCCACACCGAGCATCGCGGCGCATCTGGACCACGCGGTTGATGTCTGCCCCGCGCAACCCCTTCGCGAGTCCGCACAACGAACTGCTGAGAATTTTGGAAACTTTCCATCAGACTCCAACCCTTGATCCCTCCGTGGCTCCGAGTCTTAGGGGGGGCATTTGTTGACAACAAAATATTTGACGCAAAGAGAAGAAGAAAAAAGAAGCATGTGTGCTGCCTCGCGAAGTGCCGACGCAGAGGACCCCTGAGCAATGCGGCCGCCGTGAAGCAGAGGAGGCGGTAAAGCTCCACGAATGCCTTGATGTTTGCGAGCCCGCCACGAAGAAACGGAGGTGGTAACACTCCGCGAACTCCCTGACGTTCGTGATCCCCCTGTGAAGCAGAGGATCCGGTAACCCTCTGCGAACCCGGTTGACGTTCGCGACCCACCACAAAGCAACCGTAGCCCCTTCGTGTCGCGTGAGCTCTGCTTCGCAGCACCCCTTGCCTATAAATACTGGGCTCCCTTGATCCCTTCAGACGGACAATACGACCTTTTGGATTCTCAGCTCCCGAATCGCTAAGCACCCTTTTCCCTCGGAATTATGAGCTCCATGGGGTATTTTTGCTTCGTGAGATGCCTTCGCCTTATCTCGTCTTGAGTCCCTCTTCCAAGAGGGATGCCATTCGTGAAGCCTAAGGGCATTCACGAAGGAAGTAGATCCCTAAGGGGACCCAGGCAGCCGTGGAGCATTCATGCTTCGCGAAACACCCATCCGGTACATGTGATCCTTATGCCAAGGCAGGATCACTGTACTTCACGAAGCACATTGCTGAGCGGCACCTTGCTTCGCGAGGCACCCCTGCTTTGTGAGGCTGCGCTCCACGAACACCCTTCCACTTCACGAAGCACCTCCCACTCTTCCCTTTTCCCCATTATAAGGCCAAGTAACTCCACTTCGCAAAGCACACCCCTTCACAAGTGTCTTACACTACGTAGAGCAACCAAGTCCTACAAGGCCCCTACTTGCGGACCCCTCTTCTTGGCAGCTCCTATTCCCGTGCGGCCCTCCAGGCTTGAACGATGTGATTTCAAAGTCCCTTAGATGACACCACCTGTAGAATTGCTTTTTTTAATGCTTCTTCACATATGCACTCTAATGTCTATTGCTTCCTCGCATAGCCACGCTAACGTGGACCCCTCGATGGTTCGCTCTGTGACCCCCCTTAACCACGGCCTTGCCGATGCCTTCCCTCCCACAAGGAGAAGAGGGTACTAGTTATGTAAGTTCTAGGGGTGCGGAGCACGCCCACCTTGTCCGAGCTGCAGGACGTTAAACCGCCAAGCACCTCTTCCTCAACACATGATGTTAAACTATGATCTGACCCTGTGCTTCGCATGCAGGGTCCCCCCATCTCGGAAATTCTTTATGCCGCTCATCTCCATGGGAATGGAATCTTCCTCACATGGAACGAGATCCTCCCTTTTGGAGTGGCATTTGTCCACGGGGGGAAGGGATGCCTCAGGGTGTAAGCCCCTTGCCTCTCTTACGGAAGGTAACACCCATTCACCTCCGTACTTACCCACTTCCTCGGTTCCAAGGCCAGCAAAGGATATGATAGGGAATGAGACACCTCCTTTCATAGGTCTCAAATTCCTCTCCCACTATGCCTTGTCGCACCATGGGACTCCATCTTGGAGTAAGTCCTAGTACCATGGGTCACCTAACGCGTAAGACCCTCTTCGTTTCCCACGGACGCACCCTTTGCAACGTGATCGTCAGGTCCCTAAAACCTCTTGTTTCTCACACCGAGCATGACTCACATGAGCTTAGAGTAAGCACTGACCCAGAATCCCACCTCTAGCGAACTATGGGGACTTTGATCCATGCTAAGGCATGGTACGTAGGAAGCCTCCACGAGGTTCAAGCCCACCACTCGGTCGTTTCTTCACGTCAATTTCCACCCTCGTCCAGCATGACGTTAAATTGTATGCCCCCGTCTAGCATGATGTTAGACTGCACACCAGAACTATGTGGTCTTTGATCCGTGCTAAGGAATGGTATGTAGGAAGCCTCCATGAGGTTCAAGCCCACCGCCCGTCGTTTATTCACGTCAGGGTTCAGCCTCATCCTGAATGACGTTAAACTGCATTCCAGTCCTGCGGTAAGTCTTTGTGACCATCCTAAACTATGAGGACATTGATCCGTGCGAAGGCATGGTACGTAGTAAGCCTTCACGAGTTTCAATCCCACCACCAGTGGACCCCCCCCCCCCCAGGTTCACCTTCACGTTGGTTCGCCGATGAAATCCCATCTGAACTACATGGACTTTGATCCGTGCTAAGGCATGGTACGTAGGAAGCCTCCATGAGGTTCAAGCCCACCACCCGTTGGTCACTCCGACCTCCTTCACGTCGGTTCACTAGCACCTGGGAATCCTAGAGTGTAATCCCCACACCATCTGGACCAAGGTTCTTCTCCACGTCGGTTCTCGGACACGCCCTTGTCCCGCATGATGTTAAACTGCATCCCAGTCCAGCGGTAAGCCATTGTGACCTCACCTGAACTACGCGGTCTTTGATCTGTGCTAAGGCATGGTACATAGGAATCCTCCACGAGGTTCAAGCCCACCTGGACCCCTGGTCCCTTTCACGTCGGCCCTCCGGCGTCCAAACTAAACTACGTAGTCTTTGATCCGTGCTAAGGCATGGTACGTAGGAATCCTCCACGAGGTTCAAGCCAACCTGGACCCCTGGTCCCCTCACGTCGGTTCACCGACCCCATATCCTTGGGCTGCCTCAATGTGTAAGCCCTATTCCATACCGAACTATGAAGACTTTGATTCCCTACCATGGGGATACGTAGGAAGTCTCTTCGAGGCTCAATCCCATCACCGTCGTCACCTCCATGATGGCCCCATCTCATCCACCCTGATTCTTACCTGGGCCGCCATATCCTAGTTAGATCATGCCACCCTATTCCCTTCCATAGCATTCGGGAATCCGCCCACGTGATGGCCCTAAAATCGGTGTTCCATCTATGGGGTTCTTCAATCTTATCCACTCCAGTTAGTGTTCTGATCAGCCCTCATCCCCGTTGGGCGTTAAACTTACGGCATACCCCGTTTTAAACATGGGAAGCTAAGGAAAACCTCAGATACATGCCTATGGCATATAATTCCCCGCGTTCGATGTGGTATGCCTCGGGATTCCGTGCCCTCAAGAATACCTATAATAAGGGACCAACAACAGACACGCTAATCCCCCAGCGTTCATACACATCAATAATGCATCGACGTGACTACTCTCCCAACTGAAGGTTGCTTCCCTGACCAGACCCTTTGGATTGTCTTGACAGAAGTAATGTAATTAAACGGCGTCCATGAAAAGATGGCACTGGGAATAGTTTCATGAACAATGTATTAAATCTATGAGGGAGACCCGGACTAGGTGACGAGCTCTGAGGAGGAATCTGCAGAAGGAAGAACCAATATCCTATCATCTCGTTTCAATCAAGGAGTAGACGTCCCTGAATAAGGAATGTATGCTACTCGCCTTTGGAAACTGGGAACACGGGGCAACAAGAAATCTGCGCCTATCGTGCCCAAGCGGACAGATGCGCGTGCCCCAGAGAAAGCATCAGAAACAATTATCATCATCATAAACATATTTACTACCATCATCGTCTTGGCCAAGATCATCTTATTTATCAACATCATCATCATCACATGGAATTATATTCACTTTAGTTTCAAAAACATTCTCTTCTTGATGAATAGATTTATGAACTGATTTTCCTTTTCATTCAATCTAATAAGAGGAGGCTTGAGAGGTTATTATGGATAGCTTATCTGACTAACTTTTCATATAAGTCTCTTCAATCTATCAAATCTCATATTCACTTTATTTCTCTTCAGTTTCTTCTTCTTCTTCTTCTTTTTCCTCTTCTTGTTCTTCATGAGTTGGTTAATTAATAGATAGAGATGAATCTTAAACAACTTATTTTCCCTTTTCTGAAGGAGTTACCTTTATTGAATTTTTTTGATAAGGTTTAGGAAGTTCTATTTCTTGGATAAACGATTCTCGAACTTGAATCTGTTATGAATATCTTTCCGAATCTTTCAAAAAATATTGAATTATTTCTGGTTCAGAAAGATTCTTCTTAAGTTTCATAACTATAGACAACTTCTCAAGCTCTTCAGCAACTTGAAATTTCAAAGCCTTTACTTCAACTGGATCTATACCAAATATTGTTTCTCCTTCTTTCCATTACTCTTTGAGTTTTTACCATGTTTCTACAACTTCATCATAGTAATTCTTTTATTTCTTTGAATTTGGAGGTTCATATTCTTGAGATGGTTCTAGTTCCTAAAATTTTCTTTTCATTGGTTCAAACTTTGAACTTTTTCCAATTTGGGTTTCCTTGCCTGTAAGATCTACAAATTCACACATCATATCACTGAGATCATGTTTCATTCTCTTCAGTGTTTCATCACTTAACAAAATAATCTTAAACTTCTTAGGCTTCAACTTTCAAGGGATATTGTAGAAGTCTAAGAATTTTACTATAAACTTTGACAATATTGTTGGAAACACAATAATTTGTGACTTGATAGACTCATCCTTTATTTTTCTGATTGTAAGAAAGATAAACTTGACCAAGTTAGTATTATTTATATTAACTAGAAAGTCCATTATGAAGATATCTGTGATTTTAAATATATCCTTATCTCCTTTACTTGGTATATAAAATACTTGTAACCATAAGGCTATTATCCTGAGGTTGGATGAAATATTATAAATCTTGGGTGACTTAACTCTCTGAAGGCCTAAGTATTTAATTGCCTTGAATCTATAAAAATAACTGTTGAAATATTGCATCTTATGGTAAGAGTAAATATTCTTCTCCACCATAAGGTATCTCAATAATGTCAGTATCCTTCTTATAAGTTGTTGAATATGTCTTCCCATAAGATTTGAACTGAACCTTTTTCTTACCACATTTCTATAAAGAATTCAACTATCATATAAAATTTGATTACCAAGTCTGTATATATGAGATCTTTCTCTCCCTTATCTTTTATAATGTATACAATTTCCCATTCTTGGAACTTGATGATTGTCCTTATCAAGGAGTCATACTTATGGAAGAAATTATAATCGAATAAACTCTCTATGAATATTGAAAAATATTTAATATCTTTTTGAAAAAGAATTGATGTTTCAGAATATATCTCCAGATACATTCAGAACATTAAGGAAGATGAAAGAAATTGGAACGATGACTTTGAAGGGCAGAAGAGCTTCAGCGATAATTCCGAGGAATTCGAAGTGGGTTGCGGAGGAGTCCCTCCTTAATATATGTTTCGTAGTGATGGTTTGACTTCCAAGAAAGATTAAATAGTTGATATTGATCTCATATTATCTGATATTTGTGATTGAGCCAAAGAAGATTTATATCTTCTGACCTTTTGATGTTTTAAGGAAATAAAACTGATTTAAGTAAAGTTGAATCTATCGAGGTTTTTCTTAAATCATATTTGAAATACCAAAAAACAGAAGTGTAAGATAAAAAAAATAAGTAATAAAATGTTCCATTCATAGTTATAGAAATATTTTTTAGTGTTTGATAAGATTCTTATTAAACATCTTAGATTCTGATAGTTTTTTAGAGTTGGAAATATTTATTAGGTTCTACAAAATCTATTAGGTTATGAAAACATTATTGGGTTCCAAAAACTTTATTAGGTTCTGAAATTTTTATTAGGTTTTGAAAACTTTATTAGATTCCAAAAACTTTTTTTAAGGAAAAAAATGAAATCCCTCTATAAAAAGGAGTATCTTAGTGCTAGGAGATGGTTTTACTAAAAAATAGATATGAATGATTACCTTATGTTTATCATTCCTAACTTTTTTTTAATGTATTCAATTCTATTAGAAGTTAATTATTTTGTAAAAATATCAGCAAGTTGTTATTGAGTTATGAAAAATTGTAAAATAATATCTCTTTTAAGTGTGTGGTCCCTAAGAATGTGATGCCTAATATCTATGTGCTTTGCCCGATAGTGATGTATAGGGATTTTTCGTAAGGCTATGGAACTAGTGTTATCAAATAGTATCTGAGTTTTAGTAGAACTCATGTCATAATCTATGAGTGTGTGCGGCATCCACGGCTCTTGAGCACAACAATTTCTAGCTGCTACATATTCATATTAAATAGTGGAAAGTGCTATAGAGTGTTGTTTCTTACATAACCAAGAAACTAACTAATATACTAATAAATAACACGTTTTGGATGTACTTTTCATATCCATTCTACAACCACCAGAGTCAGCATCTGAATTGTTTTAAAAAAAAAATCATTTCCAGAAGAATAGAAAAGTCCTAAATCCATAGTTACATTTAAATAGAGAAAAATAATTTTCAATAATTTTAAATAGGATTTTTTAATATTAAATTTATATCTTGCATATAATCATACTGAAAACATTAAGTCTGGATGACTAGCTATTAAGTATAGTAAGCTTCCTATCATACCTTTAAAAGATGTTTGATATACTGGTTTTCCAGCTTCATCAAGATCAAGAGTATTAGATGTACTGATTAGAGTACTTATACTTTTAGTATTGTCATATCCATAATTTTTAAGAAGATATTTAATATAATTATGTTAATATATATAGGTTCCTTCTAGTTTTTGAGAAATTCGAAAAACTGGTAAAAATGTTAACTCACCCATCATACTCATTTAATACTAAGATTTCATAAGATTCACAAATGAATTAGTTAAGGATTGGTGAGTTGATCCGAATATAATTTCATCAACATATATTTGAGCAATTAAAACATTTTTCTTTTCTTTCTTTATAAAAATGGTTGGATCAACAATTCCCTTAACACAGTTTTTTTGTAACAAAAAACTTGTAATTCTCTCAAACTAGTCTCTAGAGGATTGTTTAATACCATATAAAGATTTGGTATGTTTAGAACCATGTTTAGGATGTTTCGTGTCTTCCAAAATAGGAGGTTTTTCAACAAAAACTTCCGCTTGAACATATCCATTAAGGAAAGTACACTCCACATCCATTTTGAAAAGCTTCAAGTTAAAGAATGTCGTAAAGGATTAGAGAATTCAAATAGATTCAAGTCTAGCTACCAGAGCATAGGTTTCTTCATAGTCTATTCCTTCTTGTTGGTTATATCCTTTAGCAACTAATCTTACTTTATTTCATACTATGATTACATTTTCATCACATTTATTTATGAATACCCACTTTACTCCAATTACAGAGGTTTTTTTAGGTCTTTCAACCAAGGTCCAGACTTTTTCCCTTTCAAATTCATTTAGTTCATCTTTCATATATTTAATCTAATCTTTATCACATAAATCTTCATTTTTAATTTTAGGTTCTAATTGGGAAAGAAATTATATATGTTCTACTTCATTTCATAAAGAAATTATTGTCCTTAAAGGTAGATGTATATCACCAATGATACTATCACTAAAATGATTCCTATTAAACAACTAACATAGGTTTTGTAAAACCTGGTCATCAACAGAGGGTAGAAAATCTTCTAGAGTGAATATCTCATAAACATTTTATTGAGTATTTTTATGAATAGAAGAATCTTCCATCAAAGGTTGATAATCAGATTTTTGAAATGCATCCAAATATGTAAGTTGGGGTTTTTTAAAAACAAAAGTATCAGTTTCATCAAATTTAACATGTACTATTTTCTCAACAGAATAAAAATATTTATTAAAAACACTACAAGCCTTAAAAGTAGTGGAATAGCCTATGAAAATTCCTTCATCAGATTTGGGTGCGAATTTTGGTAAGTTATATTTTGTATTTGAAATGAATAATTTGCATCCAAATACTCTAAAGTATGAAACTTTAGGTTTTCAGCCTGTCCATAACTCATAAGGTGTTTTATTGAGAAATGGCATTATTAAAACTTGATTTATAATATAACAATAAGTACTAACAGCTTTATCCCAAAATTGTTTATCAATTGAGTATTCAGTATACATGGTTCTTATTATATATTTAAGAATTCGATTTCTTCTTTCAACAAAACCATTTTTCTGAGGAGTTCTAGGAGATGAGAAGCTACGAGTAATGCCTTTCATACTATAAAAAGATTCAAAATATAAATTTACAAATTCTCCTAAATGATCACTATATATAGCTATCAATGGAAGTTTTTTTCTCATTTTTAACTTTTTTTGAAAAATATTTGAAATAAGAAAAGGATTCATATTTCCTTGCTAGAAAATAGAACCATGTAAATCTAGTGTAATCATCAACTAAAAAAATACATAGTACCTGCCTCCAATACTTCTATTTTGTGTAGGACCAAACAAGTATATGTAGACTATCTATAATGAATCATAAGTTGAAACTTCACTTATATATTTAAAGAATGAATTGTGTTTCTTTCCATTTTGAAAAGGGTTGTTGACTTTTGAAGAATCAAATATAAGATCTAGTAGATCCTTAATAATTATTTTCTTAGATAGATTACAAAAGTTCCTAAGGTTACAGTGTTCTAGTCTTATATTCCATAACCAATATTGGTCTTTAATTCCTCTAAGGCAAGGTAAGTCTTGGATCTTAAGGTATTATAATTTAAGTGTTTAAACATTATCATACTGATGAGCAGAAAGAATGAACTCATACTTAGAATTGTGTACTAAGAATTTATCAGTCCTAAATTTCAGTAGGTAACCTTCATCACATAATTGACTTATGATTAAAAGGTTGTGCTTAAGATCTTTAATAAATAAAACATTCGAAATTAAGGATTTTCCAAGAAGAATGATATTACCTATACTAATAATATCTAATTGATCATTTTCTCCAAAAGTGACTCTTCCACCTTTCATATTAATAATATTTTAAAATAAGTTTTTGTTACCTATCATTTGTTGAGAACATCCATTATTCGAGTACTATGTATTTTTATTGGTACTTTATTTTCTTGAAAGTGAAATAGTTAGAATTTTGGAATCCAAAAATTCTTAGATCCAGAAATGTTAGAAAATAAAATCTTAGGAATCCACATTTTCTTAGAAAAGTGGGATTTATGAAATCCTAAGGATTGAGTTTTATCTAAAAGAACAATTTTTCTCCCAATTTCCACCACACTGACACTTAGTGAAAAAAGGGTCACTTTGAGGAACAAAATAATTATGAATAAAAATAGGTTTTTAATGAGAATAACCAAATCTAAAACTATTTCTAAGAGGATGAATTTTTGAATAAATTTTACCAAAATTTTCTCTATAAGAAGTAAAGTTTGACAAAATTTTATTATATGAAAATATATTTGATTTTAGTCTATTAACTAAATTATTATCCTCATATTCATTAGTCTTATAATTTCAGTATGTATCTAAAACATTTTTCTTTGAAATAAAATTTTAAATATCTTCAGAAAGTTTATCCTTATCATAATTAACTTCCTCAAGGTTTTTTGAAATAGAAAAATTTTCAAAATATTTTTCATCAAGATCGTTAAAAAGATATGATACTTATTTTGTTAAAATATTAATTCTAGTATTTTTCTTATCAATTTTCTTAGTGATATTACCATTTTAATTTTTAAGTAAATTGGAAAACCTAGACACTTATTCAAAAGAAGGTAAAGTATTATATTCTGATGAGGTATATTCTTCATCTGAAGATTCATAATTTTCTTCATCAGGATAATTAGCACTTGAATATATATTGGTTAAAGATTTTGTGTACCATAGACATGAAACATTAGTTTTAAATATGTATTCTAGAGATAAGACCAATATTCTTTTGTCCATAAGATTCATTATCTGAAGATTTATCAAATGAGTCTACACCACTTGCACTCTAAGAATCATTTTCCTTTAAGACTTTATTTCCCTTAGTCTGGTAATATCTTTTTTTTATTTCTCTCAGAATTTCTATCTTTCCTTTCCTTTATTTTTATCTTAGGAAAATCAATTCTAATATGTCTATCTTTCTAGCATTAATAACATGTGACTTTATAATATTTCTTTTCTTGCTTGCCCTTTTTCATATATGTAAATTAGAAATCCTTTTTTCCAATAATATTGTTCATCCTTCAAGAAATATTGGCTTGATCATTATTTCACTATTCAGATTCACTTGAGTCTGGCTGAATAACAACTTTCTTATACTTTTTTTGTCTTAGAAACTTTCTCAGGAGTCTTGGCTTTCATCTAATTTGAAGTAGCATTAAAAGCAACACTCTCATTCTTCTTATTTATATTATCATCATCTCTCTTCAATATATTCCCATGTTTTAAGAGAGTACCAAAGAGTACAGGATCAAAATTTATATGTAGATTGCTCAATTATAAGAGGGGTTGAATTATAGGTTTAAAAACTTTCATTTTTATCCTTAAGAAAATCTATGTTTAACAAATTTAAACAAGATAGATTCACAAAACCTCTTTATTTATTAACAAAGAAACTAACTTGATTAGGATTTGATAATATGGATCTGATAAATAAAATAAATACAAGTTTACTTAGGGAAAGATTCTACCTTAAATTATATATAATCTTATTTATATCAGAGTATACAAGTATAAGAAAGTATGAGTAAGTTACACTTTATTTATTTAACAAAATGCAGTAGAAATAAAACTTGTTACAACAATAAGAAAAGTATAAGAAATTTTTTAACCCAAAGAGAAGGGTATCCAACAACCTTGGATAAAGGTCCATTGATTTATACTTTCAAGAAAGTATATCTTACCCACACTAGGGTAATCCCTTGATACGAAGATCGGTATCTGTCTTGCTATCCCCGAAAGCCCTCGATCTCTAAGGTGATCGGCACCTCTATCTTCCTATCCCCAGAAGGCCTCGATTGATCATCAATAATCGTAATCACACTATCTAGGTTGAAGAAAATTCTCTCATCTTGAACAACTTGTTCATAGGAAACGTATAAGGCAGATCGAGTAGAGCTCTCATAGAGTATCACTTGACTCCAGAGATCAATAGCTCTCAACGAAAACTCTTGCTATGAGCTATTTAAAATGGTTGGGTATTTATAGGCATGGACTCCAACGGTAGACTTCCTCCTCCAATGGTCATATTTTTCCTTAAATTTTTGAGGGACCTGGATAGGTGTCACTCAGCCAATAGTTGGTTAAAAAAAGATTGTATGACATCATTTTATTTAAGAAAAAATGGGAAACATTATCATGTAATAAATAATAATATATAATAAAAACATTATCAAGTTTAATAAAATAAAGAATAATTGGATCTGATAAAATTGGAATAATATGTTAAGGAAGAAATGTAACTTTAACAAATATGAATAATTGGATTCTAAGAATAATAATAAATCGAAGTCTAAAAATATTGACAATCATATTCTGAAACAATAGAGAATTGGAGTCTGAAATATAAGGAATTTAGAATCTGATTTAAAAATAAATAAGAGTTTGATTTTAGGAGAAATATATATATGGTTTCAGAAGAAATCGAAGTCTGATTTCAGAAGAAATTGGAGTCACAATTCATGAGAAATTGGATTCTAAAGAACTGTAAGGTTTTCAGATAGATAAGGATCTTATTTTTTGACTTAAGAAAAAGTTGATTAGACTTGGTTTAAGAAAACACTAGATAAGATATTTAAAACCATAGGTTAAGACAAAAACATTCTTAGATAAATAAAATTTTACTTAAGAGAAAGTTTCTTATAGAAAGATAATTGTCCTTAAGAAAATGTGTTTGTTATTTTCAAAACATAAAGGAATGGATAAGTCATAAGGAAAATAATAGACCCAACAATCGCCCCCTTTTTGGAAAGCACAAACAACTTTTTATAAAATAATATAAGGACTAAAGTTTTTATTTTTAAGATTAAAATAATTACATATCTCCCTTTGAATTTATAACTCATGGTGAATATGAATAACTCCCCCTTAGGTTATAAAATCCCTAAGGATTGTATTCTTAACTTTATTAGAGAAATAAATCTTCCTTAATTAAGAATTTATTCTTTAAGTTATCTCCCCCATACATAGAAATTATCTTTTTCAATACTCTTTTTGATCATTATTTTCTCCCCCTTTGTGATTTTCAAAAAGGAATGGAGGAAAAAAATTGTACCTAAAATGTTAGAAATATACAGAACAAAACAAAGGAAAGATAACAAATTTCATTAAGATGAAAAATAAAATTATACAGAAAAATTCAAAAAATGATCAGATTTTAAGAAAAATTCATTCATCCTTCCTTTTCTCCTTTGGAATTATCTTTTTTAGGGTAGCCTTAAACTTCTTCAATTCCTTATGACCATCTTCAAACATCTTGATCAACTGTTCCAGATACATATTTTTATTTTTGAGATTTTTTATTCTATCTTCCTAAGATTTATGAATTTCCCCTTAATACTTTATCACTTCTTCTAGATCATTGAGTTTTTATACCATATATTCCCTAATTTCCCTTTCTCTTTTCAGATTCAGAGAAACTGGATTTAGCTTCTCATTCAGATCTTTATCTTCTTGAAGGCAACTAGATTGTTCTTCCTTTATCTTTTCTAAAAAAATTGGTAACAGATTATTGATCATGTCATCAGACTTATCAAATGCATCTTTAACTGAATCAGTGAAATCATCAAAAAATTTAAGATCATCTATCACTGACTTCAACCACGTGGTTATTTCTTTTCAAGATCTCATATGAGCATAATAACTGATCTAAAAAGTCTTAAACTCAGCTTCAAGTTTTATAAATATATCCATAAGAAGATTTTTTGAATCTATCTTCTGATTGACTGTTTCTTGAAGTAGTTGATCTCTGGAATCAATGCTTAAAAATAAAAGGATGGTATTCACAAGCTTCTTTAAGGACTGAAAAACAAAATCATGTCCTAAAGAAGATGAAGGCTCTAAAGTAGATTCTTTTGTTGGTGAGGGAACTTTATATTAATCATCTTGTTTCCTCTTTGATGTTCCAGCAACATCCTTTTTAATTTTTCAACTACAGCTTTCTTTGGTGAATCAACAACCACTTGCATACCTTTCTTAGCCTTAGAGATTTCATTTTCAACTTTCTAAGTTTCGTACAAACCATCAGAAACTTGAATAATTATATCATCATCAACATCAAATTCTTTATCAAACTTATCATCAACGAGTTGAACAATATCATCATTACTACTCTCATCATCTGAAGGAGCTTTATTGACCTCATCCTCAGAGTCAATATCTTTTTGAACATACTATTCTTCTAAAATAATCTTGGTGGATTTAGATTGGGATGTTCTGATATACAACTTGTTATAAGGACTCTCCTTCTCTTTGTAACGACCTGAAATTTTGAATGAATCTTGTTTCCTAACTTTGTGTGTTATTTTATTTTTATACTAAACAAAACTGTTTCATTTGATAAGACGAGTTTAATTAAAATGAGACCGTTGAGTTTCGACTATTATATGACCATTGGTCAATATGACCGTTGGAAAATAAATGTTGCGATTATTGTCTCTAAATACAAGTGATCTTGGTTAATTAATATAGAAAGAAGATTTGATGGCCTCATCTAGTAGTCTCAGGCCAATCGAAACCCATCTAACAGAACTTGGGAAGGAGGTACCACCACTGGGATTTGCTCTGGACCAAACCCAAGCCTAAATTCATCGTGCGAAACTAGAACGAAATCGCCTTCGCGAGAAGTTCAAGCTGATAGAAATCACCACTCGGGTAATGTTATCTGAGCCTCCCTCAGATTCTCTCACCTTAGCACACCTTACACTTAGATCCTATACTGGTGTTATAAGGGGATATGTAACGAGACCTTAGTTGCCTTATGTAATCCTTTGATAATTAAAAGTTGTGATTTCTTCTTATGGTGAAGTTTGTAAATTTTCAAAATGTCTGGATAAATTTAGAATGTATATAATTGATGAATTTTGGAAATAATGATATTTTAAAATATTTATGTAAACCTTAAATAATTAATTATGTGTAATGATTTTCAAAAAATGGTTTTCTACAAATGTGGTTAGTAAAAAATTTAGAGTCTAATAAGATCAACTTAATTTTTTATGAATAATAATTTATGAATAGTGATTTTACGCTTAGGATTAGTAATGTGACCAAATGGATTAGTAATCTCACTTAAATAAATTATTAATATAATATAGGCACCTTGATTATGTAATGTGATTCAATAAAATAAGTAAATAACTGTTTCAAAAATTATTAGTCAAGTATTAGTTTTTTCGGGTGAATAGTGTTTTTTAATTAAAATTAAATTAAAAATATTTAGAAAATTATTTTTATAAAATGGAGTTTATTTTTGAATTCAGAGCATCGATATTATGTTAAGGTAATTTTTGGGGTTTTTTCTGAAAAAAAATTAATTTTTGGTGAATAGTGTTGTTATTTAAAAATTAAATTAAAAATATTTATAAATTTTTTTTTATAAAATGGAGTTCATTTTTGAATTCAGAGCATCGATATTATGTTAAGGTGAATTTTTGGAATTTTTCTGAAATAGTTGAATTTCAGTGAATAGTAAAATTACTGTTTTAGGGTTTCGGTATGTTTGATGACATCATGACTGCATCATGATGATGTCATGAGATATTTTAAGGTATGGTAGACTTATGAATAGTAAGATAAATTATGAGGTATCCCAAGTGGCCAATACCATGGGCAAGCCCATGGTTTTTCCAATACCACCAATGAGGTGTCCCTTGGCCATTAATGCCTTGTCCCCTCACTTCCCCTATAAATACCAAGACATTCTCTCATCCTTTCCATTCCAAAATCCAAATCAATAAATTTATGGTCTCCTTACCTCCCAAGGAGTCCTCCCAAGGTTCCCTCAAGCCTTCCAAGGTCCCAAACTTCAATATTTCGAAGTTACTCTTCAAGGTAAGGGATCCTACCTCTCTCTTTCTTTTCATGTATTCTCCTTTATGTCATTTATTTTAATCTCCATGTTATTATGTAAGGGATGTTATTTTATATTCATCCTAATTTCCTTTTCATGTTCATATGATGAGAGACCCCCTCTTACTCTCATCAATTCATTTTAAGAATGTTTAAGTGGCGTCATTAGGCTGCCGAATTTTTGTAAGGGATTCATTCACCCTTCCCATTTTCAAGTTCTATTTTCATATCAAGTCTTTCAAGTTCCTTTTTATTATGATGGGGTATGATCTATATACCCATCATACTATTCTTTTATGTTCATATGATGAGAGACCCTATTTGATATCATCAATTCATTTTTTGAAGTTTTAAGTGATGTCGTTAGGCTGCAGAATTTTCATAAGAGATATCTTATTTTTTTTCTTTCTTCCATGTTTTTCTTTTCATATGGTATGTGTAAAGACCCATAAAATTCAATGGAATTTTTTTTTCTTAATTTTCTTTGGTATTTTACAATAACACAGTTTCTGACGAAACCTGATTCTGAGGCCTGGTGTGCCCGGAATCATTTTCCAAAGTTTAGCTCGGGTACATTCAGTGAACGAACAAGCGGGTTTTCCTAACTTTTGAACCGGTGCTCGGAATCGAATTCCGAGGGCACCAATGGAATCGCAGTGCCGGTAATTTCTTAAGAACACCTTTTCCAGATTTTTGTTTGCTCGGGTGAGGTTATTAATTAATGAGGTTAACTAAAGAATAAAATAAAATATTGTGCAACAAATTTTATTTTTATTCTAAGTAGCGATAACCTAAGCATGGTGGTTGGAGTGGGACCCACAAATATCCTAACTCCTATGTAGGATATTAGTGAGGTGGGGCCCACACGAGCCCCACCCCCTTTATTTCCTTTTTACCTCCCACGTGCATCTAATTTGGTAACTCACCCGCACCCCCTCTTAATTGCCAAGTCAACTCTCGCATTTAAATGGATTATTAAACGCCTCATTAATTGGTCAATGCTCGATAATTAAATCTTGATTTAATTTTGAATTTCAAAAACAGATGGTATGAGTAACAAAATAAGGCAAGTCCTTATTTTATTATTGTTGTTGTGTTGTGCGAGAAGATTTGGGGAGGAATTACTACAGTCTTGAAGAACATCCTTCCTCGTTGAAGAATGCGAAGAACGACGAAGAACGCCGACCTCCGATGAAAGATGACGAAGAACGCAAGTTCCTCGGATAACGACGACGCGACTCCATGTTCCACGACGCCGACGATCCTCTTCCCCGCAAAGTCGTGTACCGCAACGCCCACGATCCTCTTCCGCGACGCTGTCTTCCGCGACTTCCCTTTCCAGCGACAAACCTCGTTCGATGACTTCATCGAGGTAGGGGGTTTGGTTTAATTTAATTTATGTGGATTATATCCTCGACATGTGATTAAACTATTGGAAGTTGTTTGAACCACAAAGGCGGTGGGTGCAGACCAATGAACAAGTCTGAACCCACCGATTCTCTGCTCTTGATGCGCGGAACGTTGGGTGACGATGAAACGGGACCGTTGAGCGATTGGAGGCTGTCGCAGTAATCTACGGGTCCCGAGATGACCTCAGGCGTAGACGGGAGCAAGAACGGACCACTGGAGCGACTCCGGTGGCCCACGGACTTCACTAGTGCCGCGGGTCGCCGGCACGGCGGCGCCGGCAGCCGGCATCTATTGGCCGCCCGGAGGCTGCGGCGTCCCGGCGCGCCGCCAGGAGGGACCGCCGCAGATGAAGCTACGGCGGCAGGAGACCTATCCCATAGCCGCGCGGGACCCGGGGGAGACACGGCGCCCAGCGCCGCGTCCACTGGCAAGGGAGCGGCCCCCCACGTGGGGTCGCGGCTTCAATCAAGGGGAGCAGCCACCCCCCCCCCCCTTCCGCTCAGCTCGGCGCTGGCCAAGCTGGCAGCGCGGGCCGCGCGTGCGCGCCAGGTTAACCAGCCGCCCGATCCGGGCCGGGCCGCGCCCTAATGGGCCAGACCCAGACCCAGTTCGGGTCGACCCGGTTCGGACCGACCCAGGGGGTCTCGGGCCGGGTCGGTCCGGGCCCAAAACCCCCTAAAACCGTACAGGTTCGTTCTTTTGCCCATATCTTGGGCTACGGACCTCCGAACGATGCACCATCAGTTGAGATGCAATCCTTGGATCGGGACGGTCGTTTCGGTATATTATACTAAAGGTTTTGAAGAACTTTCGGTATGGCCGGGTTGGTTCGAACACGAAACCAACCGGGCCCTCTGAGCGGAAACGCTTCTAACTTGAGCTCCGGATGTCCGATTGACGTGACGTCAACTTTTTTGGATTCCTCTTAGTGAGAAGGACCTTTTATATTACTCCGCTTGAGGTTTGGACGCAGTCGGAGTGCGGTCGGGTTGTTTTTGACTTAAAAACCAACCGAGTCCCTCGAATGAAAAAACCAATAACTCTCAGACCGGGCGTCCGATTGATGCGCCGTCTGTCACGTTGAGTTCCTCTTGTCGAGACGGAACCTTGGGATAAATCAAATCCGGACTATGTGTCATTTGATGTATTGACCCCCTTTGGCTCGTGGAGCGGACCCTCTCGTAAACGAGCTTGCTGTGTGCGGGAACCCTAGAGCTGGCTGCGACTGCGGCGATGATGATATCTGCACTGAAATCCTCTGTGGGTTCAGCAGTGATGACGACTACACTGAAATCCTATGTGGGTTCGGCAGCGATGAATTCCGTACTAAAATCCTCCGTGGGTTCAACGGAAATGAAGACTAAACTGAAATCCTATGTGGGTTCGGTAGTGATGAAGACCGTACTGAAATCCTCTGTGGGTTCGACGGCAATGAAGACTGCACTGAAATCCTATGTGGGTTCGGCAGTGATGAAGACCGTACTGAAATCCACTGTGGGTTCGATGGCAATGACTACTGTTCTTGTATCCTATGTGGGTCTGGCATTGTTTGACTCTGTTCTTGCTATCCTATATGGGTTTGGCAGAGTAGCTGGTCTGTATCCTATGTGGGTCCGACAGCTTAGCTGGTTTAGTATCCTACTTGGGTCCCAGCTTAGATGAATCAATGGCTATATCTGATCATCTCTATCACCGAAGAAGTATACATGTGTGATCTGAGTCTTGACTTCAATCAATATCTTCGATATGATTGACTTACTATCCAGTGTGGTTTGGGTTGTACTATCATGTGTGGACGTGATCGAACTTGGGCTCGGGTGTTGGAGCCGAACTAGAATTGATGACTTAGGTATATGTATGGGCATATACCTAAGTAGTGTTGGATGTTACTTCACGATTGTATCTTTCCTTTGTGGATTATCCTTTGTGGATTTTGGGAGACCTTCGAGGGTCTCGGGGTCCCTACTGAGTAGCGTATACTCACCCCTGCACGGGCTATGCCCGCACTACGTTGTGTTGGATGCAGACGACGGACAGCGCTGATCGTGGTTGAGGCTTGTGGAGCAAGTCGGTACCTGGAGGTAGACCACTGGGAAGAACGTACACGGAGCGGACGACTGGACCCGAGGGGCTGAGGAGGCTATCTGTACCCACCCTTCAGGTGGGACTTCTAGTGGACGGCTCGACGTTGCTTCTTTACTTTCAGTTGATGTACTTTCTTTCCATTTGTACTTTACTTTCAGTTTGGGTGTGTATTCTGGCCCACTTACT
The DNA here is from genome assembly GCA_963277665.1 of Viscum album. Lineage (NCBI taxonomy): Eukaryota > Viridiplantae > Streptophyta > Magnoliopsida > Santalales > Viscaceae > Viscum > Viscum album. The sequence goes on from OY728150.1 coordinate 1,817,437,794, forward strand.
TTTCTTCACTACTTTTTTACCCAGTTTTACTTAGTGTTTACTTCTGCTTGCTTACTATGTGGTGTTTGTTTACTTATAAAGGCAATGCCTTCCCCTTTTTGTCGGGATTTATGCCTTGGTTCTAGTCGCTAGCCCCTGGCCTATGGGAGGTGGGCTTGGGGTAGTCACGGCACGGGTCCCGAGGAAGGGTCGTGACAAATTGGTATCAGAGGAGTTCGGTTCTACCGAATAACTCAGGACTCTGATCATTCTTCTATATAAAGCAATAGTGTTAAGGGTATTGAGTGTGGTTATCAGTCCAGGGAGTCCAGTGGTGGTGCGGAGGCCGACGTATCCATACACTAGGACCCTGACTTCTGATTTTCGACTCAATGCATGAAAACATTGATTGCATTTGTGTTTCAAATGTTTTCTTTGTGATTACTTTGTGTCAGCTCACCAGGTATACTGTTTTGATCGTAGCGCACCTGTTTCTTTTCAGGATGGGCCCATGATGGTAGCCAGCTAGGGTTCCGAGCTTTGAGCGATATGACAGCCCACCGAGCGACGAGGCCTTGGTGTAGGGCCCTTTGACAGCGGAGGCACCAGCGGTACCTCTACCCACCGAGCCACCGATACTACCAGCCCCAGCCGCTGATAGTGCACATCGCCTTAGTGCACTGCACGAGTTTCAGCATCAGAGACCACCCAGGTTCCGCGGGGAGATGGACCCTCAGGCAGCCGAGGATTGGATGGAGGCGGTTGTGCGAGTTTTCATGTTAGTGGGGACACCAGCTGACCTCGTGGAGATCCTTGTAGTGAGCCTCCTGCACGCGACAGAAAGCAGATGGTGGAGCTTGATGCTCCAGGTGCACGACGAGGCATCACTCCTCGGGATGGACTTTGAGAGCCTCTTCCACTCGGAGTTCGTCCCAGCCACCCTCCGTGCGGTGCGCATCCAGGAGCTTCTATAGCTGTGGCAGGGCAGCATGACAGTCTCCCAGTACTCGGTGAGATTTACCGACCTCTCGCGCTATTCGACAGACATGGTACGGGACCCATTCTTCTGGTCCTGGACCTTTGAGCAGGGACTGAGGTATGAGATTAGGGCATCGATGATCTCCCCCAGCATTCTGACACAGGTAGGAGTACTGGAGCGAGCTCTTCTCATAGAGAGCTTTCTTGTCGAGCCTACGCCAGCAGCGAGACCTACCTTAGGAAGGCACATAGCAAAGTCGTCTATAGCTGGCAGTCGATGGATGTCGCAGGGGTCCAGGCGGACCAGACCATTAGGCAGATGACCTTAGGACACTGGCTCAGAGGTGCGGGGTACAGGGCGCAAAGCCAGCCTTTCGAGAAGCAGGCAGTGCTACGCATGCGGCGAGTAGGGCCACATGGCTCGTGACTACCCGACCCGCCGTGCAGAGGATCAGTAGACAGTTGAGGGGCCACCCAGGCAGAGGTAGAGGGTCGACCATGAAGGTCCGCCGAGAGTAGGCGGACGAGGCATGGGAGCTGTTCGAGCAGCAGATGGTGGGCGACACTTTGAGGCTTTACCACCACCACCACCATGAGGCCCACCCCGACCACAGGGAGCAGGCGGGCAGAGATAGGCTCAGCTTCAGGCAGCGGAGGCCTACGACCACGGTGCGCCATAGATGATTCGAGGTACTATCTGTGTCTACTCCACCCTTGCTGTAGTTCTTATAGACACAAGAGTGAGTCATTCTTTTATTGCCGCTGCCCTTGTTCGGAGTTCGGAGATTCCGACGGAGCCGTTGGCTCGATCCTTACGGCTAGAGACTCCTACGGGAGCAGACTCGACGATTACACACTAGTGTCGGCAGTGTGAGATTACTCTAGGAGGAAATAGCTTCAGCTGAGATCTTCTTGTAGCGGCGTTGAGGCCTTACGACGTCATCTTGGTCATGGATTCGTTATCTACAATCCATGCTCAGATCGACTGTATTAGGCGTAAGTTGTGGTTTGTTCGCACTGATGGGAGCAGGTTCACCTTCACCGGCGAGAAGGGATCCTTTGCAGCACAGGATGGACTCATGCAGAGGAGAGGACAACCCATCACTCATCAGTTGGCTAGCCTCATCCTAGGAGTAGTTGATGTGCAGAGTCCTAGTTTTCCTGTAGTGGTGGATCAGTATGCGGACGTTTTCCTTGACAACATTCCAGGACTACCTCCTCGCAGAGAGGTAGAATTTTATATTGACCTGTACCTCGGGACAGCCCCGATATCCACTCCAGCATATCAGATGGCACCCTCTGAGCTTCGAGAGCTACGGGTACAGCTGGAGGACTTGTAGAGCAAGGGATTCATCTGACCCAGTGTTTCACCCTGGGCTTCCCCGATATTGTTCGCCAAGAAGGCGGACGGGAGCTTGCGACTTTGTGTCGACTATCTTCGCCTGAACCAGGTGACCGTTAGGAACAAGTATCCACTACCGAGGATTGATGACCTCTTCGATTAGCTCAAAGGAGAATGGTGGTTCTCAAAGATAGGCCTTAGATCAGGCTATCATCAGCTCAGAGTTCGAGACGAGGACGTGCAGAAGACGACCTTCAGATGTCGTTATAGTCACTATGAGTTCTTGGTTATGCCTTTCGGTATAACCAATGCTCTAGCAGTTTTCATGAGTCTCATGAACAGGATCTTTCAGCCATACCTTGATCGATTTTTCATGGTCTTCATCGACGACATATTGATATACTCGACCACTGAGGAGGATCACGCCTACCACTTGCGGGTTGTACTAGACACACTATGAGAGCACCATCTTTATGTAAAGCTCTCGAAGTGTCAGTTCTGGTTACGTGAGGTCCACTTCTTGGGACACATCATCTCTGAGGCAGGAGTTTCAGTGGATCCTGCGAAGATCGAGGCAGTGCTAGCTTGGGAGCCATCCAGGAGCGTGACGGAGTTGAGGAGTTTCTTGGGTCTAGCTGGGTACTACCTGAGATTTGTGCCAGACTTCTCCAGAGTTTCGGCACCACTCTCAGCTTTTACGAAGAAGGGGAAACCCTTCGTGTGGTCAGACAGATGTCAGCAGAGCTTCCAGGAGCTGAGACAGAGATTGACCGGCACACCTATCTTGAGGCTACCGAAGGAGGGAGTAGGGTACGTAGTCTATTGCGATGCGTCAGGGACCGGACTCGGTTGTGTCCTGATGCAGGAGCGGGCCGTGATCGCCTATGGATCACATCAGTTAAGGAAGATGAGAAGAACTATACTACCCATGACCTGGAGTTAGCAGCAGTGGTCTTCTCTCTGAAGATGTGGCGACATTATCTAATGGGTGAGCACTTTACAGTCTACTCTGACCACGAGAGTCTCAGGAATATCTTCTCGCAGAAGGACATGAATCTAAGACAATGACGATGGATCGAGTTCCTCTAGGAATATGACTTTGAGATAGTCTATACTCCTGGAAAGGGGAACGTAGTAGTCGATGCTCTCAGCAGGAGGATGGGCATTCAGCTACTCGGGGAGGCGACAGAGTAGCTAGCCGCTTTGCAGATATCCTTCGTGGATAGAGATGGAGCAGACTTTCTTCAGTCACTCACAGTCACTCCTCCACTTCTTCAGCGGGTCATAGAGGCTCAGCGTGGGGATGTTGACTGTGAGACGTGGAGTGCACAGATATCCTCAGGACAGGCACCTGATGTATTCTCATTGGAAGGAGAGCACGCCATCCTTTTTAGAGGACGTACCATGGAACCGCCTACTTTACCGAAGGAGGTGCTGAGAGAGTTTCACACTTCCCCTTTAGCGGTACATCCAGGAGTGGCGAAGATGTACTAGGATCTCAGACGACAGCACTGGTGGCAGGGTATGAAGATGGTTGTGGCAGAGTTTGTTTCTCGATGCCTCACCTGCCAGCAGGTGAAGGCAGAGCACCAGGTACCAGAAGTCTTGGTACAGCCCTTGGAGGTCCCGGAGTATAAGTGGGACGGGATATCTATGGATTTTGTGACTGGAATTCCACATACTCCTAGAGGTCATGACTCCATTTGGGTGATTGTCGACTGACTCACCAAGTCGGCCCACTTCTTACCCATCAGAGAGAAGGGCTTAGTAGAGAGCTTGGGATGCCTCTACATTCAAGAGATCATATGGATTCATGGTGTTCCATCATATATCATCTCCGATCGAGATGCTCGATTTACTTCCTGGATTTGGAAGGGGTTGTAGGAGGCATTTCAGGATGCAGCTACATCTGAGCACCACCTTTCACCCTCAGACGGATGGTCAGACGGAGAGGACCATTCAGACTCTTGAGGAAATGCTCCGTGCATGTGTCCTTGACTTTGGTCGCAGCTGGGAGGACCACCTACCCTTGGTGGAGTTCGCGTACAACAACAGCTACCACTCCACCATCGGGATGGAACCATACGAGGCATTGTACGGCCGACCTTGCAGATCACCTCTGTGCTAGACAGACCCTGGGGAGTCAGCACTTGTGGGACCGGAGATGGTCCAGTCTGCGACAGAGAAGGTCCAGGTCATCCAGGAGCGGATGAGGACAGCTCAGAGCCGGAAGAAGTCTTATGCTGACAGGAGGCCAAGACCACTGGAGTTCGAGGATGGCGACCACGTCTTCTTGCGGGTCTCACCTCGACGTGGATTATGGAGATTTGGCCGGGGCGGCAAGTTATCTCCACGCTTCAACGGACCATTCTAGGTTCTCAGCAGGATAGGCGAGGTGGCTTATCTCCTAGCTCTACCACCTCAGCTGCACCGGGTGCACGACATCTTCCACGTATCTTAGCTGAGGAGATACGTGTATGACCCGACACATATCATCGACCATAGGGAGTTAGACATTGACGATGGGGAGACTTTTGTGGAGGTCCCAGTGTAGATCGAGGATCGACAGGATCGGGTCCTACGTGGGTGGTCGATTCCTTTAGTGCACATCAGATGGCAGCACAGGAACCTCCAGGAGAGCACTTGGGGGTGGGAGGCTCAGATGTGTGCTCAGTACCCTCATTTGTTCTCCTAGTTATGATGTATCTTTATGGGGACATAAATCCTTGAGGTGGGAGTAATGTAAAGACCCATAAAATTCAAGGTAAATTTTTTTTCTTAATTTTCTTTGGGATTTTACAAGAATGCAGTTTCTGAGGGCACCTGTTTCCGAGGCCTGGTGTGCCCGAAATCAATTTCCAAAGTTTATCTCGGGTATGTTCAGTGAACGAACGAGCAGGTTTTCTTAACTTTTGAACCGATGCTCGGAATCGAATTCCGAGGGCACCGATGGAATCGCAGCACCGATAATTGATTAAGAACACCTTTTCCAGAGTTTCGTTTGCTCGGTTGAGGTTATTAATTAGTTGGGTTTACTAAAGAATAAAATAAAATATTGTGCAACAAATTTTATTTTTATTCTAAGCAGCGATAACCTAGGCATGGTGGTTGGAGTGGGACCCAAAAATATCCTAACTCCTAGGTAGGATATCAGTGAGGTGGGGCCCACATGATCCCCACCCCCTTTATTTACTTTTTACCTCCCACGTACATTTAATTTGGTAACTCACCCGCACCTCCTCTTAATTTCCAAGTCAACTCTTGCATTTAAATGGATTATTAAATGCCTCATTAATTGGTAAAAGCTCGATAATTAAATCGTGATTTAATTTTGAATTTCAAAAATAGATGGCATGAGTAATAAAATAAGGCAAGGCCTTATTTTATTATTGTTGTTGTGTTGTGTGAGAAGATTTGGGGAGGAATTACTCCAGTCTTGAATAATGTCCTTCCACGTTGATGAACGTGAAGAACGACGAAGAACGCCGACCTCCGACGAAAGACGATGAAGAACGCAAGTTCCTCGGAGATCGATGACACGACGCCGTGTACCATGATGCCGATGATCCACTTACCCGTGACGCCGTGTACCGCGACGCTGAGGATCCTCTTACCCACGAAGCCGTGTACCGCGATGCCGACAATCCTCTTCCCCGCGAAGCTGTGTATCGCGACGCCCACGATCCTCTTCCGTGATGCCATCTTCCGTGACGTCCCTTTCCCGCGACATACCTCGTTCGATGACTTCATAGAGGTAGGGGGTTTGCTTTAATTTAATTTATGTGGATTATATCCTCGACATGTGATTAAACTGTTGGAAGTTGTTTAAACCACTAACGCGGTGGGTGCGGACCAACGAACAAGTCCGAACCCACCGATTCTCTGTTCCTGATGCGCGGAACGTTGGGCGACGATGAAATGAGACCGTTGAGAGATTGGAGGCCATCGCAATAATATAAGGGTCTCGAGACGACCCCAGGCACAGACGAGAGCAAGAACGGACCACCGGAGTGGCTCCAGTGGCCCGTGGACTTCACCATCGGCCCGGGTCGCCGGCGCGGCGGCTGGATGCGGCGGCGTCCCGGTGCGCCGCCAGAAGGGACCGCCGCGGCTGAAGCCGCGGCGGAAGGTGACCGGTCCCACAGCCGCACGAGACCTGGGGGTGACGCGGCGCCCAGCGCTACCTCCGCTGGCAAGTGAGCGACCCCCCACGTGGGGTCACGGCTTCAATCAAGGGGGTTATCTGCCCCCCCTTTCCGCTCAGCTCGACGCTGGCCGAGCTAGCCACGCGGGCCGCGCGCGTGTGCCAGGCCAACCAACCACCCAGGCCGGGCCGGGCCGCCTAGGCTGGGCCAGGCTGGGCCACGCCCACCGGGCCGACCCAGGGGGTCTCGGTCCGGGTCGGTCCGGGCCCAAAACCCCCTAAAACCGGACAGGTTCGTTCTTTTGCCCATATCTTGGGCTACGGACCTCCGAACGATGCACCGTCAGTTGCGATGAAATCCTTGGATCGAGACGGTCGTTTTAGTATATTACACTCAATGTTTTGGAGAATTTTGTGTACGTCCGGGTTGGTTTGAACACGAAACCAATCGGGCCCTCGGAGCGGAAACGCTTATAACTTGAGCTCCGGACGTACGATTGACGTGCCGTCGAATTTGTTGGATTCCTATTAGTATGACAGACCTTTTGAATTACTCCGATCGAGGTTTGGATGCATTCAGAGTGCGTTCGGGTTGGTTTTGACTTAAAAACCAACCGGGCCCCTGGAACGAAAAAGCCAATAACTCTCAGACCGGGCGTCCGATTAACGCGCCATCTGTCACATTGAGTTCCTATTGTCGAGACGAAACATTGGGATAAATCAACTCCGAACTACGTGTCAGTTGATGTATTGACCCCCTTTGGCTCGTGGAGCGGACCCTCCCGGAAACAAGCATGATGTGTGCGGGAACCCTAGAGCTGGCTGCGACTGCGACGATGATGATGACTGCACTGAAATCTTTCGTGGGTTCGGCAGTGATGACGACTGCACTAAAATCCTATGTGGGTTCGGCAGCGATGAAGTCCGTACTAAAATCCTCCATGGGTTCGATGGCAATGAAGACTGCACTGAAATCTTATGTGGGTTCGGTAATTATGAAGACCGTACTGAAATCCTCCGTGGGTTCGACGACAATGAATACTGCACTGAAATCCTATGTGGGTTAGGCAGTGATGAAGACCGTACTGAAATCCTACGTGGGTTCGACGACAATGACTTCTGTTATTGTATCATATGTGGTTCTGGAAGTGTTTGACTCTATTCTTACTATCCTACGTGGGTCTGGCAGAGTAGCTGGTCTGTATCCTATGTGCGTCTGACAGCTTAGCTGGTTTAGTATCCTACGTGGGTCCCATCTTAGATGAATCAGTGGCTATATCTGATCATCTCTATCACCGAAGAAGTATACCTGTGTGAGCTGAGTCTTGACTTAAATCAATATCTCCGATATGATTGACTTACTATCCTGTGTGGTTTGGGTTGTACTATCTTGTGTGGACGTGATCAAACTTGGGCTCAGGTGTTGGAGTCGAACTGGAATTGATGACTTAGGTATATATATGTGCATATACCTAAGTAGTGTTGGTTGTTACTTTGTGATTGTATATTTCCTTTGTGGATTATCCTTTGTGGATTCTGGGAGACCTTCGGGGGTCTCGGGGTCCCTACTGAGTAGCGTATACTCACCCCTGCACGGTCTATGTCTGCACTACATTGTGTTGGATGCAGACGACGAACAGCACTGATCGTTGTTGATACTTGTGGAGCAAGTCGGTACCTGGAGGTGGACCACTGGGCGGAACGTACACGGAGCGGACGACTGGACCCGAGGGGCTGGGGAGGCTATTTGTACCCACCCTTCAGGTGGGACTTCCAGTGGACGGCTCGACGTTGCTGCTTTACTTTCAGTTGCTGTACTTTCTTTCCCGTTGTACTTTACTTTCAGTTTGGGTTTTTATTCTGGCCCACTTACTTTTCCGCACTACTTTTGTACCCAGTTTTACTTAGTGTTTACTTCTTCTTGCTTACTCTGTGGTTTTTGTTTACTTATAAAGGCAATGCCTTCCCCTTTTTTCGGGATTTACACCTTGGTGATAGTCGCCAGCCCCTGGCCTATGGGAGGAGGGCTTGGGGTAGTCATGACACAGGTCCCGAGGACGGGTCATGACAGTATGTCTTTAAAATTTCATTACCATGTTCTTATATCCTTTATATTTTTTCCCTCTACTATTTTTTGGATCATTTATGAGTGTTTAACCCATGTCCCCTCTCTTTTAAATGTTTTCTAAAACCCTGTAATATAGTTGTTATGCTGCAGAATTTTTCGTCTCAAAATGTATCTCTCTTTTTCTCAAATTCATTTATTTTATTAAGTGAATACTCAAAGATCTTTCTTCTATAGGGGTACTCACATGTATATCAAAATGTTCTATTTTAATTCTGGGATTTACATACATGAAACCCACTTTCCTTTTTTCGTGGGTTTAAAATGACATAAAGATCATGTCTTAAAAGCAGTTTTTAAAACATTATGATTATGAAATCAAACCCATTTGTTTTATGTTATATTTGTTTTTTATGAAATGCTTGATGATGATATATGTGTCTCACATGATGATAAAGACAAATTTAAGGGTGTACCCTGATAGCGCTCCAATGCATTGGGTATTGATGTAACCACTAGAGATTACAATTTTAATGATACCTTGGGGAATAACCTTGGTAATTTCCAATGACACCTTGGGGATGGACCTTGGTGATATGTTCATGATTGTCTAAGTTAAATGTTGTAGCCACATCTTCAAGCTATGAAACACATTATTTTTAGTATTATATGCCTCATGATCTCTTTCTCATGCCTTAAAGTTATTTATCATGACCTTATTGATGTATCTCAAGTTCACATGTAAAATGTTTCTCTTGTTTCCCTTATTGGGCCTTCTGCTCACCCTTTCCTTTGATGTATGCTCCCAGGTTATGAGATGTTGTAATGAACTTAGGATGAACAAATGAAGAAGCCTTACAAGTGTTTAAGAAGAATGTTTTATGTTTTCATGTAATTAGGTTCCTGGTTTCCAAGACACTAAACCTTAAAGATCCTCGGTTTTTTATAATGTAATGAAAGTTTATGTGATAAAAAGGTGGGACGCTACACTCTTGGTATTATTCTACCATTCTGATCACATCATTACTTTCTTACTCTTATTATTCTTCTTCCTATTCAATTTATTCTTCTTCAATAATGAGTTCCATAATTAAAATATCTTTCTTTCTATTCTCTGTAACCGGATTCTTGGTTGGCACTGATTCTTGCAAGAAATATTCTGGTACTTGAACTTTTTCATATTCCTTATCGATATCTCTAATAAAATCTTGGAAAATCTTAGCTTCTTACTTTTTCTTCTTTAATTTCTTCTCTTTATCTTGCCTCTCAAGCTCTTCAACTTCTTGAATCTTTATGTCCTTAGAATCAGTATGGACTAACCCAAAAACTACATATACTTTCTTCTTTTTCTTCCTCTTATCTCTCCATTTTACTACTAATTAATTAGAGAAAGTCTTTTTCTTCCTTGGCTTGGGTGGAGCAGATACTGACTCGGGTGTTGGTACTTGTTCTTTATATTCCAACTCTTTACCTTTTCTTTTCTTAGGGGTTGGTTTGAACTTTCTCCAACTCCACCCTTCTTTATAACAGCTAGGTCATCCTTATCTGGAAGATCAAAAAAATCTCCTATCTTGTTACTTAAACCAATCATAATTCTTCTTAGGGTATAATCACTTAACAAAATTATCTTAAAGATATTGTACTTCGAGATTCAAGGTATTTTGAAGGATTATAAGCAAAAAAATGATATTGGAAAAGATTGTAGGGTACATTATGATATGATATTTGACGGTGTCATTCTTGATATTTTTTATGGTCAAAAGAATATAGTTGATGAGGTTCAACTTCCTTACATTTACCAAAAATTCCATCGTGAAGATATCACCTATACCAATAGAATCCTTGTCTCTCTTCCTCAGAATCAGAAAACCTCGCATCTAGAGAGCTAGCAATCGATTATTGGTTAAAAGATGAAAAATCTTCATGGTCTTTACTCCTTTAAGTCCAAGACACTCAATAACCTTAACCTTCTCAAATGAACCTTCTTTATCAGGTAATTTGTTTGAGACAAAGATTGATTATCCATTGTAAGTAATATCCAAGATACTTGCATCCTTGTTGAAATACAAGGAATAAGTCTTTCCATAACTCTTAAAAGAAAAAATTTATCTTCCTATTTCTTCATATAATTGATTTGAATCATAGAATTATATAAGAATATCATGACATATCGGATCCTGGTTTTTCTCCTTGGATACACAGAGACTTTCCCATCCATTATTTTTTATCATTTTTGAAATCAAATAATCATACTTGATGGAGTAATGTGAGTCTCAAATCCTAGAACCTCCTCAACCTCGTTGCAAATCAGTTTGGGTAGAAAAATCTATTTCAAAAAGAATCTCAGATGATCCCAAATCAGGACCTGGTGATGATACCTTGAAAAAAACCATGGATATCCCCGGGACTTCTAATGATATATCAGCACCTAAAGACAATTTGACTCCTAGGAGGGAATATAATACTCCTATGGATAAGGGTGAGCATCTTTCAAAAGAGACCTCACCCATTGTTGTGGTTTCTATCTCTCCTCACAGCCCCTCCCCTCCTCTTGAGGTTGTGTTGAATATGCAAATGAATGATGACACTCAGGAGGATGCCGATAATGAGAGGTGCAATGATTCTGAAAGTAATGATTCACAAAATGAAGAGGAAGAAAAATATACTCACATTGAGGTATATTATCTGAGAACCATGGCTAGGAAAGGTAAAAAGTCAATTGTGGATGCAGATGGGTTCATTACCCCCAATCCCAAAAAAAACGAGGAAACGTAGGGATTATTCCCAAGTTGAAAGAACTATTGTTACTCGATCCTTGGACGTTTCAAGAAGGGAAGTTTCCATTTATACTTCTAGAAGGGAAACCAATGAATCTAATCAAGTTAATCCTCTCAGTGACATGTCACTTGAATTAATTTCGGCCCCTGACATATCTCAACATGTTGAGGTCCCACAACAGCATGGAGGGGTAGAAGAGCAGGATGTTCCTTGCTATCAAGACCCATAGTCTTTAGAGAAGATCCGAGATGAAATCTTATATAAATCTTTTCAAAAAGGGGAGATATCAGAGAACACTTACCTTGTCGTTAAGCAAGATATCTTCAATGAAAGATTGAGGAGGAAGTTTCAAAAAACTCCTTAATTAATCTTTTATGTTTTTTTCAGCCTCTACATTGCAGACTTTGTTGATGGATTTTGAATCTGTTTTAGAGTTTTCTTTGAGGTATTGATTTTCTAGACCTCCATCCTGTTTTCCTAGAATCTGTATGATCTTGATGATTTTTTCTACTTGCTCAAAGTGCTAGAGTTAAGTACTCTGTTTCTTTGGTTGGACCAAGGAGGATGACTTGGACTATTCTATTTTTTACAAAAGGATAGCTCTCTGTTTTTTGGATGGATTGCATATTTGAAGAGATGTGATGACACATTTTACTGTTTTTTACCCAATGACAGATGCACGGGCTTCTGAAGTTATGTGAAAAGAAGATTATGGAAGTGGAGCAGCATTGGGGGAGAACCTCCAAATCGCTACTGCTGGGCAAACTTCCTCTTCCTGATTTCTCAGCTTGAGGCCTTCAGAGGTTTTTTCTTCTTTTGGTATGAGGCGAACTTCTTTGTTATATCACATGTGCCGCTCTTTTATTTTTTATTTTTTGTTGGTGTAAACTCATTACACCTCAAGCTTGTATTTTAATTCTTTTGATTTAATAAATTTCTTTGGGGCATGAATTAGGTGACCAATTCATGCCTCCATTTGTTTAAAAAAACAAATAAATTCTGGTTCACCAACCTTTCTTTGAAAATTATCCAATCCTTGAGTTCTATGTTGGAGGCCATAGGAGTCTATGAGGAAAATTCTAGAGACATTTGAAGTTTAAGATAAGGGGGAAAATGAAGATCACAATTGAAGGGTGGTAGGGCTTCAGTGCAAAAAATCTAAGAAAACCGATGTGGGACATGAAAAGGGGGTCCTTTATATAGACTTCGTTGTGACAGTTTGTATTCACAAATCAATCCAATGTTTGATATTTTCTTGATCTAATCTGATAGCTGATATCAATACTGAAGAAGGATTTATGGGTTCTAATCTTTTGAGTTTTTAAGGAAGAATCAGATTTAAGGAAATTGAATTTGATAATATTTCCTTAAAACAAAATTTTAAATACCAACAAACAAAAATTTCAATTATAATGATATAAGTAAGAAAACACACCTTATGGATTGCTCAGAAATATTTTTTAGTATTGATAAGGTTATTCTTATAGAACATAGGTTTTAAAAACCTTTATTACGGAAATAAAACTTTTTAGGTTCCAAAAATTTTAGGTTCCAAAAAAAATTTGGAAAAGGAAATATGAAAGAATAGAAATATGTACTCCCCCTATGAAAAAGAGTATCTTAATGTAAGTAGGTAGGTTTTACCAAAAAGTTAATGTGGATGATTACCATATAGTTATCATTCCTAAAATTTGTTTAATGTATTCAAATCTATCAGAGGTTAAATATTTTGTAAATATGTCAGCAAGTTGATCTTGCATTCTGATAAATTAAAGAATCATATCTCCTTTAAGTGTGTGATCCCTAAGAAAGTGATGTCTAATATCTATGTGTTTTGCATGATACTGATGTGTAGGTTATTTTCTTAGGGAAATGACACTATTATTATCACACATTATCTATGTTTTGGTAAAACATATGTCATAGTGTGTGAGTGTGTGTTTCATCCACAACACTTGAGCACAACAACTTTCAACTGCTACATATTTAGATTTAGTAATGGAAAGTGCTAATGAGTGTTATTTCATACATGACCAAGAAACTAATGAATCTCCTAAGAAATGACAGGTTCTGAATGTACTTTTTATATCCATTCTACATCCACCAAAATTAGCATTTGAAAATATTTTTAAAACAAAATTATTTCCAAAAGAATAGAAATGTCCTAAATCCATGATTCCCTTTAAAAAATATTTTTACTACTTTTAAATTTGATTATTTTGGATTATATTGATATCTTAAACTTAATCATACTGAAAACATTAAGTTTTAATGTCTATTTATTAATTATAATAAACTTCTTACCATACCTCTAAAAGATGTTTGATCTACGGGTTTCCTAGATTCATCAAGATAAAGAGAGTTTGAGGCACTTATTGGAGTATTTATACTTTCAGTGTTGTCATATCCATACTTCTTAAGAAAATATTTAATATAATTATGTTGAGATATATAAGTTTTTTCTGGTTTTTGAGAAATCTGAAAACCAAGAAAAAATGTTAACTCACCCATCATACTCATTTCAAACTCAGGTTTCATGAGATTCACAAATGAATCAATTAAGGATTGCTGAGTTGATCTGAATATAATGTCATAAACATAAATTTGAACAAGAAAAACATTTTTGTATTTATTTATAAAAAGGGTTGGACCAGTAGTCCCCTTAACTTAATTGTTTTGTAACAAAAATATAGTAACTCTATCATATGAGGCTCTAAGGGATTGTTTAAGTCCATATAAATATTTGGTAAGTTTTTAATCATGTTCATGATGTTTTGTGTAATAAAAACCAGGAGTTTTTTCCACATAAACTTCCTCTTGAACATATTCATTAAGGAAAGAACACATCACGTCCATTTGAAAAATCTTGAAATTACAAAATGTTGTAAAGGCTAGTAGAATATGAATAGATTCAAGTCTATCTACTGAAGCATACGTTTCTTCATAGTCTATTCTTTCTTGCTAATTATATCCTTTAGCAGCTAATATTTCTTTATTTCTTACAATGATTCTATTTTCATAATATTTATGTCTGAATACCCATTTTACTCCAATTACAGAAGTTTTCTTAGGTCTTTCAACCAAGGTCCAGACATTGTTTCTTTCGAATTAATTTAGTTCATATTGCATAGATTTAATCCAATCATTATTACCTAAAGCTTCATCAGCTCTTTTAGGTTCTAATTGGTAAAGAAATGTTATATGATCTACTTAATTTCTTAAATAACTTCTATTCCTTACAGGTTTATTTACATCACAAATGATACTATCATAGGGATGATTCTTAAGAAAAAACTGATTTGGGTTTTGTACAACCTATTCATAAGCATAAGGTATAAAATATTCTGGGGTGAATACTACAGAAACATTTTCTTAATCATTTTACATATTATAAGAATCTTCCATAAAATAATGGTAATTAGTTTTTGAAAACACATCTGAAGATATAGGTTGATATTGTTTAAAAAACAAAATGATTAGTTTCATCAAATTTAATATTTACTGTTTCTTCAACAGTAAAATAATTTATGTTAAAAACTCTATAAGACTTAGAGGTTGTGGAATATCCTAAGAAAATTCCTTCATCAGATTTGGGTATGAATTTATGTAAGTTATCTTTAGTATTCAAGATGAATACATTGAATCCAAATACTTTGAAGTAATAAACTTTAGGTTTTTGACCAGTCCATAACTCAAAAGGTATTTTATTAAGAAAAGGTCTGATTAAAACTCAATTTATATTATAACAAGAAGTAATTACATCTTTATCCAAAAAGTGTTTAGAAATAGAGTATTAACCCCACATGGTTCTAGTTATCTCTTGAATAATTTGGTTTCTTCTTTCAATAACACCATTTTTTTGAGGAGTTCTTAGAGCTGAGAAGTTATGAGTAATTCCTTTCTTACTACAAAAAGTTTCAAAATCTAAATTTTCAAATTCTCCACCACGATCACTATGAATAGTTACTAATAGAAGGGTTTTCTCATTTTTAACTTGGATGAAAAGGATTTAAAATAAGAAAAGGTTTTAGATTTCTTTGCTAGAAAGTAGACCCATGTAAATCTTGTGTAATAATCAACTAAAAAAATACATCATATTTTCCTCCAATACTTCCAGTTTATGTTGGAATGAAAAGAACTATATTCCCTATTTTTAATTCATTATAAATTGATACTTCACTAATTGATTTAAATCTTGACTTGTGTTTCTTTCCATATTGATAAGTATCACAAACTTTTGAAGACACAAATATAATATCTGGTAGATCCTTAACAAGTCTTTTCTTTGATATTTTTCATAGGTTTCTAGGGTTATAGTGTCCTATTCTTCTATTCCATAACCAATATTGATCATCCATTGCACTGAGGCAAGGTAGGTCTTG
Source organism: Viscum album (assembly GCA_963277665.1). Classification (NCBI taxonomy): domain Eukaryota; kingdom Viridiplantae; phylum Streptophyta; class Magnoliopsida; order Santalales; family Viscaceae; genus Viscum; species Viscum album. The sequence continues at coordinate 1,817,453,462 of OY728150.1, forward strand.
GATCCTAAGGTCTTCTTAGTTAAGTGTGTAAATATTCTCATGCCCATGGGCAGAGAGAATAAACTCTTACTTGGAATTGTGTACTAAGAATTTATCATTCCTAAACTTTACAAGGTTACCTTCATCACATAATTTTCTTATTCTTATAAGATTTTTCGTAAGACCTTTAACAAATAAAACAATTTAAATTAAATCTTTTCCGAGAAGAACAATATTACCTATAACAACAATTTCTTATTGATAATTATCTCTGAAAGTTACTTTTCCACCTTTCATATTGATACTATTTTCAAAGAAGTTTTTGTTACCATTCATGTTCTGGGAATATCCACTATCCATGTACCATTTATTGTTGTTGGTACTTACTTTTTTTTCTGAAAATAGAATAGTTTGACTTTCGAAATCCAAAATTTCTTGGAGCCATAAATGTTAGAAAGTAAAATCTTGGGTATCCACATTTTCTTATAAAATTAAGCCTTATGAAAACCTAAGTATTGGGTTTTATTCAAAGAATAAATTTCTCCCAATGTCCACCACATTTACACTTAGTAAAAAAGGATCACTTTTTGGAACAAAATAATTGTGACTAAAAATTGGTTTTGAATGAGAATAACCAAATCCATAAATATTGCTAAGATGATGAAGTTGTGAATATATTTTTTCAAAAACTTCATTTCCATGAGTAGAGTTTGAAAAAAGTTTCTTTAAGGAAAATATTTCAGATTTTAGTCTAATAACTAATGTCTTATCCTCATAATCATTAGTCATAGAATTTTAGTTAGTCTCTAAAACATTTTTCTTAGAAATAACATTTTCAATATCCTTATAAATTTTATCCTTCTCAAAATTAACTTCCTTAAGGTTTTTGGAAATATCTTCTAAATCAAAACTTTTCTAATCAAGATATTTTTAAATATCTGATATTTATTTTGTTATAATAGATATTCTAGAATTTTCTCTATCAAGTTTCTTTTTTATCTTACTATTTTCATCTCAAGTAACTTGGAAAACCTAGATACTTCTTCAAAAGTAGGTAAATTATTATTTTCTGATGAAGAAGATTATTCATATAAATATTCATAATATTCTTCATTATAAAAAAATTTATTTAAATAAATATTGGTTAAATATTCAGCAGTGTTTACCTTAACCATGAGACATTGATTTTTAGTAGGAATTCTGTCTATAAGACCAATATACTTCTATCCGGAAGATTCAATATCAAAAGATTCATCAGAAGAATCACCACCACTAGCACTCTAGGTGTCATTATCTTTCAATACATTCTTATAATTAGACTTTTAGTATTATTCTAGTTTCTTTATGAATTTCTATCCTTTATTTCTTTCCTTTTTAGCATAGGACAGTTTGGTCTGATTTAACCTGCCTTATTACATTCATAACAAGTTACCTATGAATATTTCATATCCTTTATATCTTTCTTCTTATATCTTTATTAGAAATCTTTATTTATGAAAATCTTGTTCATTATTAGAGCAATATTAGAAATTTAATTCTCATAATGATAATTATCTATTAATTTAGATATAATAGTATCTTTCTTAGGTTTTTATCTAGTAACTCTTTTAGGATTCTTGGATTTCATATGATTTTATGTAGTAGTAAAATAAACACTTTCATTACCATTATTTTTCATATGGATCTATTCATCTCTATTCATTCTAGTTTCATGTTGTATAAGATTCCCAAATAACTCATCAATAGTTATGTTTGAAACTTTCTTATTCTCATAAATCGTTGTTCTTTTAGATTCCCACTCATTGGGCATAATATCTATTATCTTATCCACTATAATCTCATCATAAAGTCCTTTATCACCCATAGACTGAAGGATGTTAACAATAGTCATAAACCTTTTCTGAACTTTGCAAATAGTTTCTCCATAAGTGAACATAAAACCATGATATTCTGCTTTAATCATAGCTCTTTTTATTTCAATAACCTTGGATGTACCAAAATGAATAACTTTTAATTTCTTCCAGATGTTATTAGTAGCTTCATGTGATGAAATCTGGCTATATATATTCCTAGTTATGAGACATAATAAAGTATTTCATATCTTAAAGATAAGTGTATACTCTTGCTTTTCTTGATTAGTGAATTGTCTAATTTCCTTGTCAGGAATTTTTTAGTCTCTAGTTAAAATAACAAAGTTATCAACAATTGTGTTGATAATAAAAAATTTCATCCTATCTCTCTAATACTCATAATCATTTCCATCTAATATTGGGGGTCTGTTCAGATTTAGATTTTCTATAGAACCAACATTCATTCCAAGAATTCTTAAAATAAAAACTTTTCCACAAAAAGGATTAGTAGAAAAATTTTATAAACAAAGAAAATATTTAATAAAAACTTGAACTAGTAATGTTAAGCAAGAAAAGTTGAGAAAGAAAACTTATATGTAAGTATAAGTATTTCAGATACCTTTAATGATACCGATTTTAGGATCAAAATATATATGTAGATCACTCAATTACAAGAGGGGGTGAATTGTAGGTTTAAAAACTTTCGTTTTTATCCTTAAGAAAATATATGTTTAACAAAGTTAAACAAGATGGATTCACAAAACCTCTTTAGTTCTTAACAAAGAAACTAACTAGCTTAGGATCCGATAATATGGATCTGATAAAGAAACTTAAGACAAGTTTACTTAGGGAAAGATTATACCTTAAAGCATATAGAGTCTTATTTATATCATAGTATACAAGTATAAGAAAGTATAACTAAGTTACACTTTATTTATTTAACAAAATTCAATGGAAATAAAACTTTTAAAAACAACATGACATGTATAAGAAATATTTTAACTCAAAGAGAATGGTATCTAATAAAATTGTATAAAGGTCCCTTGATTTATACTTTCAAGAAAGTTTATCTTACCCACACCAGTGTAAGCCCTCGATACAAAGATCGTTATCTGTCTTGCTATCCCCGCAAGCCCTCAATATCTAAGCTAATCGACACCTATGTCTTCCTATCCCAGGAATACCTCAATTGATCAACACCAATCAAAATATCACTAGTCAAGTTGAACAATATGTTCTCATCTTGAATAAGTTGTTCACGTCCAATGCACAAGGCAGATCTAGTAGAGCTTTGGCCGAGTATCACTTCACTCTAGAGATAAACAGCTCTCAATAGAAACTCTAGCTTTGATCTCATTCAAATGGTTGGGTATTTATAGTCATGGATTCCAATGGTCTACTTCCTCCTCCAATGGTCATATTTTTCCTTAAATTCCATAGGGACATGGACATGTGTCACTCAGCCAATGGTTAGTTAAAAATAGAGTTTACGACATTGTTTTATGTAAGAAAACATAAGAAAAATTATCATGTAAGAAAAAGTAATATATAATAAAAAAATTATCAAGTTTAATAAACATAAGCATAATAGGATCTGATAAAATTGGAATAATATGTTAAGGAATAAATTTAAATTTATCAAATATGAATAATTGGATTCTAAGAATAATGAGAAATTGAAGTCTAAAAATATTGACAACCAGATTTTGAAATAATATAGAATCGGTGTCTGAAATATGAGGAATTTGGAATCTAATTTTAGAATAAAGTAGTGTCTGATTTCATAAGAAATAGGAGTCTAATTTGAGAAGAAATAGAAGTCTTATTTCATTAGAAATTAGAGTCTGAGTTCAAGAGAAATCGAAGTCTCAATTCTGGGGAAATCAGATTCTAAGGAACTATATGGTTCTGAGTTAGACAAGGATCCAGTTTTTTCACTTAAGAAAAATATGGTTAGTCTTGGTTTTAAAAAACACTTAATAATAAATTGAAAACCATAGGTTAAGACAAAAAAATTCTTAGATAAAGAAAATTGTTCTTAAGAGAATGTTTCTTAGAGAAAGATAATTTTACTTAAGAAAATGTGTTTATGATTTTCCAAACATAAAGGAATGGAGAAGTCATAAGAAAACTTGTTGACTCAAAAAATAACTCATCTAGGGTAATATTTTTCACTTTCCTAGACTCGTTAATAGTAGTTCTCTTTGATTTTCATTCATTAGTTATGATGTTAATAATTTTTTCAATAAGAATATCATCATCTAGCCCTTTTTCTCCCATTAACTGTAGGTTAATTACAATAGTCATAAATCCCTATTGAACTTTAACTATAAGTTCTCCATGAGGAAAATAAAAACCATGATAGTATTCTCTAAGCATGGATATTCTAGTTTTAATAACTTTCTACGTACCAAAATGTGTAACTTCAAGTTTCTTCCAAATTCTTTTGATTGCTTCATAAGAAGATATTTGGAAATATATATTCCTGGTCATGGAACAAAGTAAAGTATTGTATACCTTATAGTTAAGTTGGTATTCTGGATTTTCTTGATTAGTAAAAGTTATAACTTTCTTTTCAGGGATCTTATAATCTCCATTAAGAATAAAAAAATTTCAACACTAGTGTTGATAACAAAAGTCTTCATTATGTCTCTCCAATATTTATAATCATTCCCATCAAAAATTGGTGGTCTTGTAAGGTTTAGATTATCTAAGAATCTAACATTCATTCCAACCATCTTTCAAAACAAAACTTGTCCACTCCACACGTTACTGTAGTATGTATTTTATAAACAAAGAGTTTATCAAATAAATAAATCTAAATTGTAAGAGAAAAATAATTAAGATAAACAAAGTGGAAACCTCTTCTAATATAAATGTCTATATTATTATTTTAGAGACAATCTCAGATACCAATTACAGGATAAAAATATGTATGTAGATGACACAATAACAATAGGGTGTGAATTGTAAGTTTAAAAACATTTGTTTTTAACCTTAAGTAAACTTTTTTTAATAAAGTTAAACCAATAACATTCACAAAACCCTCTATTATCTTTAACAAAGATATCAATAGGGCCCAAATTTTGAATATGAAGATATTATAAAGGAATAATCACAGAGGTATACTTAAGTAATATTTTTCCTAAAAGTGTATAGAATCTTATATCAGAGTTAAAAAATGAGGAATTATAAGAAACACTTTCTTAATGTTACAAGTAGAAGAAGAAATAAAGAAACAAGTATAAGAGTACAAATATTTTAACCTAGAGAGTAGGGTATCTAAAACACCTTGGATAAAGGTCCCTTTATTTATACTTTCAAGAAAGTATTTCTTACCCCCACCAGGGTAAGCCTTCGATATGACGATCAATATCTATCTTGTTATCCCCGCAAGCACTCAATCTGTAAGGTGATCAGTACCTATATCTTCCTTCAACTTGGAATCCCTCAATTAAGAAAGTAATCGGAACCTCTGTATTCCTAGCCTTGGAATCCCTCGATCATAATCAGCAACAATCGTAATCATACTAAGTAGATCAAAGCTTGTTGAAGATCTTAAGTATGTTGAACAAGTTGTTCACGACTTGATTTCTTCAGAGATTTTTCACAAAGTAGGTTTTTGGAAAATCTCTTGAGTGTATCAAAATATAAAAGTTATGAGCTCATCCAAATGACTAGGAATTTGTAGGCGAGATCTCAAATGGTTTAATTTTCCTCCAACGATCATATTTTTTCTTAAATTTCAAAGGGTCTTGGATAGGTGGAATTATTAACGATCATATTGTAACTGAAACAACGAAACTGTTTAGATTAAAAAAACTATCACAAGTAACATCAGATTTTCAATAATATGTAAGAATATGAATATAAGAAAAATTAAATTAAGGATATATAGTAACTTTAAGAAAGATATAAAATAATATCCTTAAGAAAAAAACAGATGTAAGGAACTATGAGAATCGGATCTAAAAAATATTAAGAATCATAATCTTATAAAACAGAGAATCATATTCTAATAAACATGGTAAATAATATTTGAGAAACATGAATCAGATCAATGATTTTGTGAGAATAAAAATTTAAGGAACATAGAGAATTAGAATTGAGAATGTGATTTGATATCTAAGAAATGCAGTGTTTCAGAATTTGAGAAACACATTTGATCAAAAAATTTGGGCATTTTAGAATCCAAGAAAAGTGGTGATTCAGAATCAAAATTTTAGGCAAATAAGAATCTAACAAACATAGTAATTCATATTCAATTAAATGTGTGATTCTGAATCTAACAAACATGTGATTCGGAATTGAAAAACTGGGCAAATCGGAATGTAAGAAACAGTGTGATTCAGATTCTAAGAAATAGTGAATCTGATTAAAATATGTAAGAAAACATGTATTACAGAGTCTAGTCTATCTTAATGAAAACTATGTTAGACTAATCACAAAATTAATATAAGAGTATAAATCTAACAAACATGAAATTTCTTTAAAAAATAAATTATCGTTAAGGAAAATATTTTTGTGATTTCCAAAACATAATGGAGTGAAAAAGTTATATGGAAACTTTTGACACAACAATGAGTTATTTAATGTAAGAATAAATATTTTTTATTATATAAATAATATTTTAGGAAATAATATATATATCGATATATATATATATATATTAAAAATATTAATTATATTAATGAATAATTATGTATAAAAAACATTAAAAATAAATAAGACATCAATATGTTTATAATTATTACATTTTATTCATTTTCTATATGTATGTATATATAATTTATATTACTTATTACTATTTATAATATATATATATATTAAATTTATGCATTTTTATTAATAATTTTTACATTAATAATTTTTTAATAATTTTAAAATTAATTCATTTTTAATTTTTTGTTTAATTATCAAAATTTTATCATTATATATATATATATATATTTAATATATAATATTAATTAATATTTATAATTTATGGATATTTATATTTAATTTAATCATTTTTATTAATAAATATTTAATTAATAAATATTTTATTTTTTTTAAAATTTATTAATTTATTAATTTGTTTTTGTTTAATTATTTAAATTTTTTTAATACTTTTAATACTTTTTTTAATTTATTTATTTAATATATATTATTTATTAATATTTATAATACATATATTAAAGTTATTAATAATTTTTTAATTAGTAATTTTTTAAATGTTTTTTTAATTTATTCATTTTTATTTTTTATTTTCCAAATTATTTCAAATTTTAAAATTTTTAATAATTTTTTTTATTTGAATTGGTGTATATTACAAAAATAGGGGTTATTGGTTATATGGGTAGTGTTATGTAGGACTCGGCCATGTGTATACAAGTGGGACCAAGCTCATGGGTGGCATAGATTGGGAAGAGGTTCGGGTGAGACCATGGTCCCATATGAGTTTGTTTATAGTGTATGTAGGAGCCCATCCTTACAACATGCTTTTGAGCTTACCTTGCGGTGAAATCTTATATAAAGATCCGTCCAAACAACCGATATTTTGATGTGGGACACGCGCCATGATCGATACCTTAATCAATGTTATAAAATTATTTTATAAAGGTTCCCTTTATCAATACTAAAAATGAATTGATAAAAGGTACCTTTTATCAGTGGTTTTTTCTAGCACTGATAAAGGCTATAACTGTATATAGTGTGTTTTTTAGTTGTGGTGTCGTGTATCAGATACATGAAATGGGGATTAACAGGATGTACAAATCAGAGGTCACACATTGTGGATGTTGGAAAATACATCATGGGCCTTGAGCTTATCTATGGTAGGGAACACACTCAGCCCAAAGGTGCATGCTACGAACACTGGAAGAAGATTGTACATGCTTTGTAGTCTATTTCAAACTGTGTGTCTGGTTCTTTTGGAGGAAAATTAAATATGATCAAATCTATTCACATGTGTTTTGTGTGTCATTTTTTTGAAAAATTACATGCCATGACATAGGATTTATAATTATATATTATATCAATTCCGTGTTAAAATTTTAGATAATCACACAAAGTTTCCACCAAGTACACTTATGTAATTTATTAATTTTAAATTAAATTAATTATACTAAGAATTATAGATGATGGTGGGTTACGAATTCTTGGATGGAATTAAGATAAATTGAATTAATTAGATTAATTCATAGATCATTATCTTAATTAAATAATGAATCAACTTAATTGATAACAAGATTAAAATTTCATGCTCATCGCTTCATGAGTGGATGATCATGAGATTATATTGGACCTTCTATTTGATTGGTTTATTTTAATTTATTATTATTAAATTAAAATTAATGGCTTGCGATTCAACCCCTACTCTTTATTATGAAAGGTCCCATGTTCATGTGGTCTATTTTATATAAACCCCCTTTATCCAATCCATAGGATCCCCTTACCTGCATGTGAGTAAAATCTTATGTAAGTATGGAGCTCCCAGGTTAAAGGAGGTGGTTCAAGTTAAGGATTTGAGGTGAAACCAATCAAAGCAATACAAAGGAGCAGAGGTGTAATGTTGTAACATAAACCAAGCTATGGTTCAAGGTGTTTTCCCCTAGGTATGATGGTTAGTTTATCATTCTATATATAAAATAACCGTTAGAGAATCTTAGGATCATTCCATTCATATTTTACTTCTATCAGTTTCATGGTTAATTATTCATCTTTGTGGATATTATGGGATCACCTAATAAATGAATTAACTAATCATGCAAGATGGGATAAAATATAACTGGATTATGTGTAAATGTTTTACCATACATGGATAGTCACTTAAGTAAAATCCACTTAATATTAACAAGACATGTGAAAAGATAACATAGGATTTATCCATAAGTTTAAAAATCCCTTAATAAAATATTAAGTTAGTGTGGCATTACACTACTTAAGTTATAATTGAGGTTATAGCTCAAAGTTCTTGACCAACCCAAGTTGCGGTGCTTTAAAACATCATGAAAATTTTAGCTTGTAGTTTTGGGTTGACTTAACTTAGTTTACATAAAGGGTTAACTTCCCATGTATGACTTGGTGTAATTGAGATTCAAGGGTTGAGGAAATATTTAAAATATGATTTCTATATTAGTGATTCCATTCATAAAATCTAGGAACTATGACTTAATGTAGTTGGAAAGTTACAGCTACCTACAACTCTTCAAATAACTTGTCATGCCCAAGTCTGGGTTATGGACAGGGGAATATGAATCCTTTCCTCCAGAATATATAAGTGACATGATATTTTGAAACCGATGGTGAGGGCTATTAGGTTTCGAAAAATAGTGGGTGATTAATAAACATTTTAATTAAATTTAAATTTATTAATCAATTTTGGTAATCAAACAAATAGTAATTATGTACTCTTCATTTGTAAAAATAGAAAATCAAACAACTTTAGCAGTATCACCACGACCCATACTAGATAAGCATATCCTTCTAACTAGCACAAATTTCAAGAATAGTATCGGCACTTTCATGTTATACAATTCCATTAAAGGAAATTGTATGTGCTAAAAACCCCACTTACCAAGTCAACTTCCAAAGAGGCTAATAAAGAAGAAGTTTATCTCTATTATAAGCATGTGGGTGATGTAGTAGATTTCCAATGTTTCATTCTATTCTCCATGTTCAATGAGATTCTAAATAAATATGAGGATATAGATTTGTATTGTATAATTTCTCACCTTCGGGGTCACTATTAAGAGAAGGTGAGATCAGAGATATATGAGATATCCAATAAACTATTCATGTATAATCATGGAGAGTTGGATTCAGTTGGGTCACATGTAGTTAAGATGACATGATACATTGAATATATAGACATTTGGATTTTAAGATCCCTGATGAGCTACACACATATCTCATTCTATCCTCACTACCCAAAAACTTATCTAGTTTTATTTTGAATTATAATATGATAAATAGTGATAGAAAACTATTGGAACTTTATACTCTTATTCACCAAGTTGGTAAATACATGGGGCATGATGAACCTGTTGCCCTTATAATGAATAAGAAGACGAGGAATAAGTAAATTGTCCAAAGACTCATTCTAGGTATAAAGCTCTACAACACCATCCTTTCAATAAGAAGATTATCCATAGGCAAGGAAAAGAACAAGATTCAGTAGGTTTTCCATGTGGAAAGTTGAACCACTGGAAGAGGAATTACACCCATACAAAAAAAAAGTGGAATCTTTAGGTGCATTCATTATTAATTGAAATCTTTCTATATCTACATGTTGGGTATTAGATATTTCCTATGGTCCTCAAATTTGTATCCAAATATGGGAACCAAGTAGACTATGAAAGGTTTCTATACATGATGTGGATCTATGGGCTAACAATGGAGCAAGGAAGGATTTTTTAGCCATTGGAGACTACCATCTCAAATTTCCAATATGATTTATTTTGGTTTTAAAGAATTTTTATTATGTTTCTAGTATTACCAAAAATATTATTTCTATTTTTTGAATAGGAAAGGATGGATTTGTTTTCAACTTTGGAAATAAAGGTTTCTAATTTTTAAAAGATAGAATATTTTATGGTGTGTCTTAGTTAAATAATGTTATTTATTTATTAAATTAACAAAGCCAAATATTATCAATTGATAAAAAACAAATACGCATGACTCATATAACACATAGTCATGGATTCGTCGTCTTGGTCATGTAAATGAGAAGTTTTTGACAAAGCTCTATAAATATGGTTACTTATACTCTTTTTAGATTAATCCACTTGAATTATGTCATGCTTATTTACAAGGTAATATAACCAAACCACCATTAGGTGGTCAAGGTGAATGATCTATAGAGCTTAAATATTTGGTACACAATTATATATGTGAACTTTTTAATGTAGAGTCTAGATGTGAATTATCATACTTTATTAATTTTAATGATAAAATGAGTAGGCGTGGTTATATTTACTTAATGAGGTATAAATATAAATCCTTTGAAAAGTTCAAAGAGTTCAAGAATGAATTTGAGAATCATCTTGGTAAGAATATAGAGAAGCTTTAATTTTATTGAGGTGGTGAATATATTGACCAAGATTTTATTGAATTTCTATAGAAGTATGGAATTTTATCTCAACTCACTCCACCTTATACACTATAGTAGAATGATGTTAGTGAAAGGAGGAACCATACACTACTAGACATGGAAAGATCTATGATGAATCACACAATCCTTCTATTATCCTTTTGGGTAAATTCATTATAAATGAAATAATAATTACTAAATTGAGTTCCAAATAATGAGTAAAATGGTATTACCTTCATGTTATAGAGTGGAAAGAAACATTTTTTGTCACATATTTGTGTATGGGGATGTGAGGTGTTTTTTAATGTAAGATCGAGCAACAATCTAGAACCCCAAGGTACAAAGTGTATCTTTGTAGGGTATACCAAGGATATAAGGGGATAATATCTTTAAAAACCTCATACAAGAAATTAATCATCACAAGATAGGTTGTATTTCTTGAGATGGATCACATACTCAAGGATGATAGTGGGATAAATATTGACTTTGATGAAGTTGATTCTCAAGATATATGGAGGGTGGTACATAAATATATTCCAAAATTCTCCATGGAAGAAGTTTTTTCAAAAACACAATTACTATATACGAGCACTAGATAGGTAAGATAACCATAGAGATATGGTTTTATAGTCAAAGATGATGGTGACTCATTATTGGTTGACACAACCATAAAGGTTTGTGGCTACAGGAAATTCCTAAAATATATGAAAGTTTCATAGATCCATCTAAAGATTAAATAAAGCATCCAAGTCATGGAATATTCAATTCGATGAATCTATAAATGAATTTGGTTTCATTAAGAATTAATGTGATCCATGTGTTTACATGAATTTTAGTGGGGGCGTAGTTGTTTTCATAGTAGTATATGTTGATGAAGTATTAGTAATTTGAAATGATATACTAGCCTTACAAGAGGTTGAGGAATGGTTGATAAAGTGATTATCCATGAAGGAATTAGGTGTAGTAGCCTCTATTTTAGGAATCAAGATAATACATGATAGATATAAGAGTATTATTGGAATAACTCAAGGTACATACATTGACCATATACTAAAGAGGTTTAGTATAGAATAATCCAAGATGATATTGGTTCCAGTGTCACATGACATGCATCTTTCGAAGAAAATATGTCCTCAAACACAAGAGGAAAGAGATATAATGAGTAAGATCCCATACGATTCTATGATAATATCTATCATATATTCCAAGTTATTTATGAGTCTTGATGTTTCCTATGATTTTATCATGTTAGGTAGATATTAAGATGATACAAGTGAAAAACATTGGACGGCTGATATTACTATACTAAGTATATGAGGATAACTAAGGATATGTTCCTAGAGTATAGAGGAGATGAAGAGATAGTCATTAGGAGTTATAAAAATACTAGATTTTAGATAAATTAGAATTCTATGAAGTTTCAGTATGAATATATCTTTTGTTTCTAATGATGAGCTATGAGTTAAAAAAATTTCACAGAATTCATTTTCCCTTGATTCTACAATAGATTCCGAGTATATTGTGGCATCCAATGAAGCCAAGGAATTAGTGTTTGGATTCAAAAAAATTCCAAGATCTTGATGTGGTACCTATTAGTAAATATCCTATCACATTTTACTATGATAAAACTAAATTGGTGGCTCTCTTCAAAGAGATAAGGTCACATCAAAGGAAAAAACAAATACTTTATAAGTTTCATATCTTGAGGGATTTTTCTCAATGAGGTGAAGTTTTGGTGAGAAAATAATACCTGGAGGAAAAAATAGAAGACCCATTATTAAAATATTTTTCTAAACAGAGGCATGAGTATCATGTGATAACTAGTGGACTAAATTTTTTTTTTCAATTGGCTCTAGTGCTAGTGGGATTTTGTTCGAGTTGGTGAACTAGAACTGACTTTATGAGTACTTGATTAAATGTTTTATTAATATAGTTTATTTATCAGATTATGATTATTCCTTAGCATGAAATTTATTTAAGATAATTTTCTAAGAATATATGTCTCACTAAAAGGTTATAGAAATCTTTTAATGTGATGATTACTAGAAGGTTACATGACACTATTCTTGAATATAGTTCTAGGTTAGATGATATTTTTGATAGGGTATAGATGATATATGATATCAGGGGTATGAGGCTCGTAATAAATTGAGACAATTTTTCATTGTTTTATACCTTAGTAATATCCAAGAGAGGAGGTTATGAGAATATACCTATTAATAAGAAATACACATTTCTATGTTTCATTGGGTGTTCTTGTATATATACATTTATATTGATCCGTAGACATTAATATTATCATTAATGGATATCATGACTCGCATAATTTGATGTATTGAATAAAAATGAGGCAATATATTCCTATAGAAAGGTAGGATACATTGGATGTGTCATGAGTGGTATTTCAATAATGGATAATGTGAGAAAGGATTTATCCCTTCTATCCCATGACATAAGTTAATATCACTGGCCCTTTGATGGGAATGAAACTACCTACATAAATCCATGTCCATGGTGTTTGGTGGGTAAGTTCATTTCCATAAATTCAAAGAAATATACATTGATCATATAGGTTGATGGAACTATCATGAAGATTTTTTGATCAGAGATATTCTGATAAAATGATTATATTACATTCTAAATGTTTATCTGAAGTTGGTTGTCATTGAAAAGTTAACCTATTTATCTATGGGTTCCTTACCATATTTATAGAATCTAAAATTAGACATTATGTGATTATATCTAATGAAACTGAGAAATATTATAGTATTTTCACACATTAATTGTATCCACAATCTTAGTTGAATTCAATTATTTAATCTAACAAGTTAGAAAAAATAATATTTATTCCGGTTTGGTTGATGACTATAATTTAATCACAAGTTATTAGAAATAATAACTGAGTTAAATAATAATAATAAAAAATTATTTTCATGTTTGGTGAATATAATATTTATTATATTTATCATAGAATAGTGCAGTGACATTTATTTATTAAATAAATATTCATTATTCAATGTTTGGTAAATACCTAAGAGAGAAAGTGAACCGAGCTTAATGGGTTTATTAGAAATAATATAAATGATATTTTTTATATGTATTCTCAAATTTGTTGCACATGTTAGGTGATTATTATTTTTATTATTATTATTATTATTATTATTATTATTATTATTATTATTATTATTGTACATGGAGTTAATTAAGAATTATAATAATGGAAAGGTTTTATTATGCAATTTTAGAACCCTAAACCTACCATAATAAATATCTAATTATATCATTTTAAAAAAATACAATTCTTGAGAAAAAAGGATAGAGTGATACTCTCTCAAGACCTAGAAAGATAAAAATAAACATATAGTGCACTCCTCTCCTCCAATTTCAAGAAAAATAGAGAGAATTAAGAGTTTTGTCTCCCTTGATAAGAATTTTTCTACGATCAACAATGAACAACACAAGCGATCAGGATTAGACATGCTAGATTATGATGACTCTACAGTAATTTTTAGATATTGGGGTGAACATGTGGATCACCTATATAGAAATTATACACTTTTATCCAATAGTTAAATAATGGTATGATGATATATAGTCAACTAGGTCATTAGTGAAGTGATAACTACAAGTTGAGGTAACTCTATATTTTTTCATAAATTAATTTAAATTACATTTGAAGATCCTCTATTTATGGTTCTAGAATTTTAATCTAGTTAATTAATCTACAATTTTCATTGGATGTTAAATTTTAATCATGTATGAAAATTATTACAGGTATATTAAGAATAAAATTATTGTTGGTCATACCATCCAAAACACTTCTGTTTCACCCAGAACCTACACTATCACCATATCATACTGCATAAAAATAGATCCTAGACCCTTCTTCAATACATCACTATAGATTACAAAACATCCTCCACTACAGGGTAATGTGAGTACTGGTGTGATGTAGAAAATTATTTTCAACTCCTTGAAATTTTCTATACATTCATCTATCCAAAGGAACTTGACTCTCTTCTAATTTAACATGGTTAGTGGATTATATATATATGTTCTTGTGATTATATTCAGAAAGGACCCATAATATCCATCCAATATAAGAAAATAATGGATATCAGTCACCATGGTTGGTATGGGCCAATGTTCAATAACTTTCTTCTTTGATGGATCCACTGATATACCCTCGCATGAAATTATATATCCCAAAAATGAAACTTTCTGTAGCTAAAACTCACACTTGGTAAAATTTTCATACATATTATCCTTCCTTATCATCTTTAGTACAATCCTAAAGTGATATTCATGCTCTTAATTTCTCTTGAAATATATAAGAATATTTTCTATAAATACTACCTCAAACTGATCAAGGTAATATATAAAGACTCTATTCATTAAATCCATGAGTATTGTAGTGGAATTAGTAAGACCAAATGTCATAAATATAAATTAATAGTTTCCATACCTCATATGTAAGGTTGCCTTGGGTATTTCTTTACATTTTAACCTCAATTTATGGTATCCAAAACAAAGGTTAGTCTTTGAGAAGTATTGTGCTCCTTTTAATTGATCAAACCATCATTAATATAGGTTAGAGGATACTTATTCTTGATTGTGCTCTTGTTAAGTTACCAATATTCAATGAAAAGTTTCATTGGTCTATTTTCTTCTAAAAAACATGTTCACCCCATGGTGACACACTTAACCAAATGAATCACTTATCAATATTATCCTAGAGTCTCTTCTTTAATTCATGAAACTTAATCAGGTCCATTTTATATAGAGTATTTGAAATAGGTGTAGAACCAGGTATGGGTTCTATTGAAAACTCAACTTCATGATTTATTGGAAGACTATGAAACCCTTCCAAAAAAGACATCAATAAACCTTGACAAAATAGGCATATCTTAAATATTGAATTTATCCCCAACTATCTGAGATAAATACCTCCTTTGAATCAGAATCAAGACTCATATAATGGATTTAATTTCTTTTAGAATTTCATATCTATCCCCACACTGATAGACAATCACGGGTTGGTTTGGAATATCAAATTTTACCTCTCTTATTTGGTAATTGATATGAGAATTATATAAATAAAGACAATCCATCCCCAAAATAACATCAAATTCAACTATATGAATAATAATGAGATTTATAGAAAGAACATTCCCAAAAATTTTAATTAGGGAAGAATCATATATTTGAGATGCAATAATCACACCATTAGGATTTTTTACTGTTAATTAAATATCTAATCATTGAGGTGGGAATGTGATACCCTTGGAAAATTATTTAAATATAAAAGAGTGGGTATATCCAGAATTAAATAATGCATTATTAGTTCTATAATGGATGGTATGTGTACCTTTCATGCCTTTGTTATCATACCCCACATCCATAATAGTGATCGAAAGAGATTTCCATTTGATTCTAGGATTAATAAGTTATATTCATCGATCATTATCATTAAACCTCAAATTCAAGTGCTGGTTAGCATAATTTCTATAATCCTTGCATTTGAAACACTAGAGTGGGGTTGGTCCATTCTTTGTATATTTCTCTCCATTCACATTATTATCTAACTTCTTCCCATCACTTCAACATTTGATTTCTCAATGACATTTCTTTCCAAAAATAAATTATTTACTAGTAACCTTAAGATAATTTCCTCCATGTTTCTTTATGCACATCTAGTATAAAGGAAAAACCATGTTTTTTCCTCCATGGTTTTTATTATTATAATTTCCATTAAATTTCATCTTTCTTCTCATAAAAACCACGATATTGGTGGTTGAAAAAAAAATCTATTTCTAACTTAATATCACATAAAATTATTTCTTCATAAATACCAAATTATCTTCTGGATAATTCCCTGTCGAGAATTTATTTTAATCCACTAAAGAATTGATCAATCTTTATTTTAGGTTGGATGATAAACTAAAAGTGTACCTCGCAAGTCTTGTAAAATTTTCCTCATATGTACCTCGCAAGTCTTATAAAATTTTACTCATATGTACTAAACTCATATCACTCCATAGAATTAATTTATTACTCTTGAATTGTGTTCTTTATAATATTCCAGCATTAATTAGTTTCATCTTTCAAATGATAAATATATAAAATAACCCTTTCATGTTCTAAGCAATGAAGAATAGAAAATATATTTTTAGTGGTATTTATCCATTTATCAATAATTAGAGGATTAGCATACCCACTGAAATAAGTTGGATTTTGTATCATGAAGTAATCAATAGAACATTGTCCCCTCCTTTTCTCATTTGGAAGCTTAGCAAGATTCATGGCTTAAGAAAATTTTGTAAGAATAAAAATGAGATTCCATATTCTAGATCCTATAATATTTGGTTTCCCAAGAGAACAATCATTACATTTTCCATCACATTCATAATTAACATGATTCCTTCTAGTTCCATCCATTAACTAAAATTAAAAATAATAATCCTAGTGAGAAACCACATCTTCATGAAAAACATTTATATAATGTCTAAGTCATGACAAATTTTTTCAATCTTTGATTCCTTAGGTTTAACCTAGGTTATCCATGGTTATTGTCTATTTAAATCCTTTATAATAGTTTATAAATAAAATTTGAATTAACTAAATCATATCCCCTATGAGTGTATAGACATGCATACAATCTTTGGCCTGATCATTATGCACTAGTGAAGATTGAGTTAATACTCAATATAAACCGTTAAAAGTTTTTATCCCTGGGTGAATATGTTCCACAACCACATCCACTTACCAATAGATAGGAAAATATTTATTTTATAGGAAAAAAACAATACATTATTTACCATATCATATTATGTTCTTCTATACCCAGGATTTTTCTAAGGGTTTTCACTAAATTTTCTTCACCATAGTTTATAAAAACAACTAAACCTTGCTTTGATTCCAACTGAGGCAACCTAATAATTTCATACTTAAATTTATTTATTATTAGATGAATATTAATTAGATGTCACTAAAATCCATTCTATAACCATAAAGTTTTAATGTATTTGTAAAATTGGATACATAAACACCTGATACATAAAATATTTCTATCATCTCCCTATAATTTCTGCATAACTATCTCCCTTTTTTGACATATCATACTTATAAACTTTTGTCATATACTGATCAAAATAAAATATAATAAAGGATGATATAAAATTATAAATAAGGGTAAAAAGGTATATTTCAATGATCATTTAAGCATAACATGAACATAAGGGTATAATAATATAAGATTAATATTTGAAAATAATACCCTCGAATTCATAGATCATAGTCATGATTCATGGCATAAACCTTGATAGTTCATAAGACAAGAATCATAAAGAATTCAAAAAACCTGATCTATGAGTGCATAATATTGGAATAATATTATTTCATAAAATAATGGAATAAAGCGTGGCATAATCATAATCATGTAAATCTTATGTCAAGGCTACCCACGAAGACATTCATCGTATATTAGGCATGGGCTAACCACTCGTTTACCTACTTTGGGTTTGGTATAACATCTTGTGTACCATATTATCTCATAAAACATTTATATTTAATCAATTAATTGGCTTTATATAATAGAACCACCCATAACATAATCATAATCCATTTATATGTATGGCACAATATCATAAAAACATTTATCATTTCATCATATCTTAACTTGTGGAAAAAGAAAATACTCTCTATCAATATTTCATCATCATAATCATAAAACATATATATAAATAATATGGATGATATAATAGGATTATATTCCTAGTGAATCATAAGTAATATCAAAGGATGTAATCATTGATGAAAATTCCTTTTAAAATATCACTAGAACATCTCTTGAGAAAAATACCCTTTTCATTTTGAAATCAATTATTTAAAATCTAAAAATTTATAAAATATTAAGGAAACAATTTTCTTCTAAAAATAACCATGGAAATGTAAATATGAAAAGTAAAGAGTATTTATTATGGTGGGAAAATTTATTCATATGGTATATGTTAAAACAAATATTTTATTCACACCTTTAGTACAAAGTACCACATTCATAGAATGATAAGAAGATTCATTTAAACCATTTTAAATAAATTTAAAAATGGTTAAAAAAAATTTAATAAATCATTATAAAATAGAAAAAACATTCTTTAAATAATTTTAAATAAAATATGGGAATGGAAGAAAAATATTCCTAGCTGAAGAGAGGAATAAAGTCGGGTTTGTTTAAAAACATTCTTTTGGTCACTTGAGTACTTAAAGAGAGGAAAATGAAAGTAAAACATATAATGTAGAGAAATAAATACAGTAAAATAAAATTCGTGATATCTTCTAGATATATATAATATAATTTCATCATCTTAAATTTAAGCATAAACAACCTTGATAAAAATTAGATTGTAACATAAAACACTTACCTCAAGTTTGACTTACTTCATAAGCACTATGAACTCCTATATAATAAATTTAAATTTATTTTAATTATATACCATAACTATATTAATACTTATAATACCATACATTTTTACATAAAATATCTTATCATCCATTTGTTAACATTTCTTTATTAAAATCACTGTTTCAGGTGATAACTATTTAATTTTTCATGAATGTTTTTGTTTGAAAGTTCCGGTCATTATATTTTGATCATCGTTCCATCATATCCAGAATGTTAATAATGATATAAATATAATATATATTCATTATATTTATATTTTTAACCATTAATAAAAGGTATATATAGAAAAATTAATTATATTGTTCATGGATATGGTAGTTCGAACGTACGCATGAATGTTGTTTTAAATTTATAAAAAAAGAAGGAAAGAAAGATAAATAATATTTTATCATTATATAATTATAATTATATCATATATATCATATATATTTATAAAATACATCATTGTATCCATAAATGTGAGTTGGTGATGTAAAATGAATCATATCACTACCTGAAGGTGGTAGTCTATATGTATGAATGAGTAGTACTTTCATTTTCCATTTGATAGAATGGAGGTGGTAAAAGTTTTTGAAATCATCATAATAAAATATTTTATATTGATAATACAATATTCTTCATGATATGATGGATACAACAAGTCTTGATGCAACATCTCCAACCCAATTCTCCCTCACGTGACCGATTCAGGTAGGCTACATGAACTCAGTCACACATCACCGTGTGTCAAAGGTTATAGACTAGTAGTGAGGGTGTAAGGAATATATTGGGGATACTATATTCTATGGAATGAGTTTCAATAATAGTGGAAAATAAAATAGAGTATAAGAAACATTATAAATAAAAAAATAGGCAATTCAAGATGAAAAAAGAACAAACTGAACAATCCAAATAAAAATAGAATCATGTAATGACAGGATGAATGTAACTAAATGACATGATAAAAGTCATAAAAATAAAATAAAAAACCAAAAAGATAAAATAATATAAAATAACTGATATTGAGACCCGTGTCAGTCTCATCTCTAAACTCTAACCCATAAAGAAATTAATAATCAACAGTAGGGCCCCTTTCCCTTATCCAAACCTATATCCATGAAAACAGTCTGGGTACCAAAAAACAAACCAAAAATGGTGTGAGTAAAAATCAGTGGGTCAATACCACCATGTCTAGAAAACCCAGTCTGAGCATAGAGTGAAATCAACAATGTGATAAATAGGGGAATTAATTTAATAAATTAATACAACTAATAAAAAAACCCACTAACCCTCGAGTTTTAGAGTGACACTTAGGGTCATCCAAATCTTCATTGGAGTGTTTTCAGATATCTATAAGAATGTATCAGAACCATTCCAACCATGTCCATAACCCTCCTAGGGTTTAACCCGAAAATCATCATAGGTGAACTAGGTAGTTCCCTGTAGTCATTACAACATTTCATGGGGAAATTCCTTTGTATAAGAATTTCAGTATGAATAGGCATAATCCCTTTACATAAGAATTTCAGCATAACTAGGAGACATCAATTTATATAATAATTTCAGTATAACTAGGTGAAAGTCCTTTATACAATTGTTTTAACATAACTTGAAGTTATAAAAACACAAGAATCCAAGCCAATATAACACATGAGAACACATAAAGCATGTCAAATATGTCATCAAAATTATCAATTAACAACCTTTGGTTCCATTGATCCAAATTTAAAATTATCACAATTCACTTGTTATGGTAATTTCACATTAAAAAATACTTCCAATTCATCATAAATTTAAGGGTAGACTCACCTATCAGGTGTCCTAAAGTCCAGTTTCAACACCAATAGACTCGATAGGATACAATGGGCGGCCTAAGCATATAAAAAATAATGAAATAGTGAATTATCCAATTATTTAATTCATTCTCAAGGTTTTATGGTGTAATATCACTTATTTCACATACTAGAAGAATTAAAACATACATTTAGGGAGTTTTTCTAGACCACCCACCTTAAATTCATAGTAGATGTAGAGAATTCCTCAACGTCTGTGGTATTGATTAGATTTTATTTCCTTACCTCCAACAGAGACCAAAGGTTCTATCGACAAGGGTTACCTAAGGTAAGATTAATGAAATGTGATGTATTGGAGATATCAGAAGGCTTTCCTCTAATATCATGATCCAAAAAACCTAGATCCAATATAATAAGCTTCTAGATCATATAGGAAATATCCATAGATCACCTATGGAAGGTCTTAAATGATATAAGGCTATGAATTATCCAAATGCATGACATGGGCTTTTGGGTGGTTTAAAATAGTGTTATGCATAGATATTTAATGTTGTGAATAGTATATTATTATTATAAAGGAATCAATTCCCATATAAGACAAAAATATATATCTCCTCTGATTTAAAAAAATAGAAAAATCTATTTCATGTTGTGAAATCGATTCAATATGTGAGTATTATTTTCATGGGATCCATTCAGGGGGTGAATTAAATTCATGGTGTCTATTCATGACATGAATTAAATTCATGGGGTCTATTCAGGATGTGAATTAAATTCATGGGTTCCTTTAAGGAGGTGAATTAAATTCATGGTGTCTATCTATAACAATTAAGGTCATGAAATAAGTTCACATAGTCTACCCAGAATAATTTAATCCATGAATTAAGTTCATGGGGTCTAAACATAATAATTTTGGACATAAATTAAGTTCATGGGTTCTTCATAAAATAATTAAGGATCTTAATTATGTTCATGGGGTTCTCCTAGAACAATTTAGACAAATAATTAAGTTCTTGGGGGTTTGCCCAAAATAATTTAGGTCATGAATTAAGTTCATGGGGTCTTCCCAGAACGTTTCTAGATGTGAATTTAATTTATGAGGTCTACCCAAAATAATTAAGGCCATAAATTAAGTTTGTGATATCTATCCAAAATGATTCATACCTTGTATTGGTTTCAGGGGGTCATACTCCATCTCCCATTTCTTCCCCCAACAACTCTAACATATTACCCAGTGGGGTAAAAGGCCCAACAACTAGAGTTTAAATAAAATACAACTTAACTCTATGAGATTTAAATCAAAACTTAAATAAAGACAAACTTGAAAAAATATAGGATCTTATAACCTATCCACCATATAATATTTCATCCCTGAGTTTCTCCAATAATCACTATAGGGTATCAACAAACAATTCTGGAAATTATGTCTGCATATCTGATTTACTCTCTTATGTATCCTCTTGAACATTCCCTTGATGAAACTATACTCACACTAGAGGCATGGTCTTACCCAAAAGATTCTTCTTACTACGGTCCAAGATATGGATCAGATGCTTCTCAATGGATGTATCAACATCCAGCTTGACATCATAAACATCTATCATGTGAGAAGGTTTGTGATGATATCTTAAAAGATGTGACACATGAAATAGTCATTCATGGAATTGTAGAACTATATAAGGGACAAATAGTATGCCACTTTACTGACCCTTTCTAATATCTCAAACAGAAAAACAAACCTGGGTTTAATCTTCCCTTTATTCCTAATATGTTGTTTCTCTATCCAAGGTGATAACTGAAGAAAAATTTGACGACCAAACTCAAACACTAGAGTTCATATAAAATGGTCAATGTATGATTTTTGTTGGCTCTTCATGGTCACCAACTGGTTTCTGATCAAATGAACCAACTCAGGACTCTTTAGTACAAGACTAGGTCCAACAAGCACCGACTCACCTACCACTAATCATAGAAGAGGGGAATAACATAAACTATAGTAAAATTACTTGAAAATATCCATTTGGATCAACTCCTAGAAGGTGTTATCATAATAAAACTCCATGATTTCCAGGTGATGCTCTCATGAATCACCAAAATCCAAAACACAAGATCATAACATATCCTCCAAAATATGTATATTCTTTTCAGATTGGTTGTTAGTCTCAGGATAGTAGGCCATACTTAGAATAACATATGATCCCAATGTATTTTGATGGCACTGTCATAACAGATATATGAAACAAGGATCTTGATTATAAATGATACTCATTAGAAAACTATATAGTTTAACTATCATTCAAACTTAGTTACTACCCAGATCATCAATGACAAAGGAATATTTGATAGGAAAGAAGTGGGATACCTATATTAGTTGATCCATTATCACCCACAAAACGTCATTTTTGAATGGTTTCCTAGGTAATTCTGTCAAGAAATCCATTGTGACATCATCCCACTTCCATTTTGAAATAGGAAGAGGCTACAATAGTTCAGCAGGCCTATAATGCTATGCCTTCACCTGCTAACAGGTGAAACATCTCGCTATGAAGTACACTATATATTTTTTCAATCCTGGTCACTAGTATTGTCTTTAGATTTTATGATACATATTTTTCAGACCAATATGTACCTTCTATCTGGAATCATGAAACTCCCTCATAATCTCTTTTGGTAAGACCTTAGGAACCCATACTGGTGTATGGATAAGAAGAACATTTTAATTTCCAAGAGACCATATTGATGGTGTCTCCCCACCATATATTTTTTTCCATAAAATTTATTCCCTTCACATTAGATAAATTCTTTTTCTGACTCCATTTTAGGAGAATGGGTATAACAGATGTTGAAGTCAAAGATACTCATCCTTGGGACTCATGAACATTTAGATACATTTTCCAAAAAGAGTTCCATAGTCCATCATTCATCAAAAGACTCCCACACTACCTATATTTTCATCTTCTAGATCAAGTAATAAAAATGATGTTTCCCTTTCCTAAAGTGTATTCCATCTTGAAATCAAAAGACAACATATACTCAAACCATGTCCTCTGATGAAGGTTCAGGTCTCATTGAGAAAATATGTACTTGAGACTCTTGTGGTCTATGTATACTACAAAAATATCACCCAAAATATAGTTTATCAAGTATCTTTGGGAGTGGAACACCATAGATAACAATATATCAATATTAGGATAATTTATTTTATGTTATCTCAACTATTTAAATAGACAGGCAACCAATTGGTCCTCCTACATCAGAACTGTTATGAGTCTGGCCCTGGATGCATCACAGTACATGGTATATTCCTTAACTAACACAAGTAGAGTGAAGGTTGGGGTTGAGGTAAGCCTTATCTTCAGCTCAAAAAAACCCTCTCATAAGAATTTGACCAAAGAAACTTCACCTATTTCTTGGTTAACCTAGACATCGGTGCAAATAAATGGGAGAAGTCCTTGATTAAATTATGGCAGTATCCTGATGAACCCATAAATATCCAAATCATGAATAAATTTTTGGTTTGATCATATGATACCATAGATGAAACCTTATATGGGTCCACTAACACTCTATCCTCTGAGATAATATGACCCAAGAAGTTCACTTTGTCAATCTAGAAACTAAATTTGGATATTTTGGCATAAATTCAATGCTCTCTCTATGTACTGAAGATGATGTTAATATATTGAGTTTGGTCATTTATAGATTGGGAGTACACTAATATTTCATTAATGAAAACTACATAAAACTTCTCTAGAAATGGATGGAATATCTAATTCATCATTTCCATGAATACCACTGGTTAATTCTTCAGAATGAATGGAATCACCACAAACTTGTATAATATATACCTTCTTCTAAAATTATTTATGGGTTTTTCTGATGATATCACCCTCAACTAATGATACATTGACCTCAATTCAACCTTAGAGAAGATATGGGAATGTCTCAGTTGATCATAGAGATCTTATATTCATGGAAGATGATACTAGTTTTGACCATCATCTGGTTCAGTCTTTGATAATCCACACATAAGTGAACCTTCTTGGAAAAAACATAGGATAACCCCAAGGAAAAGTGCTAGTCCATATGAATCCCTATTATTCCAGATTTTACAACTGAACTTTCAAATAATAAATCTCTAATGGTTCCAATATATAAGGTGGGATAGAAACTAGCTCAACTACCAGCACCAACTCTATCGTGAACTTGATCTCCCATGCATACAGTAAGATAGAGAACTCTTCAGGAAATACATCCTAAAAATGGTTTATAATGAGAGGAAAAGTATACTATAATATGTATCCACTATCCAGAATAAGACTAGCTATATGAGTCAGGATACAATTAAATATTCACTAAATTGGCCTTGTACCACTACTAGAAAAATTATGTATACCCACAGTTCAAAACCGTGGGTATAGGCTATACCCACGGTTTTGGGAACCGTGGGAAACTGAGGTGTCAGTATAGGTCCACAGCCTATACCCACAGCTTTCCAAACCATTGGTATATCTTTTTTACACCATTTCATAGACATACATTCCAACATGTCATGGACTTATACCCACAGTTTTCAAACTGTGGGTATAAATATTAGTAAAATGAAGGGAACAAGTTTCATACCCACGACCTACTCCAATACCATGGAGCACCTAACCAACCGAGCTGGGTTGTTTATATTTATACATATATCCATATCTTTATAATTATATTAATTTAAACTTCCTATATAGAAAAAAATCAGTATAGATTTTTGATCCCATGACCTACACTACAAACAGATAGCGCCTCACCCACCAAGCTTTTGAACTCATGTGAATGTATATCTATATTTAGTTAAATATATTAATAGAAAGCGTATATAAAAAATTAAGTAGGTGAGTTTCAAACCCTCAAATCTACTAAGATGCGTAAATACCCTACCACTACAACAAATTCAATTATTTTCATATATATATATATATATTATCTTATATATATTTAAAACAAATTAGTATAAATAAAACGTTTGTTACGGGTTTCGAAAATAAGCAGTTGCTTTGTCACTAATGTCCCTTACCACTACACCAGTTACAGTTTAGTTTATATAGATATATATTATGTTACATAAATATTTATAAAATTTATTGTTAGGGATTCGAACTCGAGCCTTTGTTTCAACACATAATCGCTATACCACTGCAAAATTTTTAATTTTATTTACATATGAATATATTATATTATATATATATATTCTTACACAAAACTTAAGGGACCCTATACCCACGGTTCAATAAAACTATGGGTATAGGTGGAATCTATACCCATGGTTTTCATAAACCTTGGGTATAGGATTATATACCGAAGGGTATTCCCACGGTTCATGAAAATCATGGGTACAAATGTCTTATATACCCACAGTTTACCAAGAATCATGGGTATAGGTTTTCCCAAGGCATTATTGCGCAATGTTTTAGCATCTCACGCTTACATAGGTACCCTATACCCACAGTTTAGCAAGAACTGTGGGTATTGGTTAGAAAATGCGAGTTATACCCACAATTCATGAAAATTGTGGGTATAGGTGGGTATATAACAATTGTTTTTGGGGAAACTGTGGGTATAAACCCATTTTCCAGTAGTGTATTACTAGCATGTAGATCCCACTCACCCTGGTGAGTATAGCCACTCCTTGTAGAGATATAAAGGTAACTCTTCTCTGATAGTAGTTGATATGAGTCTAGTATAGAACAAACAAATCCCTACCCAAAATCAAATCAATTATTGACATTTCCATAAAAAATTACCCAAATAGAATAGTATCCACCAATTTCAATAGAACACACCTCCTAATTTTTGATATATTTTGACCATACTCTTAACAGTGTGATAATGGTCATAACATCATCCATGCTCTCCAAAACCATACCCAATACATTTTAAAATTGAGTCAAAACTGGGATGTGATGCTCCTATATAAAATAAAACACAACAAAGGGTTGATGATACAAGAATCGTACCTCTAACAGTAAAAGGTCCTACATCCAGACTAGTTTGATTAGACTGCATAGCATGCAACTGACTCGCCCCTCTACCCTGGGCTCCAGTCTAAATCCCTTGTGGTACTCTCTCTAGTAATCAATTCCACTCCTTTGATGGGGTACCACATCCCCTACCTCAGCCTGAATATCCAGTAGAAATCCAGCTACTATTACACTAAGGTTTTTCCAAGTCCCTTCCAGACTCTAGTGCCGACCCTGATCCTCTTCCACTACTCTGCTACTAAAATTTCCTATAGAACTTCTATATATGGCCCAAACCATTGTAAGAATGACACTACACTATAGGGTAAGGACAATAAGTGTGACTATGGACCTCCCTTCCACACTAAAAGTACTACACTGAGGTGTGATATTATGGTGGAATTCCACTCCCCTGGATACTATGCCTACTACCTCCCTAGTGGTAACTGTCATTGCAGTGCTTCTTTGCACTCAATGAATAGTTCCTCGATCAGCTTAATAAAACTGCATAGACACCTCTCGGGGCCTCTCTTAGATTCACTTCCATGATGAGATCTTGATTTATCACATTCTCAAGGATTCTCAGGTGAAAATTTTTACCTACAACCTGATCTCATAGTGAACCCATCCTAGAAACGTCTCACCCTGAAGAACTCATCAGTGACCAAGAAACTAGAAAAATATTGTAAGTAGGTGAAGTGTCTGACATAGTCCATCATTGACATCCCCTATTATGTCAAATTAATGAACCCACAAGCCCTCTCACCCCTCAACGTCTCTAGATAGAAGTGGATCGGGAGCTTTTCCATGAATTCCATCTAGGATAACTCCTCCGGCTTCTCAACTTGCTCTAGGATTTCCTACCAATTCGTGCCTATTAATATAAGAAGAAAGGTTCAATCTCATGTCCAAAAGTTTTTTAAGGTGCTTAAATATCATCTGGACTGAATCAATCTAAAATTCATCTACCTGGGGACTTACCTCTCTAATGAATATAAATGGATTTTTTAACTGGACTGCTCTTGTCAGATTATGCATCAAAGGTATAATGATAATAGTATCTCTTTCCATAGACTGTATGGACCTTATGAGGTTTTTACAAAGCTGAACATCCATTTATTTCTTCAGAGCTACAAGAATTTCTGGTTCATTAGGGTTAGGAGTGTGTTCATTACCACTCTTCTAATTCTCAATCCAAATATGATAAGGATACATTTTCTCTATAAATATCAACACACTCCTTAGAACACAAGTTATAAAACAAGATCATCCTAAAAAGGTGAAAATGATAGAGAACCACCAGATCAAGGTTCCTCTGAACCTATATTAATAGGAAAATTGACATAACATAATAACTTCTTCCATCTCTTCTTTTATGTATATCAATGGATTTTCATTTCACATTTCATATGGGTAGATATGTCGCATGTAATAAATGTTTCCATGGCATGAACAATACATGTCAACATATATTTCTATGTTCCTATCATGATGCATGAATGCTCAACTCGTTTTGTACTGGCCCATGGGAAAAATCTCAATAAATAGCAACATAACACAAAAAGTGAATCACCCAAGGTAAAATAACATCAAAACAATAACAAGTGAACATCATGAACAACAATCCCATCCCTGGGCACCCAGTTTTTCCCTCATACATGGGTTAGATACTCTTATGAATGAGCTAATTACCATGACCTAAAACATCCTAGTATACTTTATTACTTTCCAAAAAAATAAAGAATTAGAAAAGAAACTTAAATAATGATACCAATTTATAACATCCCCAACCCGATTCACCCTCACATGATTAATTTAGGTTTGCTACATGACATCAGGCATGCCTCCTTATACTCTCGGGCTACCAAATAGAAAATAGCATGTAAGGAATATAGTGGGAAGAATATACCCTCTATAATAGATTTATAATAATAGATAAAATCATAGTAGAGTGGTGGAAAATTATAAACAAACAAACATGAAAATCAAGAAAAAAGGGGGAAAACTAAATAATACAAATAAAAATAGAATCTTGTAATGATAGGATGAATGTAACAAAATGATGTGTTAAAAGTAATGAAAATAAATGACAAATATAAAAAAGATAAAAGACTCCAAAATTCCTAGTCCCAAGCCCCATGTAGTTACCATCTCCAAACTCTAACCCATCGAGCAAGAAATAATCAATAGAAGGGTGCATTTCCCTTATCTAAATCTGCAACTATAAAATATATTAAAGCACTAAACAATGGACTAAACAAGGTGTGATTAAAAATAAGTAGGTCAACACTATCATGTCTAAAAAAATCCAGTCTAAGTATAGAGTGCATGAAATATGGCAATAAACAAGGGCATTAATTTAATAAATTGATACAACTTATAAACTAAACCCACTAATCATCGAGTTCCAAAGTGACACTTAGGGTCATCCAAACCTTCTTTGACACATTTTGATATATCTCTAAGAATTTTGTAGAAACATTACAATTATAACCATAACCATCATATGGTTCATCCCAAAAATAATAAAAGGTGAACCAGGTAGTTCCATATAATCATTACAACATGTCCAAGCACAATCCCTTTGTATATGCATTTCATCATGACTGGGATAAATCCATTTATATAATAATTTTAGTATAATCAGGAATAAAACCTTTATATAATAATTTCAATATAATAGAAAACAATCCCTTTATATAATTATTTAAAAATAACCAAGTGAAATCCCTTTATATAATCATTTTAGTATAACCATAAGTTATAATAAGACAAAAATCCAAGACAATATAACACATGATAACACATCAATCATGTCAAATATGTCATAAAAATTACAAATTAACAACCCTTTAATCCATTGATCTAAATTAAAAATTATAAAAAATCACTTATTACGCCAAATTAAAATTAAACAAGACTGCCAATTCATAAAAAATTCAAGGGTAGGCTCACATATCATGTGGTTTAAAGTATAGTCTCAACACCAATGGTCCTAAAAAGATCCAATGTGAGGTCTAATAATGTGAAAAATAATTAAAGGGTGAATTATCTAATTATTTAGGCCATGCACATAGTGTGTTGGCATGATCACACTTATTTAACATACTAAAATAATCAAAAATGACATTTAGGGAGTTGTTCTATACCACCCACCTCAAATGTGGAGTAGATACTAACAATTACCCAACACCCACGATAGAGATTGGGTTTTCTTTTCTTACCTTCAATGGATATTGAAGGTTCTATAAACAAGGGTTCACCAAGGGAAGAAAAAAATGAAGGATAAGATATAATATAAGTATTACCTTTAATACCATGATCTAGAACACCAAGATCCAATAGAACAAGCTTATGGTTCATAGAAGAACTCTCTAGAGATCACTTGAAGAAGGTTTCTAATGAGAGAAGGTTTCACATTATCAAAATTCATGACACAGGATGTTGGAGGGTTTAAAATAGCACTGGGAATGGCTGATTAACAACATTAATTATCCATTCACATTGTAAAATACTCAATTCCCATATAAGCTGAAAAACCCATTGTGTCAGATTAAAAAATTGAAAAGGAAATTTCATGTTGCGAAATTGATTGAAGGCGTGAGTTTTTTCATGAGGTCCATTTAGGGGGTTAATTAAATTAATGGGTTATATTCAGGATGTGAATTAAATTCATGGAGTTCATTAAAGATGTGAATTAAATTCATGGGGTATATTTAAAAGGTAAATTAAATTCATAGGGATTACCCAGTACAATTCAGGGCATGAATTAAGTTCATGGGGTCTACCAAAAACAATTCAGTTCTTGAATTAAGTTCATCAGGTCTTCCTAAAATAATTAAGTCCCTGAATTAAATTCATGGAATCTTCCTAGAACAATTTAGGCCATGAATTAAGTTCATGGTTTCTCCCAAAAACAATTCAAGTTGTGAATTAAGTCCAAGGGGTCTTCCTAGAACAATTTAGGTCATAAATTAAGTTCATAGGGTCTACCCAGAACAATTGAAGCTATGAATTAAGTTCTCGGGTTCTACCCAAAACCATTTAGGACATTAATTTAGTTCATGGGGTCTTCTAAGAATAATTGATTCTATTAATTAAGTTCATGGGGTTTACCCATAATGATTCACACTGTATATGGGTTTCATGGGGTTGGACTTCATCTCCCTTTTCTTCCCCCAACAACTCGGCAACATTATTTCATAGGATAAAAATAATTAAAAATATATTTTAACTAAAATAAAAATGAAATCTATGAGGTTTAAACCAAAAATTTAATGAGTAATTATCAAGAAAAATATGGTATCTTACATTAGATAATTTGGAATAAGAAATAAAATTGAAAGAGCTTGGTTAAGATTTATATATATTATTTGAGATACATCCTTTAGCATAGAATGCATGCCTTTAAATATTAGTCTTAAGAGAATACCAATGGTTGTTGTAATGTCCCGGTTCTGGGTGCCACTCAACTGGTGCCCCAAACCCGGTTGGTCACATGACCTCAAGCGCATTTCCCCAAACGCCAGTGGCTGCCGACTAGCAGCGAGGGACCAGGTCTTATAATGGGGAAACTATGCCCTCATTTGTCAAAGTGTAGCACAGCAGAAAAGATAAATAACATACAACAACAGCAGAATAAGTAAAACATACATAACTGAAATGAACAACTGCAGTAAAAGAGAACCAACAATTATATAGATAATGATGCGACATGTCTCTAGTTTTAAGAAAACAGCCAGAACATGTTATACACCAATACAATACACTAGAAAGTACAGGTACATCAAACAAAGCAAAATAATGCAACAATAACTCAGCAGCATCACAAGCCTAAGCTCAGCCCCATGCTCTTATACTCCTCTGCAACAATCAAGTACCTGTATAGGGACCCTTTCCCTTGTCCACACCTGTAGAAAAATAGTCTGTTTGGGCCGAAGACATGACCCAAATAGGGTGTGAGAAATAAATCCCAGTAGGCACCCACCAAAGGCCCGTTCCCAACTGTTCGTGAAAATGTGCAACAACAGTGTGCAAAGGTAAATGCAATAAACTATTCAGTACTCAAAAGTAACTAACTTTACCAGTTATATTTCCATTTTAATATTCATTTAATCATTCAATATAAGGAAATCACTGCAGTGTATTTGTTGGGAAAAAATCCCTCAAGGTAACATTGAAGTATTTTTGGGTTGATTGTGTTTGTTGACAAAGTAGGTTTCCATGGATAATTGTCGAGTTCCTGAGAATTTGTTGACAATCCTTGCTAACAAAGAACGATGAAAAAGGAAAGGATGATCTGGAGGCGGTACAAAAGAGCAGTACAAGGTGGCGCCATTTCCCAGTGTATGCCAAATTTTTGGGGTCCAAAATTTGGAGTTTGGTGAGCATCGCGAAAATAGGATTTCCATGAAGATCATAATTTAATATGGAAAAGGCATGAATTTTGAGAAGATAGGATGCATGGTTTGGAAATCGCGAAGACCAGAAGAATGGAGGCGGTGAGTCTTCGCGATTACGACAAGCTTCGCGAACGGCAGAGGCTGAAGCGCATCGCAGCGGTGAAGGGCTTTTCAAGGGAGCTTTGTGGCGATGAAGGTCATTACGAGGGAGCTTTGCGGCAAAGGCGCAAAGGAATTGACGGAATTCTTCGTGATTACAACAAGCTCTATGATCGGAAAATTGCTGTGGTGCTTCACGATTTGGAAAGAATTCCGACGGAAACTTCGGAGCTTCGCGATTTGAGATGACGTGGCGTTGACTTCGCGTGGAAGGGTCGAGGGTCAGTGGAATCACCTATAAATACTGGTCGAACCCCTCGAGAGAAGGAGAGAGAGAATTTTCAGAGAAAATATTTTTCTCTCGTATTGCGAGGGTGGTTCGCAAAGCCAGTGTGCTTCGTGAAAGAGGAGCTTCGCGGCGGCTATTGTAGCTCCGCGAAACCTGCGAGATCCGCGTTGGCTTAGTAAGCTTCGCGAGGGACGTTTCTTTGCGACGGTTTGAGATTCGCGAAATTTCTTCACGAAAGTGCTTCGCAAAAAGGCAGGAGCTTCGTGAAGGCTTGTTTGAGCTTCGCGAAATTGGGAGCTTCACGAAGTAGGGTGCTTTGCGAAGGTGTTTCCAAAAGTAATTGCCCAGTGTTCAGAGGCAAAGAGTTATTCATTAGTGGATGAAAGTTGGACTTCAATAGAGCATCTATCAATAGTTGAAGATGCATTATTTCATGCAAATGAAGAGACCTACAGGTCTATAAACTGTGAGTGAATCCCTTCACAGAGCAGTGAGCTTAGGAAGAGGAAGAAGGTGATCCTCTCTACCGGCAGTGAGCCAGAGAGATAGAAACAGGGAGTGACCCTTGGGAAAGCAGTGAGTTGACCCTAAACTTTGTAAAGGCAGTGAGCCTGGGCATAGAAGTGATCTATCCTGAACATTGTAATCCACAACTAGTGAAGTTTAGTGGAATTGGTACGACCGGAAACTTGTCGGCGTATGCTCCTTGGACGTAGCCCTTTGCGGTGAACCAAGTAAAATTGTTGTGTCCTGTGCATTCTTTACTTTATGTTTACTTTGTGCAACAGGAAATAGAGAGAAGAGTGTTTTTCTTAACAGCGAAACAAGATCAGAACGGGCGTTAATTTTAAATTAGTCATAACCTGATTCACCCCCCCCCCCCCCCCCTCTCAGGGTATTCAGCCTTGTGGACCTAACAATTGGTATCAGACCGAAGGTTGATAGTTCTTCTTCTCTCAAATGGAGGTCACTAATCATAGAGGGATTCTGATCTTCGATGTGTGTAATTTTCAGATATGGAAGAATCGAATGCAACACTATTTCCGATCCTTGTGAATGGATGTGTTTTCAGCAGCTATGCATGGTATCACAGCTGATATTACTAGTGGTGCATTATCAGAAGCTGAGCATAAAGAGTTGGATGCTGATTCCAAAGTAATCAATACCTTAGGGGGAGACCTTTCCAATCCCATATATACAAAGGTGATGTCATGAAAAACGTCACATGCCAAGTGGGAAAATCTTTTGAATATTTATGAAGGGGATACAAAAGTCAGAGAGGCAAAGCTGCAAGTGTTGTGGAACAAGTATGAAGATCTGAGAATGAACCCGAATGAGTCTATTGATGCATTCTTTGACAGGGTAAATGATGTGGTAGAAGACATGAGGGGTCTTGGAGAAATTATCGAATATATAAAAATTGTGAAGCGCATATTGAGAAAACTTCCACCTCATTTCAATCCGAAACTTTCTGTTTTGGAAGATAAAGACCCAAAAGAACTGACATTGGATAACCTTCACAGCACTCTTGTTGCATATGAAATGAGAAACGATGATAAGGAGACTATGGAAAAGGGTAAATCCAAAGAGGTGTCATTCAAGGCCATGAAGAAACTCACCATTGAAGATTATAATGAAGAAGAAGAGACAGATGAGGTGATGTCATTCCTTTCTTCAAATCTGCAAAGAGGAAGAGGAAAGTTTAAAGGTAAACTTCCACTAGCATGATTTCGATGTGGAAAGGTTGGTCATCTTGCGGAAAGATGCCCCAAGAAATTTCAATATAATGATGATGATGATGATGAAGTTGAAATTCCCAAGAAGAAGACTTCAGCATTTGTGAAAGGGAAGAAGAAATTTAAGAGAAATTTCTTCAAGAAAAAGAATCTTCTTTCACAAGAATTTGAAAGTTCAGATGAGTCTGAGGATGAAGAGGTTGAGGAAATAGAAAATTGCAGATATCGTGGGGTAAATGCCTTGGTGGCGATTGTTGGTAGTTATCAGAAAAAAGAAGAAGCTAACGCTGAGGAAGAAGAAGAAATTGAAGGGAGAGTTGACATGGAAGCTTAATTAGAAGCAGCTCTTGAAGAGATAGATGTTTGGAGAGCAAAACCAAAGAAAGCCAACAAGGTGGTACATGATTTCAAACTCTACATGCAACAGCAAGAAGAAGAGAAGTCTGAGCTAGTGAAAGAAATTGAAGATCTTAAGTCTTCCAGGCCAGAGCGCACAGAAAAGGTTGATGAGCATAAGCTCAAGATTGAAGAACAAAAAAGGGAGATCGATTGCTTGAATATAAAAGTGAAAGATCACGTCAAGCGTATTGAAGAGCTTGAAGAGGAAGTTGTCAGTATGCGGAGAAAAGTTAAAGACCAGGAAAAACCTTTGAATCCCAACACATTCTTGGGAAAGTAGATCGTCACGAAGATTGAAAAGAAGAAATAAGAGCCTAGTAGTTCAGCAGGAAAGAAGCATCAATTGAGCTCAGAAGTTAAGGCTAATTCATGGATTAATCAGAAACAAAAATCTGTGGCAGTTGAAGTTAGACCGCAAGCACCCGTCTCGAGATTGAAGGTGGATTTGGGCACAAAGCAGAATCAGAATATTTAGAGATCCCAAGGGGAAACTCGTAGTGTTGAAGTAACATGAAGGAATGCACCTTATATCAGGTGTTATTGTTGTGGAAAGATGGGACATTCACAGTATGTATGTGCCATAGCCAAAAGATATCGAAGGGAAAAAGAACAGAGATGGAATCCAAACAGAGAACAGTTTTCCAGAACATATTTTGAAGGACACTATTTTTGGTGCGGAGGATTTGGGCATATGGCTAGGTACTGTACTTCAAACATTCAGAGAAATGTGCCAAAGCAGAATCAAAACGTTCGCAAGCAGCAGGTCAATAAACTGACAGGTGAGTTAAAAATGCAGAATAGATTTGTGGCTTTGCAAGATGAGGCTGGTCCATCATACTCTGAGAAAGAACAGAAGTCTCCATCCATGCCGAGTGTGAAAGAAAAAGTATGGACCAAGAAGAAGAAAAATTAGAAGGCTGTGGTGGTGGAGATTTCCCTTAAAGCATAATATCGATCTGGTGTTTGGATCCTTGACAGTGGTTGCACATCCCACATGACGGGTAATAAGGATCTTGTTACAGGCATCAAATATGACAAAGAAGGAGTTGTCAAATTTGGAAATGATGAAGGCCTGAAGATTGTTGGCTCAGAGAAAGCCAAGTTTGGGGGCAAAGAGATGAGACGTGCTGATGTCTTGATAGTAGAGGGTCTCAGTCATAACATACTCAGTGTCAGTCAACTATGTGACTCTGGGCACTCTATCTGATTTACCAAGAAGATGTGTGTTGTGAAAGGAAAATATGGAGCAGCTGTTCTGCAGGTAAAAAGGTCAAAGGGAAATCTCTACCATGTAGGTGGGGAAGAAGATACATGTCTTTTATCCAAAGAAGAAGAAAACCAACTGTGGCATAAGCGACTTGGTCATCTATTCCAACCATCTATGGAGGATCTCATAAAGTGTGATGCTGCTAGAGACCTTCCCAAACTATCACGTGATCGCACTCATACGTGTGATGCTTTCCAACAAGGGAAGATCATCAGAAAGACATACAGGCCAAAGGAACAGAAATCAACTAGAGTGCTTGAACTGGTTCATGCTAATGTATGTGGACCTATCTCACCATGAGCTATAAATGGGAAAAGGTACTATGTTCTTTTCATTGATGATTACAGCAGAATGGTCTCGGTATTTGTCATTACCCATAAGACAGAGGTGTTTAGTTTCATAAAACAGTACAGGAGGGAATCATAAAGGATTCTTGGGCAGAAAATTTTGAAGTTCCGTACAAATAACGGTACAGAATTCACAAACAGTCAAGTGGAAGAGTATCTCGAGAAACACGAGATAAGGCATCAAGTTTCATCAGTAAGAACTCCCCAACATAATGGTGTGGTTGAAATAAGAAATTGGATCATCAAAAACATGACCAGAACGATGCTTATTGACAAATACCTACAAGAGAAATTTTGGAAGGAAGCAGTGTTGACATCGGTCTATGTTTAAAACAGGTATCTGTTGTGTCCGAAGCAAGGGAATACTCCATATGAACTGTGGTACGGAAAGAATCCAACGTTGAAATACTTTAGAATATTTGGAAGTAAGTGTTTCATTCTCAATAAATAAAATCATAGGAATTTTGAGGCATGACGAGATGAGGGGATATTCCTTGGCTACTCAGGGAAAAGCAAAGCGTATAAATGCTTCAACAAGAGGCTGGGAAAAATTATTGAGAGCAATGATGTCACTATAGTCGAAAATGAACAGAATACTCAACAACAGAGTGAACAGTTCTTGGATGAAAGTGATGATGAGGTAAGCAACACAGGGGGAGCAGAAGTGGCAGAGGCTGACTCAGAAAAAGATACTAATGATGAACAAGAAAGTGTCAAGTCTGTGTCTGTGTCTGGAAGAAGAGGTGTACATTGAGCATCCAGATGGTTTTCTCATTCATGAGGATGAGAACAAAGTTTGTCGGCTGAAGAAGGCATCGTCTGGGCTGAAACAAGCACAAAGAGCATGGTACTCAAGGCTTGATTAGTACTTTAAGAAGCTTGGTTTTCAGTATGGAGGAGTTGATTACAATCTCTATTTCAGTAATGACAGTAATCAAAGGATGATGGTATTGGTTTATGTCGATGACATGATATTTGGAGGATCAGATGAAGCTCAGTGCAGACAGTTTTCCGAATTCATGAAAAATGAGTTTGAAATGTCAATGATTGGAGAGATAACATTTTTCCTTGGTCTACAGGTGACACAAGGAAGGAATGGAACATTCATTTCTCAATCTAAATATGCCAAGGAGGTCCTGAGAAGGTTTGGAATGGAAAATTCCAAGGATATGAAGACTCTGGTTGCTACCCGGATGAAATTATCAAAAGATGAGGATGGCAAGGCAGTTAATATCACAAAATACAGGCAAATCATTGGAAGTCTGTTGTACTTAACCGCAACAAGGTCTGATATTGTTTTCGCTACATGCCAAGAAGTGAGATATTAGAGTAATCCCAAGGAAAGTCACATGCTCGTAGTGAAAAGAATACTTCGGTATATCAAGGGCACGGTGGACTTCGGCTTGACATACAACGACAAATCTCAGACAGAGTTATTGGGATATACTGATGCAGACTGGTCCAGTTCAGCGGATGATAGGACATCAATGTCAGGTGGTGCTTTCTATCTTGGTGGATTGTGTATTTCATGGTTAAGCAAGAAGCAAGATTGCATTTCATTGAGCACCGCGGAAGCTGAGTATATTGCGGCCACTCAGGCATGCACACAATTATTATGGATGAAACAACAGCTTGAAGATATGGGAGTTGAAGTGAAGTCTCCGATCGGAATCCAGTGCGATAACTCAAGTGCTATAAATCTCAACAAAAATCCCATCCATCACTCTATGAAAAATCACATTGAGATAAAGTATCATTTTATCAAGGAGAAAGTTGAGTAGGGGATCGTGAAGTTGGAGTATGTGCCTACAGAACTACAGGTTGCAGACATCCTGACAAAGGCCTTACCCAAGGAAGCATTTGAGAGACATAGACTGGCTCTGGGAGTTCAGTCTAATCCCTGAACTTGAAATAGTGTGGATACAGACACCCCCCCTCTCCCTGAGGTATGATGTGTTTTTCCCTAATGTGCTGATATGTGTTCTCTACTATGTGAACAGACTACAAAGGCATGACCTTTGGGTTCGTTGACAAAGGGGTATAAAATAGTGATTGTTCAAGGGGGCGACAGTGTGGAGATTTGATAAATCATGGATGATATGAGGATAAGCTGACAGGTGGAGCAGCCAGATAGGGGGAGTGGAATGAGATAGGGGGAGAGTATTAAATCTGATGATGCTAGAAGTGATCAATCAAAGCATAGATATCACGACAGCTGAGGATCGTGATAAAAGTAGAAGAGTGATGTTGGAATGTTGTGAAAAGGTGTCCAGCTATCACCAATTGGGATTAGTGTGGTTCAACAATTGGTATCAATTTATGAATTGGTATCAGGTTGGAATCGACAATTGGTGTTTGACATGAAGTGATTCATTGATGAACTTTTCATACTACTCTTGTTTCTCACGCCGAGCATTGCTCATGTGGGCTTAGAGTACGTGTTAAGTGATTCCTTGAACGCTATCATAATCGCAAGAGGCGAATGGTGGTAGCGGCTGGAAGAAGACTCAGTGAGGTATCAAAGTGCATAAAATCATTCTGAGCAGAGTTGTGAAGAGTTGTCAACAAACCCAAAGGGGGAGATTGTTGGGAAAAAATCCCTCAAGATAACATTGAAGTATTTTTGGGTTGATTGTGTTTGTTGACAAAGAAAGTTTCCATGGAGAATTGTTGAGTTCCTGAGAATTTGTTGACAATTCTTGTTGACAAAGAACAATGACAAAGGAAAGGACGATTTGGAGGCGGTACAAAAGAGTAGTACAAGGTGGCGTCATTTCCCAGTGTTTGCCAAATTTTTGGGGTCCAAAATTTGGAGTTTGGTGAGCATCGCGAAAATAGGATTTCCATGAAGATAATAATTTAATATGGCAAAGGCATGAATTTCATGAAGATATGATGCATGGTTTGGAAATCATGACGACCAGAAGAATGGAGGCGGTGAGTCTTCGCGATTATGACAAGCTTCGCGAAAAATAGAGGCTGAAGCGCATCGCGGCGGTGAAAGGCTTTGCAAGGGAGCTTCGTGGCGATGAAGGGCATTGCGAGGGAGCTTCGCAGCGAAGGCACGAAGGAATTTACAGAATTCTTTGCGATTACGATGAGCTCTGCGATCGGAAAATTGTCGTGGTGCTTCTCGATTTGGACAGAATTCCGACAGAAACTTCGGAGCTTCGAGATTTGAGATGGCGTGGCATTGAATTCGCGCAGAAGGGTCGAGGGTCGGTGGAATCATCTCTAAATACAGTTCGACCCCCTCGAGAGAAGGATAGAGAGAATTTTTAGAGAAAATATTTTGCTCTCGTATTGCGAAGGTGGTTCACGAAGCCAGTGTGCTTCGCGAAAGAGGAGCTTCGCGACGGCTATTGTATCTCCGCAAAACCTGCGAGCTCCGCATTGGCTTAGTAAGCTTTGAGAGGGACATTTCTTTGCGATGGCTTGAGCTTCGTGAAAGTTCTTCGCGAAAGTGCTTCGCGAAAAGGCAGGAGCTTTGCGAAGGCTTGTTTGAGCTTCGAGAAATTAGGAGCTTTGCGAAGTAGGGTGCTTTCTGAAGGTGTTTCCAAAAGGAATTGCCCAGTGTTCAGAGGCAAAGAGGTATTCATCAGTGGATGAAAGTTGGACTTCAATAGAGAATCTATCAACAGTTGAAGATGCATTATTTCATGCAAATGAAGAGACCTACAGGTCTATAAACTGTGAGTGAATCCCTTCACAGAGCAGTGAGATTAGGAAGAGGAAGAAGGTGATCCTCTCCACCAGCAGTGAGCCAGAGAGAGAGAAACAGAGAGTGACCCTTGGGAAAGTAGTGAGCTGATCCTAAACTTTGTAAAGGCAGTGAGCCTGGGCATAGAAGTGATCTAGCCCGAACATTGTAATCCACAGCTAGTGAAGTTTAGTGGAATTGGTACTACCGGCAACTTGTTGGCGTATGCTCCTTGGACGTAGCCCTTTGCGGTGAACCAAGTAAAATTTTTGTGTCTTGTGCATGCTTTACTTTCTGTTTACTTTGTGCAACAGGAAAGAGAGAGAAGAGTGTTTTTCTTAACAGCGAAACAAGATCATAACGGGCGTTAATTTTAAATTAGTCATACCCTAATTCACCCCCCCCCCTCAGGGTATTCAGCCTTGTGGACCTAACAGTATTTCTAAGTAAACAGTCAGTTTCCTCAGGCACGTAATCCCTTACCCTCAGGTAAAGTGAATCCAAACCCACAAGAATCTTCCCACAGGCATATCAGATAATGCCCACGGGCATACAAGGTTTCGCCCACAGGCACAGAATCTACTGCCCACATGCATGAAAGAAGAATCCCTCGGGCTAAACAGAGAGCTTCCCATAGGCTAATCATAACACTGCACTAAGGATAAACAAGTAACAAATCCATGCCCAAAATATAGACAAGAAATATATATACAATTCCCATCGAGGTAATTTAAGACATGCTAAATTTTACGGTATACCCTCGGGTAACCTGGACAAATGGATAAATAGAGGATTTTACCCCAGGGGTGGTCCTGGATCCAAGAAGCGATCCCAAACAGCAGTTTTACAATTTCATTAAATTACTTATGCAATTATAGGTATTTAAAATAGCCAAGGCCTCATCCACATGACACCCCAACATGGGTTCGTTGCACATTGGTATGAAAAAACGCACAACAGTTGGAATTTAAACACCATACCACCTACTTGATCACCCATAATCGATATACGTGAATGACGCTCCTCGAAATGCTCGAGAACAATGTAGATCTGAGGTGAAAATAACCTCATTCAGACTCAAATAACTTTCCTTTAGATGAAGAATTGGCAAGAGATATGCCAGGAGAAGGAAGAACTCACCCGTGTGGTTCCAATGAGATCGACGGAGGGGGAATCAGATTCCCAGTGCTCGATCGGGTGATCTCCAAAGCTCTGGTCGTCCTCCTGATCTCTCCTCTGGTTCTACGCCTTCCCTATGAACAGGGGAGGCTACTGCCCATTTTAAGCGAAAAAACAAACTACACGGCATGTACTATTGGGTACACGACGTGTAATTTCCATTTTTTAATTTTTCCTTTGGCGGATTCTTTCCACCATGGCATTGTTTATCTGTCGACATGATTACATGGAATATATTCCTAATTAAACAGCGTGTACTATCGCTCAGCTTCCACCGCCTTGCGGTTTTCCTACCGACTGACTACACGGTGTGTAAATACCAACTACACAGCGTGTAGTTGGTTTTTACACCCATCATCGTCGACCGGCCTACACGCCCTGTGTACTCATTCCACATGGCCAAAATACATGGCGTGTGGAAAAGTACACGGCGTGTAGTCACAAAATTTAGGATTTCCTCCCATTTTCCTTATTTTCTCAAAAACACTTAAGGAAAATAGAAAAGAAGAAACTCGTACCATAAGAATAAGAACCAGGTTCTTACAAACTTCCCCCCTTAAAGTAATTCATCCCCGAATTTCCCTTCTATGGGTGGTGAAGATAAAGCTCTGGCCACTAAGCACGTACGTCGGTCTCCTGCTCCCAGGTTTCGTTCTACACTCGGCCATGCTTCCATAGCACCCGTACGAGAGGAACTGACCGGCCTCGGAGAACCTCTGTTATCCTATCCATGATATGAATCGAATGCTCCTCAAAGGATGAATCTATCTGAAGCTCAACCTCCTCTAGCTAAAAGACGTGAGATGGGTCTTAATTATAGCGGCGCAACTGAGATACAACGAAGATGTCGTGCATGGCCTGGTGCCTCTATAGTAACTGCAAC
This sequence comes from Viscum album, assembly GCA_963277665.1. Taxonomy (NCBI): domain Eukaryota; kingdom Viridiplantae; phylum Streptophyta; class Magnoliopsida; order Santalales; family Viscaceae; genus Viscum; species Viscum album. The sequence goes on from OY728150.1 coordinate 1,817,495,900, forward strand.
TGACAGGAAATCGGCCCGACTCTCTCTAGAATCTCAAATGGCCCCACATACCTCGGTGAAAGTTTACCCTGTCTCCTGATCCGCCTGTGTCCCAACCTCGGTGAAACACGCAAGAAAACCTGATCCTCGATCAGGAACTCTAAGGGTCATCTACGGCGATCAACATAAGATTTCTGACGAGACTATGCAGTATCCATCCACTTCTGAATCAACTAGACCTACTCAGAAGTCTCCTACACGAGACGTGGTCCCAGTAAAGTTGCCTCACTTGCCTCCATCCCGCACAAAGGTGATCGGCATGGCCTACCATATAAAGCCTCATAAGGTTCCATCTCAATAGTTTCCTAAAAACTATTATTATAGGAAAACTCGACTAGGGGTATATGCTTCTCCCAGGAGCCTCCAAAGTCTAGGATGCATGCATGCAGCATGTCCTCTAGCACCTGTATCATATGCTCTGATTGTTCATCGGTCTGAGGGTGGTAAGATGTTCTCAGAAGCACCTATGTACCCAGTTCCCTCTGAAAACTCTTCCATAAACAAGATGTAAAATGGGAATCCCTATATGAAACAATATAACGAGGGACCCCATGAAGATGTATGATCTCTCGGATATACAGCTTACCGAGCTCTTCAACACTGAAGGTCTCCTTGATCGGAAAAAAGTGTGCTACCTTCGTGAGTCTTTCCACAACAACCCACGTGACATCATTACCTCAAGGTGACCTCAGAAACCCAGTATTGAAGTCCATAGTGACATCATCCCATTTCCACTCTGGAATGGGTAACTGTTGTAACAGTCCGGCTGGCCTTTGATGCTCCGCCTTCACCTACTGACAGGTGGAACATCTCGTAACAAAACCAGTTACTTCTCTCTTTATACCCGGCCACCAGTACTGACGTCTCAAGTCACGGTACATCTTGGTAACTCCAGGATGAACTGCCCAAGCTGAAGCATGAAACTCCCGCATCAACTCCTCACATATATCTCCTGGAACCCACACTTGTCCATGGAAACACAGTACCTCATCATCGCCTATCGTCTACCCAGGAGGAGGGTCCTCACTTTCCACCGACTCCCGTAGAACTAGGCCTTCTGAATCAGATAGTTGTCTCATCCTTGCTCTATCCATGAGGGTAGAAGTCACAGCTAAAGATGAAAGATAGGTTTTCCCCTGACTGTCATTCACCTCCAAATGCATCTCAGAGAACAAATCCATAAGCTGCCACTCACCACTGGCCTCATGAAACGCATGTGTCTGAGTCTTCCTGCTCAGTGCATCAGCAACTGCATTACCCTTAGCAGGTGTATAGGTAAGCTCAAAATTGAAGGACTGAAAGTATTCGACCCACCTTCGCTGCCTTAGATTCAAGTCATGCTGAATAAAGATATACTTGAGACTTTTGTGGTCGCTGAAAACCACAAAATTCACTCCCAATAGATAATTTATCCAACAGCGTAACGCATGAACAACTGCAGCCAACTCGAGATCATGCGTCGGGTAATTCCTCTCATGTGGCCTCAACTGTCGAGACCCATACGCAACAACTTGATCGCCCTGCATCAACACAGCTCCCAGCCCAATACCTGATGCATCACAGTAAACTGTATAGCTCTTCCCCTGCTCTGGCAGTATCAGGATTGGTGCTAATTTCAACCTTCCCTTCAACTCCTGAAAGGCTATCTCACAAGATTCTGACCAAACAAACTTCACACCCTTCTTAGTCAAACTCATCAACGGCACTGCCAAGCGGGAGAAGTCCTGTATAAAACACCTGTAGTAACCAGACCGCCCTAAGAAAAACCGTATATCAAACACATTCTTAGGCTTCTCCCAGGAAACTGCTGCTCTCACCTTCTCTGGGTCTACTGAAACTCCTGCCTCTGAGATGATATGACCCAGGAAGTGAATCTGGTCCATCCAAAAGTGGCACTTTGAGAGCTTAGCATATAGCTCATGCTCTCTCAGTGTACTCATCATGATCTCAATATGGGTGTCATGGTTATGTCGATTGTGAGAGTACACCAAGATATTGTCCATGAACACTACCACAAAAGAATCTAGATAAGGATGGAACACACGATTCATCAGAGCCATGAAAAATTTTGGCATGTTCGTAAGTCCGAATAGCATAACCAAGTACTCATATAGACCATACCTACTCCTGAAGGTTGTGAGAGGTATTTCAGATGGTCTAACGTGAAACTGATGATATTCGGATCTCAAGTCAATCTTCGAGAACACTTGTTCACCTCGAAGTTGATCAAAAAGATCATTAATCCTTGGTAAGGGATATCAGTTCTTGACCGTCAACTGGTTCATCTTCCGATAATCCACACAGAGTCTAAGGGTACCGTCCAACTTCTTTGCAAAAAGGACCAGAGAACCCCAAGGAGAAGTACTGGGTCAGATAAAACCCTTTGACTATAACTCCTCTAACTGTCTCTTGAGCTCTTATAACTCAGGTGTAGCCATCCTATAAAGAGGAATGGATACCGGTTCCGCTCCTGGTACAAGCTCAATAGAGAAATCCACCTCACGCTCTTGAGGTAGACATGAAAAGTAGTCCGGGAAGACATCCCTGAAATGATCGACCACTAGAGGGAAGTCCTTCTGAAAAGTCCCCTGATAATCCAGATATAAACTCGCAATCTGGGCTGTGACTCTAACTCACCCACGATGCTCTAGTCCAGCTCGACTCTCCTGAACATCCCACTCACCTTTGTATAGAAACTCTTCGCCCTCCAGTGACGTGAAATGCACCCTGCGATGATAGAAGTCTACAAAGGATCGAAAGGGAACCAACTAGTCCATCCTAAGAATGACATCATAGCTCGTCATCTCCAAGACATAGAGTTCCCAAAGGAAGTGACACCCACCAACCTCAAGGGGGAACTTCCTGCACTGACGTACACCAACTGTTCTAGTCCCCAATGGAGATTCTAGTGTCATAACATCAGAATAAGAAGAAACAAAGATCCCAAGGCTCTCCACAATAGGAACAGATACAAATCTATGTGTAGCACCCGTATCGAAAAGTATTGAAGATAAGACAGAAGCTACTAGAATAGTACCTATGACAGTAGAAGGTCCAGGATCTTGCTCCTGTTGGGTCTGTTGCACTACATATTCCTACCCAGTGTCATGGCCCTGAGACACAGCCTGGATACCCTGATCTATCCCGCCCTACTGCCTATGATATCCCAGTGTCTGACTACCATGACTGTGACCACCATCTCTTCATACACGCCCTGACATATTCCAGTTTCCCGAATGGTAAGAAGTTTCTAGTCCTGCACCTGCACGCAGAGTCTGCACAAAACCCCTCTCATTAGCCACTAGTGGAAACACCCTGCAAAAGCACTGAATATGCCCCATCCTTGCGCAAGCTCGACATTTCACTGGGTCACGTGGACATTCCAGTCTCTTGTGCCCCTCCTTACCACACTGGTAGCACATGACCTGGCCACCTGAAATATTTTTCTAGCTAGTACTTCCACCGTGAGAGAATTCCATCTGTCTCTTCCTTTTACGGGTATAAATAGTACCATAAACTGGTGTCGAACCTCCCTGGCCCACACCACTAGATTCCCTCAGATTCTACTCAGTAATCAGTGCCTAGTTAACAATAGCATGTATAGTAGGCAACCTGAATACATTCACCAGTGCGCAAATGTCATATCGAAGATCATCCTCAAAGTGTCTATCCCTCAACATCTCATCACCCACCAGAACGGGTGCAAAACGTTGAAGCTCAGTGAAATGAGCAAAATAATCCATCACCGACATAGCGCCCTACTGCAGATGCCTGAACACTCGAGATCTATCTTCCCTCAGCGTCTCTGGGAAGAAGAAGTCATAGAAATATATCTGAATATCTTCCCACACCATGTCTCTGTGATGCTCTGACTAGGTGGTAACATCCCACCACCTCTTGGTGGAATCACGCATCATATAAGTTGCGAGCTTGACCCTCCGCCCTAGAGTCATCTCAAGATGCTTTAAAATAGTCTGCAATGAATCTATCCAAGACTCTAGAACCTGTGGTCTGCCATCCCCTGAAAATGTAGGTGGATGCTACTACTGGAAGATACGAGTCATCTCAGCCATAGATGTGGCAACCGGAGGTCCTCCCTGAAAGGTCTGCATGAACCGCATGAAGCCTTCGCGAAACTGTGCATCCGCGCCTGTGTTCGGTATAACGGATGGCGTCGTATTTGGCTCTGCTGGAGGATCCACTAGTATCCCATGGCCTACCATCTCTAGAGTATAATTGTTTCCGCTCTCTTGGTGAACAATTCACGATTGTCTTGGTGGCATGACTCTACAAGGTCAAACTTACACCTTATATCAAGGTTATCAAAAGACCAAAAACAAGGAGACAGAGAAGGAAAGTTTTCAAAATTTACAAAACTTGACTACACGGTGTGTATAAATACTATATGGCGTGTTCTCACAACTATTCTCATGGGTGTGTACTCCAGCTTAAACTGGACGTGTAACACCCCAAACACATGGTGTGCCTTCTAAATACACGACATGTACTTGAATCCCCCTTCCCTACCTGAGTCCTTCTACACGGCTAAGCCACATAGCTCACTTGAACAAGACTACATGGTGTGTATGGAATCTAAACGGTGTGTATGGAATCTACACGGCATGTATGGTTTAATTTCCAACTACCTGTGTCGTTCGTGACACGGCTGACTACTCGGCTGACACTACACGGCGTGTTACACCCACACACGGCGTGTACACCACCCTATTTCCCCATCCACATGGCTAAGTCCACATGGTCTCCCACCGGTAAGGACTACACGGCGTGTCCCTCAGGTACACGGTGTGTTCAATAAGGGGTAACACTGACCCATGTTTTTTAGCTACACGGCTGGGTTTGCAGGTCAGACTACACGGTGTGTTCCAAGGTGGACACAGCGTGTATGTCTCAAGGTCTCCTCTGTCTATGTTTTTCGTTACATGGGAGGACTCTAGGTCAACACTACACGGTGTGTACATCTAGTACACGACGTGTTTTTCTCAAGCCTTTCCCTACCCCGTGTCCCTGCCCACACGGTCTATGACATGGGATGAGACTACACGGCGTGTACTGAGGGTACACGGTGTGTACTCAAAAAGTTTTCATTTCTTCCCGAATAGAAGAACACACATCGTGTGTCTGAGGAACTACATGGCGTGTATCCTGGTTTTTTCAGACAGTAAGCCTCAGATACTACTCCAGAACCCATAAAATACTAAAAAACATCTCTTAAGTTCCAAATTCCGATCCTTGAGGGCCCATACTCCCCACAAATAAATGTTTGGCATATTATACATGTTATACACAAGTAAAGAGGTCAATGATCCACCAAATTCTGGTCATTGAGGGCCCATACTCCCCAAAAAGCAAAGTTTGATGTCAATCCTATCAATAGGCTCACACAAAAATACCATATCACATAGAAAGTATTTATCAAAGCAACTATCACAACAGTATGCTTTTTTAGCACAACAACTATCACAACAACATGAAATTTCTAATGCGCCTACATGGCATGGAACTATGCATGGCATGTGATTTCTAGAATGTGCCTAAATGATGCATGATATGGAATAACCTCATCTCATCAGGTTGCAACTAAATAGAACCCATGGATAACATATAAACCGTACACCACAAGTGCATCACCCAACGACAAAAATCAGATCAACTATAAATTGAAAAATCAATAAAATATCAACACGAGGTAAATTGGATTTTCCATGTACACAGGTCAGCTAATCTCGGGAACAACTTGTTACCAACTATCATTTCTGTACTATCCCTGACTAAGGCTCCAAATAGTAAATCAAATAAAAGAACCCCTTTGATACCACTTTGTAACGTCCCGGTTCCAGGTGCCACTCAACGGGTGCCCCGAACCCGATTGGTCACATGACCTCAAGCGCATTTCCCCAAACGCCAGAGGCTTCCGACTAGTAGCGAGGGCCCAGGTCTGATAGTGGGGAAAATATGCCCTCATTTTTCAAAGTGTAGCATAGAAGAAAATATAAATAACATACAACAACAGCAGAAGAAGTAAAACATACATAACTTAAATGAACAACTGCAGTAAAAGGGAACCAACAGTTATATAAATAATGATGCAACATGTATCTAGTTCTAAGAAAACATCCAAAACATGTTATACGACAATACAATACACTGGAAAGTAAAGGTACAAAAAAAATCAAAACAGTGCAACATTAACTCAGCATCATTGCAAGCCTAAGCTCGGTCCCATGCTCTCCTACTCCTCTACAATAATCAAGTACCTGTATAGGGACCCTTTCCCTTGTCCACACCTGCAACAACATAGTCTGTTTGGGCCGAAGACATGACCCAAACAGGGTGTGAGAAATAAATCCTAGTAGGCACCCACCAAAGGCCCATGCCCAACTGTCCGTGAAAATGTGCAACAACAGTGTGCAAAGGTAAATTCAATAAATTAAGCAGTACTCAAAAGTAACTAACTTTACCAATTATATTTCCATTTTAATATTCATTTAATCATTCAATGTAAGGAAATCACCACAGTGTATTTCTAAGTAAATAGTCAGTGTCCTCAGACTCATAAACCCTTACCCTTAGGGAAAGAGAATCTAAACCCACAGGAATCTACCCACAGGCACATCGGATAATGCCCACATACGTATGAGGTGTCGCCCACAGGCACAAAATCTACTTCCCACAAGCACGAAAGAAGTTTCCCTTGGGATAAACAGATCACTACCCATAGGATAATCATAACACTGCCCTCAGGATAAACAGGTAACCGGGCCATGCCCAAAATATAGACAATCAATTTATATACAATTCCCCTCGAGGTAATTTAAGACATTCTAAATTTTACGGTATACCCTTGGGTAACCTGGCCAAACGTCTAAACAGAGGAACGCACCCCAGGGGTGGTCCTAGATCCAACCAACGATCCCAAATAGAAGTTTTACAATTTCATTAAATTACCTATGCAATTCTAGGTATTTAAAATAGCCAATTCCTTAGCCAAACGACACCCCAACATGGGTTCGTTGCACATTGGTACACAAAAACGCACAACAGTTGGAATTTAAACACCAGACGACCTACTCGATCACCCCTAATATATATACATGAACGAAGCTCCTTAAAACGCCTGAGAACAATGTAGATATGAGGTGAACATAACCTCGTTCAAACTCAAATAACTTCCTTTAGAGGCAGAATTGGCAAGAGCTACGCCAGGAGAAGGAAGATCTCACTAGTGTGGTTCCAACGAGATCGAAGAAGGTGGAATCGGATTCTCGGTGCTCGATCGGGTGATCTCCAAAGCTCTGGCCGTCCTCCTGAGCTCTCCTCCGGTTCTAAGACTTCCTTGTGAACAGGGGAGGCTACTGCCCATTTTAAGTGAAAAAAACAGACTACACGGCATGTACTATTGGGTACACGGTGTATAGTTTCCGTTTTTTAACTGTTCCTTCGGCGACTTCTTTCCACCAAGGCATTGTTCATCTGTCTACATGAGTACACGGCGTGTATTCCTGATTACATTGCGTGTACTATCACTCAACTCCCATCGCCTTGTTGTTTTCCTATCAACTAACTACACGGTGTGTAAATACCAACTACATGGAGTGTAGTCAGTTTTTACACCCATCATCGTCGACCGGCCTACACGCCCTGTGTACTCATTCCACAGGCCCAAAATACACGGCGTGTGGAAAAGTACACGGCATGTAATCACAAAATTTAGGATTTCCTCCCATTTTCCTTATTTTCTCAAAAACACTTAAGGAAAAGAGAAAATAAGAAACCCATACCTCAAGAATAAGAACCGGGTTCTCACAGTTGTAGTATGAATTTAAGGTATTATAATGTTAGTTACTGACTAAGATAGAAGGCTCAAAATTCATTAATAAGGGTGTAGAGGAGGTTCCCTTTTATAAGTGAGGAAGATGATGCACATGGAATTACTTAAAAGATTTAAATAATATAATTTCATTTTCATGTGAAAGTGGATCCAAATGGATAATAATTAGAATTTAAGATAATATAGGGTAAAAATATATTCAACCAATAAAAATTTTATAAGTTTATGTGACAATATTACACATATCTTTTAATTTAACCTCATGCCTGGTAAACTCATTATAACCACAACTGTGGTAATTTTTTTACTATCTTTATTATTCATTAGGAACAAAAATGAAAGTGAAATAATTGGGAAATTTTTAAAAGATAATTAAAAATATGGAATTCATTTTATCAAATTAAAATTCTATAAGTAACTAGAATTAATATTAAAATAATTCTATAAAATGTAATGAAAACTCATTTTTAGAAAAATGAATTTTTAGTAATAAAATTTAATTTACTTTTGAAAAAAGACTAAAATGAAAGTTAAAATATTTGAATAAATATATAATTTATAAATTTCATTAAAATCATTAATAAATATAGATTAATTTAATTTATTAAGATAAAAACACATTGCGCACATAAAATCAATTTTAAGAAAAAATGTGTTTTTAATCCCAAAAATGAATTTATACCAAAATAAAGTATAATATTGATTCATATGAAATTAATTATATTATTTATAATTAAATCATATTTAAATTAATTTAAGATAAAATTAAAAACATAATGTAAAATTTAAATTACTTTATTTAATGAAAATAAATGATAGTTTTACACAAATCAGTATTTTTCAATATTCACTAAAAAATATTTTTAGAAAAAAAATCCTAAAAATTTATCCTAAGAGAATATTAGAATTAAAATTTAAAAAATTATATTTATTCCCTTAATTAAAATGTATAAAAATGTTATAATTAATTATAATTTTCATGCACATAATACTTTAAAACCCATTTTGAAGAAAACGTATTTTTAGAGTATAAAATAACTTTGCTAAAAATTAAGTACTTATTTATTATGAATTAATAAATATATTTTCATTATTTAAAACCTTTATACATGTTTTTTATAATGAATTTATTACTATTCATACTTATTGATTTAACTATTAGGTTATAACGATATACTATATCAGGGTTCATTTTGACTAGGGGTTGCATGTAAAGCTAGTTATCGAATAATTAAAGTTTGTTTCAAAGGAATTGAAAATAAAATCTTGGAGTGTTACACTATTAATGGCCGAAGAAAAAAAATCTAGTGGAATTTTTTTGTGTTTTTGTTCATTTTAGGGGAGGGAGACATGGGGCGAGATGAGAGATTGTTTGCTTAATTTTTTTATTGCTTTTATATTATATTTTTTGTTTATTTATTTATACTTATTTGATTTGGCATGGAAATATGAAATATAGATGATTCATGCCCATTTCTCACAATTATTAAACTCTATTTATTTGGTGAAATCATTCCATCTTGGTTTACTTTGATGTCTGACACTGGTTTTCTTTGTATAGGGATAGGGAATACCTCTTGTGCCTTGTCCTCAACTGATCTGGGTGTCCGCAGGAGGGAAAACTCATGTTGGATCATGAAAGCAATGGTAAACATTGAATTTATGGTTTCTAATCATTTTGAATGAATTTATTAATTTCTATTCAATTCTTATAAACCTAAAAATGATGAATTTTAATATACATATAAACTATAGTATCATCGTTATCTTACCTGTGACATCCTTCTGGAAAATTAGTAAACCACTAGACCAGAAGTACCCAACAGTCTTCCAACTGATCTAAACATAAATTTACCATGGATATTTTGAAACATGATAGGCCACTAACTTTGGATTTTCAACCAATATCTGATACCACTCTTTGGGAATCAGGGCACCTGAATCTCACTAACTCTCTAAAACCACTTGTTGGGGGATTTTTCTCTATCACTTGTATCTAGATCTCATGTATCTGATGGAACATATAAAGAATTGGTGTAACATACCCATACATAGACCACTAATTTATGTCTCAACTGGATTCACTATGTGACCTTAGTTTCACCTCCTTATATGTTAGAGTCTTCCTATTAATAGTCAGGGTCTTGGGTGTTACCATAGAGAGACTATACCATCATATTATTGTAATAAAAAATAGTAATAACCAAATAATATCCACAATAATAATCCATAAAAATAAATTAAAAAAATAACCAAGAATCATATTATAATAAATGAAAATATAGGCATATAAGTAGACACCCCGACTGATCCCCCACTAGTTCGATCGCATATAGAAAATATAAAAAATAATAAAAATACAATGAGGTTATACTATCATCCGTGATCATCATCACATCTTGATATTTAAGTGTCATTTGAGCTATCTCTCTTGATTGTGAAATAATGATCCTCTTATATACCTAAACCCCTAAACAATGAAGCCTTATTGGGTACCCAAGTTCCATAACCATCTAATCATAGTGTGATTATAACTCAATAGGGTGTAACTAATGGGGTCCCTAATATAACAAGTAAATAATTCTTTGTGCAAGTGGTATGCTCAATAAATAAATAAATAAATTATGAAGTGTAATAAAATAATCATTATCGATCTCTAAGTTCTAAGGTGACACTCAGTATCGACCATACCTATTTTAGTCAGTAATATGGGATCTCTATGAACATATCATAATCATTATAAGGGTTAAGTACACACCTACCCATAATATCATCCCAAGAATATATGATCACTCATAGGAAAGAGCGTCCCATACAGATCATCTCATAACACACATGACATGTAACAGTATAGAAATTGGATCCCATGGTGTACATTAGGCAACCCATATAGTATAAAGTATAACATTAGATCCTAGGAATCTTAGAAATATTGTAAATAATAATGCATAATTCTAAATCGTAGGAACACTAGGCATTTCACATAACATCATCAGGTATCCCACAAAATCCTAGGCATCTCATAAAAATATCCCCAAACATCCTATTTGATCCTATGAATCCTAGGAATCTTATAAAATATCCCCAAACATCCTACATGATTTTATACATCCACGGAATATCATAAAGTATCCCTAATCATCCAACCAGATCCTAGGAATCCTAGGAATCTCAATAAAAGTCATCATACATCTCATCGAATCCTAAGAATCTGAGGTCTTAATGGCTATATGGCCTTAGATTTTTATTTATTTTTTGGATAATCCTTTTTTTAACTAGGTTAAGAGGTAACCCTTACAAGGCCCTTAAGCCTAGAGGCATAAGGCCTAGTACATGACCCAAATTCTCAAAGACTCATCTACACATAGAGATACTCCTCCCCAACATCTACTTTGATGATAGAACCTAGTTCCCCACATTTCATGGTAGATCGGCTAGTATTTCCCCATGAAAAACTGCATTGTTCTTGGTACTAATGGTGATTTTCATACCCTCCCTTCATTCCCAATATGGTTAGCTATTCTTTGGTGGCTGCTACTTTCTTTGATTCTTCTTCTATGACCTGCTCCTATGTGGTTTGACTTGACTGATTCTTAGGTCAAAGTCCATGTGGCCCAAAGTACAATGGTTTCCCAAAGGCCCTGTGTCATGTGGGTCCAATTCGGTGGACCAAAAAATCAAATCGGATGAATAATTCATATTGCTATAGTACCACTACAGTGATTCTATAGTAACTCTGAAAATATTCCTACACCAAGATTTGATACAAGGTTTTGTGCAGTGGTATGGGGTGTGTTAACCACTTGGCTTCCACCCTAACTACCTAGTAATATCAATAAAAAGCACCAAAAATCCCTCTAGATCCTAATCATTATAAGCATCACAATAAAAATCACTAGTCATCCTTCCTAATCCTAGGCATCTTAAGAATCTCAAATAAAAATCTCTAGGTATCCTGCAAGATCCTAAGAATTCTAGGATTCTTAATAAAAAACACCATCAAGTGTATTCACTAGTTCTTAATCATCCTATACATCCCATATATAATATTTTTAGGCTAGTGTTCCCCTATCATCCATCTCATATAATATAATTAGGGGCCAACATTTACCCAATCCTATATAATGTATAGTAACATGGGTTGGCTATCCTCCCAATCCATTACACACAACCAATAATGACCTCTCAATTATACAAAATATTTCATCACAACAGTTATATCAATCTCACACCAATGATTTTAGTCTCTAAGGTGACACTCAAAATCAATAACACCTACTTCCTTGCATTATCCCTCTCTAGGTTCAAAATAATACTAGGGAAACCACCAAGGTACCCAAGGTCACATCTCTTCCCAAACAACCTACATGGGTTCTTCCATGCTATTCTCATCATGCAGGGTCATTCTTATCACTCAGTGGGCATAGTATCCTTCATCATCCTCATAATCATAATACGGCCCCGATATCCTCCTAGGAAAAGTCATACTAGCATCATACTGGAGACATGGAATAATGCCCATATCGCTTCCCGATTCATCCTAGGTCGGTCATCTCACTGAACCTATCCAAAATTATACCCAGGGCATACCCACCTGATTACACATGTACTAGAAGGGGATGAGCAGTTACCCCACTCTTTGGTTGTATATGAAAAAGGTTATAAGTCATATCTAGGTCCATTCATGGCCTGATCAGGCTAAACATCTTAGTCCAACACTCTCCCCTGCCATGAGGTGTTTATGGGAACCTACACTAGGGCCACCAAATTGATTCATTTCATTTAATTTATACCCCTAAGGGTTCATCCATATCAATTAATACATTTATAAAATGAAGCCCTTGGTCGTAAATAGTGTTCAAGGTATCATCATGGACCATGAAATTTATGTCTATCCATTGCATTTTATTTAAAAGAATAATTTAATTAATTAAATGTCAATCAATCACAATGGTTAGACCACATATAACATGAATATAAATAAAATTCATTTATAAAAGGGATGTGTTCAGGGACTACCTACCTCGTATGGATTTATTTCCATAAATAAAATCTTGACCACTTACCAAGATCATCCAAGCCCCACATTAAATATTGAGGTCCTATTTGATTTCAGAACATCAAATCCAATTAATTATAACATTTTATAATTAATTATTCAATTTAATTTAAATAGTAATAATTTCCTAAAATTCATTGAATTGCATCCTCTTTCCAAAACCTCGAAAAATGGGGTGTGATCCACTCCTGACACACTTCCAAGCCTAATCCACACAAAATCCCCAATTTATATGCCCTGTTTAATGACTAATTTTACTAATTTAAATAAAAACCCAAAGAAAAATTACTGGGAAGCATACCTTCATCAAAATTTAATGCATGCATCATCTTAGAATGTCCTCTATCCATGATAAGAAAAATACCCATCATATTAGGATAATTTCACCATGCTTTGATGGAATAATCAATTAAACCCTAAAACAAATCCCCCAAAATCAGGGCCTAAGGAAAAAAGGAGGGGAAGGAAAGAAAAGGAATGGTTGAGGAAGAAGAGGAAGAGAAACACCTAAAATCATTGTAGAATGAAACTAAAGTCCCAACCCAAACCATGGAAGGTAGAAGAGATGAAGGGGGAGGTCATCCATCTAATCCATGCATCCAAGGGAGGAGAGAAAGGGGTGGGGATTAAAATCTCAAATGGGAAGAATGGAAAATTTACCATTTTTAATAAAATTTACCGGTCTTCATGGTCTATCAAACCATATAGTTGGAATTGACCAAACACACCACCCCCACACGGTTTGTTCGCATGTTTATCAAACCATTTTATAGCTGTGTAACTACCACTACAATGTGAAATGTATATTTTGTATGGTTTTTATACAACCGTACACCAGCATTAAGACACACCCCTAGGAAAAACCAGCTTACACTATTTCCCAACATGGTTTCCCTAACCATGAGGAAATTGTGTGTCGATTAAATACCATTTTTGAAATTTTCAAGTTCCACCACAATCTATTAAGTTCCAAAAAATCACCCAAAACAACTCTAAGGCCTAAATATATATCCAAAACATCTTCTAACGATGTTCCAACCCTCATAATTTGGATCCAATTACTAATTCACAAAATTACCCCTTTCCTAGAAATCAAAAATTCAAATTTTCTATAAATTTCATAACACTTATAATCCCCAAGAATTATTTTTGGTATTTCTTCCATCAATAATGACTTATCTCATTTTCCAATTCATCTCCATCTTGTCACATTCTACCTTAGAAAACCAAATGATATTCTTTTACCTAACTCCAAGCATGAGACACACTATTCAAAAAAAAAGTGGTACCACCTATCACCATCACCAAATCATTGAGATAAAACTTACCCACACCTACCTATCTCAAGACACCACGATGTCATTGCCCAATCCATCTTCATGATTATGGAAATACCCACTATAATACTTGGCTCATAACACCAATTCTAATCCATATCACTCCTTTCCATTAGAATCAACTATTGAAAATGTATTCTCAGAAATCCAGTGACATGACTAGTGCATTTTCCATATCACCACATCTAATTTTAGGATAAAAACTATTTTAACCACATTTATATGAATTTTACTAAAAATATCAATCACACATATTGGTGTTCTATCATATCTTCTGATATTGATTCCTTAATTTTCAAATGCATCTCATGATCATACAAACACTAAAACTAAATTTTGAACTTGATTCTTGAGGTGATTCCACGATTGGATATTTGAAAAACCAAATCCATCATCATATTCAACTCATGATCACCAATGAATCTCAAATCTAAATCACCCTTGGATCAGATCAAACTCATGTTGAGTACGATTTTAATGGTTTTACTCCATCCAATATCGCATATGAATCTCAAATATGGTATTCTCCAAAGAACTAGATATCAGTGGAAGTTACCTGCTCATTGGTATCTAAATTCCACCTCAACCATCCAATGATCAATCTCATATCACCCACAACCCTAACCATGTAAGATTAATACCTCCATAGCCAACAATATTTCCATTGCCACATGTAAGGTCTAGACATGAGGATCCAACTCATACTTTATCGCGAACAGAAAACACCAAATGACACCTATTTTTTACCCAATATGAATTTCATCCTCGACAATAGCAAAAATTTACAAATGTAACGAGGGTCACACCCTCTAATAGTAAATTACACACTCCCCACCATAGGAATTTCCTTATACCACTCATCAAGTGAAACATAAACACGATTCTTCATCATACGTGTTTCACCCCTTCAGAGCCACGCTCACAAATCCTATCAACTACAGAAACCATACATACATGATGTAACTATCCATATCAAAGGAAACACCTCTCATTCTCATAAAAAACCTACAAAAATATGCACATAAATGCTTCATAGAATCCATAAATCCTCATCCCATATAAGAAAGATCACTTATCCATGTACCAATGATAAATTTGAATACCCAATGCACACTAACTCAATCTAATATACACCTAACATGTGTACGATATCATAGAACCTAATCTCAAAACTCAAATCACACTCCCATGAGTCATAAATCATCTAACCTAGGAACATGCACCTAAATAATTGACCACGATTCACTATATATCAATCTTATCTATTCATAATCACCTCAATGAATACTTTATAAAAATCCCAACATCTCACTCATTCTAAGTCATACCACACGATCACTCACCACACAACATCATTACAAAACTAGAAGCATCTTCCCATGTTATATCCATACTATATCCAATCATCTTGGATGATAATCTAAAACCTCATTAGAAACCACACATGAAATCAATATGGTTGGGAATCCTACTGATCTTGGCCTCAAAATCCAAAATTGATACTAAAATCAGTCCAATGTTTTACCTCATGAAAGCCCAAGGCATCTCCATTTTTATACCATATACCTGGTAGAACCTCTCATGCACTGATATCACAACCTGAAGTACCTGCTCATTCTTATCATCTTTATGGGAACTCAAAGGTCTTTTTTATCCCTCTTCTCAGGTTACCCTCATATATATCACTCATCTCATCAGTATAATGAGACACATCTCAAGGGAGCTAAGATCTTCCACTTAGCCCATAAACCATGTCTCACTTAAGTCACAACTTACTAGAGACCTCACTGCTCCCATCTCAATATCACAAGAAAAAGCATGTGACAATACACCCACTCTAAGGTTCGCACACACACACATGGATAGAGAGAGAGAGAGAGGGGTAGATTAGGTATCGCATTCCAAGTCATCAACCACTCCAGGGAACTAGTTCTCAGTGGGTATGTACATATGAGGCTACCCCCTCAACAACCATGATCGAATTTATGTATATATATATATAACAAAACCATACTATCATGATTTTTATTGAGTGAAACCATAGTCATATGGTTTGGTTAATTAGAATAGAACCATGAATCTATATTGGAAAATACTATATAGGTTGTTGTTTACAATTTAAGTAATTGGACCCATTTTCTATCCAGACTTAGTACGAAGGCACAAAGTGCCTATACCAACCCATCAAGGGTCGCTATGCATCCCTTGAAAGAGTTTGTGTACAATTATTATCAATGATTCTTCCTATATAGATCCACATGACATGTAATTAGAGAAAATATACCTTGCTTCAATTGAGTAGAATTACACCAAAAAGTTATATAGGAAAATTACCTAAAAGTTCATGTTGAGACTTTAAATAGATAAACTTGCATCATCCATGATATCAATCACACACAATCACATGAATGAAATTTAAATCGTATGTGCCAAAAAAATAAGCATGTATATAGGCCTCTTTCCAAAAGGACAAGATTAAAAAACCTATAAATTATAAATCCAAAACCGAAGTACATTACACTATGTGAAATCATACAACTATAAAAGAAAAACCCAAAAATAATAGCCTCATATACATTTTAAACTAGACTTACCATTATAAAAGGTTTTCAAGGAACACCAGTATGAGGTCCATAAAAATCTCTAAAACATTATTATGTCACATTTTTACCATCTCCCTGTGTAGTAAGAAAAAATAAACCACTATACTACCACTTTGTAGTATCAATTGATTAGAGACCACTGATCAGGGTCTCAGCCAAAGTCCCTACATGACGTTAGGAACACCTATGTATACACTAGAGGCTACTAACTAATAGAGAGGGTCTAGGGTGTTATTGTGGGGAGATGATACCCACATATTAGAGTATGGATCAATGATAATAACCAAAAAACATCCATAGTAATAAACCATCAGAATACATGAAATAAATACATAAGAATAACACTATAATAAATGAAAATGTGAGCATATAACACACATCATGCCTGATCGCCCACCGAGATGACCATATATAAAAAATAAACGAAAGAATAAAAATAAAAATAGGTTATACTACTATCTGAGAAACTCAACACATCTGGATATCCAAATACCATTCAGGTTATCCCACTCGATCATGAAACATTAGTTCTCTGCCCTAATAGAACATGCGAACAATGATGTTATCTTGGGTACCAAAGTGTCATGGATGCCCTCAATAGGGAACCGCCTATAGCAGTTTTGGTTTTGTTGGATTAGTTCTTTAATTATTTCTATATATATATGTGGATTTTATGATGGTGTCATCCCTATTTTTGGGTGTCTTAGGACCCTAAAATTAATATATTAAAAATATTAATATATTTTAAAAGCATGTATGCACATAATTTTGATGTAAATGGTTTTCCCATTTTTTGGAACCTCATATGGGAAATCCAAGGCCACGGTTGAATCTAGAATGTGGGGTTTACCCTAGGTGTGACATAAATTTGGTTGGCATTGGATGTTCCATGGTAGGTAAATGTTGGCAGCTGCATTTGATAAAACAAATAATTTATTTTATTTATTTTAATTAAATAACATAAAATATACTAATCCTCTATAAATACATAATTATTATGTTTTTCTAGGGTTATCCATGTAACCCTAGGAGGATTATATGATGATATATTACTTTATTGGTGTTGGAAAACCTGATGATGCAGATCAATGATCGGATCGAGTTCTATCGAGAGGCATGTAGTGAACACATTAGACCTTCTTCATCATTGTAGAATGAACTCTTTAGTAATTATCAATATATAATTGAGTTAGTGATTTTTATTTGTGTCTTATAACTTTTTTATTTGAAAAGCATGGATTTTTATATCTATTTTTATTGATTTGTGATTACCCATCCTTCGCATGAGTATGTTTGGTAAGTTGAATTATTGAATATGATTTATTTTTTTATTACATGATTTCATAGACTTTGTTTTATCAATTTAGAATCATATCAGCCAATGACTCTCATCACCTTTTTTTGTGTGTCCCCCCCCCCTCCATTATTCTTCACGTTCTTCATCATTGGCCTATGGGGTTTGCGGTTCGACATTGTTAGGGAGGGTTAAAGCATGGTAAATACCTAAAATTCAAGTTTTTTATGGATTATAGAATTATTAATGATTTGAAAATTGATCATTATGGTATCATAGGTTTCAGATCATGACTTTGGTTTTCAAGACCTCGAACGGTGGCAGACACACAACAGACACCCATACGAGTGATTGGATTTATATTTTCATCCATTAAAGGATTGTAATTGATGACTAGATACGTTCCCATTCAATTTAAAGCATTAAAATAGGGGGATTTATGGTGGAGAGGTGGATATAGAATCCACATGAAGTAAATTTTGGTTCTACAAATTTCTTGACTATACACCTTGTATCTTAAAGGAACACATTCATGTAGTTCGGGTTCTCATGGAGGACGGGGTTTCAAACAATTTAAGCATCAACAACCATGTGGATAAGACCACATTTCATGTGAAACTACCTAGGTAGCCAAGTTTTTTTTCAACTATACATGCCCTGGTACCCTAGGTGGTTAGATACACCATGTCACCTTGTGTAATTTCCATGTGGCTATGTAGGGACATCTAATCCATGTGCCAACTGTACATGCTTAGGACCCCAGGTGGATATACACATTGTGTACCTATGTAGAATTTTTTTTATTGTGATATGGATTCCCAATCCATGTATATGGGATAACTCTCCTAGGTGATGAGGTAAGGTCACAAGCCCTGTGACCCCCTATACATGCTATGTAATTCTTTTAGGAACTTCTACCTTTTATATCTCCTTCTTTGGGGATCAGATTTTGAATTGTGAGTATCCTATCCTGAGTTTTTTTCCATGTAGAACAAGATGGTAGCCTTCATTATAGAATATAGATATGATTTAAGGGTTTTTCAAGCATGAAACATATTCATGCGATTCTCAACTAAGGGGAATGATCATGCTAGGTTATTAGAGAGATGCCGGAGTTGGAAAATCTCCTATCTCACTAGGTCATAGGTCCCTTATACTCTTTACTCAGGTATATTAAATAATCCTCCATAATAAAGTAGGGTGTGGGTCCTATATATATAGATTCATACTCCGCCATCTTTGAGATTTGGTGGGTAGTGGTTCCTCTACTAGAGTTGTGTCTCCCTCAGCTATGGAGCACAGCGGCGAGGTGTGGGCCCCTCAACATAGATTCTTATGAGGTTTAAAGTGATACTAGGCATCAGATATAGACTATTGGAGTAATAGGAAGACTTATTATGCTTAGTTATGCTATTATATAGATATCCCCTTTCTCTATCATTTTTATTTCTTTATGAGCATATATGTTGGGTTTTCATTTCCCTTTTTCTATAGGTTGAGCTAATTTCTACTATATATTTATATCCCTCCCTTTATATATTTTTGAGGCATACTATTATATTTGTATATACTTATCTATGAATTGTATTTTTCCACACATTTCATGTATTATGAATATAAAAGATAGATCGACGGTGACATCGGTGGAGCTTAGTGATACTTAGTTTCATTGACTACGTTCTGTGGTCAGACTTGGAGATCAGGAGTCAAGATCTCTTCAACATTCCTTTCTCTAGTTTTTTTCAAGTTGAGACTTAATTTTTTGTTAGGATTTTATTTTTACCCTTTATTATTTGTTTTAATATTATCTTAATCTGATGTATTCCCAAGAGGTTATTTAATGCATGATTATACTCTAGATGTTGCAGTCTTATATTATTCTTTTGTGCTTTTTCATGGATACAGTTGTGTGATTTCAAAAAATTACTTAGTATAAGGTCACATATATCATTTTATACCTTATAAGAGCTTGTATCCAGACCTTAGATTATTAGAGGGGGCTTGGGGTTGTTACACCTAGCTTTCCATCAGCCAGGTGAGCCTCGGTGGGTCGGGTAGTGACACAACCAACGGGTACCTAACATAACCTATAAATTAGTGTATGAACAAGTCATATGATTTAAAAATAAATAAATAACTATGGAATCATAATAAAATAATCATCATTGATCCTTAGGTTTTAAGGTGACACCCAAGACTAACCATGTTTGCTTCTGCCAGTGTTTTGGGTCTTTGAGCACATGGAATAATCATGCTAAGGATCAAGTACACACCTACCCACAATATCATAATAAGTGTATATGATCACTTGAAGGGAATATTTTCCCACACATATCATCTCATAATACACTAGATACGTAATAGGTATATATATTGAATATCAGGATGTACCATAAACATCCTATATAGTATCAGGTACAACGTCAAACCCTAGGCATCATAGGCATCCTAGGAATCTCAAATATAATCATGCATAGCACAAAATCCTAGGAAACATAGGAATATCATATAACATTATTAGGAATCTTGAAATATCCTAAACATCCTAATAATCTCATAAATTATCCTCAGGTATCCGTACAAACCCCAAGAATATCGAACATCTCATATAATACCCCCAGGCATCCTTCTAGATCCTCAATGTCCTAATAATATTAAAAAAATCAACAAGCATCTTTCCACATCATATCCATCCTATTAATCTCAATAAAATCAATAGGAATCCCTCTAGATCCTAGGAATCTCAAAAAAATCACCAAACATCAAACAAGATCCTAGGTGTCTTAAGGGTCTAAATAAAAAATAACATACATCCTACCAAATCCTAGTAATTCTAGGTATATCAATAAAAATACCCATTGGGTGTAGTCACCAGATCCTAGCTATCCTATGAACCCCATCTATAAGGTTTGTAGGTAAGTGTTTCCCTCTGATCCATCTCATGTAATATAATCTGAGGCCAGTGTCTACCCAATCCCATCTCATGTGTAATAACATGGGTCAATTATGTACCCAACTCATCACACACAACCAGGGATGACCTCTCAAGTTCATGAAATATCCTATCACAATAGCCATATCAAACACACACCAATGATTTCAAGTTATAAGGTGACGCCTAAAATCAATTACACCCTCTTCTTTTCATTATCCCTCCCTATGATCAATATAAATTTAGAGCACCCACCAAGGTCCCCTAGGTGACATCTCAACCCAAACACCCTGCATGGGTTCCTCCATGTCATTCTCATCATACAAAACCACTCCTATCACTCTGAGGATATATATTCCTATTTAATCCTCATAATCAAAATTAATCCCCACAAGACTCCTAGGTATATATGTACTAGCATCATACTAGAGATATATCATAATGCCTTTCTCACTTTTGAAGTCATCCTAAGTTGATCCTCTCACCCAACCCATCCATAATTATACCTTGGACATACCCATATAGGTACTCACATATAAGAGGGGGAGGATCACTCACCCCACTCTCTGTTCATCTAACATAAAGTTTTTAAGTCATATTTAGGTCTCTTAATGTCCCACTCAGGCTAAACATCACAGTCCAACACTCCCCCTACTAGGAGGTTTATATGGGTGCCTACACTTAGTCCACCACATCAATTCACTTCATTTAATTTATAACCATGGGTGACCATCCATACCAAGGTATATATTTTTAAAATTAATCCCTTCACCACTAGAGGCTGAGGCACCCCACTTTTTCTCAAGGGAATATCATTCCCCTTAACATGTGAATCTATACATGGAATTTTTTTTAAAGAATAATTAAATTAATTAAAGGTCAATTGCTTATAGTTTTAAGATCACATATCACATGAATATAAATAAAATTCATTAAAAAGGGGATATGTTCAAGGACCACCAAACTTATATGGATTTATTTCCTTTAATAATAGCATGACCATTTCCCATGCTTAATCAAGCCTTTCATCACATCTCAAGGTCCTATATAATTCCAAAAAATACAATCCAATTATTTATAAAATAATAAAATTAATTATTCAATTTAATTTAAATATGTATAATTTTCTAAAATTCATCTAGGAAAATTGTCTTGTTAAAACCTCGAGCAATAGGGTGTGGTCCACTCCCAATATACATTTAGGACTAAGACACAAAAATCCCCAATTCATATGCATGATTAAATTACCAATTTCACCAATTTAAATAAAACCCCCAAATAATAATCATTGAGTGATGTACCTTCATCAAAATGACATGCATACATCATCTCAAATTTCCTTTTTCTATACTGAACCTGTCATATCAAGATGATTCCACCATTATTTGATAGTATCTTCAATGAATCCTTAAACCAAATCATGAAAAATCATATTTTAATGAATAAGGATATTGAATAAAGGAAGGAAGAGTAATAATTGATGAATAAGAGGATGTGACTCACCTCAAATATCTAGAGAATGTCTCCAAAGTCCCACTCCAAGCCATAGGGGATTGAGGAGAGTAAGGGGGAACCCCTGGTTCACATGCATTAGGTAAGATATAAAGTGGGGTTGAATCTTAAAATCACGAAATTGAAAATGGTAAATTCTCTATTTTTAATGAAATGTGGATGAAAACATGGTTTTCCCACACGGTTTTCCAAATTGGGTGTCAACTGTGAAGTTAAAACTGACCAAGCACACCACCCTTCATGGTTTAGATGCATGGTTTACCAAAATATGTGTCAATAATGAAAATAAATCTATAATTTTAAATATATTTTTTATATAGTTTTTCTAAAAATCTGCACCAACCATGTTCCACACTCTTTGTAAAAACCACCTCTCATTATTTCCCGATATAGTTTTCCCAAATCGTTCGGTAACCATGCACCGAGTAAAAACTATTTTAAAAATTTTAAACTTACAATGGAATCTCCCAAGATTAACCAATCACCCAAAACACTTATCAAGAATCAATCAATGTCCAAAAACATCTTCTGATGATGTTCCAAACTCTTAGAATTACTTAAATTGTCAACAAAAAAACCCATATGGTGTTTTCTCATATATCTTATTGGTTCCATTCTACTTAACCAAACCATATGAATATGGTATCACTTGATAAAAATATTTATTGTATGGTTTATATATATATATATATACATGAATAAGATCTTATTCATCAAGGGGGTAGTCTCATATGTAGATACCCTATGAGAAATAGTTCCCTAGAGTGGTTGATGACTTGGAATGTGATACCTAATATGTGAGTGTGTGTGTGTGTGTGAACCCTAGAGTTGGTTTATTGGTGCGTGAGGTGTGTTTAAACCCTATATTGGGTGTATTTTCATATGATTTTCCTTGTGATATTGATATAAGAGTAGTTAGGTTTCTTATAAGTTGTTACTTAAGTGAATATGTGCTTTATGGGCTAGGTGGAAGAGCTTGGATCCCTTGAGATGTATCTCATGATATTAATGATTTGAGTGATATATATGAGTGTAACCTAAGAAGAGAGATAACATAGACTTGTGAGTTCCCCTATAGATGAGAATAATGGGTAGGTGCTTTAGTTTGTGTGATCATTTCATGAGAGGTGTTACCAGGTATGTGGTATATACATGGACATGCCTTGTGTTTTCATGAGGTAAATCACTTGGAGTGATTTTAGTATCAAGGATGTATTTCAAGGCCATGATTAGTATGATTCCTGGACCAATTGATTTCATATGTTTTTTATGATGAGGTTTCATATAGTTATCCTATATGGTTAGATCTAGGATGGATATAGCATGGGAAGTTGATTCTATTTTTTTGATGATGCTAAGTGGAGAATGATTTTGCAATATGCCTTATTATAAGTGAGATGTTAGGCTTGTAAGAAAGTAATCATCGAGGTGCTTTTGGATAGATAAGATTAATATGTAGTGGAGCATGGTCAGTGATTTAGACACATGATCCAAGGTTAGATAATGTATGAATCATGGGAGTGTAAGTTAGTTTTTATGATCAAGTTGTCTAATAGAGTACACCTATTGGGTATTGATGAGATTTCGGTTGTACACATCAAGGTTTCAAAGTTCTCATTGGTATTTAGATCGGTGACTGGTCATGTGTAGGATGAGGACCAGTTAATTCGATGAAATGATCACATTCATAGTTTCTCAGGGTTTTGATGAGATTGTGAGGTGTTTCCATTAATATGGATAGTGACACCATGAATATATGTTATTAAAATTTGACAGGATGGGTGATTGTATATCAAAAAGAGTGACACATGTATGATGATGAATCATGTTGAGGATGCACTCTATGAGCGGTACAAGGGAATTCATATGGAGGGGAGTGAATTATAGTTTATTATAGGGTGTGTCCTACATTACATATAAAAATTGTGGTGATTTCTAAGGCTGTTGTTCTTGGTGGGTCGGGAATGGGTGGCATTTTATGTTTTATTTTGAACTAAAGTATGAGTGGGATAGTCACATCTAGTTATTATATGTAGTAATGGATGGATTGTGGGCTTGGAGGTATGAACCTTGTATGGGTAGGGACATGGGTGTGATAAGATTTATCATTTGAAGTTCAAGGTGGTATACAGATACTAATGAGAAGGTAAGGTCAATTGATATTTAGTTCCTTATTGAATACCATATTTGAGGTTCATATGAAATATTATATAGATTTAAAGAATTATCATCATACTTGAGATTGGTTTGATGTTATCCAAGGGTGATTCATATTTGAGATGTGTCAGTGGTTATGAGTTGAGTCTGGTGATGGATTTGGTTGGTCAAGTATCCAATTCTATAATTACACCAATATTCAAGTTTTTAATTCATTTTTTGTTTTTAGATGATTAGGAGAAGGATTTTGGAATTAAGGAATCAATATTGGAAGATATGATAGTGTGCTGACATGTGTGACTGGGTGTTTCTAGGAAAACTCAACCATAAAAGATTGAACTAGTGTTTTTTCTGGAAACTGTATGTGGTGATATGATAACCACACCAAGAGTGTCATTTTATTCTTGACAATGCATTTTCTATATCCAATTTTTATGATGTAGAGCATTGTGGCTTGAAATTTTCCTTATAAACTGAGTGTTATGCCGGGGAGCACCATAATCTTGAATATAGATTGGTTGATGTCATCATGGTGTCTCTATATAGACATGTATGGGTAAGTGTCATCTTAGTATTTTGGTGATGGTGAGGCGATAGCTCATTTTTTTATAAATAGTGTGCCTCATGTTTAGAGTTAGGCAATATAATCTTATTAGGTGTTTTGGGGTAGAATGTGATGAGTTGACGATGAATTGATGACTGATATGTGGCAGTATTAATGGTTGAAAGACCACAAATAATTATTGGGTATGAGAAGTAGTGCGGTGGGGAGGTTTTAAAACTCCATGCCTTTCTGGATTATAAAATTTTGAGGGAATTTGAATTTTTTATTTCTAGAGTGGGGGTGATTTTGATAATATAGATTTGGATCATAATTTTGACAGTTAGAGAATATTAAGAAGACATTTTGGATATAGATCAAGTCCTCAAAGGTGTTTTGGGTGTTGGGTGAATCTTAGGATCTTTGGGTGAAATTTGGAAATTTTAGAAATGGTTTTTACATGACACAAGGTTACCACGTGGTTAGGGGAAACCATGTTGGGAAAATGTGTGAGGTGGTTTTTCCTAGGGGCGTGGAATACAATTTTTTTATAGTTTTATACCAACCATGTAAAACCTATATTTCAAGTTGCATTAGGAGTTTCATGGTTGGTTCGCGGTTTTGTAAATCATGTGTCCAAATCGTGTGGGGGTGGTTTGCTTAGTCAGTTCCAACCATATGGTTTGGAAAACCGTACAGACGACTAAATTCCATTAAAAATATGGAATTTACCATTCTTCTAATTTGATTTTTAAGGGCCAACTCCCATTTATCTCTGCCCTTTCATGCATGGATCAGGGGTTCACCTCCTCATTCCTCTCTTTAACCCTACATGTTATTGGGTTGGACTTTAGTGGGATTGTCTAGTGATTTAAGGTGAGTCACATACTCTTCTTCCTCATCTATTCCTTTTACTTCCTTCCTGCTACTCTTTCTTCATTATCCCCTGATTTTGGGTGATTTTTTTGGGTTTTCATTGATGGTTCCAATAGATCATGGTGGAATTATCTCAATATGATTTGTATTTTTCTTAGAAAAGTTATAGGACCTCCTGATATTATGTATTCATTCCATTTCTAGGAAGGTATTCCACCCAATGATTTTTATTAGGATTTTTTATTTAAATTGGTTAAATTGGTCATTGAATTTGTCATATAAATTGGATATTTTGTGTTTCTTAGGATCATAAGTTAGTCGGGAGTGTATCACACCACATTACTCAAGGTTTTGGCAAGAGGATGTTGTTGGGTGAGTTTTTGGAAATTGTTCCTTTTTAAATTAAATTGAATAATTAATTATAAAATTTTATAATTAATTGAATTGGATGTTTTAGAATCAGATAAGACCGTGAGAGGTGATGTCAGGCTTGTATGAGATTGAACGATGGTTAGGATTTTCTTAAAGGAATGAACTCCATATGAGGTTGGTAGTCCCTAAACATCTCCCTTTGGTAAATTAATGTTATTTATATTCATGTGATACACAGACTCTCCACTATGAGTGATTTACCTTAATTAATTTATTTTTTATTTAAAATAAAATTCCATTGATAGACACAAATTTCAAGGGCCACGATGAACCCTTGTGCACTGGTAGGGTTCCTCGGTCATCAAAGACCAAGGGAATGATTTTAAAAATGCATTTCTTGATATGGATAGACCCTCGGGGTATAAATTAAATGAAATGAATTGAAATGGTGTCTATTAGGTCCACTAGGATAGATACCCTGAGAGGGGGGTGAATTAGGGTATGAAAATTTAAAACATCTTCCCATTTTGATCTTTTTTTGTTGTTAGAAAAAACCTTATTCTCTCTCTCCTTCCCATTGCAGAGTATGAATGAATCTTAAAGCATTCACAGGACACAACAATTTTACTTGGTTCACCTCACCAGGCTACGTCCAAGGAGTATACACCGGAAATGTACCAATGTACCAAATCCACTATAAGCACACTATTATTTACAAGTTCAAAGCGGACACATTATCCCTCCTAGTTTACAACCATTCACAATTTGAGAACACACTGCTCTCTCTCAACTAAAGTGATCTCACTACTTCTTCACAAGATCCACTCATAGTTTATAGACCTATAGGTCTCTTCATTATCACCAATGAATGCATCCTCCACTATATGTAGATGCTCTACTGAAGTCCAAATTTCATCCACTGATTAATACCCCTTTTCCACTGATCACTAGGCAACACACTTTGTAAATACATTCACAAATCACCCTACTTCGCAAAGCTCCTAATTTCGTGAAGTTCAAACAAGTCATCGCAAAGTTCTTGCCTCTTCATGAAGCACACTCCTTCACAGAGATCACTACCTTGTGAAGCACACTGCTTCATAGAGCTCAGACTTTGTAATTCTAAGGCCATCATGGATCTAAAGTCATCACAGAGTGACTTCCTTCATGAATCTCACTAAGCCAATGCAGAACACACCACTTTTGCGGAGCTAAATTAGCCGTCGTGAAGATCCTTCTTTCACGAAGCACACTGCCTTCATGAATCAACTTTGTGAGTTGAGAGAAACAAATTTTTCTTGTAAAAATATTTGCTTCTCTTGATGGGGTTGAGGTCTATTTATAGGTGATTCCACCAACCCTCGAACCTTCTGCGTGAAGTCAGCGCCATGTCATCTCAAATCATGAAGCTCTGAAATTTCCACCGAAATTCTCTCTATATCACAAAGAACCATGGTAATTTTTATATCATGGAGATCTTAGTAATTGTAGAGTGTTCTGTCAATTCCTTCTCACCTTCACTGTGAAGCTCCACTCACAATTCCCATTGCCGCCACAATTCTCTTCAACTCTACCATTCACAAATCTTGTCGTAATCATGAAGAACATCGTCAACTTTCTTCATGTCTTCACTAAATCCACATCAAGAATCCCATATTCATAGAAATCATGACTTTCCCATATTTTTATAAGATCTTTAAGGAAATCCATATTTCATGATGCTTACTAAACTCCAAATTTTGGACCCCAAAAAATTAGAAAACACTGGAAAATGGCGCCACCTTGTATTTGTTCTTTTATACCGCCTACAGATCTTCTGTTCCTTTTTCATAGTTCTTTGTCAACATATATTGTCAAGAAAATCTCAAGAACTCAACAATAAACCATGGAAACCTGCATTGTCAACAAACATAAACAAGACAAAAATGATGCAATGTTACCTTGAGGGATTGTTTCCCAACAATATCCCCCTTTGGGTTTGTTGACAAATCTTCTCACAATTATTTTCTACACTTTGATACCTCACTGAGTCCCCTTTCATCATCTACCATCCTTCGCCTCTTATGATTCAGATAGCGACCAAAGATTCACTCATCAAATACTCTAAGCCCCTATGAGAAATGTTCGGCATGAGAAACAAGAGTAGTATGAGAAGTTCATCAATGAATCACTTCATTTCTGACCCCAATTGTTGATACCAAACTGATACCAATTTCCAAACTGATACCAACTGTTGATCACTGGAAACCTTCTCACACTATTCCAACATAACTCTTCTACTCTTACCATGATTTGATCCTCATCTGTTGTGATATCTATTCTTTGTTTGATCACCTCTATCATTGTCAAGTTCAAAACTCTCCCCCTACCTCATTACTATCCCCCTATCTTGCTGCTCGACCTATCAGCTTCTCCCCATGTCTCTGACTAAGACATTTTCTCCCTTCTTTAGCCATAGTTTCTCCCCCTTGAGGAGTCACTATTTCTCCCCCTTTTTCAATAAACCCAAAGGTCACTCCTCTGTGGTCGGAGACATTGGAAAGAACACATATTAGCATAGTAGAGAAAAACACACCATACCTCGAGGAGAGGTGGGGTCCCACATCCACACTGTGTCAAGTGCGGGGAGTCGATTGGACTCCCAAAGCCAGTCAATGTCACTCAAAAGCTTCCATGGGTAAGGTCTTTGTCAGAATGTCTACAACCCGTAGTTCTGTAGGCATATACTCCAACTTCACGATTCCCTACTCCAACTTCTCCCTGATAAAATGATACTTTATCTCAATCTGATTTTTACTAGAGTGATGGACGGGATTTTTTTTGATATTTATAGCACTTGAGTTATCATAATGAATTTCGATCGAAGACTTCACTTCAACTCCCATATCATCAAGTTGTTGCTTCATCTATAATAAATGTGTGCAAGCTTAACTGGCTGCAATATACTCAGCTTCTACAGTGCTCAATGAAATGCAATATTTATTCTTGTTTAGCCAAGAAATACACAAACCGCCAAGATAGAAATCACCTCCTAACGTTGATTTCCTATCATCTGCTAAACTAGACCAATCTGCATCAGTATATCCCAATAACTCTGACTGAGATTTGTCACTATATATTAAGCTGAAATCCACCATTCCCTTGATATACCGAAGTATTATTTTCACTGCAAGCAAGTGGATTTCCTTGGTATTACTTTTATATCGCACTATTTGGCATGTGGCGAAAATAATATCAGGTCTCATTGTTGTCAGGTATAGTAAACTCCCAATAATCTACCTATATTCTATGATATTAACTGCCATTCCATTATCATCTTTCGATAATTTCATTCGGGTAGCAACCAGAGTCTTTATCTCCTTAGAATTTTCTATTCCAAATATTCTCAGAACCTCATTTGTATATTTGTATTGAGAAATGAATGTTCCATTCCTTCCTTGTGTCACCTGTAAACCAAGGAAAAATGTCATCTCACCAATCATAGACATTTTGAACTCATGTTTCATGAATTCGGAAAACTGTCTGCATTGTGCTTCATCTGATCCACCAAATATTATGTCATTGTCATAAACCAACACCATAATCCTTTGATTATTGTTGTTGTTGAAATAGATATTTTAATCATCTCCACCAATCTGGAAACCAAGTTTCTTCAAATACTAATCAAGCCTTGAGTACCATGCTCTTGGTGCTTGTTTCAGCCCATATAATTCCTTATTTAGCCAACAAACCTTGTTATCATCCTCATGAATGAGAAAACCATCTGGCTTCTTGATGTACACTTCTTCCTCCTGAATCCCATTCAAGAATGCAGATTTGATATCCATCTGAAACACTTTGAACTTTCATTACACTACAATGGCTAGGAATAATCTGATTATATACAACCTTTTAACCGGTGAAAATGTCTCATGAACATCAATTCCCTCTATCTAGAAGTATCCTTTTCACACTAGTCATGCTTTGTTTCGAATCACCATTCCATCGTCATTCATCTTGTTTCAAAAGACCCATTTAGTCCCAATGACATTCTAATCAGCTGGCCTTGAAACAATCTCCCACGTCTAATTATTCTAAATATGATCTAGATCTTCATTCATAGCCCGAACCCAGTTTTCATCTTCATCTACATCAACAAAGCATTTAGGATATACCTGAGATAAGAAATATGTCTACTGTAGTGATTTCATTCTTCTTGTCTAAACTGGAGCTGATTGATCACCAATGATATTTTTCCTGTCAATTTCAGCTCGACTCCTTGGCTTTTGTGTAGATACAAATTTTTCTTCTTCATGATCATCATCAGTATCTTCTTTTGAATCAGCATCATCCAATTATACTCCTCCTGCATTGATTTCCTCCTCATCACTTTTATCAAGAAATTGTTCACTGTGCTTTTGAATTCCGTCTTCATTCTCCACTACAGTGACATCATTTATCTTAATTACTTTTTCTAGCCTTTCACTACTAGAAATTTGGGCTATAGACATAGTTTTAAATTGTGGATATAAGTTATATCCATGGTTCAATGAATTGTGGCTGGTATTGGCATGGATATAGGGTTCTCCCTATAGCCACGGTTTTCAACCATGGATAAATCCCTATAGCCGCGGTTTGAAACCATGGAAATAGGGTTCACCCTTTAGCCACACCAATAGAAGCCATACTTTAATGAACTGTGGCTATAGTGCTTTAGCCACGGTTTTAAACGGTGGCTATATCCCTGCACATTGCATAAAAAAAATCCACACCCCCCCCCCTAGGACAGACCCCCCTGCACCCCTGGACAAACCCCATGCACCCCTGGATAGACCCCCTTACACCCCTGCAGAACCCCCTTTGCAGCCCCCCCCCCCATGCACCCTTGTACAGACCCCCTATGAACCCCTGGATAGACCCACCTTGCACCCCTGCAGAACCCCCTTGCAGCCCTGGATAGACCCCCCTTGCACCCGTAGACAGACCCCCTGCCTCCCCCCCCCCCTCGAACCCAGGAAAGACCCCCCCACACCCCTAGACAGACCCCCCATGCACCCCTGGAAAGACCACCCACACCCTTGCACCCTAGACAGACCCCTTTTCACCCCTTCAAAACCCCTTGCGGCCCTAGACAGACCCCCCTTGCACCCCTGGATAGCCCCCCCCCCTCCCCCCCGGCACCCAGGGCAAACTCCCCTGCACCCCTGGATAGACCCCCCATGCACCCCTGGACAGACCCCCCTTGCACCCCAGACTGACCCCATTACACCCCTATAGAACTCCCTTGCACCCCTGGACAGAACCCCGTTTCCCCCTACTATACCTCATTTCACCACAACTATTGGACACCCCCCCCCCCCACACACACACACACATCCCTTGCACCCCCTAGTCCCCTTGCACACACCGTCCCCCCCCCCTGTTGGACCCCCTTTCACCACCCCTTCTAGACTCCCCCTGGAAAGCACCCCCCCCCCCCAAGACAGCACCCCCCCAGACAGTATCCCTTCCCCACATCCCTTCCCCCCCGGTCCCCTTGCACCCAGGATAGCAGCCCCCCCCCCCCCCCCCACATCCCTTACACTCCCAGTTCCCTGCACACACCCACTGCACACCCCCACCCCCCCACACACATCCCTTGCACCCCCCCCGGTCCCCTTGCACACCCACCCTGCTACAGCAGCCCCCCCCCCCCCACACACACATCCCTTGCACCCCCCCCCCCCATGGTACCCTTGCACACCCACCCTGTTGCAGCAGCCCCCCCCCCCCCACACACACACATCCCTTGCACCCCCTGGTCCCCTTTCCCCCCTGCTGGACCCCCCTTGCACCCCCTGGATAGTAGCCCCCCCCCCCAGACAGTAGCACCCCCTCCCACAAACACATCCCTTTCACCCCCTGATCCCCTTGCACACCCCCATTACACACCCCTTGCACCCCCTGCTGCAGCCCCCCCCCCACACACACACATCCCTTTCACCCCTGGCCCCCTTGCACACCCCCAAAGCACCCCCACCCCCTACGCCCTGCTAGACCCCCCCCCCCAGACAGCAGCCCCCCCCCCCAGTCCACTTACATACTCCTTTCCCCCCCCCCTGCTGGACACCCCCCTAGATAGCAGCCACCCTGCACACTCCCCCTTACAAACCCATGCACCCCCCTGCACAGCCCCACTTACAACCCCCCTGTCCCCTTGGACACACACCCCTGCACCCCCTGCTGGACCCCCTACAAATCCCCCCTTCCACCCCCCCTAAACATCCCTTTCACCCCCCCCCCCCCACACACACACACACATGTCCCCTTGCACACACAACATGTGTGTTTGGGTGTGAAATTAGTGTTTGTACACCTATACATGCCGAGTCATGTGGTTTGAAAAACACAGTATGTGTCCCCTAGGTACACACCATTTAATATTAAAAATAAATTCCTTCAAGAATGATTAGTATAAATTGATTCAAAATAAATAAACAATACAATAAATAAGAACAAAAGATTTAGTTTTATTTGGTCCCTTTAGGGACTATGTGCATGGAAAGAACACCTCCCAAAATGAACCCATTTTATTATGCTCAAACAAAATTTTACAAGTAACAAACCAGCAGTATGAACAATAAGAAAATAGAAATGATAAAAATCTTATATTTTCAACTCATACATTCACATATTTCGACTTACACTTATGTTTGAGGGGTATTGTCGTGTACCCATAGAAGAAAATAAAACCCTCTTAATATCTCAAAACCTCAAGTAGTGCCAGCAATAAAAAATAGTGTTGGATACATAATGAATAAAAGAAATTGGTTGAATTATCTTAGTCTCCAGGATAAATTTTTTTAGAAATTCAAGGCCCATACACTAATAATGCAGGTTTTCACCAACAAGGTACCATGTAATGAAAATTTGATTTACTGAATGAACTAAAAATACCTGAAGGTCACCATTTCTAGCCACATCAGATTCCACTTTCTTAACTATATCAACCACAAGAGTTCATCCAATAAATTTTCATCTTGATTTTAAATTTTCCAGAGCATGTGTGATGGGATATCTCACATGTCATTAATTTTTGTTTTCATTCTGGAAAATGACAGATTCAAAGCAAAATGATCAAAAGATCAAAGGAATTACCAGAAGTTTGCTCCACAAACTTGAACAGCTTAATTATTTATTCCTTCCAAATTGTACTTGAGATTTTTTATCTCTAATGACCATTAATAAAACAGACATAGAAGATAAGAACAAGAATACTCTTTGAATGATGTTTTTCTGTAAAATGTGTTGTAATGATGGAAGAACTGGCATATAGCTGTAACACCTGGGCTTTTCAGACCTGCTAACCCTCCACAAGTTGGGTTGAAGAAGCAGTACGTAGGAAACTAAATTGAAGGTGAAAATAGAAATGGTTACAAATCCATTTCCTAAAAGATAAATTATTAAGCTACAAGAGAACATAATGATACTTTCTCATTAAATGGACACTGATATATCAGTAGAATGAAATTTTAAGATGAGATATCGATAAATTCCTATTTTCTACATGAGAGTATACAACTCTGGTTATATGGTTGGATAACAAGCTCCCAATGATCAATATCTGTAAAACAAAAATTAAGGGATTGGGTGACCCTAGATGTCAAATAGACATTAAAATTCTGTAAATAAATCAAAAGTGTTGAACAGTCAGGTTGGACCTTGACCCATATCCATTTATATATTTGAGTTATGAATCTTGCATTGATTTTCTACTATGATGGAATTTTAAAAACACCTCTCTGTCTGTCTCGAGCCTATCCATCCACTAAACCTAACCCATCATGCTTCATGTCGCCTTTGGCCACCAAACCCCGATTTCAGCCTCCCAGGCCCCAGCCCAGCCCAACCCAGTGACCACTTCCTCCTCACCCTCTCCTGTAGTCATGCAGCCTCTTCCAGGCATGACCCTTACCCTAACCCATGCACCATCCCCCCTAACCCCCACATACACCAGCCCCCCTAAACCTCATGTACCACCCCTCCCCCAAAACTATCCCCTAACCCCCCCCCCCAATACCTCCCCCTGTACTGCACCATCCCCCCTAAAATTGTCAAAACAACAGTTCAACACAGGTATTATTCTATAAATAGAAGATAGAATTATGAATACTTGATTAATACCAATCTTGAAATGTATTACAATAAAATTAAATCTATACATATTGGTTCAAAAATATAAACTCACAAGAATAAGAAATTACATGGAATAGATTCATGTAAAAATTATAGCAGCTTAACATGTTGAGCAGAAACTAAAATAACCATTTTGATTAACATAAAATCAAAAATCATGATTAGTGTGAGAAAAATCTATCCAATTTTCTAGCTTGTAATACATTGATTGTGTATCTACACCAGGTTTAGTAACCACACACAATTGTAACTTCAACCATGCTATATTTATCAAAATAGGATGAAAATTAAGAATTGTCCATCATATTTATGTGTGGACTAGTTTTTTCCTCATGCCTTATAATAGTGTTAAAACCCCTCCGAATCACCCAACTATATGAACACTAAGAAATTACCCCTTCAAGATTATCCAAAATATCTATTTTTTTCAATTAAGAGTTAGAGGAATAAACAAAATACATAGATATTACAATTACTTGGATACCAATATCAACTAAGAAGTCTTGTTGATTTTCTATACATGAATGCAGGATGATACTGTCATACTTTAAAATACAGAGATTCTCAGAGTCATTCTCAATTTCTTTTTGTGATACATAGGAATATCCAAGGGAGGACCATTTAAAGTCAATCCATTTTTCAAACTCCATATTAGGTTTAGCTAAACTAATCATCATGTGTTTTTTGGCCTTAATAAAGTATCTCGGGGATGTGATTGTGGGATAGTTCCCAAGACCTTGAAAATTAAAAAAGAGAAACTTCATTTATGAAGGGATGTCATAGTTCTTGTTTTGAAAAATGCAAGGAAACAAGAGAAATCAAATCAATTTCAAAACCTATTATCAATGCCTAGAACCAATTGAGCAAGATGAGTCGGCTCGGCCTGGGCACTCTTGTTCAAAATTTCCCCTAAACTCTAAATCTCGACATTGAAATCCCTCTCCTTCCTGGATAGACCCCCCCCCAACCCCACCCCTCCCTGACAGACCCCCCTGGACACTCTCTCATCCCTCTTAGATAGCCACCCCCCTTCTGGACAGCACCCCCCTCCCCCCTATAGACCCCCCATAGAAAGACCCCCCCTACCCCCCCCCCCGGACACCCCCTCCCCCTTGGACACCCCCTTGGACCTCCCCCCTCCTAGACAGCCCCTCTCCCCCTGTAGACCCCCATAGACAGCCCCCCCTCCTAGACACCCCCCCGCACCTCCTGGACAGCCCCCCCCCCCCAATACTCATCATGTTTTACCATTGTAAGAATATTTTCAATAACCATCATAAATAGATTCAATTCGATAGCAATATAATGAAAAGTATTCAATAGTTTAAGAACAAATACTCAACAATCATAACAACCTAAAATCAAGAATTTCAAGAGTTCCAATAAGTGGCAGCATGAATAAATTGTTCTAAATAAGTAAAACCCAAATTAAGTACTCCCTTGTAATGATATGGTGCAGTTTTCTTCTTTTTAAGGAGCAACCACCCTCTTATATTTTTCAATCAAGATAGATATTCTCATTTAAGTACCTAAAAAGAAACAAAATCAACATCAGATTCCCATAACTTTATTCTTCATTATATAACATTAAATAATCAGAAACGACATTGTAAATTACTAAGTTTCAAAGAACATATTCAAGAAGACACCCCCCTCATTCCTAGACAGACCCCCCACCCACCCACCCCCTCCCTGGACAGACCCCCCCTGCACACACCCTCGGATAGACCCCACCCCCTGGACAGACCCCCCCCCCTCCCTGACAGACCCCCCCTACCCATCCCGCTCTGGAAAACCCCTCATCCCTCCTAAACACCCCCTGGACAGCCCCCCATCCCCTTTGGACATCCCCCATCCCCCCTGGACAGTCCCCCCTACTGTACACCCCCCTCTCCTTCCTAGACAGACCCCCCGCCCCCCTCAAGGACCCCCCCCCCCCCCTCTATGACAGACCCCCCTGGAAATCCCCCCATCCCTCCTAGACACCCCCCAGACAGACAAAGTCATCATTCGGATTGATCGAATTCCAATTTTCTTTTACAATTTTATTACAATCCTCCATAGTGTTCCCGGCGTTATTGAATCTAAAAGGAAGAATAGGTTTGTTGTCTCTAGTCTTGAGGCTCACCAAAATTGGATGATGATCAGAATTAATCCTAGGTAAAGTAATACTCGAGATAGTATTTTAGTTATCGAGAGATTTGAAGTTTGTGAATGCTCTTTCAAGTTTACTTGATAAAATTATATTGTGTTGCCTTCTATACCATCTATACTTAGCCCCAACCAGATTAATCTCAACAAGGTTATTATCATCAATATAGTCATTAAAATCTTTAATGGAAGTGTTTGAGTGTAAGGGCCCAAGCTTTTCACTAGTTCCAAGGATAGCATTTAAATCAACGATAATGACCCAGGGCACTTGAATAGTGTTGTTAAGGGAGGATATATTGTGCCACAAGGTTCTTCTATCTTTATATTTATTTTAGATAGACACAAAAGTACAGCAGAAAGTATTATTATGCAAGTTTATTTCACATGTCAAAGACTGAGAATCAGCATTAACAATATGAATTTTATCTATAGAGATATGTGCAAAGACCCACAAAGAATCACAATTGTTATTATTGGAAGTTTATTCTATAAAAGTATAACTATATTTTTCAATACTATTAAATCTAGAAGTAAAAGTGAATTTAGGTTTAGAGATAACAAAAAACATCGGTTTATGAGTAAAAAAATAATTTTTTAAAGTTGTGATGGTGTCAGGGTTAGCAATACCCTGACAGTTCCAATATAAAATATTCATTTGTAGTTACATTTTGGGATAGGCCCCTTGTTTTTATTACCTTTTTAATTCTTTCCGTGCTTGGATTTTCTTAATTGCTTGGTAGAATTCTCTTTAGTTGTCATTGCATTTTTGTCCTGTAAAGTCCTTGAAGGGTTATGAGAGCTATGATTTTTTGAATACCTGTTGAGACCTCTTCTTGGTGCATTTGTTTGTTCTCAGTTTCCTTCTGTACCACTATCCATTCTGTTTCTAGTTTTATGTGATCATATTCCCTAGATTGGTCACCCAGTTTCTGAGTGGTGAATTCAGCCATAGCAGGGGTTGCTGGTTGTATGTGTCTGTTGTAGTTCTAGACCTTCGTCATCATATCACATGTGTTGTGTTTTTCTAATATCATCAATATTCATATTGAAAACTAGATACTGAACTGCTGCATTGTCCATCATCTCATCACTGTGTGAAGGTGATGAGAGTTGATGTTGTTTTTCACTGTCAGTAGTCGCAGCATTGGTGTCCTGGATAGCAGTGTCTAAGTGCTTAGAATCCTCCATTCCATACTCAGCTTTCAGATCTGGAATGAAGTTTGTGGTTCCATGGACATTGTTAATTATGCTCTTACTGGAATTCTGATTATCCAGGTGGTTACTATCCCCTTGCACATGATCAGCCCTGGTTGTATCATGTCGTTGAGTGTTGTCTTTCAGTGTTGAAGTCCCCTCCTCAATACATGCATTAGATGTACAATTAGAAACATTAGTAGTAGGTAAGGTGTCCAGTGCAGTGGGTTCTGTGGCTTCAGAGGCAGTATCAGATTGGAATCCATTGAGAGTACCTATTGTAGCAGAAATATGAGAATTCTGTCTATCTATATCAGTTTTTGTAGACTCACCCTCTTCATATTATTTATGTTGGACAGTATGTAAGACCATATCTCAATTTCTCCATCAAATTCCTGATCTTCAGTGTCTAGTTCCTCTTTTTCAATCATGTCAGATCATGATTGTTTAGAAGGGTAATTTGATGAGGATTCATTACTATTTTTCCTCCTCCAAATCTCCTGTCTTTTCATGCTTGTGTCAAATTTCTCCAAGACAGTTTTTTTATCCTTACTGTTTCCTCTAACCTCGGTCTAATCCTTTTCAGTATGAGGTTAGATATTGTGAAAGTATTATATTAAATAAAATATTTAATAACATTATGTTCACCTCTTGCATTCATTTTATTGAGGTCATTACTTTAAATAGAAATAATAATAGACCGAGAATTGTTTCACTAAGGAAATTGGTCATTACATGTTATCAAAATTAATTTAT
This sequence comes from Viscum album, assembly GCA_963277665.1. Lineage (NCBI taxonomy): Eukaryota > Viridiplantae > Streptophyta > Magnoliopsida > Santalales > Viscaceae > Viscum > Viscum album. The sequence continues at coordinate 1,817,534,726 of OY728150.1, forward strand.
CAAGGTATATAAATATATTCAATTGTTTTATAAGATACCTTAAGTTTACACAATCAAATATGAACCTAGAATATCATGGAGGAAGATTAAATATTATCCTATGGTGGATTAATCCTTCATTAGGTGAGTAATCTTAACAAAAAACACACGGGCGATAAAAGAAAAATACAGCAAGCCGATATGTAGCATCACCAGCAAGGAATTCAGAAAACATCAACTCCTCGTCAAATATGTATCTATACATTTTTATCTTAAAGTAAACCACCAATTATACACTTTGAAAAATTTTCCAAAAACCTTCTATGAAAATATAAGTTGCTACTCTAGAAATAACAGCTCCTAAAACACATCACAAAAAGCCTTAAAAGACCTCCAAAAACCACAATATTCAACAGAGGAAGAAGCAGAAACAAGTATAGGGAAACACATGGTCAATAGGAAATCACAACAATCTTTTAAAAAACCAATAGAACACAACATTCAGATTCTGGGAAAAACCTTAGAGAGTGAAACCGCCAACTACCACCTTAGGAATAGTGCACACACCAACCAAACAATCACCAAAAAAACGAAAATCCAAACAACCTTTGAATTTGATGAACCAAGAGAATCACTATAAGAATTAGACCAAGGAACTAAAAAGAAAATAAGTACTCACCCAAAGAGAAACAGAGCTACAACCTCATGCATTAAACCAAGGAGTCCATAAGACATCTTAAGGATAAAACAAGTCCTTTCCATGGAATTTACTTGGAATTAAAATCTTGATGTTGCTTGAATTATTCAACCATCTTCATGAACATACTCTTTCTGATTTTTAGGTAAGTATCTATAGAGATTTCACCAACTGTGTATATTCTAAAAAATATTTCATCTTTCTCTTCCTTCCAATCTTTTAATTCCTCACTCACATCATCGTTATATTGATATGCATCCTACACTGTGGGGTCTTCCTCTTTAATATTTGTAGTATCGTCTATGTTTCCTTCATTAGGGGATGTTGTTGGATGTTCAGTAACCATTTTCTATGGTGGAATCACAATTTTTCTTTCCGAGAGGCCCCTAAGGATCTAGTGAAAATTGTTCTCTGGAAGTTAGAGTAATATTTACGTCTCTGTGTCTTTTTGTAGCTCAGAGTAATGTATCCATCCGAATCAATCATTGGTTTTTTTCCTTTCACGGCACTTGACTTTAAATAATCTTCCTCAATCATACAAGCTTGCTCATAATCATCATGTGTGGGTTCACTAGAATCAGAGTGGGCAATCATATCCTCCTCAAGTAAGGATTCTGAGACATATGTAATAGCAGGTTTCTCAAGCTTGTTAGGGAACGCCTTATCCTTTTCAAGAGGATGAGAACTATGAGCATTTTACACCACATTAAATAATTCATTAGTAGGGGGTGAGAGTTAAAATTTCTAGTCATGATCTAATCAACATCCTTTTGAAAAACCCTAATATTAATTTGTATCCATTACTCTAGTACAAATCATGAGTAGAATTATGGTATCAGCTTTACACACATATATTTTTCTTCAACAAAAATATTAATAATTACGTCAACTTCAATATTATAGATTGAATGCATCCATAATAATACTACAAGAATCAATAATAAATCAAATTTTTACATTGCAAAAAATCCAATTATCACATATTGTCAACCATTCCACTCCAAAATCTTAGGGGTTTATCTATCTCCCCAATATATTTAGAAGAAAATATCTCCTAGAATCCAACTCCATTTTCCCTCTCCCATTAATTCTGAATGAAAGTCATTGTATTATTCCATGTGCTTCTACTCCACCTTGACTTCTAAATTCCATGTGAAAATATCTATTTTTACTTGAAATTCCCCCCCCATACCAACATATTTTTTGCATCATTTCATTATAAAAATTATACCAATTATAAATATTTTCATGTTGATTTTTCAAATACAATATTATTTACTAATAAAACTATTAAAATAATTTTTTTAAAAATAAATCATCAGAATATTAATAAATATATTAGGAATAATAAACAATTAAAATATGAGTTTTAAAAAAATTCACTATTCCTACTAAGGAAGAGCTTAGTGTAGGAAACAAGAGTCTTAACTAACACATACATGGTTTTCTATGTAACACACTATGTCCAATAAATTTATATCATCCTTTATATTTCAATTTATAGACTCATATTATTATCGAAATTCACATCAAGCTTATTGGCACAAAAAAAATTAAATCAAAAAGTGTGAATGATATATCATTTTAGACATTAGTTATGCCACTTGTTAAATTCAACAAGATAATTTTATTTATATTCTGTGTAATTTGGGATCTCATAAACTCCTTTAATTATATATAATACTTAAACAACCTTTGTAACTTCAACTCCAATTCCCTCTTGATTACAACATTGTTTATTTTAAATGTTTTTTATTTTTGGGGACACTATTTATTGAGTATCTCCTTTTTTAAATATCATTTAATAACCAAAAATATGAAATAACTGATACAATATATTAAAATATGGATATGTATAATCAAGATATATTTCTAATATAGCCCCATTATATTATTTTCACTTAGTGGATTCATTCCACATTCTACATAGCATAAAACAATTTTTTATATGTATAAATCATCATGATAAAACATATTAAATTATATTTGTAATTTCATTATCAATTATAGTAAGACAACATATATCATTCATACAGCTTCAATACTAATACTAAAATATACCTTAAATACCTTAAATATCACTTTCTACATGAAATTTTTAGCTTAATGTTTAATCTGATTCCATCTTTATTTTATGTTATTTTGAGCATAATTACCCCACGGATTATGTATCCCCCTGAGTCCTACACCTCTTTAGACTTGTTAGTATCATTTAATGTTTAAGTGGTGGGGGTACCTTCTATATTTTTCATTTTTATAAGGATGGTGATTCATCAAGGAATATTAATTTCCATTTACCATTCACATTGGAGTCTACATTTAGGTCTTAAATAGTTTAAATGGAATAAAATTACTTTTCAACTATTTTAGTATTATTCTCTTATACTCAATGAAATTCACAACCTTATCTACCATGGGATATTTTACCAAAAAGTATTTCTCCTTTTAAAATAAAGACCTTCTCTCTCCACACATTCTACCTAAATTATTTTTCATTATACAAATTATTATATTACTTGACACTAACCATTCCTTCACAGGCCTCTTCCACATGGGACTTCCCTATTTTGTAATATATGAATTATTCCCATTCTTCCAAGAACTTTTTTTGTCTCTCTAAGAGGTCTGGAATTTAGAGACGGTTTTGGAGCTTTTCTTCTTACCAGTTTCAGTATATAAGTGTTCCATGTGATGATTCTGAAATATTTTATATAATGTGATTGATTTATCATTGTGTTCATACTAATATACTCTTTAAATTATAGTAGAAATATCAAAAAAAATTAACTTGAGGAATGGATGGTATTATATGAAAAAATGGAATGATGGACATACCTTGTATATTGTGGTTAACATCCTTATTTTAATTCATCCCAAGAGGAATCCAGACCTTGAGTGGGTAGATATAAATCCTTCATAGATGGATTTTACAAACCCCAGATTATCTATATTCAAGAGGAAGGGAGATCTAAATAACCATCACATGAAATTTAAATCACAGTACAACCTTAAAATCTGATCATTGATGAAAAAATATGGTATAAAATACCATGGAGGGTTGTGCTATGTTGATTGGAAGCGTTGGGGAGGAGGGCACCGCAGTGAAAGAGGTCATCGGGGAGGAGGGTGTTGTTGTTAGAGAGGTCTCTGGGGAGGAGGGTTCTGCTGTGAGAGAGTTCGTCGAGGAGGAGGGCACCGTGGTGAGAGAGTTCTTTGGGGGAAAGGGCACTATGGTGAGAAAGTTTGTCGGGGAGGAGGGTGTAGCGGTGAGGAGAGGTTGGGGAGGAGAATTCATCGGGGAGGAGGGTGTCGCGGGGAGGAGAGGTCAGGGAGGGAGAATTCATTGGGAGGAGAAGTCATTGGGGAGGAGCAGTGCAAGGTGAGTAGCGGATCGGGGGAGGACGAGTCCGATACAGAATAAGGGAAAAATTTGACGAAAGTGGTATAGCCATAGTGGCTTAATTAAACCATGGTAATTAGAAAGTTATAGCCACAGACCAATAAAATCGTGGTTATAGGTCCATGGCTATTACATTAATTTCTAGTAGTGTTTTTTTAAATCATTTGTATTCTTTGATTTTTCTTGAGTAGCCAAGGAATATCCCCTCATCTCCACATGACTCAAATTTACTATGTTTTTCCTTATTCAGAATGAATCACTTGCTTCCAAAGATTCGAAATTATTTCACTATTGGATTTTTTTGTACCACATCTCACATGGAGTCTTTCCTTATTTCGGACACAACAATGCCCTATTAGAAATATAGACTGATGTCAACACTACTTCCTTCCAGAACCTCTCTGGTAGGTCTTTTTCTATAAGCATCGTTCTGGCCATGTTGTTGATGATCTGATTTCTTCTTTCAACCACTCCATTCTATTGGGGGGTTCTTACTGAAGAAAATTGATGCCTTATCCCATGTTTCTCGAGATATTCTTCCACCTGACTATTTTTTAATTTTGTACCATTATCAGTACAAAAATTCAGAATTTTCTGTCCAAGCATCCTTTTACACTCTCTCTGATACTATTTTAAGTAGTTGAACACATCAGACTTATGGGAAATAGAAAATACCCATGCCATTCTACTATAGTATTCAATTAAAAGAATGTATTACCTCTTTCCATCAATTTCTCGTGGTGTGGTAGGCCCAAAAACATCAGCATGCACCAATTTGAGCACTCTTGTTGACTTGTTTTCTTTTTCTTTATACGTATTTCTGATGAGCTTCCCATGTTTTCATGCATCACACATGTGAGTACGATCACGTGATAGCTTAGGGAGGTCTCTTTCTGCATCACACTTTACTAGATCTCCAGGGGTGGCTGACATAGATGACCAAGTCATTTATGCCACAACTTGTTTTCTTCCTCTCTGGATAGAAAGCACATATCTTCTTCTCAACTAACCAGGTAGAGATTTCCATTTATTATTTTCCCAATAGAACCATTGACTCATCTCTTCCTTTAATGATACACATATTCTTAGTAATCCTTAAAGAATGTCTTGAATCATATAGTTGACTGACACTGAGAAAATTTTGACAAAGAACTTCTACTACTAAGACATCAGCACGTCTCATCTCTTTCCCCACAAACTTGGCCTTTCTTGAGCCAATAATATTCAGGTCTTCATCATTTACAAACATGAGAACCCCTTCTTTGTCATATTTTACACCTGTAACAAGATCCTTATTACCTGTCATGTGAGATGTGAAATCACTGTCAAGGATCTACACACCAGAGCAATCTGATTCTTTAAGGGTAATTTCTACCACCACTGCCTTCTCATCCTTTTTCTTCATGGTCCATATTTTTTCCTTCACACATGGCGTGGATTGAGACTTCTGATCTTTCTTAGATTATGATGGACCAGCTTTATCTTGCAAAGCTGCAAATCTATTTTTCATTTTCAACTCACCTGTTGGTGTATTGATCTTCGTCTTGCAAACATTTTGATCCTACTTTGGAACATTCCTATGTATAGTCTAAGTAAAATACCTAGCCATGTTCCCAAATCCTCCACACCAAAAATATTGTCCTTCGAAATATTTTCTAGAGAACCATTCTCTATTTGGATGCCACCAATATTCTTGTGCCCTTTGATATCTCTTGGCTATGGAACACACATACTGTTAATGTACCATCTTTCCACAAAAATAACACATGGTATAAGGAACATTCCTTTATTTCACTTTGGCACTGATATCTTCCCCTTGGGATCTCTAAATATTCTGATTCTTCTTTATGCCAAAATCAACCTTCAATCTTGGAATGGGTGCTTGCGGTATGACTTCAATTTTCAGAGCTTTTTGTTTTCGATCAAGACCCTCATTGGCCTTAGCATCTGAACATAATTGATACTTCCTTTCTACTGAACCACTATTCTTCACTTTCATCTTCTCGGTTTTCTAAGTGATCTACTTTCCTAATGTCCCAGAAGGAGTCAAGAGTTTTTCTTGATTCTTAAACTTTTTCTAAAAACTGAAAAATTCTCCTTAAAGTTCTTTAATACACCTGATTTGATCATTCCTTATGTTATTCAAGACATAAATCTCCCTTTTCTATTCTTCAATATTTATTTTAAACTCACTAACTAATTTTGAGTCCTCTGGTGTTAATGACTTGTGTTTCTCAATTTCTTCCATCAACTCAAACTTCTCTTCTTCCTACTACTGCATATAGAGTTTGGCGTCATGAACTACTTTGTTGGTTTCTTTTTTTTCTCTCCAAACATCTATCTCTTCAAGAGTAGCCTCTAACTCAGCTTGCATATCAACTCCTCCTTTAACTTCTTCTTCTTCATCAATTTCGGTTTCTTCCTTTTTATGAGTAATCCCGACAACTGCCACCATAGCATTTTCTCTACGATCTATGCAGTTCTCTATCTCTTCAACCTCCTCAACCTCAGACTCATCTGAACTGTCGCATTCTTTTGAAATAATGTTCTTCTTCTTAAATAAATTTCTCTTGAACTATTTCTTGTCTTTCCCATAGGTTTAAGACTTATTCATGGGAATTTTGATTTCATCGACATCATCATCCTCTTGGAACTTTTTGGGGCACCTTGACACAATATGTCCAACCTTTCCACATCAAAAACAATCAAGTGGAAGTTTCCCTTTAAACTTTCCTTTTCTTCTTTGAAGATTTGAGGAGAGGAATGACATCACCTCATCTATCTCTTCTTCTTCTGGAGAATCTTCAATGGTGAGATTCTTCATGGACTTGAATGCCACCTCTTTGGATTTCTCCTTTTCCACAACATCATTATCATAGTTTATCATTTCATATGCAACAAGGGTGTTGTGCAGGTTATCCAATGTCAACTATTTCAGGTCTTTATCTTCCAAAATTGAAACTTTTGGATTGAATCGAGGTGGAAGTTTCCTCAAGATGTGCTTCACAATCTTTATGTCTTTATAACTTCTCCAAGACCTCACATGTCTTCCACTACAACATTTACCCTGTCAAAGAATGCATCAACAGACTCATTTGGGTTCATTATCATATCTTCATACTTGTTCCACAACACTTTCATCTTCTATTATTTAACCTTTGTATCTTCTTAATATATATTTAATAGATTTTCCCACATGTAATGTGAGGTTTTTCATGACATCACCTTTTTATAAATAGCATTTCATAGGTCTCCCCCTAAAGCATTAATTCCCTTGTCATCAGTATCCAATTTTCAATTCCCAACTTCTAATAGTGCACCACTATTAATATTAGTTGTTATACCATGAATTGTTGTTGTAGACACATACATTCCCAAAGATCGGAAGTACTATTTCATCTGATTCTTCCATAGCTGATAATTGTTCCCATCGAAGATCGGAATCCCTTTATGATTAGTGACCTTCATTTGAGAGAGAAACACTGATATCAACATTTCCCTATGATACCAATTTTTAGGTCCACTAGGCTAGATACCCTGAGAGGGGGGTGAATCAGGGTATGATAAATTAAAACAACTGACCCTTTTGATCTTATTTTTTTGTTAGAAAAAACCCTCTTCTCTCTCTCCTTCCCATTGTAGAGTGTGAATGAATCTTAAATTAGGAATAGGATATAGAAATTTTACTTGATTCACCCTCACTAGGCTAAGTCCAAGGAGAATACAACGACGATGTGTCGATGTACCAAATCCACTATAAGTTCACTGTTGTTTGCAAGTTTTAAGAGGACTCACTATCCCTCCTAGTTTACAACCATTCACAATTTGAGAACACACTGCTCTCTCTCAACTAAAGTGAGCTCACTACTTCTTTAGAAGATCCACTCTCAGTTTATAGACCTGTAGGTCTCTTCATTATCACCAATGGATGCATCCTCTACTCTATGTAGATGCTCTACTGAAGTCCAAATTTCATCCACTGATGAATACCCCTTTTCCACTGATCACTAGGTAACACACATTGGAAATACATTCTCAAAGAACCCTACTTTGCAAATCTCCCAATTTCATGAAGCTTAAACAATCCTTCGCAAAGTTCTTACCTCTTCGCGAATCTCACACCTTCGCAGAGCTCACTACCTCACAGAGAACACTGCTTTGCGGAGAACACTGCTTCACAGAGCTCAGACGTTCGCAAATATCAAGCCTTTGAAAATATAAGGCCATCACAGAGATCAAGTCATCGCATAGATACTTCCTTCGTGAAGCTCACTGAGCCAATGTGGAACACACCACTTTCGCAGAGCTAAATTATCCGCAGTGAAGCTCCTTCTTTCACGAATCACACTACCTTCACAAATCACCTTCGTGAGTTGAGAGAAAAAAAAATTTCTTGGAAAACTCTATTCTTCTCTTGAGGGGGTTGAGATATATTTATAGGAGATTCCACCAACCCTCTAACCTTTCACACGAAACCAACACCACATCATCTCTAATTGCGAAGCTCCGAAATTTCCGTCTAAATTCTCTCTATATCATGAAGCACCACGAAAATTTTTTGATCATGGAACTCATCATAATCATGGATCATTCTATCAATTCCTTTTATCCTTCTATATGATGATCCACTCACAATTACCTTCACCACTGCAATGCTCTTCAACTTTTCCATTCACGAAGCTCGTCGTAATCGCAAAGAACACCGTCAACTTTCTTCATGTCTTCGCGAAATCCACATCAAGAATCTCATCTTCGCAAAACTCATGCCTTTTACATATTTTGATGAGATCTTCAAGGAAATTTATATTTCATGATGCTCACCAAAATCCAAATTTTGGACCCCAAAAGTTTTGCAAACACTAGAAAACGACGCCACCTTGTATACATTCTTTTATATCACCTTCAAATCTTCTGTTCCTTGGTCATGGTTCCTTGTCAATATAGATTGTCAAAAACATCTCCAGAACATGACTATTTACCATGGAAAAATGAATTGTCAACAAACGCAAACATCCCAAAAATTATACAATTTTACCTTGAGGGATTTTTTCCCAATAGTGTCCCTAGTGTAGGTTCTTATAGACACATCATGGTAGGGGAGAGTGTTGGACTAAGATGTTTGGCTCGAGTAAGCCATGAAGGGACCTAGATATTCCTTATAACCTTTGGTATAGATAACCAAGGAATGGGGTGAGTGTTACTATACCTCTAGTACATTAGTTCTAGGTGAGTATGCCTTGGGTATAATTATAGACAGGTTTAGTGATAGGACTGACCAAGGATGAATCATGAAGTGAGATAGGCATTATGCCATGTCTTCAGTGTGACACTAGTATGGATTTTCTTAGTAGACTAGTTGATTCATATTAAGATTATGAGGTTGTTGAGTAATGATATTCCCACTGAGTGATAGGCGTGATTCATTGTAATGAGAATGACATGGAAGAACCCTTTTAGGGTGTTTGGGAAGAGATGTGATGAATGGGGCCTTGGTGGGTTCCCTAATATTATGTTGAACATGGAGAGGGATAGTGTAAGGAATCATATGTTATTGATTTTAGGTTTTACCTTAAAGACTAAAATCATTGGTATGATCCTGATATGGTTGTTTTGATGGTATATTTCATATAATTGAGATCCCATCCTTAGTTGTGTGTGATGGGTTGGGCAGATAGACAACCCATGTTATTATACATGTGATGGTATTGGGTAAATATTGGCCAAAAATTATATTATACAAGATAGATGAGAGGGACACACTGTGAACCAAACCTTATATATGAGATTCTTAGGATGCATAAGATCTAGTGGATCCATTTGATGGTGATTTTTATTGAGAATCCTAGAACACCTAGAATCGAGAGAGATATCTGGTGATTTTTATTGAGATTCTTAGGATTATTAGGATTCGGTAGGATTACTGGTGATTTTTATTGACATTCCTATGATTCCTGGGATCTAGAGGTATTTTTTGTGATTTTTATTGAGATTCATAAGACGCCTAGGATCTGGAGGGATGTATAATGATTTTTATTGAGATGCATAGGATTCCTAGGATTTAGTGGGATGACTGGGGATGTTTTATAATATTCGTTGGATGTATAAGATCTTATAGTTTGTATGGTGATATTTTATGAGATTCCAATGATGCCTGGGATTCGGTGGGAGACCTGATGATGTTATGTGAGATTCCTAGGGTGCCTAGTATTTGGAATTATACATGATTATCTACAAGATTCCTAGGATCTAATGTTACACCTAATGTTAAATGGGATACCTAAGGTACATCCCGTGATCCAATGTATATACATGTTACCTTTCAAGTGTATTATGAGATGATCTGGGTGGAATTTTCTTCATTTTGTGTGATCATATACAGTTACAATGATATTATGGTTAGGCATGTACTCAACCCTTGTGATGATTATAATATGTGCTCAGATACCCCCCTCGAAATTATTGAAACAAGTATAGTTGATCTCAAGTGTCACTTTAGAACCCAAGGATCAATAATTATTATTTTATTAATCGTCCACATTTATTTATTTATTTATTTGAGAATATAACCTTCACACACACTGCTTAACTATTTATGTTAGGGACCTAATTTGTGGTTTTATACTGAGTTATACTCATGAACTGTTCATATGGCTATGGTACTTGGGTACCCAAGTAGACATCATTGTTCATGGGTTTAGGTAGGGAAGAGGCCTTGTGTTTCATGATAAAATAGGATAGTTTAAATGGGATTTATAGACTGATATGTGATGAGGGTCAGAGATGATAATATAGCCACCTTACAATTTTATTCTTTTGTTTATTTTTTTTATTTGGTCAACCCAATGGGGGATTAGTTGGGGTGTGTTCTTGTATTCCCATATTTCCATTTATTATAACATGATTCTCGTTTATTGATTTTGTATATTCATATGGTTAATTATTATGGATTATTTTTTGTTATTTCTATTTATTTCTTACTATAATATGATGCTATAGTATCCCCATGGTAACACCCTAAACTCTCACTATTAGTTGGTAGCCTCTAATGTATAGGGAGGTACGGCTGAGGTCATATAGTGACTCCAAATGAGACACCAATTAGTGTTATTTGGAAGAGGTGTGTCACACCAATTCCCTAGATGTGGTTTGAGGCTCGTCATATCTAGATTCAAGTGACTAATCAAGATTCCATAAAAAGTGGTTTTAGAGAGCCACTAATATTTTAGTGCCTTGATTCCCAAAGAGTGGTATCAATGCTTGGTTGAAAATCCCTAGTGAGTGGTTTATCAATTTTTAGAATATCCATAGTCAAGTGGTGTTGATATTGGATGGAATAATACTAGGTACATGTGGTTGAGTAGTTTACTAAGTTTCTAAAAGGATGTCACTGGTAAGATAATAATGATACTATGGTTTCTAGGTATATCAAAATTCATTCTTATTACACTCTTTTATGACATGATATTGTGCCAATTTTACTCTCTCATGGATCATGTTCTTAGAATTATTTATGATTCATGTCTTATGAACTATCAAGATTTATGTCATGACTCGTGACTATGATCTATGAATTTCTAGGTTTTATTTTAAAATATTAAGCTCATGATATTATACCCTAATTCTCATGTTATGATTAAATGATCATTGACATCTCCCTTTTTTACCTTTACTAAGCATCTAAGCTCACCCTTTATTATGTTTTATTTTCCCCAAAAATATAATAAAATATTTTATGTATGATATGTCTAATAATTATTATGGTTATAAAGAACATAATGGGAGATGATATAGATAGTTTATGTATCAGTTGTTTAAGAATCCAAGTTTTCAAATACACTAAAATTTGTTGGTTTTGGTTTGGGTTTTAATGATTTTTAATTAATTTTAATCTAGTTATATTTAAATTTAAGCATGAAATGCTTGGGTCACCTCAGTTGGTATCAAATTAAGGTTTAGTTTTGTTGGAAACTATGATGAGGAAAATTTAGTGAGAACCCTTAGAATAACCATAGATATAATAGAACATCCTAAGTTATGGTAAACAATGGATTTTAGTTTTCCTAGAAAATAAATCTCTTTATAGATACTATAAATTGGACATGGTCGTGGTATATATGTACCTAGGGGTAACAAATCTGAAAAAGGCATATTGGGTTTTAACTCTATAGTCACTATCACATGACGAGTGGTCCTAAGGATACAAACCTGGATAGATGCTCCTGGTGGATATTCTTTGGTAAATTTACATTTTCTATATGAACCATCATGAAGGATTTTAATAGATGATAATTGTAGATGACCTAGGCTAAACCTAAGGTGACATAGATTGAAAAAAGGTTTAATGATTTAGACATTGTATAAATGTTTTTCATGATTATGTGGTTTCTAACTAGAATTATTATTTCTAAAATTATGTTTTTTGTTATAGTCAATGGGTGGAACCAGAATGAATCATGTGAATACTAAATGTGATGGAAAATGCAATGATTTTACTCATTAGAAACCAAATGTTATAGTAGTCAGAATACAAAATCTCATTGTTATGCCTACATAACTTTCTCAAGGCATGAATCATAATGAGCTTCTAAATGAGTAAAAGAGGGAATAGAATTCTGTTGAGTCCTTCATGTGGCAGCATCCACCATCTTTTAGTGGTTCCACGGGTCCACTAATTATTGATTAATGGATCAGTATTTATGAAAATATATTTTATGTTCTTTAGTGTTTAGATAATGAAAAAGTTATTTTGGTTTTTATCATTTGGAAGGTGAATCATATTAATGTCGGAATCTTATCAATAACATGAATCCAGAGCAAGAAATTTAATCTATAAAGTGGGAATAGTTTATGATGTTATTTTTCAATAATTAATTTCCTTATATTATTCATATGAAAATAGAGAAGGGTTTCCATGAGCTAAATCAGAAGGATAATGAATCCATTAGTACCTATGAGGTAAATTTTATAAGACTTATGAGGTATGCTTCTTATATTATCATCCAACCTAAATGCAAGACTGATCAATTCTTTAGTGGATTAAAACTGATTCTCAGGAGTGTGTTAGACATAAGAGACTTTTGTAGCTATGAATAAATCATTTGATGTGATCTTAAGGTAGAAATGAATATTGGAGTCACCTATCAATATCATGTTTTTGTTAAGAAAATAAATATGGAATTTAAAGGAAATTATAATAATAAAAACTATTAAGGAAGAAATATGGGTATTATTTTATTCCAGAGGTATGGAAATAAACATGGAGGAAATTTTATTAAGGGGGATAGTAAATGTTTTAAGTGTGTAAAGGAATTTCATCAGGAAATAAAATGATGATGTTATGGGAAGAATTTATCTAATGATGTAAATAGAGATAAATATCTATAAAATGTACTGCCCAAACTCTAGTGTTTAAAATGCAATGAGTATGGGAATTATGTTAACCAATACTTGAATATGAGGGATAATGAAAATGATCGAAATAAATAACCTATTAAACTCAGAATCAAAGGGAAATATCATGTGATCGCTATTTTCAATGTGGGGTATGATAACATAGTGGTGAAAGGTATACTTACTATCCACTCTAGAACTTATAATGGATTATTTGATTATATATCTACCCACTATTTTATATTTAAATAATTTACTAAGGGTATTAAATTACCACCTTAATTATTAGATAATTAATTATCATTGAAACAACTAATTGTATGATGATTACATCTCAAGTCTATGATTCTTCTCTAATTGAAGTTTGTTGGAATGTGCTTTCTAAAAATCTCATTGTTCTTCCTCTAATTGAATTTGATGTTATTTTTGGAATGGATTGGATTTAATTACATAAAGATCATATCAATTACTGAGGAAGGGAAGTCAAATTTTATATTCTAAACCTACTCATGATCATCTATTAGTGTGAGGATAAATATGAACTTCTAATATAAATTACATCAATTATATGGGTGTTGATTCTAATTCAAAAGGGGAATTTATCTTAGATGGTTGGGGATAAACTCAATATCAAATATATGCCTATTGTATGGGAATGTTTTTATGTATTTATAGAATATTTTCCTTGTCTTCATCTAAATTGTGAAGTTTATTTTTCAATATAACTCATACCTAGTGATACACTTATTTCAAATACTCCATATATAATGGACCTAAATTGAGTTTTAAGAATTGGAGATGCATCACCAAGAAAAACTTGATAAGGGATTATTTCATCCAAGTGCATCACCATGGCTATTATTTTGTTTAGAAGAAAATGGATCAGCATGAATCTATATTGATTTTTGGGAACTTAACAAGATTACAATCAAGAATAAGAATACTTTCCCCTATATTGATTATTTTTTTATCAATTGTGAGTATATCAATGCTTCTAAAAGATTTAACTTTGTTTTGGGTACAATTAATTGAGGTTCAATAGTGAATACATACCAAAGACAACCTTATTTATGAGATTTGGAGATTATGAATTTATAGTGATGTCATTTGGTCTTACTAATTCCCCCACAATCTTCATAGATTTAATGAATAGATTCTTTAGAGATTACCTTGATCTGTTTGTGGTAATATTTATAGATGATATTCTTATATATTCCAAGAGTAAGGAAGAGCACGTATATCATTATAAGGTTTTACTAAATACTCTAAGGAAGGATGATTTGTATGAAAATTTTACCAAGTGTGAGTTTTGTCTATAGAAAGTTTAATTTTTGGGTCATATAATCTCTAGAGAGGGTATATCAATGGGTCCATCAAAGACAGAAGGTATTGAACATTATCCCATACCAACCACAATGACTGAGATCTATTGTTTTTTGGAATTGGATGGATATTATCAAAAAAATTTAAAGAACTTATTGTGTTTATATAATACACTCACCAAGTTAACTTAGAATGGATTCAAGTTTATTTAGACAGATGAATTTGATTAAAATTTCAAGGATGAAAAAGAAGGATGGTTAGTACACTTGTACTTAACCTAAAATGGAAAAGGTTGTATGATCTATAGTGATGAATTAATGAAGGTTTTGTATGTTTTTATATGCGGAATGATATGGTGATAGATTATTCCTCGAAATAATTTATGGTTCATGAGAAATATTACCCAAATCATGATTTGGAGTTAGCAATAGTACTCTTTGAATTAATGATATTGAGGCATTATATTTATACAGAAAAGTGTTAAATATATAATGATCTCCCTCTAGGACAACCTTATATACAAAACAAACAAAAGAAAAAAAATACAAGGAGGTTCTACTATCATTACTAAGCCTCATAAAATCCTGATTTCTAAATCTAATTCGATCTATCTCGCTTGATCATGTAACACTAGGCTTATTACCAACCTAAACCAATGAATGATGAAGTTTTATTAGGTGCCTAAGTTCCATATCCATTCAAGTAGGGTGTGAGTACATCTCATTAGGGAACCACTAATAAGGTCCCTAACATAGCCAATAAATAAGTGTGTGTGTGTGTGTGTGTTTGTGTTTGTGTGAAAGTGATATGATCAATAGATAAATAAATAAATGTGGAAGAGTAATAAAAAATCATTGTTGATACCCATGTTCTAAGATGACACTTAGGATCAACCATGACTATTTCGGTCAGTTCTAGGGCGTTTTTAATTACATATTATAATCATGCCAAGGGTTAATTTCATGCTTTCCCATAATATAATCATATGTTTATATGATCACACATAGGGTAGAGTGTTCCACCCAGATCATCTCATAATACAATCAACACATAACAAGTATATACATTGAATCCTGTGACATACCTTAGGAATTCAATATATTATCATGTATAACATAGTATCATAGGAATCTTAGTAATCTCTTAAATTATCATGCATAATTCTATATCCTGGGTACCCTATGAGTCTCACATAACATCATCAAGAATCTCGCTAAATCCTAGGCATCCTATGAATATCATAAAATATCCTCATATATCCTATCAGATCCTATGAATCCTAGTAATCTCATAAAATATTCCCAATCATCCCACCAAATCCTAGGAATCCTAAATATATCAATAAAAATCATCATACATCCTGCCAGATCCTAGGATTCCTAGTAATATCAATAAAAATCACTATAAATCCCTCCAAATCCTAGGAATCTCAATAAAAATCCCCAAACATCCCACCTTATCCTAGGTGTCCTAGGAATTTTAATAAAAATCACCAATAATCCCTCTAAATACTAGGAATTATGGGTTTATCAACACAAAACACCATCAGGTGTAGTCATCTTATCTTAAGCATCTTATATATAAGGTTTGGAGGGTAGTGTGTCCCTCTCATCCATCTCGTATAATATTATTAGAGGAAAATATTCACCCAGTCTCATCTCATGTATAATAACATGGGTTGGCTATCTTCCCAACCCATCACATACAGCCAAGAATAGCCTCTAAATGATATAAACTATCCCATCATAGCAGCCATATCAGTCTCAAACTAATGATTTCAAGCTCTAAGGTGGCACCTAAAATCAATAACAACTGCTTCCTTACACTATACCTCTCCAAGGTCAATATAATTTTGGGGCACCCACCAAGGACCTGTATGTCACATCTCTACACAGAAACCCTACATGGTTTCTTCCATTTTAATCTCATCAAGTAGTCCCACACCCATCACTCAGAGTTAATAGCATCCCTTGGAATCCCCATAATAATAATACGAATCCACTAGCCTTATGAGAAAATTCACACTATATTTACACTAGATACATGGCATAATGTCCATCTCTCTTCCTGGGTTATCCTTGGTTGGTCCTCTCAACCGACCTATCCAAAATTTTACCCAGGGCATAACCACCCAGGTACTCATGTACTAGAGGGGGGGAGAAATCACTCCACTCTTTGGTCATCTAGGCCAAAAGTTATATGGAATATATTGATCCCATCATGGCCTAATAGGGATAAGCATGTCATCCCAACACTCTCCCAAATCATGAGATTTCTATGGGATCATACACTAGGGCCACCACATTAGTTTGTTTAATTTAATTTATACCCCTAAAGGTCCAACCATCATAAGGAATTAATTTTTAAAATCAATCCCTTGTTCATAGATGATCGAGGAACCCTGTTAGTGGTCAATGTTCATCTAGGCCCTTTATATTCACGTTTATCCTTGGAATTTTATTTTAAGTAACAATTAAATTAATTAAAGTTCAATCACTCACAGTGGTGAGATTTCATATCACATGTATATAAATAAAATACATTTACCAAAGGGAGTTGTTCAAATACTACCTACCTCATATAGAGTTATTTCCTTCAAGAAAATAATGACACCACCCACAATTTTCCAAGCCACACATCACCTATCTAGGTCATATATGATGCTAAAATATCCAATCCAATTTATTATAACATTTTATAATTAATTATTCAATTTAATTTTAAACGTTATAACTGATTAAAACTCACTATGAAACATATTCTTTCCAAAACCTTGATCAAGGGGTGTGATCCACTCCTAGAATACTTTCGAGCCTAATCCACACAAAATCCCCAATTTATATGATCGATTCAATGATCAATTTCACCAATTTAAATTAAATAACCCTAAAAACATTGGGTGGTGTACCTTCATCGAAATGGAATGCAAACATCGTCTTGGGAGGTCCTTTAGCCACACTAAGGAAAAGGCCCATCATATTAGGATAATTCCACCATGCTACAGTGGAATCATCAAGGAAATTGTTATTGTTTTAAATTGTGTGTTATTGTTTTAAAATTTATGTTTTGATAAATTATAATTACATCGCATTTACTTAAACTTAAGTTATCTAAAATGTTTTTAAAAGTTTTAATATTTCATATGCTTTAAATATTTTTTATTATTTCAGGCATTAATTTTCTAAATATTTTAGTAACACTTTATTAAAATTTTAAGCTTGAAAATTTTTATATATTTTTTCTTAAGATTTATAATTTTTGTTTAATTAGTTGTTAATATTATTGATTTAAAATAAATATTTTATATCATGTGTTAATTTTAATTTTAGAGTGTAAATATATTTAATATTTTTAAAAAAAATTATGGTTATATATATACCCATATCGGCTCATATATAAATAATATTTAATATACATATATATATACACACTCCTCAATTTATTCTTATTTTTTCACAATATATGTGGCTCCATGGACACTCAATCCTCCAGTATACGAAGCTCCATGCACTTTTCATTTATCATAATCTCTTATTTTTTCGACTCCTCATCCATCTTGGGATCATCATAGAGCTCCACTGCAGCTCGTAGCTCTGTAGCAGTGCCCCCCCATGCACTGAATCTATGCACACCAATGTAACTTCTTCCATGGAAGCAACATGTCACACTAGCTTGGGTGAAACTTATCTGCAACAGTGCATCACCCAGTAGTATATTATTTATTTTGATTCATCTCCCTTGAAACAACACAACACCAAGATACCTAGATAGCATGCCTTCATCACATCACTCCACTTGTCCAACAATACCCGACATTATCTCATTCCACAAAGATAACCTACCATAAGGTAAAGTAAATATACCATGAAGAAACCATTCTACCTACCATTAGCGTGTTTTTAAGTTACCATGCATCTTATATCTACCATAAGTTCGAGTTGGTTACCTACCATGAAGCAATTTGAGTATCTACCGTGAGTATTGAGTACCTACCATGAATAGTGACTATGAAGTATAAATGAATCTATTGGGAAGATGGACTTAAAGTTACCATGAATTACATAGAAACATACTATGAAGAGGAATTTTTTACCTATCATGAGTTCAATTTTTATACCCATCATGAAGGAAATTTCTAAGTTACCCCAAGTAGTATTTTTCTAAGTTATTGTAAGTAATATTTTTTAAGTGACCGCATGACAAATTCTTGCACATGGTCAGTATACCTATCACATGAAAACTTGTTCAAATGGTTAGTATATTGACCATACGTGATGGTATGGTAAGTATACTCACTACAATTCTTATGCATCACACGGTCAATTTTGTACTTTATTTATTTTTCAAAAATTTCTATATTCCAAAATACTCTATTTTAGCAATATTTTTATAATATGATTAACTAAAAGTTTATTTAATAAGTTTTAAATGTTTTATTTATTTTTAAAATAATTATTCATTATAAAAATTATGTTATAAACTATTGAATGAAAATTATTGTATAAATAATAATTTTCATATTATTTCTTTCATACTCTGTTTTTTATTATTTTTTAATTATTGATTTAATTTAAGTTTATGGGAGGGATTTTAATAGTTTTAATTATTTAGAATGTTATCATTCATTATATTGATCATATTATAATTTTTTTTAATAATTTTATTTCAAGAATTAAAGTGAATCAATATTATTATTGAATACGCATGAAGTATTAATAGGTAATCATGTGTTTCCTTATTTTAAATATTTCTAATTTATTTATGGTGGTGATGAGTATAGTAAACTTCCAAATGAAGAAAAATGAAGATTAAAATTGGTTATTAGTTATTAAATAGAGAAAAGGGAATGTAGTTCAAAGAACTCTTGATGAATTTTTGAATACTAGATGAATTTTTGAGTACTCGATGATAAGAACAATTTTATTGATACACAGTGAAGTTATTCTACGACTATTGTTCCATTTTTGTGATCACAAAGAAACTTCTACATTCAATTAAATAATGTTAAAGTGATAAAATATAACCGAAATACATCATCATAAACATATTCTAATCATTTTTTGTTTCATTGTATTTTGATTTTCATTGTTTTATTTTTATTTAATCTATTTGAAATTGTTAGTGTCGGTTTGTACTTTTCATAATAAAAAAATGTTAGTATTTGGTTACTCTACCACCCAAATGGGTGTTATTAGTTTATTAATCCCAAATAAAAGTTAGTGTAAGACTAGTTTGTTAATCTTATAAAAATTTTGAGTTGTACCTTTGGGTATTATAAAAGGTAGAGTCTGTAAAAAGGTTATTACACCTTTAAAAGCAATTTCTTCTTAGTGGGTATTGATCTTCTCACCGAGTAGAGAATATTTAAGAGTGGACTAGAATTTGGTGATCTGAACCATTATAAAAATATTTTGTCAACATTTTAATTTCCAAAACACTTAATCTTGAACACCACACTATACTATTGATTATTCAATAACAAAACTCTGATTGATTATTTTTATTAAAATTTCTAAAAAAAATATTCACCCCCAGTCTTTTCTTCATAAATATCGATCCAATAGAAACCCTAAACCAAATTCCCCAAAATTGGGGGCTAATGAAGTTGGATGAGGGGGAAGTAAGGAAGGAAAATGAAGAGATGTGGAATAAGAGGAGTAGACTCACCTCAAATCACTAGAGAACGCCACCAATGTCCCACCCCATACCATGGGGGTCAAAGAGTGGAAATGGGAGGACATCCCCCTAATCCATGAATGAAAGGTAGTAGATAAAGGGAGTTGGGGCTTAAAAACTTTAGCACGCCACCCCCACACGTTTTGGTCATATGATTAACAAACCCCTGCATCCGTTCTAATAATAGTTGTGCTAGACCCAACTAAAAAGTACTTTTTGATTACCATGTCATGTATGTAGTGAGTTATACATGATATAAACATACCCTTATAGTGTAGATATTTCTACATCCACTATTTAAATGGTAATTTCCATAGATTATATGTCATATCAAAAGGTTATAGCAGTTCCTAGGATATAATGAGAACCTCGAGATACTATGACATTAATCTTAAACATATGTCCTATGGTATAGATATATCATAAATATTGGACATACATGATGTATGGATATCAAGTTATAGGGGTTTATAAGCATTGACACTTATTCTCATGAAGTTATCACTTGGTGATCTCTGGTATGTGAGATCATCATGACAAACCTTCCAATAGGAACACTACATGTTTCGGTGTCATTGGATGTTCCTATCTATGAACATGTGTATTGGTCTTCTAAATTGATATCATTACCAGTTTGTTCCATTAGACCACATAATTTGATGCAAGGAAAAAAAACATGAAAATGAATTCATGGAAAGGTAGCTTGTGTTAGTGTGTCATTGGTGGTATAACATTTTTTGAATTGTCAAGATAGAATTTTTCACTTCCAAGATAAAGAAGTGATATCTGAGGCCTAGTTGATCAAGATGGTAGTGCCTTTATAAATCCTTGGCTAAGGTATTCGAAGTTATGTATGTCCATTTAGATCAAAAAATAATAAAGCGGGAATAGATGATGTCACAAGTGTGTGTTCTACTTTATGAGATATCGCAAGACAAATAGATTGTATTACATATTATTTGTTCGTATGATGATTTTCATTGATATGGTTTTTAATTATCTCTTTAGGGGGATTGATGGGTTTCTAGACTCTACTCTTGGTATATGAATAGTATTCACCGCTATCGAGATAAGGTCCTAGAGGGTTATACACAATAACATATTCAAGAATCTACCATATTCTGCTAAATAGAAATATTTGACATGGTGGACCCCAAAATGGGTTCTGAGAGTTCTTTAAGTAATCGATCACTAATAAATAAATAAATTCATTATTATTTGAGTATAGAATAATTGGATTAAATTTATTTATTAAAAGTATCCACAAGGTATTAAATGAATTAATGGAATAATATTATATGAATGAATATTATTTTAATATTAAAGGTCTATTAAATATTATCAAGAATTATGAGTCGATCTAATGACTCTAGTTTATCTTGTAATATATTTAATATATGTTACAAGTATGTGATAAAATATAAATAATATATGTGATGTTGTTATTTCATCATAACTATTTATTTATTACTTATTTAGTGGATATTTTATTTCTGGGGGTCGTGGAACCCTTTTCAGGTTTTTTTTACTCCCATTATATAAGTTGGAGAGGGACTCAATTCTATTTGTTGTTCATTCCAATGGAATGATAGATTCCATCCCCCAAATATTAGAGAGAGAAAGTTTGTCTTCGATATTTCAATCCAAGGACACCTTCGACATGTCAAAGGGACAGTATCGAGGTGATTGTCACCACACCAAAGGATTCTTTGAAGCTCTGTTCTAGAACCCGAAATTCGATGAATGGTGATGGCATGGATTTCTGAAGTGTGTGGGGATGATCTAGAGGGGTTTGGATTCAGATCCTTCAAGAAACGGTCACTGGTGATGAGATTAAGTCACAAACACTTTGTTTTCAAACAAGGTATTTGTTCGGTATTAATTTAAGTGATTATTAAATTAATGTGAGATCCTTGGATCTCTATCAGGGCTCAGGTAATGGGAGAAGACAAGTTTCATCACTCCAGTGATGAAAATTTTTACATCCTCAATCCATAAACTTCCATTGTACACCCTGGTACCTTTAGTTGGTATCATATGGATCACATGAATTTTACAAGCCAAGGAAAAAAATTGCTTTAAATTAAGTAGAGAGTATTAATTCGGTCCCAACAAAATAGACTACATGTCGATCTGATTCTAGATAGTCAAGGTATAGCACTCTAAAAATTTTAATACATAACAAACACTACCACAAAATGGGGAAAGGGAAGTGCCTCTTTTTATCATTGCTAAACAGAAAATTATGTTGAAGGGGACCCCTTTTTCAGCGCTTTTTTTAGTAGTGCTGATAAAGGGTGGCCTTTATCAGTGCTTTTTTTACTAGTTTTGACAAAGGGTATATTTAAAAAATATATATATAATTAAAAATAAAATATAAATATATAAATATATAAATATATTTATATTGATATAAATATAATATATATTTTTTAAATACATTTTATAAAATTATAAATAGATAGATATAAATATATATTAATATATGAATAAATATATAGATATATAAATATATAAATATAATTATACATGTATATAACTAATTATACTTTAATATTAATATATATATATAAATAATTATATATTTTAATATAAATATATATATGTTAATATAAAATATATTACTCAATATATAAAATTTATCTAAAAGAAATTAACATTCATTTTATTTAAAATACAAATATATGAATATTTATTTACCTATATAATGTTCGTGTGTGTGTGTGTATATTAACAACTGATATATATTAGTATAAGAATAAATATATGGATAAATAAATATAGCTAAATATATATAAATAGATAGATATAAATATATAGTAATATACGAATAAATATATAGATATATAAATATATAAATATAACTATACATGTATATATATATATTAATATAACTAAATATATATTTTAATATAAATATATATATGTTAATATAAAATATATTTATCAATATATAAGCTTTATCTAAATAAAAAATATCCATTTTATTTAAAATACAAAATATGAATATTTATATACCTATATAATGTATGTGTCTGTGTGTTTGTGTGTGTTTGTATTAACTGATATATATTAATATACGGATAAAAAAATATAACTAAATATATATATATATATATAGATATAAATATATATATTAATATACGAGTAAATATATAGATATATAAATATATAGATATATAAATATATATATATATAAATATATAAATATAACTATACACATACATATATATTGATATATATATTAATATACGAATATATATATATATATATATATATTAATATAACTAAATATATATTTTAATATAAATATATATATAAATAAATTTATATATCATTAAATGGACATTAAAGCAATATAGAGGAGTGGTAAAGGGTCCAGATGCACAGGGGGAGGTCTCGAGTTTGAATCTTAGGGGAGGCAGGGGTGCGCACAGTGTTGAAGGGTTCTGCTGGTGCTGTTAAAGGGTTGGGGGTGGGGCTGGGTTGTTCTAGGGTGGTAAGGGAATACATGGGTGGTTCATAGCCCTGTTGAAGGGGGGGGTCCAGAATTTTTTTAAATTTTTTTTTTAATTTTTTCAAATTTTATCAACGCTTTTAAAAAAAAATACTGATAAAAGTGGTCTTTTAACAATGCTAAAAAGAATCTCTAATAAAAAAACCTTTCATCAATGCTTATTTTTATCTCTATTAAAAGGGGTCTTTATTAGTGATTTTTTTAGCACTGATAAAAGGAACCCCCTTTATCTTCGCTGATATTAACAGCGAATTTTTTATCACTATAAATGGTCTTCTCTAGAGATTTTAAAGTCTATATCTACAATAGTGAAAAATGTAGAATTTGTGGTTTTTTGGTTTTAAAATCTGAAGAGAACACATATGTTTGTATGTGTGTGTGTGTGTGTGTAAATTATGTTTTTCAGGTAAATTCCAGTGACCCCTATATTTTCAGCTAGGTAACGGTCAGAATTCAGTGTCTGAATCTCTTGGAATCGTGGTCAATAATTCGACACTATTTATGGAATAATTTTTTATATTAAAATATATTATTTTTTTTGGTGTTGTGAAAGTCAATAATGGGACAATTTTTTTAAAAGAGGTTGGAATTGATCAATAAAATATATCATGGAGTAATTCATAAATGCACATTTTCATATACACATAAGAGTCATGATGTTAGTAAAAGGAGTGTCGATGTTTCAATTTATATCCATTATTGAAAATTCCATTATTTTCAAGACAATTCATTTCAAGTAATGATGTTATACCATAACGACATGACAACAATCATGAAAAATCAATATAATTGGAGTTATAACATGATATAAATTAATTATGTCATAATAACATGTGTATAAAATCAAATAGTTTGTTAGGATATAAACAAACTTTCATTAAGAAACTAAAAAATTTAATCTAAAGTAATTATCCTAAAGGTTTCTTATGATATTATAGAAATCCCAAAGATAAAAAAGTCATTGTAAATTTATAGACTATATTTCTATAAAAGGGTGCACATCTCTATTTGAGATGGTGGGAGAAATATTGACTTGGGTGTAGTCAATTATAAAGGTGCATAAATAGTTTTCATGGGAATAAGTTCCATAGGAATTTGTGAAAGAGAATGTTCTAGAGACACATATGAAATGGGAAGGATGGAACTATAATGATGGTGTTATATTCATTAATGTTGGTGATACATTATTCATTGAGAATAATAATTCCTATAAGTAGTTAGTATATGGAAATCAACTAAGATTGAAAAGATCAATTAAAATTTAATAATGGATTCCATGTATAAAAGTACAGGGGGTTATTATTTTGAATATTGTGGCGGGTATTCAAGTTAAACTATACATGGATGGTACAAGCATGGTACCAATAAGGATTGATTGTTTATACCAAGTCATTATGCCTAAATCCATTATAATTTTACATGTCATAGTTACTTTCTATTATCATTTTATTGAGAATTCAATGTCAAGACCACCAATCATGGAAGGTGTCTCTACGATGCAACCAGAAAGTGATGGTGACATCATAGAATTCTAATAATAGGTTCAAGTTATTAAATCCATTTTTTGATTGATTTAAGAAACAAGATCATAGAATATTAATTTTGAATGAATTTTTCCATATGTTTACATGAGTTTAGTGGGAGGGCCACTATTTTCAAGTAAAATATTTTTTGTGGAATTTGGAAAACAAATATCGATCTTATAGTTAGTTATGATCAGGATGAAATTAACTCTCTAGAGATTGACCTAAATTAGCAACCTACATTCTAGGTAATATGACTTACTAAGGTAGATCTAATAGTTTCTTAGACCTAGTCAATAGTATATATAATGATAAGGTATTGATAGATATAAGTTGGAACAATTTTAGAGAGAATTAGTACCAATTTTACATGAAATAAGTCTCTCCAAGAATACATTCATGGTCATAGGAAGAGATTGATGTGGTTAATTTAATTCAATATGCTTCTATGATGGATCAATCATATGTTTGATGATATTTAGGAGAAATGATATTTTCAATATATACTTTATTGTAGAAAAGTATCATTTATATCTAGAAGAACTTCAAGGAAAACAGTCATGACTATCCAATTGTACTTGAGAATGTACAAAAGGTGTGTACTTGGTTTGTAGAGAGGAAGGGATACTATTTTTTAGGGGGGAAATTAGCCTTCCTTGGTTCAATGTGATCTAATATCATAGTAACATTAATGTAATGAGTGATACAATATCATACAAGCTAGTGGTATCTATATCTAAAAATTATGAGTGTGTTGTGGATTCTAAGGTAGCTAAAGAAGTTGTGTAAAATACACAATGATTTGTTCTAGTTCTTATAATTTCACCTAGTAAGTAAATTTTTATCATTATGATAATTCTATTACTACTAATGGAAAATATTTCAAGTTTATATAGTGTAAAAGGGGATATAATTAAGGATATCATCTATTGAGAAGACTTAATCAAAGAGGTAAAGTCGTATATAGCATAATAGAAACCCAGAATAGATGTGACAAACCAATGATTAAAACCATAACTCAGCAGAAACGTGATCTTATTATGTGAGAACTAACAAGGATGGTTACAAAGTTGGCTCTAGTGTATGTGGGAGTGTTTTAATAGTGGAAGACCTAGAGCCAACTAAAAATTTCTTTTTGATTACCATACCATGTATAAAATGAGTTGTACATGATATAAACTTACTATTATAATGTATATATTTCTACATCCACTATTTAAATGGTAATTTTCATATATTATCTTCATATCAAAAGGTCAAATTATTTCACATGCTATAATGAGAACCTCAAAATACTATGACATTAATCTTAAACATATGTCTTATGGTCTAGATACATCATACTGAATGGATATAGTTGATGTTTGACTATCATGTATTGGGGTATCATAAGTATTGAGACGTCTTCTCATGAAGTTTGTACTTGGTGATCTCTAGTAGGTGATATCATGAGGACAGACCTTCCAATTGGAACACCACATGTTTTGGGTTTCATTGGATGTTCTTATCTACAAGAAATTGTATTGGTCTCCTAAATTGAGATCATTAGCAATGTGTATCATTTTATTTCATACTTTGATGTTGGTAAAAAAACCATGACAATGAATTCATGTCAAGGTAGATTTTTTTTGGTGTTTCATTGGTGGTATAACATTGGTTGAATGGTAAAGATAAAATTTTCACTTCAAAACTGAGGAATTGATACATCAATATTAGTTGATCAAGACATTATTACCTTCATAAATCCTTTTCTAAGGTAGTATAAGGTAATTATATTCAATTGGATCAATAAATAATAAAAAAATAATATGTAATAACATAAGTGTGAACCCTTATTTATGAGATATCATGATACAAAGAGATTATATTACACAATGCATGTTCATAGGATGTTTTTTGTTTCTATGACTTTTTATTATCTCTTTAGGGGCCTTGATGGGTTGTAAGACTCTTCTCTTGGTCTATGAATAGTATTCAATGCTATCAAGATAAGGTCTTAGAGGGTCAAACATAATAGCATATTCAATAATTTTCTATATTTTAGTGAATTAGAATATTAGATATGGTGGTCCCCAACATGGGGTTCGAGAGTTGTCCAAGTAATAGATCACCAATGAATAAATAAATTCATTATCATTAAAGTGTATAATAATTCGATCAAAGTTATTTATTAAAAGTATTCACAAGTTATTAAGTGAATATGTGGAATAATATTATATGAATGAAGATTATTTTAATATTCAATGTTTGTTTAATATTGATGAGAATTAGAAGATGAATTATTGACTCGGGTTTATCACATAATATATTTAATATATATTACAATTATGTGACAAAATATAAATAATATTTGTGATAAAGTTAATTTTTCATAACTATTTATTTATTTCTTATTTAGTGGATGTTTGATTTCTGGGGGTTGGGAAACCCTTTCCTAGTATTTTGTACACCCACTAGATGATCTATATAGAAACTCAATTCTTTAGGTTATTCTTGCCATTGGAATAATAGATTCTCTCTCCTCCCACATATTATAGAGAGAACATCTCTATCCAAGCGTTCGATCTAAGAACACCTTTGAAGGATCGAAGGGACATCATCGAGGTGATCAATAAGATGCCAAAGGATTCATCTTATGTCCGTATTATCACCCAAAATCCGAAGAATGGTGATTAAACAGATTCTTGACATATGTGTAGATGATCTAGAGGGGTTTGGCTTCAGATCCTTTGAGCAACAGTCACTAACAATGAGCTACAGTTGCTCGTAATTTTTTTAACAAGGTAGTTGTTCACTTTTAATTTTATTGATTATTAAATTCATGAGAGATACTCAAACCTCTATCGGGAATCAGATCTCCATAGGTGACAAGTTTTGTCACTCTTGTAATGAAATTTCTTAAATCCCCATCCCACCAACTTCTACTGCATTCCATGGTACCTTCAACACTAACCATGAAACTCGTACTAAAACTTTAAATATAGGATTTTTATGGTTTTTCTTCAACCATACAACAACCTTATTCCACACCCCTAGTAAAAACCACATAGCATAGTTTTCGAACATGGTTTTCCATAACAATGTGGTAATTGTACTCTAGGTAAAACCCATTTCTAAAATTGACAAGATCTACCCAAATCTCTTAAGATTCACACAAACACCCAAAACACATTTGGGGCATTGATCTATATCCAAAACATCTTATCAAGGCACTCCAACTCTCAAAATTCTGGTCCAAACCCAAATTCGCAAAATGGGCCCTTCTCGAGAAGTCAAATAAATGAATTTCCTCTAAATTTCATAACTCGGAAGGGCATGGGGTTTTATGAAATCCCCACCATAATACTTATTGTCCCAAATAAGACTTGGTGGACTTTTAACCATTAATACTAACATTTATCAGACATAAATTCATCACTAGTTCATCAAGTTCTACCCCATAATACCAATTGAGCTTCTGCCTTCCAACTCTAAACAAGTGGCGCACTATTCATAAAAAACTAATCCACCACCTTTCACAATCACCAAATCACTAATATAAAACTTACCCACACCTGTCTATCATGAGACACAATGATTTCATTAACCAATCTATCTTTAATCTTATGGAACTTCCCACTATAATAATTGGATTATAAGGCCAATTCAAATATAAAGTGATCCTCATAATCTGAATCACCTATTGAAAATGAATTCTCAATAATCCAGTAATATGGCAGGTGTGGTTTCCATCTCACCGCATTCAATTTATAGAAAAAACATTGGTCAAACCTCCTCTGGATGACTTCTCTATAAAATGATCAGTCACATGTGTCATCACACTTTCATATCTTCTAATATTGTTTCCTTAATTCCCAAAAAAATCTCGTGATCATCCAAACACCAAAACTAAATTCTGAACTTGACTATTGATTTAATTATATGATTGGATACTTAACCAACCAAATCCACCTTTATAATAAACACATGAGAACCGATGCATCCCAAATCTAACTCATGCTTAGACCACATCAAACCCATATCGATTCTAATGTTAATGCTCAAACTCTACCCAATATTGCATATGAACCTCAAATCATGTATTCACCAAGGAAATGGATATTGGTGGACCTTACCTTCTCATCAGTATCTTAATGCCACCTCGAACATCCAATGATCAATCTCATCACACCCATGACCCTAACCACAGAAGGTTCAGACCTCCATAGCCCACACTCCATCCATTAACACATGTAATGACTAGATGTGACCATAACATTCATACCTAAGTGCCAATAAAGAACATCAAATGTCATCCATTCTTATCCCACCAGGAACATCATCCTAAAAAATAACCAAAATTTTCATGTGGGATGAGGGTCACACCCTCTAGAAATATATGTTTAACTCTCCACCATATGAATTCCCTTATATTGTTCATCAAGCACAACCTCAACAGTCTTCATCATCACACATGTGTCACTCCTTCCAAGCCACGCTCACTCATCCTATCAACACCAGACATCATCCATCCATGTTGTCACTATCCATATTAGAGGAGACACATATCATTCTCATAAAAACCCTAGGAAACTATTCCCATAAGTATTTCATCAAATCCATCAGTCCTTTTCCCACACACAACCTCTCACTAATCTACATACCAAATAGAACTTCACATACCCGATGTATACTACCTCAATCTAATTCATACCAAATAGGTTTACATTATCATACCACCCAATTGAAAAACACAACTAATTATCACATGAGTCATATGTCAGATAAACTAGTCTCACACACCTAAATCATTAACCATGATCCACTGCATATTAATATTATCTAGCTAGAAGAACCTCGATGGTTCCTTCATAACAATCCCAACATCTCGCTAATACTAATTCTTACCATACGGTCACTTTTCACTTGATTTAATCACAAAACCATAAGAATATTCCAACATTATATCTATCCTAGATCCAACCATCTAGGATAATGATCCGAAACCACACTCGAAATCAATAGGTTATGTCATCCTAATGATCTAGGCCTCAAAATCCAACCCTAATACTAAAATAAATCCAACAATATTACCTAATGAAAACCCAAAGCATTTCCATGTCTATACCACATACCTGGTAACACCACTAATGCATCAATATCACAACTAGAAGTACATAACCATTCCTCTTGTATCTAGGGGAACACACAAGTATGGGTTATCCTCCTCTCAAATTACCCTCATATATATCACTCAACCCATCAATATCATCAGCTGCAACTCAAGGGCACTAAGCCCTCCCACATAGCTCGTAAATCATATTTCACTTAAGTCACAACTCATGAGAAACCTTTCTACTCTCGTCTTAATATCACAAGGAAACTCATGTACCAATACAACCACTCTAGGGATCTCTCTCTATCACACACATATAGAAATATATATATCATACATCACATGTAAATTCATCAACCACATTAGGGAACTATTTATCATTGGTTATCAGCATCTGAGACTAACCCCTTAATGATAATGATCTCATTCATATATATTATATATATATATATATAATGAAATCATCTTATGGAGATTTGTATCAAGTAAAATCATATTCATATGGTTCATTAAAGTGGGATGGAACCAAGAATATATATGTTAAAATACTATATAGGTTTTTTATAATTTAAGTAACTTGACCCATTTTCTATTTAAAACTAATACCAAGGCACAAAGTGCCTATACTGACCCATCAAGGATCATTATACATCTTTTAAAAGAAGGAATGTATAATGATTATCAATAAGTATACCTATATATATATCCACATGAATAATCATTAAAAAAATATATTGTGGTTTAGTTGAGTATAATGACACAAAATTTTATACAGGAAAGTGGCATATAAGTTGGTGTTAACACCTTAAATAGATAAACCCTCATCATCAATGACATGAATCACACACAAGCACATAAATTTCATGTGAATCCTACATACCAAAAATGATTCATGTGCACATGCCTCTTTCCAATAGTAAAAGAGTCAAAAACCCAAAAAATATAAATCCAAAACCCAAATGCATCACACTAGGTGAAATAATACAACTGTAAAAGAAGAAACTAAGAATAACAACCTCATATCCCTAGTAAATTTGAATTTCCATTAGAAAATGTGTTCACAATGCACCAATATGAGGTCCTTAACAAGCTATGACACATTCCTATATCACATATATACCATCTCCCCAAAAAGTAAGAAAAAAATAAAATGCTATGATACCAATTTATAATATACCCCAATCAGAGACCACTAATTAGTGTCTCGATTGGAGTCCCTATGTGACCTTAGGCTCACCTCCCCACATGCTAGAGGTTGCTGATAAACAGTGAGGGTCTAGGGTGTTACTATGGGGAGATGACACCATTGTATCAGATTATGAAACAATGGGAAGAAAAAAAAACACCATCCATAATTATAAACCATCATAATGAATTGAATAAATAAATAAGAATCACACTATAAAAAATGAAAAATCGGGCATACAAGCACACATCCTGACTGCTCACCCATCTAGATGACCACATATACAAAATAAACAAAAGAATAAAAATACAAGGAGGTTATACTACCATCCCTATCCCTCATCACATCCAGATCTCCAAATACCATCTGGGTTATCCCACTTGATCATGAAACATTAGGCTTCTACACTAATAGAATAAGAGATCAATGAAGTTAGCTCTGGTACCAAAGTTCCATGGCCACCCGAACAAGGTGTGAGTGTAACTTAGTAGGGAACCACCAACAGGGTCCCTAACATAACATGTAAAGTTGTGTCTGTGTAAGTGTTGTTCTCAGAAAATAAATAAATATATATATATAAGAACAATAAAATAATAATCATCAATCCTTGGGTTTTAAGGTGACACCCAAGATCATCCATATCTGTTTCCGCTATTCTTAGGATGCCCTCTAGTCATACCACTCAAAATACCCATTGTATTAGGATAATTCCACCAAACTCCAACAGAATCGTTAATGAAAATTCTAGTGTTTGAACTTATGTGTTAATGTTTTACCATTTGCGTTTTGATAAATTATAATTACATCACATTTATTTAAAATTAATTTTTATAAAAAAATACATGTTTTAATATTTCAGATTCTTTAAATATTTTCTATTATTTCATGTGATAATTTTTAAAAAAAATTTAAAATTACTTTATTAATTTTAATCTTACAAAAAAAATTATATATTTTTTCTTAATTTTTTTATTTTTTTTAATTATTTGTTAATATTATAAATTTAAAATGCATATTTTATATCATGTGTTATTTTTAATTTTAAAGTTTAAATATTTTTAATTTATTTAATAATTTTTTGGGGTTTTATATAATATATATATATATATATATCGGAACATATATAAATAATATTTAATATACATATATATATACACATTTTTCATCATCTTCTTATTTTTTTACCACATGTGCAACTCCATGGATACTCAATCCTCTAGCATGAAAAGCTCCATGCACTTTGCATTCATCATCATCACCTATAAAATCAACTCCTCATTCAGCTCAAGATCATAATGTAGCGCCACTGCAAATCATAGCTCTATAGAAGTGTCTCCATGCACTATATCTACACGCACCAGTGTACCTTCTTCTATGGTAGAAACACACGACACCATCTTCGGTGACAACTATCCACAACAGTTCATCACCAAGCAGTATATTATTTTTTTCAACTTCATCTCCCCTTAAGTAATGTGCTAGCAACATTCATGGAAAATGCACCTTCATATCAGTGATACACTAGTTCGAAGACACCCAGGCTCCTCTAATTCTGCAAAGAGAACCTACTGTGAGGTAAAGTAAAAATACCATGAAGATCCCCTTCTACCTACTATGAGTATGTTTTTAAGTTACCCTGCATCTTATATCTACTATAATTTTGAGTTGGGTACCTACCATAAGTAGTTTGAGTATCTATCATGAGTATTGAGTACCTACTATGAATAGTTATTGTGAAGTATAAATGAACCTACCATGAAGAGGGACTTCAAGTTACCATGATGCACATAGAAACCTATCAGGAAGAGGTAGCTTATACCTACCATGAGTTCAATTTTTATACCTACCATGAAGATAATTTCTAATTTTATGCAAGTACAATCTTTCTAAGTTATCGGAAGTAATATTTGTTTTGGTGACCACGTGAATTTTTTCAAAAAATCAGTATACCTATCACATGATAAATTTTTCACATGGTTAGTATATTGACTGCATGTGATTGAATGATAAGTATACTGACTACAAGGCTTATGTTATAAACTCTTGAATGAAAAATATTATAGAAATAATAATTTTCATATTATTTATTTTATACTCAATTTTTATTCTTTTTGAATTATTGATTTATTGCAAGTTTATGGGAGTGATTTTAGTTGTGTTAATTATTTAAAATGTTAACATTTATTCTAAATATCATATTATATTTTGTTTTAATAAGTTTAATGTAGAAATTAAATTAAGTCAATATTATTATTAAATATACATAAATTATTAATACGTAATGATATGTTTCCTTATTTTAAATATTTATAAATGTTGTATGGTGGTGATTAGTTTAAGAAACTCTTGTACGAAGAGAAACAAAGATGATTATTGAATAACAGTTATTAAATAGAGAACAAGGCATGTGGTGTGAGGAACTCTTGATGAATTTTTTAATACTAGATTAATTTTTGAATACTCAACAACAAGAATGATTTTATTGATACTCGATAGAGTTCTTCTATGACTATTGTCCCATTACTATGATCATGAAGCAATTTCTATATTTAATTCATTATTACTAAAGTGATCAAAGATCATCGAACTGTATCATCTTCAACATCTTCTAATCTCTATTGGTTTAATTATTTTATGTTTTTCATAATTTTATTTTTCTTTAATATATTTTCAATTGTTTGTATTGGTTTATAGTTTTACCAATAAAAATCATGTCATTATTTGTTTATTCTACCACCCAAAAAATATTTTATGGGTTTTGAATCCCAAATAAAACTCAAGGTAAGACTCAGTTTTGACTCTTATAAAAATTTATGATTATTCCTTCAAGTATTGTAAAAGTAAGAGTATGTAAATAGGTAATCTCACCTTTAAAAATAAGTTATTCTTAGTGGCTACCGATCTTCTCACTGAGTAGAGAGTATTCAAGAGTGGACTATGATCTTGGTGATTTGAATCATTATAAAAATACTATGCCCATATTTTAATTTCTACAACACTAGATCTTGAACACTACACTACACTGTTGATTATTCAACTCTAATGACACATAATTTTATCAATGGAATTTACCTTCTTATAATTATGTCATAAAACACATACATAACATAGAGAACCAAATAAAAACATTATTCTCATAAATTAACAATGACACATTAGTCAGAAAGTAAACTAGTAAGAATGACAAATATTACAATGGGATAATAAATAGAAAAAAAAGATAAAAAGAATGAGAAAATTTGGATCTACTCGATCCATTAGAATAACCACACTCACGAACAAAGATGTAGAAATAAAACACAATTTTAATAATAAAAAATTCATTTTAAGATGAAAGTATATATATAACCTCAAGATAAAATATAAGTCTATGAATAATTAATGAAATAAGAGGTATTTATAGAAATTAAGGAACTTTTACCATTAGAATAGTAACCCTACCATTGGAATAATAATTTGACCAATAGGAATAGTAATACGGTCGTTAAAATAGTAACGAAACATATGAAAGTATAAATTAAATTTAGGTATCTTATAAATAAAAAGTTATATATTTATATCATGTTATTTGTAAATAAATGTTTTAAAAATGATAATTTAGGTGTTCGTATTTTTGTAAAACGTAAATGTTTTTTTAGAATATTATAGTTAATATAATGATTTAAAAGAAAATTTATTTTAATAAAATATATTTTTAAATTTATATTTTATTTTATTATAATTATATGATAATTTTTTGTGACCTTAATTAATTTTTCAAAGGGTAAAAAATCGATTATAATATTAAAATTGGTATTTTTCAAATAAATGATGATTTATTTAAAAATTAAATTTAACATATTTAGAAAATTATTTTCATAAAATGGATTCTATGTTATAAATATTCACATTAAAAAATGGTAAGGGTTATTTTTTGGAATTTTTCTAAAATAGTTGAATTTTTAGTGAATAGTGAAATATGATAATTTACAGTATTTAACATTATAAGATAAATACATGAATTTTTGAGTCATGTATGACATAATAACCCAATATTTAGAAATATAATAAACCATTTACTGTATTTAGTCATGGTAATCAACACTATTGATAGTATGGAGCCAAAATAATAAACTAATTAATATAATATTCAAAAACACCCGTCTCCTCCCCTATAAATATCATTCCTCGCCACCCCATCTCCTCACATAATATAGGCCTCATAACTTGTCAATATTTAGAAAAATTACCTTACCAAGCCTCTTACCCACATAAAAGGGCTACTAGTCTCAAGAAAATACAAATTCCAAGTTCCTTAAAGGATTCATCAAGGAGGTGATATTCAAGAGGTAACTTTCTCAGACTATCTCTTTTAATTTCAATTTTTTATCCTACCTTCTCCCCACCTCATTCATCCATAAAATCATAATAAATAAAATATCATGTATATAATATAATTTTATATTTATAATGTAATATATTATGTCCAACCCTTTTCGCATCTCCTCTTATTCAAATAAACGAAACTATTGTCCAAATTATGGCGGTTTACCATCTCCATGAATAATGAGTTTTTATTTTACATTATCGCCTTTAAGGTTGGTCATAAATCCATTATTATGGTTAAGTAATATTTTAATATTTATATTATAGCTTTTTTATATTCTATAACTAATATATATACAAAATATTAAATAAAACGAAACTAGTTCGTGATGATCAAAGAACCGCAAAAAATAAACTGAACAATTTTCATTAATGTTTTATCAAATTAATCATCCTCATACCAAAAAATGATATATGTGACCATTTAAACTTTTTTAAGTGTATTAATACCATATAATTTCACTTTTAGATATTTACTCCCATTTTACTAGAACTTCTATAATTATATACAAGTAAACCGACCACGAAACCATGAAAACAAACACTCCCAAAACAACAAAATCGAACATTATAACTCATAAAAATGGCCATAAATGAACTTCATAAAATTATAATAAATAAATAAAATTTATAACATGTTATTAATTAATTAGTTAATTAATCTAATTTTATTATCCAAGACATCAAGTGAAATTGCATAACGCATTTAGATATAATGTAAGGGATCTCTCCAAACCTCCATGTTTTCCCTTTATGTTACACTTTGTTTCTATTTGAATCAATTTATTCCATAATTATTCTTATATAATTCTACTATATTTAGTGTATATTTACCACACATATTTATGTATCTCAATTAATCTTTCTTTTAGGTGGAATTACATGTTTTATAAGGTTCTACTCTCAATTCCACTCGATAAGCAAACCCGATTAAAGAGAACTTATCTTTTTCTTATCCATTTTGAAGTACATTCCAAAACCTATTTTAAGACTCTAATATTTTTATAAAATCACTCAATTTATCATAAAAAACTATTTTAGTTAACTTCTAGTTTTATACAGAAAATTATGTTTTTTCTTCTTTAAAGACTCTTTAATTTTTTCCTTAAACCGCACTAAAGTAGCTCATTTATAAAGTTTCCTAAATATTATTTTTCATGTATTCAATTAAGTTGGAAATTATTAATCATGATATATTATTATTTTAACTTTAATATTGTCTATAAATGATTTAATCCCTTATTTCATGGATTCCATTGTTATACACCCTTTGGTTGTTCATTATGTCATGATTACAATACCCATTTCTTTTCATGGGTATCCCTTATGTTTATTTATTATATTTGATCCTTTGTGTGGAACACATATGCATAAACATGTTATGATGGGTGAACCCAGATAACACTCCAATGTATTGGGTAATGTTTAGTCTCATGAGACGTCGTGTATGGGATTAGAGAATAAACCCAATCCATTATGGCACTTTGTCCACCATGTGATATAGTCCTAGAAGTTAGCCTTGAATCATTTTTATGTCGTGTTATATATTGCTGCCACATTTCAATATTTCCATGATAATGTAATTCCATTTTATATATGTCATTCTCCCATGTGTTTATTCATGATCTTTACCTTTTATTTTGTCATGTTATTCCGTCTAAATCATGTGTTATGATTTATTCCCATTTTTATCACCTTACTAGGATTTTCAGATCATCCCTATTATTTATGTATTCTCTAGGTTATCCTATATTGTTATGGGAGCAAAAAGGGAGTTTGGATCTCAATATGGATATTAATAAAATGAATTTTTATTCTAGTTTCATGTTTTTAAATTATGTTTCTAGTCTTCCAAATAAACTAGACATTTCAGTACTTGGTTTGTATTTCATGGATAATTTTGCTTAAAATCATGTAATGATATCTATAAAAGGATTGGGTTTCTATAGTCTGTATCAAAGGATGTTCTCATTTTTAGGGGATAAAGACAAGAAAAATTTAGTAAGAGCCCTGTGGATAATTCTATCACCATGAATAACCTATTTTGAAACTGATTGAATCATAAGTCAGGATATACTTTTCATTTATAAGTTATTCCATCCAAGTTTATGGTTGAATTTTTATACTCTCATTAGATAAGTATTAAATACCCTAATTTTTTTATTTTTCTCTTTGTTTAGTTAATGGTGGGAAATAGGAGAACCCGTGATAACAACCAATGTGATAGGAAATGTGATGATTGCCCTAATGAAATTCCAAAACTGATGGGAATGGGATCCCAAAACTTCATGAGAGTACATTCTCAACTGGCTCAAGTTATTATTAATAAATTTAATCGTGTGAAACACCCACCTTATCCTAATAAATATCAAGTTCTGTTCAAATCCTTTATGTGAAAAAGTCCCCCTATATTTAGTGGAACTTATGATCCCCTCATCATGAAACAACATATTGACTTCATTGACAATATATTCTCTATAATTCAAAGCTCAAAAGTAGAAAAATTCTTATTGTTGGTCTATATTTTTTATGGGGAAGATGATCAGTGGTAGAAATTGATA
This sequence comes from Viscum album, assembly GCA_963277665.1. Lineage (NCBI taxonomy): Eukaryota > Viridiplantae > Streptophyta > Magnoliopsida > Santalales > Viscaceae > Viscum > Viscum album. The sequence continues at coordinate 1,817,573,438 of OY728150.1, forward strand.
AAAAACATAAAATCTAATGAGAATATTGATTCCATGGATTGTAAAGGATTCAAGAAAATATTTTTTCAATAAATATTTTCCTTGAAATATCTATATTAAGATGGATAGGGAGTTATTTAAACTAAGGAAAAGGGAATATGAATCTATTAGGGTGTACGAGGAAAACTTTACAAGGATTGCATGATATGCCTTTGAATTTTTCATGAACACTGAAAGTAAGGTGGATCACTTCTTTAGTGGATTAAAGTCGAGTCTATGAAAATCCTTGGAGATTCGAGACTTTGACAGCTATGAGGAGATTGTTTGATGTTCCCTAAAGGTTGAGGTGAAGATTGGGGACTCTCAGTGGACTCATGGGATCAATGACAGAAAGATGAAAATAGAGTTTAATATATTATGATAAATAGATAAATCCTATAAAGGAAATAAACCCCAACATCCTGCATGTAAAAAGTGTGTGAAGAAACATCCCATGAATAGTCTAAAGTGGTCCAAGAGATGCTTAAATGTATAAGATAGGTATATCATGATAATTTTTGATGAAGTATTTGAATAATCCCACTAATGTGGAAGCATAAAGGAAGTTTCAGATAAACACTTAGTATGTAGTGTAGTGTTTCAACTACAAGGAGCATGGGAATTATGCGAGCCAATTATCTAAGCCAAGGGTTGTCAGAGAAAATAAATAACGACAACCTACAAGGAATCAAGGAAGGTAATATGTTATCACTACTACTAAGGTGAAACCCAACAATGATGTAGTGACAGGTATGTTGGTCATTCATTAAAGAATAGGGAACTTACTATTTTATTCTGGTTCTATGCATTCTTTGATATCTATCAATTTTAGTAGAACTATTCAAACACCACCTCAAAATACGAAGGTTGAGTTATCTGTGAGAACATTGAATGGGGAAATTATTTTATCTAAAGTATATAACTTCTCCCCAGTTAATGTTTGTGGATTGAACTAACCATAAAATATTGTCTTAATTACTTTGGTTTAGTTTGATGTTATATTGGGCATATATTGGCTATATTTATATAAATCCAACATCAACTGCCGAGAAAGGGAGATCGCTCTTCACATCTCGAGGCATCCCCCAATTTTTTACAAGTGTAATAAGGAGGATGAATCTTCTTCAGAATCATAGTCCCAATTGTGGATATTATTGCCTTATGAGAAAACATATCCAACTAAAATTATTGAGATAAAGGATAAGATCATGCTTAAATTCATTCCCACTACGAGGGATTACCCTAATGTGTTCCCTAAAGAATTTTTTGGTCTTCCTCCTGACTGAGAGGTTAAGTTCTCAATTAAACTTATATCTGGTTCTCTCACTATAAGAAAAGCACCGAATAGCAGTGGTTTTTTTATTTGGTGCCAGTTTAAATCTTCACCACATGGTTCTACAATGGTTTCAAAAAACCACCACTAAAGCTGGTGTCGGAATCCAATATATAGTAGTTTCTCCCATTTAGTAGTGGTTTCTAGTAAGTGTCATAGAAAGTGTATTTAGTGGTGGGTTTTTTCATTTTAGTGGTGGTTTTTTGGCAAAAAAATAACAAGGAATAACTACCACAAAATATGACACACTATTATTTAGTGGCTATTTTAACCACCGTGAATAAAAATATGTCATAGTTAGTGGTGGTTTAAACCACCACTAAATTTTAAATTACAAAAAAATAGCTACGGATTCTGTAGCCCTAGAACTACCCTAAAAAAATAAATTCAGACTAGGTGTATCGCCTATCATAAGCACACAAAATCCCTATTAGAAGCACACAAAATCACACATAAATAACAAAAATATGTCATTAAAAACAAGTATATTAATTTACATCCAACCATAAATGGTTTCATATCTCTGTCACAAATGGTACATCAAGAAACCCTCTCATTCCATATTAGTCCAAGACATAAAAAATACCAATAACCACTTCTTAGTGAACTCTGCTTGTCACCCTCTTCATCTCTATATCTACTTCTGGATTCTGGTACCTTTAAGACAATTATATTGAAAATTAAATAGTGTTTTATATTTATATTTAAACTAGAAACCAATAAAAGTCTATGAACTAAAATATTTTGAAGTTGTGTGATTTACCTGCTCACCACCAGTCATCAATGCAATATCACCAGGGATAGATCTAGTCATCTTTTGATATAAATAAACTAATGCTTTATGCAAAGAGGATATCTTATCCCCTTGTTCCTGAATTTTGATTTCCATAGAAACAAACTCTCTCTTAGAATATCGGGGTAGGGAGTGACTACAAATAGAAGTAGATATAGTTGCAATCCATAATGTCCTGTCAAAGACCGCATATGGTAATGGTCCCAAACCCATCCCATGCACTCAACTAGGATGCTTCTTCCCAAGGACTTTACCAACTCAGTTATCCTGGGAGACTGAGTAAGACAGTGTGGGGTTGGAATCCCATAGTTCTTTAATTTTTACCTATAAATCAAATATCAATCATGTTTTTAGTAATATATATTAACATAGATAATAATAATAATAATTTATTATAATGAAAAATGAATTCATACCCCCCAACTTCTTTAGTAAACTCATTAACATAACTCCCGCTATATTTTTTATGAACATCCAACCATAGTTCTATTTGGGAAACTTGGTGCCCTAAATTCAATATCTGCATTAAATAAAGATAAATCAACAATTTAATATATATAACAGATAATATTTTCTTACAAATATATAAACTAATGAAAAGATTATTGAAGTCAATTGGCTTCTAGAAAAACTCTTTGACCCTACAGTGTGAGGGATGATTTTATTATCCCAACTCGATGCATTCTTCCATGAAACATCCTGAAATAAAGAAAATGTAATTTCATAGTAATGTATGCAATGTTATCTCCATGTCATATGCATGCATAAATGTAAAATGAGATTAATATAATAATATATATTTAAATAACATATGATTTTCATCATAATGGCTGTCAATAAAAACTTTCCATTTCTCTCAAGGTACCCCATTGGGTACCTTACCATATAGTTAATGGGTTCTCAACAAAGTATCATTGAATTTGTTCCATAATCTCCATTGAAAAATATTTTTATTTCTTGCCCAAATTTTTCAATGTCCACTTTCTTGCAATAACATCAACAATGGTGATGTAAAAAAACATCTGTACAAAGAGATTCATTTTGAAAATATTAGAATTTAATAACATAATTACATTAAATTACACCATAATGTATTAAAATTACCTTTATCTATGAATAAAAAACTTCATTTTTCCAAGATGAAGGAATATGCCGCCAATCATCATATGTAAGCTGAAGGGTAAATAGCTTCACCATTAGCTGACATTGAATTTGGCCAAATAATTATGCAGTGTCATCCATATGGACCCCATAATCGTCAAATAGGATAACTATCTTTAGTCTGTTTGGATTCCAGTGATATGAACTTTTCATATTTATCCTCGTAGTAGCATTTTTTCCATATTTTATGAAAAAAAAATTATTAGTATAAAAAAATGCATTAACTATATTCATATTAAAATTTGTACATATAACAGCCACCCTCTAACATCCCCACAAAGAACCAGGAGTGGCAGCCTACTACCTCATTATCAAGGCTACTGAATGGGGAGGTGTTGGAAGAGCTATTGATGGGATGTTGATAGAGGGTGTGAGAGATGGTGTAGGGGGAAAGCGGATGGTGTCTTAGATTCTATAGGGAGAGAGACATATGGATCCTCATCTATAGGTATGGTCAAGGTAACGTCGACTAAGGGTTGAATAGTATCAGTATAACGCTTCCTCCTTTGAATTCCTGTAATTTAATTAAATAAAATTAACTTCGGAACAAATATTTCCAAAAATTCATGCCAAAAAATAGAAATGATAACAGATACATAGTACTGACAAAAAAAATATACATAAATTTGATAATGAATGATTCTACAAATGACATAAGTGGTTGATAAATTAATGTATTACTGCACATGAAATAATTTTTTCCTTCAATCATGTCATTTTTCTAATCCATCATTACTTAATCTACTTCATCCACCCTTTTAAGACTAATATTTTCAATATCATTATGGACAAATAAGTTCTCTTATTTCTATTTATGGGATTCAATGCCAGAGATCAAATATTTCACTTCATCACCCATATCATACAGGTCTCTTTTTTTTATGTGAGAAACTACACTCCACCCTACATCCAAGACATCTTCCACATAATATAACATTTTTTCTTGTCATGATAATATATAAGGATCATGTAATTCACAGTCACCAACATCCATCAAGTACGATAATTTCACATAAGTAAATTTCAGGGAATATATTTTAACACCCCTAATAATATCAACCCAATTTCATTTGAATAAAATAACTAATAAATGATTTTGGTAGTTTAATTTGATAATATTAGAAACTTTCCATAGTATCCCACTTCGCAAAATTTAAATATACCATCATTATTTGTTTTCAAACCCTCTTCCTGATTGACGATATGAAATTTAAAGCCATTCACATTATAATCATCAAACATTCTAGCCTGTTTCAGAGGACCTCGAGCAAGAAAATTCTAATCTTTTTACAACTCATCTCGAGTATCGGTATTCATGATCGATAAAAAATAATATACATTATTATATTTACAAAATATATATGTCAACCTAATATCTGTATTGATTACAATATTTATGAACTTACACATTGTACAAACCATTCTACAAGCTCTTTATTAAAATATTTTGTTATATGTTTCTCATTTTGTGTTTTTCCTCTCATTTATCTCTTTGTTTGTATCTTCAACTCTTTAATAAATGGATCTGCATTTTCACTATTCATCAACACATAGCTATGTACCTATAATAATTCTATTTCTGTCAGTGTAATATTTGAGCTCCTCCCAGTTGATCGGCCAATATCAAGAAAGTTTTTTGATTTACCATGTAGTTGAGATTGAGACGATGTTTTTTCAACATGTACAACTTGATTTAATATTGTCTCAATATCATCCAATTATCTAGAACAAAAGTTAATAAACTCCTCTACCAAATAGCTTTCAGAAATAGAGCATTTAGGTTGAGATTTAGTTTTAATGTATGACTTCAAATTCCCAAGATATCTATGAAATAAAATAAAAAAAACATAATTGTGTATTTAATGAAGTGACAATAATTGTTTAATTAAATTAAAAACATATAAATGAAGTACCTCTCAATTGAATTCATCCATCAATAATGTACGGGTCCTCCTAATTTAGCTTCCTCAACCAAATGCACAGTTAAATACATCATGATAGTAAAAAAAAAATGGAGAAAAGATCATCTCTATTGCACAAAGTGTCAATAAAAATCTATCCTGAAGGTTTTCAATCTCAAATGGTTGTAGTGTTTTCTCACATAGTTGTCTAAAGAATGTGAAAATTTTGAGTACAACAGCAGTAACCTTTTCAGATAATAATGTACATAATTCTAATGGTAGTAACTTCTATAACAAAATATATGAATTGTGACTTTTCAATCCGTGTAACCTATAATGATTTAAGACACATTGAGATGTTACTTGAATAACCATCAGATACCTCCACATGTTTTAAAATTCTAATGAATGTATCTTTATCCCCATTTTTCATTGAAATTTTTTCCAGAGTATACTTTCCATTTTCATTTGGCCAGAGATCACACTTTCTATTCATTTATTATAAGTCTTTTCAATCATTTAGATGATCCTTCTATTTTCCATTCTCATTAAGAAATGTGAAGATCAAATTGTCATAAATATTCTTCTCAATATACATCACATTAAGATTATGCTGCAACACATTAAATTCCCAAAACATAATTTTTAAGAATATGTTTTTTTCTTCCATTGTTGTATTCTAATTTCACTTGAGGATGCACTTGGAACTCATTTCCCATTATAATTCAAATGATACACCTTCCTAAATTCTGTTTTGACATTTTCAAGTTGTTATAATATTTCAAAACCTATTAAAAACTTTAGAGGTGGTCTACGATTAATAAAACCATTGAATTTTGACTTGTTCAACCAAAATCTATGAGATGCATCAACAAATATTTGATGACACAAGAAGCACCATTTTCTACCATGATATAGTCGTTTTGGATGAAAATCAATGTTGCAAATAGGAAAATCCAAACTTTTTTAAGTGTTCCAACTAGCTAAATTCTCAAGTCTATGGAAGTCACTAATTGTCCACATTAGAGCAGCTTACATTTTGAACATTGTTCTAGAAGATGAATCATATTTCTCAACACTGTTTCTCCATAACTCTTGTAATTCTTCAATTAGAGGCTATAAGTATACATCAATATCATTTCTGGGAATTTTTTCCAGGAATAATGATAAAATTGATAAAATACATTTGTTGCATACACATCCACAGAGGCAGATTGTATGGTATCAAAAAAATTGTCCAAATGATATAACTTGTGCTCAAAGTCCCAAATGGATTGAATCCATCGACAGCCAGTCCCAATCAATCATTACTAGGATCATATGATAAATCAAGATGTAATTAATCAAATGACTTCCACGATTTTGAATCTATTGGATGTTTCATTAACCCATCATTGTTATTATTTATATAATTTCACTTCACGTGTTCGGTGGTTTTTGGTGATATGAATAATATTTTTAGTCTTAGATTTAAAAGTAAAGTAATGTAAAACCTTTTTGGGTGTGTTTCCTTTCTTCTTATTCATATTAGTATATTGATTTAGAATTCAAACATCACCCATTTCTATCCATATAGAAGAAAAACATTTTTTTCAATCATGTCTGCTTGAATCTTATCCCCAATAAAGTATATAATCATTGAGGCACACATGTATTTTTTTCTAATTCAGATTAATCTTGTTAAAAACTTTTTTCATATCATAAAAATATTTAGGGATATTTTTTTTATTAAATGAATGACACAAAAATTCCAATATCATGGACATCACTTTATTTTTAATTACATATAGGCATTTAATATGGTAAAACTTTAGCAGAAAATAAAGTTTTTAATATTTCAACCATCTACTATATAACTCTTGATTTCCATCATCAACTAAACAATGAAACACATATTTCTTCTCAGTGGAGTTTTATCTTCCATTAGTCTCCACAAAATCAAGAGGATGGTCTAATGATATGTTACAATCTTGATCTAGTTGTCCTATAGTCTCAAAAACATCACTTTTCAAGATTTTATTTGCAGCACCCTCAATTGGTTGTTTTGATAAGTTTTTATGTTGATGTTGGTGTCTTGTAATTCTGAATGAATCTTTTATAAGGTTTTTCATTTCATTTCCCATTTTTGACAAAGTAGGGAGCTCATTCTATCAATTAACATTAGTGCTCAAACTTTTTGTAAAGTTTTATTCTCCATGCTAAATCCAACACAAATATTGAGTAGGGAATATATAAAGTGTTCATAAATATCATCTCTCTTCAAAAATATTTTAAATTTACATTTAGGACATGAACATATTATTCTCCCTTCAATGGATCGATTAGAAATTTAAAAATCTAAAAACTCCTCCAAACCCTTAGCATAACTAGTTGTGTTCATCGGTAATGTGATCCAACTTTTATCCATATAACAATGTGCCTAAACTTTATTAAAAAAAATTAAAGCACATAAGTTTTACTAAGTAGTAAAAGAGATAAATTTAAATGAAAAAAATTCAACCCAAGTAGTTATAATAAGAGCCATATAAGTATTAAAAAATTAAAAGTAAAAAAAAGTAAATCAATCATTGATATTATTATGCAAAATATAAGCAAAATAAAAATCATAAATTAATTAATTTAAAACATGAATCATGTGAGAAACACCCTAGGGTCACTAAGTCTAGGTGAACATAGTAATTCTCTATCACTATAGCAGTGGATTTAGAGTTCTAATACATATCTAGCTAGAGGGGGTGTCATATAATGCTTAACTAGAATTAATAGTAGTGATCTAAGAGATTCTATTTATGTATGTCACATTCTATTTTTCCTTATTTACATATGGTACATATTAAACCAACTAGAGTGGTTTTAAAATTACCTAATAGATCCAATAAATTCCAAGTAAGAGTATTTGAAGATGTTTTATTTGGAGTGAATAATTTGATCTTCCATGTTGATTTTTATGTTTTAATAATAGAGGAGGATAGGACTTATGCTTAGTCACCTATCATCTTGATTAAACCTTTCATATAAATATAAAATTCATTCATAAATATCTATGAAGGTACTATAATAATGGAGTTTGGTTAAAAAAATTCACTTTAATATTTTTAATTCCATCATGTACCCATAATAAGAGAACTCAATTTTTTTACACTGTCACATTCTAATGAGTATAATCCATGTAAAGAAAGTTTTTTGATATTGTAGAATAATATATATGAGGAAAGGGATCATCACGGGGATGATATCTCGGAGCACGGCACTGCAATATCCGTCGCGTAGGAACAGACGATGATGGGAATGGAGGCGGTGCAGGAGAGATTGCACCGAAGGGGAACCGTCGCACTGGGAGTAGTGACTATTGGGGAGTGCAACTATAGAAGTCTATTTCAGGGGGAATAATCCCATAGGTAGTTTTCACCGCATGAGGGAAAAAAAGTCGTCGTCAAGTGCAACAAGGAGGGAGGCGGGGATGGGAAACCGCAAAAGGAAGCCAGAGAGGGATGTGTAGGTGGCACCCAGAAGATGGTGGGGTGGGGGGAACTCGGAATATGGAAAGGGGAGGTGCTCATTTTCATGCACAAAATTATGTATGATTCATACATAACATAATCCACACATAGATAACCCATGATACATTAAGCATTGACCTATTGATTGGGGGATATATAATCATAGGTCCAATCCATTCATCATAATACATAAAATATATATGTGTTTCACATGAATATAAAAAAATTCATAAATCCATCAAAAATAAAAAAATGATAAACCATGGAGATAAAACGAGTATCAAATGAAATAAAGTAAAACATTAGGTAAATACACATCAATCATGATAATGAATCATATAGTATTTAAAACATATTTAAAAAAGGGTATATATTTCTTTCAATAATTTCCCTAGTCAATCAAATTCATGGGTATCTAGGTGACCATGCTTTAATTATAAAAATGAAGTAAAGAAATTCAAATATGAAAGGCATTGGAATAAAGGTTATTCTTATTTTTATTTGATGATAAGGAAAGACAAAATCATTGATGGATCATTTATTTTATAGATATTTCATTTCTACCACACTGCATGTACATTTGATCTAGGATAAAGATATTATAGATTATTTTGACATTATAACCATTTATTATACATATATTATTCAATGGACTAAATCATAAGGAATTGAAAAGATGTAAAAATATAAAATAATATTATCATAGATAAAAAATCTTTAATAGGAATCTAGAAAATCAAAGAAATATTATGAAATTGATTCATTAGTTTTTAAGTAATATTGAAGTAAATAAAATTCCATTTTCAAGGAAGGACTTGAATATAAAATTTTCATTAAAATAATTATATTTCATAATATAAATGGATATATCAAATAATATAAAAAATAAATTAAAAATGAATCTTGATAAGAACATAGAGGAAACAAAAGAGAGATTACGAAAAGAGAATTCATAAAAAAAATGAATTGTTTATAAAAATAGAAAATGAGTAACATTAAATAGTTATTTTCAAAAAGGGATTAAAGGATTTTAAATGACCATTTTAACAATACAACTTCTCCACAACGGAATCTTCAAAATAAATAAATTGTATATATAAGAATCTTGGGGTATAAGGCAAGAAAAATGTAAAGTTTTCCTTTATAAACTTCATAAGGTTTGAATTAATGGATGAGTAATAAGGAAATAATAAATACATTAGTATCTCATGAAATGTAAGGGTAATGAATCCAAAATAATATAAAGTAATTATATTATAAATATTTTAAGAGTTCGAAAGAGAGATAAAGAATATATCATCAAGAACTAGAAAGATTTGGAAGACATCCTACAAACCATATAGGGTATGAACATTGAATATTTATAAGAGGAAAGAAGATAATAAACACCTTAAAATTAAATGTAAGAAACTAAGTTATTGTTATAATATTTTGAGTATATTATATATAAGATAATATGGACCTTAAATAAACAATGTATGAAATAAAAATATTCCTATTTCTAATATCATGGAAAAATCATCTAAATATGCACCAATGTTCATATGTATGGGGTTAGTAATCATACCCAGAAGTAAATACAACCAAAACATTAACACACATGCCACTAGGAATAGAACCTCTTAACCCAAAGTTAAAAATATAAATAAAACTATAGAGATAAAATCCAAAACAACATATGAATTTATTTCAATTAAATATAAACATCATAAATAATTTATCCATTTCATAAACTTGGAATATCGATTCCGCATCCACAAACACCAAAAAAATGCATAAATCCAACTAAGATCATTTCTAACACATGATAAGAATCCAATCCTACTAGTCAATTCATCAAAAGAACATGAATCCAAGATTACCTTATCTAGAATAGACCCATGCTTGAGCCCAAACATTATATAAAATCAAAAATATATAATGAAAGTGTGAATTACCTTAAACTAGGGAGTAATAGTTTGATCGAGTAGGGCATGAAGGTGTAAACGGAGAAGGGGTTGGTGGTGAGGGGGATAAGGGGTCCGGAGGTGAGGGGATAGGGTTCTATGGGGTTGGGGGCTAGTGGAAAGGGGCTAGGGTTTGATGGGGTCGAGGGATGGTGGTGAGGGGATAGGGTTCGACAAGGTCATAGCCCGGTAGCAAGGGGTTTGATGAGGTCAAGGAAAGATGGGTTGGGGGTGTCAGGCTTGGGGGAGAATCTTTTTTTGTAAAAAAAGAGTTTTAGCGTCGGTTTTTTAAAACCCACATCTATATTTTGAACTTTTTTTAGTAGTGGTTTAAGAAACCATTGCTAATTACTGAATTTGGTGTATTGCCTACCTATATCAATGACTCCTTATAGTATGGCTACCATTGAGTTGGAGGAACTGAATAAGTAGTTACAAGAGAATCTGGACAAGGGTTTTATATGCTAGAGTGATTCAATGTGGGGTGCTCAATCCCTCTTTATCAAGAAGTAGTATGGATCAAAGAGCCTCTATATTGATTATCATGAGCTCAAAAAATCATGATAAAGAATTGGTATCCCCTACCATGGATAAATTACTTGTCTGATAAACTATGTGGGGAAAACTATCTCCCTGGTGTGGACCTTCGGTCGAGATATAAGAAATTAAAGGTGAGGAAGGAATATGTTCCCAAGACTGCATTTCAAATGAGGTATGAACACTATGAGGTCATAGCGACACCCTTCGGAATCACTAATGCTCTATCAATTTTCCTGGGATTAATGAATATATTATTTAGATATTACCTCAATACATTTTTGGTATTCTTTATAGATGATATTTTGATATACTTAAAGAGTAGGGAGGAACAGGAGGATCATTTGAACAATATGATAAAGATATTACAGAGGGAGAAATTATATTTAAAGTATAGTAAATGTGAGTTATGGATGGATGAATTATCATTATTAGGTCATGTTATCACCAGCAAAGGAATATCTATAGACCCTTCTAAAACAAAAGTAATTGAGGAGTGGCCCATATCAGTGTCTGTAATGGATATTTGTAGTTTCATTAGTCTAGATGGGTATTACTGACAAATTGTGAGGAAATTTTCATGATTTTCAAACCCACTAACCATGTTAACTTGGGAGGGATTAAATTTTTTATGGACCAGTGAATGTGAAGACTGCTTCAAAGAGTTGAAAATGAGGCTTATAACTCCACCAGTGCTTACACTACCCACAAGTGGGGAACTATTTATGGTATATAGTGATGAATCAAGGAAAGGAATAAGTTGTTTACTAATAAAAATGATAAAGTAAAAGCCTATTAATCATGATAGCTGAAATTTCAAGATAAAAACTATCACACGCATGATTTGTAGTTGGTAGTTGTGATCTTCGCGTTGAAAATCTTGAGAAATTGCCAATATTGGGAGAAGTGTAATATATATACTAATCACAAGATCCTCAAATATATATTCACATAAAAGGAGATTAATATGCATCAGTGAATATGGTTAGAGATTATAATGGATTACGACTGCCCAATTCACTATCATCTTGGTAAAGAAAATAAAGTGGTAGATGCTCTATTTATAAAGAATTATATAACTTTATCAATTATGAGAATTGAGAAGGATCCAATATTATTAGACTTGTAAAGGATGGACATGGGAACTGGAGTAAGTGATGAAGGATAAATACCATCACTTTTTTCACCTTAGTTTGTAAAAAAAGGGTGAAATTTATAAGGGGGGAGAATGTAACGACCCATAATTTTATCAATGGGATTTCCCTTCTTATAACTATGTCATAAAATGCATACATCACATAGAGAACCCAATAAAAAATTATTCTCATAAATGAATAATGATACATTATCCAAAAAAATAAACTAATAATAATTCCAAATATTATATTGGGATAATAAATAGAAAATAAGATAATAATAATGGGAAAATTTGGATCTGCTTGATCCACTAGAATAAATGCACTCATGAACAAAGCTGTAGAAATAAAACAAAATGTTAAAAATAAAATATTCATTTTGAATAATAAATTATATATATAACCTTAAGAGAAAATATAAGTGAATGAATAATGAATTAAATAATAATTATTTATAGAAATTAAGGAACTTATACCGTTGGAATAGTAACATGACAATTGGAATAGTAATATGACCATTAGAAATAGTAATCTAGCCGTTAGAATAGTAACCTCACCTATGAAAGTATAAAATAAAATTTAGGTATCTTATAAATAAAAACATGATATATTTATATCATGTTATAAGTAAATAAATGTCTTAAAAGTGATAAATTAGGTGTTGGTATTTTTGGAAAACATAAATGTTTATTTACAACATTATAATTAATATAATGATCTAAAAAAATTATTTTCATAAAATAGATTCATAAATTAATATTATTTTTTATTATAATTATAATATAATTTTATGTGACCTTAATTAATTTTTCAAATTGTCAAAGAATCGATTATAATATTAAAATTGGTATTTTTCGAATAAATGATGATTTTATTTAAAAATTAAATTTCTCATATTTTGAACTTTATTTTCATAAAATGGATTCTTTTTTTAAAATATACACATCTAAAAATGGTTAGGGTTAATTTTTTATATTTTTCTAAAATAGTTGATTTTTTTGTGAATAGTGAAATACAATAATTTATTGTATTTAACATTTTAGTCTAAATACATGAATTTTTGAGTCATGGGTGATGTAAGTAAAAATTGTTTAGAAATATACTAAAAACTTTACTATATTTATTCATGGTTATTAACCCTATTTTTTGTCTTGATCCAAAATAATAAACCAATGAATATAATAATCCATACCACCCCTCTCATCTACTATAAATATCACCCTTCACCACCCCTTTTACTCACAAATTTTAAGCCTTGTATCTTATCAATATTCTTCCCAATTACATTACTAATAATCTTACACACATCCAAGATATTTTGGTCCCAATAAAAGACCAATTCTAACTTCCTTAAGGGGTCCTTCAAGGACGTCATTTTCAAAAGGTATCTTTCTCAAACCATCTCTTTTAATTTCATTTCTTTTTTAATACTTTATCCTTAACTCATTAATAAATAAAAGAATAATAACTCCAAAATAATATATACACTATAATTTTATATTTATAATGGAATATATTCTATCCACACCTTTTCTCATCTCCTCTTATTCAAATAAACGAAAATGTTGTCCAAACTATGGTGGTTTACTGTCTCTGTGCATAATGAGTACTTTTTTCCATTACCACATTCAAAGTTGGTAGAAAAATAATTATTATGGTTAAATAATATTTTAATATGTGTATTATAACATTTTTCATGTTCATTAACAAATATATATACATAATATTAAATAAAACAACACTAGTTTGTGATTGTTAAAAACTGCCAAAAATAAACCAAATAATTGTCAATAACATTTTATCAAATGAATCATCACAATACTAGAAAAAAGAGTGATATATGGGACCATTTAAACTTATATAAGTGAATTAATACCATATAATTTTACTTTTGTATAGTTATTCCCATTTTAAAATAACTTCCATAATTTTATACAAGTAAACTGGCCATGAAACCAAGAAAACAAACACTCCTAGAATAACAAAATTGAATATTATAACTCATCAAAATAGCCATAAATTAACTTCATAAAATTATAATAAACCAAATACATGTATAATAGGTTCTTAATTAAGTAACTAATGAATATAATTTGATTATACAGGATATTAATTGCAAGTGCAGAACATATTCAGACGTAAGGAAAGGGATCTCTCTGAACCTCTATTTTTTCCTTTGGGTTACACTTTATTTCTATTTTATCCAATTTACCCCTAAATTATTATTATATAATTATCCTATGTTCTATGAATATGTACCAAAAATATTTATTTATCTTAATTCATCTTTATTTTAAAGGGAATTACATGTTTTATAAGATTCCCTTCTCAATTCCCCTTGATAAGAAAACCTGATTAAAGGGAACTTATCTTCTTCTTACCCATTTTCAAGTAAACTACATAATATATTTTAATCCTATGATATTTTTATAAAATCTCTCAATTTATCATGAAAAAATATTTTAGTTTATTTATTGATTTGTACAAACAATTATTCATTTATCCTCTTTAAATACTCTAATCTTTTCCATTAAACCGCACTAAAGTGGCTCATTTGTAAAGTTTTATAAATATTATTTTTCATGTATTAAATTCAGATGAAAATCACTAATAATGATCTATTATTATTTTTAATTTATTATTTTCTAGAAATTACTTAATCTTATTTTCATGGATACCATTTTTATACTGCCTTTGGTTATGCCTTATAACATGATTATGATACCCATTTCTTTTCATGGATAACCCTTGTGTTTATTCCTTATGTTTGATTATTTATGTGGAAAAGATATGATTAAACATGTTATTATGGTTTCACATAGGTAGTTCTCCAATTAATTTGGTAATTTTTAGTCTCATGAGACATCAAGTATGGGATTAGGAAGTAAACATAATCCATTTGGGGGATTTTTCCACCATGTGATATAGTCTTGGAAGTTAGCCTTGATCATGTTTATGTTAGGTTATATGTTACTACCACATTACAATATTGAAATAATCATATCATTACATGTTATATATGTTATGTTTCCATATGTTTATTCATGATCCATACCTTTTATGTTATCATGTTATGGCTTTTAACTCTTGTGTTATGGTTTATTCTCATATTTATTCCCTTACTAGTATTTTTAGCTCATCCCTTTTTTTATGTATTCCCAAAGTTATCCTATGCTGTAACACCCCGAGCTTCCACGATACGCTTCTCATTCAATAATGCAATAGCTTGCATTGTACGCAACTTCGAGTTCTAAAACACCGCGACTAATCAAAGTAGCTGTTATGAATAGTAATAACCACTTTTTAAAATTATAGAAATTTTATATTTCAAAATGGACTTCATTTTTGTATTCGTAATATCGAAATTATCCTAAGTTGAATTTTTTGTAACTTTCTCAGAACTTCCGATTTTTTTATGAATAGTGAAAAATACTTAAAACAACTTTTTTAATCAAAATAATTTATTGTGATAAATTATACTATTTAGTGGTTTTAAAGTATAATTAGAATATATTTTTACCATTTTATCCAATGGTGGTCATTAGAATTAATTTAACATTGAAATTGGACATAAACAATTGCCAATCTTTTGATATAAATTGTTTCTTAAAACACGCTATTTGTTGTGACAGTGGGAATTAATTATAAAATTAATTAATGAAACTTATATGTTTGGAATTTTGTAAAATAGACATCATTTTTGAATTCAGAATATCAATTATAGCTTAGGGTGAAATTTTGGCTTTGTTCTGAAAAACTTCAATTTTTGATGAATAGTGAAACCACTAAGTGGTAGTTAAATAACTGATTTTTCATTTAAATGAAATATTACCACTTCTGTGATTTGATTTTCAAAAATCAGACATACATGGTTTTCATTAAGAAGTAAAATGTGGTTCAATGAGATTAAAATAAATTTTTGGTGAATAGTAACTTTTAAGTTCTTAATCGCGATTAGAGGTAATTAGTGTAGTTTAAGGTACAAATAATGTTTTAATAATATGAGATGAGCATGAAACTTGTCCTACTCCTATTGGATGAGTCATTTACGACCAAGACAACCCATGGGTTAACTTGGGGACCCCATGGAGCCACTTTATTTGGAAAATGACATTAATATATATTTATTTAATGTTAAAATTAAATTGACACAAACATGAGTTGTTTTACTAAAACAGTTTTTAAGTGGGGTTACAAAAGTCCAAATTTTGACTATAAATATTCATTAGAAATCTAAAAAGATTTCCTACATAATGGTATTTTTTTTATAATTTTTATACATTAAATAAATTAAATTATTTATGACATCATTATGATGCGGCGATGACCTCATTATTTAACGATTTAAATAAAATGAGAAGATAATGCAAAATCCAAGGCTTAAACTTGTCCAAAGCCTATTGGATGAAGATATTTCGAACCCTTATCACCTTGGACACGAATTATATAAGTGTGGGACCTTTAGAATCCGAAAAGCATTGTGTAATAATGTAACATTTCAATCTTTCCAAAAGAGCCCCTCCTCTCCACTTATAAAATGCCCCCACCTATCCCACCTTATTGACACCTTCAAGCCATTTGGCTCGGCCAACCTCTGCCCAAATACTCTCCCAACATCCCCCTATTACTCCTATAAGCCTCACTTTGGGCAGAACTCTTCCCAAGGAAGCCTTTGGCTCAAATCAAAAAGAGTTACCCGATTTTGAGGTATTGTCTTCTCTAATGTTGTTTTGTTTTATTTTTCTTCTCCAACCACCTAAACTCTTTTTATTCATTTCTTTTGTAACAACACCAGTATATTCAATATACTAGGATGTTTTTATAAGAAGTATTTTAGCTACACTTACACACACCTACATCTAATATTTAAAGAACATACGGTTTCTGTGGATGGCCAATTTCTGCCTCACGAAACGATGATTGTTCAACTCTCATATAACACCTTCAAAGGTGGCCATTAAGATGTCACTATATTTATATATGATATATAATATGTTTATGTTTTAATTATTCTTCTGTATTTCTCATTTATGGCATACTTTATGATTTCCATTATGGGTAAACGCGATAATTTCATTTTAGGAAGTGCGGACTACCACCCCCTCAAAGTGATTTGAATCGTTAATACCATATGTGGGATGTATAAAGGATGGAGTAAATGGTATTATATGATATATTATACTGGAATTATATTGTACATTTATATAATTATGATTTCATTCCATTAAATACGAAATATAAATGAAAGTAGCGGTCATGCGTACGTACGGCTTACCGTCTCCATGAACGGTGCATTTCATTTCTTACCTCCAAATGTTACGTAATATTATGAATGAATGTATATACTGGATATATATGATATATATGAAATATAAATCATGAATATAATTCTGGAGATAATGGATATTCTACCACATAAACAACTTGTAATTATAAGAAGTTTATTGTTGACTCAAGTACCAAAAATCGACAAAACGGCCATTATTAACTTAAATAATTACATAATGTTCATAACATGGTAATAAGTGATATAAAAGTAATAATTAACATAAAAAAGGTTCTTAAGTAAATAGAAATTAACTCTAGTTTATTATTCAGGAGGTTAAAGAACGGTCGAGTCAGGACAAGACGCAAGGTAAGGGAATTTCTTAACCCAATTTCCATTCTTTGGGTTAATCTCCTACTTTCAAATTATGTCATGATATTATTATGTCCTATTTTTTATTTTTACATTATTTATGTGCACCTATATTGAATACACATAACAGATATATTTTATTTTAAAAATGATCTTTTTAAGGACTTCGTCTCAATCTCCTTTCATTGAGGCATATTTGGTTTTATACACAACTTTCTTTTATACGGTGTATAAACCCCTTTGACTTTTACGTTTATTCAAAAGGAATCTTTTTTATACGAAGCGTTTTACTAAACGAAAAAAAGGGAATGTTTTTCTTTCCGTACTTATGCGGAGACAACGACTTCTCCGCCGCCGTGACCACTATTTGAGTTTCGGCTTCCTCTACAAGCCATACCCTTTTTTTAAGAATAAATACCATGTTATACTTTTCTTTTATTTTGGTATTGAAAATGGTTTTGAAAGCGTTTTTATTATATCAATGTGTTGTATTTATATCTTGTGATTGAAATGTGGAAATTTTATGTTTCCTTTATGCATGTTTTATGTGATACGGTTATGTTATGGTTTATGAGATGTTTAAACCTGTTCATATGAGGAATGTATTGGACTTAATAAGTGACGGGTGGAGCCCGCTATATCTCCTCGATGCATCGGTAGGTCTCATGAGACAACTAGACGTGGAATTGGCCGAGGCCCTTTCCCAATTTGATTTATGGTTTTGGCCGAGGCCTTAATCATTTTATACGTCTTGGCCGAGGCCTTGACAAAATGTTTCAGAATGTCCGGCATTATACATTCCCTCGTTATGAAAGTGGTTATTGATATTTCATGTGATTATTCGACCAGTAGAATATCCATGTGAAGAAGTGAATGGCATTATCTCATTTTACTTTTGCTATATTATGTTGACGTTCAAGTTTAAAAGGCTTTTGTTTTAGTTATACATTGCCTTAAATTTTTATGTTTATTTATGAAAGCTTCCGCAATATTGTTATCCTTACTGAGCATCTGAGCTCACCCCTTTCAATGTTTTAATATTTTCCAGGATGTGAAGAAGTATTTTATGAATGACCTACAAGGATTGTGAGAAGAGGATATGAGTGTGGACTATGGAGACTTTTTTTATTGTAGTTTTTCACTTTATGATGTAATGTAACGTTTACGAATGTATCTAGTGTTTCCAAGGCTACTAAACTAATCGGTCTTTCGAGACTTGATCTTTTGTGATCATTCCAATGTTACGAAGTAATGCACCGACTCTGGGTAGCTGGGGTCGGGGCGTTACATATGTGGTTATAGGAGCTCAAATGGTGTTAAGAGTTCAATATTTATATTAATAAAATGAATTTTTATTTTAGTTTCATGTTTTCAAATTATGTACCTAGTCTTCCAAAGACAAAATAATTTTCGATCCTCGGATTGTATGTCATGGATAATTATGTTAAAATCATGTAATAATATTTGTAAAATGAATAGTTATATATATCAATAATAAAAAATTGTTTTATAATTTGTCTTAGTTTTTTTAAAAGACTATTCACCCCCCCATCCAGTATTTTTTTCCATCAATCATGATCCAACAGAAACCCTAAACCAAATCACCCAATATCAGGGGCTAATGAAGAAGGGGGAGGGGAAGTAAGTAAAAGAAAGAGATAAATAATAAGTGCAAGAGACTCACCTAAAATTTTTGGATAATACCACCAAAGTCCCACCCCAAAACATGGGGTTCAAATAGAGGAAGGGGGAGGTAAGACCTATAATTAGTGAACATGATGGAGTGGAGAAGGGGGGGTTGGGGATTAAAAACAAAGGGGTAGAATCTAAAATTTAATATTTTTAATAAAATTATATAGTAAAAAATGGTTTTTAAAACCATGAGGTTGGCACTGACCAAGCACACCACCACCATACAGTTTGGCCGCATGATTTTTCAAACCATACACTAGCTAGGAAAATCCTACTACAACTTGAAATGAATTTTTTCATGGTTTTTCTAAAACTATACGCAAATCATATGAAATTATCCAAGGAAAAACCACCTCACATGGTTTCCCAACACAGTATCCCTTAACCATGAAGTAACTGTGTGCTAGGTAAAAACAATTTATGAAATTTCTAAGTTCCATCCAAAGCTCCTAAGATTCACATGAGCACCAAAAATGTAACACCCTGATGTTTTCATGAAATATTTTTTTTAAATAATTTTAAGTCATTATTAGCCTTCATTTCATGCAATTGTGAGTTTAAATGAACTGTGAGATTCCCTTAATATAAAATGACCATTATAACCTAGTCGTTAGGTTAGCGAGAATAAATATAACTTATAAAAATGTATAAGAAATATAAATCAATTATATATTTGTATATTTGTTATATGAATTACTATTAGTAAATGAAATTAATAAAATAAATGTTATATACTTAATTTTTTCATATTCATCCAATAGATATTTCTTTCATAGGGTATAAATAAACCCAACTTTATGTATAAAAACCTATATTTTTCAAAAGGGTAATTTTTCTCCTTTTAATAGAGAACCCATTTTAAATTAATATTTTTACACAATGATAAATTTTAAATGAAAAAATAAACATGTTATTTGGAAGAGGGATATAAAAATTTACTTTGGATTAATTTTTAATATTTTTCTAATAACTTTCAAATTTTGATGAATAGTAAAAATACACTGATTTTAATTGAAAACAAATTTTTTCATCGAAATAATTTATATGGTTAAATTATAATATTTAATGGTTTTAAAGTATAAAAAGAATATATTTTTATCATTAAATATAATTTATATAATTATAATTAATTTTACATTGAATTCAGATGTAAAACCATTAAAATATTTTGTAATGTTTTAACTTTTAAAAAAAACTCATTCTCTCATTCTAAAAATGGGATTGATTTTAAATTAATTACTAAAACTTTTTTATCTTTAATTCTTAAAATGGAATCCATATTTGGAATTAGTAGGTCCAAATTATGTAAATATATTTATTTTATTTTTGGGCATTATGAATAGTAATTTTGGTAATTTTTCTTAACACGGTAAAAGGGTAAAATGGGTAATTAAGGGTAAGAATACTATTATAAAATTAAAATAAAACTTGATTTGATATCATTTGATGGGTTTTTTTTTAACCTAAACCATCCATGGATCGAATCAGTATCCTTTGGAAGCCACTAGGATGTGATTTGAACATTTAATTTATTTTATTTACAGAAAAGTTAAATATCTATCACTCAAATTTTAATAACTAAATCATTTTTTAGATGAGGTTATATAGAATATAAATTTGATTATAAATAATAATTTTAAATATAAATGTTTTAATTTATCATGGAAATTTATTTTTAATATTTAGTAAATAAGTAATTACCTTAATAGCTTATACATTAATGATGCAAAAATTATTTAATTGATGAAAAATCAATAATATAGTTTTTATTAAAATTATAATAACCATAAAATTGACCAAACACTTGAATAAATATTATTTGTCAAGTATATATCGGTCATAACCATCCAAGGGTTGAGTTATTGACTATTTGGATCCTTATAGAATAGATTGTGACACTTATATTATTTTATTTAAAGTGATGTTAAATTTTTCACCTTCATAATTTAATAAGTATAACATTTTAAATGTTTTATTTTCCAAAATATATATTATACTATATGTATTATTATGGAATATTTTATATTTATATTCATCATGGTATTTTTTTTTTAATTTTTATTCAAAAAATATGTATATTAAATAATTACACAAAATTGATGTAGTAATTATTTTATTAATGGAGATATAAAATAAATGTTATTAAAAATATTAAAAATAAATATAATATGGAATAATTAATATGTCTGATGAATTTTTTATATTACCTTGACCTCTTATGAATATAATAAAATAGTTGGCTCGAAGTTATCTTGTTATATTAATTTTTTTTTAAAACAATTAATTGAATAGTGTCAAAATTTTCACTATTGATTGTTTATCAAAATAATGTTTTATTAAATTATTTAAAAATAATAAAACATCTTTAAAAATATATAATAATTATTATATTGTATAAAATGTTCTAATTTATTTATTTATGGTTTAATTAATATCAAATGAGTAAATATGGCACCCTTTTAATATTGAAATATTTGTTACACCACTTGAAAATTAAATAGAATAACTAAGTGTTAATTAAAATTATAAGGTTTAAATTGATAGAGATACATGTCTAAAATATATTGGTTGAATATATTACAACCCTATATCATCTCATATTTTAATTTGGGACATTTTGGTGGTTTTTGGATGGGGTTTTATTTTATTATAAATTAATATTTTTGGAGATCTCAAAAGTGCCCCTCACCTCAATTATAAAAGGGCACCTCCTACCTCACCTATTCACTTCACTTTTAACCTTAAATATTCGTCATAAATCACTGTTTTTACTTATCAACTTACCTATTTACATTCTATATGTTCTGGTCTTATTCAAAGACCAACTCTAGTGCTCTAAGAGGAGATTTAGAGGAAGCACGTCAAAGAAGAGGTAATCTCCTCTACCAATTCTTTCAAACTTCTTCTTCTACTTCCTCTTAATGAGTTTTTTAATTATAAATTAATAACTAAAGTATCACTTATATACTTATATGTTATTATAATTATGAAAGAACCATATTCCACCTTCTATTCATCCTATGAAAAATGAAATCATCACACGTGCGTACGTAGGACTTACTGTCTCCACGCCATGGTGTAATCTATTATTCACCACCACCTTAATTGGATGGGTATAATGATGTAAATAATAACTATATATTATTATTATAACATTATATTAATTATAAAATATTATACACCATCCAATTCAATAACATTCAATAAATATGGGAATGATATCGTCGCTCGTGTGTACGTACAACCTACTGTCTCCATGATGCGATACATGATATTCATTAAAGCATGATTATATAAATGTAAAGAATGAATAAATATGGTATATATTTTGTTAATATCATTTTTTAATGATGTAACTATGAACTAATAAAGAGAACCATAACTTATTCAAAAAAACATGCATAAGGACATAAAGCAGTTAATATCCAAATAACAAGTAACAATGAAATGTTACTAAAAAATAGATGATAATATGATCATATATGATATCATAAAAATTAATATGATTATGTAATAAGTCAATTACATTATTTAAATCATTATACATGCGGTTTGGATGCATACAAAGGATATCAGACCTAATGTAAAAGATAATTTTGCAATCTCATTATTATCTGATATTGTTTATTCAGAAGTATTTATTGGGGTATATTTATCATCCAAATCCATGTTCCCTAAATATGTAATACTATTTATATTATTATACATTTTTTTAAAATCAATTTTACCCATTGGTGAATTTTTTCTAAACGGTATGAAATGAATCTTTTGTCGTTATTCGATATGAGGTACTTTTTGACTTTTCCAGCAAAAGTATGAGGAGAATGTTTTATTAAATTATACGACATGAACATATTTTTACATATTCATAACACATTATTCTCCTGGATCTTACTCTAAATTATTTCAAGTTTATTTTCAAATACATTTTTTTTTTAAATTTTGTGGCATTTTTGAGAGAAAAAAATTGAAGAAGAAAGGATATTTTCCTCAATAGTTAATATCAAGTGTTTATCAAAATTATTTTCCATCTAAGATGAAATTAATTAAATAGGGTTATGTTTCTATCCTTATTATTACTATGTTTTTATTATGTTTGTTATGGAATTATATTTATAAAATCCATTTGTTTTTTATGGATTATGATGGAATGATATTTAATAAACCCATTTTATTCCTTGGGTTATCCTATGATGAATGATTTATGTTTTTGTGGCACATGTAAGAATGATTTTATTATGAGATTCGTGGGACCTATATCTCCCTCCAATTAATTGGATAAATATTTATATCTCATGAGATAGACATGGCTTGAATGAGAAATGATTCTGGTTCTATAATACAGGACTGGAACGAGGAGTGAACTCGGTTCAGTAATGGACTTTGTCCGCTATGATGATCTTCATAATGAAACATGACTAATATGAAATTATTTTCTATTCTTATTTATATTACACAAAACTCCATGTCTTATGTTATGAATTTTGGTATTATTCTCATTGGTTCTTATGAACTTTCATGATTTATCCCATGGAATGATATCACGATCTTAAATATGTATGATAATATTTTCAAATATTATGTTCTTATGTCTTATGATTATGATATGATTGATATCTCCCTTTTTTACCATTACTGAGAATCTAAGCTCACCCTTCCATATGTTTCTTTTCCCCAAGTCATGAAGAAGGGTATTAAGTAAGATATGTCAAAAAAGAGTCTATTTATAATGAAATAAATGGGATATAATGAAGATGTATTATAAACCATTTGTTTATGTTTCCTAATTTCTAAAGACACTATACCTATACGGTTCTATCATGGATTTGTAAAATTTTGTAATGAATATTATTCAACATCGAAGTAATATCAATGTATATAAAGTATGGGTTGTTATAGTTGGTATCAGAGGAAAGGTATAGTTAACCTTTGGAAACTAGGTTGAGAAAACCTTAGGAAAAACCCTAACGATATTTCAAAGCATAGGTTACAAACCTAGTGTTTTAGAAATGATCATGAATAGTCTAGGATAAAATATAAAGTGTCAAAAGTTGAAATTGTATTCTTGATTGTGTGGTTTTCCATTATTATTAGTGTTTCAAACACTATTCTTCTTGGTTTTAGTTAATAGCTAGAATCTGAAGGAACTGTATTAATTTTGAATGTGATTGGAAATGCAATGATTATCCTTCTGAGCAACCAAATGTTATGGGATCTGGAATGAAAAATCTTATAGTTATTCTCACAAAACTTTCTTAATATATGAATAATGAAAGACTTATAAATGAGTAGAGGAGAGAAAAACATCTGGTTGAGTCCTTCATGAGGTAGCGTCCACCTTCTTCCAGTGGGTCTTCTGATCAATTAGTGGCTGAACAATTGATCAGTACCAATGAAAAGATATTTTCAGTTCTCTAATGTTCAGAACATGATAAATTCATCTTAGTAGTCTATCATTTGGAAAGTGAAGCTGATCAATAGTTGAACCTTATCAAGAATACGAGGCAAAGAGATTAAATTAAATCCATAGGATGGGACGAGTTCAAGAACTTATTTTTCAATAAGTAATTTCCTTGAATTATTCGAACAAATATAGAGAAAGAGTTCCTTGAACTTAATCAAAAGGATGATTAATCCATTTGTACCAATGAAGAAAATTTTATGAGACTTTAAAGGTGTGATTCTATAATTATTCTCCAACCTGAGAGTAAAATTGATCGATTCTTTAGTGCATTAAAACCAAGTCTCTAAAGGGAATTATCCATAAGGGAATTCAATATATGTGAAGAAATCGTTCTATGTGATCTTAAGGTTGATATGTATATTGGAGTAACCCATCAATCCTATGGGTTTTATAAGAAAAGAAAAATGTAATTTAAGTGAAAATATAAAGATCACACTAAAAATAAGATGATTTTCCCTTATGCTCAAAGTGTGGAAAGAAACATAGAGTAAATTGTCTTAAAGGGACTAGAAAATTTTTTAAATGTGGAAAAAAAGGTCATCGAGAAGTTTAATGTCGAAGTGATGAGAAAAATATGTCTAATTATGTGAATATAGAAAAGTCTATAGAGAATTCACCTCCTACACTTAAATGTTACAAGTGTAAGGAAATGGGTAAATATGCCAATAAATGCCCTAATCCAAGGGTTATTGACGATGATTGATGTTAGTAAACTCTTAAGTCCAAAGACAAAGATAAGTCACATGAGATCACTATAGATGATGTAGAATACGATAATGAATTGGTGAAAGGTACACTTACCATCCACTCTAAAGTAGAAAATGTTTTGTTTTATTTTGGATCCACCCACTCTTTTATTTACAAATAATTTTCTAAGGGTATCTATGTATTACCTCAATAATTTGATGTTGAGTTATCTATGACAACTCTTAATGGCACAATGGTCGCATCAAAAGTTTATAATTCTTCTCTAGTTGAAATTTTTGGGAAAGTGCTTCCTATAAATCTTGTGATCCTTCCTATTGTGGAATTTGATTTGATTCTTGGCATGGATTGGATTTATATATATGTATCTCATATCAATTTCCAATTAAGGGTAGTCACATTTCATATTTTGGATCAATCTATGATCATATATCAGTGAAAGGATGAATATAACCTTCCGGTATAAATTTCTTCCATATTATTTGTCTTGATTCCTATAAATGAAGGTTATTTATCCCAAATGCTTGGGGAGAAACTCATGATTAAGAATACACCCATTGCACGGGAGCTTGATGATGTCTTTTCGAAATAATTTCCAGGTCTTCCACCAAATTGTGAAGTCAAGTTTTCAATATAACTCATACCAGGTGCTAGCCTATTTCAAAGAAATTTTAGAGAATGTACCCAATTGAGTTTTAGGAATTGAAGAAGCAACTCCAAGGGAATCTTGATAAGTTATTCATATTCCCTAGTGAGTCACCTTGGGGATCACATGTTCTTTTTGTTTAGAAGAAATATGGATCAATGAGACTCTGTATTGATTATCTAGAACTTAACAAGATCAGTATAAAGAACAAATATCCTCTTCCCTACATTGATGACTTATTCAACCAACTACACAAAGCTCAATACTTTTCCAAGATTTATCTTCATTCAGGATATCATCAATTAAGGGTAAAGAAGGAGGATATACCAAAGATGACATTTTGTATAAGGTATGAACACTATGAATTTATAGTGATGCCTTTTGGTATTATTAATTCCCCCACTATCTTCATGGATCTAATGAATATAGTCTTTGGAGACTATATTGATCAGTTTTTTGTAGTCTTTATAGATGATATTCTTTTCTATTCAAAGAGTAAGGAAGAATATGAAGATCACTTGAGAATTGTACTGAAGACCCTGATAAAGGAGAACCATTATGTGAAATTTACCAAGTGTGAACTTTGTCTTCATAAAGTTTCATTTTTGGGTCACATAATCTCGGGAGAGGGGATATCTATGGATCTAGCAAAAATAGAATTTATTGAAAGTTTTCCGAGACCAAAAATAGTAACTGAGATCTAAAGTTTTCTTGATTTGGATGGATATTATCAACATTTTGTGAAATATTTTTCATGATTATCTAACCCACTTACCAAGTTGACTTGGAAAGGAGTTATATTCATGAGGATGGAGGAATGTGAAGATAATTTCAAATAGATAAAAAGAAAGTTATCTAGTAAACCTGTGCTCACACTGCCTTGTAGTGGAGAAAGGTTTTTTATCTATCGTGATGTATCTAAAAAGGGTTTGGGTTGTGTTCTCATGAAAAATGATATAGTGATAGATTATGCCTCACGATAATTGAAAATCCATAAACAAAATTACCCAACTCATGATTTGGAGTTATTTTAGGTAATATTTTCATTAAAGATATAGAGGCATTATCTTTATGGTGAAATTTGTGATATTTATACTGATCATAAAAGTTTAAAATATATTTTCACACCAAAGGAGTTGAATATGTGTCATAAAATATGGTTGGAGTTGATTAAATATTACGACTGGTTAATACATTACCACCCAAGGAAAGTGAACAAGGTGGCATATGCTTTGAGTTGAAAGGACCATGCTAGCCTATCCACGATGAGGATCACAAAAGATCCAATATTTATGGATTTTCAAAATATAGATCTTAAAATTTTAAAGGAATGGGAGAAATATTATATTTCTCATATGAATATTCAACCATATATACAAGTTAAGATTAAGTAGGTGCAGAAGGAAGATTTAGAGCTATAAAATAAGGTAAAAATGATCCTGAATTCAACCTTGATTGTGATTGAATAATAAGGTTCAAGAATCGGGTTTGTATTCCACCTATACTAGAATTAAATAAGGATATATTAGATGAGGCTTATAGTTCTTCATTATCTATTCACCCTGGAAGTACAAAGATGTACAGGGACTTGAAAGAGTATTTCTGGTGGGATCAAATTAAAATAGATGTTGTCGAATATGTCTCTCGGTGCTTGGTTTGTCATCAAGTTAAGGCTGAGTGACGGAATTCTAAGAGGATGTTACAACCATTACCCATACCATAATGGAAATGGGAAAACATAATTGTGGACTTTGTCTTCATAATTCCCAACAAATCTAAAGAACATAATTCTATATAGGTTATAGTTGATTACCTTATGAATTCGGAACACTTCATTACTATTAGAGAGGATTTCTCTCTTGATTATCTTTCCAGAATATATGTAAAATAAGTGGTAAGATTGCATGTAGTAACACTTTCCATTATATATGATTGGGATCCAAGATTTACCTCAAAGTTCTGGAAAAGTCTTCAACAAGTTCTGGATACAGAGTTAAGTTTCATCAATACTTATCATCCTTATAAATACAGTCAGTCTGAGAGGAAAATTCAAACTCTGGAAGACATGTTGAGAGTTTTCTCTATGTATTTCAAAGGTGTTTGGGATCAATACATACCTTTGGTAGAATTTTCTTACAAAAATATATTTTACTCCAGTATTCAGATGGATCATTATAAATCCCTCTATGTAAATAAGTGCAAAACTCCAACTTTTTTGGATGATGTTTGTGAAAGAAATCTATTAGGACCTGATGTTGTTAATAAAATGGCAGAAAAGTTCAGATCTATTCAAAAACACATAAGAGAATCTCAGAGTTGACAAAAAAATTATACTGAAAATTGAAGAAAAGACCTAGAGTTTGAAGTGGGTGACAATGTGTTTCTATGAATATCTCCCTGGAAGAGGGTAATGAGATTTGAAAAAAAGGGAAAGCTGGTCCCTAGGTATATCGGTTCTTTTGAAATTCTGAATCATGTTGGGAAGGTAGATTACCAATTGGAGCTTCCACTGAATATCTCTAAAGTTCATGATGTGTTTCATTTATCTCTCCTGATAAAGTACATACCTAATCCTTCACATGTACTTAACTCAGAAGTTATACTACTAGAGTAAGATCTTTCTTATGAATAACAACTGATATAAATTATGGATCATGGTGAAAAAGTTTTGTGAAACAAGACCACTCACTTGTTTAAATTTTTGTGGCGGAACCACCAATTTGAGGAATATACATGGGAACATAAGGATATGATGAGGTAGAGGTATCCTCGTCTCTTTGTATCCATGTGATGAATTTTAGGGGAAAAATTTAGTTTAACGGGGGTAGAATGTAACACCCGTATGTTTTTAAGAAATATTTTCTTTAAATAATTTTAATTCATAAATAGATTGCATTGCACAGAATAATGTGTTTAAAACAACTTCAAGACACTCTTAATATAAAACAACCATTATAACCTATCTGTTAGGTTGGCAGGAATAAATATTACTAACTTATAAAAATGCATAAAAAATATAAATCAATTATATATGTTTATTTTATTATGTCAATTAATATTAGTAAATAAAATTAATGAAATATATATGTTATATAATTAATTTTTTTATATTAATCCAATGGATATTTTTGTCATAGGGTATGAATAAACCCTATTTAATGTATAAAAACCTATATTTTTCAAAAGGGTAATTTTCCGCCTTTAAAGGAGAACCCCTTTTAAATTAATATTTTTACATATTAATAATTTTTATATTAAAACCTACAAATTTTATTTTGAATAAGGATATAAAAATTTACATTCGATGAATTTTTAATATTTTTCTAACAACTTTCAAATTTTGATGAATAGTAAAAATACACTAAATTTTAATTCAAAAGAACTTTTTTCATCGAAATAATTTATATGGTTAAATTATAATATTTAAAGGTTTTAAAGTATAAATAGAATATATTTTTATTGTTCAATATAATTTATGTCATTATCATTAATTTTACATTGAATTCAGATATAAAATCATTTCAATCTTTTGCAATGTTTTAACTTTTAAAAAACACATGTTCTCTCATTCCGACGACGTTGATTTTAAATTAATTACTAAAACTTCTGTGTTTTGAATTTTAATAAATGGAATACATATTTGGAATAATTAGGTCCAAATTATGTAAATATATTTATTTTATTTTTGGATATTATGAATAGTAACTTCGGTAATTTTTATTAATACGGTAAAAGGGTAAAACGGGTAATTAAAGGTAAAAGTACTATTATAAAATTGCCCTAAAACTTCTATTAATATAATTTTATGATTATTTTTGACCTAAATCATAATTGGGTTGAAATTATGTCCTTTGGAAGCCACTTGGATGAGATTAGGACATTTAATTTATTTTATTTAAATAAAAGTTAAATATGTCTCACCCAAATTTTAATAACTAAATAATTTTTTATATAAGTTTATACATAAGATAAATTCTATTATAAATACTAATTTTAAATATAAAATGTTTTTATTTATCATGGAAATTTATTTTTAATTTTTAGTGAATAAATAATTACCTTAATAGCATGTATATTAATGATGCAGAAATTATTTAATTGATAAAAAATCAATAATATAGTTTTTATTAAAATTTTAAAAACCATAAAAGGACCAAAAACTTGAAAAATATTATTGTTTGAGTATATATCGATAATAACTATCCAATGGTCGATTTATTAACCATTTGGAGTTTTATATAAGAGATTGTGACACTTATATTAAAGTGATGTTAAAGTTGTCACCTTCATAATTTAATAAGTATAACATTTTAAATGTTATGTTTTCCCAAAGATGAATTCGACTAAAAGTATTATTATGAAATATAGTAGATTTACCTTTATCATGTTATTTTATTTTTAATTTTTATTCAACAAATAAGTATATTAAATAATTACACAAAATTGATGTGGTAATTATTTTATTGATGGAGATATCAAATAAATGTTATTTAAAACATTAAAAATAAATATAATATGGGAAAATTAATATGTCCAATTAATTTTTTATATTACCTAGTCCTCTTATTATTATAATAAAATATTTTTTTCAATGTTATATTGTTATATTAACATTTTTAAAAATCAATGAATTGAATAGTGTCAAAATTGACACTATTGATTGTTTATCAAAATAATGTTTTATTAAATTATTGAAAAACTATAAAAAAATTAAAAATATATAATAATTATTATATGGTCTAATATGTTATAATATATTTATTTATGGTCTAATTTACATCAAATAAGTAAATATGGTACCCTTTTAAAATTGAAATATTTGTTACACTAGTTAAAAATTAAATATAATAACTAAGTGTTAATTAAAATGACAAGGTTTAAATTGACAGAAATAAATGTCTAAAATCTATTAGTTTAAGAGATTAAAACCCTATATAATCTCATTTTTAATTTGGGGAATTTTGGAGGTTTTTTATGGGGTTTTATTTTATTATAAATTAATATTTTTGGACATCCCAAAAGTACCCCCTCACCTTAATTATAAAAGGGAACCTCCTCCCACTCCTCTTCACTTAACTTTGAGACTTAAATCTTGGATATCCGCTACCCTTTTCCCTTATAAACTTCCCTAGTTACATTATATCAGTTATCTTCAAGTACCAACTCTAGTGCTCTAAGAGGATATTTAGAGGAAGCGCGTTGAAGAAGTGGTAATCTCCTCTATCGATTATTTCAAACTTGTTTCTTCTTTTACTTCCTATTCATGAGTTGTTTAATTATAAACTAATAAATTATGTATCACTTATATATAGTTATGTTATTATAATTATTAAACAACCATATTACACCTTCTATCCATCCTACAAAAAATGAAATCACCACGTGTGCGTACGTATGACTTACCATTTCCACGTCATGGTGTCATCTGTTTTTCACCACCACCTTACTTGGATGGGTATAATGATGGAAATAATAGCTATATATTATTATTATAACATTATATTAATTATAAAATATTATACACCATCCAATTCAATACCATTCAACAAATATGTGAATGATATTTTCGCTCGTGTGTACGTATGACCTACCGTCTCCACAATACGATGCGATTTATTCTACATGATATTCATTAAATCATAATTATATAAATGTATAAGATGAATAAATATGGTATATATTATGTTAATATAATTTTTTAATGATATAAATATGAACTAATTTGGATAACCATAACTTATTTGACAATACATGCATAAGAACATAAAGGAGTTAATATCTAAATAATAAGTAACATTAAAATGTTACTAATAAACATATGATAATATGATCATATATGATATCATAAAAATGACTATGGTTCTGGAATAAGTTAACGACATTATTAAAATAATTATACAGGAGATTCTTATATATATGAAGGATATCAGACCTATGGTAATAGATAATTTTTCAATCAAATTATTATCCGATATTATTTATTCATAAGTATTTACTAGGGTATATTTATCATCCACATCCATGTTCTCTAAATATGTAAAACTATTTATATTATTATAAAAAAATTTAAAGTCAATTTTACCCATTGGTGAATTTTTATGAAATGGTATGAAAGTAATCTTTTTTCATTATTTGATATGAGGTACTTTTTGACTTTTTAGGAAAAAGTATGAGGAGAATGTTTCTTTTTAACTTATATGGAATGAACGGTTTATTACGTCTTCATAACGCCTTATTTCCATGAATATTCCTCTATACTATTTCATGTTTATTTTAAAATAAATTCTTTTTATTTAAAATTTCATGAAATTTTGTGAAAATAAAATATTTTTGAAGAAGAAATGATATTTTTCTCAAGAATTAATATTAGGTGTTTTATCAAAATTATTTTCCATCTAAGATGAAATTATTTAAATAGGGTTATTTTTATATCCCTATTATTACTATGGTTTGATTATTTTTATTATGGAATGTTATTTATGAAATCTATTTGTTTTATATGGATTGTGATGGAATTATGTTTAAGAAATCCATTATATTCATTAGGTTATGCTATGATGAAAGATTTATGTTTTTTTGGCACACGTAATAATGATTTCATTATGAGATGGGTGGGGCCTATATCTCATGAGATAGACATGGATAGAATGGGAATTGATATCAGTTCAGTAATACAACGCAATAATGAGGAGTGAACTTGGTTTAGTAATGGACTTTATCCACTATGACGATCTTGGCAATGAGCCTTGACTAATATGAAATGATTTTCTATGCTTATGTGTATGCCATAAAACTTCATGTCATATGTTATAACTTTTGGGATTATGTTCATTGATTATTATAAACTTTAATGATTTATCCCATGGCATGATATCACAATCTTACATATGCATGATAATATTTTCAAATGTTATGTTCTTATATCTTATGATTATGATATGATTGATATCTCCCTTTTTTACCCTTATTGAGAATTTGAGCTCACCATTTCATATGTTTCTTTTCCCCAGGTCATGAAGAAGGATATTAAGTAAGATATGTCAAAAATGAGTCTAGTTATGATGAAATAAGTGGGAGATAATAAATATGTCTTATGAACCAATTGTTTATGTTTCCTAGTTTCTAAATACACTATACCTATATAGTCTTGTCATGGATTTGTTAAATTTTATAATGAATATTCTTCAACTTTGATGTAATATAAATGTATGTAAAGTATGGGTATTTATAAAAAAACACATCTAAGGCATTGATCTATATCCCAAACATCTTCTCAATATTCTTTAACTCTCATAATTCCAATCCAAAACGTGATTTTAAAAAATAACCCCTTCTCTAGAAATCAAATTTTTGAATTCCATTTTAATTTCATGACCCAAAATTGCATAGGGTTTTACGACCTCCCCATCACATCACTTCTCATCCCCATGAATTATTGATGATATTTAAACCATCAATACTAACCTATATCAGTCATCAATTCATCACCAACTTATCATGTTCTACCCCAGAACACTGAATGAGATTCTACTACCCAACTCCAAACACAAGGCACACTATTCATAAAAAACTAACCTACCACCTATCACCATCAAAATATTATTGAGACAAAACTTACCCACGCCTTTTTATCTCAATACACAATAAGGTCATTAATTAATCCATATTTAATCTTATGGTTCTCACCACTATAAGAATCATCTCATAATGAAAATTCCAAGACATATTTCTCCTCATCATCAAAATCACATACTAAAAATACATTCTCAATAATACAGTGACACACTTGGTGTGTTTTCCATCCCACCGCTTATAATATCAAGAAAAATAATTGGTCAGACATCCTTTGGTTGACTTCTCCCGAAAATGATTACTCACATGTATCACTACATTATCATATATTCTTATCTTAATTCCTTAATTATAAAACACATCTTATGATTATACGAACACCAAAACTAAATTTTAAACTTGAATCTTGGTTTAATTATATGATTGGATACTTAACCAAAAAAATACACCTTCATACTCAACTCATGATCATCAAAACATATCAAATATAACTCTCCCTTAGATCACATAAAACGCATTTTGAGTCTAATGTTAATGCTCAAATTCCATCCAATATCATATATGAACTTCAAATCCGATATTCACCTGGGAAATAGATATCAGTGGAACTTACCTTCTCATCAATATCTGATTAACACCTCGACCATACAATAATAAATCTCATCACACCCACAACCCAACCCACATAAGGTTCATACCTCCACATCCCACTCCTCATCCATTACTACATGTAATGACTAGATGTGATTGTCCCACTCATACCTAAGAACCAAAACAAAACATCAAATGCCACCCATTTCAGACCCACCAGGAAAATAATAATTGAAAATTACCAAAATTTTCATATGTAATGAGGATCACACCCTCTAACAGCCTATGGTTCACTCCCCACCATATGACTACCCTTATGCTTCCCATGGAGTGCAACCTCAACATACTTCATCATCATACATGTTTCACTCCTTCTAAGCCATAATCACCCATCCTATGAACTATTGACACCATCCATCCATGATGTCACTATCCATATCAGAGGAAACACCTATCATTATCATCAAACCCCTAGGAAACTATGCCTGAAAGTGTTTCATCAAATCCATCTATCATCATCTCACACTGACCGCTTACTAATCCACATACCAATGAGCACTGTGAATACCTCATGCATACTACCTCAATATCATCCATACCCAACAAGTTTACAGAATTATACCACCTAATCAGAAAACCCGACTCATGGTCCCATGAGTTTTACATCATCTAACCTAGGCTCATATGCCTAAATTATTGATGATGATCCATTGTATGTTAATATTATATACTCAGAACCACATTGATGATTACTTTTTAACAATCCCAACATATCACTCATACTAATTCATATCCCATGACCACTCACTATGCAACATCATTATAAAACTAGATGTGTATTCCATGTTATATCCATCCTAGATCCAATAATCCTGAATGATGATCCACAGCCTCATCGAAAACCACACCTGAAATCAATAGTTTCAGGATATCTATTAATAATTGACTCAAAATAAAACCTTGATACTAAAATCACTCAAAGTGATTTACATCATGAAAACCCAAGTCATATCCATGTCAATACCATGCACCTGGTAGTACCACTCTTGCATCGATCTCACAACCCAAAGCACCTACCATTCTTATCATCTCTAGTGGCACTCACAAGTCTGGGCTTTCCCTCCTCTTAGATTACCCATTTATATATCACTTTAATCATCAATATCATGAGATTAATCTCAAGGGTGCTAAGATCTCCCACCTAACCCATAAATCATGTTTCACTTATAGCATAACTCATGAGAATCCACACTGCTCGTGTCTCAATATCACAAGAAACTCATGTTCCAATACACCAACTCTAGGGTTATCTCTCTATATCACACACAAATATATATATATATATATATATATATATATATATATATTACATCACATGCTATGTCATAAGTCACTCCAGGGCACTATTTCACATTGATTATCTGTATACGAAACTACCCCCTCAACAACCATGATCTCATTCATGTATATATATAATAAAATCATTATATGAAAATGTTTATCTAGTGAGACCATAGTATATGGTTTGGATAATTAGAATGGAACCAAAAAGCTATAGGGAAAACACCATATAGGTTATTATTAATAATTTAAGTAACTGGACCCATTTTCTATTCAAAACCAGTACTGAGACACCAAGTGCCTATATTTACCCATAAAGGGTCATTATACATTCTTTATAAGAGGGAATATATAATTGTAATCAAGAGTATCCCTATGTATATCCACACGGCCATTCATTAGAGAAAATATATCATAGTTAAGCTAAGTATAATTACACCAAAAAGTTATATAGGAAAGTTCTATATAAGTTGGTGTTGACACATTAAATAGATAAACCCTCAACATCATTGATATCGATCACACACAAGAACATAAATTTCATATTAATCCTATGTTCAATAAATGATTCATGTACAAAGGCCTATTTCCAAGAGTCTAAGATTCAAAACCCATAAACTATAAATCCAAAACCCAAGTGCATCACACTAGGTGAAATCATACAACCATAAAATCATAACCCAAGAATAATAGCCTCATATCCCTAGTAACCTGGACTTCCCATTGAAAAGGTCTTTGTGTGCACAAGTATGAGGTCTATCACAATCTCCAACAAATTACTAAATCACATGTCTACCATCTCCCCAAAGAGTAAGACAAAAAAAATCTCTAATACCACTTTGTAACATCCCTTGATTAGCAGACACTAATAAGTGTCTCATACAGAGTCCATTTATGACCTAAAGCACACCTCCTTATACATTAGAGGATGCTGACTAACAATGAGGGTCTAAGGTGTTACCATGGGGGTATGATACCCTCATATCAAAGTATGAAACAATGGGAATAACCAAACACCATCCATAATAATAACCCATCAGAATGCATGGTAGAAATAAAAAGAATCACACTATAATAAATGAAAATGTGGGCATACAAGCACACATCCTAATTGACCACCTAACAGGCTGACCATATATAAATAAATAAATAAAATAATAAGATAAAATGATGTTATACTACCATACATGAGCCTTATCACATCTTGATCTCCAAATACCATCTAGGATATCATTCTCAATCATGAAAAATTATGCCTTTTACATAATAAAACATGAGAACAATGAAGTCATATTTGGTACCAAAGTACCCTATCCACCTGAGCAAGGTGTGAGTACAACTCAGTAGAGAACCACCAATGGTGTCCCTAACATAACATATAATGTTGTTTATGAAAAATTAGTGTTCTCAGAAAATAAATAAATAACTATAGAAGCATAATAAAATAATCATCATCAATCCTTAGGTTTTAAGGTGACACTTGAGATTGACCATATCCGCTTCAGCCAGTATTGGGGTGGGGGGCCCTCTACTAGCTTTTTGGTTCTATTCTGTTAGGTGATTTAATAGCTTGATTTGGAACCAAAATAAGGTATTATCTATGCCCATTATGCTATTAGGTGAACAACATTCTATGAAGCTTGTCATTTTCCTACCTCTACTATCCTTTGACAGTCTATCTACTACTTATTCAATAGGATCTGGTCCCAAATCAACAAGGTTATCTACTGGAATTATGCCTAGATATGCGCACAAAGGAATTATGGTATTGGAAATAAATTTTACTATATTATATGATTTATGGTGGGATAGGATTTCCCCTATCCATGCTAGTCTATCCACACTTCTATTAGGTGGGGATATACATGATCAGTTGAGTATCTTAGAATAGGGTGAACGGGGTTGTGGGTATTTGAGAATATGACATAATCATGAAAAAGGTTGAGTATACATCCACCCATAATATCATCATAAGTGTATAGGATCACTAAAAGGGTAGAGTGACCCACCTGGATCATATCTTAATACACTAGATATGTAACATGTATAAAGACTAAATATTGGGATATACCATAGGAATCCCACATAGTATCAGGTACAACACCAAATCTTATGAATCTCATATATTATCATGCATAACGCTAGATCTTAGGAACCCTATGAATCTCATATAACATCATAAGGAATCATTAAATATCTTAATCATCCTAATTGTAAATTAAAATATCCCCAAACATCCCTCTAGACCCTAGGTATCCCAAAAATCTCATAAAATATCCTCAATAATCCCTCTAGAATCTCAATGTCATAATAATATTAATAAAAATCACCAAGAATCTCACTATATCGTAGTCATCCTAGGAATATCAATAAAAATCACTAGTCATCCCACTAAATCTTAGGAATGTAAATAAAGACACTAAGAATCCTACTAGATCCTAGGTGTCCTATGCATCTCAATAAAAAGTACCACACGTCCCACCAAATCTTAATTATTCTAGTTATCTCAAAAAAATCACCATTAGGTGTAGTCATTGAATCCTAGTCATCCTAAATATCCCATATATAAGGTTCAGAGGGCAGTGTGTCCCTATCATCCATCCCGTATAACATAATAGGGAGAAATTTTCCACCCTATTACATCTCATGTATAATAACATGGGTCGATTATCCACCCAACCCATCACACACAACCAGGTCCAACCTGTCAAGTGAATAAAATATCCTATCATAATAGTTATATAAAACTAGCATAAATAAATTTAGGATCTAAGGTAACACTTAAAATCAATAACACTTACTTCCTTACATTATTCCTCTCTAGGGTCAACATAATATCTAGGCACCCACCAAGGCCCCCTAGGTTACATATCTACCAAAACACCCTACATGGGTTCCTCTATGTAATTCTCATCATGTGGTACCATTCATGTCACTCCGAGATCATAGATTACCTTGACATATTTATAATCATAATGTGTCCCCACTAGTCACTTAGGAAAAGATGTATTAGCATTACAATGGATATATGGGATCATGCTCATATTGATTTTCAATTCATCCTAGGCTAGTCCTCTCATCCAACCTATATTTAATTATTCCTAGGTAATATCCCTTTGGGTACTCACATACTAGAGGGGGAAGAGAACTCACCGCACTCTCTATTCATCTAGAAAAAATGTTATAAGGAATATTTATGTGGCATCATTTCCTACTCAGGCCAAAAATATCAGTCCAACACTCTCCCCTACCAGGTGGTGTTTATGGGTTCCTACACTAGGGCCACCACATCAATTCATTTGATTTAATTTATACCCCTGAGGTACCATCCATCCTAATAATACATTTTTAAAATCAAACCCTCGAGTAATGGTAGCTATGGTACCCCACTTTTGTTCAAGGGTCTTTCATTCCCCATGACATGTTCATTTATCCATGGGAATTTATTTTAAAGAACAATTAAATTAATTAAAGGTTAATCTCTCATAGTGGTGAGATCATATATCATATGCATATAAATAAAATTCATTTACCAAAGGGAGATATTTTAGGACCACCTACTACATATGGAGTTATTTCCAAACCACCGTCCAAGCTCATTCAATCTTCGCATCACCTCTATAGGTCTTATCTCGTGCCAAAAAAATCCCATACAATTAATTATAACATTTTACACTTAATTATTCAAGTTAATTTAAATATTCATAATTACCTAAAAATAATAGAGGAATATTTTCTAGATGAAACCTCAAGAAATATTGTGTTATACACTCGCAACATACATTTGATCCTAGGACACACAAAATCCCCAATTCATATACATGATTCAATGACCAATTTAACCAATTTAAATAAAAAATATATAAAAAATCATCAAGAGACATACCATTTTTGAAACGATATGCAAACATCATTTTAGGACATCCTCTAGCCATGCTGAGCAACAACCCCATCATATTGAAATGATTACATCATGATTTGGTATAATCATCAACAAAACCCTAAACCAAATCACCCAAAATCAAAGGTTAATGAAGGAGGAAGAAGGGAGGAAGGAAGATGAATAACTAAGTAAGAAGAGGAAGGGACTCACCGTAAATATCTGGATAACTCCACCAAATTCCCACTCCAAACCATGGGGGTCAAAGAGATGAAGGTGTAGGTCATCCCCTAGTTCACACGTACATGGGAGGATATAAAATATTGGTTGGGGATTAAAATACTAAAAAGAAAAATGGGACATTCCCCATTTTTAATGAAAGCTAGTGGGAAACACAGTTTTCCAAACCATGTACCAATCGTGCCATTGGAACTAACCAATCACAACACCCCACATGGTTTGGACATACAGTTTACCAAACCTTATGTTAATCAAGAAACTCCCTCTAAAATTTTAAATATAGTATTTTCATGGTTTTTCTATGAATATGCACCAATTGTACCCTGAAATCCTATCAAAAACCACCTCTCACTATTTCCTTGTACAGTTTCACCTAACCATTCGATAACCATGCACCTGGTAAAAATTATTTTTGAAATTTCTGACTTCCACTCAAAGATCTTAGGATTCATCAAGCACCCAAAACACCTCTAAATTCTCTATCCATATCCAAAAACATATTCTAATGATTTTATAACTCTCATAATTATGATACAAATCCTAATTCTCAAAAATACCCCTACCCTAAAAAATCAAAAAATAAAATTCCCTCTAAATTTCATAACCTAGAAAGGTATAGGATTCTATAATCAGAACTAGTAAATCAGAACTATCCAAATGATGGGTTTCATTTAATCATTTTAATAATTTTGGTAGTAGAAAAACAACCCAAATAAAAGGTGGATATATCTTTAATAATTAAAGGTGTAAATAATTTGAAAAATAGTACCAAAAAAAGTGCTTGAATTTTGGTAGTTGTAGTAGAATCCATCTACTTCCTTCAATATTGATGGAGTGTGTTTAAGGAAGATCATGAGAAGTAGTGAACATAAGAACCCTACCTTTGATGGATTAAACTAGCCAATAGATCCCAATTTATAACCAGAGGACTCTCGTATACATGAAGGGGTTCTAGCACCTTCACCGTAGGTGATTAATAGGAAATGAAAGGAAGATATTATTTATTTTACAGGAAATTGATTATCAGATATCTA
Source organism: Viscum album (assembly GCA_963277665.1). Taxonomy (NCBI): domain Eukaryota; kingdom Viridiplantae; phylum Streptophyta; class Magnoliopsida; order Santalales; family Viscaceae; genus Viscum; species Viscum album. The sequence continues at coordinate 1,817,614,566 of OY728150.1, forward strand.
TTTAATGAACAAAATCGGTACACCCACACACAACATATTAAGACTCATATCTTTAAATAGGTGAATCCAGATGCTCTCCATTTGTAATGGGTCACATGAATTACTATTATTTATGTGTTATATTCATTAAACACTTCAATGAATATGAAAATCATTGAATAAACAAACTATTTAGTTCTAAACTGATGAAATTTTTTAGGGTTGATTGTGTAAACCATTTCATCATATGAAACAGTTTACATAGAAATATTTAATATATATAAATAATATATATATATATTCATGCATTATATACATGATAATTAACTTGCATAATATTCAAGAATTTTATGTACACTATATATATATATACAATATCATATATTATATATATACTTCATGCATTATATACAAGTGTACATGTATCATATTCATGTACATTTTAGTGAACATCCAATAATCTCCCACTTGTACTAAAATCCCATAAGGACTTTTATGTAAAAATTTACAACTCTTTATGAATCCAACTAATATATTTCGGATATGGTTTTAATAAAATATCTTCATATTGAAAATAAACTTTTTCAAAAAAATTATCCTTATCCAAGGGGCTAACTATGTCACCCCATGGGCCTTAGATATTTTGAAAACAAATATGAAATCTCTATTTCATAGATGTAAGTAAAGAGTGGCCTATATAAAAGAATAAATATCACTCAAGCTACTAAGGGGTCAAGTGTGATATCCATAAAACATAAACATATCTTTATACAAACATGTCTACGAAAATATGTATCATATACATCTTATTCATACTTATATAATCCCTTTTTCCATGGAACCAAGTGACCACTAGATATAGAACATGTCAAATTAGTATAAACCAACTCATCTTTTCTTGATTCTTGAAAAATTACTGACCAAGTCAATGAATACATCACATTTCATTGATCTTATATATGACTACATCACATGCCCCTCATCTAAGTTGTTGAACAATTAATATGTGACTTAACTAAACATAACCATGTATTTCCTTGGTCTAATTCAATCAAGGTCCTGATGTCTTTAGTTGTCATACGTGTGGAAAAATATTATCTTGGTATTCTACAACTAATGATATGATTAACAACATAACCAATCATCCCTGTATTAGTTGAGTTTATATATTGAATTACATAAGTAGGGTATCAAAGTATGATGGTTCTCATGCTAGGTATCTCACTAACCATGGGTAAGAAGGATTGATAATAAGCATAAACACCTAAGTATATCGATTTTTGGATTTAGTATTCTAGAACCAACTATTAGTGATTTAGATTACATATATATTTGAAGATTTAAATATTAATAAAACATATTATTTCATATTTTTCAATATACTGTATGACTTTAATATAATAATTTCCTAGAGTATTTATCGCATTGATAAGTTCATAGCAATTCTCTGTTATGATGAGAACCTTGAAATTTCATGATGATATTCCTAGATATAGTTCTATAGTAATATAACATTCTATGATGGGACACATAGAATGTTGACTGTCAGGTATGATTTATCAAATCTATATAAGACTTCTTCTTGTGAAGTTTGAACATGGTGATCTCCAAGATAGAAGATTATGAGAAAAGACCTGCCTATAATAATTTTTCATGTTTATGTGTCATCAGATATTCCTACCTTTGATAAATTGTAATGGTCCTTATACTTTAAGAATATTATTAATGTTTTCCATGACTCAAATACATTGATGTATTGAACAAAACCATGACACCATATGTTCATAGGAAATAGGGTGCGTTAGGTGTGTCATGAATGACATGTTATAAAAGAATAAGTTGAACAAGGATTTATAACTTCCATATTTATGAAATTCAATATCTTAAACCATTGATTGAAATGGAATTATCACATTAAATTAAATGGTCAGAGTGTAATGACAAGTTTATTTCTAATAGTTAAAGAAAGAGGCACCATTCACATAGGTTGATAACACATGTGTGAAACCTACATGATGAGATATTGTGAAAATTTGATTGTATTATATAGTAATAATTCATGTGTGGTTTTTGACATTGCGACATTAACTTCTATCTCTTAGGTGCCTTGACCCATTACAAGGCAGTAATATTGGACTTTAGGCAAGCCCACCTAATTCCAATGAGAAATAATCCTAGAGAGTTTCACACTAAGTGTTTTCATTAATATCAATTAAATTCTATTTAAATTTAATTATTATAATAAATATTATTCTAAAGACCGAGGAATAATTTTATTCAATTTTTATTGATCACTAATATTTACAAGGATATAAATAATTATTTATTCATTAATAAAAATTGTATTTAATTACATGAATATTTAATAAATATTTATTCTCTGGACTATTAATAGAATATTTATTTTATTTATTGAATACTTAATAAATATTTATTCATGAGATTATGAATAGAATTCTTACTTATGAATAAATATTTAATTAAATATTTATTCAGGTATTGAAAAAAATACCAAAGAGGATGAGTGGGATAAGAATGTGTCTATTGATAAATATTATTTTAAAATATGTTAAAATAATATTAATAATTATGCCAATTAGAGCACACCATAAAATAATATTATTATTTTTATTATATAGAATGAGGCCAGATAAGGTTTATTATATTATTTAAAATCCATCATGCAATTAAATAATATTTTTTAACCATATCCCTAACTCTATAAATAGTTGGTTATGTATATTGTGTAGGTTTAATCGAGAATTGAGAATCGTTATGTGTAACGCATTCCACTCTAGCTTTATTCTTCTCTCATCCTTTCAAGAATGAGAATAATGGTAGATGATACTTCAAACCTAAAGGAACTTGAAGTGAACCAGACAAACAACATAAGATGATCGATCCTCTATACTAGAACCAAGAATTCCACTGGTGTTTTTTGAAGATCAAAGGAGCACATATAGATCACCACTAGAGGGATTAAACACTTCATCCTACAAGAAAAATGATGGTAATCCGAAAAGGGTCTTCAAAATGATCAACAATATCAATGAATAAAGATCCTAATATGAGGTACAATTTCTTATAATCATATTTAAATTAATTATAATTTTAATGTGAAAAAGATCCTTTCCAGGTTTCAAGATTTCTATGTCAATATTCAATAGAGATATTTCATTTTCAATGAAGTCTATATCTTGCAAAATTGGAGAATTACCCATAGAATCCAAAAAAACTTAATGGTTATTTTCCCAAAAAGATATTACATTACACCCTGAACCTTCAAGAATTATCAAAGGAGTCACATTTAAATTTATAATTATTTATTTTTTTGTTGATCTATATAAACAATTGTGGTTAGTTTTAATTTAAAAATTATTCATTATTTAATCCGAAGTGTAATTCACAAGCTTTCAATATTTTAATATTCTTCATTTTTTATTCATATTTTCTTAAGGTCTAAGAATAGATGAAGAACAATCAATGATTCCATCAAGAGGTGCCAAAGATTCTGGCTGGGAGATTGGGTTACACAGCATGTAGTTGGAGTACACATCATGTACCCAAGTTTACTACACTTGGACGTGTCATGTGATATGCAGATTTTTGAGAATTTATTAGACACGATACATTTATTGTACATCACATGTTAATAAAACCAACTTGGAACATGATTTTTCATACAACACAACATATAAATGGCGTACACATCATGTAGTCTACATGGTATAGTAGAAAAATTTGAGCTAACAGTGTGATAAAATACATTATTTTATGCCGCGTGAGATTGGAAGCCTAGAAAATTAATGAAACACATGACATGTAGCCTGTGTACACATCATGTAAATCATTAATTATTTAATCTAGAGAACATACTGAGTCATGTAGAGGGTTATGTAGACATATGAAACGTATACCGCATGGTGTGTAGCTCATTAGTACAAACCATGTCATCTAGATGAGATACAAAAATAATCCCTGGGTGTTTATCCCAGGCATACAAAAACTGAACTAGATGATGTGTATCTTATTAGTACATGTTTTCTAATCTAGATAAGGTATACTTCAAATCCCAAGATGTTTATCTTGAAAACACAACAATCGAGTAACAAGGTGTGTATCTTGTTAGTACATGTCGTGTAGTCTCCCAATAAAGGATAAAATTAAATTACATTAAAATAATTAATTTAAGGATTAAAACTTAATTAAACCATTGGCATCAAATGTTTTTGATTATGTAATAAAGGTTTTAAAGAATTAAAAAATTATCAATTAGTGCATTATAATTATATGCAATTATTGGTCATACTTTTTATTTTCCCTAAATTCCTTTATAATGGGTATCTCTATAAGACTTCTTATGGTCATTAAGATAAAGATAATTGATTGATTGATTGATTGATTGATTGATTTGTTAATTGATTAATTAATAAAAACACTTTTATCTTTTTAATAAATAACAAATTTAATTGAATGCTAGCCAGTGTACTTTTTCATATTTGTTTCATGTGTATGACCGATCATGAGCTTTGATCATACCTGCATATTAGTTGGTTTTATTTAATTTAATTTATTATATGTGTTTATAATTATTTATTATTAAATTAAATATGTTGGCCTACATTTTATCTTTTCCTATTTTATAATGTAAGACATATGTGTCCAAGGTTTTTTATATAATTCCCTTTAACCAATCCTTTGGTTCCCCTTACTTATGTGTGAGTTATAAACATATGTAATTAAATGAGTATCTCAAGGCGCCTGGAGGTGATTCAAGATAGAACCGAGAAAAAACTAAATCGGGTGATACATAGGTGGATAAGTGGATTGATTCAGCTCATGCCAAGAATAATATGAGGAGTTTTCCTCTAGGGTCAAAGGTTAATTTATTTTCTACTTAATAAATCAACTGTTAGATAAGATCATAATTAAGTTATTTATTTTTTTATTTTATTTTTTCTTATGAATTATTTAAATTATGTATCCAAGACTATGATCACATAAATAAATGGACTAATATGAAAATATGGAATTTAAATAAATTGATTGTCTGTAAATTTTTTATCAAAAAAATAGTTAACCACTTAAGTAAAATCCACTAGATATTAACAAGACATGTAAATAATAAAACAAGAAATATTTACACATAATAAATAAAATACATAAACTTAATATTATGTAATAATAAGCCTTCCATTATTTGATAAGGAATAAAATCTATATAACTAAGTGTTTGACTAACCCTCATTGGGACACTTACTTTTTTAATGTATTTATTATAAAGGTTTTAGGTTGAATTATCAAAATTACATCAATAGAATTTTCCCTCTATAGACTTGATGTAACTTGGAGGCAGGTGTAAAGGAAATATTTATTGGGATTTTAGGATTTGAGAGTCCACTCAATGGATCAAGAAGCAGAAATTCCATAGTTGGGAAAGACCTTCCTACCTAAATTCATTTGAGTGATTAATCGATCCCTCACTTGAGTTATAAGAAGGGGAATATGGATATTTTACACAAGAATTTATGAGAAACTAGAAATTTTGAGTCCAATGGTGAAGGATATTGGGACATAATAAAATAGTGAGATACTTAATAAAATTAATTTCATTATGTCTCACATAAAATGTAATCAATTGAAATACTAATAATATTCTATATAGTAATTGAAGAATAAATGGTAAGTTCAGAAACCACATTATCCCTATGATCAATTTTAGAGAAAGACCATCTCCTTAATGAAAGTAACTTCTAGAAATGGTTCAAAAACCTATAGGTTGTGTTTCACCATGAATATAAATCTTATGTGCTAGAATTTTCACTATATGATCCGCCTACAAAAGATGTGAGTGATGAAGAGTTTTCTATATATGATAAACACTTAATCTATGAATTAAAAATACAATGGTTAATGATTTCATCTATGTCTAATGAACTCATGAAGACATATAAAGACATAAATACTTATATCATGATCCAACATCTCCATGTACTATAATATGAGAGATATAAACATGAATGATTTGAGATATCAAAGGTACTATTTTAGAGTAATCTTAGAGAAGGTTCCCCAACTGGGCCTATCGTGGTCAAAATATTTGGATAAATAAAATACTTAAAGGTTATAGGGTTTAAATTTTATGAATAACTACACACCAATATCATTGTGAATCACTTCCTCATAGATTCTCTAGATTTTTTGTTAATTTCAATATAAACAAAATAGATAAGTTTCAATAATATCTTATCTTTTTTACTTCACCAAGTTGATAATGAGACAAACAATGAAAATCCTTCTGTACTTATAGTGAATAAAACGAAATTACAGACAAAGAGATCTAAATATAAATCTTCTTCACATTTCCCTTACAAGAATAGAATGATCATGTGACATACAAAGGAACATGATGTTGTCTATTCTGCATGTGAAAAAAGGGTCACTGGAAGAAAAAATAAACCTAGGAAAATAAGAAAGGGGAAGCTTCAAGTGCATTTTTTATTAAGTGAAATTTATCTATTTAGAAAAATTGGTTATTAGATACATCATGTGGTTATCATATATGTTTTCAAATATAGGAACCAAGTAGATTCTGGAAGATTTCCTAGAGTAAGGTAGATTTGTGAACAGTCAACGGAGCCAGAATTACTATTGGGTATATCAGGGACTACCACCTCACATTTCCAATGAGAATAATCATGGTTTTAAAAGGTTGTTATTATGTTCCATCTGTTACCCAAAAAAATTATTTCAGTACCCAGACTCGATATAGATGGACTTATTTTTAAATTTTTGAATACATTTTTCTTCTTTTATAAAGATTGAATTTTTTATGGAACTGAACATTTAAATAATTCTCTTTATGTGTTATATTACATAAACCAATAAATGTAATTAGATAACAAAAATAGTTCATAGGACTCGTACCACACCCAAGTATGGAATCATAGGCTGGTTTATTTAAAAAAATAATTTAACTAAAATTAAACCAAGATGAATATTTGGATTCTTTTAAATTAAAACCACTTGGTGTATATCATGTATGCTTACAAGTAAAAATGACTAAATCCCCATTAATTGAAAAGTTAAAAGGGATAAATATATTCTTAAATTATTTCATACTAATGTGTGTTGACCATTTCCATTTGAAGTAGAGGGTGGGTACTCATACTTTATAACTTTTATTAATGATTTTAGTAGATATGGATATTTATACTTGAGGTGGTATAAGTAAAATTTTTTTTGATAAATTCAGAAAATCCAAGAAGGAAGTTGAGAACCATCTTGGTAATAAGATTAGTAAAATACACTCAAACCGTATTAGAGAATATCTTAATCAAGTATTCATTGATCACTTACAGGAGTTTAGGAGTCTATCCCAACTCGCTTTTCCTTATACACATTAGTGGAAGAGTTTAATATAAAGGAGGAATTATACCTTATTAAATATGGTTAGATCAATTGTGATTCATACAAGTATTTCATTATCATTTTGGGGATATTTATTATAAACATTAGCAAAAATACTAAACTAGGTACCAACTAAAGCGGTGGATGGTATTTCATACCAATTTTGGAGTTTAAAGAAACTTATGTTGTCTTAATTATATGTGGGTGGGTGGGAAGTATTTTTTAGGGCCTCTCCAGGAAAAAAACTCTCACCTCAATGCATAATGTTTACCTTTATATGATATCCCAAGGAAACAAGGATACATTACCTATACAACCCCTCAGAAAAAAGGTGAGAGTTGTGAGACACGTCATATTACTTGAGAGGGAGAACATCTATAAAAGAGATAGTGTGAGTGATATAGACTTTGATGAATTCCAGGATCAAGTTATATAAGAGTTGGTAGATAAATAGATTTTATAAAGACGGATGGAATAATAAGTTCGTGGGAAACAAGTACTACATATGAGTACAAGAGAGGTTGGAGAAACGGAAAGATATGTTTATCTAGTCATAAAGAATGGTGACTCATTAATAGTTCACAGTAATGATCTTGTTACCTACATGGAAGCATTAAGTTCCATAGATGTTTCCAAATGGAAAGAAGCTACGAATTCTGAATTGGATTCCATATACCAAAACTAAGTTTGGATTTTCATAGATCATCCATTGGATATAAATGGTTATTCAAGAATAAATTTTACATGTATAGACAATATAGTACTTTAATGCATGACTGGTTAAAAAAGGGTTCAAATAGTGTCACGACATAGACTGCAATGAAACCATTTCACCTGTTTCTATGATCAAATACATCAGAATTATAATTTTCATTATGGATTAACATTACTATGAGATTTGGAAAATGGATTTCAAAATATCATTCCTTAATAGGAACCTTCATGAAGATGTATATATGACATAAACTCAAGGGTTTTTGGCTCCAAAGGATACCAACAAGGTATGAAAATTGCAATGATCTATTTATGTAATGAAAAAAGAATCCAGGATATAGATAATTTAGTTTGATGAATCCATAATAGAATTTGGTTTCATAAATAACTAATGTGAGCCTTTTATCTATAAACATTTTAGTGGGAGTGCAGTCATTTTAATAATTATTTATGTTGGTGGAAAACTACTTATTAGGAAAGAAATAATAGACTTATGGTCCATTAATTACTAGTTAAACACATGATTCTCTATGAAGGACTTAGGTAAAATATCATATATTCTTGGGATAAAGATCTATTATGATAGATATAAGAGGCTTCATATACTAAGTTAGAGTACATATATTGAAAATATACTATATATATTCTATACAGAACAATCCAAAAGGAGATTATTATAAGTGTCATGTGGCATCCATCTTTACAAGAAAATGTGTCCTCAGATACATGAGGAAAGATAAAGGATAGAAAGGACTCTATATTCTTTGGTGATTGGGTAAATCATGAATGTTTTGTTATATACTAGTTTAGATGTTTTCTATGCCTTAAGTGTGGTAGGAAGATGTCAACATGACCTGGGTTACCGCCATTGAATGGTATTCAAGATTATCATTAAGTATCTTATGCTTATAAAGAATATATTCATGTTCTATAAAGGAGATAATGAACTAGTCATCATAGGATATATAGATCCTAATTTCCAAACTGATTAAGATGATCTAAAATAGAATTTAGGATACATCTTCACTCTTAATATAGTTTTTTCAAGATAGAAGAGGTCAAATCAAGTTGTGGTTATAGATTCTATAGAAGTTTCTGAATATATTATGGCTTCTAAGGTAGCTAAAAAGGTAGTTTAGATATGTAACTTCATACAATATCTTGAATTGGTTCCTAGAAGTAATGAACATATCATACTTTTTTATGATAATATTTTAGCAGTAGATCTTGCAAAGGAGTCAAGGTCACATTAGTGGATAAAGCACGTACTTTGTATGTATAATATCTTGAGGGATTTTTCTCAATGAGTTGACATTACAGTGAGTAGAATGTCTATAGAAGACAACATGGTGGACCACTTTACTAAATCCTTAACTCGTCAGAAACATGATCAACATGTGAGGTATAGAAGACTAAAATTTGTAGGCAAATGATTCTAGTCTATGTGGGAGACTAATGAATTTGGTGTTCTAAAACCAGCTATTTTTAATATGGATTACATGTATATTTTAAGATTTTAATAATAATAAAACAATTTAATATATATTGTTAATTATTCTTCATGACATTAATGTAATAACTTCCTATAGTATTTTTGGTATTGATAAGGTTATAGAATTTCCCAACTCTGATGAGAACCTTAAAATTCCATGATTATATTCTTAAATATAGTTCTAAGGCCAGATAAAATTTTATAATGGGACACATAGAATATTGAATTTTAGGTGTGAGTACTTATAATAATATGATAATTATTTTCATGAAGTTTTCACTTGGTAATATCTAAGATGGAAGATTATGATAACATACCCACCTATAGGAATTTCACATATTTATATGTCATCAAATATACCTATCTTTGAGCATATGTAATTGTCTTTAGATTTTAATATTATTATTAATTCTTTTCATGAATTCAATACTTTGATGAACTAACCAAAACTATGATGTCATGTGTTCACGGAAAGTAGGTTATGTTGGTCGTGTCATGAATGACATGATATTAAAGAATAATTCAAGGATTTTTCATTTCTATATTTATGGTAGTTAATATCCCAGAACTCTTATTGAAATGGAACCATCACATTAAATTCCATGTTCATGGTGTAATGATGAGTTTATTTTAGATAGTTAAATAAATATGCATCAAGCACATTGTTTGATGACACATGTGTGCAACCTTCTTGATGAGATATCGTGAAAAAGGGATTATATTACATATTAAGAATTCATGTGTGGTTGTCAACATTGTGGAATTAAATTCCTTCTCTTGGGTGGCTAGACCCATTACTATATAATAATCTTGTACTTTAGGCAATCCCACCTAATTCTAATGAGAAATAAGGTTATAGGGTCACACAGTAAGTGTTTCCATTGATATCAATTAAATTATATTTGAATTTAATTACTGGAATAAATATTATTCTCAAGATTAAGGAATAATTTTATTCAGGTTTTATTGATCGCTGATATTCACAAGGTAATAAATAATTATTTATTAATTAATAAATAATTTATTTAATTATTTTAATATTTAATAAATATTTATTGACCAGACTGTGAATAAAATATTATTTTATTTACTGAATATTTATGATTGTGAATAGAATATTTATTTATGAATAAATATTTAATTAAATATTTATTCGAGTATTCGATAAATACTAAGGATAATCGGACCAAGAATTGTCTGGTGATAAATATGAATTAACCAGATGATAAAATTATAAAGATCATTATGCCCATTAGTGCACACCATAAAATATTATTATTATTGTTATCATATAGTATGGGGTCAAATAAGGTTTATTATATTATTTGAGGGTTGTTGTGTAATTAAATAATATTTTTTAACCTTAAACCTAACTCTATAAATCAATGACTATATTTATTATATAGGTTTAATTGACAATTGATAATTATTGTGCACAACACATTTTTTCAATATTCCTTCTTATCTCCTCCTCTCAAGAATGGGAATAACAAGAGAGAATTGTTCAAGCTTATAGGAACTTAAATCCATCAGCACGAACAACACAAGATGGTCGATCTATTGTACTAGCACCCAACATTCCATCAGTGTTTTTCGAAGATCAAATGAGCACATGTGGATCACTTCTAGATGGATTATACACATAGATCCTATAAGCGTAATGACGGTAATCTAAAAATTTCTTTCAGATGATCATAAACATCAATGAAAAAAGATCCTAAGATGAGGTATTATTTCTTCTGATCATATTTAAATTAATTATAAATTTAATGTGGAAAAGATCCTCTCTAAGTTTTGGGATTTCTATGTCAATATTTGATGGAAAAATTTTATTGGTCATTATAATTATATCTTTTACAATTGGTGAATGGTCCATTGAATTTGAAAACAAAATATTAATGGTTATTTTCTAAAAAGGTGATTCCACTATGCTCGAGAGCTTCGTCAATGACTGTATGACATTCAATGAGATATAATTTGGTGGGTCAGTGTAAGTAATAAGTCTCTACTTATTAACTTATGAATCCATTCTTCATACCTCATCTATAAATCTTTTCAATCAGTATAAGAATATATTCAATCTCTCTTAACATATCATTACAACCCATAATAATCTGTAATAATCAATGGATAGGGACAACTCAAAGTCATACTTTGAGAGGATATTATCATTCAACTATTCATGTAAAATAAATTTCATCATGCATAAATGAATAATAAATGGATATTGCCTTTATTATAATATCATGATACATTTTACAACCATCACAACCAATTTCTCATGTGTCGTACACCTTTAGATTCTACATGAACCTAATGTTATTTTGGTAGTAATGTTTTCATCAATAGATCTACTACATTCTCCCCTATAGACACCCAACTAATCTTCACATTACCCCACTCAATGATCTACCATATGATATGTTATTTGAAAAGGATGTGTTTGGTCTGTTGGTTAGATCATGGTTCCTTATCCCAAGAAACAACACCATTATTATCACAATATAGCTAGATTGATCCCCTGATGCTAGGAACCACTCCATGTTTAGAAATGAACTTCTTCATCTAAATAGATTCCTTTATAATATCTAATATAGTGATGTATTTTTCCTCTATTATTGATTCTTATATGGGGGTTTTGTAACTCTTCCAACCGATAGCTCCACCATTTAGGAAAAATAAAAATCTATATTGAGACTTCAGATCATCCTTGTTATATTGGAAACTAACATTTTGTAACCCTTTGCACAAATCTTATCATATCCTCCAAAGACCAAGAATATATTATTATTCCTTATCAAGTACTTAAATATGTTCTTCACAATAATCTAATAACTATCATTGGGATTGGATTGGTATTTTTTTTATTCTAAAATCATAAGAAACATCGGGTAGAGTACATAATATGGAATACATAATAGATATTATTGTATTCGTATAAAGAATCATATCCATCCTTTTTTATCTCTTTATAAGGATCCAAAATATGCATAATATTCATGCCATGAAACAATAGTAAAGACCCATTTTGGAGTTATCCGTGATAAACTAATTGAGAACTTTACCAATATATGTGTTTTGAATCAGTACAAGAAACCTCTTAGATCTATCTATATATATCTCCATACCTATTATATAGGTTGTTTCACCCATCACTACTAGAAATTTACCCTATAAAAATAGTTTTAAACCATTTTTATAGGCTAGGGAACCATTGGTATAGCCTATACCAATGGTTCCCTGAACTGATGGGTGACTAGGTGTGGGGATATCCCTATAATAATGGTTTCCTTGAAACCATTGGTATAGGTCACTTGGATTTACCTTTAGCCAATAGTTTATTGAAAATGTTTTCATACGTGTTATACTAATGGATTATTAAACCATTGGTATTTCCATCCATCACCGACGCATCTAGAAATACCTCCCATGTTAGTCTAGAACCATAACACACCCCAAACACCTGCACCCACACCACCAAACAATTGGTAGCCAATATAAAAAAATTAAGAAAGAAATTAATGCATTGAACCAGTTACAATACACATTTAAAATAGAATATACATTCAATCACATTTATTCATCAAACATCATGGGTCATAAATATCTGTTAGAAATGTACAGGATTAATCTCTCTCTCATCACCACAAATATCATCAATGTCATCACCAATTTACTCATCACCATCACCATCATCATTTCCATCATCATCACCATCATCATCACCATAAAAATCATCATCATCACTATTTCCATCACCATTTACATTTCTAATAAAGTCATTATCCCAACCACCACTACGACCATCATCACCATCACCCAATGCATCATATGATAAACACATCATCAACATGAATGTATCAAAAATTGTAGCGGTATCTAGAGGAATTTATGGATGTAATGTTATCATAAATTTCATAAATTTACCATTGTCATTTTGACTTCATTCATGATCCTTCATGGCTATTTTTTGGAATCTTCTACCCCTCTATGATCCTTTTCTACCTCATCATGATTTGTTTCCAAATAAATGCTACCAGAACTATTAGAGGAACCTGAATTGGGCTAATATCTAGGGGGAAATATTCTTCCCTGGTCAGCAGTATACTCCCCTGTAGTTATAATCTCATAATATCTGGTGCAAATGATCATTTTTCCAAAGTTTTCATCTTCCTTCTTGTCAAGGTCCTCCACATCACATTGGTGCAAAAATAAATAAACTATTTAGTTACAAAATATAAATTAAATTTTGAAATTATCAAATTAAAACATAAAATATATTATTTTTTCTATTCTTTTACTTCATTTCCATGTTTTTTTCCTACTCGAGCAGAAAATATTTTATCAAGTCACACATCCTTTAATGTTTAATATTTTCCTCTATAATGAAATTTAATGTTAAAAACCATTATTCAATGATACTATTTTTTTTGAAAAAAATTAAATCATTTTAACCAATATTTAGTTGATAATAACCAAAACCAATTAAATAAAATTTAAATAAATTTATTATATTATCCACAACTGTGAGAAAATATAATCAATCAAATCATAATGAAAGAATTTGGTTTGTTTTGTTGAATCTATATTTGGATTATTATTATTATTATTACATTGGTTACAATTCATTATGTATTAGTTACACTAATATTAAATTAATTTAATTTGTTTTAATTCAATTTTAGTCATTTTGGTTTTTTTCAATTCATATTTTAGTCATAGTTCCATTCAATACATCATATGATTTAGATTGATTTCATATAGATTATTACAATTTAGTTAATCTAAGTCTTGATTATATTTATTTTGTTTTTATTTAATTTTATTTATATTCAGTTGTTTCAAGTTTGTTAGGGTAATATTGTTCCCTTTTGGTTCAATTTTGTTTTATTATGTTTGATTTGGATTAGGAATATATGGATAGTAAAGTTTATTTATATTTAGTTTCATTATATTCTTACCAATTTAGTTTCAGTTTATAGTTAACAAGTATTTATGTTCATATTAAATGAATCTATTTACATGTTTATAGGTTAATATTATTTGAAACTATATACATGTTACTAAATTTTAGAGTTTTCATGTTAATATAGTTTAGTTTTATAAATTTTTATATATTTATATTATGTGAAACTATTTTATTTTACCCTTAAATAACTTTATTTTAACCTTAACTAACTTTTTTACCCTTAATTAACATCAATTTACCCTTATATAACCTTATTTTACTCTTACATAACTTTTTTTATCATTAATTAACTTTTTTTAACCTTATATAACTTTATTTTACCCTAACATAACTTTTTTTACACTTACTTAACTTCTTTTACCCTTACATAACTTTATTTTATCCTTGATTAATTTTTTTTACCCTTACATAACTTTAGTTTACCCTTAATTAACCTATACAAGTTTATGTTTACCCTTACATAATTTTTTTTCAACCATACTTAACTTTTGTTTACCCTTACATAAATTTACTTTACCCTTTCATAACTTTGTTTTATCCTTAAATACCTTCTTCTTACACTTATATAAATTTATGTTACCCTTGTTTAACTTTATTTTACCCTTAATTAACTTTATTTTACCCTTAATTAACTTGTACAAGTTTTATTTTACCCTTACATAAATTTTTTTACACTTACTTAACTTCTATTTACCCATACATAACTTTATTTTACCCTTATATAATTTTTTACCCATACTAAACTTTTTCACCCTTAAATGACTTTATTTTACCCTTACTTAAGGTTTTACCCTTACTTAACTTTATTTTACCCATGCCTAACCTGTACATATTTCTTTTTACCCTTATATAACTTTTTTTTACCCTTACTTAACTTATTTTTACCCTTACATAACTTTAGTTTACCCTTAAATAACTTTTTTACCCGTAATTTACTTCAGTTTACACTTACATAACATTATTTTACCCTTACTTAACTATTTTTTACCCTTAATTAACTTTATTTTACCCTTAATTAACCTATAAAAGCTTATGTTTACCCTTAGATAACTTTTATTTACCCTTACATAACTTCCTTTTATGCTTAAATAACTTTATTTTACCCCTACATAACTAATTTTTACCCTTACTTAACTTATATTTACCCTTAAATAACTTTAATTTACTCTTAATTAACATTTTTTACCCTTACATAAATTTAGTTTACCCTTAATTAACTTATACAAGTTTTTCTTTACTCTTAAATAACTTTATTTTACCCTTACATAACTTTTTCACCCTTAATTAACTTCTGTTTACCCTTACATAACTTTATTTTACCCTTACATAACGTTTTTTATCCTTAACTTTTGTTTACCCTTACATAACTTTAGTTTTCCCTTAAATTTTTTTACCCTTACTTAACTTTATTTTTCCCTTACTTAACCTTTACAAGTAACTTTTTTTACCCTTAATTAACTTATTTTTACTCTTATATAACTTTAGATTACCCTTACATAACTTTGTTTCACCCTAACTTAACTTTTTTTACCCTTACTTAACTTATTACCCTTACTTAACTATATTTTTCCCTTACTTAACTCGTACAAGTTTCTATTTACCTATACATAACTTTTTTACCCTTAATTAACTTCTATTTACCCTTATATAACTTTAGTTTACTCTTAAAAAACTTTTTTACACTTAATTAACTTTTTTTACCCTTATATAACTTTAGTTTACTCTTAATTAACTTTTATTTGACATTAATTAACTTTATTTTACCCTTATATAACTTATAAAAGTTTGTGTTTGCCCTTATATAACTTTTTTTTACCCGTAATTAACTTCTGTGTAGCCTAACATAACTTTAGATTACCCATACATAACTTTTTCTTACCCTTAATTAACTTATGTTTACCCTTACATAACTTTATCTTACCCTTAATTAAATTTATTTACCATTTCGTAAAATTATTTTAACCTCAATTTGTTGAGTGGATCCATGTCATTATCATTTATGTTTTGATAATTACATCACCCTCTCTATGTTTTATTTGTTTCTACCTTAATTTATTCCTCTTTTAAATATGTTTAGTTCCATTAGCTATTGATATATTTGTTATTACATGTTATTCATGGTTTATATTTATATTTATATTATTCTATGGTGATTCTATAACTTCTCGACTTTTAAATTTTTTAAGAATATTGTTTAGAATAGATTTAATTGGATGAGAAGAAATTTGAAGAAAACTGAAAATCTATTTTCTGAAAACTAGTTTCATTGGATCATTATTTTATGACTATATCTTGGTCTACAATCATAAAAATTTCACAACTCCTTTTTTAGAAATATAATAAGATTATCTATGTTTTCTTGAACTATGTAATTATCTGAATTAGTCTCTAGTTGTTCACGTTTTTTCCTGAAGCCTCTAAAGTTTTTTAGTTATACAACAAATTTTTATATTACAGTTGCCACTATTTTTAATGATAACATAATCTATATATATCAAAATTTCATTTTTAATTTTGATATGGATATCAAAGAGATTTATCTACATTTCATTCAACTACAATCAAGGTTTATATTGTCTCTTGTATACTCTAAAATTCACCAAATTTCTGAAATTTTTCTATAGCTCATCAATTTTACAAAATATATGTTCTTCTTTTTTTCAATGATAAATCAATCTATATATCTTGAAAATTATTGCCACTTATTTTGTTGAAAATATTATAAATTTCTCCACATTTCATTTATCTATGATGAAATATGGATCATATTATTGGATGATCTAAAGATTGACTAAAGTTCTGTAATTTTTTTTATCCTAAAATAGTTTTCAATATTATGTGTGTTTCTATTATTTATTGATATCATGTTATATATAATTCAGATTAAGGTATTACTTGATCTATTGGAAAGGTTATTAAATTAAGTCAACATGACCAAAAGTTTAATATGATGATTTTAGGATCTAAAAATTCAATGAATCTTAAGATGTCAAGTATTATAGATTTTTAGAATTTGTCTATATAGGGGTATTATCCATACAAGTTTTGGAATTGAGGTATGAGCCATTTTTCATTTCTATTGGTACCTAATTAACCTCAAGTTTCAATAAAAAATACATGATTCCTCACATGTTCTAGAATCATAATTCACCCCAAAGTGTGGATATAATTCATAGAATCCTTGTTTTTTATTTATTTTTTATTCTTCCTAAAAAATAATATTCAATAATATAAAAAATATTATTAATAAAAATCATTATAATTTTCAATTAAAAACCTAAAATTTTATTAATAGCTTAAACTCATCACTCTTCTAATGAGCAACCATTTACTAATAATGTGTTGTTATACACTCATTTAGAATTTCTATAGCCTATAAATATGTTCCAAATCTAGAAAATCATCCATTATACAACTCATATTTATATTCTCTCCATAGATCGCCAAATTCTATTGGTCATGTAGTCTTTACAACCTCACCATCTAGAAAATTATAATGAAATTTATACAAAAATATTAATTCATATAAATACAATAATAATATAACATTAAATATAATGAATTTTCTTACTCATATTTAATCCCAATCATTATCCATTATTTCATTTTCAAGGTTTCTTCAGGAGAGTGACTTGACAGGAATGATGTCATGATATTTATAAAATATTGCTATAAAATCTTTAATTTTTTCCCTATTTTACAAATCATTTGATGATCCTCATTGTACTCATCGATCACATGTTTGTGGTTATTCCACACTTTATACAAGTGTGTACACCCATTCCTCCTTATAGTGGTAGGTCTAGTTATGAAAGAATAAAATACAAATATTAAATTAATACATCTTATAACAAAAATAAATTATGATCAAAAAAATTACCAAGATTCTATACATATGCATAATCAATGTTTATTAGTGGGTATTTATAGATACATATTCTATAAAGGATCATAGACCTGTGTAGTACCAATGGGGTTCAATGTCTAATCATGATGATCAGTATGCTCGAGAGGTTCACAATGAACCAGAGTAGAAGTCGAATGAGCATGAACATAAAATCCTAGAGTGAAAAAAATAGTAGGAAAAGGAGATATCATAGACATATTTGGAAAATGATAATATGTATGGATAGTAGGATCTATCATCAGATAAGGAAAAGGATATACATGTAGAATCATATTTAAATGCTTGTAATAGTATAAGCAGTCTAAATATCTTAGGTTCCTCTAACGAAACTGTAGGATAAGAAATTTCTCAACATTTCATATCAGATAAAGGGTCTGGGTGTGATTGAGTGTAATGACTAGTGTGGGTAGATCTAGTACCAACCCTCCTTGAATCGTCAGGCTAAGCACTGATGCCCATAGGCTGGTCATAGAATAGTTATCTCCTAGGTGATGAAACTGAATAGATTTTTTTAAAAAATTAATGACATTCCATTATATGTTATTGATATATATATATATATATATATATATATATATATATATTTGAAATAGTATACTTAGAACAAGTTTTATAGGATGAATTCCCATCTCTCTCATGCAGTGATTATTATCATACATTCTCTTCCTTCGTGTTTCTTCAAAAAAAATTCATTTTCTATATTGAAAAAGAAATATGCATTTAATTATAATTTCATAACTAATGTGTAATCCAATGAGTAAAGAATAGGTCATGTGACTTAATTAAGGGATATCAATTTTCAATCTAAATAAAGTACATGTGGTTACATAATATAATCATATCATATTTAGTGGCAATAATATCAAAACATAAAATTAATGTAATAGAAAAATCAACACATTTTAATTAGCATGTTAAATAGTGTATGATATGATTTTTTTCTTATATTTTCAATTAAATAAAATTTAGTTTTTTAGTTCTTTTGGTTCATTTTGGTCATTTGATTAGTTCATTTGGCCTTTTTTGGGTTAGGTCATTTGGTTCATATTTTGGGTTAGGTCATCTATCCATTTAGCCAATTTTTGGATTCAATCATTCATTTCATTATTTTTCTTCATTTTAATTAGTTTAATATGTTTTAGTTCAATTTATCTTTTTCTTATTTGAATTTTATTTTTTTAGTTTTTTTGTAAGGTTCTAATATAGTTTTATTGAATATTATAAAATTTAACTCAAATAAAACTGTAGCCACTGTATAATGAAAATGAACATGAAGGTTAAGTTGGATACAAAATGTCATGAACCAAACTGGGTTGACCCTGAATCGGTCACCCGATCCAATCCATGGTAAGGCCCGAAGGGCATTCCCAATCCCCATGGGATAGAAACTAGTGTCGGGCATCATTCTAGAAACCGAGGGAATGATTTTTCCCAATTTAAATAAATAAACTGAATAGTATAAATAAAATATAAACCCAAAATATATAATTTTACAAACTAAACATAATTTTACAATGCTGAAAGATACAATCAACTATACAAAAACAACCAAACTAAAGTATAAAAACACAACACCTTCATATGACCCTGAGGGTCACTCTCTGATACCAAACTGACCATCACCCACGGTGATCAAAACCAAGTTGTGACCTACACCACAATCTAAAAATAATAAAGAACTATAGGTGTGAGTATTAAAACTCTATAGGAATTTCTGAAAAAAAAACTATTCCCAATACACTTCCTTTAAAATAAAATAAACATCAACTTCAGGTTTGAAATACAATATATAAAAGTAATATTTTCTCACATGTTTTCCACTTTAAAACCAAACACACTCCATTTCCCTTTTTACCATTTAAAACCAAACTCTTTTCTAAGGAGAAACTATATAAAATTTAAAAGGAAAAGGTAAAATTCCGTTTATAATAGAGAAATCGTATAAAACATTTCCAGATAATTTTTCCATAAACACTTGAAAATATTTTATCATTCTTGGAAAAAATCCACACTTCTCAAGAAGTAAGCACAAAAATAATACAAAAATGGAAATGGTAAAATATCACATAGGAGAATATAACCAACAATGCATCGCAACCATTATCCATATACAACTAAGTGCCAATATACATGTGAGAAACCTAGGATCTTGTGAATAATTGAGAACAAACTAATACATGTTGACTAAACCTAGAAAGCATGCCTCACTTGATGACATCAATAACTCCCTCACACACTCAACTATTCCCTAAATGGTATAGACCTAGGGGAACTATCCTATAGAAATAATAATAAAATATATCCCTTACTATGGGCAATTATCCAGTGCATAATCTAATCTAGTGTAGCAATCGTTCTCAAAAAATTTACTAACTATACCAGGTTCCTGTGTAAAGATGTAATGAGGGTGAGACAAACAATTCCAATTGATCATAAAATCATATTCACACAGCAGGCGCCACCTAAGTCACTCCAAGGATTAATCTTTTTCCTTACAGCTCATAGATTTCAAAGGAGTTTACACTGAGGATCTCACATTTCGCACTAAGTAAATGGGTTATGAGTAGTACACAACAAGGACATCCCACCCATTCATATAAATGGATCACAAGGATTCCATACTGAAGATAACCCATCCATTCAATATAAATTCAGAAAGATAATTATACAAGGATAGTTTTCATTGTAAAAACTTTCACTATTTTTCATAAAAGCACCAAACAGGCCTCAAGCATGTTTCACATAACCATAACTTTTAAAATAACTAAATCCATATTTCCAAAAGGTGAAAACATATCATTTTCCATTTCAAAAACATTTATAAAATACCATTTAAGTACTCACACCACATGGGAAAACAAAAACCATTTTCATTAAAACACCAAATGGTCTACACCTCATCATCACATTCCATTTCATTTTTAAAGGACCAAACACACACCATTTCAAATTCAAAAATTTTATAAATGCATTTGAAGAACCCAAAACCACCATAAAAATTCCACAATAATGATTAAAAATACAAACCATTCTTTACAATCCATAAATCATGTGTAAAATCAAACCATGAATTTTATCAAACACTTGGTGTGAAACATTTAATAAAACAATGCCATTTATCACATAACAAGGAAGAAAAAACTAATTTTTACACAAAACTATAATTTAAAAGATCACACATCACTATTTCATATTCAAGGAAGGTATGAAAATCAAGAAATAAATTATTCTTAAATTAAAAGGTCAGGTTCAAAGGAAAACCCACCACAAACTCACGGTGCTTCAACAACGCACACCCAAAATCACACCACGAAGGTTCCAAAAGACAAGATCTACCAAGAGGAACCTTAAAAAAGAACCCCCCCCCCCCCCCCAATATCAACCAAGGAGAAACATGATCCCTAGGTCCACATTAAAATGGGAGAATAAAAACTCAAAAGAAAATGGAAGGAGAATGAGGAGGGAGAAGAACATAGGAGATTACCTTGAGAAGTCACCCTTAACTCTGGAAGAAATTAATAGATCTACACCAAGGAGGAAGTAAGAGGATTTAATAACCAAGGATAGCCTTACCTAGGGGTTTACAAACTAGGTAGGGGGAGAAATGGTAGGATTTGGGGTTAAAATACCATAAGGGTAATTTAAGAATTTCAACTTTTTAATGACTTGGGAACCATGAATGGTTTGGCCGCACAGTTTACCAAATCGTGCACCAACCATGCGCCCCTCACAATACACACATGATAACTCACATGGGCTAGACACATCGTTTAAAAACCATTCACCAACCATGTAGAATGATTTTTTATCAAGATAGAGGCTTCAGGAACTCTTTAAGCATGTTTTGACTAACCATGCATAGGTCATAAACCCTCAACCAAATCACACCAAATCTCTCACAGTTACCTAGATCATACCGTAAGGTTTTCCCAAACCGTGCATTGACCGTGTTCCAAAGAGAAAAACACCCCTAAACTCCAAATTCAAACTCATCACACCTGGAACTTGATCTAAAAACCCAAGGCCAAAAGATAAACCGAATCATAGGTCAAAATAAAAATCCAGGTGTGGAAAAATTTATTTAAAACCTACATTAAATAAATTTAAATATTTTCAACCTAAAAAATCCAAGTCGGTATAAACCAAAATAATTGAGAACACATATGGATGATTCTATATATTACCTACTGTAACTTTAGGTTCACAGTAAACTCTAATAATTGGATTATTTTATTCATCATAAGTAATACATTTATTAAGATCAATAGGGGAAGTGATGGTATCAATTTATTCTCCACCATCATCAAAAATATTTCTTGTTACTACTTCAATAATGAAACTAAATTTAGGTCCCATATGATATTTTACATAAAAACTTTTCTTCCAATGATTTCAAAATATATAGATCGTTGTTATAAAGAATGTGAGTTATTTCAATAACTTTAAATCCACAGTCATCAATAAATGTGTCATGTCACATAATTGAATTAAAACACTTGCATTTCATCATAACAGCTTGACCATGAAAGTATTAATCCAATATTAGTATTTTCTCAAAATCTCAATATAAGATACATTTTCATATCAAGGCCTAATATCTAATGCAATAAAATAATAGTCTATTTTTGTAGTTACCATAACACTATTATGTTGTGTTCTCATGTTCACTACTTGTTCAGTGATAATAAATTTTTACCAATTGATCATAATTTATTTTCATTCACAAACCATATAATTAGAACCAAAATCCCAAGATATTATTTCTTTAGAGATAGAATCTATAGTTAAACTCAATACCTAAAATATAAATGAAAATTAAAAATAAATGAATATTAATTTTTTATTTAATTATAGTAATACTTCTATTTTCAATTTTAACCAAGGATAAAACTATTTTCTATGAAAAGTCTCTCTCCTTATAAAATGTAATTAATGATTATTTTTATTTATAATTTATTTATGTTCCCTATATAAAAGATGGAAATATTTTAATGCATATGTGAAATTACATGGGATGATATAACATAAACATGTTTTATTTACTTACTTGTTGTAGTCTTTGAACAAATAATAGTCAAATAAGATTGTGCGACATACCATATACTACTCTTCAGTGATTAATGTAGTCAATGTATATGATATAAGAATTTCCCTTATTTGGGGAAGTGATGGAAAATTGGGTTCAATTTTCTCATATTACTCTTCTTCATTTCTCATTGGTCAGTTATGTCTCATGGTCACATCATATAAATACATTTAACAAAAATCCATACATTCTTGGGCCAATTAATCTTTCAAAATGGAACCTTAATGATGATTCTTGTTCTATACATAAGACTTAAATATGTAAATATTTCTTTTAGTTTAATACATCCAAAATAAATAAATAGGTCCTCCAAGGAGTATTTTAGTTAGAAGATGGACATTTAGATGCAGCATGCATGTGAAAAATGATAAAGGAAAAAATTTATCTTACTCACACAAAATTAATAGTACCTCTTTATATTTTTTTCAAGAAATACTTGGAAAAAATTATCAAAAATATCTCTATAGAAATGAGACAATGAAATCACTACCACCCTTACATTATTGGATAGTAGATGACATATTATTATTAGAATCAACTAATGAAAAAGGATGCGATAATCATGATTATTAAAATATTTTAGCTTCAACTCTCATCTATTAAACTATTTTGATATGTTTCTTGAATATCCATCAGTAACCTTGATAGAATATATTACTTCTAGAAATTTATTTTTTTTTCTAAAGGTGTCACCACATAAGAATCACATGGAACTTTTTTTTTATTTTCATCGATACACACAGGATGCAATTCCGGTCTGATACCCCAATCCACAAAGCCACATTGAAATTGTAAATCATATTTTATCTTCTCATTGACATTTTCAAGAATTAAAACAATAATTTCACATTTGTTTTCAATGTGTATTACATATAAACAATGATGTAACAAATTGGTTGGCTAATAAGGAAACTCAAAGAAATAATTTTCTTCTTCTAATTGAAATTAGATTCAATGCAATCATTCTTCCTCTTTCAAGATTTCATCTGATCTTTCCCAAATAAAAAACTGAAATCATGAAATTCATTAAGCATGTCATTTACAGACATTTGATGAGGTGGATTTTCAATCTTTATGGTATTGGAAAACCTTCAACAATTATTTCTAAATGGATGATTCATTTTAAATAATCATCAATGTCTTATAAAACTAAAAATACAATGATATTTAAGTATTATAGATTATGTATTCTTCATAAAAAATCATAGTAAATTTTTCCCTTCATAATCCAGCCATAAATCATTGCATAAGTAGGAAAATAATTTATTATCCACATAAGCATAACATGCATCTGAAATATGTCTTTCAAACAAACATCTTATATGCTCACACCCATAATCCAAGTATGATTAAACTCTTTTATTAAATTTTTCATGTATATATCTATATCATTTCTAGGATTAGAAGGCCTTGATATGAGTATACTCAAGAAATTTAATGTTTTTTCATACTCATCCATGGATAAAGGTTATAAATGTGTAAGAAAACTGACCATGTGTTGTGTGAAGTAATTATCTAACCAAACAGATTAAAACTATCACATGATAGACCAAACCTCACATTACACACCTTAGCTGTAAAATTAAGATATCAAGAATAAAATTTACTCCATGTTAATCTATATTCATGATGAAAAAACTCATCATTATCCTTATTTATCTTAGTATCATTTCATCACATATTTTATGATATTTCATCAGACATGGAAAGATTTTAGAATCTGGAAATCAATGGAAAGTGCTGCATTACTTTCTATAGAAAACGATATGGTGTTCCATCAGAATTTATCTTCCATAAAGATGTTTCATATTTTATATAATCATTTAGGAAAATGGTTTCCTCCCAAAATAAGCTAAAATCTTTTCATACAAACATGAATTTTGTTTTTACCTATCCACACCTTCATAGAGTGAAGTGTTGAGACTTAATTTCTAATAATTAGTATGTAATATACAAACAATATCAAAACATTTATATACTTCTACTAACTCTCTTATATACATAGGAATAATTCACATTCTTGGTGAAACCAAACTCTTTGATTACATGATCAAACAGGATATTCCAACTCTAATAAGGTTGATTTGGTCTATAAATGGACCATTGAAACTTTAAAACCATTATAAAAACATTTGTAACTTTAAACCACCTGGGTTGTATTATATACACCTCCTCAACTGAATTTTTATTATTGAATTCAGTTTTTAAATCCATTTGATATAACTCAAAATCATAATGATCTGCAATGGATAGAAAAATCTAAATAGACTTTATCATTTCAATAGGTGAAAAGGTTTCTTCATAGTTAGTACTGTGACTTTTTTATAATACTTTGCCACTGGGAATTATTTATAATTATACACTCTTCCATCCATGTAAATTTTATTATAGAACACCCACTTACACACTATGGGTCTTACCCCTTCAGGTGTATCTACCAAATTCCAAACATACTTAGTGTGCAAAGATCCCATTCCAGATTCCATAAATTTTGAGCACTTCTCAGAATCAGAACTCTCAATAACCTATCAGTAGGAACTAGGTTCATATGAATGTTACTTAATCATAATCATCCATGAGAAATAAATATCTCTCAATTTATGAATTAATTATATAAAGCCTTCAAGTTTCTTATGTAACTTGGTCATCTCTTCTCCCAGAACTCTTCACAAAATTGGCTCTACTTCCATCTCAGGAACACTTCTAGTTTTTTCATCTTGAACTTGTCCAATTTAAAATTTACTCCCACCAAATCCTCAATTTATGAATTTATATTCAATTAAAACAGTAGTTTGGTCCACAAATACTTTGTTTTCAGTTGGTTTATAGAAATATTATCTCTTAGTTTCTTTGGGATAACCAATAAATAATCATTTATTGAACTATGGTTCAATTTTATCAGAATCCAATCATTGTACAAGTGATTCATGGCCCTAAATATTCATGAAAGATAAACTAGGATACTTTTTATATCATATATCATATGGTTTCTTCATTACTACTTTAGATGCCACACGGTTTAGTAAGAATGTAGTCATTTCCAAAGCATAACCCCAAAATAAAATAGGAAGGTCACACTGAATCATCATTGATTGAACTATATTCAATAACATATAATTCATACTTTAAGAAACATAATTTAATTTCACTCTTTTAGGAGGAGTGAGCTGAGCAAAAATTAAATGATTATCCATATTATTAGTGATTTCTAGGCTCAAGTATTCACCACCCCGATCTCATCAGATAATCTTAATTATCTTTCCAAGTTGATTTTGTACTCAGTTTTGAAACTATTTGAAATTATAAAAAATTTCATAATTTTTCTTCATTAGAAACACCTAAATATACCAACTAAATTCATTAATAAAAATTAATAAAGTACCAATAACCACTACTTTCTTGAGTACTCATTGGTCTACATACATCATTATGTATAAGATTAAATAGTCCACTAGTCCTTTCACATTTTTTTCCAAAGGGTTCTTTGGTCATTTTTTCAAGTAGACAAGATTCACATGTCTTAAATTATTCATAATTGAATGATACCAACAATATATATCTATGAATTCATTGAATGTGTTTCTTATTGATATGTCTGAGGTGATAATGCCAAAAGTACATGGGATTAGAATCAACCATGACCTTCTTATTATGAATGTTATAAAAATTATTATCCATATATATAATATATAAACCATTAATTATATTCTCAATACCATAAAATATTTCATTTATATATATATATAATAACTCTTGTCCTTAATAATTAATGAAAACCTCATCTTGTCTAAACAATATAAATAAATAAAATTCATGTTTATGGTGGAAACTTAATAACAGTTTTTCAATTCTAGAACTAATACATTGGGTAGACTTAGATCATAATTAATAATTTCTAATGTAGGACCTTTTTCTCCATTACTAACATGAATATATATTTCACCCTTTATCAATTATCTCTTATCCATGAGCCTATTTTTATTATCATAAATGTATTATGCACACTCTGCATCTAATACTCATGAGTCAGATATAGTAGAATCAATATCTATAACATTTTCATTTAAGTAATCTGAATTTTTATCCTTGAGAACACTTATCAACCCTAGATACCAATATTTAACTTCTTTATAGTTCATTCCTATTAGTTATATAAATATGATTATGATTAAGTATTCCATTATCTATAATAAAGAAATATTAGTGAATAAATATCATATTTAATATCTTTTCATTATGGACTTTAAATGAAAGTACTCCTACTAAAAATGATGACCCAGAACATTATATAAATTTAGTGATCTAAGATCCATGTTTCACTAAGTAATGATTCCACAATAGAATTCCTCACACCACTTAGTTATTTAAGTAGGGTATCATCCCAATCACAATAGTTATGACTCTTAGATATTTTAGTGAATAACGTTTTATACAAATCTATCCTATGGATTTAATAAACTCTATTCCTATGGTAACCTAATCCTATTAGGGTATCTCATTTATTGTAACCCAAATAAAACTCTAAAAACAAGCTTAAAAAGGTCAATCTAAGGTCACCCATCTATGGAAAGGCATACCCAAGGATGTTTCAGCATTACCCATTACTTTTTCTCCTTACACAAGATAATCCATGGGCACCCATATATGGAATGACCTACCTAGTTTGATGATTGAGGTCTTGAAAAGTGTCATTTTAGAAGGAATATCACACATAGTGTTAAGGGGGTTTTAGTCTCACCAATTTAATATACATCATGTGCATATTAAATTTATAACTATAATATCTTATGTAATCTTTATCCTATCATGTTTTATTCCTTTTTTGTAATCATGCTTCTAATATTTTAGTTTTTTAAGCCCTATCCCAACCACCAAATTATTGTATTCAAACCACATTAATGTGTAACTCTTTACACAACCCACAAGTTTGTGTTGCTTACCCAAAAATAGAATCAAAACATATTTATACATAACTGAATGCATCATATGCATAAGGTATATGAACTTTTCATGTAAAGGAATAAATTTATATGAGATTGAAAATCTCCATATGATTAATCCTAAAGAGATAGATAGCCAACCCCATTAACCTTTTTAGAAAGGGAATAACCGCCAAGTCAATGGGTGGTATGACCCCAAGTCTCTCTACCCTGGGAGACTTTACTCAAGAGATAATTTAATTTATAATAACATTAATAATTAATACAAATAAACTATATTCATCAATTTTTCTCAATATCAAAACTCAAAAGACAAATCTTGGTCAAGGTAGATTAAATCTAAATTTTATGGATTTGTACATAACATGTAATGTAGAGATTTGATGCATGGAAGTAGTTTAATAGTTAAACATAAAACATACACAACATTCACATTTATTAAATAATTTACATAACATCAATATTATAGAAATTTAGAAAATAAATAAACATTTTATTTATTTTATAAAACATGAGATAAATTTCCATAAACAATTCATAAATAAAAGATAACTATAAACATTTTATAAATTAGTAATAATACAAACATTATATATTAAATTTAATATTAAATATTTTATATTTTATATTATATAGAATTCATATGACATTTCATGATTTATAAACATTTTATGATTAAATTTATATTATATAAACATTTTATATAATCTGAATATCATATATTTTGGAATCTATAAACACTTTATAAATTACACCTTATGATTTCTAAATAAACTCTTTTATTCCTAGATCAAGGGGATTCCATATAATTAGGTAAATGGTGTTTTAATTATTAATATTTAATATTTGGGAATATAATTTTTCATAAAAAATTATTTAATTTATTATAAAAATATTATATTTAGTCAATTAATTAATAAATTCCTTATAAATTAAATATTCTCAAAATTCATTTTATTATGATTTATAAAAAAATTATAAACCATAAAAACCATTAAAAAGTTTAAAATATTTTTAAAATTTTTTATGTTTACCCTTATGTATAGGGGTACACCTGTGTAATGGTAAAACCTTATATGAAGTGATATATACCAGCACTCTCAAGTTAGGTGCTAAAAACACCTTCTTTAAACACTGTATTTGATACAAAGTGAGATTAACATATCTTTATTTTATAACATTACTATAATATAAATACAATAACTAATAAATCATCTCACAATCCTAAAAATGGAAGGTTTGGTGTCTTTTAGAACCAGTTATATAGGAAAATTATTTAAAAAAAATCGTGAACATTTCTCCATAACCTAACAAAACAAGACTCCCATATAGACATTTCATAAGTTATACTCATATTCATAACCTAGGGAATGGAAATGTAAGAAAATAGTGATCTCAAATGCTCAGTGAGTAAAATCTCATTAATATTTCATTAAGGTTTAAATCAAAATCATATGAGAAAACATGATCATGGGGAAATGTCTTATTAAAACAAA
Source organism: Viscum album (assembly GCA_963277665.1). Lineage (NCBI taxonomy): Eukaryota > Viridiplantae > Streptophyta > Magnoliopsida > Santalales > Viscaceae > Viscum > Viscum album. The sequence continues at coordinate 1,817,644,559 of OY728150.1, forward strand.
CATGGAATAATAATAGTTGTATATAAGTCATTATATAAGGACATGTGATCTCAAGTGAAAAAACATATACCATGGAATGAATTTTGGAGTAATGAGGTAATAAACATGACCCATGGGGAATGATCATAGGAAATTGACCTAAAGATGTGGAAAAACATAATAAGGAACTATGTAATAAACATAATCATAGGAAATCATTACATAGAGATTTAGGTATTAAAATCATGTGACCCCTTATATGGTGGATCAGGAATTACTTCCCATGACCCATTCTGAATTGATCATCATAACTTGTGTCCCATTAGTGACTCAATTATCATAACTCATAGTCCATTATTGACTTGAGTAACATAACTCTCAGTCTATTATTAAGTCTAGTATCACAACTCATGGTCTATTTTTATCTCATGAGATATAAAACTTTATCCAATGCATTATAGGGAGATATAGGACCACCACCCATTAATAATTCATACATATGTGTACCACATAAAATAAGTAATTAATTATATCATAAAGAACCCAATGAAAAAAATGGGTTTTATTTATCACATTATAAAGAACCAATGGAAAGGAAAATGGGTTTTACAAAACTTTAATATGTGAAGTGTCTAATGAATTTCATTTTTTATCAATAAGTGTTTGGGAGAAAATATAAATATGTTGTGAGGTATTTTTATTTTATGATTATAGAGATGATATTAAGTTTGAAAAGACATGTTTCTTAGGTTTTTCAAAGTGACATAATTTTTACAACAGTTTAAGAAGAGTCTATAAAAAATGATGTTAATTTTGCATGACGATCTGAAGTTTTTTGTGGTTTAGTTTTGAGAAGGTTGGATTTTCACTTCATGTGGAATTTGGAAATGTTTTTAAATGAAGTATATATTAAAAATTATCCAACTACACTATCCAGCTGAGGGACCTATAGCCACTACTGAGGTGGGAAGGTGAAACCTCGGCTAGCCAGCATAGCAGTAGAGAGGGTACGAAGTGCGTCCACAGAGGCGTATGGGAGTACTAGTGAGCCACTATGTGGGGTGTCATGGTAGTGGAGAAAGGCCTCAACATAGGGTGGTAATAGCATGTATCAGGAGTGTTTAGTAACCATTTATAGCTAGATTAAGATGTGGCTTTCATTAAAAAGGATCATGAGATAGAATTCCATTTTAATGTGGGGTGTGATCCTTATGAGTAACGTAACTCTATATTAAAAACATGAAATAATTTTTACCATTAAATAAAATTACATCAAGTTGTTAGATTGACCTTTCCACGTCATCTTCAACCTCGGGCATTCAAGGTGTATAGCTCATCGGTATTTCTTTATACATTGATATATGAATGATCATGCTAAGGATTTTGAGCTCCATTTAAGTCTTATGATGATCCCAATGATATTGAAACCACATGAAACTTTATTTTCATGTGTAAATTAATATCAAAATAAAGAAATTAAGTATGGAGCTAAATGGTTTTTCAGTCATAGTGATTCTCATAGGCATTGTGCGCTTTAAGTAAGACGGTTCACATGAATAGAGTAAATGGAATGTTACCTATAAATACCCTAATGTGAAATCATTTTGTGTAAAATTCTAAAACATATTAGAGAGAGTATTTTGAGAGATCCACAAGAAAAACATATTCTCAAAATATTTGTGGTTCACGAAGGAGAATACCTCCCTCGCGATAATATTACGTGAAGGAGAATATGAGTTCTGCGGACCTTTGATAAGTGTGTAACACTCTTAAAGATCTTTGTGAAGAAATAAGTTTTCATGAATCCATTTGAGAAGTAAGATATGCTTTCACCTATTATCCTGGTTTGTGAAAATGGTTTTAGTAAAAGAAAAATAGTGTTACCTATACTATGCTATGTGATTGCTCATAAGAACATTTCATATATATCTTTCATGAAGAAAATATTGTGTAAAGAATACAGTGGGATCTCCACTATTTCTTGTGAAGAAGTATTTCATATGAGGTAAAATTTTTCACTTTCACCATATTCATTTTTTCACACACAAAGGTAGCATACATACATGAGGGACACTGAAAAATGTGTGTATGCATATGTATTTACCTAAACATGTGATGGTTTAAGCATTTAAGGGTTTGAATAAAAAAACAGTGGGTGTGTGAAAACAGAAAAAGGAGATATATAGTGATTATATGCGTGTACAACAATTTCATGCACATGAATTGAGAAAAAAATTGAACTTTGTATTGCATTCTTACATGAATAAATTCCAACAATGATACATCCATGAATTTCTGTTCATGCATGAAGCTTTCTTAGATGTACATGAAATATACATTGCATAATCATTGTATAATTATTTAAGACTAAATCCAAAGAATTATTTCAGAATAATTTTATATCTAAGTTATTTAGTGATCAGTGAGACTGGATCTTTTGTAGAAGAAACAATTCTTTCCCAAGCAGTGTTGTAATTAGGAAGCTGATTATATATCATGATTATATATTTGAGTAAGACCAAAATATATGAAAAGGTTCTTGAAATTATAAAAAATCCAATATGATCCAACAAGATTTTGGAGAAGGATATTCAATTGATATTTCTACTTTGGATCAAGCTATATGAAGTTAAAGACTGCAACTAGGGGGTCTAACCAGTTGTTGGAAGCTTTTGATTGGGGGGACTAACAAATCACTATGAAAAGGGTGTATTTATGGGGGGGTATAACTAATTATTTATGGATTATTGTAACTGGGGGGTATAACTAGTTTGTAATTGGGGGCTCTAACTAGTTACTATTGTAATCACCTTATGTTATAGTGGAGAATCTGTATTAGAGGGTCTATTTGACATGGAAAAGAGTATTCTTTGTACCAAACCTTGTAAATCTTTGTGTTTTGTGATTTATTTTACATATTTTAGGGTGAGGTTGAGGATTAAAAATGAGGGATCCAAACATTAATCAGTTGTAGAGGTTGAATAAAAAGTAAAAGATTTTATAAAAACAGTGTACCACTAATTCACCCCCTCTCTGTGGTACCTAACTAATCCTTGGACATTAAAATTGGTATCAAAGTAAGGTCCCTTATGTAGATACATTTTTTTATAAATCTATAATTTTAATTCCATGAACAGTCGATGAATTCCAAATTTTGATGGCATGAACTACCATAGGTGGGGGAATAGGATACTTTTTTACTTTCTATCACTTGTCCTAGAAGTGATAGATGTGGAAAAAGTGGGATTCCAACCTATGAATAAATATGTTTCTATGACCCAAGATGATAAGATAAATCTATAAGTATATGGAAAATATTATAATGAAATCTTGATGTATTTATCAGGAAAATTATACACTAAAGTGATGGGTCTCTACACTATCAAGGAGATCTGGTACAAACTAAGAAGTGGTTATGGAGGAAATATTAATGTAAAAAATCCAAGTTGAAAATATGGAGAAGCGATATTGAGGACATTAAAATTACAGATGAATAAATCATTGATGACTAATTTACAAAATTAAATTATACTGTTAGTAATATCAGAGGTTTTTGTGAGAAGTTGGATGATTCTACTATTGTGAAGAAGCTTATGAGAAATTTCCTAGATATATTTGTCTCAAAGACCTATCATTTTATGAACTTAATAATATTATCATAACATATGAAATGATAATAGTCCAAATATTCAAGAAAATGTCAAGAGATGAGATGGAATTTGAATCCATGATAAAAGGTAAAACTAAAATCAAAGAAGAACTAAAATAAACTGATTCTAAGGATAAATAATCTGAACTGGAATTTGATCAATTTATGGCCTTATTTACAAGAATGTTCAAAATTGGAAGAAGGAAAGTAAATATAAAACAACCACCTAAGTTATATAATTTTCATAATAGTGGTCATTTTTCTGGTAACTATCCAAAGAAGAAGGTTGATGACACTAACTTATATGAATAGGATAAGAAGACCTAGAAAAGGAAGTGGAATAATTATAAGAATAGGTTTTCTTCTAAGATGAAAAATATGATGAGTAGATAAATGGATGAATTTTCATCATCAAGTAGTGATTTAGAAGATGGAAGATATTATAAGAATCACATGTGATTTATAGGAAAATCCAAGAAATCTAGAGAATCATTTGAAGGAGAAGAAGGTGATGATAGAACTGATTTAGAATGGATGTTAAAATAAAATCTAGAAGCTACTCTTTTGGATAATATTAAACTCAATAAGGAAAATAAAAACTTAAGAAATAAACTAAAAATATCTCCTTTGAGAATAAATAACTTGTTAAGAAAGAGAAGATTAATATTAATGAAATAAGGGAAGAAAATATAAAGATATATGAGCTAGAATAAAATATGAAAACTATTGTAAATGAATATATTGACAAGGAAGATTCAATATTTGTTGAAGAGAATAAACAAACTGACTAAAATTAACTGAATTTGAGAAGATAGTGAGTGATCTTGAAGAAATACTTGTTGAGAAAGAGGAATAATTATCAGAGACACAATCTATGTGACTTGTAGCTCAAAGTGATTTGAAGAAGATTAAAGAAGACTTAAAAAAATCTGTTTAGATTAAGGGTGAATCTTCTAAAGCTATAGAGAAGAATGGTCCATAGAAAAAGATTGATTCTAGACTAAATGAATATCAATATACATTTGATATTTCAAACAATACAGGTCTGAAAGACAAGACTAGATCCAACTAGATCAAAAGAAAAAATGAGAAAATATCTTCCACAAAGGAATAGTTTGCTAATTCAGACACAAGGATTCCTCCTAGGAGGATACATCCACAATCTGTGAAAATTTAACAACTAAAACCTTCAGAGCATAACTACTATTAGACTGGAAGACCAAGGTTCAGAGGCTATTGTTGGTGTTGTGGAGTGTTTTCTCATAAATCTCATTTATGCTAGTATAACATGTCACTACCATGGATAAGGAATCAATCAATTAGGTGGGAAAAAATCTCATAAGATGATATCATATTATCATGAAGAGAATCTTGTGATCAATACTTCATCTAAACTATCAAAGAAGGATTTATATAAATTCATGAATGAATTTTTTGGTAGATATGGTTAAGAAGGTCACAAATATAATAAATATAGAGTTTTTTACCAAGTGAGATTCCTCATAGTGAAAATGATAAGAGAATTTAGATAGTGGAGAAAGATATAGTCTCTAGTGAATTGTGTGAAAATTTGAAATAGTTTGAAAATGATCAAAATATTATCAAATAAAAAAAAGTGGTGATAGTTAAATAATTTAAATATGATGAGGATTCATCTACAAAGGATAACTTAAAATTTATGAATTGTGAAAGGTGTGAACAAATTGGTCATGACACAAAACATTTCATGATATTCCTAATATCCCAAGAGATGAAGGTGAACTCCTCAAAATCTAAGTTTAAAAGGAAGGAGGGAAAATAAGGTTAATAGGAAACCATCATCTTGAGTGCTATTTCTGAGGAAAAAATAGGTCCCTTATTATTCCCTTATATAAATACGTTTATACTAATATGTAGGGAATTGAAGGAGATGAATGCATCCCTTAAGGGGGAGTATAGATGATTTAAATATTTCAAATATTCACAATTTTTTAAAATGTTGATCATTCTCAAATTCAGAATTTGAATATTTTTTTTAAAAAAATTGTCATAAGAGATTTGATACTCAACTGAAAAAAGGGGAGCTATATGTTTTTTCACTTGAAATTTATGATGTGTTTATTGAGATGTGTACAAGAAATCTCTTAAAAAAATTTCTCAAATATCCCCTATTATGAAGTTATTGAAACAAGTTTGATAATGGTATCACATTATAGAATATGAATAGCTATGATGATTAGGTGACATCTCTATTATTCTCTACATATAGTTTTTTCAGGTATACTTAGAGTTGATTTACTAAAAATTCATTGCTTTTGTTGAGTGTAGTTTTATTATTTGAGAATAAACTAAAGTGGGGGAGAATTTGGTTGAAGTTAGAACTCATAAAGACGCCTTTTTATTCATTTCTAATAATGGATAGAAAGGAAATCAAACATATAAATATATAAGTATTGACAATAAATAAAAAGGGGGTATTAAAGTGTCCAGTGAATTGAATTTGTTGTCAGTAAGTGTTTTGGAGAAAATATCAATATGTTGTGTGGTTTTTTTATTTGATTATTGTGGAGATGGTCTTAAGATTGAAAATACATGTGTCATTATTTTTTTAAGTGACATAATGTTTACAACATTTTAATAAGATCCCATGAAAAATGATGTTAATTTTTCATAAGTATTTGATGTTGTTTATGTTTTAGTTTTGAGAAAGTCATCTTTTCACTTCATATATAATTTGGATATGTTTTTAAATGAAGTATATATTAAAAATTAAACAACCACACTAAACAACTAAGGGGCATATGGCCACTGATAAGGTGGGAATGTGCAACCTTGGCTGGCCAACATTGTGACAAAGAGTGTGCGAAGTGCACCCATAGAGGTTCATGGGAGTAGTGGAAATCCACTGTGTTGGGAGACATAGTGGAAAATCAAGGTGTCGACACAAGGCAGTTCCAGCATGTATCAAGAGAATTTGGTAACCATTTTTGTCTAGGTTAGGATGCATATTTTATTAAAAAGGATCACAAGATAGAATTATGTTTTGATGTGGGATTCCCTCCATGTGGGTACTATAGCTACATATTAAAAACATGGAAAGAAGTTGGGTCGTTCAACCAAATCACTTTAGGCCATTGGATCGACCTTTCCACATTATCTTCAACCTCGGGAATTCAAGATGTATATATCTTTGGAATTTCTTCATACAATTATAGACGAATGATCGTGTCGAGGCTGCCAAACTCTATTTAAGTGTTCTAATGATCCAAATGAGATCAAAACCACATGAAAATTTGTTTTCATGTGCAAATGAAGATCAAACTGAATAAATTCAGTGTGGAGATAAATAGTTTTTTTGGTGATAGTGATTCCCATAGGAATTGTGTGCTTGAAGTAAGATGGTGCACGTGAATAGATTCAGTGGAATATTGCTTATAAATACCTTGAAATTTTCTCATTTTTTGTATGATCCTAAAACATATCAGAGAGAGTATTTTGAGAGATCCATGAGAAAAAATAGAGTATTGAAAGCACTCTGGTCCATAAAGGATAATCCCTCCCTCATGATAATATTACACGAAGGAGAAGAGGTGTTTTTCATGCCTTTGACAAGTGTGTAACACTCTCAAAGATCTTTGTGAAGAAACAGGTTTCCTTGAATCCATTCGAGAGGTGTGATACACCTCCACATATTCTACTGGTTTATGTAAATGGTTTGAGGAAAAGAAAAACAATGTTACCTATATTATGTTATGTGATTTCATAGAATAACAGTTCATATATATCTTCCATGAAGAATATCTTACATAAATATTATAGTGGGTGCTCTATTGTTTCACATGAAAGAGTATTACACATGAATCAAAAGCTTTCAATTTCACCATATTTAGGTTTTTATACATGAAATCATTGTACATACACGAGGAACACTATAAATAGTGAATTAATTCATATGCATGTCCATGCACATGTGATATATTAAGAATTTAAGGGTTTGGATAAACAAACAGTATATGTATTCAAAGAAACAAAGGATATATATAGTGAGTGGATGCATGTACAATAATTGCATGGACATGAATTGATAAAAAAAGTGAAATTTGTATTTCATGCTTACAAGCATACATTCCAATAATGATACATCCATGAATTTGTGTTCATGCATGAATTTTTCCTAGATGTACATGAAACATACATTGTATAATCATTGTTTAGTGATTTGAGACCAAAGTCAAAGCATTATTTTAGAATACTTTTATATCTGAGTTATTCAATGATTAGTGAGTCTAAATCTTCAGCAAAATAAAGAATTATTTCCTAAGTAGTGTTTCACTAAGGCGGCTGATTATATACTATGATCTTATATTTGATCAATACCATCATCAGTTCAAAGGTTCTTGAAATTGTACACAAGCTAGTGTGATCTAACAAGCTTGTGGAGAAATATCTTCAATTGATCATTATACAGTGGATCAAGTTATCTGAAGTTTAAGGATATAGCTGGGGGGTATAACCAGTTGCTAAAATATTGTAATTTGGGGGTCTAACTAATCACTGTGAAGAAAGTGAAGATGGGGGGTCTAAATAACTGCTGAAGGGTGAATAGAACTGAGTGGTATAACCAGTTTTTAATTCAGTGGTATAAACAATTATTATTGCAATCACCTTCTATTATAGTGGATAATGAATGTTGGTGGGTCTAACCAATGCGTAAAAGAGTAGGTCTTTTTATTGAACCCTTTAAATCCTTATGTGCTAAGATTTCTTTGATATTTCTTCTTGTATGGTGAGGTTGAGGATTAAAGATGAGGGATTAAGAATTTAATCAGTCATAGAGGTTGAATCAAAAGTAAAATATTTATCAAAAATTGTCATGACCCATCCCCCGAGGCCCATGTCGTGACTACCCCTAGCCCACCTTCCATAGGTCAGGGGCTGGTGACTAGCACCATAAAGGCATATCCCAAAAATGGAAGTCATTGCCTTTAAACCTATACACACACACGTCCAACCACATCCCAACACACTGAAAGGGGAAAACAAGTATACCATTAAAAAAAAGTTGAGTGCAAGTATAAGTGAAAGTAAGTGGGCTAGAATAAAAACCCAATAATGAATTGAAAACAAAAAAGTAAAAAAGGAAATGCTGATGGCCATATGCAGAAAACCCCACCTTCTCATGAGAGTAGTGAAGATACTAGAAGCCGAAGTAGTATGCCATTCCCTCTTGGTCCAACTAGGCCCCACCTTTTCCTAGGCCACCAAGTCCACCATCATAGCGTCCATCAGTCTCATCCCCCTAAGCACCTCTATCAAAACTTCAATCATCTGCACCATACACAATATGTGTGGGAAAAAACCCATGTAGGGGTGAGTATAACAATACTCAGTAGGGACCCTGAGACCCCCAGAGGTATCTCAATAATCCAAGAAGGAAAACACCAGAAAGTAAATACCCTAGAGTTAATTCCACCAAGAAAGACCTCAAACACATAGCATAAAGTAAAAGACACAGCTCACACCAGGTAAACTTAAGTACATAAGTAAAGATGATTAGTCATAAAGATAGATTATCTTATTTTGTTTAGAGGATTTTCTTCTAACCCGCATAAGGTCACTTGGTACTGACCCACAAAGGATTTCTAGGTGCTTACCCACAAATTATCGCTAGGTAATGACCCACAAAGGATCTCTAGGTGCTGACCCACTCAGGATCGCTATTATTTCTTCACGTCCTAGCTAGCCACTGGATTCCATCACTTAGTATGCTTGATTTCTAGAGGATCTTCTCCTTAATCCATTGATCATACCTCAAATGCCACAAAGTCCCACAAAGAGTAACCCCAAAGGACCATCTTGTCATAAGGGTCCAAATGCAATAGATGGTGCATCGATTGGATGCTTGGTCTCTAAGTTATGGGATTTTTAGTAAATAGTAGTCGGTTGCATCTCAACCTGGTCCGACCTGGTCGGACCGACCCGACCAACTCGGCCCGGGGCTCCCACGTACCCCAGTTTAATTAGACGTACTCGACCTGACTCGGTTTGGGTCAGGGTCGGTCTGGTCTGGCCTGACCAGTGGGCAAGGCACAATGGGCCTTGCGGGACCCGGTCGGGGGTGCTCAAGGGTCCAGCCCATCGGGTCGCTCGGCGACCCAGTCTCGTGCGGCCCGGCCCGAAGGGTGCAGGTCTTACCTACCGGCACAAGTTCGGCCCACTGGGTGTGGGTATGGCACACCAACGTGGGTCCGACCCATTGGGTGTGGGTCCATCCCACTGAAGCAGGTTTGGCCTAGCCCGTTGGCTGTGGTGTGGCCCGCTAGCTAAAGACTAGCTACGCGGTGTAGCTGGTGGGGCATCGTCCAGCGAGAATGCAGCAATCGCGCTGCATCCGGCCCCCGCTGGCCCCATGGACACGGGGCCTCCTCTAGCCACAGTCGACGGACCGCGGATCACCAGCCACCAGATGGCCCGAACGTGGGTCTTCCCTCTACACGGAGCCCGACGTCACGTCTCCCATTATCGCCGTGTCTAGTCGACCACAGCTAGTGACCCTCGGTCCCACTATCCGGCGTCTGTTCTGTTCTCCTTCCACCGCTGCCACAGCAGAACCTTCGGAAGACCACCGAACATTCTTCGGTGGTCTGTTCTTTGCATCTCCTATATCTATGGCCCCCGAAGATCACCCTATTCACCCCGAAGGTAACTAATCAGTCTTTCCATCGATTCAAGAGTTTGGCCATGAAGAACAACCACAACAGAGGGGCTCGGTCCTTATTCGTGTTGGCTCGCACCCTCCGCATTTGAAGTTTATAATCAAGGGATGTATGGGGATTTCACATCAATCAGTAAGGATAATTCATCCCCAGATAAAGAAATCCCAAAATAAAATTCACCCTCCCACAAAAACACACGAATCGTGGATCAACCTGTTTGTGGGTTGATCAGTGTTCATCATTTTTAAGAAAAATAACGGGGAATAACTTTTAAAAATTAAACAAACACCTATCTCATTGGAAATCGATGCCAAAGAGTTTTTTCTCGAGGTATCAAGATGTCGATGTATCTTTCGGCTCCATTCTTAGAGGCATGTCGAAGACTATGATGTCTCGTCGGCGTTTTTCGTTCTTCATTGTAGAGGAAAACTGATGGTGGTTTGTCAGAGAATCCCCATAGTTTAATTCCCTATTCTCCCATGTGTTGGTTTAATAAAAATAATCACGTCGCAGTGTTTCTATTATGCTACGATGTTGTGTCGTTGTGCTGTTTCATTTATGAAACAACATCGCTATTACGTTTAATTTATTTCATTGTTACACTGCATGATACGGGATATTAATGAGCATCATTAATGTGTCTTGTCGCCACCTGGTTTCTGCACCGTAGTGTCATCGTCTGCCACCCAATGGTGAGTAAAGAAGTAGAATAATTCCTTTAAATTATTTTATTTTATTTTATTGAAAAGTCTGAAAAATAACTTTTCTGCTCGACCCTTGTGAGCTGAAGTTAGTTAATTTCTAGGCGAATCTCGGTGTTCTAAATTCAACGGTTCCCTTGTATTTTTTATCCAAGAACCGATTCAAAAGATATAAAAAATCCACTCACAAATTTATTCAATGTACCTTAAAAAAAGTTCAAAAAAATTACCATTCACCCTCAACCCGCGCTGATCGAGGTTAGGCTCTGCATAAAATAAAAACACCCCTACGAGCTCAATGGTACTCTCAGATTTTTAATCTGAGTTACCATTTATGATTTATAAGGATTTGACAATAAAATAATTGTTACTTAATTATTTTATTCACGTCCGAAAAATAACTTCCACTATTGGCCCACACCAGCCAATGTTAGGATCTACCGAAGGAAAGAATACCCCCATGAGTTTAGAGGTGGTCTCAGATTTTTAATCTGAATCACCATTCGTGAGTTATAAGCATTTGAAAAATAAAATAATTTTATTTAATTATTTTATTTATTGTTATTCTATTTTGGGGTTTTCTTACTAGAGGGATGTGCCGACTAAACTTAAGTCATGCCTAGGGTAAACCCATCATCCTGAATGCAACGGTGCCCTCATATTTCTAATCCAGACACATGTTTAATATTTATTCCACTTTTTTAAGAAACACGCTCACGCGTGCTATTTAAAGCATAACATTTTTTTACGGATCATTCCGGGAACTCTGGGCCCCAGAATCGCACATCATCTCAATGCTTGGTCTAGAAATAATTTCATGTAAATAAAAAAATTACACAGAAATTATGGGACATTACTTTCTTCCCACCTTATGGTTTTATGTCCCCAAAAGCCAAAACAAAGTAAAAACAAACAAATGGGGGTACTGATTATGAATTTGAGCCTCCTACTCCCATGTTCTCTCCTGAATATTCCCATACTACCACCGAACGTGCACTAGAGAAATAATTCATCCATGAAGGACTCACTCTTATCAATCCTCTATCTCCACTAGGAACTCTGCAAACGCTGCCCCATTGTCAATGTACAGCTCACCCTAGTTGATGACATGCGATGGATCATGCACTTACCTCCTCAAATGTGACACATGAAAAACATTGTGCACCTGATGCATCTATGGGGGACGAGCTAGGAGGTATATCACCTCACCAACTCTTCTAAGAATCTATAAAGGTCTGATGAACCTCAGAGATAGCTTGTCATCCCATCCAAATCTCTACAATCACTGTCATGGTGAGACCTAAAGGAAAACATGGTCTCCCTCCTCGAACTCCAAGGGTCTCTGTATCCTATCAGTATAAGACTTTTTTCTACTCTGTGTAGTCCTCATATACTCCTATATGATTTTAACCTCCTCAGTGGTATCCCGTACCAACTCTGGACCATGAGTGCTGACTCACCTGGGTCTGTCCAGTATAGAGGTGATCTACATGGCATCCCATACAAGGACTCAAACGGTGCCATTCCAATGGTGTAGTGATAGCTATTGTTGTATGAAAACTCCACCAGAGGTAGGTAATCTAACCAACTACAACCAAAATCAAGGACACAATCCCGAAGCATGTCCTCTAAGGTTTTTATGGTCTGCTCTGTCTGACCATCAGTCTGTGGGTGAAAAGTTGTGCTCAAGCGCAGCTGAGTCTCGAATGCCTCTGACAATCCCATCCACAACCAGGATGTAAAGCATGAATTAGGGTATGAGACGTTCTTAAAAGGAAACCCATTAATCCATACTATATTCTAGACATATAGGTTTCCCAATCCCTCTATTGGTCCCTACTTTCGGATGGGTAGTAAGTGAGCTGACTTGGTGAATCGGTCAATAATCACCTAGATATAGTCGTGGTCCCTAGATGTGCGTGGTAAAATAATCACAAAGTCCATCGGGATACCAACCCATTTCCAATCCAGTACCTCGAGTGGATGGAGAAAGCCTATTGGAACCTGATTCCTGGCCTTCACTTGCTAACAAGTGAAGCATCGTGAAATGAACTCGGACACTGCTTTCTTTATCCCCAGCCATCAGTACTGATGTCGGAGGTCCTAGTACATCTTCTCCTCTTCTGAATGTACCGCCAAGGGGGATGTATGGAACTACCTCAACACCTCCTCCTGTAACATCACTGGTACTATGGTGTGCCCTCTGAAAATGATGACATGCTCCCCACCTATCAAAAATCTATCAGGAGCTTATCCCAGGGATAATTGAGCATGCCGAGCCTCGCAGTCAACATACACAAATTGTGCCTCCCTGACTCACTGTAAGAGTGGGGGATTGATTGTAATTGACTGAAGGTAAGTCTCTCCATCATCATCCATGAAGGATATTGGCATCACGACTAGCTTATCTACCACCTCACTCAGCAACTATAAATCAAACCTTCGGCTGAGCATGTCTGCCACCACGTCCCCCTTACCAAGAGTATAGACTATCTCAAAGTCATAGTCCTAGAAGAAATCCCACCATAACTACTATCTCAACTGCTGAAAATCCTATGGCCACCTTTCCATCCATGTGAAAGGCTGCCCCTTTTTACTGATTGATGTTCCCATCGACCCTTTGGTAGCAGGTACTCGTTCTCCACATTCACTTAGTTAAAGTGTCGGTAATCCACACATAACCTCAATCATTGGGTCTTACTAAGCCCTTAATATATAGTTCCACCACCTATACCCCCTTATTTAGAATCTCTACAAAAGCCCTCTGATATATTGATGCTGATATTAGTTCCATCTCGGGGTGTAGAATGATACAAAATTCCCTCCCCCTGTAGGGAGGTAATCCTAGAAATATATTTTTAAAGGACTTTCCCACACTCTTCCACTACTGTTGGGAAATAAAAACCCAAAACATCTACTGCCATGAGGGTGAGTCTAGCTGACTCAAGAGTGATCGACTGCACCCTCCAATGCATGAGTTTATTCTGTACTACCTAGGTTTCCTTTTTCACTAACCAAGTGAAACCCCATTCCAACATTGCAGATATACCGAATCCTTTTTTTCTAAAACATTAAATTTGAGTATGAATTTTGGATGACCAGTCCATACCCAAACTAACATCATAGGGTCTCAATGCTTCCACCAAGAGGTTCCAACCAAAACTCTTGCCTCAAGGGTCAGATCAAACCGTCGGCATAAGTGTGATTATCGATTCTCCTCTCGTTGGTATCTCTAGACGTAAGGCTCAAGTCAACAGTTTAACTAGAAACTCTAGGTCTTGAACAAGATTCGTGAAAAGAAGGAATTATTAGTACCTATGTCTATTAATACGGTAGATAGTAGTATACATAGACCATACCTTAAATCATTCCTGGAACCCTTGGGTCACACTTTTGGACCGCATGCAACTACACCCTTCTTCTGTCCTCCATCTCCCTGAGCCTAGTAGGGACCACATTACGGTGGTGGTTGTAACATGTCAAAATGTATACCACCTCCTGCTTCTCTCCTAGATACTCTTCCATATATTATTCCCTACAAATTCATCTTTCCCTATCACTTCCTCTTCCCAAAACATTTTACACATCCAGGTATCTGAGACCGACATCAGTTTCCTGCTTTCCCACTACCGACATTCACTAGTTGTATTTTCTCAGCCAAAGAACTTTCAGCCAAAAGGGTTCATTCTAGCACCCTAACATAAGTAGGAATGCATAGAGGAATAGTGTCGGCACAGATGTCCCTAAACACATATCTCTTGGAGGTCTGAGCCCTAAATCATTGGTCGTATCATATTCATCGAGTACTTGGAATAGTTAGTACGCCTCAATGAATACTTGGCTATCGACATGTCGTTCAGCCAAAGCTGTAGAAGCTCATGGGAACAAATACCCCTTATCTTTTTTTGGAAAGAGACCCCTTCTCTGAAAAAGGTTCTCAAGCTCTGTCCAAGGAAAAGTTGTAGAGCGCTGTCGTGGGCACCCTCAAATGATTAATGTGATTTTGGGGTACTTAGGTGTAGTAGAGTGGCTGACCAAGGTCGTCTCTCAAATGACGAAGTAGATTTAAAACAACTTTTTAAAGGTATTCTAAAAATAAAATAAAAGAGAATAAAAACAATACTTTAAAGGATGGTGGTTGGTTATAGTTTATGAATCTAGAAGAAGTTTGCTGGAAGAAGATTGTATTTTTTTTTTGTTTTTAGTTTTGAAATGAAGTTTGATTAAAATGATACAACAAAAAGATGTTTTTTAGACAATATTTAAAAGGCGTAATAGATCTAACTCTACCTCTTCATTAAATTATTAATTATTATCATTTAAATAAATATCCACTTAATTATTATCCCCTAATTTGTTATCCCTCAAACCCTACGAGAGTTAACTTAACCACAAAGATGAAATTACTTAAACCCTAGGCTAGCTTCGGAACACGCAATCGCAGCACCCTGCTTTGATTGTTGTTCTAAGGATAGCTTATGGTCAGTGGTTAATTAGAGCACATATCCATTCTATAAATGAGGATGAATTGTGTTTAGGAATTATATTTGAACTCTACAAATTTATCCCGTGTGGTCTTGTATTACCGATTAAGATTACGCTCTCACAATTTACACAAAATCCCGACCTCGCGTGTTTTTTTGTTAATTGTTCAATTGCTTGCTTAGTTTCTTACAATTTAAAAACACAATTCATGAATCATATTAAGTAAATTAAAGTATCTCAATGATTCAAAATAATTAAATGAAGAGGGTAGAAGATATATCGATTACTAAAAGACTACTCTTCCATGGGTGGCGTAATCATCGTAGAAGCGTTTTGCATGTGAAAAGGTTTATAATGGGTATAACCCAATAACGCTTCTAATCAAGAATTACAGACCAAAGAGTAAGATTAAGAGAAGAATAAATTTAAACAAAAGAAAAGAAAAGAGAAGAAATAAAATAAGAACAAAGAAGTTTATTACACAAACAAAATCATTACAACATGAAGAAGAGAAGGAGGCTTCAATGAGGGGATCCTTGCTTCAAAAGCTACCCCTCTTACAATGGTTGTAGAATTTGGGTGAAACAAATTATCCTCTTCCAAAAATCTTATAATGCACGTCCCAACCCCTCCAAATGATAAAAACTCCAATTTATATAGGGGAGGGGAGGAGAGGTTATAAGTGGTTTCAAGTGTGAATATGGAAATTCGGCCAAATATTTTATTCCAACTTTCACCACTCATTTGACCTCTCAAAAGCGTGAATTGACCAGAATTCCATAAGTATTATTTGTTCCAAATCATGTCCCAGAAATATCCTCAAAATTTGGGCTCAATAAAAGCCCTTATGAAGAATATATGGCCCAAATATAGAACCCATGTCTATTCTGCCAAGTCCAGCCCACCATTGGATTAATGGCCCATTTACTCCATCCATATTCACTCATTAGCTCTAGTGTCCTGAATGAAAGTTGTAGAAAGTTAAGTTAGGAACATTGTTAAAAATTTTCAAATTCAAATAATAAAAAAAAAATTATCTTCGAAATACTATAGTGCACTATTAAGGGTAAAACTGGAATTTTCACCAAATTTTCAAATGAATGATCAAATCCCAAATATTTTATAAATAAACATATTTAACACAATGTGAGGAAATTATTTCATTTATTATCAATAAAATATTCAACAAAATAGTGTTTTATCAACTCCCCCACACTTACCCTTTTGCACTCCTGAGCAAAATCTCATATCAAGTAAACATCAATATCAAATCAAAACCAATTTTAAAACACATATCTTTGAGATCAAACAATTACACACCAAGAAACAAAAGATATAATGCCTCATAAAAAACCATTATTTCAAGTTCTTCATTTATATCATTCAATATATTTCCACTTTATTTATCCTCCCATGCACAAAACACTTACCTCGCTTTAATTTTCTCTCATCACTCAAATATCAATTTTTTTTTGCAATGTCTTTCTCATCCAAACTCATACAAGGGTCACCACAGGCTTGATAGATTCCTAAATCGCCACCCAATGTGAGTCAAGGACATATGTTTATCATGAGGACTTTTCAGGGTTTTTTTGTGGCTTCTGGTTGGTAGGATTTAGATGTGAAAAATTTTGAGGCTGAATGAGGAGGGCTTGACTCTTTTTGAAGCAAAATTGCATTAATATAATTTTCACTTAAATATGGTCTTCTCCTCAATCCCCATAGTATCAATTCAGCTCCATCATCATGAAAATTCATGAAAGGTTTACACCATTCATCATTCCAACATAAAAAATTTCAATCTTCTCAAACATGATTTTCTTGAAAGCTTCAGATGGGAACAGCTTTCCACCTCAATTAGAAGCTCCAAAAAAGGAACAGCTTCACTTTGTCATGAAAGCTCCAAAAAATGCACAGCTTTCAATATAATGACTTTATTCAGCAGCAAACACATCTCTTAAGAATTTAATTTTCCACCCAAAGTATCACAGAATGTGGTGGCACAACACAAGATAGATTCCCCCACAATTAAGCTCAACTAGATTATGCAATTTCACTTCAAGAGTTGGTTGGATAGGGAAAATTGGCTTGTAATGTGGCTAACCTAATAGGTTGTGCATGGCTTCTAAGGTCTAAAAGGATTAAATATTCAAGGTAGGCCATTATAAAAAAGGAATATTTGAAATAGGGGCTTTAATACCAAACAAATTCCTCAATCATTTAAACATAAGTACCTCAAACCCTCAAGTTTTGACAGGAATAGATCAAATTCTGGTTAAATCAAGCATGGTTTGGTTCTCTCAAAAATTGAGGTGAATGTAAAGAATATGAAAATAATGGTTCAGAAGCCTCACAGGAAAGTGATTTCAAATATAAAGACAGTGATATGTGGCATGGGATTCAAAATTCAGTGTACTTTTCATGAAATTACTAAATATTTGAACTTGAAACAAAGTCATTTTCAGCATTCATTTAAGCTTAGTTTCAAGGGATAAATTGTTTCACTCATTGATATGCATTTCAAAATTGTGATGAGAATCATTTCAGCTCAAAAATTTCAAAAACAAAAAGAAAACTGAAAAAAAAATAAACACACAAAATTTGAAAAAAAAACACATTTTTTTTTGTTTTTTTAAAGGAAAACAATTGAAATTACTAAACTAAAAGGTTCCCTCCCCCACACTTAAAATATTGAATTGTCCTCAATGTGAACCCATGATATGATATATGCACATGAAATGCATAATTTTTAAATAGGACAAATAATATAAAAGTGAAAGGGTTAGGAACAGCCTGATGTGATCAAGTGATAATGGGGTCATACAGTGTAATAAAATCCACTACATCAGTAGGAAGTCCCTCAATGTATCTCTTCAGACGTTTCCCATTGACTGTAAAGCTCCTTCCAGTGTCCTCTTGTGTGATCTCCACTACACCATAAGGAAAAAAATTAGATACAATATAAGGACCTAACCATCTGTAACGCAACTTACCAGGCATCAGCTTGAGTCGTGAACTATAGATAAGGACTTTCTCTCCAACATGAAACTCCCTTTGTTGGATCATTTTGTCATGATTTGCTTTTGATCTTTCCTTGTAGAGCCTTGAGTTCTCATATGATGATAGTCAAATCTCCTCAAGCTCTTGAATTTGTAACTTCCTTTGAATTCCAGCTTGGGCCAAATCTATGTTGCATTTCTTTATATCCCAATATGCCCGATGCTCAACTTCCACTAGGAGATGAAATGCTTTCCCAAAAACAATCCGAAATGGGGACATACCAATGGGGGTCTTGTATGCTGTCCTATAAGCCCACAATGCATCATCCAAGCACTTGCTCCAATCCTTCCTATTTGGCTTCACGGTTATCTCTAATATTTGTTTCAGCTCACGATTTGTAACCTCAGCTTGGCCATTCGTTTGGGGGTGGTATGGTGTTGATGTTTTGTGTGTCACCCCATACTTTTGAAGGAGGGAAGAGAAATTCCTATTGCAAAAGTGTGTCCCTTGGTCACTGATGATGGCCTTTGGTACTCCAAACCTGCAAAAAAATATGTGCTTTGACAAAGTCCACAACAACATGAGAATCGTCATTCCTGGTGGCCTTGGCCTCCACCCATTTACTCACATAATCAACAGAAACCGAAATATACAAAAATCCAAATGAACTAGGAAAAGGACCCATAAAATCAATGCCCCATACATCAAAAATCTCACAGAATAATATGGGTTGTTGGGGCATCTCATATTTCTTAGAAATGTTCCCAGTGTTTTGGCAACGAGAGCATGACTTACAAAACACATGGGCATCATGGAATAATCTAGGCCAATATAATACAGAGTCCAAAACCTTACTAGCTGTCCGTTGGGGTCCAAAGTGTCCACCACAAGCAAGTGTATGACAGAAATGAAAAATAGACTCAAACTCATGATCGGGAACACACCTCCTAATGACTTGGTCACTACACATGCGCCAGAGGTAAGGATCATCCCACACATAAAACCTAGAATCACTTTTTAATTTTTGGACTTGATATTTCTTTAAATTTGTAGGGATTTCAGAAGAAACAATGTATTTCACTAAATTAGCATACCAAGGATGCGTACCTGAGATGGAATAAAGATGCTCATTGGGAAAAGTGTCCCGAAGTGGTACCTGGTCCAAGGTGTCATCCTCTAGTGTGTGAGTAAGCCTACTCATGTGGTCCGCCACCAAATTCTCTGACCCCTTCTTGTCCTTTATCTCAAGGTAAAACTCTTGAAGAAGGAGCATCCAATGGATAAGTCTTGGCTTTGCATCTGGCTTCTTCAGGAGGTACCTCAAAGCTGCATGGTCAGAAAAAACAACTACTTTAGAGCCCAATAAATATGAACAGAATTTATCTAAAAAAATATGATAGCAAGAAACTCCTTTTCCGTGGTTGTGTAGTTTGATTGGGCTGAATCCAATGTCCTTGATGCATAGGCGATCACATGTGAATGTCCCTCCACCCTCTGAGATAAGACTGCTCCAACCGTGAAGTTGGTGGCGTCACACATAAGCTCCAAAGGAATCTCCCATAGTGGGGGATGTATGATAGGTGGAGTGGTCATACACTTATTTATCTCATCAAAGGAAGTCCTACAAGAATTTTCAAACACAAAATCAGAATCTTTTTGAAGTAATCGTGACATAGGAAGAGCGATCTTACTAAAATCTTTGATGAAGTGCCGATAAAATCCTACATTCCCTAGGAAAGATCTAACATCACGCACACATGAAGGATAGGGTAAGAATGAAATAATGTCTACCTTAGATCTATCAACCTCTACCCCATGTTTTGACACTACATGCCCTAAGACAATTCCATGCTCTACCAGAAAATGACACTTTTCAAATTTCAGGACCAGATTCTTCTCAATACAACGATTCAACACCTTTCCCAAACTAATTATAAATTCATCAAATGAAGACCCATACACTATAAAATCATCCATAAATACCTCCATGCATGTCTCAATAAAATCATAAAAAATACTCACCATGCATCTCTGGAAGGTACCTAGGGCGTTGCAAAGTCCAAATGGCATCCTCCGGTAAGCAAAGGTACCGAATGGGCAGGTGAATGTCATCTTCTCCTGGTCCTCCGGAGCTATAGGAACCTGAAAATATCCAGAAAATCCATCCAAGAAACAATAGTGTGTCTTCCCAGCTAGTCTCTCAAGCACCTGATCAATAAACGGAAGGGGGAAATGGTCCTTGTGAGTGGAATGATTTAGTTTTCTATAATCAATACACACACGCCAACTGTTTTGCACCCTCATTGGGACTAAATCATCTTTCTCATTTTTAACAACAGTAACACCACTTTTCTTAGGCAAAACCTAAATAGGACTTACCCACTGAGAATCTGAAATGGTAAATATTATACCTTCCTTGAGAAATTTCTCAACTTCTTTTTTAACAACTTCCAGGAGGGTGGGATTGAGTTTCCTTTGTGGTTTTCTCACCGGTTTAGCCCCATCCTTCAAGAGAATCCTATGCATGAAAATGGAGGGGCTAATACCTGATATGCCATCCAAGGTCCATCCAATCGCCCTGATGTTCTCCCTAAAAATATTCAAAATCTTTTCTTCAGGTTCAAAAGGGAGATTGTTAGCAATTATAACAGGTAATATCTCACCACTCAACAAGTATGAGTATTTCAGATTTGGTGGCAATGGCTTGAGTTCTAATGAAGGAGGGTGTAGTATAGATGGAGACATTGAAGGAACTGAAATATGTGCACAAAGAGCATCAGTATTAGAATAGACATCATCAAAATCAGAGAATAAATCATCAAATCCATCAGCATACTCAACATCCATGTCATAATCAGAGTGAACATGATCAAAATCAGAATATTAATCCACATCAAAATCAAATCCAAGAAAGGATTGTGTATCAGCAACATGTGTGGAAGTGCTCTTAGACATCAAACTCGAACCAATACTCATAATATCCCTAATCATAGGACAATCAAATTCTATGGATTTTTTATTTGGTGGTTCAAAATGGGAGATAACAAAAGCAGAATGGTCCTCTGAGGGGTACTTCATGGAATCCATAACATTAAATATCACAACTTCATCTCCAAACTCCATGGAAAGTGTACCTTCATTGAAATTTATGATAGTTTTTTGCAGTCTTGAGGAAGGGCCTACCTAAGATAATGGGGGCATGAGAACTTACCTGATCATCCTCCATGTTGATCACATAGAAGTCTGCTGGAAAGATCATGTCTCTTACCCGGACAAGTACATCCTCAAGGACTCCTGCTGGATATGTCGTAGCTCTATTCACCAATTTCACCACTACTCTTGTTGGCTTCAACTCACCAACCTGTAAAGAATAGAATACAGAGTGAGCCATCACATTTATTGAAGCTCCTAAATCACAAAGATCATCAGAGAAGTGAAACTCCCCTATGGTACATGGGATGGTGAATGTCACGGGATCCTTGCACTTTTTCGGCATTGCTAGAGTTGGTGTAATGAGTGCTGACACATTCCTTCCAAGATTGATCCTCTCATTTCCCTTGAGCCCTCTTCGATTGGTGCAGAGTTCTTTTAAGAATTTGGCATACCTTGGAATTTGCTTAATGGCTTCAAGTAGAGGAATGTTGATCTCCACACGCTTGAATGTGTCCAAAACCTCCTTTTGAATTGCTTCTTCATCCATATTCTTGGTTTGAACAACCCTATTTGGAAAAGTAATGGGTTTAGGAGGAACATCATCAATATTTTTCTTACCTTTATCTTTCTCCTTGGATTTCTCATCAGTTGGTATGGAATGTGGCTTCTCTGGAGTTGAGTTGAATCCCGGTGGAATGGTAGGTACAAATGTATCATTCATTTGCTTCCTACTTCTCAATGTGATGGCACTAACATTCCCCTTTGGATTTGGAGTGGGTTGGGAAGGTAGATTTCCAGAATTCTTACTTACAAGTTCATGGAGGGCGGTGGCAATCTGGCTCATTTGAGTCTTTAACTCCCTCAGCTCTGAACCTTGACTCTTTAGCTCATTCTATTGATTAAGAACAATTTGTTTCAAAATATCATCAGTTTTAGAGTCTACCTTGTATTGGAGATTCCCTTGTTGCAGACTCATTGATGTTTGAGCTTCAAATCTCTTTTGGGGTTGTTGGAAACCCTGCTGGTAAGGCGGAGGCTGCTGGAAGTTTTGTTGAAAGGGTGGCCTTTGTTGTTGTCCAGAGCCATACCTCATGTCCGAATGATCTTTCCACCCTTGGTTGTATGCTGGATCAAACTTATTTTGGGGATATGGTTGTTGTTGTTGCTGCTGAAATGGTCTCCCAGGGAACACTGCTGCACAATCTTCTATTTTTTGGAGTTGAGGGCAACAGTCAGTTGGGTGGCTTGTCTCAGTGAAAATACCACAAGGCCTTGAAGGAGTGGGTAGAGATGTCTTTTGTGCCAAAGCAATTTGCCTCACCATAGTGTTCAATTATTTCAACTTAGTATCAATCAAATTACTTTCAAGAGAAGAAGGACTTACCTGATGTACTCCCCTGACATGTGGTGTATCTCTATCACCAAATTGTTGGGAGTTTTGGGTCATCTTGTCGATCAACGCACGTGCAGCTACTGGTGTCTTGTCCACCAATACTCCTTCAGCCACAGCATCTACCATGCTTCTCTCTATAGGTGTGAGTCCTTCATAGAAGTACTGGATGAGTAATTTCTCACTGATTTGGTGATGTGGGCAGCTTGCACACAACTTCTTGAATCGATCCCAGTACTCATACATTGACTCCCCTTGGGCTTTCTTGATCCCCGATATCTCCTTTTGAATGGATTTTGTACTTGATGCTAGAAAAAATCTTTCCAAGAAAAGACGTTTCAAATCATTCAAACATGTTACATCTTCAGGTTGCAAATAATACATCCAATCTTTTGCAGC
Organism: Viscum album; assembly: GCA_963277665.1. Classification (NCBI taxonomy): domain Eukaryota; kingdom Viridiplantae; phylum Streptophyta; class Magnoliopsida; order Santalales; family Viscaceae; genus Viscum; species Viscum album. The sequence continues at coordinate 1,817,668,010 of OY728150.1, forward strand.
TCCATCAAGTGAGAATGGGAATGCTCTTAATTTAATTTGATCTTCAGAAACATTTCTTGTTTTTAAAGTTGAGCAAACCACATTAAATTCCTTAAGGTGTTTGTTAGGATCCTCACCAGATAATCCATGAAACTTTGGAAGAAGGTGAATTAATCCAGATTTCAATTCAAAGTATGATTTGAGATTTGGGTATGAAATATAATTTGGTTGATAGTTAATATCAGGTGCAGCCAATTCTCGAATGGTTCTATTAAGTTAATTTCCATTATTTCCAGCCATTGGTTCCTCTTTTATGTTTGAATTTGAATTGCTTCCAATTTCAATGTTTCCAGAAGAGAGGAATTCACCAACTGGTTGAATATTGAAACTTCCCGTAGACTGAGAATGTCTGATTCGTGCCCTAAGGCTACGTTCAATCTCAGGGTCAAGATATAAGAGATCTTCGGTATTAGTTCGTGTCATAAATCAAATAAAAATGAAAAGAAAGAAAGTGGACCATAGTAAAATAAAAATGAGAAGTTTGAGTTGATGGTCCAAAAATAAGTAGAAGAAAATAAAAGAAGAAGAAAAATCAGATTGGGTAAAGAAGGAAGAAAGAAGAGAGGAAGAGAATAAAATGTAAAAGAAAATAAATACCTATAATTGGTTGAAATAATTAATTGCCTCCCCGGAAATGGCGCCAATTTGGTAGAGCGCTGTCGTGGGCGCCCTCAAATGATTAATGTGATTTTGGGGTACATAGGTACAGCAGAGTGGCTGACCAAGGTCGTCTCTCAAAGGAGGAAGTAGATTTAAAACAACTTTTTAAAGGTATTCTAAAAATAAAATAAAAGAGAATAAAAACACTACTTTAAAGGATAGGGGTTGGTTATAGTTTATGAATCTAGAATAAGTTTTCTAGAAGAAGATTGTATTTTTTTTTGTTTTTAGTTTTGAAATGAAGTTCGATTAAAATGACACAACAAAAAGATGTTTTTTAGACAATATTTAAAAGACGTAATCGATCTAACTCTACCTATTCATTCACTTATTAATAATTATCATTTAAATCAATATCCACTTAATTATGATCCCCTAATTTGTTATCCCTCGAACCCTACGAGAGTTAACTTAACCACAAAGATGAAATTACTTAAACCCCAGGCTAGCTTCAGAACACGCAATCACAGCACCCTGCTTTGATTGTTGTTATAAGGATAGCTTATGATCAGTGGTTAATTAGAGCACATATCCATTCTGGAAATGAGGATTAATTGTGTTTAGGTATTATATTTGAACTCTACAAATTTATCCTGTGTTGTCTTGTATTACCGATTAAGATTACGCTCTCACAATTTACACAAATTCCCGACCTCGCGTGTTTTTGTGTTAATTGTTCAATTGCTTGCTTAGTTTCTTACAATTTAAAAACACAATTCATGAATCATATTAAGTTAATTACAGTATCTCAATTATTAAAAATAATTAAATGAATAGGGTAGAAGATAGATCGATTACTAAAAGACTACTCTTCCATGGGTGGCGTAATCATCGTAGAAGCGTTTTACATGTGCAAAGGTTTATAATGGGTATAACCCAATAACGCTTCTATTAAATAATTCCAGCCCAAAGAGGAAGATTAAGAGAAGAAGAAATTTAAACAAAACAGAAGAAAAGAGAAGAAATAAAAGAAGAACAAATAAGTTTATTACACAAACAAAATCATTACAACATGAAGAAGAGAAGGAGGCTTCGATGAGGGGATCCTTGCTTCAAGAGCTACCCCTCTTACAATGGTTGTAGAATTTGGGTGAAACAAATTATCCTTTGCCTAAAATCTCTTAATGAACGTCCCAACCCCTCCAAATGAGAAAAACTCCAATTTATAGAGGGGAGGGGAGGAGAGGTTACAAGTGGTTTCAAGTGTGAATGTGGAAATTTGGCCAAATATTTTATTCCAACTTTCACCGCTCATTTGACCTCAAAAACGCGTGAATTTACCAGCCTTCCAGAAGGATGATTTGTTCAAAATCATGTCCCCGAGCTTTCCTAAAAATATGGGCTCAATCCAATCCATTATGAAGAATATAGGGCCCAAATACAGAACCCATGTCCATTCTGCCGAGTCCAGCCCACCATTGGATTAATGGCCCATTTACTCCATCCAGATTCACTCTTTAGCTCTAGTGTCCTGAATGAAAGTTGTAGAAAATTACATTAGGAACACTTTTAAAAAATTTCAAATTCAAATAATAAATATAAAAATATTTATCTTCGAAATACTACAGTGCACTATTAAGGGTAAAACTGGAATTTTCACCAAATTTTCAAATGAATGATCAAATCCCAAATATTTTATAAATAAACATATTTAACACAATTTGAGGAAATTATTTCATTTATTATCAATAAAATATTTGACAAAATAGTGTTTTATCAAAAAGTCACCTCATCATAATATTGGGATAATCTAAACCTTGTCATCGCTTTGCAGAGCCATGTAGAAGGCTCACTACTAGGACTTCTATCTAATATAATGGTGATCTAGCTAGAGGGAAACTCAGTCACCACCTCAAGCCAGTTCTTAGCCGCTTGTGAGTTAGGCTCACCTTGGAACCTGAGGGGTATTTTTCACTGAAATTCATGTAAGGAACTGAGCCTACATGTGTTCTATACTGGTAGTGTCGGTTGTAACTCCTAACCAACAGGAAGTGGTATTGCTGAGACACCACCCATATTGGGAAACGGTCCCTATATTGAAGCATCATCACTCTATGCACCATCCTCATGGTCATGCATTGGAATCCTCGTTGGTTATCTGAGTATAGGCATCTTGAAAGAGAATCAAGATCAACCACGGTTAAAACATTATACCTGGTGAGTTGAATATTATTCAAAAGAACATAAAGATACACTTAAACAACCAATGTTTTCATGTATTGAGCTAAAATATAGAATTCAAGGTCCTGGTGTATGGATACGTCGGTCGTTGCACCACCACTAGACTCCTCGAATCTGAAATTCGAACTCGCAACACTTAACATTGTTTCCCCAAAACGAAACATAGACTCCCAATATTTGTGGTAGGACCGACCTCCCTCTGATACTACTTTTTCACAATACTTTCCCCGGTGCCCATGTCGTAACTACCCCAAGCCCACCTTCTATAGGAAAGGAGTAGGTGACTAGCATAGAAGAGTCATATCCCAAAAAATAAAGGTATTTCCTTTAAACCTGTACACACACACACCCAACCACATCCCAATACACTGAAAGGGAGAAACAAGTATACCACTAAAACAAAGCTGAGTGCATGTACAAGTGAAAGTAAGTGGGCCAAAATACAAACTCAATAAGGAAATGAAAAAATAAAAATACAAAAGGAAACTCTGATGGCCATCCATAGAAAACCCCACCTACTCGGGAGAGTAGTGAAGCTATTGGAAGTCGAAGTAGTATGTCCTACCCACCTAGTCCTATTGGGACCCACCTGGTCCTAGGCCACCAATTCCACCATCATAGCATCCATCAGTCTTGTCCCCCTGAGCACCTCTGTCGAAACATTGATCAACTGCACCAGACACAACACGTGCGGGAAAAACTCATGCAAGGGTGAGTATAAAAATACTCAGTAGGGATACCAAGACCCCCAAAGGTCTCTTAGTAATCCACAAAAGGAAAACACCACAAAGAAAATACCCTAGAGGTAATGCCACTAAGTAAGACCTCAAACATATAGCATAATTTAAAAGACACGTTTCACACAAGGTATACTTAAGTATATAAGTAAAGATGATTAGTCTTAAAGCTAGATTATCTTATTCTGTAGAGAGGCTATGTTGCTGAACCGCACAGGGTCACTAGGTGTTGACCCCTAGAGGATCGCTAGGTGTTGACCCAAAGATGATTTTTAGGTGCTGACCCACAGAGTCTCTCTAGGTTCTGACCCACAGAGGATCGCTAGGTGTTAACCTAGAGAGGATCGCTAGGTGATAACCCAAAGAAGATCACTAAGTACTGACCCACTCAGGATTTCTATTCTTTCTTCACGTCGCAACCAGCCACTGGATTCCCACAATTAGCATGCTTGATTTCCGAACGAATCTATTCTTCAATCCATCAGTTGTACCTCAACCACCACTAAGTCCCACATATTGTAACCCCAAATTATTGTCTCATTGTAAGGGTCCCAACGCAACAGACGATGCGTTGATCAGACACCCGGTCTATATGTTATGGGCTTTTTAGTAAATAGGGTTTTGTTTCTTCTAAACCCAGTCCAACCCAGTCGGACTAACCTGACCACCTCAGCCCAAGGGTCCCACATACCTCGGTTTAATTAGAAAAACTCGACCTGACACAATTCTAGTCGAGGTCGATCTGGTCTGGCCTCGCCAGTGGGCCAGGCCCAATGGGTGTTGTTGGACCCGGCCTGGGTAGCTGAGGGTATAGATCCCCCGGTCGCCCGGAAACCCAGCCTGAAGGGCACAAGTCTTACCTTCCAGCACGGTTTCAGCCCGCTGGGTGAGGGTCCGGACCATCGGTGCGGGTTCGGCCCACTAGCCGAAGACCGGTAGCGCGGTTCGGTCTGTGGGGCATCGTCCATCCGGGAAATAGTAGCCGTGTTGCGGGTCACCGACCACTGGATGGCTTAGACGGTCGATGGACCGCAGCTCGCCAGCCACCGGACGGCCAAGACGTGGGTCATCCCTCCACGCGGCACTTGGCACCGCGTCTCCCTCTACAGTCGTGTCCAGTCAGTTGCCTCCTCCTACCGCCTCAGCATGTCGATGGCCAGGCCGCTTCACCCAGTCGGTCCCACCATCCGGCACGCGATCAGTGTCGCTGCGTGCCGCTACTACTGGTGCAGCAGCGGAACCTTCAGCATACCACCAAACGTGCTCTGGTGGTCTATTCTTCAAATTTCCTACGTCTATGGCCCCTGGATATCACCCTCTTCACTGAAAAGGTCTCAAATAAGTCTTGTTATCGATTTAAGAGTTTGACCACAAAGAACACCCATGGTAGAGGAGATTGGGAATTGTTTGTGTTGGCCCGCACCCTCTGCGTTTGACATTTATAATCAATTGAGGTATGGGGATTTCACATCAATCAACAATTATAATTCAATCCTAGATAAATAAATCCCAAAATAAAAGTCACCCTCCCACATAAACACACGAATTGCAGATCAACATGTTCATGGGTTGATACGTGTTAGTCGTTTCTAAGAAAAAGAACGGGGAATAACTATTAAAAATTAAAAAACCTCCTACCACATTGATGTTTGATGTTGAAGATTTCATGCTCGAGGTTTCAAGATGTCGACATTGCTTCTGGCTCCGTTCTTCGAGGGACGTAGAAGATGATGAATTATCGTCGGCGTTAATCATTCTTTGTTGGAGAAGAAAACTGTCAGTGGTTCGTCAAAGAATTCCAATAGTTTAATTCTCAATTCTCTCACATGTTGGTTTAATAAAAATAATCATGTCACAGCGTTTCTGTTATGTTGCGCCATTACATCGTTACACTGTTTTATTTATGAAACAGCATCATTGTAACACTTACTTTATTGCATCGTTGTGTTGGGTGATATGGGCTATTAATGAGCCTCATTGTTGCACCTTGTCGTCACCTGGTCACTGCACTGCAGCGTCGCCTTCCGCCACCCAACGGTGAGTAAAAAAATAAAATAATTTCCTTAAATTATTTTATTATTATTTTTGAAAAGTATGAAAAATAACTTTTCACTCGGCCCTTGTCGGCCAAAGTTAATTCATTCCTAGTTGAATCCCAGTGTTCCTAATTCAACAGTGCCCTCGAATTTTGGATCTAGGCACCGGTTTAAAAGATAGAAAAACCTGCTCGCACGTTTACTGAATGTACCTTAAAAAAGTTCAAAAAAAATTAACTTTCACCCTCGACCCGTGCCGGTCGAGGTTAGGCTCTGCCTAAGGGGAAAACACCCCTACGAGCTCAATAGTACTCTTGGATTTTCAATCCAAGTTACCTTTTAGGATTTATAATTATTTTAAAATAAAATAATTGTTACTTAATTATTTTATTCACAGCCAAAAACTAACTTCCACTGTTGGCTCGCACCAGCCAATGTTAGGATCTGCCTAAGGAAAGCATACCCTCATGAGTTTAGTAGTGGTCTCATATTTTTAATCTGAGTCACCATTCATGAGTTATAATAATTTGAAAAATAAAATAATTTTATTTAACTATTTTATTTACGGTTATGCCATTTTTGGATTTTCTCACTAGAGTCATGTGTTTACTAAACTTAAGTCACTCCTTGGGTAAAACTGTCATCCTGAACGTAACGGTGCCCTCAGATTTCTAATTTGGGCACCCATTTAATAGTTATTCCACTTTTTCAATAAAGCAGCTCATATGTCCTATTTAAATCATAACATTTTTCAACGGATCATTCCAGGGATTCTGGACCTTGGAATCACACGTCATCTCAGTGCCTAGTCTCAAAATAATTATATGTAAATAAAAAAATTACACAGAAATTCTAAGACATTACAAAAATAGTATACCATTGATTCACCCCCCCCCCCCCACACCCTCTTAGAGGTACCTAAACGATCCTTGGACACTATAAGATGGTATCACCAAGATTTACCTCAAGCATATAAATGGTTAGTACCAAAAATTCATTCACCCTAAAATATTATTTTATAAGAACATTTAGAGGGTGATTCAGGGAAAATAATTTCCAAATAAATAAATCCATTAGAGATAAAAAGAAAATGGTAGGGAAATCATAAAAGAGTTTTTAAAAATCTATTTTATCTTTGGAATAAAAATGAAGTTATGGTAACTTAAAAAAATCATTTTTAAAAAGTTAAATTTTAAGAAATTAAATAAGAGGGAATTTTCAGGATCAATATTTGGAAATAAATCTCAATAATTAATCGTTAAAAATATATAATGGTTTTGAATGTTGAAGTAAAACTTTTTTTAAAACTTTTAATTTTAAAGAGAATTTTAAATAATAGAGATTTGAAAAATATATAAAGGTTTCAAAAGGGTTGAGTGAAAACATTTGGAAAACTTTTACTTCTAAAAAATCTTTAATAATAGAGTTTTTAAATTACATAATGGTTTTAAAAATGGTAAATTTAATTTTTTTTGAAAATTTTTACTTTTAAAAACAATCATTAATAATAGATTTTTGAAAGGATATAAACATTTTCAAAAATGTGAAGTGAAATCATTTCAAAAAAATATATTTTTAAAAATAATATTCAAATATTGATATTTTAAAATTAATAAAGAATTTATAAAGAGAATTTGGAGTGTAAGATAAAATGTTTGATTTTGAAAGGATGAAAAATCTTTTAAATATTTTGAAATACATTTTATGAAAATAAAAATCAAAAAAATAGGTAGTAAAATTTAATTTTGAAAGTTGATAATGGAAAATAGTAAAGTATTGTAAGTAAAAACATATTTGGGTTTTGAAATATAATTGAAAACATTGGATAGAGAGGAAAATATGGATAAGAAGTGAAAATATTTGTTAAATAATATGGGAATTACTCTCAATAATGATAAATTTTTTATGTGTAAAAAAACTATATCAAAGAGGTTTATTTAAATAAAAATAACCACCATGAAATAAAATCATATAGAAAAATAAACCAAAATTGAAAGAAATAATTTCAATAATAAGTATTATAACTCAGTTAATAGATTTGAGTTAACAAAAACTCTTATAAATTTTGTATCTTTTGAATCTAAATCCATTTAAAAAAATAAATTCATATAGATCTTTAAACCTTGTTAATTTACTGAATATGTAAAAGGAAATTCATTAGGAAGTATTCAAACCATGTCAAATATATCATGGTTTATAATAAGGAATATTTCTTAAGAAATTAAATTTGTGACAAAGAATCTCTTACCATAATATCTTACTTTCACAAAAGTGATTAAATGTCCTGTAAAATAAAAATAATAATCTTAATAAATTATTTAAAAAACTTATTCATATCTATAAACTTCACTTATAATTATTCTCTACATTTATATTAGTTATTTATTATCTATTTTCAATATCGTGTATGAGTAATCTTGATCGTTTTGAACTAGTTTTGTAATAGTAGTAATGTTCTTCATTATTCTCCCAAATTTCATAATTACTAGATCATACAAGGTACTATAATTTATGTTTTATAATTATTTATAATTATATAATTTCATTATATGGTATTTTTTTACTATCCTTAAATATGAAATCAGTGATGAACATGTTTCAGTATTTTTTAATGAATAGGTGTTGGTATCTTAATTAATGTGTTTAATATTAATTTTATCATTATAGAAACAAAATCAAACCATTATTTACTTATTTATATCATATATTATTATTAATTAACTTCTCATATTCATTTTTGATATTATTTTATATCATTTTCCATATAGGTGGTTAGACTGACCTAAACATGAAATACTATAATTATTGTATTAGTGTGGTTCTGAATGTTCTTTCTCTAGAAATAATATCATTATTAAAAAATTATAATGATATTATTTATATAAAATTAATTTTTTGAATTATATTTTAATATATTTTAGTAAATAATAAATAAACTAGGTGGAAAACAAGATACATTACTTTGTAGATATGGTAATTCGTGCATGCATAAATGACATTTTCATTTTTCATAATAGAAAATGGGAAATGTGGTTGATAGTTATTCCATTAGAATAATAAAATTAATTATATAAATATTATTAATGTAATTATATATTAATTAGAAAATTAGATTTTGGAAAGTAAGATGGAAAAGAAAAGAAGTTAGGGAAAAATAGTACTCATGTTGAGGACTTGGGCTTTCCCTTGGAGGACTCCTTAGAAACAGAGGACTCAGGCCAAACTCTTTTGAGCAAAAGATAAGGGAAGTGAAATATAGTTATATTTGAAGGAAAAAATGGTATATTTTCATGAGAAAATATAAATATTGGATTATACTTGAAGGTGTGGTGGCATTCCCCTTTCATAAGTGTTGTGAATGATATTTTTTGTAAATATTTCAAATTAATATAAAAGAGCACATATTCCACATGTCAAGAAGACTAAAAAATTATAAATAATAGAGTGGAGATATTTTTTGGTATATTAAATCCTCAATCGCTCAATTAAAAACATATTTTTAACATGTTTAACCCTTTACTCCTTTGGTTAACCCTTTTTTACCATTTTTTCTTTTACAATGGTAACTAGTTTTTACCTAAGTAATTCATTTTTTATTCCTAAAAATAAAATGAACCTTATTAAATAATTAGAAACTAATGATTAAAAATATGAAATAAATTTTATAAAATAAAAACTACATGTTTAATAAAAATTAATTCTAACATTAGTGTATATAACGTATAGAACCCTATTTTTAGAAAAACAGTATGTTTAAGCTTTAAATTTATATGTATGATAAAATTATCAAGTTTTTTTTATTTTCATGGTATAAATTGGTTTATTATAAAAAAATAAACGTTATGTTCCTTTAAAATCAAGCTGAAACTAAATTTTACCAAAATAATATAAAAAAAATTAAAATTTATGTGCCTTTAATATCAAGCTAAAATTAAATTTTACCAAAATAATATTTAATTAAAATAAATAAATAAAAAGTTTATTTTATTGGAAAATATTACTTAATTTCATAAAATGTTAAACATAGGTTTTATAAATTAATAATAGTATTTATAAATGTATTTATTTACTCATTAAATTCATATTTTATCATTAAAAATGTTTTATAAGCTTTTAAGTTACACTTACTTCTTCATATAGTCATAAACGCTATGATTTTAGTAAAAAATTGTATTTTTCACTATTCATCTAAAAAACTTATTTCATAAAAAACATAAAAATTCATACTATGATAATTTTGATATTTTTAATTCAAAAATTAATTTAATTTTATTAAATTTAATTTCTAAATGTGATAGGAATTAATTTTAATATGAAAATTAATATATGGTAAAAAATTATTTTTAAGCTAAAGAAATTACTCTGGTATTAATATATATTATTTCATAGTTTTTATACAGTGGTTAATTCTATTTATATCTATAAATTCAATGAATATAATATATTATTCATATTAATAATTTTATTTTATTAAAGTATCGTGTTTTTCATGTTAGTTTGGTCTTGCGTGTGAAGGAAGCTATTTAATAAAGTGTTTAATTAAAAGAAAATATATACTAAAATCTTAGGGCGTTACATTCTCCCTCCTTAAATAAATTTCATTATTTTAATTTTAATTATCAACTACTAAAAAAATATCTAATGGAATCTAAAATGTATACATGAATCAAGTTATAATTTCTAAAGAGATATCATTCTTACAAACTTAGGAAACATATCTTTTCCCTCATGATAGGCTTACCCATAACATTGAGTTTTTCTCTAACCATTTTAGATAAGAGTATATCATTATTTGGTATCAATATCCAAATTATATAATTTTCTTAAAATGGTTGTTCATAATCATCCTTTTGTTGATGGAATATAATTATTTGATATGAAATTTTATTTTCTTATTTGAAATGATTTTTTTCTCTAAGTTAAGAGAACCAATCTGATTTTAAATTCATATAAAGGAAGGATAATAATATTTCACTAAGAATATTCCCATAAAAATTATCTTTTGATATAATATAATAATAAGTTTTATTCAATAATAAAATCATTGGGGTTTTGAATTAATGCTCTTAGAAAAATTATTGGGTACACTGGTCTAGAATCCAATAAGTCATCCACAAATATTGAGTAGAGGATAAGTTTTCCTTAATTATCATGATCCACTTAATTAGTGGTTAATGCATAGGTTCTTTATATTTTCCATGGTATTAGAGGTTACTGGGGTCCATTATACTCTTTATCCCTAGTATTGGGGCATTGATTTTCATAATTTCCAAACTCCTTGCATTTGAAGCATTGGAGTGTTGGTGGAACATTAGTTGGGGCCATATTTTCCTTTGTTGCGTTGATCATAATCTTTACTTATTTTTGATAATTACATGCAGTATTACCTCCTATACCATATATAAAATATATTCCTAATAATTTAATTCAATTTTTTGGGTGATTCTTTCCATATTTTTGGCAAGTATGTGATTGGAATTTCTTTCCACTGTATGATTTTTCATGAGAGTTTCCTTGAATCTCTATTTTTTTCTTATCTCTAAAGTAAATAGAGTCCCTTATTTTCATTTCCACCTTAATTACACATCAAAAAGTCTCCTCATAGTTATAAAAAACTCTTATAGATAATTCCTACCAAACACCTGGTTTTAGGCCACCAAAGAATCGTTTGATCTTACTCTCATGGTTAGTAAAAAAAATAGATGCATACCTTGAAAGCCTCATAAAGTTATCCTCATAAGTTTAAATGGATTCATCATATCTTTGTTTTATCTCTATAAATTCCTACTCTATTTTTATATGAATATTTTGGGGAAAATATTTGGTGAATAATATTTTCTTAAACTCCTCTCATCTCATAGTCTCAACTTTTTCCTTCTTCAACATATTTTTAATGAGATTCCACTATTGGTCAACCTTGACTTCCAAATGATACACGGCTAATATTGCCTTCTTAGGATCATAGAACTAGAGAATAGAAAATGTTTTATATATTTTATTGATCTATTTATTAGAAATTAACACATCAGGAGACCCACTAAAGGAAGGAAAGTGTTACCACATAAAGGACTCAATAGAAAGTTTCTCATTCATTCGTGTGCTCGAGAGCTCAATATGGTTTGTGTTATTATCCATATTTTAGGATATTTGAGTGAGAATTTCCACAATATTATTTACTCCTTCTCCCATCCCATTTGGTTTCTCATTGGGACAATCATATTGTTTCCCTTCGTACCCATTGTTTACTCAGTTTCTCCTTACTCCAAACTTTTCTTAATTAAAGAAAAGTTAAAGATAATAATACTTAATCTAAAAAAGATAAATATTAGCTTAAAAGGTTAAAATAATAAATGAAATAAATTTATACATTTTAATATATGTTATTCATTATCTATCTCCTATTAGGTTCTTTAACTATACATTGATTATGTACTCAAATCATTCCTAATGGTTTGTAAAGAGAATCTGATTAACCAAAGTATATTTATTGAGAGTGTCTATATAGGAGTGAAGTATTAGGCCCACTCAATATAAATTAAAGTAAATAATAATTTGATACTCAAATATCTTTTTTTAGGATGATTACCCCTAGTCACATCTGGGATACAACCATATCCACTTTCTAGTATCCATCAAATGATGTGGTTTCTAGGAGATCCAAACAATATCTAATTTACTAAATTTTTAGGATGTTATCCTATAATTAGACTTGTAACTTAGACTTATCCCTAGTTTTTTCACTAAATTTATCTCATCCTAATCATAAAAAATAACTAAAATAATCTTAAAAATAACTAAACTCTACTCTGATACCAATTTAAGTGCCCCAAACCTACATTCCTAGGTTCTCTTTAAAAATTGAATTTGGTAAAAGGTGAGATAAACCTATCTTTATTTTACAACATTACCATAAGATAAACATTAAAAATCATAAATCATTTCATAATCCAAATAATATAAGTTTTAGTTTCACTAACTACCAGTTATATAGGCAACTTATTTAACAAAAATTGTTAACATTTCTTTATAATCAAACCATACTAGACTCCCTTCTTGACTTATCATAAGTTATACTCATATTCATAACATGAGGAATGGAAACATAATAAAGGGTGATATAAAATACTTAGTAAAGGAAAATTCTCAATATTTCATCACAGGTTAGATCACACTCATATGTGAAAACATTAGAAAGGGAGAAATATCTTATTAAAAATAATATAGAACAATAAGAGTTGTCCATAATTCATGATATAAGGACATGTGAACTCAAATGAACAAACATATACCATGGAAAGAAAGTGTAGAATAATGATATAATAAACATGATCCATGGTGCATGATCATATGCATATGACATGAATATTTGGTAAAATATAATAAAGAACTATAACACAAACATAATCATAGGAAATAATTACATTTTTTCATGTATTAAAATAATGTGACACATTACATGGTGGCTCAAGAATTACTTCATGTGACCCATTTTGACATGAGCATCATAAATTTAAACCCATTAGTGACTTGAGTATCATAAATCATGGTTCATTATTAACTTTAGTATCACAACTCATGGTCCATTATTGACTCGAGTATCCCAACTCATGGACCATTTTTATCTCATGATATATAAAACCTTAACCAATTCATTAGAGGGTGATATAAGACCTAACTTCTCAATAATCCATATATATGCATTATATATGAAATAAATAATTGATTATATAAAAAATAGCTCATGTAAATAAAATTGGTTTCATTCATCACATCATAAATAACCCATGGAAAGTAAAATCTATTTCAAAACACTTTTAGATGGTATCACCAAGAATGATCACAAGCATGTAAATGGTTTGTACCCAAAATAAAATCACCCTAAAAGAGTATTTTATAAGAACATTTAGAATGTGGTTTATGAAAAATAATTTCCAAATAAATAAATCTTTAGAGATAAATAGAAAATGGTATTGAAATTATAAAATATTTTTTAGAAATCACTTTTATATTTTGAATAAAAGATGAAGTTATGATCACTTTAAAAAGATATTTTTGAAAATTTCACTATTGAAAAATTGAAAAAATTTGAATTTTAAAAATCAATATTTAGAAAGAAAAATCAATAATAAAACCCTGAAATTGCATAATGGTTTCAAAAAGGTAAATTGAAATTTTTTTGAAAACTTTTAATTTTAAAAAGAATCTTTAATAATTGATCCTTGAAAGGATATAAAGGTTTCAAAAAGGTGAAGTGATTTTTTTTTGAAAAATTTTAATTTTAAAAATAATATTAAATAATAGAGTTTTGAAATGACAATTTTTTTCAATTATATGAAGTGAAATTAATTTTAAAACTTTTACTTTTAACAAAATTTTTAATAATAGAGTTTTGAAAAGACATAAAGGTTTTTAAAAATCAGAAGTGAAAAGATTTTGGAAACTTTAATTTTTAAAAATAATATTCAAATATATATTTTTAAAAGACATAAAGGATTTATAATGAGAATTTATAGTGGAAGATAAATTTTTTTATTTATAAAGGATGGAAAACCTTTACATTATTTGGAAATCCCTTTTTTAAAAACCCACAATGTAAAAAGAGTTATTAAAATTTACCTTTGAAAGGTGGTAGTGTAAAATAGTAATGTCATGTGGGTAAACACATATTTGGGTTTCTAAATATAATGTATAATATTAAAGGAAATATAAAATATTACTAAGGAGTGGAAACCATCATTACATAGGATGTGAATTATTATCAATAATGATATACTTTTTATCGGGAAGAAATTCGTCAAAGAGTTAGATTTGAAAAAAAAAGTATCATTTTATTCAATGATAAATATAAAGTAACAAAAAATAAAATATTATTATGGAAGTAAATGATATTGAAAGAAATAAGTTTAACAAGACACGTTATAACTCAATAAAGGGAGTTGAGTTAATAAAAACCTTGAAACTTTGGTATTTATTAAATCGAAAGTCATTTAATGAAAGAACGTGATATGGACATTCAAACCCCATTAATTTAATGAATATGGAAAAGTAAATTAATTTTGTATTAATCACAATATACCAGGGATACCATGGTTCATAATAGGTCATATGTTTCAAGAAATTAAATTTGAGATAAAGAATCCCTTACCTTAATTCTAGACTTCCACTAAAGTTCTTGAATCACCTATATAACAAAAATAACTATCTTAATCACATATTTCAGAACCTTATTCATATATATAACCTTTTATAATATTCAATTATAATTATTCTATACATTTATATTAGTTATTTATCATTTATTTTCAATATCGGGTGTGAGTAATCTTGATCGTTTTGAACTAGTTTTGTAATAGTAGTATTGTTCTTCATTCTTCTCCTAAAGTTCATCATTCTCAGATAATAAAAGTTACTTTAATTGATATTTTATAATTATTTAACATGTCAAAAGATAAAAAAATTGATAATAATGGATTGGAGATAATTTTTGGTCGATACAAACCTCAAAAACTCATTTATAAACTTGTTTTTTAACATGTTTGGCATTTTACTCCATTGATTAAACCTTTTTTCACCATTTTGGATTTTACCATGGTAACTAGTTTTTACCGAATTAATTAATTTTTTATGAATTAAAATAAAATGGACCCTATTACATAATTTTGAAATACTGATTTAAATTATTAAATCCATTTCAACGAATAAAATTTCTATGGATAAGAAAAATTAATACTAACATTAGTGTATGTAATACGTAAAAACCTATTTTTTGAAAAAAGGTATTTTTAAGCTTAAAATTTATGTGTAGGATAAGATTATCAATTTTTTGATTTTCATGATATAAATTTTCTTATTATAAAAAAATAAAAGTTATTTGTATTTCAAATCAATATAAAAACAAATTTTAATAAAATAATATTTAATTAAAAAAAGACAAAAACAGTTTCATTTATTGGAAAATATTACTTAAGTTGATAAAATATAAAAAATGGATTATATAAATTAATAATAGTATATATAAATTTATATATTTACTCATTATATATATATTTGATCATGAAAAAAATTTATAAGTTTTTAAGTTATACTTACTTCCTCGTATAGTCATAAATTCTACGATTTTAGTAAAAACTATATTTTTCACTATTCACCTAAAAATAAACTATTTAAAAATAATATAAAAATATCATATTAGGATAATTTTGATATTTTTATTTAAAAAATTAATTTAATTTTAACAAATTCAAATTCTAAATGTGATATAAATTAATTTTAATATAAAAATACATATTTGGAAAACATATGAATTTTTAGGCAAAAGAAGTGACTCTTGTATTAATATATGTATTTAATTAGTTTTCATAAGTTGGTTACTTATATTCATACCACCTAATTTAATATCTATAATATATTAGTCATATTTAATAATTTTATATGTATCATGGTTTTTATTTTCGTTTTGTTTTGCGTGTAAAGGAAGCTATTCAATATGATATTTAATAAAAAGAAAAATATATACTAAAATATTATGGTGTTGGATCCCCCCTGTTAAATTAATTAAATCTTAAAAAATTTAATTATAATATATTAATTAAAATATCTAATGGTATATAAAATATATACTTGACTCAAGTTAGAATTTCTAGAGAGATATATACCTCACAAACTTAGGAAACATATCTATTTCCTCATAATAGGATTATCCATAACATTGAGTTTTCTACAACCATTAGATCAAAGTGTCTATCATTATTCAGTATCAAGATCCATATTATATAATTTTATTCTAATGGGTGTCTATAATAATCCCTATAGTGATAAACTACAATGGTTTGATATGAAATTTGATTTCCTTATTTGAAATTATTTGTTTCTCTAAGTAGAGAGAACCAATCCATTATTGAATTCATCTAAATTAAAAATGATAATATTTTCCAGAGGAAAATTACCATAAACATAAAATTAGTATGAAATGAAATAATAAGTTTTATTTTATGATAAAATAATTTGTATGGTGATTTAATTCTCTTATAAAACTTCCTAGGTACACTGACCAGAACCCCATAAGTCATCCACAAATATAGAGTGGAGGATAAACATTCCTTAATTATAATGATCCACTTTATTAGTGATTATTAAATAGGTTATTCATACTTAAAATGGTATTTTAGGTTACTGGCATCCATTATCCTCATTATACCTAAGATTGTGGCATTGATTTTCATAATGTACAAACTCCTTGCATTTAAAGCACTAGAGTGTGGGCGGATCAGTAGTTGGGACCATATTTTCCTCTATTGAATTGACCAACCTATTTTGATCCTTTAAATAATTATATGAACAATAACCTACTCTATCATAGATAAAACAGCTTATCGATTATTTAAGGTGATTTCTTGGGTGCTTCTTTCCACATTTCTAAAAGTTTGGTGGTTGTAATTTATTTCCCCTGAATGATTTTTTATATGAGTTTCTATGAATATCTATTTTAATTTTCTCATATTCGAAGTAAATAAGGTCCCTAGTTTACACTTCCACCTTAAGTGTGCATTAAAAAATCTCTTTGTAGTTATCAAAATCTATTATAGTTAATGCCTTTAGAAGACTTGGTTTTAGGCCACTAAATAATCATTTGATCTTACTCTCTGGGTTGTTAAAAAAATTGGAGGCATTCCTTGAAAACCATGTAAAGTTAGCCTCATATGTTCCAATGGATTCACCCTCATTTTTTTCATCTCTAGAAATTACTACTCTATTTTCATGTGAATAGTTCAGGGAAATATTTGGTGAAGAATATTTTCTTCAACTCCTCTCATATCATTGTTTCAATTTCTTCTTTCTTCATTGTACTCTTAATGAGGATCCACAGTTTTTCAACCTAAAATTATAGACAATATATGCCTAATAAAACATTATAGTTATATAAACATTATATAACATAAAACATTTTCTCTATAGCATTGATCCATTTATCAATAATTAGTGGGTTGGAAGACTCACTAAAGGAGGTAGGATGTTTTTGCATAAAGGAATTAGTAGAAAGTTACCCCTATTTAGTGTATTTGGGTGGATTAACATGGTTTTCATTATTATTCATATACTAGGAGAGTTGAATGAAAATTAGAACAAGATTGTGCACTCCTACTCCCATACCATTTGGTTTCCCATTGGGACGATCATCTCATTTCCCATTACACTCATTACTAACTCAGTTTCTCCTAACTCGAACCATTTATTAAATAAAGAAAAGGTAAAGATAAGAATTATTGATCTAAAAAGGAAAAATATTAACATAAAAGGGATAAATAATAAATGATATAAATTTCTAAGTTCTAATCTAGTTTATTCCTTATCTATCTTCTATTTGGTTATCTAGTCGTACCATAAATATGTGCTCAAATTATTTATAATGATTCATAAAGAGAATTTTATCAACCAACAAATATCCCCTAGAAGTATCTAACTAGGTGTGTAGTATTAAGCTAACCCATCATGAACTATGGTAAATATTGAGTTGATACATAGCCATTCTTATTCAAAGTGATTACCCCTAGGTACATCTATGTCACAACCGCATCCGCTTTTCTAGGAGAACCATACAATTTCTACTTTACCAAAACTTTGTGATGTTGTCTTATACTTAGACTTATCCCTTATACTTATACCTAGGGGTTTCACTAAATTTATCTCCTCCCAATCCCAAAAAATAACTAAACTAATCCTCAAAAATAACTAAACCTTACTCTAATACCAGCAGAACCACCTCAGAACCGCAGTATGGAGTGTGGTGATAAAAACACTTTCTTTAAACATGAACATTGATAAAAAGTTATATGAACCTATCATTATTTTAGATTATTTTTAACACCCCAGTAATTTGTTTTATAATTTTAAATACATTAAGTTATGAAAAATAATAATATAAAATTAATTGTTTTAATTAGTAATAATACTTATAAATAATTATATTCCAAATTTATAGCTTTCAAATTAATTTTAAATTAATGTTATAAAAACAAATATTATTTTATAGTATAATTCTTTGTAAAAGAATATTTTAATATGAATATATGTATTTAATTATTTTTATTACAAAATTAATTTTTATCAAAATATTATTTAATTAAATATTTTAAGAACAATATATATTGACTATTATAATTATTTTGATAAATACTAAAATATTTTATGAATATATTCATTATTAATATGAAACCCTAAGATTTTATGGTATGTTTCTTCTTAAATAATTTAAATTCATTAGATATCTTATTATGAATGCAACACTGAGTCTTTGAAAAACAAAAATTTTTTATTTAAGATAGTAATAACCTAGTCTTTAAACTTAATTTTTCTACTTTTGTGATTTGAATTTCGAAAAACAAACATACACGGTTGCATTTAGTAAGATATTTAGAATCTGATATTATCAAATTAATTTTTGGTGAATAGTAACTTACCCTTATGAATAATAATTCTACACTTATGAATAGTGATGTTACCCTTATGAATAGTACTATAACCCTTATGAATAGTAACCTCACCCATGAAAGTATAAATAAAATTTAGGCACCTTATAAATGAAAGTGAATATTTTAAAAATCAATAATTAAGTGTTGGTATTATTTTGAGCAATAAATATTTAATTATAATTTTATAATTAATAAATTATTTAAAATAAAATTATTCTTCATAAAATTTATTCCTAAATCAATATTTTTTTGTCCTATGATTTTAGGGTAATTTAATGAGACCTTAGATAAATTTTTAGGGTGTTATAAATATCAGTTATAATTTTAAAAATTTGTATTTTTTGAGTAAATAATGATTTTAATTAAAAATTAAACTTATCATATTTATAAAATTATTTTCATAAAATTGAGTTCATTTTTTTAATTCTACACATTGAAAAAAAATTGGGGTGACTTTTTAGGATTTTTCTGAAATACTTGAATTTTTTGCGAATAGTGAAATTCAATAATTTACGAAATATACTAAAGAAATGAATTTATGCATCATGATTGAGCCATGGCTGATGTAAATGGCCATTTTTTCAAACTCACATGCACTTATTACTATTTTTTGTCAAATTAATCAAATACTATTCATAGTCTTGAGCCAAAATAATAAAATAATGATTAAAATAATGGAAAAACCCTCCTCTCCTCCACTATAAAAACCACCCTCACCCCCTCTTATGTTCACTCCTATAAGACTTAAATATTATCAAAGTTCTACCCAAATACTATTCCATGTTACCTCACCATGTTCAAGATCCCTTGGTCTTTACAAATACCAAAACCCTTTCCCTTAAAGAGGTTATTTCAAGAGGTAAATCATCTTCCTTTTTCATTTAATTTCATTTCAATTTTTCTTATTTTATTAGTATCTCCTAACCTCCTATATCCAATTGATCATGATAACTCCAGTATCATCTATATAATGGAATTATATCATGTTAATGCAATAACCATTATCAATCTCTTTACTCTCTCTCTTTTATTTTACAAACAAAATCATCATTCGGGAGGTGCCAATTTACAACCTTCGGGGATGATGAAGTTTCACTCTTAAAATTCTTCCTAAAAGTTGTTCATGAAACATTTTTAATGGTTAATAAATATTTTAAAATGTATAATATAACCCTTTTATGTTCTATAATTAACATATTTACATAATACTAAACGATAAAACAAAATGAGTTCGTTATGATCAATAACCGCCGTAATAATCTAAACAATTATCACTAAATGACTTATCTAATGATTCATCCCCATACCATGTAAACAAATGATATACATAAACCTTTACACTTATTGAAGTTAATTAATAATATATAAATTCAATTCTGGAGAATTATATCCAATCCCCATGAACTTCTATACTCATACACAAGTATGTCGATCACGAAAACCAAGGAAACAAACTCCCCCAAGCGATAGATTTGTATCTTATAACCCATCCAAAAGACCATAATGAACTGAATAAAATTATAAAAAATAAAATACAATTATTTAAGGTTATTAATTAATTAATTAATGGATTTAATCTGATTATTCATGGCATTAAGATCATGTGAAGAACACATTCGGGTATAAGGTAAGGGGTTTCTCATCTCACTTTTATTTCCATGATATTTCCATTGTTCGCAAATTATTTATTGAATGTATTGTATGTATGATTCCATTTGATATATAATATCATTATTCTCTTTATATTCATGGTATTTAATAATTCATTTGATGTTTATTAATTTTTGGTCATGTGATTCGATTGATTACAATGTGGTAAGGGACTTCATCTCAATTTCAATTTCTTTGAGACTTACTTGGTATTGTGCACCAAATAATTTTTATTTGGTTTATATACCACCCCTTTGAGATCGTTTTTCATTTTAAATAACATTCCTATTAAATATCCATATTCTTGTATATTGGATATGATTATTTTCTTAGTCGTATACCCTTTTACATGTGGTGTTTATTTTGAATGTTGTTTTAACTGTAGAAATATTGATGAATATGTATCCTCTACTCAATATGAAAATTGATAAGGAATATTGTTCTGGAATTAAATCTTTGTATAAGAACTATTTAGGATTACAGTGATGGGTTGGGCCTACTATATCCTCTCGATGCATCGACAGGTCTCATGAGACAAAACAGTTGGCGACAGACCCTTTGAGTTTGTTTCCAAAAACATAATAAGATGGGTTTCTACCCACAAAAATAAACCATATTGATGGTATGATGGTTCATGTGTTATATACATGATGTCCAAATAATAATAATTCTCTTTATTCATAATTTGGTTATTACTTTCCATGAGGTTTTCACTGTGACAAAATCTATGGATTCACTTTCATTCTTAGTTTATTTATGGCATGTGTTTTAAATCATTCACCATGCAATATTATTTATGTCTAATTGATTATTATTAACTTATTTTTGATTCATGCTTCATCTATATGTAACCCTTACTAAGAATTTGATATCACCCCTTTCATTTATTTTCCTTCCCCAGGTTATGAATAAGGGATCATTTATTGAGTTTTCAAGGAGGTCAAATATTATATTTTGTTATGTATTGTATGTTGTTTTCTTCTCCAAATGTAAAATGGGTTCCATGTATGTATATAATTTATTTAATACTACTAAACTAATCAGTACATTAAGATTTTACTCCTTATAATTATTCCAATGCAATAAAATAATGCACCAGCTTCGGGTTTTTGGGGTTGGGGCGTTACAGTTGATATTAGAGGAAGTTTAGTAGACTCCTTGAGAATTGGATTTAGAAAACTTATATTAAATAGCACAACCCTAAGATATAAATTGAGGATAAGTATACAATAACATCCTATAATTTTGGTAATGTAGATATTGTGTGGGTATTCCTAGCAATACATCCATGTCTAGATATTACAAGTGGACATGGTTTTGGAACAGATGTACCTAAGAGTAACAACTTTGAAAAGGTGTTATGGGCCTAACTCAGGGTAACCCGGTACATGACAATAGGCCTTATTGAGCACTTAGTTTGATACTCTAGGGGGATATGCTTTGGTTAATTAAAATTTTCCTCACAAGAAATTATGAAGGATTTAAAGTTAAATAGAAACCATGTTTATGATTATGGAGAAATGGTCTAGACATCTTTGTAGATTAGATGTTATCATATAAATTGTAGAGTCTATAAGTTTAATGGTCCTGGTGTTTCTTAATTATGAAGAAGAAAATTTTAATGACTCGTATTTTCCAAATTTTATTTTTAGAAATTATTTGGGAAAATTATAACACTAAGAATTGACACGGAATGTGATTCAGAGGCTCGGTGTTCCAGGAACATTTCATTGAAAAATGTTAAGTTTTTAATAGCATGTGTGTGATATTTTCTTGAAAAAGTGGATTAACTATTAAATGAGTGACTGGATCAGAAATCTAAAGGCACTGTTGTGTTCAGAGCAACGGCTTTACCTTAGGGGAGGCTTAACATCAGCCGGTGCATGTTAGATGTGAAAGATAGTTTTTGGATTTAACTATAAATAAAATAATTAAATAAAAATTATTTTATTTTAAAATCCTAATAACACATGAATGGAGACTCATATTGGAAATATGAGACCACTTTTGAGTTTTTAATGTGGTGTTTTCCCTGGGTGCGACTTAACATTAGTCGGTGCAGGTCTTCTGTGGAAAAACCTGAAAAGGGTGTAGTCGTCATTAAGAAATTTAAAGATAAATTATTTTTTTGAAACAACAACAATTTACTTTAAGAAAACTTATTTAGAAATCCCAGGGTTAGCCGCATAACCCTGAGAATACTGAAGAATCGCTAGGGAGGGCTCGGAGAAATAATCCTCTTGAGCGAATGACGACGGATCGGAGATCGGATCGTGGATAATCACGCCAACAGAGTTGGAGGATCTCATAAATGATGGTGACACAACCATTCCTTTTTAATGACTAATCCAAACTTGAGTTAGGATGTTATTTCTCTGTGATTTTTCCATGTTCTTGATATCTATGATGAACACAGATTAATCTACGAACAGATTAGCTCATGGATCAATCGTATGTTGCGGGAGGGATTTTTTGTGGGTTAATGATATTCAAATTGATCTTTTTCTAACCCATATATATCTATATCTCTATCCTTAGTGAAGAATTATTTTCTAACGATGTTAAACCTTTTCTATATATATTTCTCCCTCCGTTCTACATGTTCTTCACTATTAGAACCCTACAATTCCCAGATCGACCTTGTCGGGTGGTTCCAAGCACGATCTGACCCCCAGAGCAATGATAATACAGATCAAATCCCAAAGAAGTGAAGATCGAGACCCAAGGATTGTATATTTGGATCCGTTTCAAAAAAAGGACCATTTTAGCAATAGGGGCGGCCAGTGGAACCAGGGCCGCTGGTGGCCGGAGTCGGCACTGGTGCTCAAGGGCATGCAGCAGTGGTTGCGTGTGGGTGCGATAGAGGGCAGAAAGATTCCAAAGGGAGGATTTCATAGAAAGGATGAAACCTAACAAGGCCGCGTGGGAGACAGGTCATGGAATAAGGTCACAACATTTACTGGGGGACGATGCTCGATGCTGCATTAGAGGAACCCGCGGCGGTGAGGCCATGAGACCAGGTTAAGAAGGTGGTCCAGCCATGTGAAATGTGACGTAGCACCACATTTCACAGGAAAAATTGGTCAGTGTAAACCACATGAGGTGCACCGAGCCGGTCCACAGCGGGGGCTGGACTGGAGGAGTAAGGTCCAGCCGGCCCAGCAGGCTGCGCACTTGGGTCGAACCTAGAGGGTCGGGCCGAGATCAACAGTTCGATCCTATTTAGGATGGGCTAGTTCAGGTTGGACCAGGATGGTTCGGGTTGGCCAGGTCAGGTCAGGTCAGTTCGGGTCGGACGACGGGCTGGATCGGACCCGAACTGGACCCGGGTCAGACCTTTTTAGTAAAAAAACCATAACTTTCAAACCGTGTGTCCGTTTGACGAGTTGTTTGTAGATTTGGGACCTCTGATATGAGAAGGTCCTTTTGAGAAACTCTAAGTGAGTTTCTATGAAATTTTACAAATGAACTAATGGCTTATGGAGTAGGTTCTCCCGATACAAGCGCGCTATGAGTGGAACCTTGCGACTAGTTGTGACATAGTGACTATGTGAATTGATGACTATGTGACTTGGGGGTTGCATGACTTATCAAAACTTTGTGTGTTATGGAAAATCTATGTGTTATCGACACTCTGTGTGTTATCGGCACACCATGTGTTATCGACACTTCGTGTGTTATCAACACTCTATGTGTTATTAACACTCTTGGTGTTATTAACACTCTGTGTGTTACAGATATTGGGTGTTCTGTGGACTACGTCTGGTAACCCTACTTTTCATGTTATAGACTTATACTTTTGTGAGTTGATTGTACTATTTCTATGTGGTATAATTATTGTATTTCTGTGTGTTATACTTCATGTATTTCTATATAGTGTTCCTTCATGGTATTCCTTCATGGTGTTCCTTAGTGGTGTTCCTTCGTGGTGTTCCTTCATGGTGTTCCTCAGTGGTGTTCCTTAGTGGTATTCCTTTGTGGTGTTCCTTTATGGTGTTTCTTCGTGGTGTTCCATCATGGTCTTCCTTAGTGGTGTTCCCTCATGGTGTTACTTCATGGTATTTATTTATGGTGTTCCTTCATGGTATTCCTTAGTGGTGTTCCTTCATGGTATTCTTTAGTGTTGTTCCTTGGTGGTGTTTCTTCATGGTGTTATTTCATGGTGTTTTTTTTTGGTATTCCGTAGTGGTGTTCCTTCATGGTGTTCCCTCATGGTGTTCCTTCATGGTATTCCTTAGTGTTGTACCTTCTTGTTATTCCTTAGTGGTGTCCCTTCATAGTATTCCTTAGTGGTGTTCCTTTTTGGTGTTCCTTCATGGTGTTCCTTCATGGTGTTTCGTTATTGTGTTCCTTCATGGTTTTCCTTAGTGGTTTTCCTTAGTGGTGTTCCTTCGTAGTGTTCCTTCCTAGTGTTCCTTAGTGGTGTTCCTTAGTGGTGTTCCTTAGTGTTGTTCCTTCATGGTGTTCCTTCACAGTGTTCCTTCATGGTGTTCCTTATTGGTGTTCCTTTATGGTGTCCTTTAGTGGTCTTCTTTTGTGGTATTCCTTTATAAGTTTCTATATAGTATATTTCCTTTGTTGTTTCAGGGTTTCCTACTGAGTATTTTTTTACTCACCCATGTACAGGCTTTGGCCGCACATGTCTTGTCTTGTGTAAACGACCAACAGTTTGATGGAGTCCTAGGTGGACCAAGACCAAGTGGTGCTTAGCGAAACCAGATAGTTGAGGTGTGCTTCTACGTCTTGAGACAACTATCGAGTACCTTTACCTTCCGGAAGGGTTTTCTGCAGATGAGTTTCCGGAACTTGTGCATTCTCTTTTCTAGGCTCCTTTTTGGGTGGGTTTGTATTTTGGACCTATTTACTTTCCAGTTTTCTATTTTTGTACTATGTTGTTGGTATTTTAGTGGTATGAATGATTATTTACTTATTGATTTTACATTTCATCATTTTGGGCTTGGAGATGTGTGTGTGTGTGTACAAGTACTTAGCCAAATTCCTCCCATTTGTGGGATATGCCTACTTGATGCTAGTCATCATCCCCTGGCCTATTGAAGGTGGTATTGGGGTAGCCAAGGAATAGGCCCCTCTAGGATGGTCTATGACAGAGTAGTATAAAAGGAGGTTGGTTCTACTTAAGGACCAAGATTTTGTGAGGTTGGTTTGGGGAAATAGTGTTATGTTTTTCGAGTTTGACTTCCATGCCAGGGAATCCATTATTGGTGTGGTAGTCGAGGTATCCATACACTAGGACTCTGAATTCTACTTTTCGACTCGGTACATGAAACATTGGTTGTTGGGAAAAATAATGGTATATGCATCATATATTATTTGGGTGTGTTCTCATGTCCTTCTTGAGTCAACTCACAAGGTATACTCTATTGATCGTGGTACATATTGTTATATTTCTAGATATATCCACATAGACATCCATCTAGGATTACACCACATGATCATGAGGATGATCCATCGAGTGGAGAGACATCGGTACAAGGATTTGTAATATAGATAGCACCTCCAGGTGGTGGACCAGCAATACCACCACCTGTAGAGCAGCACATGGTTCCCGTAGTACCAGTGGATGAGAAGTGTAGGATGAGCGTGCCTCACGAGTTTCAGCAATAGAGACCCCTCGGGTTCCAATGTGAGCCTGACACATAGTTGGTTAAGGACTAGATTGAGGTGGTGATCTGAGTTTCAATCTAGTCATGACACCAGTAGATCAGATGGTAGTCCTGACAGTGATCCTTATACACACCTTGGAAGGGTGATGGTGGGGTTTGGATACCCGATCTTATGATGAGGCATATTTTCTGTAGATAGAGTTTGATAACCTTTTTAGAGAGTATTTCTCACTTTATAAGCTAAGTAATATGAGTGTATAGGAGCTTATATAGCTCCGACAGGATGATGTGTCAGTATCTGAGTATTTATCGAGGTATACCAACCTTTCTAGGTAATCGATGGATATGATACAGGACCATTAATTTAGGTCTCGAACCTTCAAATGAGGTATATGTAGGGACATCTGAGCCAACATTATCCCTCCGTGAATTCCTACCAATTATAGGGTTCTATAGATAACCTTTGTGGTTAAGAGTCCCTTGGCTGAATAGATACATCTAGGGATAGTCAGTAGTGGGAAAATAGGAGTATACAGATTCGCAAGGCAGTAGACATGGAAAAGGAACTGGGAGACTGGCAGGAGGGGGTAGATATTTCAACATGTTACCACCACCACCCCTGGGAGGTAAACATTGGGCTCAAGGAGCTAGAGGACAGGGGAGGGGATAGCTACATGCAGTTGAGGCTTATTCCATTAGGGATCCAGGAATGATTTGGGGTATGATCTGTGTCTATTCTACTTTAGCTTCCATATTGATAGACACAAGTACTAATCATTCTTTTCTTTCTATGAATCTTGTTCAATACTCAGAGGTTCGGGTTAAACTGTTGACTCAACCCTCACACTTGGATACTCCTACTAGAGTAGACCCAATGATCATGCACTAGTGTTGATTTTGTGGCATGAATCTTAGAGGTGAGAGTTTTGGTTGGGATATCTTGGTAGCAGCATCGAGGCCTTGCGACATCAATCTTAGTATGGACTAGTTATGTATAGTCAATGCTCAGATTGAATATTTTAGGAAAAGAATGTGGTGTGTCCATAGTGGTGGAATGAGATTTTCCTTGTGGGTGAAAAGGAAACCCAAGAAGAACAAAATGGACTCACACAAAAGAGGATTCATCCAATTTCTCATCAATTGGCTATCATAACCCCTGATGTAGTAGTCGTTATGAGTCCTTAGTTTCCTATAGTGGTTCCATATTTTCAATGGATTCTGTAAAGGTTGAGACATAATATTTGGCTAGATATCCTCTAGGATCATGACTTTAAGATTGTATGTACTCTTATGAAGGGGAACATGGTGACCGATGCTCTCAGTAGGAGATCTAGTTTGCAGTTGTTGAACAAGGCATTGAAACAGTTGGCCTCGTTACAGTTATCCTTTATGGATGAAGATAGAGTAGCTTACCTTTAGTCGATGGTTATCACCCCTCCACTCTTATAGCAAGTCAGGGAGGCACAGCTCAGAGATACCAACAATGAGACTTTATGGGCTCATATGTACATAGGTCATTTTTCTAATGGATATTCGAAAGGTGGGGAGAACATCGTTCTTTTTAGAGGACACATAGTAATATCAGTGGATTTATGGGAGGAGGTTTTGAGGGAGTTCCATATGCCCCCTTTTTGGTACATCTAGGTGTAGTGAAGATGTGACAGGACCTATGAAGTCAGTTTTAGTGGTCAGGGATGAAGAAGGAAGTTGCAGACTTTGTCTCTCGATGCCTCACTTGTCAGCAAGTGAAGGCCGAGCACCAGGTTTTAGTAGGTTTGGCTCAACCCCTTGAGATTCCAGAATGAAAGTGGGATGGGATATCGATGGACTTAATGATGGTTTTACCATTTACATCCAAGTTACATGATACCATCTGAGTGATTGTTGACTGGATCACTAAGTCAGACCACTTTCTGGATTTTTGTGAGCAGGAGGCTCAGATCCGTGCTTGTACCCTCATTTGTTTGGGTAGCCCTTGGTTTGGATTTCAGGGATGTAAATCCCTAAGTTGGAGAGAATTTAATGACTCGTATTTTCTTGAATTTATTTTTATAAATTATTTGGAAAAAATCTGAGACTAGGTGCTGAGACAGCATGTGATTCCGAGGCCCAGTGTTCTTAGAACAGTTTGTTGAAAAACATTATGTTTTTATAGAACGCATGCACAGTTTTCCTGAAAAACTGTAATAACACTTAAACAAGTTCCTAGATCAAAAATATGAGGGCATAAATGTGTTCATAGAAGTGGATTTTCATTAGGTGAGGCCTATCATTGGCTGGTGTGGGCCGGTTGTGAAAGATAGTTTTTGGACGTAACCATAAATAAAATAATAAAATAAAAATTATTTTATTTTAAAATCCTAATAACACATGAATGGTGACTCATATTGTAAATCTAAAACAACCATTGAGTTTGTAATGTGTTGTTTTCCATAGGCATGACTTAACATTGGTTGGCGTGGGTCTTTTGTGGAAAAACCCAAAAAGGATGTAGTCATCATTAAATAATTTAAAGATAAATTTTTTTGTTGAGGCAGTGATGATTTCCTTTAAAAAAATTTATTATGAAGAAATACTATGGTTAGCTGCATAACCCTAAGAATTTCAGAGAATCTCTAAGGAGATATAGGAGAAATAATCCTCTTGAGTGGATAATGATGGATCGATGATCGGATCATAGATCGCCGTGCCAATGGGGTTGGAGGATCTCGTCAATGACATCAACGCAACTATTCCTCATTAATGATCGATCCAAATTCAAGGTAGGATTTTTTTTCTTTGTTATTTTTCCACGTTCTTGGTATCTACGATGAATGCAGACTAATACTCGAAAATATTAGCCCACAAATCAATCATATGTTGCGGGAGGGATTTTTTGCGGGTTAGCAGGATTCAACTTGATCTATTTGTAGCCAAAATTTCCCCAGATCTTGATCGTTGGCCAAGAATTCTTTTCGAATAATGTTAAACCTTTTCTATGTTCATTTCTCCCTCCATTCTACATGCTATTCTCCATTGGAACCCTATGGTTCCCGGTTCGACGTTATCAGGTGGTTCTGAGCATGATCGAACCCCCGGAGCAATGACAAGCTGAATCAAATCCCAAAGAAGTGAAGACTGTGACCCAAGGATCATGGATGTGGCTCCGTTTCAAAAAAAGAGAACCAAATCAATAGCGGTATCCTGCACTAAATGAGGTGTCTAGTGGCATGCGGTAGTGGGTGCGTGCGGGTGCAGTGGAGCAATGATGCATCCCAGTAGGGATACATGGGAGACAAGTCATAGTAGGAGTTTACAGAGTTTATTGGGGGATGTGGTTCGATTCCATATCAAAGGAACCCGTGATGGTGATGTCGTAGGACCAAGCAGAAAAGGTAGGCTAGCTGCATGAAATGTGGCATGGCACCGCGTTGCATGAGAGGCATGCGGTCAGAGAAAACTGCATGTGGCGCACCGAACCAATCTGCAGTGCGGGCTAGACCAGAGGAGTCAGGCCACTCCAGAAGGTCGATCCCAACGAGCTACACCAGTGGGTCGATCCCAACGGGCCGCACCCAGTGGGCTAAGCCCAGCGGTCCATTCCAATTTGGTTCATATTGGACCAGATTGGGCTGGGTCAAACAGCGGGTCTGGAGGGTCTGGAGGGTCGGATCAGACCCGAACCGGACCCCGGTCGGACCTTTTTAGTAAAACAACCATAACTTTCAAACCGTGTGTCCATTTGATGATTTGTTTATGGAATTGGTACCCTTGATACAAGGCGTTCCTTTTGATATACTCTAAGTGAGTTGTTGTGAAAGTTAGAATATGACCTAATGGCTTGTGGAGTAGGTTCTTTTGGTACAAGCGCGCTATGAGTGTAATCCTACAGCTGGTTGTGACATAGTGATATGTGACTTGATGACTATGTGACTTGGGGGCTGTATGAATTATTATAACTCTATGTTTTATGTACACTTCATGTATTATCGGCACTCCGTGTGTTATAGACACTATGTGTGTTATCAATACTCTTTGTGTTATCGACACTCCATCTGTTACCGATATTGGGTGTTCTGTGGACTATGTCTGATAACCCTGTATTGCATGTTATAGACTTATATCTATGTGAGATAACTGTACTATTTCTATGTTTTATACTTCAGGTATTTTTGTGTGGTATACTTCATGTATTTCTATGTGGTATACTTCTTGTATCTCTGTGTGGTGTTCCTTTGTGGTATTCCTTAGTGGTGTTCCTTCGTGGTGTTCCTTAATGGTGTTCTTTCATGGTTTTCCTTCATGGTGTTACTTATTGGTGTTCTTTAGTGTTATTCCTTAGTGGTGTTCCTTCTTCGTGTTCCTTCATAGTGTTCCTTTGCAGTATTCCTTAGTGGTGTTCCTTCATGGAGTTCATTTGTGGTGTTCCTTCATAGTATTCCTTAGTGGTGTTCCTTCATGGTGTTCCTTAGTGGTGTTCTTTAGTTGTGTTCCTTTACGGTGTTCCTTTGTGGTGTTCCTTCATGGTATTCTGTAGTATTTTTCCTTCATGGTGTTCCTTTATGGTGTTCCTTTGTGGTATTCCTTAGTGGTGTTCCTTCATGGTATTCCTTAGTGGTGTTCCTTCGAGGTGTTCCTTCATGGTGTTCCTTCATGGTATTCCTTAGTTGTGTTCCTTCATGGTGTTCCTTCATGGTGTTCCTTTATAAAGTTCCTTCTTGGTGTTCCTTAGTGGTGTTCCTTTATGGTGTTCCTTCATGGTTTCATTTAGTGGTCATCTTTTGTAGTCTTCCTTCATGATACTCCTTTATAATTTCCTATGTAGTATATTTCCTTTTTGGTTTTAGGGTATCCTATTGAGTATTGTTTTACTCACCCCTGCACAAGATTTTCCCGCACGTGTCATGTCTTGTACAGACAACTGATGTTTTGAAAAAGTCCTAGGTGTACCATGACCAGGTGGTGCTTATCGAGATCAAATAGTCGAGGTGTGCTCCTACGGCTTCAGAAAACTTTCCAGTACCTTTCTCTTTAGGTAGGGTTTTCTGCAAACGAGTTTTAGAAACTTGTGCATTCACTTTTCCAAACTCCTTTTTGGGTGGGCTTGTATTATACACCTCTTTGCTTTCTAGTTTTCTACTTTCGTACTCTATTGTTGGTATCTTAGTGGTATGCATGCTTCTTTACTCAGTGTTTTTACATTCCAGTATTTTGGTCTTGGAGATGTGTGCGTGTGTACAGGTACTTAGGAAAATGTCTCCCATTTGTGAGATATGTCTACTCGGAGCTAGTTGCTATCCCCTGGCCTATTAGAGATGGGATTAGGGTAGTCACGACATGGGACCCTCTAGAACGGGTCATGATAGAAATTCATAATTATTTTTAGGCCGACAAACGAATTACGATGACACAATTTCGTTGAGGGGGAATAATGTAACACCCAAATAATTTGTTTTATAATTTTAATACATTAATTTTTGAAAAATAATAATTTAAAATTAAGTGTTTTAATTAATAATAATACTTATAAATAATTATATTTTAAATTTATAGCATCCAAATTAATTTTAAATTAATTTTATAAAAACAAATACTATTTTACAGTATAATTTTGTGTAAGAGAATATTTTAATATGAATATATGTATTCGATTATTTTTATTACAATTTTTTTTTATAAAAGGATTATTTAATTAAATATTTTAATAATATTAAATATATATATATATTAACTATTTTAATTATTTTGATAAATACTAAATTATGTGATAAATATATTCACTATTAATATGACACCCCAATATTTTATGGTATGTTTCTTCTTAAATAATTTCAATTCATTAGATAGCTTATTATGCATGAAACACTGAGTCTCTATGAAAAAAAATTTTGTTATATGAGATATTTATAACCTAGCCGTTAAACTTAATTTTTCCACTTCTGTGATTTGAATTTTGAAAAACAGACATACATGTTTGCGTTCAGTAAGATATTTAGAGTCTGATAGGATCAACTTAATTTTTGGTGAGTAGTAATTTACCCTTATGAATAGTAATGTTAACCTTATGAATAGTAATATGACCCTTATGAATAGTAACCTCACCCATTAAATTATAAATAAAATTTAGGCACCTTATAAATGAAATTGAATATTTTAAAAATTAATAATTAAGTGTTGGTATTTTTGTAAGCAATAAATATTTAATTACAATTTTATAATTAATCAATTTATTTAAAAGAAATTTAATCTTTATAAAATTTATTCCTAAATAAATATTTTTTCCTATGATTTTAAGGTGATTTAATGAGACCTTATATATTTTTTCTAAGTGTTATAAAATTAGTTATAATTTTAAAATTTGTATTTTTCGAGTAAATAATGATTTTAATTAAAAATTAAATTTCTCATATTTAGAAAATTATTTTCATAAAATGGAGTCCATTTTTTTAATTCTACACATATAAAAAATTTTGGGGTGAATTTTTAGGACTTTTATTAAATACTTGAATTTTTGGTGAATAGTGAAATTTGATAATTTATGAAATATGAAAAATAAATGAATTTTTGCATCATACTTGAGTCATGGATGATCTAAATGGTCATTGGTTCAAACTCACATGGACTTATTACTATTTTTAGTCACAATAATCAAGAATATTCATAGTCTTGATCCAAAATATTAAAATAATGATTAAAATAATGGAAAACCCTCCTCTCCTCCACTATAAAAAGCACCCATTTTCAACTCTTCTCTTCACTCCTATAAGCCTTAAAGATTCTATAATTTCTACCCAAATACACTTACCTAGTCCCTCCCCAGGTCCAACATCCATTGTTCTTTCCAAAAGACCAAAATTATTTCTCTTAAGGAGGTTCTCAAGGAGGTTATTTCAAGAGGTAAATCGTCTTCCTTTTTCAATTAATTTCATTTCAATTAATCTTATTTTATTATTTAATCCAAAACTTCTATATCCAATTAATCATGATAAATATAGTATCATATATATACTATAATTATATCATGTTAGTTTAATAACCATTATCAATCTCCTTACTCTCCCTCTTTTATTTTATAAACAAAATCATCATCCAGGAGGTGCCAGTTTACAACCTTCGTGGACGAAGAAGTTTCATTCGTAAAATTCTTCCTCAAAGTTGTCCATGAAACCATTTTAATAGTTGAGGAAGATTGTAAAATTTATAATATAAACCTTTTTATGTTCTGTAATTAACATAATTACATAATACTAAATGATAAAACAAAATGATTTCATTATCATCAATAACTGACGTAATAATCTAAATGATTATCACTAAATGATTTATCTAATGATTATTCCTCATAACATGTAAAAAATTATATACATAACCATTTACACTTTTTATTTTAATTAATAATATAAAAATTCAATTTTGTAGAATTATATCCATTCCTCATGAACTTCAATGCTCATACACAAGTATGTTGATCATGAAAACCAAGGAAACAAACACTCTCGAGCGATAAATTTGTATCTTATAACTCATCCAAAATACCATAATGAAATTAATAAAAATATAATAATTAAAATAAATATATATAAGGTTCTAAATTAATTAATTAATGGTTTTAATCTAATTATTCAGGACATTAAGATCATGTGAAGAATATATTCGGGCATAAGGTAAGGGGTTTCTCATCTCACTTTTATTTATATGATATTTCCATTGTTCACCACTTATTTATTGTATATGGTGTATGTATGTTTCCATTTGATATATAATATCATGATTATATTTATATTAATGGTATTAAATAATTAATTATATTATTATTAATTTTTTGTCATGCGATTCGATTAATTACAATGTGGTAAGGGGCTTCATCTCAATTTCTATTTCTTTGAGACTTACTTGGTATTGTGCACCTAATCATTTTTATGTGGTGTATCTACTGCACATTTGAGATCATTTTTCATTTGAAATTAAATTCAAATTAAATATCCATATTCTTGTATAATAGATATGATTATTATCTTAGTCGTATACCCTTTTACATGCGATGTTTATTTTGAATGTTTTTTTAACTATGAAAATTTTGATGAATCTGTAACATCTACTCAATAGAGAAATTGATAAGGCATATTGTTCTATAATTAAATCTTTATATAAGAATTATTTGGGATTATATTGATGGGTGGGGCCTGATATAGATCCTTAATATATCGACAGGTCTCATGAGACAAAACAGTTGGCGATAGACCCTTCGAGTTTGTTTCCAACACATAATCAGATGGGTTTCTACCCACAAACTTAAACCGTATCGACGGTATAATGGTTTAAGTGCCAGATACATGACAAAAAAATAATAATAATTATCTTTATTCAGTATTAGATTATTAATTTCCATGCGTTTTTCACTATGATAAAATCAATGGATGCACTTTCATTCTCAATTTATTAATGGTGTGTGTTTTCAATCATTAACCATGTCATATTATTTATGTCTAATTGATTATGATTAACTTATTGTTGATTCATGATTCATCCATACGTAACCCTTAATGAGAATTTGAGATCTCCCCTTTCATTTATTTTCCTTCCCCAGGTTATGAAGAAGGGATCATTTATTGAGTTTTCAAAGATGTAGATTATTATCTTTTGTTATGTATTATATGTTTTTTTCATCTCCCAATATAAAATGGGTTCCATGTATGTATATAGTTTCTTCAAGACTACTAAACTTATCATTCCTTTGGGATTTTATTCCTCGTAATCATGCCGATGTTATAAAATAATACACCAGCAGCAGGTTTCTGGGGTCAGGGCGTTACATTATTACCATAAGATAAACATTAAAACTCTTAAATCATATCACAATCAAAAGAATGTAAGGCTTAGTGTCTTTGAGAACCATTTACATAGGAAAATTATTTAAAAAAAATCTATGAATATTTCTCTATAATTGAATACTATACTCCCTTCTAAAGTTATCATAAGTTATATTCATATTTATAACCTATATAATGGAAACATAAGAAAGGGGTAAGATCAACCACTTAGTAAGAAAAAAACTAATCAATATTTCATCAAGGTTTGGATAAAATCATATGATAAAACATGAATAGGGAATAAAAATCTTATTAAATTCCTATGAAACATTACATGGTGGCTTAGGAATTACTTCATGTGACCCATTTTGACTCAATTATCATAACTTGTAGCCCATTAGTGACTCGATTATCATAACTCGTGGTCTATTATTGAATAGAGCATCTTAGATCATGGTCTAATATTGAGTTGAGTATCACTACTCATAGGTCATTTTTATCTCATGAGATATAAAACCTAAACAAATTCATTGGAGGGAAATATAGTACCCCACTCATTAATAATCTATGCATATATTTTCAACATAAAATAAACCATTAATTATATCATAAAAAACACATGGAAATAAAATGGGATTTATTCATCACATTATAAATAAATCATCTAAAAGAAAATGGGTTTCACAACACTTCTAGATAGTATCATTGTGATTAGCCTCAGGCATTTAAATAATTGGTACCCAAAATTCAATCACCCTAAAAATTATTTTATAAGAAAATTTACAGGGTGGTTCATGAAAAATAATTTTAAAGCAAATAAATCATTTAGAGATAAAGAGAAAATGGTAGAGAAACTGTAAAAGAAATTTTAGAAAATGATTTTATCTTTAGCATAAAATATAAAGTTGTAATCATTTTAAAATGTTATTTTTGGAAAGTTCACTTTTGAGAAATTAAAAAGAGGGAATTTTCAAAATCAATATTTTGAAATAAAACTCAATAATTATGACTTGAAAATATATAAATGTTTCAAAAAGGTGAAGTAATTTTTTTTTACTTTTACTTTTAAAAACAATCTTTGATAATAAAGCCTTAAAAATAAAATAAAGGTTTCAAAAGGATTATGTGAAAACATTTTGAACTCTTTTTATTTTAAAAAATATATTCAATAATAATATTTTGAAAAGAAAAAATGTTTTTCAAAAATGTGAAGTGAAAACAATTTGAAAACTTTTACTTTTAAAGATAATCTTCAATAATATAGTTTTAAAAATACATAAATATTTTCAAAAAGGTGAAGTGAAAACATTTTGAAAAATTTTATTTTTAAAAAAATATTCAAATATAGAGCTTTGAAAATACATAAATTATTTATAAAGAGAATTTATAATGGAATATAAAAAAAATTATTTTAAAAGGATGTAAAACCTTTTTAATACTTTTAAATACCATTATTGAAAACTCACATCATAAAAATAGGTAGTAAAATTTCCATTTGAAAGGTGTTAATGGAAAATAGTAAGGTCACATTTGTAAACACATATTTGGGTTTCCAAATATAATGGATAAAATTGGAAAGAAAGGAAAATATAGATAAGGAATGGAAACTTTCATTAACCAAGATTAGAACTATTCTCAACAAGGATATACTTTTTATGGGGATGAAATTCATCCAAGGGTTATATTTGAATAAAATGTGTCATTTTACCTATAGATAAATAGAAAGTTCCGTGAAATAAAATCTTAGGGTGGAAGCAATGAATCCTTAAAGAAATAAGTTTAAGACGATGCATTATAACTTAATAAAGGGATTTGAGTTAACAAAAACCATTAAAAATTTGGTATCTTTTGAATAAAAATACATTTAAATAAATAACATTATATGGATCTTTAAACCCCATGAATTTCATGAATATCAACCCAAACATGAACATACCATAATTAATGGATGAGTATGGTTATGAAAGTTCTTTATTTAGTCATAATATCATTATTAATAAGTATAATGATATTTTTAGATTATTTTAAGGTTTTGAATTATATTTTAATAGATTTTAATTTATAATAAAGAAACTATATGAAAATTGAGATATGTTGCTTTGTGGATGTAGTAGTCTGCACACACATACAAATAACATTTTCGTTTTTCTTAATGGAAAAGGGATGAAGTGGTTAATAGTTATTCCATTAGAATAATAACATTTAGTATACAAACAATAATAATGTTATTATATGTAAATTATAAAATTAGAGTTTTTAAAGTAAGATATAAATGAAAAGAAGTTAGGTAAAATTAGTACTCACGTTGAGGACTTGGGATTTCCCATGGAGGAATCCTAGGAAATAGAAGAATTTGGACAAAATATTGTGAACAGAAGATAAGGGTAGTGAAATAATATTTTGAGGGAAGTAAATGGTAGGGTTTAAATAGGAAACTAAAATTTTGGAGTGGTGTTGAAGTGAAGTGATCAGATTCTTTTATAAGTGGTGAGAATGACATTTTCATAAATATTTCAACTTAATATAAAGAGAGAATGTGTTTAACATGTTAAAAAGACTCCAAATTCTAAAATAATGGAGTGGATAAATTTTTGGTCAACACACACCTAAAAAACTCAATTGTAAACATTTTTTTAACATTTTTTTCACTTTAATTCTTTGGTTAACCATTTTTTTACCCTTTTGGATTTTACCATGATAACTAGTTTCTACCTAAGTAATTCATTTTTTCATGCCTAAAAATAAAATGAAAATTATTGTATAATTTTTTTCTAATTATTACAAATATAAAATATATTTTATAAATTAAAATTTCTATGTGTAAGAAAAACTAATTCTAACATTAGTTCATGTAATGCATAAAAACCCATTTTTAGAAAAAGTGTATTTTTAAGCTTAAGATTTATGTGTAGGATAAAATTATCAATGTTTTTTATTTTCATGATATAAATTGGTTTATTGTAAAATAAATAAAATTTATATTGATTTAAAATCAAGATCAAACCCAATTTTACCAAAATAATGTTTAATTAAAATAAAAATATATTTTCTTTTATTATAAAATATGACTTAAGTTAATAAATTGTTAAACATAGGTTTTATAAATTGATATTGGTATTTATAAATTTTTAACTTTAATCATTAATTACATATTTTATCATTAAAAATTCTTTATAATTTTTTAAGTTATACTTAATTCTTGATATATTCATAAATACTCTGATTTTAGTAAAATATGTATTTTTCACTATTCACCTAAAAATCAATTATTTTATAAAAATCCAAAAAATGATATTAGGATAATTTTGATTTGTAGAATTAATAAATTAAGTTAATTTTATAAAATTAAAGTTATAAATGTGATAATAATTAATTTTAATATAAAAACATATATGTAAAAAAAAGATGTTTTTAAGAAAAAGTAATGTTTGTTATATTAATATATATTTTTACATATTTTTTATAAGATGGTTACTTCTATTGATACTTAAAAATTTAAGGGATATAATATAGAAGTCATATTTAATCGTTTTATTTTATTAATGTATCACAGTTTTCATTTTAGTTTAGTGCTATGTGTAAATAAATCTATTCAATACAGTATTTAATTAAAAGAAAAATATATACTAAAATCTTGGGGTATTACATTTTACCCTTATGAGGGTCACCTATAACTATTGTATAAACATAAGTAAGTGACTACCTTTATGCAACTCAACTATAACCAAATCCTTAAAGGTAATATATTGATTACCTTTACGATGTCTACTTCGTGTGAAGGTAAATCGGGTGACCTTTACGTAGAACTCATTTACATAAGGGTAACCTTAAAATTTCTTAAAATGCATAAATGTTAACATTAAATATCTTTACACAATGTCTCCTTTAACTTTGTACATAAGGATAAACATAGAAGTTACCTTTACACAGAACTTTTGTGTAAAAGTATGACCTTTACATAGCCTCCTTGAATAAGGGTGAATCATATTTACCCTTACACAACTCAATAAAGGTATGTAACCAACAAATATTTTCTAAAAATGTTGTTCTTAATTTATAATGATTCAAACTCATTTAAATATTAAAGAACCATGCTCTGATACCACTGATTTGTTTTGTTTAATCATTTTAATATTATTGGTAATGTAAAAACAACTCAAACAACAGGCGGGTCTATCTTCAAGAATTAAATGTGTAAATAATCCAAAAAACAGACCTAGACAAAGTACCTATATTTAAACAGTTATAGTATCATCCATATTCTTCCTTATATCTCAACGGAGTTTGTTTTAAGAATATCATGATAATTAGTGAACAAAACCATCCTTCCTCTGAGGGAGTACATCAGATAGTGGATCCGGATCATAACTAGAGGAATCTTATATGCCTCAAGGGATTCTAGCACCTTCACTCAAGGTGATGAAAATTCTAAAAAAGGAGGTGATTATCAATTTTACATGAAAATGATGATCATAAATCTATTTAATGAATGTAATTATCACACCCATTCCCAATAGAAGAAGTCTCTTCTCTTTAAATAGGTAAAGTTGGACCCTCCCCATTTGTAACACATCACATGAAGTACTATTCATTGGGTGTGATATTCATTGGAAAATTCAATGAAGAAGAAAATAATTTAATGAACCAACCATTTGGTTTTAAAAAGATGAAACCATTCAAGAGTGATATTTTAGACCATTTCATCATGTGAAATAGTTTCAATAAACATATTTAATACACACATAGATTTATATATGTTTATGTGTGTGTATTTCATGAATTGTATGAATGATAATATACATGAATAATATATATTTATTTTATGTACACTATGTATACATAAAATATCATATATGAGATCCTAAATACCTTTGAGCTCCTAAGACTTCATGGGATAACCTAAGGAATACATAGACAAAATGGGTGATCTAAAAATCCTAGTAATGGAATAAACATGATAAGGAAACATAACATGTGAGTAAAAGGTGTAAAATGATATCATAAAAGAGAAATATCATGAGTAATCACATGGGATAATAAAATAAAGAACATGGTATTATAAGATCATGGAAATATAGGAAATGTGGAAACAACACAAAACATGACATAATCATAAGTCAAGGCTAACTACCAAGACAATATCACATGGTGGACAGAGTCCCATAGTAGATTAGGTATACTCCCTAATCCCATATATAAAATCTTATGAGACAAAATATTTACCCAATGCATTGGAGTGCTATCTGGATGCACCCATTATAACATGTTCATGCACTACTACAAAATAGGCCTTTAACGGCACTAAAAATGTCCTTTAGCAGCGCTAGAAAAGTGTTTATTACATGTGAGAGGTTAAAAGACATGGTTTTTTATTAGTGTGGAAAAATAAATGATTAATTTGTCCTTTATCAGTGCTAAAAAGCACTCATAAATTGGACCTTTATCAGTGCTTTTAAAAGTACTGATAAATGAACAATTTATCAGCACTTTAATTTAGAGCCACTAAAGGCACCATTTATTAGTGATTTTAAAAGTGATGATAAAGGGTATTTTAACAGAACTTATATAATTGTTGATAAATTATACCATTATCCATGCTTATAAAATCACTAATAAATTACCTTTTATCAGCACTCATAGAAGTGCTGATAAAGTAGACCTTTATCAGCGCTTTTAAAAGCACTGATAAAGGATCATATTGCAGTGTGTTGTAGCAGCACACCGCAATACCAGAAACACACCAGATATCAAAAAAAACAAGTCCCAATACAGGATTTAAATAAAATGAAATTTACAACACAAACACAATAAAAAAATACTATATTATAGACATTTCAAACATTGATTTATATAATTACATAAATACAAATTATTACATACATTTAAAAACATCAATGTTCCTATGTATTTTAATCATGACCCAGATCATGCTATTTCCAAAAAAACCACCCATAATTAAACAAAATAGCACACATATATAAGAAAATTATTTTTATGTTAGTAATATTATACAGAAATAAATTAACAGAAAGTGTTAATTTTGCTAAAATTGATGTCAATTTTAAATAAAAAGACATACTTGGAGTCATAACGGTCACATCATGCTTCAGATTGAGGTGTGATGGATTAAAACATGTCCAAAATGACTTTTTTATCATTTTCTTAAAGTATAAAAACAATCTGAATGTGTTTTCTTGGTTTTGAGTACGTCAGTTGTCTTTTTTACTAAAATGTCATTTTAAACAGGAAATACGCACTTTTGACTCATTATGATGACATTGTGTATCTGTTCGATTTAAAACATATTCATACATATCAAAAATTAATTATGAATCATTTTCCCAAATTATCAAGAAAATTTTAGCACCTTTGATCAATTTTCAATGAGTGACACTTTTTGAACTAAAATGTCAATTTTAAACTGATAACAGGAATTTTGAGTCATACTGGGCACATCGTGTATAGGATTGAGGTTTAGATGATTCATACACATAAAAAATTATTTATGTATAATTTTTATAAAGTATCAAAATAATTAATTTTCTCAGTTTTGAATAGGTCAGTTGTCCTTTTTATTAAAATTGATGTCATTTTTAAATAAAAAGACGCATTTGGTGTCATACCGGTCACAACATGCGTCAGATTGAGGTAGGACTAATTCATTCATGTATCAAATTAATTATGGATTTATT
Source organism: Viscum album (assembly GCA_963277665.1). NCBI lineage: Eukaryota > Viridiplantae > Streptophyta > Magnoliopsida > Santalales > Viscaceae > Viscum > Viscum album. Next base: position 1,817,709,887 of record OY728150.1, read on the forward strand.
TTTCTAAATTATAAAATAAATATGAATTATTTTTCTTAGTTTTGAGTCTGTCACTTTTTTTTACTAAAATGTCATTTTAAACTGGAAACACGCACTTTGACCTATACTGATCACATCGCATATCAATTTGATATGAGACTGATTCTAACAAATCAAAAAGGACTTATTAATAGATTAAATAAATTATAAAGAAAATATGAGTTTATTTTATTTTTTTTCAATGAGTTTTATTTTTTAAACTAAATTGTCAGTTTTAAACTCATAACAGACACATTGAGTCATAGCGGTCACATTGTGCATTGAATTGAGGTGTGGCTGATTCCTACACATCTCAAATGACTTATGGATCATTTCCCTAAGTGTGAATGAAGTACATGCATCCATATACCTCTTTTTATAATAATATTAAACCTTAAAAAATTTTAATAAAATAAAACCTATTAAAAAACCAAGTTTTATCAAAAAAATTACAAAAAAATCCTTAACTAATTATTTTATTAGGTTTTATTCGGATCCTTGTAGATAAATTTGAGGATAAAAATGAAATTAATTCATCATTGAATTTTCCTCAACTTAAAATAAAATAAATTAATTTTATTAACATACACTTGTTAACTAAAATTACACTATAGTAACCCAATACCCTCAGGTTATGTAGCACGGTAGTTGCGTATTCTGATTCTTCCATCTCCACCTTCTCTATTACTTTCTCTCCCTTAACTCTCTCATTTCTCTAGTTGTGTGGAGATTTTCTATGGAATTATTTGGTGGAAATGAAGGTGTATAGTTAATAACTAGTGTAAATGGTATAATTTTCACAAAAGTGAGGCATTTCCCCTTTTAGAGAACACAATGAAGTAGAAGGGGAAATTCCTCCCATAGTGGATTAGTTATACTCCCTAATCCCATATATAACGTCTCATGATAAAATATTTACGCAGTGCATTGGAGTGCTATTTGAGTTCACCCATTATAACATGTTCATGATTATGTGTGTCATAATAATGAAATAAACCATAAGTCATAAACATAAGAAATACCCATTGAGAAAAATGGGTTTCATAATCTTACCTCATTTCATAATAAAAATAGGTTTCTTAAAGAATTAATTTGAGAAGTGAATATAAGGAATGTATTACACCATAAAAGAAAGGTATAATAAGATAGGTATATATGTGAGAGACATATATATATGATTTAGAAGGATTAAAAAATTTTAAAGATATGAAGAAAGTTATCTAGAGAATGAAAGGTCATGCCCCAAATAAAAGGGTGGTTTAGAGAGATCCATTACCTTGAGTCTAACATGTCATGTGTGTTATTTATCTTCCTGAATAATGAAATTATGTAAATTATTAACTTTATTAAGAAAAAAAATAAAGTTTATTATTCTTTTTATTTTATTTATTATCATTTTATATCCTATTACTTAATCATTTACATTCATGTTTCATGTTTTGATGATATTCATATCATATATCAAAAATCACTTTGGTTAGTTTACTAAGGTCAAAGTGTTTATTATTTCATAATTTATAGAATAATAATCAAGAAATAATTATCATTTTTATACATTAATTATACTTTTAAAACCAACCATGAAATATGGTTATGAAAAATCAACTATGTTACAATCATGGACACGGTAGTTCGTACATATGCATGAGTAACATTTACATTTTTCAATGATCATGAAGGAAATTAGGTAAGTGTTGTTTTATATTTATATGATGCTAATTGTATCATAAATATCATATTATTTCTTTAAATACACTTATATATACCATCTATGGGATGTAGTAATGAAAAATGAATCACATTGCTTCATGAAGGTGGTAATCCACACGTGTGCATGAATGATGTTGTCATATTTTAATGAATGGAAATGAAAGAAAATAAATGATATATTAATTTTTTATAATTATATTAATATTTAATTAATATAATTTATATACATTAATCCATCATCATAAATAGTATTGATAGGCGATGATGGAAAACAAATTACATCAATTCACAAGGCGGTAGTTCGTCGTACACACGAACAATGGTTTTGTTTCCCATTTAATAGAAGAGGATATGGATTTATCTTATGCCATTAACATAATAAAATATAATTATATTTTAGATAATTATTTTATTATATTTTCATAGTTTAATAATATTTTAAGGAGGTGTAAGAAGAAATAAAACAAAATTCTCAGTTAAGAATGATACCTCTTCTTCAAACAACCTCTTTAGATTTGCACTACATTTCCTATGATGGTTTTCTAATAAAAAAAAAGATTATAATACATGGTAAGGGAATTAATTAATTTATTTTGGTGGGTATTGGATAAACCAAAGGTATTTTAAGTGAGTATAAGAGAGCAGAGGCTATGTCCTTTTATAAGTGGGGGAGCGGACCCACTTGAAATTTTTAAAAAGAATAAAATATATAAATGTATTATTCACACAAAATGGATCCAGAATTGACCATTACCAAATATTATATAATATAGGGTCTAAATATTTCCATAAAATATAAATTATACATGTTTTTGGTTCATTTAAACCCTCATATCTTTAGTTTAACCCCCCAATAAACATGTTTTAACCTTAACCATGGTAATAAATTTTTACTATTTTTACTATTAATTATATCCAAAAAAATATGTGGAAATTATTAAATATTATTAATTATTATGATTAAAAATATTGAATCCATATTATAAAATACAATTGATATAATTTTTAGAATTTAATTTAAAATTTAACCAGCAAAATGTGACGGAAGGCGGTTTTTTAGGAAAATGCATTTTTTAAGAAATAAATGATCTTATATTAACTATATGATTATAAATTTTCATTATATAAATTTAAATTAATATATATATATATATAATACATAAATTTAATTTAAGTTTTTTCTTATTGGGGGTTATTTTAACTAATTAAAATGGATAAACATCAGGCACATAAAAACTATTTTTAGAAAATTGTGTTTTAAAGCATAAAAATAAATTTATACGAAAATCATAAATTTTTTTATTAAAATGAAATTAATTTGATTAATATAAATACAATTTTTAATATTTAACTTTAATAATAAATGAAAAATATATTTTAACTTTTATGTTATTTTATTTAATGAAAATAAGTAACAATATTTGAAAAATTGATAATTTTCACTATTTACTAAAAAATAAATTATTTCAAGAAAAATCACCCTCAGTTGATTTTAATATGGTGATTTTTAAAAAATAAGTTAATTTTATCAAATTAATTTTATAAAATTTCCATAAATTAATAATAATATTTTCTCACAAAAATCAATAGAAAACATTTTTGAATAAAATGTATTTTTTGAAGAATAAAATGTTTTTATTAAAAAAATGAATGACTATTTACTAAGAATTTATCAATAAATTTATATTTAGTAAGAAATATATATATATATATTTATATATCATAAATTAGTTAATCTTATTCATACCCTTTGATTTAAAAGATAGGTTATAATGGTCATATTTAAATAATCATGGCTTATTTAGGCTCCCCTTTACATGTTGTATAAACTATCGAACACGGTTTTATTTTAAAAAATTAGGGTGTTAAAATGACATGCCCCTATAAATTCAACATCCAAAACTAGAAAGATCATGTACCCTATAAACCAGGTTGATCCTCCCTTCACTTTTATTATGGTAAAATCATGATTTTTAATAAGATTTTTTGTAAACAATGAGTGAGTGAGAGCAAACACATGACATGAAAGAGAAGAAACACAACAAATATAAATTACATGGTTCAACCTTTAGTCCTATTCCATTGAGAAACACACTGAATATTTTATTAAGGGGTAAACTAATTTATAAGGGAAACATTATGTTCAAAAACCCTATCAAGTTTGAGTTATAAGGGACTCCTTATAGACACCCTTCTCAAAGAACCTCATAGAAACACCTCCAATGACTCTTTTTGGATGAAGGTACTTTTATGAGGAATTCTCCCCATAGGGATATACATCTATCCAACTCTTCCTTCTATATTTACTCTCACCCAAACTCATCGAGGGTTTTTTACCATAGAACAAATGAGTTAGCACTCTCTATTTATAGAGGTTAACTACAACTATCAAGTAGTCATTCTGGTTGCACTGTCTTCCAAAATTTGTGGATAACCCTTTATTTGAACAAGGAAACTAGTTAATAATCACCACCTCAACTATCTATCTTAGTTAATAGTGATATATCTCCTTACATAACCCTATAATGAATCTTATATGTACCTTACAAAACCATGTGGACACCTTACACAAGTCCTTGTGAGTGAATCCTATGTGAAGTCTAATTCTGTACTCCCGCCATCCATAGATAGTTGCTACCAACATCCTTACTTCATTTATAAATTTGGTTCCACATTTAAACCATCCTTTCATCCTACGTCCATGGGTAGAAAAAATGGCTACAACTACAAGCATCTCATCTGTGGATGGTGTTTTCATGGAAATATACATGAGGCTATCACCATAGAAAGTAAATCCTATATATTTGTGATACAACCATAGAAAATTCCCATGGTTGTAGGATCAAGATATTTCCACACTATTTATAGCCATGGGTGTGCTTATGAAAACAAACCCTGGAGGTTATTTCCACAACAACACTAACCATGGGAAGAATTCTTATGGCCATATATTTAAGTTATCACCATGATCCATGCCCGTGAAGATAGGTAATTAAAATTTTAAAAAGCATCAGGTTTTTCCCATGAATATAACCATTATTTTAATACACCCTTTACCACTTCAGCACAACATATTTTTGTAATATATATACATCGATATATATATATATATATATATATATATATTAAATAATAAATATTATAACTATTAAATATTATAATTATTATATATTTGAAATATGTATTCTGATGTACCACTCCCCCCATGTGGGGACCCCCATGACCACAAGTAATGTGTCTCATGGTCGTAGGGTCCCCAGATGGGGAACTAATGACACGGGTGGCATTTCTCATGGTGGTATGTGGACTACTACGAAGGGAATGTCCACTCAAGGTGGTAGGTCACAACCTCCACATTCTATCACCATAGGTATCCATAAATATGGCCTTATTCCTCTCCAACTCTAATTTATATCCATAGGTATAACTATCCATGGTTATGGGCCTTTCCTGCCAATGTGGGAAATTTCCTGAGAATGATGCAGTAAATTTCCTTCTATGGTTGAAAAGGATTATCATCATGTGTAGTATACCCCATGGTCATATTCATAACCTAAGAACATGGATTTACCCTACTCATGGTCATATGTGTGACCTACGACCATGGGTTGGACCAGCCTATGGATATATGTGTGGCCTTCGGTTATGGGATAACCCTGTCTGTGGCCCTATGTATGACCTACGACCATAGGTAGCTATGTTTATGGTTGTAACACTTTGAAACCAACCATATAGTAAAAAAAATGTCTACCTATATCAACCCACACTTTTCATACATAAATATTACATCATTTTAGATTAATATTCATTACATATCACTACGATCCAAACCAAAACTATAAAGGTTTGGTGTATTTGGAAACTTAGATACATAAAAAATTGGTATATAAAATATCTATATCATATCCCACTTAGTTATTCATAAATATAACCCTTATTAAACATATAACACTTAAAACCTTTCTTCATATCCTGAGTAAAAGGAAACACGAGAAAGGGTGATCTCAAATACCCATCAAGAGTAAACAAGGGAGATATTAATCAATTATCATATTTAATCATATCATGAGTATATGGGTATCAGAACATGATATTGACATTTGAAAATCATACCCAACAATTCATAGATCATAAACATGTATCATGTTGTAAATATTTGGTAGTTCATAACACATGAATCATAAGAGAATCAAAGATCATGAGTCGGGAGTATATAAATTTATCCTGGGAAAAAGTCATAAGAGAGTGGAATAAATTGTGGAATAATAATAATTATAGAAATATCATTTCAAATCTACCCACCAAGATATTAATAAACTATTAGTATTTGGATAACCACTCATATACATGCTTCAGTCTTGGGATAACCTCTCATGTACCCTCTTTTGGGATCGGAATAACCTCCCATGTACTCTCTTTTGGGATTTGGATAACCTATCATGTGACCTATTTTGGGATTAGGATAAACACCTTTGTTACCTCTTTTGGTATTGGGATAACCACCCATGTACCCTCTTTTTTACTTGGGATAACCTCCTATGTACCCTCTTTTGGTCTTGGGATAACCTCCTATGGACCCTCTTTTGGGATTAGGATAACCTCTTGTGCGCCATATTTTGGGCTTGGGATAACCTATCATGTACCCTTTGAGATCATAAAACATTAATTTTTTTCTAATACATTGGGGGATATAACGAAATCACCCATCACATAATCATAACTCAATCATATGTGTTCCACTATATCATGAAAACATTTATCATTACATCAAAGCTTAACCCATTTTGAAAATAAAATAGGTTTCATCAATATTTTAAAATTGTAATCATAAACCATATATATAATGAATAAATATGGTAAAATTTGATCATATCCCCATTAAATAATAAGAAAAATCAAATAATTTTGTAATAGATGAAAATACCTTTAAAAGATCACTGGAATATTTCATGAGGAAAATACCATTTTTATTTTGAAATCAATTATTTAAGATATAAAAAAATAGTGATGAAAACAATTTATTTGAAAACATTCATGTAAATTTGTAAAGTAAACTTCAAATAAAATAGAATTCATGATGGTGGGAAAATTCATTCATTCATAGTATGTTAAAACAAAAATTCCTTTCACATTTTTGGTAAAAATTCAAAATTACCTTATTTAGAAAATGATAAAAAGATTCATTTTAAATATTTTTATAGAAATTAAAACATGGGTAAAAATTAATTTAATAAATCTTTGAGATTATTAATATAATTATTAAAAAAAATATGGACATGGAAGAAAAATATTCTTGACCAAACAGAGAAATAGAGTCGGTTTTCCTTAAAAAATCTTCTGGTCTCTTGAGTTGGGAGTAAAATTAAAGGAAAACATGTAATCTCCATAAATAACCATGGGATAATAAAATAGATAATATTTTTAGGAATATATCATATAATTATATAATTGTAAATTTAAGCAAAAATAATCCCAATAAAAAATGAGATTGTAACATAAAACCCTTATTACTTTGGTAACTTTTTAGTCATCAATTCCCATGAAAGTAATAGAATAAAATGAAACTTTAAATACTGTGAACATAAAAAAAATCATGATACAAAATATCCAAGGGTTAATAGATACACCTTATAAAATAATATAGGTATTTAACATAACATATTCCCCAAAGAAGACAATTTGAAATGGTAAACCCTTACTACTTTACTAACTTTCAAAGAAAATCCCCTTAGATGAAATAATTTCAATTTTAACTTTAAATACCATGAACTAAGAAAGATCTATGATATAACATGTAAAAGGATCATGATATGCACCTAATAAAAATAAATATGTGAATAACATCAAACATGTCTCAACAAAAAAAATGATATGAAGAACTCTTACCTTATGTACGACATGATTCATAAGCGATCTAACCTTCTGTATTTTCATGAACCAACCCAAGTCGACCCTGAACTGGTCAAACGATATAGCTTGAGACAAGGCCTGAATGGAGTTCTCAATCCTCTCAGGTTGGAAACTAGTTTTGGGGAATCAATAGAGAAACCAAGGGAATTATTTCACCTAATATAAATAAATAAAATAGTGGAAATAAATAGATTATATCGAATAAAATAAATACAATTTTTCTAAACTGAACATCATTTATACAAAAGCTGAAAATAAAAAAATCCGAACAAAAAATCCAAATGGAATGGGATGACCAAAATGCCTCCATGTGACCCCGAGGGTCACTCTCCGATACCAAAACCAACCATCACCCATAGCGATTGAAACCAATCTAGAACCAGCACAAAGAGATAAAAAAACTATAGGCATGAGTATTAAAACTTAGTAGGCATGCCTAAACAAATATATTCCCAATGTACATCCTTTTAAATAAAATAAACATTAACTTTAGGTTTAAAATAAATTATACAAGACTAGGATTTCACACATTTTACTCCTTAAAACAAAACATGGTCCATTTATCTTTTCTCTTTTAAATCTAGGTTCTTCACCAAGAAGCAAACATTAGAATTTTTAAGGAGCAAGATAATGTTTTCATTTAAAAAGGGGAATATGTAGTGTAAAAAAATTTCAAAACATTTACCATAAACATTTTAAAACCAATTCATCACTTTTCAAAAAAGTACACCATTCAATAGAGCATCAACAATAATCACATAACAAGGGAAATGGAAAAGTAACATGCACAAGCAAGCAAGAGAACCCAGCCAACAAGCACCTCAATCATCTTCCATAGACAACTAAGTTCCAAAAGACATGGGAGAACCTAGGATCATAATGGAATAATCTATAACATAATATATATCTTGACTCATCCTAAAGGCATGTCTCACCTGATGACATCAATTCTCACCTACACGCTTGATCAAACCCAACCTGTTCTGGCCGAGGTGCACTATCCTATAAAAAACAAATCCCTTGTTATAGTCCACTAGCCAGAGTAAAATCCTAAGCTAGTGTAGTAACCGTTCACCAAAAATCCATTAGTTATTCCAAGTTACAATGTAAATATTAAAGTGGGGGTGATCCAAAAATGCAAACCGAGCATCCAATAAAATGCACATATATCATACACAAGAAACTCACACAACAAGTCACCCCCAATCCACCCCAAGGAATAACCTCTTTCCTTCCAACCATTCGAACACATGGGAGTATCTCATCATGGTCCTCTCATAATATTCAATATAACCAAGGCAAGATAATTATCCAAGGATAGTTTTCAAGATAACAAATTTCACAAAAAGTGCCAAATAGGCCTCAAACACCCTTAGAGAAATCACTAATTTATAAAGAACCAAATCCACCCTCACAAAAAGGTGAAAACACATCATTTTCAATTTCAAAAACATTTTACAAAATTCCATTTGAGTACTCAAACCACATTTTCAATCCAAATCCACTTTCAACAAAATTCCAAATGGTACACACACCATCATAAGAATTCAAACCATTTTCAAAGAACCGCACATACACCACTTTCAAGTCCAAACCATTTATAAATCCATTTAATAAATCAAAACCACAATTTTAAATGCCAAAAATACATTTACAAAGCCTCACCGTGCTTTAAAAACCACAAATCACTTACAAAATCCAACTAAGAAATTTATCAAACACTTTGTGTGCATTAGATAACAAAACAATGCCATATACTTCAAAAAAATCAACAAAATCACCTCATTTCACATCAAACAATTATTCTAAAAATCATGCATCACTGCTTAATATCCAAGGAAGGTGATAAAATTAATAAACCAACAGTTCTTAAATTTAAAGGATAAGTGAAAAGTAAAACTTACCTCAAACCACATGTGCTTCAACAATCCCAACTAAAAACAACTCCACGAAGGTTCCAAGAGCTAAGAACAACCAAGAGAATCCTTAAGTAGACAAATCCCCCAACATAAACCAAGGGAAACATGAACCCTAGATCCACAAGACCAAGTTAGAAGAAGAACTCAAGAGAAAATGGAAGGATAAGGAATAGGAAGAATAGAGGAGGATATTACCTTGAAGAATCACCCTTAAAACTTGAATAAATCACAAGATTCAACCCTTAGGATAGAAGAGGAGGCTTATAAAGGAATGTAGGATCCCCCGTTGGGTTGAACAAACTGGGATAAGGGAAAAAATTTCATTTTGGGGTTAAAATATCAAGAGTTTAGAATATTAAAATCACATTTTTAATGAATTGGGAACTGTGCAAGGTTAGGCCACACAATTTACAAAAGCATTCACCAACTGTGTGCCCCTTACTGGATAACTTGGGCACTCACATCATTTGGCTGCACGATTTGATAAACTATGTGACAAATGTGCGACATGATTCTGTCCAAAATTATAGAACCATGTGCATTCCTTCCACAAAATTTTCTTAACTATGCTTAGGTCGTTCACCCTTGACCATAGACATACCAAGGCTTGAACGGTTTCCTAGTGCATGTCGCACGGTTTTCTCTAACTATGTGTCAACCGTGTGCCACCTTCTATTAAGTCCAAAATCTCCACTTCTTCACCAAAACTCCTAGGGGAACTAAAGAATAAAAAAGGGACCAAAATTAATCAAAGGAATGCCTCAAAAATTAAATCTGGAACACCTAGGAATCGAGATGAAAACCAAGATCCAAAATATGAACCAAAAAAAAGGATGAAAATAAAAATTCGGGTGTGACAATTCTCCCCAACATTATGTTTTATACACCATAAATCCATAACATTTTCCAGTTGATTAATCAAATGCAAGGTATTATCAAAACTATATGATTCAACCTCTCAAACCAAGAACACCTCAATCACCACCAAATAAAACTCATACTCGTTGCCTAAAAAAACTAATGAACCCAAAATCACTTCTTGAGAAATTACATAAAACTCAAACTACAACCTGCACAACCTATCCAAAAATAAAACCATTGGGTGTGCTCCAAAATACCAATATTCACCCAAATGGAGAGGAACTCAAAATTAGATAACTTTAAAAGAAACCACTCATTTCCAATCCAACACTAGAAACTAAACCAGATTATCAACATGGGAGACCCAAACGGACTCCCCGCCATTAGAAACCCCCTAGCACCAGTCAAACTCAAAAGAAACCTTAACAAGATCTATAGTGGGTCTTTCCAACATTAATAACTTACCATATTAAACTATCCTACACATACTAACATGAGAAACCCATCATGGGACAAACCCAAAACTAATACCAATCCACAAGGGTTAAATAAGCAAGGACAGCCAATAAGAGATGTGCATCCAAAAAGTTACAACCACAGGGATTACAATAAATTAACCACCAAGAATTTTTCAATAAGTAGGAACTTACAATGACAAGAAAAAAATACCATAGGAACATTTAAAATAACCACTCCCCAACAATGTAGAAAAGAGTTTATCCAAAGTTCTCCACACCCCCAGTTATTCCTGATTGTGTAAAGAGTTTCACTCTGGGACCTCTGATTCCCCGCAGTCAAGAGTAGATTATCCCTAATCATAACTCCTTCTATTGGCATCATGAGAGGCCACACAGCACCCTAAGAATAATCAAAATACCACAACACACTGTGAGACTCACTTTTCTCTAACAAGGAACTTCCACAAATATAAGGATTCAAGATATACATATGCACCATCCTCCTTTAACCTAATGAGAAACAACAAGAACAAGGTCCATGTGGAACACACCACCACTTATAATGGAAGGATTTAGAATTTACAAAAGAAAAACACACTTTCATAAAAATATAAGTTCTCATAAGATTTGAAACATCCACTTTTACATTTTAAAGAAAATACAACACCACAAAATACCACCAGACATAACCATTAGAACAAACAAATCATTACATAGAAAGTGAATTTAAAATTATCCCAAAACAGCACCCTAATATTGAAAATGGGCTAGGGTGTTTTTCGAAGGGGTTAACCTGGATTCACATTTCTTTCTTGAAACACTCTGAAAGAACCATTAAAAGTGACCTAGGTGTCCACAGGCATGTAAAGTCTTTGGAGAACCAGGAAATAATGGCTTCTTATGATCTGGCTTTCCATAATGATGACACACCATGATTCTATGCTCAAAGGAAGATGATGAGAGATCTAGAGGTCTTTTAATTACATGACCAACACTAAAAACTTCAAGCCAATTACATATCTTCTTATTGAGTAGTTGGGGTTTGTCTTAGTGGTAAGCACCCCATAATTATACATGAAAATGGGGGTTCAAAACCCATTAGGTGCAGGTACTGTAGCATCATTGTAGCACTACTGTATCAGCTGAGATACTGTTGCAACGGTGACACTGTAGCGGCGGTAGGGGCACTGTTGCGACAGTGGGTACTGTAGCAGCGCAGAAATGTAGCATTACTATTCATAGAATGGGTCTTGTGCCAAAATATTGGGCTTATGGGCTATGTAATGGGATAAATGTCCACTGGGCCTTCAGGCTATGTAATGGGTCTCCCTCTACCCAGTTAAAGAGGTCTTTTCTTTGCTTTAATAAAAAAAATGAGGCTTCGGACCCAACCTTTTAAAAAAACATATCTTCTTATTGTAATTCCTCTCACTACTTCTAGAGACTTGGGGGAGATTGGCCATCTAAATAACTCCTTCTAGCACAACTTCAACACAAACTGCTTGTCTCTCTATATCAGCAAAGGAGGTTAGATGGGACTCCAACACATTCAACTGCAGATTAGGGAAAACCCTATTCTAAAAATGCCCTTCAAGTAATCATATAAAACCCACTCTAGAAGGAAAGGAACTATATCCACAAAATGATTAAAGAAATTCAAAAGAAATACATCACCTTATTATAGACAGCACATTTACATCCCCTTCCTCACCTTCACTACCATAGAGAAATACTAACGGATGAATGAATCTTTGAATAACTCCATGGTAATATCTTCCTAAGTCTAGGTTTGAGAGGCCAAATTATACCACTTCTAGGGTGGACCTTCAAAAATAAAGGTAGAAAACTTTACCTTCAATGAATCTGGAAACTAAAGGAAACTAAAGATTATTTCTATTTTCTGTAGCCACTCTTCCTCTTTGAGAGGATCCACTGACTATAAAAGAGAGAAGGATTCAAATTTTTAAATTCAAGAATGAAGTCTATGGGTTGATCAATTGGATGGTATTCTAATGGTTAACCCCCCATTTTCTCACTTCAAATATCCATATAATATTTTTGGGGTTATACACTAAGCAATAAGAAAACCAAAAGCTCAATAAAAAACCAACTGACCAATAAGAATTCCCAAAATTGAAACATCACTTAAAAAAATTCCCAAACACCATAAAACAAGCTACACAACCACTGATTACCAAAAATATCACAATTTATTTCTCTCTTAAAAACACTTTTTGAAAAGAAAGACAGACTTGATAAGTTTCACAATCACCTATGGTATTCTTTATATCCTCACTCACATGCACATTCACGTGCCACCCTAGGCACTCATAAACTCATGCCTATTTGGTATCTCATCCACCCACATCATTATCTGTCTACATTCCCATGCATATCCATGCATTTGATTACTCATGGGAGTACCAAAGTTTAAAAAAAATATCATTTTTTAAACAAATGTTTAACACAATTTTCATATTCTCAATCCTCTTCCCATTTTAAAATTCATAAAACTTTTCAAAATCTCACTAACCACCAAGTAAAAAACCATTTTTTAAACTCCACACATTAATCACTTTTATCCTGCTCAAAACATAATCCCATGGATTCCATCCAAAAATACAATTCATCCCATTCAAAACATTTTCAAAATCTCAAAAAATCTCATTCCATAAAAAATCATTTGATTAAAAATCCACTTTATCAAAAATTTCCTCTTATTTAGAACATATTTACAAAACCATATTTACAATGAAATTCGTTTTCCCAAACGAAAAATTTTAACAAACCATGGTTTTTTATTATAAAATTCAATCTCGTTAAAAACATCCTTGTTTTACCCAAAGATAATTTTATAAAAATCTAATTTTTTAAAGCTTTAATAAAAGTAAATATTAAAATTCATTTTCCATCCTACAAAAATCCAAACCATTGCCACTTAAAATCCAGTTTTCACAATTATAAAATGAGGGTTTTCAAAACAATTTCATAATAAAAAGGTACCAAAAAAACTCACAAGGGAAAACTAGTATCGACTGGTGACTTGGACATATGGTTGGAGGTCATATTCCAATCATGAAACCATCACGAAGAGTCTTTTAGAACCATGTCCCCAGCTCCCCATGGCTTATCAAGCCCATAAATCATGTAGATACCACTGTCCCAACCCCAATTTTGTATCCCAAACATCAAACAAACCATAAGAACTAAATAAACCAAAATAAAACCGACTTCCCATGGCAACCCAAGGTTCGGTATAGAAACTATTGGTTAGACACTCCCTCATACCTACCCCCAAGTTCTAATAGTCATACTCCATCTACCTTTACAACACAAATAAAAAAGGCACTCTAAAATATATGTCCCCTAAAAAACTAACCTCCTTTTAATACTATTTTTTCATGATCTAACCTAAGTTGACCCCAAACCAGTCACCTAATTTGGCCCTAGAAAAGGCCCGGGAGGCATTCTCGATCCTCCCAGGCTGAAAACTAGTGTTGGGGAAACAATAGAGAAACCAAGGGAATGATTTTTCCCAATATAAATAAATAAAATAGTAGAAATAAATTGAAAATTCTGAATAACATAAATACAAATTTTCCAAACTGAACATCATTTATATAAAAGCTGAAAATACAAAAAACCAAAAAACAAAACCCAAACTAAACCAAATCACCAAAATGTCTCCATGTGACCTCAAGTTCCACTCTAAAATACCAAAACCAACCATCACCCATAGTGATTGAAACCAAGCTAAAACCTGCACCAAGAGCTAAAAACAAGAAATAACTATAGGTGTTGGTATTAAAACTCAATAGGTGTGCCCGAAAAAATCTATTTCCAATGAACTTACTTTTAAATAAAAGAAACATTAACTTCAGGTTTGAAATACATTATACAAGACTAGGCTTTCACATATTTTCCTCCATAAAAAAACATGGTCCATTTCCCTTTTCTCATTTAGATCTAGGTTCTTCTCTAAGAATCAGACATTAGCATTTTCAAGGAGAAAGATAATGCTTTCACTTAAAAAGGGGAAGAGGGGGTGTAAATCATTTTCAAAACATTTAACATAAACCTTTGAAAACCCATCCATCAGTTTTGATAAAATTACACCATTCAACGCAAAATAAAGCAAGATAACCCAACCAATAAGTATCTCAATCATCCACCACAGACAACTAAGTTCCAAAATACATGGGATCGGTGGAAGAATCTAGAACATACTATATATCTTGACTCATCCTGAAGTTATTCCTCACCCAATGACATCAATTCTCTCCCACATGATCGATCACACCCTACCTGGTCTAACTGAGGGGCACTATCCCATAACCACAAAAACAAAACTAATCCCCTGCTACGGGCCACTAGCCATAGTGAAATTATAAGCTAGTGCTACAACCACTCACCAAAAAATTTCTAGTTATTCCAGGTTCCCATGTTAAGACTAAAGTGGGGGTGATCCAATTGAGCATCCAATCACATGCACATATATCATACACAAGAAAATCATACAACGAGTCACCCTAAGAAACCCTAAGGAACAACATCTTGCCTTTAAACCATTCAAAAACAAGGGTGTCTCTCAGTGTGGACCTCCCACAACATTTAATATAACCAGGGAAAGATAATTATCGAAGGAGAGTTTTCAAGACAACCAATTTCACAAAAGTGCCAAATGGGCCTCAAATACCCTTCAAGAAACAATTTATTTCAAAAGAACCAAATCCACCTTTTCAAAAAGGTGTAAACACACCATTTGAAATTTCACAACCATTTTAAAAAATTCTATTTAAGTAATCACACTATATTTAAAAACCAAAGTCATTTTTATCGAAATGAAAAACATGCCACACACCATCATCACAAGTCAAACCATGTTTAAAGAACCAAACATACACCACTTTCAAGTCCAAAACATTTAAAAATCAATTTAATAAATTCAAACCATAATTTTAGATGACAAAAATACATTTACAAAGACACGCCATACTTTAAAAATCACAAATCACTTAAAAAATCCAACCGAACAATTTATCAAACACATGGTGTGCATTACTTAACAAAACAATGCCATATACTTAAAAATAATCAATAAAACCAAGTCATTTCACATAAAAAAATTATTCCAAAAAACATACATCATTATTTAATATCCAAGGAAGGTATGAAAAGAAAAAACCAATGATTATTAAATTTAAAGGATAATTAAAAAGGGAAGCCTACCTCAAATCACATGCACTTCAACAACACCATCCCGAAACAACTCCATGAAGGTTCTAAGAGCTAAGAACAAGCTAGAGAAAACCTAATAAGACAAAACACCCAACATAAACAAAGGTAAACATGAACCCTAGATCCAAAATACCAAGTAATAAGAATAACTCAAGATAAAATGGAAGGATAAGGGAGAAGAAGAATATAGGAGGAGATTGCCTTAAAGAATTGAGAGGACCAGTTTGGGATATATCAAACACTGAGAGGGGGTTGAATCAGTGTTGGGGACTTTTTAAACCAATTCCAACTTTTATCCATGTACCTCTTGACCTGTTAGGATCTTGATTCTATTATTCTCTTTTCCCTGTCGCATGCAATAATAGAAAGCAATAAAAATATGCACACGATATTTTTACAAGGTTCACCACTCAATAAGAGTAGCTACGTCATTTCCATGCATGGGTATGACCAATGCATGGATTCTCCACTATAATGTGATATTATTTTACAATGGAGTGTCTAGGAAAACAATCCTCTAGCTAGTGTGAGTCCCTACACTTTGGAGGGGGTGGGAAACAATCATCTTCCCTGTACTGGTGATGACCTAGTCCAACTTGCAGCCTCTAGCTGGTTCTTTATATTGCCTATAGATACAGTTTTCTTCCTTCTTGATAAGGTTGGTTCTGCTCTTGGTCTTCTTTAGTGCTCTTAACTTGATTACTTACAAAGCAGTAGGCAAACAATTCTTCCTTCTTTCCTTCTCTTCCTTTTCTATTGCAACACCAACTAAACTAGACTTCTTCTTTATTCTTCTTAGTGAAACAACCAACTGCACTAAAACTTCTTCTATCTTCTTGTATAGAATCACATATACCGATGTGATTAATCAGGTAGTGAAAATTGGTTCACTTGGCATCATCTAAATCTAACTTCCCTAAACAATTGTCAGCATTCAATTGGTCATACTCTGTTATTCTTCTTCTTCTCTCCTTTTTCTTTGACACATTAGAATATGGAATGGTACGGAAGTGTCTTAATCTCTTTCTTCAATTCTCAATACCAACACGTAAGTGTGTCGGTATACTACATTATTCCTTTGTGCAGATGTGAGTTTGATTGCACCTCTAGTTCTTCTTTACTTCACAAAGTACAACGAGGGTGATAAACACCAGTCGTGTGAGTGTGGTTCAAATTCTCTTTGTGAAGCCGAATGGTTCACAGTTCTTTCTTCTTCGCAAATCTACTTCGAGAGTGTTATGCACCTATCGAATGCCCGCGGGACCCCAAATTTTTCGCGCACACTTTTAGGTGGCTTGTGTGTAAAATTCAAACCTTGCACATAAAAACAACTCTTGGCGTGAAAAACCCTTTTCGCGCAACTCTTCTTTTTCATGCAGAACTTCCCTTTTTCACGCAGCACTTCCTTTTTCGCGCAGCACTTCTTCTTTTCACACAATACTCTATACTTCAATTTTTCTGCGCGCCAGAGCTTGGGATTTGTCTAAGTGTCGAGTCTCACCAAATGAGAGGGGGTCACCTCATATTTATAGGCATCTTTGACCCTGCGCGCAAAACCCCTTCCTGAGCATAAAACTTCTTCCAGCGTGTAAAACTGTCTCTCACTTCTTTGATTACGCGCACCTTCCTTTATTTTCACGCACCACCTAGATTTTTTACACACCTCATGACTTTTCCATTTTTCATCATTCTAAGCATGAATCACCAATTGTGCGCAAAATTCTATACTGCATTCCATATTGCGTGCAAACCCAGCCTTTCACACGACATCGTATTTCGTACAATGATCCAATTTTTCATGCACCTCATGCCTTTACAAATTTTTGAGATTCTGATCTCGAAACACCTCTTGCGCAAAAAACTTCATTCCTCTATTTCGCGTACCGCGCCAATATTTCACGAAACCATTATTTTTCACATAGCACGTTGATATTTCATGCACAGCTATATTTTTCATGCATCCTGTAGATATTTCGCGCATCCCGCAGATATTTCGTGCGACCTTCATTTTTTCGTGCACTCAGCCAATTTTTTCACGCACTGCATGCCTTTGTCATTTTTCGATGTTCTGACCTTGAATCATGCCTTGCACGCAAAAATCTAAACCATCTTCAATCATGTGCACAACATCCATTGCCAAAACAACATCTTCATATCTTGATTTTCAGGCCCTAAAATTTGGCAAACACTAGAAAACAGCGCCACCTTAAACTGTGCTTTTGTGCCGCCTCCAGATTTTCCATTTCTTTGTCATTTATCTCTTCACTACTTCACATAACCATTCTTCAGCTTTTATCACGAACTCCACTATCGTGATATATATCCTTTGATAGATTAGATTTAGCATTGTCAGAATTACAATGGGAAGTACTGAAACTTCCTTATCTTCCAGCAGCATCACTCCTTCCAATCGAAACTGTATATGATTGGCATCCTCATTTCTCCCCCTTTCTATCATAAATCTTGCATCACAATTTCTTCTGACTTATGATATTTTTGAAATACATAACAGAAAAGCATCAGCTGGTTTAATACAATGTGCAATGAATGGTTATCTCAAAATGTCAAGCCATTCCACATTCTCTCTTCTTCTTCAACTATCATTCCACACTTCATGCAAATCATTTGACTCTATTCTCCAAGGTTGATATTGCATGGATTTTATACAATCATGAAGAATTGCATGGTCTTCTTCAAATACTCATTCTTCTTCAATCATCCTCAGATGGATGATACATTGTTATTCTTCATTGTTGTAAACAATGGTCACCTTTGACACAAGTTCTTTGAACATAGGATCACTTCAACAATTGTCTGAATTAACTTCATGGAGAATTTCCCAAGCATGAAATTCAATGATATGAGTTTATAAAAATTCTCTAGGCACCCGCACTTCAGACGATCTCCATTAACTTTGGAGTCCTTCTTCATCTCTTTATTCATTTTGACCAGCATTGACAACTGTTAACAACAAATACAATCTTCAAACACAAAGTGGTCCCAACAAGAATAGCCCTTAAAACTTTAATAAATCACTAGATCAAACCCTTGGGAGAGAAGAGGAGGCTTGGAGAGGAAGGTAGGATCCCCCTTTGGGTCGTACGAACCGGGAGAAGAAAAAAATGGTTATATTGGGGTTAAAATCCTGAAAGGTTAGAATAATAAAATTACATTTTTAATGACCTAGGCATTGTAAATAGTTTGGCCTCACAGTTTACCAAATTATGCGCTAATCGTGCACTCCTTACTGGAAAACCTGGGAAATTGCATAGTTTGGCCGCATAGTTTGATAAACCGTGCGACAACTGTATGACATGGTTCTTTCAAAAATTACAGAACCATGTGCATGTATTCTTAATAGTTTTCCCAACCATGCTTAGGTTGTGTGCCCTCAACCAAAGACATCCTAAGGCTCGCACGGTTTCCTAGAGCATGTCACATGCTTTCCTCTAACCATGTGCCACCTACTATTAAGCCCAAAATCTCAAATTTTTCACCAAAACTCCTAATAAAACTAAAGAATAAAAAAGGAACCAAAATTAAGGAAAGAAATACCTCGAAAATTAAATTTGGAACACCTTGGAATCGAGAGGAAAACCAAGATCCAAAAGTTTAACTAGAACAAAGGATGAAAATAAAAATTTGGGTGTGACATATATAATAAATTTATATTTATTATAATTATATAAAATAACCATATAAATTCATATAATATAATACAAAATCCACTTATAACATTTAAATACTCTTTAATTAATAATTCTTTTTTAAAATCATCATTTTTGAGTGTTAATTATTTCATTTTTCATGTATGTTTCGATTTAGAAGTTATGGTCCTTATACTTTGATCGTGGTTACATCATCTCCATAATATTAATAATTTAATAAGTATCATATCTAATCATTATATAAACTTTTATAATCATTCATATAAACTGGTTATGAAAAATTAATTGCATCACTTTGTGTAGATGATAATACGTACATACACACGGGTGATGTTCCCACTTTTTAATGGATAGAACGAAATAATGGTAAATGATAATTCATATTTATAAAATCATTATTATATAATAAATATCATATTTATTCATTAAATTTATCCTTATTACCATCCAAGTAAATTGTAAATGAAAAATGAATCACATCACTTTGTGGAGTTGGTAGTCCACACGTACGTACGAGCGACATTATTGTTTTTCAATGGATGGGATGGTAAGAATGTAGATGAGATATTATAATTATAGAAGAATAATTATTCCATAAATATCATATATAAACATTAAAACCATCATAATAACAAACCATAAAATATGGTAATGTAAAATGAATCATATCTCTACATGGAGGTGATAATCCATACATACGCATGAGCGATACTTTAATTTCCCATTTGACAGAGAAGGGGTGGGAAAAGGTTTTGAAATCATCATAATAATATATCAGTATATTTATGACACTAGATTAATCATGTAATGATTAATACAATAGGTTTATAAAGTAAGTATAATATGAAATAAAATTTAAAGAGTTCGATTAAGATTTATACCACTTAGTTGAGAAACCTCATTTGGTATACACCTTAAGCCTTAAAAAATTGGTCTTAGAAGAAGAAAAAAATATACAGAATGAAGAAAATTAAACTAGGAAGGTTTTGAATCATATATTGGTCAATATATTAGGCTAAAATTATGTGAATACTGGAGGATAAAATGTTCTCTTTTATAAGTGAATTGAGGGACATACATGGAATTACTTAAAAGATTTCAATAATATAAGGTCACTTTCATGTGAAAGTGGCTCTAAATGGCCATCAATTAAAATGAATGATAATATAAGGTTTAAATATCTTTAAAAAAATAATTATAAAATTTTAGGTGATATTACTACCCATATCTTTTGGTTTAACCCCCCTGATAAACTTGTTTTAACTTTAAATGTGGTAACAAAATTTTACTATTTTTATTATTCATTATGGCCAAAAATTAAGTTGATCATATTAAATTATATTAATTATTTTGGTTCAAAATATTGAATCAATTTTACTAAATTAAATTTCTATAAGAGTAAAATTTTAATTTTAAATAATCATACAAATTGCAACAAAAACCCATTTTAGAATAATGTATTTTTAAGCATAAAACTAAATTTACTTTCATTCCATGTCTTGTAAAAACAATAAAATGAATGTTAAAATATTTTATTTAATATATAATCCATATATTTAATTAAAATCATTAATAAATAGTGATTTTTTTAATTCATTAAGATAAATACACATTGCACGCATAAAAATAGTTTTTAAAAAAATGTGTTTTTAAGAAAAAAAATGAACTTATAAAAAAATAAAGTATAATGTTGATTTCCATGTAATTAATTATATTATTTATAATTAAATTTTATTTATTTTACTTTAATATAAAATTTAAAACATAATGGAAATTTTTAAATGAAATGAAATGACAGTTTTATAAAAAATCGGTATTTTCACTATTCACTTAAAAATAAATCTTTTCAAAAAAATACAAAAAATTACCCTAGGATAATACTGTGATGCTTATTTAAAAAAATTTAATTATATAAAATAAAATTTCTAAAAATAGGATAAATTAATTATAATTTCCATGCACAAAATTCAATAAAACCCATTTTTAGAGAAAATATATTTTTGAAGCATAAAATGACTACACTGAAAATTAAGTATTTATCTATTATGAATTAATCAATAAATTTTAATTATATAAAACATTTAAATATATATTCTTATAATTTGGTTATTATTATCCATACCATCAATTTAATGGCTCGGTTATAATGGTCACATCTAAATAATAATATTTTTAAAGTAAGTTCTCTTAAAGCTCGGTGTTGCGTGTTAAAAAACTATCGATCACAGTATTCTCTTAAACTAAATTTTAATGGTGTTACATTATCCTCCCTTAAATAAATTTCATCCTCGTAATTTTTATCTCGCTAATCAAGGTTTTGTTATTTTAAATTACCTTTTTTAAAAACTCACACCGCAGAAAGGGACAGTAAAACTTTCTTTGAAAATGGGAAGTGGGTAACATAAAGGTTACCTAAAATAACACTTAATTGGGTTTTTAGATAAGGATAACATTAGCGGGAAGTGAAAATATGGACATGGAGGAGAAATATAATTTTAAAAGAATAATAGAGAGTGATAGAAATCATATTCATGATAAGGTTAATGACCAAAAAACCATAAATCATTGACGGGTGAAAAGACCATCAATTCATTAGAAATTATTGTAAAAAGAAAAACATTTTTATTTTCAAGGTCCTTTTTCCTAGATTTGAAGAATTATTTTACCATGGATTATGAGAAAATATAAATACTTGGTTTCTTCAAATCCATAAATGAAATTTCATCTTTTGGTTGTGTTTTTTAATTAGTTTTCACCTCTTTTAATCCCATATTCCAATAATGAATGAACAATATGAATTTTTCATTCCTAAAGCACTAAAATTAACTTTTAATGGATCATAAGATCTATAAGAGAATGAAAAGTCATTACTTATGCATCTATATTTACCAAAACCAAAAAAAATAGAATAATTCATCCAATATGGATAAATATTCATATAATGAAATAATTCATTAATCTCTAAAATATCAATAATAACACCCAAATTTTAACTTAAACAATTCCATAAATATTTAACCTTAAAAATCCTCGAAAATATAACTGAAAAATTCAAAACCCAAAAAAATTCAAAAGATTTGATTACATTTTTTTTCCAATATAACTTTAATATTTTTTCGGAAACAACATAAAGTATCACATAATGTCACACACCAAATATGTAGACACCATGATTATATATTCTCTTAAATCATGCTAATAATTTCCCAAAAATTACCTGAATCACAAAAAAACCTCAATGAAAACATAAATTATTCCAAAAATTTACTCTATCCTTATTCATGAAATAAAATAATAGACTACCAAATATATTCCATAAATCAAAAAATAAAATAAACTTCATCAATGATAACATAAATTACTTTATCATCAAATCACTAATTAATTTCATGGTTACCAATATTATCCAATTTACTTTTTCAATATAAATCATCTCTTTATCCCAACTAAACATTATTATATCAATACCAAGCACATATTAAGGGTAATATATCCCTATATATTTTATTTTCTAAAAATATCATCTTACAACTAAATCACTTTTCTAGATTATTGATACCATTCAACATATGCTTATAAATTATTAATACAAAAATACTACAAAAAAATATTAGATATTTCATAATTCTTATAACTATAATATCTTTGATAAAACACTTCTACAACATAATTATTGTATCCCAATATTTTCCATCATCCCACTTTATTCTTAAAACATTAACAAAGATTCATCATCTTAATCTGTAAAACTTTCTTCATATAATATGGAGTATGAATAATATATAAAGATTCTCTAACCATAATTTAATCATGTTTCATTATTTTAACATAATCAATATTATTAAAATAATTTATACCTTTCATATGTCATTCATATTCTCTTCGTCATCAATAGTAAAACCTTTACTCCTAAAACCTTATTGATTCACTTCTCAAAATTTTCCCCTAGGACATCTATTTACATAATGTCCATACTTTCCACATTTAAAACATTAAACCATAGATAATACCTTATGGAATCTGTTATTCACATCCATAGCATTAACCAAACCTTTCATTTTTCCTTGGAAATTTACCTCTTCATGTCCTTATTTTCCACACATAAAACATTTTCCCATTCCTTATATTCATTACCTTGAGTGCTTCTTTCCACATTTCAGACATATAGAAAGTTGGATCTTCTTTCTTCTATGGGATTCGTGAAACTCCATTTTTCTATTATTTGGTTCATTTGAAAACTCACATATGTTTAGGTTGTTAATAATATATTGAGGTAACTAGTTAGAAATAATCATAATATTTTTCACCACATATCCCACTTCATTTGGTTACTTGTGAGGAAAATCATTGCATCATTTGACACATTCAACATTAACATGATTCCTCCTAACTCCGTCCATTAACTAAATCTAAAATCATAGTGTGAGAAATAGTAATGAGTAATCATATAATCATGAAAAACCATTCATAGGATGTCTAAATCATGATACTCACTTTTTAATCTATGACACCTTAGGTTTAACCTAGGTCATCTATGGTCATAATCTATTAAAATCATTCACAATGGTAAGGAAAATGTGAATTAACCCAATAATATCCATTGGAAGTGTCTATCCATGTGTTTAGTCTTAGGCCCACTCATCATGAACCAGTGAAGATTTAGTTAATATCCAATCCACCCCATTTAGAGTTAATATCCTTGGGTGAATTTGTGTCACATATGCATCCACTTGATAGTATCTAAACAAGGATGTATTTTCTATTAAAAAAATCTTCTATATTTACCATAACTTAGTATATTCTTTTTTACATAGTTTTATCCTAAGGTATCTCACTAAATTTCTCACATCCTAGTTTCTAAAAATAACTAAACTCTACTCTGATACCAATTATAGTTACCCAAACTTTTCATTCATAAATATTACATCCTTTTAGATTAATATTCATTAAATATCACTATGATCAACAACAGAACCATAAATGTTTAGTGTATTTAGAAAATTGGATAAATAAAAATTGATACATAAAAGATCAACATCATCTCCCACTTAGTTATTCACAAATTGAACTTTTCTTATCCATATCACACTTAAAACCATTCTTCAAATCCTGGGGAAAAGGAAACATAAGAAAAGGTGAGATCAGATGATTAGTAAAGGTAAATAAGGTAGATATCAATCAATGATCATATGTAAGAATATCATGAGCATAAGGGTATGAGAACATGTGTCACGACCTAACTCATCAAGGCCCACTTTACTGGAGTAAGGTTGATTATGACAACCCCAAGATCACCTCCAATAGGCTAGGGGCTGGTAACAAGTGTTGAGAAGGCATAACTAAAATGGGAGGTCTTTTCCTAATGTACTTGTATACATGCGCCCAACCATATCCATGAGAAAGTGAAAACAAATAATAAAATAATGAAACATCTAAAGAATAACAATACATTCCAAAAACCTCTAAAAATATATTAGAGTATGGTAGTATAAAGCCAAATTGAAAATAGTGAAAAATACATGTCCAGCTAGAAAAGATGTCCCAAACTGAAAACAACTGGAAAAGAGGAAAATAGAGAGTGTATGACTTCTAATCTCCAAGTCTGACCACTATACGCAGTCAATACACCTAAGTATTACTAAGCTCCACCAATATCTCTATCAATATTATTATCGTCTTCATAATACATGACACATGCGGTTAAATCTCATGTAGGGGTGAGTATATACATACCCAGTAGGATGCCTCGAAAACCACAAACACTACTACAAAACCATCATTTAACAGAACTTGTATTTATCAGCGCTAGAAAAAAACACTGATAAATGTCATATTTATCAGCGTTAAGGAAAGCGCTGATAAATTTAACCTTTTATCAGCACTTTTTTTAGTGATGATAAAGGGAACCATTATCAATGCTTTATTTTTAGCACTGATAAAGGGTACCCTTTATTAGTAATTTATTTTTAGCACTGATAAAGGGTACCCTTTATCAGTGTTTTATTTTAAGCACTGATAAAGGTTCCCTTTATCAGCACTTTATTTTTAGCACTGATAAAAGTCCGAATAAATAAAATAAAATAAACAAATAAATAAAAAATAAAAAATGAGTTTATTAAAAAAAATATTATAAATTTTATTAATTAAATAATTATTGATAAAAATGAATAAATTGATTATAAATTATTAAATATTAAACATTTTATTAATTAGATAATTATGATAATTAATGTTATTAAATTTTATATATTAAATATATAGATATATATTAATGTATATAAATATGATTTATATATTAAAAAACATTTATGTGCTTTACATTAAATAATCATCTATTTATTGAATAATGGTTTATAATTAAAAATTAATATGAATTAAAAATATTTACTAATTGTATAGTACTTGAAATATAATTGAATTTCATTTGATTTTTCAATTTAACATAGATCAAATCTATGTTATATTGATTTCATATATATGTAATTAATTCATTCTTATATATAATTCACACACATAAAACTTATCCATTTTTTCAATATTGTTAAAGTGTACTTATTCTTAATTTATTAAATTTCACTCATTTTTAACATATATGCATGCACTTAAAATTAGATATTCACTAATAATGTTAAAAAAATATTTTTTTAAAAATATTTATGAATAAATATATTTATAAATGTACATTTACTATATTTATACAGTTATATATTTATAATTATAAATAAATAAATATTTTTTTAAAATTATTTATATAGTTATAAATAAATAATTATATATATTTAAATAATTATTAAAGTTATAATAAATTTACTTAAATAATGAATATATTTACTATATTTATATATATATTAAATATATATATATAATTATATAAATATATATAATGATATAAATATTATTTTTTAAAAATATTTCTATAATTATAAGTAAATAATTATAAAATTATAATAAATATATTTAAAAATGAATATATTTACTATATTTATATTTATATATATTTATTAAGTATATATAAATATTTAAAAAAAATTATTTACAATTATAATTATAAATCATTTATCAGCGCTTAAGAAATAAGCATTGATAAAAGTATCTTTATCGACACTTTTTTCGCGTTGATAAAGATGAGGCTTTATCAGCACTGATAAAATGAACATTTATCAGTGCTATAATTTTAGCACTAATAAAGATTGATTTTATCAATGCTTTTTTAGAGTTGACAAAGACCAGCCTTTATCAGTGCTAAAAAGGTGATGATAAAGAATCCTTTTATCGGTGCTTAAGTAATAAGAGCTGATAAAAGGACTCTTTCTCAGCACTTATTTGTAAGCACTGATAAAAGTTTCCTGATCTAATTAAAAAACCCTAACCATTTTTGAACCCATCATGATATCAGAATCATTTCACAGAATCCACCCCCTATTGGAACTCCTCCTTGGTGAATCAAACCTAGAATCACACCACTTGATTGCCTCTCTAACATCTCATCTGACATTCATTATTTGATTGAAGTTAGGGTTTCCGAAGAGGGTTTAGGATTTTCGTCAACCTAGAGAGGTAGGCCTTCTGATTTTCTTTATGTGTTTTTGGTTTTGTTTTTGATTTCTTCTTAGATGATGTCATTATTTGTGGTCCGATGATTGTATACTAGAAAAGTAGGCCTTCCAATTTTCTCAGTTTCCAATTTTGATTCAAGTCTTGATTGATCATGGATATTTTATTACTTCTAGACTCGATGGTGAAACATGTATTTTAGTTTTTTGTTTTATTTTGTTTAAATTTTTCAAATTTATCGTCCAAATATATCATACATATTTTTCATTCTTTATTTTATCAATGGTATTCCATACGTGTGAAATTTTAGAAATTGAAACTGGGGATTTTTTGTGTGATGGAGTTGAAGGTAGGTTAAGGGATTTATTTTATATTATATTGATTCATATATTATTTTTTCTACTTATCTGGGTTGGTGTGGGAATCCAATGTACAGATGCATCATGGAAGTTTTTATTTAAATTTTATTTCTACTAATTTTATTTATTTTTTGGGTCAAATCATTCCCACTATGTTGTTTTTATGCCCTAGTGATTTTTTCTAGCCCAAGGGGGGTCGAGAATGTCCCTTGGACACTATCATGGGCCAACTTGAGTGTTTAATATATGGTTTTCTTGGGTTTGTTTTGGAAACTATATCTATTGTTAAATGTGTTATGCCTTTTCTCAATAATCCAACTTCCTATGTTTCTACACTTTAAAAAAATCTATTTTATTTTTTTACCTCTTTAGATTAATCCTACATTATTTATAAATCTTTTTAATAATAGTATATAAAATATTATACGTTGATGTTATGTACTATTTTCCAACAACATTATAATTTTTCATCATCATCCAAATCCCCCTCTCTCAATAATTTACAAAAAAAAATATCCTTTTGAGATTACCCCTTTCTAGTTATACCACTTTTTTTAGACCTATATACCACTATGACACATTATAATTTCTTGATCGAAAATGTAGATTTTCAAGAATTTCACCCCCTTTTGATTATTTATGTAACTAATAACAAGTGGATTTCCATGGAATCACTTTTATACCTATTTATATTACATGTAGAAAAAATAGTATTTCAAACCTTTTTACTATAAAAAAAAGTTTTCATATAACAAATCTCCCACACTCCATGATATAGATTGAAATTCTATACAGAACATTTAAAAAATTTATTAAATTTTAAATGGGTGTCAACATTGGTTTTTAATATTCCTTTTGAAATCAATAAAACACTTCCCTCACATACATGGATTGGTAGATAAATATTCCATGAATTCCATGAGTCACGTATAAACTAAGGAAATTTCAACTCACTAATCATCAACATTTAAACATTGGCCATGGTTAATATAGAAAACTATTGTCATCATTCATATCTTGTACCTATAAATATTAGCTCATCCACATCGATAAACACTTTCAATCTATTCATAAAATTATTTTTTATGTAATGATTATGATCAATTCCTCATTTTTTTAATTAAAGTTTCTTTAATAATTCATCTAACCTTCAATACCATGATCTTAGTTCTTATTTCAATTCATAAATCACCTTTTTCAATTTTCAAACATTATTCTAATATTAAATAATGAAAAAACTATTTGTTTGTTTGATGTAAACTTCATATTCATGTAATCCATTAGTAAATACTAATTTTACATCTAGTTGGAGTACCTTGAATTTCCTTGGGATGGTTTGGTGTGGTGATATGACATAATAAGAGTATTTATATATTTTAAAATATTTATATACCATTAATTTTAAATTTAATAATTCCTTAGGTTGCTAAATCACTTATTCCAATACATTTTTATATCTTCTAGTTGATTAAATGAGAGTTTATTATTCTTGTTTATCATATTTGAGTTTATTTTTACTCCTTAATTGCCTATATTATATTTTAATTTGTTTAGGGTATTTAAGAAAGATTTTATGTAGATGAATTATGATATTAAATTCAATTACCCATTTTCTTTAACATATTGAAATTTTTTTAAACAATCAAATGTTGAGTTTCCCTTATTATAATTGTCTATAACTTTCACTTTTGATAATGAATATCTTATATGTATTTATTTATATATTTTATAAAATTAATCTTTTATAAACCCAATAGGATGGATATGAACCGAAAATGGATGCATGTTAATCGTTTGAAAAATGAATATCAAGATGGAGTTAAAGAGTTCATCAAGTTTGCAAGAGATCATGCAGACAACCCTTTTAAAATCCTCTGTTTGTGTTTACGTTGTTATTATTCAAAAAAAATTAGTCTGAAAGAGTTTTAATAACATTTGAATTGTCATGGAATAGATAAAAACTATAAATTTTAGACTAAACATAGGTAAAAACTGAATTTGGACATCGATTGGGATGATACTATGGTTTATGAATCATTTGATATGAATACCTTTGTAAAAGATGGTGGATATCACATGAAAGAAATGAAAATGGAAATTGAAGATGACCTTCGTGATTGTCCAAAGTTATTTTGGGAGTTAAATAGTTGTTCTAAGAAACCATTGTATATTGTTTATATTAAATACACCAAATCATCAGTTGTATTGAAGTTGTATAATTTGAAAGCTGGCAGCGGATGGAGTGACATCAACTTTACAGAACTACTTGGTCTTCTGAAAGATATGCTACCAGAAGAAAATGAGCTACCATTTTGAACATATGATGCTAAATGAATATTATGTTAAATGGGAATGATCTCTAAAAAATACATGCTTTTCTAAATGATTTCATATTGTCTCACAAGGACCATGAATCACTCATAAAATTCCCTAAGTGTGGCACAGATCGATACCAAAAAAATGAATCAAGTACTTTGAAATTTGTATGGTACTTTCCTATCATTCCATGGTTTAGAAGAGTATATGGATATTAGTAAATCGCAAGACAATTAATATGGAACGTAAATACAAGAATTAAATATGGTAACCTACGTCATCTAGTAGATTCTTCTTAGTTGAAGAAAATTGATTACAAGTTTCCTGAATTTGGATATGAGCCAAGAAACTTTCGTCTTGAATTATCTACAGATGGAATAAATCCTTTTACTATACAGAGTAGTACTCATAGTACATGAACCATCATGTTAGTAAATTATAACTTGTCTCCATGGTTATGTATGAAGCACAAATACATTATGTTGTCTCTACTTATATCTGGACCAAAGCAACCCAGTAATGATATTGATGTATATTTGGCTCCATTGATCAAAGATCTAAAATTGATGTGGGATACAGGTGTCACAATGTATGATGCTCATAGAAGTAAAGAATTCACATTGAGGTCTATGTTGTATGAAATGGTAAATTAATTCCCTACTCATGGAAATTTATCAGGATATATCATTAAAGGAATGTTGGGGTATACCATTTGTGAAAAACACACATACTCAGTTTGGTTGAAACATTCCTTAAAAACTATGTTTTTAGGGAATCGGAAATTTTTACCTCAACGACATAAATACTGATCCTGGAAAACAACATTCTATGGGAATATCGAACAAGGTACATCACCATCTCTATAAATGGGCGATCAACTATACAAAAAAGTAAAAAATATTGACACTATTTCCAATAAACCATTTTCAAAAAACCTTATAAAATAATTTTGGAAGAAGGGATAAATTTTCATTGAATTACCATATTATATTTTTTTGTATGTTAGAAATTTTATTGATGTCATGCATGTAGAAAAAAATGTATTTGATAGTGTTATTGGAACATTACTAAATGTTCCTCACAAAATAAAACATATCATCAAGGCTAGGTTGGACATGATTGAAATGGGGATAAGGGAAGATTTGGCACCAGTGAAGGGTAAAAGGCTTAATTTTCTTCCTCCAGCAACTTACACTATCTGTAAAAGAAAAATGTCAAATTTTCCTTTTCCTTACCAGTATACAAGATCCACAGGGGTATTCATCAAATATCAATAATGTCGTATCAATGACTAATTTGAAGTTACAAGGACTAAAATTACATGACTGTCATGTTTTGATGAAATATTTAATGTATGTTTCTTTCCATTGCATTCTTCCTTAAAATGTATGACATACATTAACCAGGTTCTTCTTCTTTTTCAAATCCATATGCAGTAAAGTTGTAGACCCGGTGAAGTTTTTTATCATGAATAAGGATATTGCAGTCATATTATGTGAATTAGATATGTTCTTCCCACCATCATTATTTGATATAATAGTCCACTTGATGGTTCACTTGGTAAAAGAGGTTAAACTATGTGGTCCTATCCATTATATATGGATGTACCTCATTGAATTGTATATGAAGATTTTTAAAGGGTATGTCAAGAATTAAAGTCATCCAGAAGGTTGTATTGTAGAATGATATATTTTTTGAAGGAGATATTGAATTTTGTACTGATTACCTATCAGATATTGAAAGCATCAGTCTCCCAAAATCTCGTCATAGCGAATGCCTTATGGGAGAAGGGATTTTTGGGAGAGATGTTTTTACAATTACCTTAACAGAGTGGTATTAAGAACATATTTACATATTACATAGTGTTGAAGGTGTTTATCCATAAATTTAATCCCACAAACAAATTCTTATAGATTTGAATCCATTAAGGGCAGAAGGATGGATATCAAATACACATAATCAATAGTTTATAGGATGGTTTGGAGATCAAATTTATAAGGAGTTATCTGAAAATATGAATTAAATTTTCGAACAAATTCAATGGATAGCCATAGGACTGAATGAAAATGTTATATCTTACACTAGTTTTGTAATCAATGGTTATATGTTCTATACATAAGAACACGATGACTTCCATACAATAAAAAATAGTGGTTTTATACTTGTGGCTGAAGTGATGCATATATCTAGTTCCAAGGATATAACTCCAATTTATGAAAATATGTCATGTTTTGGAATTATAGAATAGATATATGAGTTGTATTATACAAAATTTCAAGTGTTTATTTTCTATTGAAAATTGGTTGACAATATTAATAGAGTGAAAGTTGATGAAATGAGATTTGTGAAGGTGAATTTCAGTGTGGAAGGGAAAAAAGATGATCCATTCAAAATAAAATCACAAGTAGTGAAAGTATTTTATGTCTCTGATCCAAAAAATAAGAATTCGTCGATTGTCCTACTGGTGACTAAAACAAATGTCGATTCGGATGAAAATTCAATCGAGGATGACCCTTTCAT
Organism: Viscum album; assembly: GCA_963277665.1. NCBI lineage: Eukaryota > Viridiplantae > Streptophyta > Magnoliopsida > Santalales > Viscaceae > Viscum > Viscum album. The sequence goes on from OY728150.1 coordinate 1,817,742,418, forward strand.
TGGGACATCACAATCATTTAATATTAGTTCCAATGTAGACTATGTCTTATACATTAGAGGGGACCACAAAGAGGATATTTGGATTCTCGATAGAGGAACCAAATCCTTGAAACCTTTAAAAAAAGAAAGAGGGTTCAATGAGAAGGTAAAAGTGTTTTTTAATATATTATGTTTTTCCTCATAATATTATATGTTATCTACTGCATTAATATAATCTAAATTAAATGTTTGACTAATCATACAGAAAATGTCTTCTACACATGATGGAAGAACAAACTATAATGAAAGAAACCCTTTGGAAAGATGTAAAGGTAATTTTAAGATATACTTTCTCTATTTTACCAAAAAAATTATATAATGAAGTGTTGATTTAATTTTCATTATTCCTTGAAGAGTTTGTTTATTTTATAAGATTTTTGTCCATGTTTCATGCCTTTGTAGGAAGAGAAATGATGTTGTCTTTGCTCAATCATAGAGGTAATATTGATATTTTCACAGTAAAATCATTTTCTATAGAATTAATGTATTGTTTTATATTTATTTTTAATTTATTTATTTTTATTATTACTCACATAATAATTGTTTTCTTATACAAGTGGATTATTTTGTTCGAGTTGGGGTGCTCTTTCCTACTTTCATACTTCACCTCCCTCAAAACCTTTTTACCCCTATAGTGTTTCATTTATCACTTTCTTTAAAGTTATCTCCACTATATTTTTTGGAAGATCAACAATGCTAGTTATGCTTAATTATAGAGGTAATCTTGATGTTTTCACAATAAAATAATTTTCCATAGAATTAATGTATTATTTCATATTTATTTTTAATTTATTTCTTTTTAGTATTAATCACTTAATAATTGTTTTCTTATACAGGTAGATTATTTTGCTTGGGTGTGGGTGCTCTATACAACTTTCATACATCTTCTCCCTTAAAACCTTTTCACCCCTACAATGGTTCATTTATCACTTTCTTTCAAGTTACCTCTACTGCCTTTGCAGGAAGAGAAATGACATTTCCACTACTCAATTATATAGGTCATCTTGATGTTTTCATTGTAAAATCATTGTCCATAGAGTTAATATATTGTTTCATGTTTATGTTTAATTTATTTCTTTTTAGTATTACTCACATAATAATTTTTTTCCTATAAAGGTGGATTCTTTTGTTCGATTTGGGGTGCTCTATCCATCTTTCATGCCTTTATGCACCAAAACTTCCAGACTTCTTCTCCCTCAAAACCTTTCACCCCTACAATGTTGGCATTTATCGCTTTCCTTCAATTTCCCTCCACTGCTCAATAATAGAGGTATTATTGATATTTTTATAGTAAAATCATTGTCCATAGAATTGATGTATTATTTAATATTTATGTTTAATTTATTTATTTTTATTATTACTCACATAATAATGGTTTTCTTATATAGGTGTATTCTTTTATTCGAGTAGGGGTACTCTGTCCAACATTCATGCTTCTTCTCCCTTAAAACCTTTTCACCCCTATAATAGTTCATTTGTCATTTTCTTTCAAGTTTCTTTCACTAATTTTTCTGGAAGAGTAACAATTCCACCACTGCTCAATTACATAGGTAATCTTTATGTTTTCACAGTAAAATAATTTTCCATAAAATTAATATATTTTTTAATATTTATGTTTAATTTATTTATTTTTAATATTACTCACATAATAATTTTTTTCTTATATATGTGGATTCTTTTATTTGATTTGGGTTTCTTTATCCATCTTTCATGCATTTCTACACCAAAACTTCCAAAGACTTCTTCTCCCTCAAAACCTTTCACCCCTACAGTGTTGACATTTATCAATTTTCTTAAAGTTCCCTCCACTTCTCAATAACAGATGTAATCTTTATATTTTCATAGTAAAGTCATTATCTATATAATTAATGTATTATTTCATATGTATGTTTAATTTATTTCTTTTTAGTATTACTTATAATAATTTTTTTCTTATACAGGTGGATTCCTTTTTTTGAGTTGATGTGGTTTGTTCAAATCTGCTCATACAGTATTGGTAGTTCAACAAAGAATGCCAATGGAAATCATTGTAACATTGACATTTAGGATTGTTTTGAGAATTTGGGATGTGTAGGAATCACTTTCACCTCAATATAACACATAATTTGACTAGTATAACTCCAATTACTTATTTCTATATTAAATTTACATTAATTTTAGTAAAAAATACAACTAACTCAATGTGTTTTTTATCAATTTATAATCGACATTTTACTTTAAAAAGTTTAACTCAATGAAAACTGAGAAAACGTGCTCATATTTTCTTGATAATTTAGGGAATCAATTCATAAATCATTTTTTCTATGTAGGAATCGATCTCACATAAAACCGATACACGATATGATCTGTATGATTCAAAGAACATTTTTTAATTTTAAAATGACATTTTAGTAAAAAAGACAAATGAGGTACTCAAAACAGAGAAAACACATTTATATTGTTTTGATACTTTATGAAAACAATAAATAAGTGATTTGGAACGTGTAAGAATCATTTTTACCTCAATCTGATGCATGGTGTGACTGTTATGACTCTAAGTACGTCATTATTTAAAATTGACATCAATTTTAGTAAAAAAACTGACCTACTCAAAATCGAACAAACACATTCATATTGTTTTGATACTTTATAAAAATGATCCATAATTCATTTATGATGTGTTGTAATCAACTGAACCTCAATCTGATGCACGGTATGACCGATATGACTCCAAGTGCATATTTTTATTTAAAATTGACATCAATTTTAGTAAAATTAACAATTTCTGTTAATTTATTTCTTTATATTATTACTAACATAAGAATTTTTTTCTTATACAGGTACATTATTTTTCTCAAGAAGGGGTAGTTTGTTTTACAATAGCATGAATCGGGTCAGGATTAAAATATAAAGGAACATTTATGTTTTTCAATCTATATAATAATTTATATTTATGTTATTGTATGAACCAATGTTTGAAATGTATATAACATAGTGTTTTTTCTTGTTTTTGTGTTGTAAATTTCATTTAATTTAAATCCTTTATTGGGAATTGTTTTTGTTGATATCTGGTGTGTTTCTGGTGTTGTGGTGTGCTATTATAGAACACTACAATATGGCCCTTTATCAGAACTTTTAAAAGTTTTTATAAATTTATGCTTTATCATCACTCATAAAAGCAGTGATAAAGGTCTATTTTATCAGTGCTAATAAATGGGTCCTTTATTAGTGCTAAATTAAAGTGTTTATAAATAGTTATTTTATCAAGGCTTTTAAAAGTGCTGATATAGGTCCTATTTATTAGTGTTTTTTTATAACTGATAAAGTACCCCTTTATCAGTGTTTTTTTAGCACTGATAAAAGACCAGGTCTTTTAACCTCCCTCATGTAGTCAATATTTTTCTAGCACTGATAAAGGCCTTTTCTAGTGATCTTAAAGGCCGATTTTGTAGTAGTGAAAGGTAGAAATGGAGAGATACTATAGAATTTAGATCAACTCATAACAATAGGGGGAAAATCCAAGATATAAATGCTTATAAAGAAACTTGGAAGAGAGAGAAATGGGATCTCCATATCCACCACCCAACACAAGATGATGAGTCTACTTGTAGCTCCAAAGGACCATATTTGATGTCAAGCATCTCACATGACTATTAGATAAATCCATGTGGACGACCCATACCTCTCCACTACTCCACATCATGAGGGGGCACAATATCTAATAGAGGACTCATACCCTAGTACAATAGGGGGTTCTACTCAATTAATAGTGGTCCCTCACCCTAGTGCGCCATGGGGTGCCACTTAGTAGGTAGAGGACATGCACCCTAGTGCATCAAGGGGGTTTCACTCAATTGGTAGAGGACCTTCTCCCTAGTGTGTCATGGGGCACCACTCAGTAGGTATATGACCTACACCCTAGTACATCATGGAGTTTTCACTCTGTATGTATAGGACCAATGACCTAGTGCATCCGGGGGTGACACTCAGTCGATAGAGGAATATGGGGGACCCTCTCCCTAATTTTATAGGGAGGTTTTCAATCCTAGCATATATTTGATGATCTTTCTCGATCATTGTTATCAATAAAGTTTCTACCAAAGAATTTTTACACTCTAAATGTCTCAAGTTGTATCTTAAAATCCACTAAAAAGGCTACCATTCCATTCTATGTAGAAAATTGCTTAGGATAGGCTACTCGTGGGCCAGATTCTGAGTTCAAAATAAGGAAATATGATAGATGTAAGTCTTTGAGAAAATACACAGTGTGTACCAAGGGTCACATGGTGTGTACCTGGGGTCACATAGTGTGTGACCTCACCTGGACACCTGGTCATTTCCTCACTTGCACATGGCTTGGTTGGACCTATAGTATAACACGACATATACAGGTACTACATGACATGTATTGGCTACCTGAGGCCTACCCATGTGCTCTTGGTGGTGCCTACCTACATCATCTCATTCCCATGTACATTTATCCATGCCCATGTACTTTGGGTCATGCTCGGGTACCTAATCATGTTTGAGTATTGGGTCGTGCCCGGGTACTCCTAGTTATGTCTGTGTTCCTAGCCATACCCATTCCCATGTACTCCTAGATTACACATCAAGCCCCCAACATGGGGTCACATGGTGTGTATGGGGTCATACACAGTGTTTGATCTTTATCGCCAACATAAACCCTATCATTTTCATCTAGGGGACTACACAACATGTGTTCTTGGAATACACGCCATGTAGTCAAGGTTTTTTCATAGAAACCTGGGGAAGCTTCAGGGATCTCATTGCGTTGTCGCTACCACTAATTCCACCTTGGATCATGTCATGGGGACTCAGATCTAGGGTTGAACATGTTTGATACATCACTAGTAGTCAAATTATGGCCACCCAAATCCCACATAGCTCACCTGTTGCACCGTGCCACTTCTGCCCCTACTCCAGATCCTAAATCCTTAGAGGCATCATACACAGCCCACAAAACATCTTGATCCATCCATAAATCACCATTCTGCTCATTGTTCATGTAATTATCATGAATTTGTGGGTTCGATCACACTTGAACCTTCCCCAGAAATGTTGAACCGTGACCTCATGGTCCAAAAGTGGAGAACATGAAGAATATTGGGGAGAAATGAACATAAACAAATTAAATCCATCATTAGTCCAACTTTCTTATCCAATGATCATGTAAATGGTGGATCCAAGTGTGATAGAAAGGCATAAAAATTATAAATTGATTTAAACAACTCCATTTATCCAAATGGGATCATGTGAAGGGTGTGAAATTTCATATCAATAAAAGAAGATATGAAAATCCATGACCATAAATCAAAATGGCAGAAATCCATAAATAACATTCCCTAACTTGATTTAGGACCAATCATTGGTGAAGAACATGTTCGCCAATGATGAAGATCTATTTATTTCACTATCTACCTCTTGATCCACCTTGATCTAATCATCATTCATTCTTTGAGTTCGATCTACCAATGAATAATAGTGCTCCTCCTCTCAAATCCTCCCAAGATTATGCATCTAACCCTAGAGATTTACCATAAAATGGTATTTAAAGAGGTAATTAGGATATGGTTATTAAATTAATTAATTAATTAAATTTATTTATTTATCCACTTAACATACCCACTGATGACTTCCTCAACCGAATGTATGGCTCCAACCAACATTATATTATGCCTAGGGTAAACCTCACATTTCAGATTCAAACATAGTCTCAAATTTCCCATGTGAGGTCTCTATAAATGGGGAAACCATTTATACTGAAATGATGCATTCACATGGAAAAAATATATTAATATTTTTAATATATTAATTACAAGGACCTGAGACACTCAAATACTACACTGAATCCAAGAATTAATCCAGATATATACTTAGAAATATTCAAAGGATAGATCCATCAAAACCATAGTAATCACATTCTCTCCTACTTTAAGGTTTTTCACCCTAAAAAACACAATCTAAGAAAAAAGGTGGTGGTACTGAGTTTACATTTGACTCTCATTCTCTTAGTATCTCTTCTATATTCCCTAGTGTTTCCAAATCACATGAACCAAAGGGATGGTCCATCCACACATGACCTTCTCCTATTAATCCTTTATTGCCACCAGGTACTCTATGATGGTGGATCCATCCTCAATTTCTAGCTCTCCTCGGTCAATAAAGTGTGTCAGGTCATGAGTTTATCTCATAAATTATGACATGTGGAAAATCCCATGTACCTAGTCCAACTATGGGGGAAAGGATAGGTGGTAAGAAACCTCTCCAACCCTCCTTAGGATCTCGAACATCCTGATGAATCTCAAGGATAGATTTCCTCCCTATCCAAACCTATACAATCCCCATCATGAGGAGACTTTCTGGAAAACATATTCTCTATACTCTAACTCCAAGGTACTACGACATTGATCTACATAATATTTTTGTCAACTCTATCCAATCCTTATATGCTCAAATATCATGTGAACCCTTTCCATCATCATCTACACCATCTATGGCCTTATAAGAGATGTCTTTCTTATCACATTCTAGTATAAGAGTGACCTAGAAGGTCTCCTTAACATGGCCTCTAAAGGATCCATGATGATAATATAGTTATAGTTGTTATTATAAGTAAAATATACAAATGTAAAGTGATACTCCCAACTCCAGATTAAGTCTAACATGTGGGATCTCAATATATCCTCCAACACAAGGATAGTCCACTCAGTCTGTTCATCCATCTATGGGTGAAACATTATACTCTCAACTGGGTCCCCAAGGCCTCCTACAAACCTCTCCACAACCATGACTTAAACTAAGAATCATGATCAAATACAAATATTAAGGGTACCCCGTGAAGTTGGATGATCTCCCACACATAAAATTTCCCTAGACTCTCCACAAAAATCTACTCTCTGATAGAAAGGAAGTGTGATGCCTTGGTGATTCGGTCAACAATAACCCATATATCATAATGTACTCTCATTGTTCATGGAATAACCATCATAAATTCCATGTATATATAATTCCATTTCTATATTAGGATCTCAAGAGGCAATATCAAACCAACCGTAACCTCGTGCTCAGTCTTCACCTGCTGACATGTGAGACACTGAGAGATAAACTTGAAAATTCTCTACCTCAATCCATCCCACCAAAATTATCACTAAAGTTCCTTGTACATATTTTACACAATAGAACGTATAACTAAGGGGGGAGTGTGAAACTCCCTCATCACCTCCTCATGCAATGTGACTAGAACCACCATTCATCTCTATAAAAGGATGACATGGTCCCCTCCTTCATAAAATCTATAAGTTGTATCTTATGAGAATATCCAGTCACATAGAACCTCATAGTCAATGTCTCTTAACTGATCATATCTCACAAATTGAAGAAGCAAAAAATTCTCCACTATCAACTAAAGAAAATATTTACCCATTTTCTCTACTAGGTTAAGCCGAAACAAATCCAACTACTCAGATACCTCCTCTAACAAGTGAGAATGGGGCTTCCTACTAAGGGAATATACCATCATGTTTCCCTTCCCATAAGTATAGGTTATCTAAAAGTCATAGTCCTGTAGGAACTCTAGCTAGTTACTTTGTCTCAGGTTAATATATCTTTGAGTGAAGATATACCTGAGACTTTGGTGGTCTGAGTAAGTAGAAAAATACTTGCCTAGAAGATAGTTCCTTTGCATCTTTAAAGTTAATACCACCACTACCAACTCTAGGTCATGAGTTGCATAATTCATATCATGGGGTATCAACTGACTCAACCCATATTTGATCACTTCCTACCTCTATATCAATAAAAAATATATCCTAACTCTAGAGGAATCAAAAAATACCACATACTCTATGCCCTCCTCTAGTTGTCTCAACGTAGGGTCACTAGTCTACCTCATCCTTTGCTCATTAAAGTCTCTCTGACACTACTTGATCCAAGTAAATGGATTCCATTTCCACATATAGGTGTTCAAATGGGATACAATCCTGTAGAATTATTCCATAAACCTCATTTAGTACCCTTCCAAGCCAAGGAAACTATGCACCTCAAACATGATCTTGTGTGGCTCCCAATAAAGCACTGCATCAATCTTCATTGGATCCACAACTAAACCATGATCAAAAATTACATACTACAAAAATTGAACCTCACAGATCTAAAAATGTAACTTCAAGATCTTACCATATAGCTAGTCCTTCCAAAGAAAGTCTAAGACCATCCCCAAGTGCTTTGCATGCTCCTCCCCTAAGACAGAGTAAATGAGTATTTCATAAATGAGTACAACTAAAAATTGGTCCAAGTATGGATGGAAGATCCAAATTATAAGATCCATAAACACCATGGGGGAATTATCACATTGAAAGGCATCACTAGTAACTCATAGTGTTCATAATGACATTGAAATTCCATCTTTGGAATATCATCCTTGAAAACACTCAACTAGTGGTATCCAGAGCTAAGATCAATCTTAGAGAATCAACTTTCACCTCTTAATTGGTCAAAGAGGTCATCAATCCTTGGAAATGGGTACTTGTTCTTTTTCATTATCTGGTTTAAGTGATAATAATAAAAAAAATCCTCAAGCTCCCATATGTATTTTACATAAATAAAACTAGAGTAGTCCATGGGGACACATTGGGTTTAATGAAACAATTCTCTTTAAATTACTCCAATTGCACCCACATCTCCCGAAGCTCAATAGGGGCCATCCAATATGCTGAAAAAGATATCAGTGTGGTCTCAGGGTAAAATTCAATGCAAAATTCCATCTCTTGTCACTGAGTTAGTCTTGGAATTCCCTTGGGGAAGACGTCCATATATTCTTCCTCTACCAAAGGGATATATATTTATAAAGATCCCAATATGCCAAGGGATAAACTTGATAAATAATGGGTTATGTACTGTATCTTCCAGCCTATAAAAACTACTCTCTCAACCATGAGATATCTCTTTCCAGTAAAGTAAAATATTGTCCCATCATTTTGTAGGCATCAAAATCATCTATAATGATAATAAATCTAGGCTCGAACCATGGACGACCAATTGTCACACCCGGTTTTTCATGTCTTTGTTTTGATCTGGTTCATTTGAAATCCTGATAATTTTCTTGGGTCTTGTTTGAGATTAATGTTGATTTTTTAAGTTTCATCTATGTCTAATCACCCTAATTTGGGTTCCCTATTTCTTTTTAGGATTTTTTGGAGAAAGGGTGGTTACTTCATGATTTGGGCCAACCGTGAGCCCATTTCCAGCTTTAAAAACCGAATTTTATTCTTTTATAACTCCTTTCTTTCATCATTTTTCACCTATTACACTTACCACTTGTCCTATACTAACATATTAAAATTTACATATCCTTTTGGACCACTTAATAATTCATAATCATGGTGAAATTGGGTTACTTATTTAGGCATTGGGCCAGCCCATGGGCCCATTTCCAGTTTTAAAAAAATAATTTGTTTATTTTATATCTAATTCAATATTTAATATTTTTCGGTGATTCTACCTCCTACCCGAATTCAATATCCCTATACTCACCCCCATTATTTATTTCCCCTCTTTGGAGCTCATATGAGTTGCGGATTAGGGAATACTTTCTCAATGTCTCTCAAGTCATCCAGAATTACGAAGGTAAATTGTTTCATGAATAAATCATTCCATTAATACTATTTTTTCCACAAATATTATTTACATGGTTATTATAGATATTAGGAGACTCTCAAAGAAGTTTCAATCCATTATCTTTCCTATAAGGGTTCAGATATAATGGAAGACGAAGAGTTTTCTAGTTGAAAATGTTAGATTCCTTCTCCTTTCTCCTCCCTCTTCTTCCTTCATTCATTATATCTTGGTTTTATAATACCCTATAGTCATGATATACCTAGGGTTCTGTTATCCCATGGTTTTTTATGGATTTTATTTTCATTTAGGTCTGGTATTCATAGTTTTAGGGTTTATAATCCCGCGGAGGGTGATTTTGGGTGTGCGTTTCCATTACGCCAAGGATTTGAGGTAGGATGTCCCTCGCAAAAGCCTTTATCATTTCAGTTTCATCATTATCATACTTTTATAACCTTATTTATATGATATGTGCTTCTGTTAAACCTTGGTTTAAATTTTTTGTGTGCAAATTATGTTTTATGACTTATTTTGTTAAAAATATAGTTGTTTTGGTATAAATGTGCATTCCTCTTGTTTGATAAATTATTCCATGAGCTTATGCACTTGGTTTATGTTATTTTGAATATGTTTCAGTATCTTTAATAATTTTATGGCATGAAAATGGTATTTTATCCCTTTTTAAGTGCTTAACATAAGTTTTTTTGTTAAAGAGTACATGCCACCTATTCGGTAAATTGCTCGGTTGGCTTTTATGTGCCTAGTGATATTTAAAAATGATTTTTTTGGATTTATAAATACATTGGAAGCATGTAAAAATTTATTTTGGGATCTTTTTATGGATTTCCAATTTTTATTTGTTTTTAAAAATAAATTGGTTTTGGTTTACAACATGTTTTGGCCTGAGTTGCCGGAAAATGGCATGTTTCACATTCTTAGGAAAATGGTTGTGTTTTGAATATGTAACCTGAGTGTTTTATGGGATTTATGAATGTGTTTTGATGATTTATATGGTGTGTATACACCTCTTTAAAAAAATTGAAATGCATAAATTTTCCAAATGTTAGTTTTGGGAAAATGTTTAAAGGCCTATTTGGCCTTTCTTAAAAATGAAGAATGAGTGTTTTACTTGTATATGCCATGTTGTGTCAATTGGGATTGTTTTATCATCCATGAAATGATTTTCTTAAATGTTTTTAGGGATTCCAAATATGGTTGGGTATGGTATTTTTGTGTTTTTATAATTCAAATAGTGTTTTTGAATGAGTTTTATGTGCAAAGCCTCAATACACTCCTTGAAATTGTTTTAAGAAAATTTGTAGTGGTTTATTGATTCGTTAAAGAAATGTGAAGAAATTTTATGGGTTGTTTGTATTTTTATGTTTTGGGAATGGAATTTATATGTGAAATGTGTATTTGATAATATGTGTAACTTGATTGAGCACTAAAGGGAATCTCGGGTATCTAGGTGGGAAGACGTGTACTAGTATGCTAGTAATTCTGTGGAGTTTGGCCCCTGTTTCACGTAGAAAGTTTGAAAATGAAAACACTAACTAAAATATGATGATGATGGTTTTGGGGGACCACTAGGTTATGGGTATTCTCCCTACTAGTGGCTTGTGTGCACGAGAACGGATATTTATTATGGTTACTTTCACCGATATATGAGGTACCTGGGGCTCACAACTAACTAGTTCCTAGGGGTGTTCTCGTGAGTTGTGCTCATTGGCTATTTTGTACTCACCATCGTCATATGGTGAGTTTGGTTCATAAATTCAGTATTGTTTGTTATTTATTTAAAAGTGTATATTCTTTGAAGCATCCCTCTTGAAAACTATTTCCATTTTGAAGTTTCACCTCTTTGAAAAATTGTTACTTGCATTATTGTCTATTAAACATGCATGTTTTTGTCTGATAATTATTATATCATGGAACCTCATTTGAAAAACATACTTTTATATATTGTATTTAAAACTATAAATTGATGTTTCTTTTATTTTAAAGTAAGTGCATTGAGAATAGAATATTGGGCTAACCTACTGAGTTTTAATACTCACGCCTATAGTCTTCTTCTGTTTTTAGCCCTTGTGCAGGTTTCAGCTCAAGTTTGATTGCCTTGGGCGACGTGTGATCATTTTGTTGTAGAGTGACCAGTGAGGTCACATGGAGTAAGTTGGTTAACTGGTTTGGTCAGTTGAGTTTTTGTTTTAGTTGTAATTTCAGTTTCTTTTACAAAATAATGTTTACTTAAATTTTTATATAAATGTATTTTGGGTTGTCCATTTCATTCTGCTATTTGTTTGATTGTTTATATATGGGTGAAATCGTTCCCTTTTGTACTCTATTGATGCCCTTTGTGCTTGTCGCCATCCCGGGAGGATTGGGAACGCCTCTCGGGACTTGTCACGGGCTGGCTTGGGTGACCGGTTCAGGGTTGACTCGGGCTAGTTCGTGACACCAATCCATACCCAATACAACATCATAAGGTTTATCGATACCTTACACTATTGGAATATATGTGATATCGAATAATCGCTCCATGTAGGAACCTCTAGCCACAGCTGATGGGCTAAAATATCAACTGGAAGATCAAGCTCTCACACAAGGGATAAATTGATGAAGGAATAACTCAAATCTGTGTCTACTATTACTAGGTAAAGAGTATAAAATACATATATCATACCTTGAATCATTGTATGCATAGCCTAGTCATAGCCCTATATAGCATGAAACTACCCACAGCCTTAACTTTCATCTCCCTAAGCCTGGTGTGGGCCACCTAGTGGTGGTGGTGGAAGTATCTCATACCATCTCTATCCACCAATAGCTCCTCCCTTTGGACCTCCATCTTCTCCTATACCAACACTACCTCCATGTAGGCCACCTTTATAATGCCTAGGAGATCCCTGGTCACAGTGATGCCTCTACTATGGTGGTCCATCTCCCACTTGTATTCCCTCCTAGACACATCGGGTTAGGAAATCACATTCCATGTGACATATCCCATCACATGCATAACACATACCCTATCTTGGATGACTATATCCTCTATGAAAATCATACATCATAGATCCACATTCTTGAGTCCTTTTATGGGATAGTCTCCTATGTTGAGAGCCAGAATACTGGAACCTACTAGCTACTACAGATAAATCATCCCTGTGATGACCACCGTTAGCTCTATCCACTCAGCATACCTCCGCTAAGAATTTATTTATAACTATAGTATACTTTATTACTCCATAATAAGTAGGTATTTATAGGGAGATTATACTGGCATGAATGTCTCTAAAAAGTCCCCACTTGAAGTTCCATGCCTAGAAGAGACCATCTCAGACCATGGAAAGGTAGAAATGTGTGAGTTAATTGAACCTTATAGTGTACTCAAAAACCATGATACCTCCCTAATGCAGCTCAATAAGCTCATGAATCTGCATAGAGTGCAAGTACGAAGGGTAGTACTCATCACAAAATATTTGTTGTAAATATGACCATGAGATATAGTCTCATCAGGGGTCTACATCATCAGACTCCACCAGCACCCTACTACTCTATAGAAAAATATTGGATACTAGTACAACCATCTGATTAGTCATGGTTCAAACTATCCCAAAGACTTGGATCACTAACTCAATTTAATCTTCCACTGTCAGGGAATCTGGATCGTCACATAACCTCAGTGGTCTCTGATTTTGGAACTCAAAAATCATGATAAGTCTATGTGTATCATTATCATACCCTAATGGTAATATATGCTAATTGATATGTGGGTTCATTCCTACCTTCTCACCTAGAGGAATCACCTCATGAGATATCCCTTGAACTGAGTCCTCATTACTCAACATATCATCATCACAATCCTTTATCGGTAACCTGGTTGGCTATCTTCCTAGAGTCATCCTAAAAGTGATAAAGACGTACCATAGTTAGATGAGAATATATATATATATATGGGGATTTTACTCAATAAGGATAGTCAAAGAACACAATCATATATGATTCACATACTAAAGTTCCCTACAACTAATTTCTTCGCATGTCGAGTCAACAAGCAGGTGGTCAGAGTCCTTTTGAATGGATACATCATCTGCTGCACCAACACTGCATTATTTATCTTGAAATCCACACTTGAGACACTCCAAAATCATTTCCCTAATTCCCAAACCAATTATTATCCAAGCTAGTATAAATAATCTAAGAGGGGAGGTGAATCGGGGCATGAAATATTAAAACAACTATCCCTCTTAATCTTGTATCATCATTAAAAAAAATTGTATTCCATTTCTTCTCCCTGTATCATAGAATAAATGGAAATTAAATCATGCATGGGACACATCAATTTTATTTGGTTCACCTTTATTGGGATACATCTAATGATCTTGTAAAGTAAATTTTATGATGTACCTAATCCACTAAAGCACATTGTAGTTACAAGGTTCAAAGCGGACTCATTGTCCCTCCTAGTTTACAACCATTCACAATTTAAAAGCTCGCTAATCTCTCTATGCTGAAGTGAAAACACTACTAATCTAGTAGAATATTCTGACAATTATTTATGAGTTAATTCACACTTGTGTGTGTCTTTATTCTCTTATTTCATTAATGAGATGATAACCACCTTTACACAAGAATTTTCCTCTTAGAGTGAGTGACCCCTACAAAAAACACCTTTCATAAGACCCCTCTATAAGATCCTTTTGCAAGACCTCTCCATGAGACTCCTTTATGAGATAACTCCATGATACCCCTCTATGAGATCCCTCCATGAGACCTCTCTACAAGACTCATCTATGAGACCTTCTTCTATTCACACAAATTGTGCAACTCTAGCCTGAGACCCTATTCGGGTTACGTGGATTGTGTGACACCAATAGGTCTTCCTATGATCAGTAGATACATCCCTTTTCAAGATACCTTTTTTATACTCCTTCATGATACCCCTTAATGAGACCCCTTAATGATACTTTGTTTTGTTTACATGGATCGCATGATTTTAGCAGAATACATCATTCTGCTCATGTAAAATACTTTTCTTCAGATCAAACAACTTAATAAAACTTATTTACTCTCTTAAGGATGGGTTAGGGGTATTTATAGGCAAAAATACACCACCTTAACTCCAAAAATCATGTTTATATATTTGTTTCACCACCTCAGCAATCGGCATTATGTACTTTGTGTGATCCCATCATGAGATCCAAAGACGGTCATGCGGTGGTCAGTTCATTGTCTTCCAATGCTTTGTGTGATCCCATAATGAGATCTAAATACAATAATTGGAACTTCATGTGATCTCATTGAAAGTTCCAATTAAAATCATGTGGTCATTGAAATTCTCATTCAGTTCTTTGTGTGACATCATCACAAGATAAATTTACAATCATGTGGTCATGTGATTTTGAGCTACTGTGAGATATATCTATCATTTTCATCCTCCTTTTCTTCATGTGATTTTTGTGATCACTTTGAGATATCCCTTGAAAATTTTTCAATTTATTCAATTAAAACCATGTCAAAAAAACAATCAACCCAAAAGTACCATCAAGAGGGATTTTTTCCCATAGTCCCCCCTTTCGGGTTTGTTGAAAACGCTTCTAAACTTTAAGAACAAACTTATTGGAAAGTCATGAACATTTGAAACCATTTTTCATCGACAACCCTATATAGTGATCAAGGACTTCATTAACATTAATTCTGAACCCAGATGAGTCAATATTGGAGTGATAAACAAGAGTTGATTGTAAATTTCATTGATGGATCACTTTATTATTGAACTTGGCTTCAGCAACCTTCTCAACACCAGAAGATAAAACATGCACAACTTGTGAGATCACTCTTCAACCCACACATCTCAACTACTAGAATCATGAACTTGAAACTCTTTTTCACGATTCATCTTTATTGATAGACTATATTCAACATCATCATATTTAAAAATCCCCATGTTTTTTCAATCTCCCTATCATCTTTTCCCTATATCTTGATTAAGACATTTTATATCCCTTTTTCAATGAACCCAAAGGTTACTCCTTTTTGGTCTACAACATGGTAAAGAACACAAATCAACACATTGAAGAAAAACACACCATACCTCAAGGGGAGGGGGTTCCATATCCACATTTCTCAAGTGTGGGGAGTTAAATGAACTCTAAGAGCTATTCAGTGTCATTCAAATGTTTCCTTAGGTAAGGCCTTCATCAGGATATATACGACCTATAGTTTAGTAGGAACATACTCCATCTTTATAAGTCCATGTTCCACTTTCTCCATGATAAATTGATATTTTATTTCAATATACTCCATCCTTGAGTGATAAACTAGATTTTTGTTAAGATTTATTGAACTTGAATTATCATAAGGTATTCTGATCAGAGACTTCACTTCAAATCCTATATATTCAAGCTATTACTTCATCCACAGTAACTGTATGCAAGATTGAGTATTCATGATGTATTCATCTTCTACGGTGATCAAAGAAATGCAATCTTATTTCTTGATTAGCCAATAAATACATAATCCACCACTATATGATGCACCACCTGATTTTGACTTTTGATCATCTGTTGAACTATCCTAATCTACATCTATAAAACCCAATAACTCTTATTGAGATTTTTCACTATATAGTAAACCAAAATCCACCATGCCTTTGATATACCGAAGTATTTTTTTCATTGTAATTATATTTATTTGGGATTACTTTGATATTATGCTACCTGGAATGTGGAAAAAATAATATTGATTCATGTCACTGCTGGGTACAATAGACTCCCAATGACCAGTCTATATTCAATGATATTGAATGTTTTGCCTTCATTATCCCTTGCCAATTTCATTTGTGTAACAACTGAAGTTGTCATTTATTTGAAATTTTCCATTCCAAATCTTATCAGAGCCTCCTTGTAATATTTTTATTAAGAAATAAATGTGTCATGTATTCCTTACATTGCCTATAAACCAAGGAAAACATTATCTCAGTAATCATTGACATTTCAAACTCACATTTCATGAACTCTACAAATTATTTTCATTGTTATTCATTTGATTCACCAAAGATTATTTCATCGAAATATATTAGCACCACCATCCTTTTATTTCTCTCATTATTGACATAGAGATTATAATCAACTCCACCACACTGGAAAATGATCTTCTTCAAATACTAATCAAGTCATGAATACTATGATCTTAGTTCCTGATTCAACCTATATAGTTCCTTATTTAACTAAAAAACTTTGTTCTCATATTCATGAATGAGAAGAACATATAGTTTTTCAATATAATATTCTTATTATATAACCCTATTTAAAAATGTGGACTTGACATCTATCTAGAAAACTTTGAATTTTCTTTTCACTATTATGACCAGGAATAATCGAATTATATCCATCCTTGCAATAGGTGTGAATGTTTCATCAACTTCAATGCCTATAATTTGGGAGTATCCCTTGGACATAGGTTGTTATTATTTTCAAATTATTCTTTCATATTCATTAATTTAATTATGGAAGACCCATTTGGTCCCGATGACATTCTTGTGTGTCAGCCTTGAAAAAAAAACCCATGTTTGATTCTTTTTAATTTGGTCAAGATATTGATTCATCTCTTGAACCCAATTATAATATATTGAAGATTATTTAAAATAATTTGGATCTAACTAAGATAAGAAAAATGATTTTTATATATTCATCATCCTCTTTGTCTGTATTGGTGTTGTCTGATCCCTAATGATATTATGCCTATCAATTTTGTATTAGCTCTTTAGTTTTTGTATAGGTTTATCCTGATCATCATCTGAATATTACTCTAAATATACCTCAGGTTCTAGTACTCACCCTGATATTCTCACCTCTTAATCATTACCCTCCTAATACTATTCATGAATTTTTCAAAAATCCTGATCATTTTTCACTACAACAGCAGCATTTCTCTATATTACTTTTCCTAGCTACTTATTAAAGAACTTATATGCTTTGATTTTTCCTGAGTAACCAAGAAATATCCCTTTATCTCTATGAGATTCAAACTTTCTATATTTCTTTTTATTGAGAATAAAAATATTACTTCTTGATAATTGAAAGTAATTCAATGCCGGCTTTTTTCCATATCACAGCTTGTATGGAGTCTTCTCTTCCTTTGGAGACAATAAAGCTCTATTATAAATATAGACCGATTTCAACACTAATTATTTCCAAAACTTATCTAGAAGGTCTTTATCAATAAGAATCATTATAGTTATGTTTTTTATAAATTTGTTTCTTCTCTTAGGCACTCCATTTTGTTGTGGAGTTATTACTACTAAAACATGGTGCCTTATCTCATGTTTCTCAAGATAATCTTCCACTATTCTATTTTTAAACTCTATTAAATTATTTGTTCATAAATTATATATTTTATGACAAAACATCTTTTCAACTTACCTCTAATAATGTGTTATTATGGGTGATAATTGAGACCCATTCCATTCTACTAAAATCATCAATGAAAAGTACATAATATCTCTTCCCATCAATAGCTATTTGTGAAATAGGTAAAAAAACATTAATATGAACCAGTTTAAACAATATTTTTGACCATTTATCTTTTTATTTATATGTACTTATAGTAATTATCCCTTATTGGAAATAATCACACATATGATTATGATCTCGTCGTAACTTAGGGAGATCTTGAGAAGTATCATATTTCACCATATCTTCTAAGGATGTTTAGATCAAATGACCAATACATTAATTCCACAACCTTTTCTATTTTTCCTTGGATAAAAATAACATGTATTATTCTCCACTAATAAGTTAAAGATTACACTTTGTGTGTTTTCCTCAAAAAACAACTACACCATCTTTTCCCTTTATAGTGGATAGATTCTTGGTAAAGATTATAGGATATCTTTAGTCAAATAGTTGACTGAAACTTAGCCAGTTGTGACTAAGACCTTCAATAACCAATACATTTGCACATATCATGTCTTTGACCCTAAACTTTGATTTCCCTAAGATAATAATCTTTATACATTCATCATTATAAAATCTTATGAAACCATCCTTATCATTCATAATTCCTATCACCATATTATTATTTCCTATCATATGGGAGGTGAATCCACTATCAATGATCTATGTTCTAGTGCTATTTCATGCTTTGAAGTGAATATCTCCAACCACTACCATCCCAACTCTTTTCTTTTTGATCCATATCTTTGAATTCATACTTGATGATGACTGATATTCTTGATATTCCTTAGAGTATGAAGGTCCAAAATAATATTTTAAAAATGAAAATTGATTTTTTTTATTATCTTATTTAATAATACCCTGAGATATTCCATGAAACCACTTTTATTATGCTTTAGTATATTGCTTTTCAATTTTAATTAGAAATATCTATCCATGTTTCTAAATCATCCGCACCAAAAACAGTGACCATCAAAGGCATTCATGGAATACTGAACTCTATTTAGTTTCATCTATTTATATTACTCCCATTGATACCTCTTGTTTATAGAACATACATTTTTATAATTCCCAATATTTCTACATTAATAACACCTTATATGAGTTGTATTATTATGCATCATTATTGCACAATAGATTGTCTTTTGGGATCTCTGAATATTCTGATTCTAATTCTTACCCAAATCAATTTTCAACCTTGGAGTGGGGGCTTATGGTCTGAATCAACCACTATTGTTTTTTATTTTCAATCAATTTCCATACTATCAATGTCGTTTTGATGTGTCATTTTTTCTCTATACATTAATTTTATTGTTTTTTTATCACCTTTGGTTTTAGGTAATTAACCCTTTATTTATTTATTTTAAGTATATAAAGTAATTGGGTTAAGTTTTAAGAGTTTTGGAGGAGTTTCGAAAAGTTTTTTGGGGATTTTATATAGGTGAATGGTTTGAGTATGATTAGTAGAAACCATGAAACACCTCCTAAGAAACTATTCAACTAAAATAGTGGGAATTGGGTAGGCACATGATTATGTGCATGATTTGGCCAAACCATGTGGCCACCTAGAAGAAACCATGTGATGTTGGATAGAGGGATTTAGCACGATTGGTGCACGGTTTGTCTAACTGTGTGAGACAACTGTGCGAGGGATGTTTGGAGGTAGATGTTAATGCATGGTTATCACTTGTCTTTCCTAACCATGCACCCTAACCATGCACCATTAACAATAAGATCTAAAAATTGTGAATCTCACTCGATTTACCCCTTGATGGTTTTTTCCCCTAATATGACCCAAACATGATTTACACTCCTTCCAACTATTTAAGATACCCTTCCTATTGATCCGAGAGAAATCCTTTGGTGATTTTAAGTGTGTTAGAGGCCCAAATTTCTTAGTAAGTGCCTATTCTTGGTGGTTTTCCCTAGTTTTATTCTTCTTCCCCCTCTCAGTTTCATGAATATAGTCCATTGGGGATAGATTAATGTCATGGGGTGATAATAATGATGAGATATAGTTGTTTTGTTGAAGTGGGACAATATTTAAGGATGGTTTTAGAGTTTTAAGATAGTTTGTTGAATAATTTGTGTCGTTCTTCATTTCCTCCTAAGTTTGTGAGGTAGGTGGATTCACTCTTGACTCCTCTTAGTTAAAAATTGAAGTCTTTATTTCAAATTGATTGAATTTATTGATTTGAATTGTGAAATTTATGTGAAATTATTTATGGAAAACCTCTTTAGTGATGGTTTTGTGAAATTGTGAAATTGGTTGGTTTTTTGGGAAGTGTTTTATTGTCATGATTATAAAATGGTGATTTTAAAATATTGTTTTGTATTGATTTATGGAAAAGGTTTATAGAAAAAAAATTAATAAAATAAAGTTTTTATTAAAATGTCTTTTAATGAGTTTTAGAATATATGGTAGGTGTGTGTTCATGTGCATTTTGGATGGATAAGGACGTAAAGTTTCCCCCATAAAAAGAATGGGAAAGATAAGGGCATGAAGTTCCCCCGATCCAAATGGTTCACCAAGTGACAGATTGGTGAAAGGATGACTCGACATTCATGAGTATAGGTAGGTCCATGGTTTCATGCATGTGTGGATTTGTGGATATGTGGGAATGGAATGGGTAATCCAAAATGGAATTTGAGAAAAAAATTTAAAGGCTTGTTTGGTTACTTTCCTTGTAAATTGTTTGGTTTGGAAATTTGTTGGTTGGGAAACTATTTTTGGATTTTATATAAACTAATTTAAATTGGTTTAAACTATTTTTATAAATGTTCTAACATGTTCTATCCTAGTGGCATGAGTTAGAAAGTCATTGGGGAAATCCTACTGAGTTTTATACTCACCCCCTACTTGGGAACCTTGGTGCATTTGCAGATATTGTATATTGGGACACAGGTAAAGGCAAGGAATCTAATTTATTTAGTGATTCATCATGATACCTAGTTGGGCATGTGGTTTGGATCTTTGAGTAGGTTGGGAGTTACTTTCTTGGTGTCTTTGGAGTTTTTCAGTTTTGTTGGTTTGGTTTCCGCTTATAATCTGGTATTATTGTTGGTTTTTGTTTCCTCTTTGTACTCTATTATAGTTTGGTTTTTTCGGATGGTTATACTTTGATTTGTATTACATTGTACTCATTAATCATATAGTGGTTTTTTGGTTATTTTGGCTTGTTTTGGTTGATTTATTTTCAAATGTAAAATCATCCCCAAAATGATTATTAATCCCTTGGAATTTATTATCATCATTTGGTGTCTTGGGGATGTCACCTAAGGCTAGTATCTCCCCTGTCACTTCTCAAGCCAATGAGGATGGATGGGATGTTACAAATGGCATCAGTCTTGGTCAGTCTATCTTTAATTTTGGGAAAAATGGTATCAGTTTTTCGGTCCAGTAGTTGAAAATTATTCTAGTTTAGTCCTTTGGTTGGATTGGTAGTAAGGATTAGGATCATCAAAACTTGAAATGTAGAGAATAAATTGTAATAGCTAACCTATTTATGTTGAACTTTAAGATATGAGATAGTTTGGGTACATGAGTGTTTTGAGACACTTCTAAGAGCTGTAACCTCATTATCATGGGTTTAGTCGATGAGAATATTATGAAATACATTAATAGAAATGAATTTCCATTAGGAGTGAATAATTCATTTTGAGTAATAATTTTTTATTTGGTAAAAAAATATATTTATTTTTGAAAATTGTTGAAAATGGTTTGATTTTCAAAGAGCATAGTGGAATTTTCAAAAATGGTTTGAAAGTGGGAAATGTTGAATTTTAGAAATATTTTTTGTGATATGTGTGATGTGGTAAATTTGAAATTAATAAGCCTTCAATTAATAAAGAGTGAGACAAAATGTATTTTTCTTATGGTTATAGAAAATGGCACTAGTTAGACATTGTAAAAATCAACCAAAAGAGGATTTTAAAAATGTGGTTTCACCTAAGCCATAGGTGAACCAACAGCTAGTTCAGAGTATTGTCCAAGATTTTCAATCTATGGATAGAGAGAATAAGAGGGATGAACCAAGTAAAGTGGATCATTCCATTCAGTTCTAGAAGTAGAATCCACCCATCTTTCGGGGTGATTTAGAACTAGAAAAATTATATGTGTGGATAAATAGGATGAATCAAATCTTTAAATTCCTAGGCACGCCATCTAAGCTAAAATTCACGTTGGAAACATACATGCTGGTGGATCTAGAATAATAGTGGTTAGATTTAGTAGTTCAGGATAAATTAGACCAAGGAATTTCATGGTAGTATTTTGAATAATTTTTCAACAAAAAATTATATCCTAACATGTTCAGGATTTATAGAACAGTGAACTTTTTCATCTTGAATCAAGAGAACCTCACAGTGATAGAGTACATGAATAAGTTCATGAATTTATTCTAATTTTCATTAGAAGTTGTTGGAAGTGAATCCTTGAAGGAACTCATTTTCGAATCAGGGTTAAGGCTATAAATTCACTCAAATATTTTTGTTATTTGTATAAAGGATTATATAAAGATGGTCAATAGAGTGACTATGGAAGAAAGAGATATATCAGGAACTACTAGTGGAGGAAGAATGCTAATGCCTATGGGAAATGGTGGGATCTCTAATGATAGGAATAAGTGGAAGAGGGAAACCTATTTTCAAAGTGGTGGAATGAATTAGAATAATATGGATAGATTGGTGAATATTCATCCTAAGCCAAAGAGAAATCCTAGATGTTTTTAGTGTGGTTGATTTTATCACGTGAAACGAGATTGTACGGCACCACATAGAGCATGACACAATTGCAACCAGATGAGGCATCTTGAGCGTTATTGTCACAGTACTCCAAGGTCGAGTGTTCGGGACACATCTCATGTTTTGCAGACATCGTATGCTTCAATGGGATAATGGTAGTAAAATAATTCTCATCAATAGAACCGATTAAGCCATGGTGATTCTAAGAATATCATGACTCCTCAAACAACACAATCTCAACAAGGTAATAAAGAACAAAATGTAGTGAGTATCCAATTATATATAGCTAAGGATGTGATTTAGGATGACCAATCTAGACTATCGATGGTGTGAGTTATGATTCTTTTGATTTATACCCTTATGAAAGTTTTATTTACATGGTTGCATCCCATTCGTTTTTTTCTTCTTGTGTTGTTGATCTTATTAGTTTATATGTTGAGATGATGCATTTTGTTTTGAAACTTAAAATTCCTCTTCGTCAAATATAATGTAGAGAATTTATGTGAAAGGCATGTTCTATAACTATCTATAGGTCTGAATTGATATGGGATTTCTCTGTGCTTGAGATGGATGTCTGTGACATAATCTTGGGTATGTAACAGTTGATAAAGTTTAAATCTCACATCAACTATTATAACTGAAGGGTTACTTTTACAATTGATGATAAAATCAATAATCTCTTTAGAGGATATAGAAATAAAAAAAGAAAGTGGAGCAGGATTGTTGGCACCATCATTTGGAATGATCTCATACAAGTTGACAACTTTGACCTTAGTATCGGTGGATAAGATCAAGGATAGCAGTTTTCCAGCAATTTTTAATCAGTTTCTTGATGTTTTTTCAGAGAATTTCTTAGGGTTGTCACATACAAGAGAATTGGAGTTTAGGATTGATATCTTACTAGGGATTAGTCCTATATCACCTCCATCTTATCAGATGGAACCAAGAGAATTAATGGAATTGAAGGTATAGTTAGAATAGTTGGAAATCAAAGGGTACATTCAGTCTAGTACATCTCTCTGGGGAGTTCTAGTTTTGTTTATGAAAAAGGATTATAGAACTCTTTGGATTTGTGTAGATTATTATAATCTTAACCAAGTTATGATAAAGAATCATTATCCACTTCCATGCATTTATGATCTATTCAGTCAATTGAGGGGAGCCCAGTGGTTCTCTAAAATTGACTTGCATTTGGGATATCACTAATTATGTTTTTGGAAGGAGGATATTCCAAAGATAGATTTCATAAGTAGATATGTCCATTATGAGTATGTGGTAATTCTTTTTGGCATTACTAATGAATATCAGTATTTATGGAATTGATGAATTGTATATTTCAAAGGTATTTAGATTCATTTGTGGTGGTTTTTTTGATGAAATATTGGTATATTCTAAGAAAAAGGCCGAGCATGAGAAACTCTTTGTGATGGTGTTGGGAATGTTAAAAGATCATCATTTTTATTCCAAAATTTCAAAGTGTGATTTTTTTATACAATAGGTACGTTTTCTTGTCCATGTTATCTCTAAAAGAGGTGTTTATGTGGATCCAGAAAAGATATAGGATATGATATCTTGGAAACCTCCAAATAATTTCTTTGAGATATGTAGTTTCCTTGGCCTGGATAATTATTATCGATGATTTGTTCCTGACTTTCATAGATAGCCTCACTAATTATAACTTTGACAAGTAAAAGTGTTCCATTATAATGGAATAATTAATTCTATAAGTATTTTCAAGATCTAAAAGTTCACCTCACATCAGCACCAATCTTGATATTTTCAGAATTGGGACAAGGCTATGTGGTGTATTATGATGCTTCTAGATCTGGGTTGGGGTGTGATATCATGTAGGTAAATCATGTTGTTGCTTATGGATTGTGGAAATTGTGATTTCATGTTAATAACTACCCAACACACGATTTGGAGTTATCTATTGTAGTCCATGCTTTGAAAACTTGGTGTAATTAATTATTTGGTGAGAACTTTATGGTGTTTATGGATCATAAGAGTTTGAAACACATTTTCTCATAAAGATATTTGAATCTGAGAAAAACAATATGGATGGAGTATCTTTAAACATTTTACTTTGACTTGATTTATATACCGGGTAAAGGAAATTTGATGGTAGATGCATTAAAAAATAAGTTCTATATTCAATTGGTGAAAGAGGCTTCAGATTAGTGTAATTTGATGTTGGTGATAACCGACATGCACTTGGATTATGAAGGTTGGGGTATTGTTGTAGTTTTCTTTCTAGTTTCTTTTGTTACTGATCTGGTTGAGAAGGTTAAAATGGAATAAATATCTGATTTTTAATATGTTACGATGAGGTAAAAACTCAATAGTGTGGAGACCATTGAAGGAAGGAAACAGGATGGCAGTTTAGTTTTTTTGTTTCGAGATTGGATGGTCATACCTTTATCTTGTTAGGAATAACTTATTCATGCTTACCACCATTCTTAATGGGTTTTTCATCCTAAAATATAGAATATTTATAAGGTTCTTAAAGCCCAATTTTGGTGGGTTGGTATGAAAAGAAAATTGGATGAATTTTTTTATGAGATACCTCACCTATAAAGAGGTTAAGGAAAAGCACCAATGACTAGTGGGTATGCTATAGTCTTTACTGATTCCTATTTGGAAATGAGAGCAGATATCCATGGATTTTGTGAGAGGTCTCCTAAGGAAGGTTCGGAAAAATGATTTCATAAGGGTGATAGTGGATTGGTTCACAAATTTGGCCCATTTTATCCCTATTCATGAATCTCATATGATTGAGGACTTGTCTAAAATATATATCTTAAAAGTGGTAAAGAGGCATAACATACAGTTTTGATAGTATTAGACCAAGATCCAAGGTTTATGTCCCATTTTTGGAATTCCTTACAGCAAGCCCTTGGGACTCATTTGAATATGAGCATGGCATATCATCCTTAAACATAAGGAAAATATAAAAGGAAAATAAAAATGTTAGAAGACATGATTAGGGCTTGTGTAATGGATTTTGGTGGCTCATGGGAGGAGCACGTACCATTAGTGTAGTTCTCATATAATAATAGTTATCAGGACTCGATACATATGGATCATTTTGAATCATTGTAGGGGCATCATTTTTGTTCTCTGCTTTTTTTGGTGGAAATAGGTGAGACTTTACTTGTTGGACCAATCCTTGTGAAAGATACAACAAAGAAGATTTATTTGATGAGGAAGAGAATGGAGACAACTTAGATTTGTTATAAATTTTATGCGGATCATTTTAGAAAACTATTTTTGTTTGAGGTGAGTGATATGTGTTCTTTAGAATCTCTCCAAGGATTGGGTTTTTCATTTTGGGAAGTAGGGAATGTTATCTCCTTGACACATAGGCCCTTTTGAGATACTTGAATCGGTTGGTGAGGTGGCATATCAGATGGATTTTCCACCAAGGTTTAGTTTAGTCCATAATTCTTTTCTTGTATCTCAATTGAAGAAGTATCAACCTGATCCTAACCATGTGATTCGATGGGATCATGTTGACCTAGAGTCAGATACATCATTGGTTCATGTTCCAGTGTGGATTGTGGATAGGTAAGAGAAATTCATGTGTAGGAAAATCATTTATCTAGTGTGGGTTTTATGGAAACATGGTTGGATTCAAGAAGAAACGTGGGATCATGATAAAGAAATGGTTGAGCAATGGCATGAACTTTTTCAGTACAATGGTGGTTTTTAATTTTCTAGGGATGAAAAGAACAATGGTGGGGAGAATGTAACACCTTTGGTTTTAGTTAATTAACCATTTATTTATTTATTTTAAGTATATAAATTAATTGGGTTAAGTTTCGAGAGTTTTGGATGATTTTTGAAAAGTTCTAGGTTTTTTTGGAGTTTTATGGTTTGATCACGATTAGTAGAAACCATGAAATAACTCCTAGGAAACCGTGCAATTGAAACAGTGGGCACTAGGTAGGTGCATGGTTTGGACAAACCATGTGGCCACCTAGGAGAAACTGTGTGATTTTGGATAGAGGGGTTTAATATGTTAAGTGTATGGTTTTTCTAACTATGTAATCCAACTATTTATGTGTTTCTTTGAGGTAGTGGATAACACACGGTTTGTGCATGGTTTTCTTAGTTGTGCACCATTAAAAACAAGATCTAAAAATTATGGATCTCACTCATTTTACACCCTTAATGGCTCTTTTTTCCCTAATCCAACCCTAACACTATTTAAAATCATTCTAAAGGATGAAGAGACCCTTACTCTTGATCTTAGAGTGATCTGTTGGTGATTTAAAGTATGTTGGAGGCTCATATTCCTTGGTAAGTGATCGTTCTTGGTGTTTTCCCCTAGTTTTTTTCTTCTTCCCCATCTCGATTTCATGAATCTAGTTTTTTGGGGATATATTAATGTTGTGTGATGACAATCATGATTATATGTAGTTTTTTTTTAGGGGAACAAAATCTAAGGATGGTTTTTGGAGTTTCAGGCTTGTTTGTTAAATAATTTATGTCGTTATTCATTTTCACCTAAGTTTGTGAGGTAGGTGGATTTACTCTAGAATCCTCTTAGTTATAACTTGAAGGATTTATTTAAAATTGATTGAATTTATTTATTTGAATTGTAAAATTTATGTGTAGTTCTTGATGTAAAACCTCTTTAGTGATGGTTTTTTGAAATTGTGAAATTGGTTGGTTTTGTGGGAAGTGCTTTATTATCATGATTTTAGAATTGTGATTTTAAAATATGGTTTTGTATTCATTCATGTAAAAAAAATTTGGAAATGTTTTCAATGAAATAATTTTTTTATTTAAATATATTGGCATGGGTTTTGGCATATATGGTTGGTGTGTGTTCATGTGCATTTAGAACGGATAAGGGTTTAATATTTCCCTTATCAAAAGGATGGGACAGATAAGGGTGTGAAGTTTCCCCCATGAAAATGGTTCATCAAGTGAAGTCTTGGTGAAAGGATGACTAGCCAATCACAAGTATATGGAGGTACATGATTTCATGCATGTGTGGATGTGTGGATGTGTGGAAATGGAATGGGTATTCCATAATGAAATTTGAGAAATGGTTTTAAAGTCTTGTTTGGTTTGGAAATTTTTTAGTTGGGAAACTTTTTTGGAATTGATATAAACTACTTTAAATTGTTTTAAACTATTTTTTATAAATGTTCTAACATGTTCTATCCTAGTTGCATGAGTTGGGAATTTATTGGGTAAATCTTATCGAGTTTTATACTCACCCTCTGCATAGGAACCTTAGTGCGTTTACAAATATTGTATATTAGGACATAGGTAAATTAAAGTTATCTAATTTCTTTAGTGATTCATCATGATAAATTGAGATGGGAATGTGGTTTGGAGCTTGGAGTAGGTTAGGAGTTTTTGTCTTAGTGTATTTGGAGTTTTTTGAGTTTAGTTGTTTTAGTTTCCGCTTATACTCTGATATTGTTGTTAGTTTTGGTTTCCTCTTTGTACTATGTTTTAATTTGGTTTTTTTTTTGTCAGATGGTTATACTTTGAGCTGTATTACATTGTACTCCTGAATAATATAGTGGTTTTTTTATATTGGCTTGTTTTAGTTGATTTATTTTCAAAGGGAAAATCATCCCCCAAATTCTTATAACACCCTTGGCATTTATTTCCATCCTTTAGTGTCCTAGGGATGTCACCTAAGGCTATTATCTACCCCATTAATTCTCAATACAATGAGGAGATGTGTGATGTTGTAGTTTTGTTGAAACTTTGAACTATAATTTTTCTTTTTTATTTTATGTGCGACCTGCTTTCCCGATATTATATCAGGAGTAAAGAGTTTCTCTTAATATTTTACCTTTATTTATAGGACATCAACTTCCTCCTCAAGTTATTTAATACATTTTAGTCAATATTTTATTGTATTAGTCATACTATCAGTAACATTCATCTATTCTTCAACCTTGAGCTTGAATTAAATAAATTTATTTGAGTTTTCTAGATTTTCTAATCCAAGATTTTCAACTTCAACCTCCATCTCAGACTTCTCTTCTTCATTTTGTAGCATATATATTTTTTTATCATGAACCGCCCTATTGGATTTGTTTTTTTTTTGGATCTCCAAACATATATATCCTCAATGTCTTCTTCTAATTCAACTTGGAGATCAACTCTTCCTTAAAATTCTCCTTCATCATTGTCTCTTTCTTCCCTTATTTTGGAATTTCCTACAACTACCACCATAACATTTTCTCTATGATCCTTGCAGTCTTCCATATCTTATTTATCATATTATTATAAACTATAATTTTCTTATGAAATCATATTCTTATTTTTATATAATTTTCACTTAGTATTTGTCTTGACTTTCACACTAGATAAATATTTCTTCTTGGTAGTTTCATTATCATCCTCATCACCGTCTTGAAACTTCTTGGGACACTTTGTCGTAAGATGTATAAACTTTCCACAATGAAATAATGCAATAGGAAGTTTTCATTTAAACTTTCATTTTCCCCTTTGAATATTTGATGAACGTAATGAGATAACACCATCCAAAACATCTTCTTCTAGGCCATATTCTATAATTAGATTCTTTGTGGATTTTAAATCCACCTATTTAGACTTCCCTTTTTCCACAGACTCATTATCATCATTTCTTATCTTGTATATGAAAATATTATTATGTAAGTTATCCAATGTAATCTTCTTTATATATTTATCTTATATCATATAAACCTTTGTATTGAACTAAGGTGAAATTATTCTCAATATGCGCCTAATGATCTTTACATCTTCGAGAATCTCTTTGAGACCACACATGTCTTCCATAATAACATTCACCCGGTCAAAGAATGCATTGATAGACTCATTGGGGTGAATTCTCAGGTCCTCTTATTTGTTTCATAGAACCTGAAATTTAGTTTCTAATACTTTTTAATCACCTTAATATATATTTGGTAGCTTTTCCCACATAGCATGTAATGACTTACATGACATCACATTTGTGTAGATTGTGTTGGATAAAGCTCCTCCCAAGGCATTGATTCCTATGGAATCAACATCCAGTTCTCTTCAATATACTTCAAATAATTATCCACTATCCATTATATCTGAAATAACATGAATTTATACTATAAATACATTCATACCTAATGATAAAAAGTGTTGTTGCATCTGATTCTTCCACAGTTGAAAATTGTTTCCCTAAAAGATCGGAATCCCTTTGTGATTAACCACTTTCATTTCTTATACTGAGAGAGACACTCTGAATTTAACCATTTTCTCTAATACCAATTTTTATCCCAACTATATTAAATACCCTAAGAGGGTGGTGGGTCAGGGTATGAAATATTAAAACAATTGTCTCTTTGAATCTTGTTTCATCGTTAAACAAAACTCTCTTCTCTCTCTCTTTCCCATATCATAGAATAAATAGAAATTAAATCATAAATAGGAAACATTAATTTTACTTGATTCACCCTCACTAGGATATGAAAAAGGATAATACAAATTTAATGTGTTGATGCACTCAATCCATGAAATTTCACTCTTGTTATAAGGTTCGGACCGAACTCATTGTCCCTCTAAGTTTACAACCATTCACAATTTGAAAGATCACTTCTCTATATCTGCTAAATTAAAAGAACTTATTCTCTAGTAGAATATTCTAAAAATATTTTTTTTATTTGATTCAAACTTTTTTTTATTTATTATATTTTTTAATCAATGAGATAACAACCATTGCATGATACTTTTACTATCAGGGCGAGTGACCCCTATGAAAAACCACTTCACAAGACCCCTCTATGAGATCCCTCCACAAGACCTCTTCATGATACTCCACCATGAGATACCTACACAAAATACCTCTACAATAACTCTTTGTGAGACTCCTCTATGATATCCCTCCAAGATATCCCTCCACCAAACCTCTCTATGAGACTCCTCCACAAGACCTTCTTTTATTCACGCAAATCACATGACTATGGAATGATACCCTATTCAGGTTACATGAATCATGTGAAACCAATGTATTTTCTTATGATTAGTGAATAAATCCCTTCACAAGATAACTTTCAAGACTCCTTCACTAGATCCTTTCACAAGACCCCTTTAGGAGACCCATTCGCATGACTTTGTTCTGTTTACATGGATTGCATGATTCTAGCACAAGACTTTTTTTGCTCATGTGAAATAGTTTTCTTATGATCAAACTTGATAAAACTTATTTGATCTCTTAAGTAAAGGTTATAGGGTATTTATAGTAAAAAATACAATGCCTTAACTCTATAAATCAAGGTTATCCATCCATTCCATCCCATCAACAATCGATATTATGTGCTTCTCATTATCCCATCATGAGATCCAAAGATGATCACGTGGTGGTCAAATTCAATGTATTACATCACTTCATGTGATCCAATCATGATATCCAAATACAATCACGTGAAATTTGTGTGATCCCATCACAAGATCCAATGAAAATCATGTGGTCAATAACATTGTCTTCTAGTGCTTTATGTGACCTCATCATGTGATTAATTGACAATCATATGGTCATGTGATTTCAAGAATCTATAAGATATGTCAATCATTTTCAGCCTACTTGTCTTCATGCACTTTGTGTGATCTCTTCATGATATCCCTTTACAATAATTTGATTAATTTAATTCAAACTTTTTTAATAAACACAATCAACCCAAAATTACTATCAAGAGTGATTTTTTTTAACACCAATCCTCATCATGGGTCTCACTCCAACACTGAGTCAAGGAAAAACTGCTCTAATACCACTCTATCATGACCCAAACCACTATATACCACCTAATTGGTGAAAGGAAAAGTGTGAAAACCCCAAGACTACCTCTTATAGGCTATAGGGTGGCGATAAGCACTGAAAAGGCATAACTGAAATGGGAGGCCATTACCTAATGTACCTGTACCCACACACCCAATAATCTCCATGAAAAAGTGAAGAAGAATAATAAAATATTGAAATATCTATATTATAACAATGTATTCCAAAAACCTCTATAAAATACATTAGAGTAGAAAAATATAAATCCAAAGTGAAAAGGGGTAAAATACATGCCCATCCAGAAAAGATGTCCCAACCTAACAACAATTAGAAAAGAGAAAAACTGAGAGAGCTCAGCTTTTGATCTCCAAGTATAGCCAACTTATGTAGTCAATGCACCCAATTATCACTAATCTACACCGATGTATCTTCCAATCTATTTTTTGTCTTCATAAGACACAACACATGTGGGAAAATCCCATAAAGGGGTGAGTATATACATACCTAATATGACGCCTCGAAAATAAAAAAGTGAGTAATAGAGAGATATTATAGAAGTCATCTCAATACATAAAAAGATGGAAAACAAAACCCAAAATATAAATTCTTATAAGGAAACCCATAAAAGAGAGAAAGGGGATCACCATCTATATATCCCATCTCAGGACGATGAGTCTTCCTATAGCTCCAAAGTTCCATCTCTGATTCCCATCATCTCATGTGTTTATTTGATAAATCCATGTAGAGTACATGTACCTCTCCATTTCTCCATAGACTAAGGTGTCACAATCTCCAATAGAGGACACACTCCCTAGTATGATAGGGGATTTCAGTCGGTGAATAGAGGACCTTCACCCTAGAGTAATAGGGGGTTCCACTCAGTGAAGAGAGGACCTACACCCTAGTGCATCAGTGGGTTCTACTAAAAGGGTAGAGGACCTTCACCCTAGTGCATCAGGGGGGCATCACTCAGTAGGTAGAGGACCCATGCCCTAGTGTATCAGGGGGTCACTCTATAGATAGAGGACATGCACCCTAATGTGTCAGGGGGTGACACTCTGTAGGTAGAGGACTCACACCCTAGTGTGTTGGGAGGGTTCCACTCAGTCGATAAAGAAATGTGGGTGTCCCATTCCCTAGTGTGATAGGTGGGTTTCCAACCCCCAAAATATCTTTAATAATCTTGAATGATCATCGTTATCGGTCAAGCATCACCTAAAAATCATTATGCTCACAATACCTCATGCCATATCTCAAAATACACTATAAATGATACCATTTCATTCTATATAGAAAACTACTCAGAATAGGCTACTCACAGGCCAAAATATGATTCTATAAGAAGGTAATACACTAGGTGGAAGTCTTTGAGAAAAGTACACGGTGTGTACCTAGGGTCACACAACATGTACCTTTCCTGGACACTTGGTCGTGTCCTCGCCTACACACATCTTGGTTGGACTTATACTATAACACAATTTTTACGAGTACAACACGGTGTGTATCAACCACCAAAGGATTTCCCATGTGCTCCTGGTCATGCTTGTGTACATCATTTTGTGCCTGTGTACATCTATTCATGCCTGTGTACTTTGGTTTGTGCCCATGTACCTGGTCTTGTTTGTGTATCAAGTCATGCCCATGTACTCCTGGTCGTTCCCATGTTCCTAGTCATTCTCTTTCTCATGTACTTCTGGAGTACATATTGAGCCACCAGTACAAGATCACATGGTGTGTATGGGGTCATACATGGTATGTGATATTTATCTCTACTTGAAACCCTAGCTACCATAACCAGGGGACTATACGGCGTGTGTTCCTGGACTACACACCATGTAGTTGAGTTTTTTCATAGAAACCCAAGGAAGCTTCACACACCTCATCACACTGATTTTTCCACCAATTCCACATTGGATCACAATTGGGGTCTCGGATCTGGGTTCAATCGTACCTAATCTATCATTGATGGCTGAATTTTGGACACCCAAACCCCACATAGATCACTCATTTCACTACACTATTGTTTTTCCCACTCTAGATCCAAAATCCATGGATGCATCAACCACAACCCACAAAACATCCTAATCCATCTTCAAATCACCACCCTACTTGTCATTTATACAACCATTATGAATCTGAGGGTCCGGTCGTGCTCAAACCTTCCCCGGTAATGTCGAACCATGAATCTATGGGCAAATGGGGAAGAACATGAATACCAGTGGGGAGAAATCCACATAAAAAAAGTAATTCCATAATTTTCAAAGCGTTATCATCCAAATATCACATAAATTAGGGATCCAAGGGTGATAGAAAGGAATAAAAATATAAATTTATTAAAACAACTCAATTTATCCAGATGGGCTCATGTAAAGGGTGTGAAATCATGGATCAATAATAGCAGTTACAAAAATACATGCTCATTAATCAAAAGGGTGTAAATCCATAAATAATGCTTCCTAAATCGATTTAGGATTGATCATTTCTAAATAACGCATTCTCTAGTGATGAGGATCCACTGTGTTCACTGCCTACCTCTTGATCCACCTTGATCTGATCATCATTCGTTCTTCAATCCTGATCCTCCAACAAATAACAGTGCTCATCCTCTAAAATACTCTCAGGGTTAAGTAGATAAACATGATGATTTTATATAATATGGTATTTTAAGTGTGAATTAGGTTATAGGTATTTTTAATATCCTTGATTTTTTTGGATCGAGTCAAAAACCTCTCCCTTTTTGAATTTTTGGAATTTGTGGGTATTCTAATTTCTTTTTCAAGCATTAGAACTTAATTATGATTTTTCTGTCAACCCAATATCTTGTTTTTGGATGGGTTTATAGTTTTGGTATAACCCTTGGGTGTTCAAATGGTTTTTGGGTTCATCGGAGGCTTGAAGGCCCTATTTTAGGAGTTGTAGGCTGAGACACATAGTTTGGGGTAAATTGTGTGACCTCTCCATGCAAACTGTGTGGACCAATTTTGTACCGCTGCATGATTTGGAAAACCATACAGGTTGGGAAGAACGTTCGTGCATGGAATTCAACAGTTTTTGTATAGGTATTATACATGGTTTGCGCACATCTTGGAAAATCATGCACAAGCCACACAAGTAGTTCCATTTAGGCAGTACCTTCACACTATAGCATGCATAGTCTGTGCACGGCTTAGAAAACTGTGTGAGCTAACTGTGTGAGTTTTGGGTTTAAATCAAAAGGTTCCATGTGGTTTGGAAAACTGTGAAAGCTAATTGTGTGACTCATTAAAGAGGTTAATTTACTAAAATAACCCTCCTTCCTATTTCTTCTTTTCTTCCTCCTTTTCCCCTTCTTGGTCACGCGTACAGCAGTAGGGGGCACCTTCTTCTCCTCCAATAGGGATTGATCCCTATCCTTTGCTCGAAATCTATTTTTATGATCAATGGGTGCGTTGGATCTATATTTATAAGCCTCTCCTCACCTGTGTTTCCTTTCTTCATTGATCTCTCTTCATAAAGTGTTAAATATATTCAAGTCTTTTTTCCCTATTTTTAGGGCATTCAATGGAAATGCTAATTTCTTCTAAATCGATCGGAGTTAGAGGTTGATATTGGAATTTCATGCATCTACGAATACAAGGTATCTGGTGCATACTTTTATTTTAGATTTATCAAGTTTTGGGAGGGTTCTTTCCATATAAATCCATAGGTACGGTGAAGAGCCTTCAGATTTTAGCATTGAGGTTGTCGGTTGGGAGCTGAGGTCTCTCGTGCTTGAGGTCGTTGGTCCAGGATCATCTTAGAGGATGGAATCATCATTCCTAGGGATGTCATGATTTGAGACAATGGTTATTTTACATTGATTACAGACATCGTTTTGCCTCTAAATGTTAGGATTCGTGCCAATGGGGGATTTTGAGCAAGTGGTATGAGGGACCAGGTATGTATTGATTTGGGAATGCCTTTGAGATGTCAGTGACATATTTTGGCATGAGGTTCTGAGTGACATTGGAGGTGGAACCTAAGGGTTCAC
Organism: Viscum album; assembly: GCA_963277665.1. Taxonomy (NCBI): domain Eukaryota; kingdom Viridiplantae; phylum Streptophyta; class Magnoliopsida; order Santalales; family Viscaceae; genus Viscum; species Viscum album. Next base: position 1,817,778,038 of record OY728150.1, read on the forward strand.
CTGGTATTTTTTACATCAAGGGATGCCTTGTTTCATGAGAAGAGGATCCTCTCTGATATGACATTCCAACGATGACCGATGCAGGTGATAGCTACCTGGTGGATTTTGAGCACCAGTGAAGTGGATTTTTATTTATATGCATGTGCTGCTATTTTATTTATTTATATTTCACACCTAGTAAATCAAAAATATAGAGTATATACACATGGATGGTACCCTAATAGGAATCATTATCACACCCTACATGGGTCATTTGGGGCGCATGTAGACTTTATGATTTTACGTTTAGTTAAGGGTTTGAGCTCAAGAGATGGATCCTAGTTATCGAGTTAGCATGGATGGTAGTAAAGGGGCCTTGAGGTTCTTACCTTAGCTAGAGTTACCTTTTGAGTTTTTCTTTCTATTTCAACATTCTATGTATATGTATATATTGTGGTTAGACATGGGCGACCCCCTAAATAATTATTGTATTGTATGACCTATATTTGATGCATGATCTATTTTAGATTCTATAAATGGAATGCTGATGTGTTTATTCATTTCTGCTACTTTTGTTTATTACTTTTGATATTATATATTATTGATTGTGCTTCTGCCATTTACAGGTCTGGTTTGATCCTACTGAGTCTTTTCTTCCACTACTTGTTATTTATATATATATATATATATATATATATATATATATTCAAACTATTATTATATCATCACATGAGGGTATAGTATCCCAACTATTACTCTTTCACACTCTCACTTCTAGTCAGAAGCCTTTGGCATACGGGGAGGTGCACCTAAGTCCTAATAGAAATCTGGCTCATAGTACAGTTTAAAAGTGGCATTTGGGTCATGGATCTATAGTATTAAATGAATGAATTAATTAAATAAATAAATTAGTCCACTTAACAAACTCGCTAATGGTTGCCTCAACCAAATGTCTGATTTCAACAAAATTTAGGTCACACCTAGTGTAAACCGCACATTATAGATTCAACCATGGTCTTGGATTTCCCATCCAAGTTATCTATAAATGGGGAAACCATTTACACTTAAATTATGTGCGCACATACAATAAAATATATTAATATTTTTAATATATTAATTTCAGGTTCTTGAGACACCCAAACACTATGCTGACTCCAAAGATAAATCTAGATATATACATAGAAATATTCAAAGGGTTAATCTATAAAAACCTTATTTATTACAATATGATCTTAAAATTTGAAAATTATACCCAATAATTCATGGATCATAAACATGTATCATGGAATAAAGCTTTGGTATTTCATAACACATGAATCTAAGAGAATCAAATATCATAATCCACATGTATATAACTTTGGCATAAGAATATGTCATAAGATAGTGGCATGAATTTTAGTATAATCATAATCATAGAAATATTATTTCAAGGCTACCCACCAAGACATTCATCATCTATTAGGCTAGGGATAACCACTCATGTACCAACTTCTAGTTTGGGATAACCTCCCATGTACCCTATTTTGGTCTTGGGATAACCTTTTGGGATTTGGATAACCAATATTGTACCAATTGATCTCATAAAACATTAATATTTACCCAATGAATTGGAGGTATATAACATACCAACCCATAACATAATCAAAATCCATTCATATGTATGCCACAGGATCATAAAAACATTTATCATTACATAAAAGCTTAACCCATGGAAAAGAAAATGGGTTTCATCAATATTTCATAATCATAATCATAAAATATATAAATAAGTAATAAAGATTATAACATCTGATCATATATCTGTTAAATCATATGAAACGTCAAAGGATTTCTTTATAGATGAAAATACTTTTAAAAGATCACCGAAATGTTTCTTGAGGAAAAATACCCTTTTCATTTTGAAATAACTTATTTAAAATATAAAAATTTATGAAATATTAAGGAAAATATTTTATTTGAAAATAACCATGAAAAAATTTAAATTAATCTTTAAATCAATGATAAATCATGATGATGGGAAAATTGATTCATGCAGACTACATTAAAACAAAAATGTCTTTCACATTTTTAGTAAAAATTCAAAAGTAGATCATTTATAAAATGATAAGAAAATTTATTAAAAAAAATATTGAAATTAAAACAAGGGTAAAAATTAATTTACTAAATATTTTTATAATAATAATAACATTCTTGAAAACATTTTAAATAAAATATGGACATGGAAGAAAAATATACTCGGTCGAAGAGGGAAATAAATTCGGTTTTCTTAAAAAACATTATTTTGGTATATTGGGTACTTAGAGAGAGGAAAATGAAAGGAAAATATTTAATCTCAATAAATAACTAAAGTATAATAAAATAAATAATATTTAGTAGAGTATATCATATAATTTTATCATCATAAATTTATTCATAATGAATCCTGATAAAAATGAGATTGTAACATGAAACCCTAACTACTTTGATAACTTTTGAATCACAAATTCCAATTAAAGGAATAATATCAAATAAAACATTAAATACCATTTAAATAAGGATATTAATGATACAAAATATCTAAGGTTTTGTAGATTCACCTCATAAAATAAGATATGTGTATAACATAATGTATATCCCAAAGAAGATAATTTGAGATGGTAAACCCTTATCACTTTGGTAAATTTAAAATAAAATTCCCTTGGATGAAATAATTTGAAGTGTAACTTTAAATACTATGAATTAATAAGGATACATTAAATAAGATTTAAAATGATCAGTATATACACTTCATAAACATAAATAGGTGCATAACATCAAACATGTCTCAATGAAACAAAATTGAGATGAAGAACCCTTACCTTATGTACAACTTGATTCATAAGTGCTATAAAATCTTGTATAATAAATTTATATGTATTATAATTATATAAAAGAACCATATAAATACTTATAATATCATATATGATCCACTTATAACATTTCAGCACTGTTTTATTAATAATTTTTTATTAAAATCATCATTTCTATGTGTTAACTATTTTGTTTTTCATATATGTTTCGATTCGATGGTTATTGTCCTTGAACTTTGATCATGGTTTAATCATATAAAGAATATTAATAATATCATAATTATCATATTTAATTATTTTATACACTTTAATATTCATTCATGTAAAATGATGATGATAAATTAAGTACATCACTTCATGGAGATAATAATCTATACATACACACAAGTGATGTTTCCACTTTTCAATGGATAAAAATAATGAAATGTAAATGATAATTAATATTTATAGAATAGTTATTTTATAATAAATATCATATATATTCATTAAATATATCCTTATTACTATCCAAGTAGATCATAAATAAAAAAATCGCATCTTTTCAAGGTGGTGGTAGTCTACATGTGTGCATGAGCGACGTTATCATTTTCCATGGATGATACAGTAAGAAGGTATATGAGATATTATAATCCCAGAAGTATAATTATTCCATAAATATAATATATAAACATTAAATCCATCATAATAACTAACCATTAATGATGGTGGTGAAAAATGAAACATATCGCTACGTGGAGGCAGTAGTCCATAAGTACACACGAGCGATACTTTTATTTCCCATTTGTTCGAGAAGGGGTAGAAAAAGGTTTTAAAATAATCATAATGAAATATCAGTATATTTATGATAATATATTAACCATGTTATGATGGATAAAATATTTTTATAGTAATTATAATAAGAAATAAAATTGATAGAGCTCGGTTAATATTTATACCTCTTCTTTGTGAGACCTCCTTTGACTTACACCTTAATCCTTGAAATATTAGTCTTAAGAGAATAAAAAAATCTCTAGTATGAAGGGGAGGAATCTAGTAAGGTTTTGGATTAGTTATTTTATAATATATAAGGCTCAAACTATGTGAATATAGAGGATAATAGATTCCATTTTATAAGTGAGGGGAGGGACACACATGGAATTTCTTAAAATATTTCAATAACACAAGGTCACTTTCATGTGAAAGTGGCTAAAAATGACCATGAATTTGAATGTAGGATAATAAAAGGTTGAGATATATTTAACCAATAATAATTATATGGGTTTAGGTGGCATTAATTCCTTTATAACTTTATTTAACCTCTCAGTAAACCCGTTTTAACCATAATAGTGGTAACAAAATTTTACTATTTTTACTATTCATTATAACTAAAAATTAAGTTTATTATATTAAATTATATTAATTATGATTATTAAAAATATTAAATTCATTTTATCATATTCAATTTCTATAAGATATGGAACTTAATTTTAAATAAGCGTGCAAAGAACAACGAAAAACCTTTTTAGAATAATGCATTTTTAATTATAAATATGAATTTACTTCCTTTCCATGCCTTGAAAAAATAATAAAATGGATTATAAAATATTTTATTGCATATATAATCCATAAATTTCATTAAAACCATTAATAAATAGTGATTATTTTAATTCACTAATATAAAAACACATTTCTCACATGAAAACAGCTTTTAGAAAAATGTGTTTTTAAGCACAAAAATGAACTTATAACAAATTCAAGTATAATTTTGATTCAAAATTAATTAATTATATTATTTGTAATTAAATGATACTTATTTTACTTTAATATAAAATTAAAAATATAAGGATACTATTTAGATGAAAATAAATGACAATTTTACAAAAATTGGTATTTTCACTATTCACTTAAAAATAAATATTTTCAAAAAAAAATCTAGAAATTCACTATAAGATAATATTGGAATAATTATTTTAAAAAATATATTAATTACCTTGAATAAAATTTCTAAATTTGGTGGAAATTAATTATAATTATCATGCACAAAATGCAATAAAAACTATTTTTAGCGAAAACATATTTTTAAATCATAAAATGACTTTTTTTGAAAATTGAGTATTTATTTATTATGAATTAATCAATAAATTTTTATTATGTTAATAATTTATAAATATTTTTTATAATGTGTTTATTCCTATTCATACCACCTGTATCGTCCCGGATATGGTGTACTCATAAGTAATTGAACCTGGTTGGCCACATAGCCTCAAGCGTGCATCCATGTATGCTAGAGGCTGTCACCTAGCAGCAAGGGTCCATGATGGTATGATTAGGAGATTATACCCTCATTATAAGAGTTTATATTAATAGTAAATAATAATAAGAAACAATAAAAATAATATAATAAATGAATTGTAGAAGCATAAATCATCTAGATATAATAAATAGGAAGAATTAAAATCAATAACATTTACAAAATTATGTCATGTTTTTATGATATAAAAAATGGGAATAAATGGAATCAAAGTATTATACATATACCACATGATATACAAAATAACAAAAAGACCAAAATATATATCCCATAGCATTACAAGAAAAATCTCGGTCCTCAACTCTCGTACTCCATCCTAGGCATGTTGGTATTGGGGTGCACAACAAAAGTTAGTGGGAAAGGGATTTAAAATTTTCATCATTGGAGGGAAGATACTGCATCATCTCTAATTATATGAGCCCCAATAGAGGTCTAAAGATCTCATGTGAATTATCAAAGCACAAAAATTAAACTGAACAGTTACCTCATTTGAATCAAATCAAACTCAATGGAAGCTCATCATCAGTGGCCATTGCTCAAAGGATCTGAGTTCAAACCCCTCTATATCATCCACATGTTCCTTAAGAATATTTTCATATACCATTTTTCAAATTATGAATGTGAATGTGAAGCTCTAATGATTCCTTCAACATCACAACGATCACCTCAATCTCACCCCTTTGATCTATTAAAGGTGTTCTTGGATCAATCGCTCAAAGAGATCCTTTCTCTCTCTAGGATGTGAGAGGAGAAATAAGCTCTCAATTATGAATGATTTAATAGTCTACAGAATAGATATCCTCCTCTATTTATATAGTGGGTGTCCAAAATACCCAGTTAGGGTTCCCGGCCCCCATATATTCAACACCCACTAAATAAGAAATAAATGACACATTAAGAAGATATAACTAAATCATAAATATCATTTATATTTAATCACATACTTGTAATATATAATAAATATATTACATTATAAACCTCAATCATTAACTTGACTCATAATTCCTACAAATATTAAATGATCCTTGAATATTAAAATAATATTCGTTCTTATAATATTTTTCTTGTATTCACTTAATACCTTGTGAATAACTTTAATAAATAAATTCAAACTAATTATTATATACTTTAATAATAATTAATTAATTTATTCTTTGGTGATTGTTAAAACTTGGAAAAATCTCAAAGCTTATGGTAGCCTATACACTTATTCTCCAAAATAAGGCAGGCTCTTGAATACGCTATTATTTGTGACCCTCTAGGACCTTATCTCAATTTTAGTGAATATTATTCACTAACCAAGAGTAGATTCTAGAAACCCATCAATGCCCCTAAAGAGATATAGAAAATTTATAACAATTAAAAACTTTCCTATGAACACACATTGTGTAATATAATCTCTTTGTCTTGTGATATATCATAAAGAAGGATGCACATCTTGTGTCATCATCCATTCTTGCTTTATTATTTGTTGATCTAACTGGATAGACTAACCTTAAACTACCTTGGATAAGGATTTATAAAGGTGCTTCCATTCTGATCAACTTGGATCGAGATATTACTTCCTTTACTCTGAAGCGACAAATACTATCTTGACCATTCAACCAATGCCATACTACCAATGACACACCCAACACAAGCTACCTCACCATGACTTCAATGTCATGGTTTTTTTCCTTGAATCTAAGTACATGGTTAATGGTACACATTGATAATGATATCAAGTCAGGATACCAATACACATGTTCATGGATAGGAATATCCAATGACACCCAAAACATATGGTGTTCCTATTAGTGGGTATGTCATCAGGATCTAACCTACTAGAGATCACCAAGTGATAACTTCATGAGAATAAGTCTAAATTCTTATGATCCCCTAGTACCTTATATTCAGACATCAAATGTGTCTAGTTAGTATGATGTATCTAGACCATAGGATATATGTTTAATATTAATGTCATAGTATCTCCAGGTTCTCATTATAACTTGGGAACTACTATAATCTTTTAATATGACAAATAATATATGGAAATTACCATGTAAATGGTGTACATATAAATATCAACACTATAATGGTAAGTATACATCATGCATATATCACTATATACATTAAATGGTAATTGAAAAGTAATGTTTAGTTGGGTCTAGGGATCCCATTATTAAAACACTCCCACTTGCACTAGAACTAACTTTATAACTATACTTGTTAGATTTCACATGAAAATATCATGTTTTTGCTGAGTTATGGCTTTAGTCATGGGCCTTCCACATTTCAACTACATGGATATTCTATTATCTGTGACCTTACCACCTTGATTAAGACTTCTCAAGAGATGATATCCCTAAGTACATCCCTTCTTCCACTATCTAAACTTAACATCTTGCCTAGTGGTAGTAAAAGAATTATCATCCTGATAAAACTTTAATTACTATGTGTGATTCCAAGAACTGGAATAAAAATGTTGTGTATTTTATACGCTAATTATTTAGCTTCCCCAAAAGCTATAATGTACTCAATATTTTTAGATTTGTCTGTTAGGTTAGAATGGTTATGACGAAGACAGGGTAGGGGTGAATTGTGATCCTTGAAAAAATTCAATGGATTTGAAATGTCCTTGATATGAAATTATTCCTTCTTTCTTTCTTCAAATCCAAGTAAAGAAGAGAAAATAAATAAGTAAAAGAACATAGTGATGTATAGTGGTTCAGGGTACAAATATTCCCTAGTCCACTCCACCAATGCTCTCTCCATGAGCTTGATAATTTTCACTAGTAAGTCCTTTTATTGATGATTTATACAATTTAGTATAGGTAGTTTATGCCTTTACAATAAGGATTTTACAAGGTCTTCTATCTATTTTACAAGGAACTGCAAATCTACAGCTTAGTGTATGAAGTTTATACTCCTTCACCACCATGATTGAGTTCAATAATTTGATACCCAAATAAATCAATAGAGATAGATTTTATTGAGAAAATAGATTTCTCTCATAGTTGTAGTAGTAAATAATAGATGTGTTGATCTTCAATAAAGCACAAAAACAATAAACAAATATTCAATTTCATATAGTCTTCCTTTAAACAGCAATATAGAAAACACCAGACAGATGAATAAACATGTATGTCTCCAAATTGTGACTTAGAAAAATGCTTCTTAGAACTTGCAGAAGAAGATTTAACAATAATATATGGAATCAGTGATAGTAACAGTGGTGAATCGATCAACTAGATCAAAACATGTATATCTACAAAGTGTAGCTCTGAAGTAAATGACATGATTTTATTTACAAGCATGTATATATTTCTTTTTTATGTATATATGTATATTCGGAAGATGAATATCTTAGTATTTATCCTGAAAATCAAAAATCATTAGGTCAAAACAGCTCTGGAAATAGTGCATACTAAATCATGAATATTTGAATTCAAGTCATTCAAATAGAATCGTAAATTAACTTAAAAATAGGAATGATTTAATTCATTCAGTGTGATCCTTTGAATCATCCATAAAAACATTAAAGAGGTATTTAATTCTGGTGAGACCATTGCAAAAAATGATGAAAATATCTAAAATTTAAAACTCCATCATTGAACAAGTCAAATATAGGATTCCATCACATAGCGAAAAACTTCAAAAGTATGGTTGATAATGTATGGTTGTTTACAAGATTAGGGTTGATGAACCATGTGTTTGTTTCTCAGATGTAAGGTTTCTTCCAAATGTAGGGTTGTTGATACATACTTTTCCAATACCATAGGGTTCATGATCCATACATTTTATTTCAAACATAGGGTTCCCAAACCATACATTACACTTATAAACATAGGGTATAAATAGTGTTTCTAGAATACTTTCAAAACAAATCCCAAATACTTAATAAAATATCTTCCCACATATTAATGACTTGTGTACACTTTTAGAATAAAAATAAATATTTTAATGAATATCATATTCCTAAAAATCACTAAAAAGAAACTTTATTAGTAACATAAATGTGGGTTTTTGTGAACATAAAAATAAAAAATAAATTAATGAAATTGTTGAATCAACACATGATCAAAAATAACCTTCTTTTTGAAGATCACAAAACCCATAAAATAAATATTAAAATTAAAACAATTTTAAAAGATAAATTTTTTAATAATATAAATATAAATAAATTATAATAAAATTTATCCACTTTATCAAATATAATTTTCATACCCCTTTTAAAAATATCTCTCCTAAAAAATATATAAATTTATCAAGAATTTCTCGTAAATTTCTCGTAAATTTCTCATAAATTTCTCCCCTTTTTGTGACGTCAAAAAGAAATTATGAAACAATTTAAAATAATTTTTTTTACTAATAATAGAAAAATAAAAATAAAAACAATATTTAAACAGAAATATATACTATGATATTAACTTTTAAGTAAACTATAGAGATGAATAAAAGTCAGGGTGTTGGTAAGGGTTAGATAGATCATCTAAAATTTACAAACTTTGAACTTTTTCACTTATATCAGCTAAAACTCTTGAAAATTTTTATATTCTATTTTGAATATTTGTAGAGCATTGATATAGTAAATAAGATGAAAACTATTTGACCAAAAACTCTTTTAGCTCATTAAGATCCAACTTTCTCTTCTGAGTGACTCCATATGAATTATCATTTCCATTTTAAACACTTCAAATTATTGTTTTGAAATCAAACTTTATTTCACATTATAATAATCCCTTTGAAGTTTATCAAAAACTATTTTTGAAATAGATTTTTTTTGCAATGCTTCATATGACTTCTTAGATGCATTCAGATCAACATAAATATTTATTATTTATTCATTTAAATTATTAAACTTAAACAGAACCTCTTCAAAAGACATTCCATCTTTAATCATTTGAGATGATGGAACTTATAGTCATTCAAAACCACAAACTTACTTATAATTTTCAGAAGATTTTTTAAACGAATCATTAATATAGGAAACTGGTTGTTCTCTTAATAGATCATAAGAAGGATTACCTCAAGATTTTTTTCAGAAAAACTTTTCTATAAACTAGAAGTTCTTGAATGCTTTATTTCTCTCATACTGGTTTCTTCATAAGTGATTAAAATTTATATTTCAAATAAAAAGGATAAACAAATTATGAGGTTTTGAGAAAAAGGTTATAGTATTCTAAAGAGTAAGATGATACATTTTTTTCTGGAAATTTTCAAACGATGATTCATATTTTTTATCCAAAAAATAAAGATTAATCATTTCAGATTTTAAATTTAAAAAAACATTTTTCATAAGAAAACTATTATAAAAGAAGATGTTATGTAAAATGAATAAAATTTTCTAAGAACATGAAATTTAAAAACATTGATAGGTTATAATATTAAATTAAGAAAATAATTTTTCATAAACCTGTTTTTATAATTAAATAATTAATATAGTTTATAAATATATATTTAAATTTTTTAAGAAAAACATATATAAAATAATGTTTATAAAAAACTGAATATTTTAGAAATTTAGTTATATTCATTAATACTCAATTATAAACTAAGTTTTAATAGATTGATTCAAAGAGTGAGGATGGAATTAACAATTAATCGTAAAATATTTCTCTCCCCTTATATAAAATAGTTAATGTAATAAAAACAAATAAATGAAGATAGTAATGAAATACTTCCTGGATTATTAATTCCAGTTCCAAGGATTATTTATAACGAACTACTTTAGAGTTGATCACTCCTTTGTTAAAATATAAATTTCCATATACCTTTTAGATGAACACTTAATGATTTAAAGATTTAGTTCAGTGGTGTATTCCTATAAAACATCAAACACAAGTGCCTTTAGGTACTCATATTCTTTTGGGTTTATAAGTCATAGAAATTAAAGTTTTGGATAAACAAATTTTTTTTATTTTGAGTATAGATTATACTATTTAAGTTAGATAATTATTTTTAACAATAAACATTTTTAATACCAAAAAAATGATTTTTTTCTAACATAATAGTCATTTGAAAAATGTCCATTAATACCACAATAAAAACATTTAACAATGAAAATTAATTTACTATTTGAACTAGGAATAAAATAATTCCTATATAATTTTGGTCTTTCACCATTACTACCTATTCCAAGTTTTCCTTTGTGAATTTTATTTTTACCAAGAATTTGATTTAAATAATTTTATTATTTAATATTAATATTAAAGGATTGTTTTAAAGTATAAAATTCATATAATGATTTTTTAATTTTAGTTTCATGCAGATCATTATAAATTTTAGAAGAATTGTATTTTAAATATGTAATTTGTTTTGAAAAACTTTATTTATCTAGTAAAATATAATTAAAAGATTTATAAGTTTTTTTATGATCTTTATTTAAGGATTAAAATTTATCTTAAAGCATAAAAAAATACTTTTTTAGTTCATCATAATAAATTTTTTCAGAATTATATTTTTGAGATTAAGAAGATTATACCTTATCAGTATAAGCATAATAAATACCAATTGATTTTTATACTCGGCATTAGAGTTCATAGAAGATTCATCATTTGAACTATAATAATCACTCCAAGTATCCTTCATATTTTTCTTCCCTTTTCTTTTATAATAATTTTTCCTTTGAGCTTTAAGAAAAAGATAATTAGACTTTGTGTGAAGTTTTTCTTTTCATTCACAACATATATCTTCTTTAATACCTTTATTTCTTTATTTGTGTAGTTTTTCAAACCTTTTAGAAAGATCTAATAAATATTTATTTGAATCTAGATAACTTGAATCAGATTATTCATCTATAGTAGTTTTGATAGGATCTTATTCATATTTGATATGATTTTCAGCTTCGGTCTACATCTCAACTTCATACACCATCAAAGTTCCAATCAGTTCTTCTATTTCTAATTATTTAACTGGTGTGTAATATTGTATAGAAGTGGATATTCCACTCCACTTAAAAGGTAATACTCTAAGTACTTTTAATACTTGATCTAATTGCTTAATTGGATCTCTCAAAGTAACAACATTATTGAAAACTTTTTTCAATCTTCCATTCATTTGAGTGATATTTTTATCTTTATGTATTCTTAAAGTGTCAAAATTTAATTTTTCAGTATTAAACCTCAGTTTTTCAATATTATCAGTTCCTTTATAGAAAAAAAAATATTCTACCACATATCATATGCATTAGCACATTTAGAAACTCGATTAAACTCATCAATCCCTAAACCACATACAATAGCATTCATTTTTCTTTAATTAAGATCATATTATTTTTATTTATCATCATTACATTTTTCTAGATATTTATTAAGAATTTCATAGTGCTTGAAAACCTTTAAATAAACCTGTATTCCAAGATTTTTTAAATAAATAATCATGAAAGATTTCCAGTATCTATATTTATCACCATTAAAATAAGGATCATGAATCATAGGCATGCCTTATCTAATATCATCCATTTTGAGATTTTTCTTCATCTGAATATTTAACTCAGGCTTGTGAGATCCAAAAGATACCTTCGAAATTTCATAAGAGACCAAAATTTTTATGAACTTTATAGTATCTAACAGAATAATCAAGTATTTTCAAAAAGTAATTTGGAAATAAAGTACAACCTTTGATATTACTTGATGGTATAGGATAGTAAAAAAATAATTTTCAAGGATTTCCAAAAGGAGAAATATATCAATATATCCCTTCCTTTGATACCAATTTTTAGGTCGAAATGGATATGATGAAGGCATAAGAGGGGGTAAATTATTATCCTTCAAAAACTCCAACATATTTGAAATTTCCTTCTTGATATAAAATTATTCTTTCATTCTCTATTTAAAGATGAGTAAGAAGTGAAAATAAATAAAGAAAAGAACACAATGATATATAGTGTTTTAGGGCATAAAGATACCCTAGTCCACTCTACCAATGCTCTCTCCATGATCTTGATGATTTTCACTAGTAAGTCCATTTATCGAGGACTTCTAAAACTGAGTACAAGCAGTTGATATATTTACGATAAGGATTTTATAAGGCCTTATAGTTATTTTACAAGGCACCAAAAATAGAAAAATTAGTCTGAGAAGCTAATAATCCTTCACCACCATGATTGAGTCCAAGTAGTCAATAATCTAATAAATATATAGATATTTATTTGATTGAGAAAATATATTACACTCATACTTACAGTAGAAACTGAAAAATTTATTGATCTTCAATACAGAACAATAACAACAACAAATATTTAATTTCATATAGTATTCTTATAAAAATGATAGATAAAACACCATAAAAATAAATAAACATGTATCTACAAATTACAACTCTGAAAAATGATTCTTCGAACTTGTAGAAGAAGATTTAACAATAAGATATAGCAATAGTGACAGCAATAGAAACAAGTTGATCAAATAGATCAAAACATGTATGTCTCAAAAATATAGCTTTGAATTCAACGACACACTGTTATTTATAATCACACAACTTGTTGGAAAAATATCCCTCAAGGTAACATTGCATCATTTTTTGGTTGGTTGTGTTTGTTAACAATGCAGGTTTCCATGGTAAATTGTCAAGTTCCAGAGATTTTTTTGATAATCCATGTTGAAAAAGAACCATGACAGAGGAACGGACGATCTGGAGGTGGTACAAAAGAAAAAATATAAGGTGGAACCATTTTCTAGTGTTTGCCAAATTTTTTAGGTCCAAAATTTGGAGTTTGGTGAGCATCGTGAAAAGATGATATCCTTGAATATATCATCAAAATATGGAAAAGGCCTGAATTTCTCAAAGATAGGCTTCATGTATTTGATTTCTTGAAGACATGAAAAATGTTGACGGTGATTCTTCGCGATTACGACAAGCTTCGCGAACGGAAGTATTAAAGAGAATTACGGTGGCGAAGGGCATTGCGAGTGGAGCTTCGTGGTGAAGGCGCAAAGTAATTGATGTAATGCTCTTCAATTGCGACGAGCTCCACGATCGGAAAATTTCTATGGTGCTTCGCGATATTGATAGAATTTCTGTGGGAATTTTGGAGCTTCACGATTTGTGATGACGTGGTGCTGACTTCGCGTGGAAGGTTATAGGTTTGGTGGAATCACTTATAAATAGGCCTCAACCCCCTCGATATAAGTAGAGATTTTTCAAAGAAAATATTTTTTCTCTTGGATCGTGATGGTGGTTCGTGAAGGCAGTGTGTTTCGCGAAAGGAAGGAGCTTCGTGGCGGCTAATCTAGCTCCGTGAAAGTTGTGTGCTCTACGTTGGCTTAGTGATCTTTGTGAGGTAAGTCACTCTACGATGACTTGAGCTCCGTGATGGCCTAAGCTCTGAAAAATTGTGAGCTTCATGAAAAGGTAGGGACTTCGCAAAGGCTTGTTTGAGCTTCGCAAAATTGGGATCCTCATGAAGTAGGGTGCTTTGTGAAGGTATTTCCAAAGGAATTTACCAGTGTTCAGGGGCAAAGTGGTATTCATCAATGGATGAAATTCAGACTTCAATAGATCATCCACATACAGTGGAGGATGCATTCATTAGTGGTAATGAAGAGACCTACAGTTCTATAAAATGTGAGTGGATCTTCTGAAGAAGCAGTGAGCTCACTTCAGTTGAGATAGCAGTGAGTTCTCAAATTGTGAGTGGTTGTAAACCAGGAGAGATAGTGAGTCTGCTTCGAACTTGTAGACAGCAATTTTCTTATAGTGGAATTAGTAAATCAGCACACTACCGGTGTATGCTCCTTGGATGTAGCCCAGTGAGGGTGAACCAAGTAAAAAAATTTATGTCTTGTGCATGCTTTAAAGTTTATTTATACTCTGCAACGGGAAGGAGAGAGAAGAGGGTTTTTTCTAACAATAAAACAAGATCAAAAGGGGAAGTTGTTTTAATCTGTCATACCCTGATTCACCCCCTCCCATCAGGGTATCTATCCTAGTGAACCTAACATAACTCTTTATTTTCTATGAAAATATATATATTCAGAAGATGAATATCTTAGTATTTATCCTGATGTTCGAACAGATTTATCAAAAAATCTCTAGAAATACTGCATAATAAATCATGAATATTTAAATTCAAATCATTCGAAAAGAGTAGTGAATTCCCTTAGAAATAGTAATAATTTAATCCATTGATTACAAGCCTTTGAATTTGTCAAAAATAGATTTAAATGGATACTTACTTCTGACAAGACCATTACAAAAAACATGGAAAATATCTTAAATTTAAAACTCTATCATTGACCAAGTCAAACATAGGGTTCCTTCATGTAGTGAAAAACTCCAAAAGTATGTTTGACAACATATGGTTTTTTACAAAATTATGTTTGATGAACCATACATTTGTTTCTCAAACATAGGGTTTCTTCCAAACATAAAGTTGTTAATCTATACTTTTCCAACAGTTCAAGGTACATTATCCATGCATTTTATTCCAAAAATAGGGTTCCCAAACTATACATTATGCTTAAAAATGTAGGGTATAGATAGTGTTTCCAGAATACTTTCAAAACACATCCAAAATACTTAATCAAATATCTTCCCATTGATTAAAAACTTGTGTACGCTTCTAGAATAAAAAAATATTCTAATGAATATCATCTTCCTGAAATTCACTAAAAAGAAACTTTATTAGTAACATAAATTTAGGTGTTTGTGAGCATCAAAATAAAAAATAAATTAACAAAATTAATGAATCAATGCATACTTAACAATGGATAACACTAGCTTAAATGAGTTTCTCCTACTCATTACCTTAGCCTAACTATGATATTAGATCATATCGATCTAAAGTAAGACTAGTTCATGACCCCTATTAACTAGTATCCCCTCCTATCCAAGTACTATGTATTTATCTCTTGTACTCTTTTAAGTGAACTTGGATTGTGCTGACTGATTCTCTTGTAGTTCTCCTAGATAAAACTGATATTTTCCTACCATAGAATATATGTTAGCAATATAATTTCTTATACATATCATTAAATATGTGATTGATCCATCACATAAGTATATATAATTCAACTCACTACATTAAAATCCTCCAGTGTATTGTATATATCTTCTAAGAGAGATTTATTCCATGTGACATTGGTAACAATTCTCTCTAAAATTATTCCAACTTGTATTTTTCAATACCTTGTCAGTATATGTATTATTGACTAGGTCTAAGAAATTGTTAGATCTACCATGGTATATCATGTTCCCTAGAACTTAGGTTTCTACTTTAAATCAATCTCTCAAGAGTTACTTTTATCATAGTCTTAACTAACTATTAGAACAATATCTATTTTTCATATGTTACCAACATATTTTACTTATAAAACCATGATTATCCCATTAATATCTAGTAGAAACATTGAAAAAACTCATTCAAAGTGAATATTTTATGATATTTTCACTTACTTAAATCAAAAACTATGTTTTAGTAACTTATACACCTTATTGTAGTTATATAGTGTCACCAACCCTTTCTAGTTGCATCTTATAGACGCCTAACAATATTGGTGGTCTTGGAATCCAATGCACAATTTTAATGATCATAGAATGTAGCTACGCTAAGTAAAATTCTAATGGACTTAGGCATAATGATTTGGTGTGACCAATTGATCCTTATTAGTACCATGATTATACCATCCATGTATAGTTTCAATTGAATACCCACCACAGTATTCAAAATGATAATCCCCCTATACTTTGATACATAAGAATCCATTATTGAATTTTAATTGATCTTTTCAATCTTAGAATAATGACATATACTACTTACTTGTAGGATTTATTATTCTCAATGAATAATGTATCATCAGACTTGGTGAATATAAAACCATTATCATGGTTTTATCTTTCCTATGAAGTATTTGTCTCTAGAACAATCCTTTTCCATAGGATCTTGTGGAAATTGTTACCATGTAAACTATTTATGCATCTTAAGAATTAACTAAATCCAATTCAATATTTCTCACACTATCTCAAATATATATATACACCATTTTATAGAAATACAGTCTATAACTTAAATATATCTTTTCTATCTTAGGGTTTTCTGTAATATCCTTAGAAACCTTAGGATAGATTCACTTTGTGTTTTTCTTGATGCAAGTTTTTTTATATCCCAACAAAATATTTTCATCTAAACACATGCTATTATAACATGATGGATTTCCATCATACTATAACTCATATGATATACATTTTTCATGATAGTTGGAATTTTTTTATGGGATAACGTCATTATTTTCAATGCATGTCTTGAAACATAATGTAAGTATCTTCAATGGATATAAGTTTCAACATTGATACTCCTTTTACTTACATCACAACTCTGATGCTTATAAGGAAATATGTGTTTAGTAATTACTCCATGCTATATTTTATTAACCAATATTAACATCTAAGACTCATCATTTATCCTCCTTATTATCATAATTTCTTTGATGTGTATAAGGTAATGTGTGTTGAGGAATTACTCCACACTACATTATGTTAATCAATGAATGATTGTTCAAGCTACTCTTTGAAGCACCAACCCAAAGGAACTCATATTTTCTGACTATTCATATACCATACTTCACTTTCACATTCCTTAAAACACTTAAAAGAGTCATAAGAAGTATATTTACCACTAGTTTTACCTTGGAATAGTTCACTCTCTCTAGATGAACTAATTTTGAAATCCTTGTGACTTACCTCTATTTCAAAAGCATTATTTTTCCAAAACTAAGTACTTAAGTATGTCAATAATACCTAAGGTCTTTAACACTAAATAATCTAAAAAACATACTGGGTATATCCTTGATAAATACTTGGTTTTTATAGAAAAAAGTATTTTCTTGTCACTGTTCTTACATTTTTTATATTCATCATGTATTATCAATGATTCATGTAATACTGAACTCTTATTTGAGTATTAGACACCACAAACAACATTCATTGCAAAAATGGAATAATGTCTCCTTGTGTCTAATGGAAATGTGAGATAAATATTTTGAGGATATTAAAAATATTCAACTAGAATCAATAAACTTGGAAATATATAAGTTTTGTACTTATCACCATTTAATTAGGAACCACCCTTTCTCTACCTCTTGGAGAACACACAATACTTCTTGTAATGTTTTTATACATAATTGGTTATTATATTCAAATAGTAAGATCCTGGATTTTCTATGAGATATGTAACCTTTTAATTTCAATTTAATTCTTTAGTTTTGTCCTTCTGGTAATTCCTAATGATTTTATGAAGGTTACTAGGGTGTTCGAGGCTTGTTCAATTCCCGAATCCCCGAGTTTTAGAGGAAATAGGTGGGCCTCATGGTTAAAATAAACTATACAGCCCAGTCTATATAGCTTTTTTAAAATGTGTAGGGTACTCTAGTGCATAGTAGGGGGCCTCACAATTTTTCTTAACCATGAATCCTAGGCTGCACAGCCATGCGAATGCTACATGTCTCGTTATAGATGTATTTTTAAAGATTTGTGCATGATTAGTCTAATTGTGTGCCTAACCTATGTGAGGGGTGTCTTGGGGTACTTCTTGTCGCATGGTTGGCACACAATTTGTCCAACCATTCATTCAAACCATATGAATCCTTTTTTAAGGGTTAAATTACCTTTTTCACCTCCTTTAAAATAATTTCTCCTCTATCTACCCTCAATTATAATGCATAGTAAGCCCACCCATTGGGGGCTCCTCCTTCACCTTAATCTCATATTTGAGGTTTCTCTTCCATATGAGATCGGAATTGACCACGGTTCATCTTGTTGGATTTCTCTTAGTAATAGATTCGATATGTTGCCTTCTTTTATTGGTTTCTCTTGCCACGTTCTGCACTATTTTAGTGCGAGCTAATATGCCCTATTTTCAGGTCGTTTATATTTTTCTTCATTTTATATCATTCTAGTCCAAATCAAAATCGAACACTGGATGATTTCTCCTCTACTTCCATAAAGTAGGTGTTCTATACCTTTTCCCTAAGGTTTTTTCATTTATTAAATTATCATTGATGTTCCACATGTCGTACCTTCTGTATGTTTCTCCTAAAAAATAATCAATGTCTTAAATTAATTTTTGTATCCTTAATATGATTCCTACATAGAACCTTGACATGGTTGGAGGCTTTAAACCTCAACCCAAACCACCTTTGAGGTGGATTCATCCATATACCTAAGCTAAGAACCACCCCTTTGGATATGTGAGATTTCCACATAGTTGTGAAAGCCTTGAATAAATAAAATGAGTTAATTAATAGATTAAATGGGTATTTTTAAATGAAATGGATAATTATACTTGGTTATGGACACTAAAATAGCCTTGGATTTTATAATAATTTTTTATTTTGATTAATGTGGTATGGAACTGATGTTTATTTATGGTATGGAACCACACTTTATTAACGGTATGGAATCGATCATTATTACAATATGGAACTAGTATGGGGGTTGATGTATGGCACCTAAGACCTCTGTATACACATATATATTTATATATTAGGATTCCTTGGTCTTTGGCCCTGGGTTCCTAGTCCATGTAGGTCTGATACTATTCTAAGTTCCTTGGGATTGAGGAGGTCACCTTGGTCTACAGCCTTAGGACTTGTCCCATGTGGTCTAATAATTTTTACATATATGGAATATTCTAGAGCTATTAGTTACTTGAATGCTCAATTTTTATAGACTTATTTATATTTTTTACCCACATTACAGTTTTACCTGTTATACCTGCACATGGTTATAGTTTTCATACACATTCTAGACTTATTATAGAAACCATTGGTGGTGGCCTACTAAGTATATCTCACACCCTATTTGGGCCACTGATTAGTACCTAGAAATAATTCTTGGATGTATGCAGGGTCAAGATCAAGCTCTCATTCAAGGATTCCTGATTGGATTATAGCATGGGAGCTTAGGAAAATGATACTAAATCTTGGAACATGATGTTATTGGAGATATCCTTTTTTAGTTTTTTTAGTTTTTTCATTTATGTATTGTATGCATTCCTACTTTCATGTATTCTAGTATTTTTTATAGTTCCACGACATACTCATAATTTTGTATATGATACCATTTTTTCTTGATTATTACTATTTTCTAGATAATTTACTTTCGCTACCCTATTTTTCATTTTTTTTATGATTCTAATATTTATCCATTTATTATCAATGTTGTAATAATATGATCATGAGGGTATAGTCTCCTCATTATTCCACCTTGGACCCTCGCTACTAGTTGGTAGCCTCTGGCATACGGGGAGGCATGCTTAAGGCCATTTGAACAACTAGATTTGGTTACTTTTGAGTGATCTGGGTCTAGGACATTAAAAATTGGTATCATAGATTTATTTTCCTTTGTCTTACTATTTGGGGTTGGTATATAGGAGACTAGGATGTGTCAAAATTCGGTAATGAGCCTGTTCCTAGGAGTGTATAACCCATGTACAGGGAAAAATCCAAATTTCCTAATATGGGATTTGATGTTCTGGATTATGCCTATTATAGTTTCACATATTTCACCATTGGGTGACACACATGAGGTGTGGTGTTGATTATTAATATTTTTGGTCCTACTTTAACCTTATCCTAGTATGTAAAGGAATCACTAATCATGCATCATCATAGGCACCTTATAGATTAATATGTCATGCATTATGACATGCAATGTAGATTGCATTACCTAACCACATGATACTTGTTGTATGTGCCTTGAGTGATATATCTCATATGAAACTAACATTTATATAGGGAAAATTAATTTAAATAATTGGTTATTAAAGTGCCAGCATCAACCTAAATGGTGTTTTCCTATATAGTTTTATGATGCCACCTTAACTAACCAATTATCACATGTTTGAGTTATGAAACTGAGGTTACATGAACTGAAACTTTAGTTGAATTTGAATACATGAATTTCATTTGTAATTTAAAGAGTGAATGTACCTATATAAATTGGGAATGAAGATTAATCTAGTCAAATCATCTTATACTACTTGTTACATTATGCTATCAAATGTAAAGGTCTAGATATAGTTAAATGAACTACCAGCTGTAATTTATAAGGAAATTACTTTTATAAATTGGGAATATTACTTGTTTAACTGGTATATAATATTAATTTAATAATTGATTAATCTTAAATTCAAATATATTAATTGTTAAATGGGGTTTCCAATTGAAACTTAAAGGGTGTTTTACTCTATAACTTGCAATTGACACTCAATATACCGATACCCCTAGATAAAACAGAGAGGTTGACCCAAACCCTACCTTAGTAGTTGGAAGTGGGAATCATCTATTGTGATTATTTATGGAATAATATGTCACTTGGATCTAGATTTAGGAGCAGGTAGAGGGGTGTGACTTACTTATAAGAATACTTATACCTGTCTTAATTTTATATCTATGGTATTTTGTTATCAAATCATATCTAAGGCATGTGTTTTGGAATTTTTATAGATATGTAACCATGAATTCCTCATGTTGTGTTCCAAGAGGATGGTGATGACCATGCTCTAGAGGTGGTGGACCATGATCCACTAGTGTTACCTTTAGTAGTGCCACCTGCAGCACCTCCTTCTATTCCCGAAGAGGGTGATGATCTATAGATCTGAGAGGAATTCATGTGTTCTATGAAAACTATATAGGGAGCTCTATGACGTACCTCTTCTATGGAAGAGTTGATGTGAGAGTTTCAGCAGCATCATCCACCTACTTTTCTTAGGGATGGTGGCCCCCAAGTTATCAAGTTATAGATTGATACTGTCTTATCTATCATCAATCATCTAGAAACACCTCCAAAGAGGAGGGTCAAACTCATGATGTATATTATTTTAGGATCCTCTAAACATTTGTGGGATATCCATAACTAGGCATATCAACACCAGGAATTGTTATGAATGGATTTCCCATCTAACTTTTATGACCACTTTTACCTTGAGACTTTGAGGGCTGATCAAGTTAGGTAGTTTATGTACCTAGATAAAAGAACTATGTATATTATGGATTATTCAGCTCGCTTTATATATATTCAACACTTTGTTCTTAAATATAATTTTAATTAGATATCCAGAGAAATGTTCTTTGAGGATGGGATTTGGCATCCTATTTGATCTCAAGTGAACATCTTTCGATTGACTATCATGTCTGAAATAGTAAAACAGACTCTAATTATTGAACATAACCTGAGAGAAGCTAGAAGTGTGGATCATATTGGACTGGATTCTCAACCTAGTGAAATAGTATCCAATAGTATAAAGTGTTACTTTAATACCTCTTCTGAGGATAGTACCAGTTATAGTACACATGCTGTAAATTTTGTGATTTGTCACTAGTGTGGAAATCAAGGGCACATGAAACCTCAGTGTGATAGAGCCCTAGTTGAGTGTCAAGCTTACAGAAGGATGGTCCATTTATAGTTGTTTTATAGAATCTTTCCTCCATCAGTCAGTGAGAGAGGATATATACTAAATTCAGTTACTGGAGCGATATCAGTAGTTCCATTTCAGGAAGGGAGCTGGAGTGATATCAGTTTATTGGGCTGAGGGGGTAGTCATGGTCATGGTAGTCAAACACCTATGGTATAAAGCCAAAAGAGAGGGAATTCTTAGGGTTTCTAGGTTGTATCTCAGGGATGCAAATTAGTCCAGATTTATGCATTGTATTCTGTACTGAGAGAGCAGAGTTTCAGGCCATCTGTGGTTCAAGGTATGATTTTAGTAGCACCTACCTTGCAATATGTTTTGTTTGATATAGGTGCTTCCCACTCTTTCATTTATGTGTCTATCTTGAAAATCTTTCAGCTTGAATTTTAGTATTTTTTTAGCGTGATGACACTTGATACTCCATTGGGAATACAATTGGAGAGTGTGCACTAGTTTGATGAGTGCTTCCTTGAGATAAGCGGGTATTGTTTCTTATGGAACCTCTTTATCCTTAAAATGACAGGTTTTAACATCATTCTCCAAATGGACTAGTTGGTTCCCTATCATTATTATGTGGAATACTATGGCCAAAGAGTTTCATTTACATCCTAATATGAATATAGATATATTCACAAGGTTGAATGGGAAGTCCTTTAAAATGGATCTGGACCAGAGCATCATGGGTTAGGAAGAGTGATAGCCTAGATTGTTAGCCTTTATATGGAGGATTAGGGAATGCATCAGGATGATTTTCCTCTTTTGATAGATTGTTTCATGGATGTATTCCCTAATTAATTTTCTAGTTTACCTCCTGATATAGAGGTTGATTTCTCTATTGATATAGTTCCAAGAGCTTCACTAATGTCTATTCTTCTTTACAATATATTTGTTACTGAGTTTCAGGAGCTCAAGATGTAGCTAAAGGACTTGGAATCTAAGGGTTTTATATAACCCAGTACATCCCCTTAGGGTTCACCCATCATTTTCACTAAGAAGGTGGATGGGACCCTCAGGATTTGCATAAATTTCAAAAAATTAATCATATTACTATAAATAATCGGTATCCTTTACCTCGCATAGAAGACTTCTTTGATTAACTTTGAGGAGCTTGAGTTTTCTCTAAGATTGATTTAATGTCAGGTTATCACCAGGTTCATGTGATACCATCAGACATACCTCATATAGATTTTCATAGAAAGTGTGGTCTTTATAAGTACCTTGTTAGGTTTTTTAGTTTGATGAATGCACTCTCTGTTTTCATAGCTTTGATAAATCAGGTTTTCCACCCGTATCTAGATTCATTTGTGGTAGTCTTCATGGATGATATCTTAGTATATTATCACACTCGACATGACTTTGTAAAAAATATTGAGATCATATTGAATACACTAATATATAACTAACTATGGGATAAGATAAGAAAATACCACTTTTAGATCGACAAGGTTCACTTCCTAGGTCATATTATCTCAGAGGATAAAGTGTCTGTTAACCTAAAGAAAGTGAGTGTCATGGTTTTTTGGGAGAATCCCAAGAATGAATTTTATATCTATAGTTTCTTAGGGCTATTTGGCTATTACAAACACTTTATTTAGGAATTTCTATGCCTATAATCACCTCTCATAGGCTTGACTAAGAAGGGACTCAAATTTTTATCGTCAGACGCATGTGATATGGCCTTTCAAGATTTGAAAAGGAAACTGAATTGAGTACCGATCATGATTCTATCATATCTGGGAAGAATTTATATAGTTTATTATAATGTATTAGGTATTTGTATAGAATTATTTCTAATGAAAATAGATAGATTCATGGCATATGGGTCTCATCAATTGAGGCCACATGAGATGAATTACCCGACACATGATCTTGAGCTAGCAGTTATGGTTAATGTCTTGAATTGTTGGAGTCATTATTTTCTTGGAGATCATTTTGTGGTTTATACAGAACAAAAAATACTAAAGTATATCTTTACACTATGTGACTTAAACCTCAAGTAGATTAGGTGG
The DNA here is from genome assembly GCA_963277665.1 of Viscum album. NCBI lineage: Eukaryota > Viridiplantae > Streptophyta > Magnoliopsida > Santalales > Viscaceae > Viscum > Viscum album. Next base: position 1,817,802,533 of record OY728150.1, read on the forward strand.
GTTGAATACATACAATCATTTTATTTTGATCTTGCCTATATGTTTGGGAAGGGAAATGTTGTAACAGGTGCTTTGAGTTAGAAGACTTGGACACAAGTAGTTCAAGAGGCCATTAGTGAGTGGTATATTATGGATATATTCTATGAGATGAATTTTTAAGTACAGGACCATCATGTATAGCCTATCCTTATAGCTTTGGTAGTGACTTATTCACTTCTAGAGAGAGTGAAGATGTGGCAGTTATCAGATCCCAAAGGCTTAGTCCTGAGGAAGAGTATTTCAGCTATAGACCCACCGCTGAATCAGTCAGTCAAAGGATATGACATTCTACTTATAAATGGGTGTGTTTGGGTTCTTAAAAACATGAGATAAAAGTTATTCAAGAATATTATGCTTCAAAATGGGTAGTTCACCCAAGGACTTCCAAGATGTATCGTGACATGCACCACCAGTATTGATGGACTGGGATAAAATGTTAGATTATAGGTTTTATCACCAGGTGTTCCACCTTTCAGTAGGTGAAGGTGGAACACCAGTGACCTATAATTTTTTTACATTCTCTAATGATCCTGGAATAGAAATGGGATGATGTAACGATGGATTTTTTGACCAATTTACTGAGTTCACCTTGAGGTTACGATGTAGTATAGGTAGTCATGGACAAGTTGACGATGGTAGCCCACTTACTTCTTATTTAGGAGATCTACTCAATGGATGAGTTGTGGAGACTATACATATATTATATTATAATACTATATGGGGTCCCTCATACTATCATTTCTAATAGGGATTCTTGTTTCATGTCGATGTTTTGGCAGGGGTTACAGAAATCATTGGGCAACAAGTACTTCTGATTATATCTTACCACCTTCAGACTGATGGCTAGTCAAAATGAACAATATAGGTTCTATAGGACATTCTTAGAGCATTTTTCATTGATTTTATAGGTTATTAGAAGAAACATGTACTTCTCATCGATTTTTCCTACAATAATAGTTATCAGGAGACCATACAAATGGCTCCTTATGAGGCCTTATATGGTAGGTCATGTTGATCACCTCTATACTAGATAGAGGCAGGGGAGGCAGCACTACTAGGACCTCATCTTGTCCAACAGACTTAGGATTAGGTATAGTTTATTAGTAAGAATATGGTTACTGCTCAGTCTAGATATAAATCTTATGATGATTGTCTTTGATGACCTCTGGATTTATAGATCAGGGATCATCTTTTCTTATGTTTTTTTTACCTAGACTGGGACATAAGAAGATATGATGGAAAGGGAAGTTAACTCCTAGGTTTGTTTTAACTTTTGAGATATTCTAGAGATTTTTTTTGGTAACCTATAAGATGTATCTTCCTCAAAGGTATTGAGCCACACATGAAATCTTCCATATATCACAACTTTGCAGATATCATGTCAAACCATGACCAATCAAACTATCTAGTTAAGGTGGATGATCTTGTGGTTGGGGAGTCAAAAACACCTAGGGTTATCTTCACATTATATCCTAATATTTATGATACTCTAGATTCAAAAATTAATCCCATTCCAATGGAGGGTATTCAAAGAAACCAACTCATAAATTTGGGCAGGAACCAAAATGGAAATCCAAATGAGCTAGCACCAAACTTGGGGAATATTATCGATCAAACCATGAATGAATACCTCACACCTTCCTAGAACAATGAACTCTATTTCATTATACATGATTCCCTAGGATAATATCACTATGTATTCAAACCTCGTTTCCTAAACTACCTTTCAACCTTTAATGGTATGGAGTTGGAAATGTTGTACCTTCATGTCAAGGAATTCAATGACATTATTAAAACCATGTGACCACCACATTAACTTGAGACATATAATATGAGGATATTTCCTTTATCATTAAAGGATCAAGAAAATATTTGGTTAAAAATTTTGATACCTGCATCAATCCATTCATGGGACCAATTATAAATAGAATTCTATAAAAAAATATTTCCCCCATTACAAAATAATTAATCTTAAAAAGAGTATCCAAAACTTTGTTGAAAAAGAAGGGGAGTCATTTTATGAAACATGGTAAAGGTTTAAATACACACTTAACATGGTACCTCACTATGTATTTTCAATCCTAGAATAAGATAAAATCTTTTATGAAGGATTGGGTCCGAAAAACAAACAGTTCATCAACATGATGTGTAATGGTACCTCCAAAAAAAATCCCCAAATGATGCTTACAAGTATCTGAAAAATTTGGGTAAACAAAACCAAACATGGGGAACATAACCTTAATATGAAAATCTATCAAAATATGGTGAAAAGAACACTATTATGGAAGAATAAAGTCTCAAGGAAAAACTTGTTGCACTCACTTTGAAGATCGAGGAGTTCGATCTTAAGAAGGTCCAAGAAATCCAAACTGTTGACCTTGTTTACACAATTTGTGGAAAATATGACCACAAGACCAAAAACTACCCACCCATACCTTCTATAAATTATATTATTTTATGAGAACCACCATCATGGGTTAATTATTTAAACTTTCAAAATCCATGGTACCAAAACACTTTCAATCCAAGGTACAATGACCATCCTGGATTCCATTGGAAAGATCTCCAACAACCTAGTTAGCCACAAGGACCAAACCCCTGTATTCTATAGAATTTCCAAACCCATAATATATTCCAACAAAAATCATTCCAATGCCAACATCCTCCTGTAAAATACCAACAATCCATCAAACAACACATTCAACATCTCATCCAATAGCCTAAATATCCACCTGGTATAAATCAACCAACTCAAACCCATAAACAATTTATTCCACTTACACTACTTAAACAATTGTGTAAACAAATGGAAAGAATTAATTCTAAAGTTTCATCCCTTAAAAATGAATTAAAAACCATTAAAACTGGAAAGACACCCATTCCTACTCAGGCGGTACCATCCTCAACCATAAGGGGAGAATCTGATTACACACAAACCTCTCATGAATAACTAAAATCAATTATTGTCTTAAAAAGTGGGAATTACATTAAAAAATCAAAAACCCATTCTAGAACCATTAAAATATTCTACATAACATGAAAATGATGAATAAATACCCTCATATTCTAAAAAATCCAATGAAACTATGAAATAACCATAACCCTTCCAAACAATCAAACAATCTTCTCCCTCCCCTAAATGCATGAGAAGAAAATATAAACCCAAACTGAATGAAAAATTGGATGAAATATTCTCACAAGTTAATTTGAACATGCCTCTTCTCGATTCCATCCAAACCATACCTTCATACTACAAGTACTTGAAGGACCTTTGTACATTCAAAAGGAAGTTCTCACACAAAAACTAAGACCTTTTACTGCTAATGTGAGCATCACCATCAAAGGAACTATTCCTCCTAAGTTGAAATACCCTGGTTGTCCATACATCAATGTAAAACTAGGAGAAAACAAAATTATAAAATCCCTTTTTGATCTAGGATCCAGTGTTAGCCTCATTCTATATACAATGTATTTCCAATTATGGATTTAAGAGCTCCAACTAACTTCTAACACACTCCAACTTGAAGATCATAGTGTTAGGGTTCCTAAAGGGGTCTTAAGGGATGTTCTTGTGAAAGTTGAAAACTTAATATACCATTCCAACTTCATTTTACCTAAAAATCATCCCAATATAGGCATTGGGGAACAAATTCCAATCATCATTGGTCATACCTTCCTATCAACAATTAACTCAGTCATCCGATTAAGGAATGAGAACATAACCATAACCTTCAAAAACTTGAGCCTAGATCTAAACATTTATAATGAAAACTCTAAAAATTAGTATTATTAATAGATCTATGAGGTCAATTTTATAGTTAGTGTTGATAGTGAACTAGAGTAACATCAAGGAATTATTGAAGGATGTTTAAGTCGGGATGAGATTGATTTCCTTTGTTCACATGAGGGAAATTTTTCTCCTCGGCTTGAATCTCTTTCAGAAAACTCCTTTGATGATTTTTTTAGGATCACAAATAAATGAAACCATTATAGAAATCAAAAATATTTAGTTCAAACCCATTTTTGACATTGATCTGGTCAATATGGTGGTTGAAACTTCTATTCAAAAGGAAACAATTCTATTGAAAATTTTGGAAAAGGAAACTATGTTTGATGAAAAGTATCATACTTCCTTTGAAATTATTAAAAAACCTGATCTATAATTCAAGGTCCTACTTTCATCACTCAATTATGCATTCCTAGGGGATAATAAAACACTTCCTTTTGTCATCTCTTCCTCTCTCTAATCCAATCAAGAGATAATGCTTCTAGATGTATTGAGAAAGTATAAGAAAGAAATTAGATGGACCCTATTTGATATTCATGTGATTAGACCACTCATTGAAACCCATAGGATTGTTCTAGAATCTGATTTGAATACATTTTTCCTAACTTAGATACAATTCAATCCCAAACTCATGGATGTTATGAGGAAATAACTTCTAAAATTGTTAAAAGTGGTTATCATCTACCCTATTAGTGAGAGTGAGTGGGTAATCCCAATTCAAGTGGTTCCAAAGAAGTATGGTATCACTTTGATTACCAATTAGTATTTTGATATTATCTTCACAAGGTTAATAAGTGGATGGAGAGTGTGCATTGACTATAAAAATATAAACTCATGTACCAAGAAAGACCATTTCCCTTAACCCTTCATTGATCAAATCATTGAGTGAGTGGAGGTTTATCAGTTATAATATTTTCTAGATGGATAATCAGGGTACAATAAAATTAATTACTCCTTATAAGATTAAGGAAAACAACTTTCACCTATCCATCCAGCAATTTTTCCTTCAAGAACATTCCCTTTGGGTTATGTAATGCCCCTGGTACCTTCTAGTGGTGAATGATGGGAATATTATATTACATGGTGGGGATTTTTTAGAGGTATTTATGGATGAATTATCCATATTTAGAGATACATTTGAGGGATTCATTATAAATGTTGAAAGGTTTTTGTCTATATTTGAGGATAACAGTCTCATCTTAAACTAGGAAAAATGTCGTTTCATGGTAAAGGAAGGACTATTTTTAGGCTATATGGTCTCTTATAGAGGGATTTAAGTTGATAAATCTAAGTTTTATATCATTATTAATCTTCAGTATATAAAAACTATAAATTAAGTGAGTTATTTCTTAGGACATGTTGGTTTCTATAGAAGGTTCATTAGGAATTTCAACTCCATTTCTCATCCACTTTGTGCTCTACTGGTAAAAGATGCTCCATTTATATGGAAAAAAATCTATAAGAAATCATTATCAGCACCTAGTTCATCTATTATCTCTCCAACTATCTTGAAAGATCCCAATTGGAAACTTCCATTCAAACTCATGTGTGATGCGAGTGACTTCGTTGTAGGATTTTTCTTATGACAATCTTGTGATAAAACTCCATGGGTTATTGCTTATGAAAGTAAATCGTTAAATGATTCATAAATCATCCACACCACTACTGAGAAATAGTTTATTGTTATTCTCTTTTCCTTAGAGAAATTCAGGTTCTATATCTTAGGATCCACCATCATTTTCTTCACAGATCATTCAGCTCTGAAATACCTTTTACAAAAACAAAATGGTAGGCCTAGATTGATTAATTGGGTCCTTATTCTTAAAGAGTTTGATATAACCATTCCAGATAAAAGGGTTTTTGAAAATGTTGTAGATAATAACCTCTATAGTATTTAATTCAAATACAACTCACATCACCTTTATATGTCTGGTTCATTTCCCAATGAGAACCTCTAATTTGTGATTGATTTCCCATGGTATACTGACATAGAAAACCACTTGTTTACGAGTGTCATCCAAAATTATTCAGGAACCAAGCTAAGAGTAAATTCCTTTTTTATGTCAAACACTATGTGTTTTATTATCTATACCTCTTAAATTTATATCCTAATAAATTCATTAGAATATGTGTTCTCAAGTTCAAGTAAGAATCCATTCTTAAATTCTATCATAGTGAGTCATGTAGAGGTCACTTTTCTGAAAAGAAAACAAAAAAAAGGTCCTCCAAAGTGGTTTCTTTTGGCCTAACCTTATTAGGGATTCCTAAACATTTTTCCAAATTTTTCCTCAGTTTCAACAATTAGGATCCATAACCAAAATTAATCAAATCTCCCTTACTGTGATTTTGGTCATTGAAATATTTGATTATTGAGGAATTGATTTCATGGGACCATTCCTAAACTTTAGGGGATATCTATACATCCACTTAGCATTTTATTATGTCTCAAAATGGGTAGAGTATATTCCCAAAAAGTATAATGACCATAAATCCATGATATTATTCTTAAAATAACACATATTTTCTAGATTTGGAATTTATAAGGCTATCATTAGTGATTGTGGAACCCATTTTTGCAACTGTCCCTTCTCGACACTCATGTCTAAGTATGGCATTTCTCAAAAAAATTCCACTACCTACCATACTCAAATCATTAGTCAATCTAAGTTGTAAAATAGGTAAATTAAGAAAGTTATTGAAAAAATGGACAATCCCTCTAAGAAAGAGTGTTCTGAGAAGCTATCAGATTCCCATTGGGCATATCATACTACATTCAAAACCATCTTAGACATGTCACCATATAGGTTGGTTTATGTAAAATATTTCCATTTACCTATTGAAATTGAATATAAGGCCTTTTTGGAAATAAAATAAATAAACTTTGATATTTATTTGGCTTTAAAAAAGAGAAAATTAGATGACACACCCATGGGGCTTCGTTATTTCATGAAGGGTTAAATAAAAATAAAAAATTTATAAAAACTCAAACTATGATAGTTAATTAATTAAAATGTAGTATTAGCAAGTTTGAGGTTAAACCCATAGAGATGATGAAATATTTTAATTAGTTTTTCAAAAAAAATGTTTTATTTTATTTTTTTTATGAAAAAAAAAAAGACAAAAACAAATCAGAATGATTGTTTTGGAAATAGTTTTTAGGAAAAAAAAGTAAAGTATATCAGATTCATTTATTTCAAATCATATTTTGAAAATGTTCCTCTGTTTTGTAATTTTAAGGTTTGGGTGCCATTGGATTTTGGAAAAAAATTATTAATCCATGATTTGTGTTAAAGTCAAGATGAGGGAGATCCAATGGTCATGGTATCCCCTATTTCTCTTGGTCTGATAATTTAGGGTTTTATCGAATCAGGTTTGTCTCAATACCATATTTAAACCTAATTCCCCTAAATTTTAAAATGGTCATGAATCATTTAGGGTTTTTAGTTTCATAATTTTAAACTTCCTTTCATGTCATGATAAAAGTAAAATAAAGGTATTGGAAATTTAATGAAGAAATCACGGTAAACTAAATACATGAATAAAGGAAAATAAATCAATCCAAAAACACCTTCCCACTTCTATTACATAACCCTATCACAATTTGGGTTTACCTCCTCATCCTAGTGATGAGATGATAAGATGGAACGAGAGAAGAAAAAGAATGCATAATGAAAATAGAGATGAAATTGGGTAGGACCCTACACAACACATCTTTTTACTCTAAGATTTGGTCTTTGGGGATCCCTTCATAGTAGTTGGATGGAACTCAATTTATAGAGTTTGTATGGGCTCATGTGGAATTGAATTTCATTATTTATTGGTCAAAAAATGGTCATAGGTGGGTCCTAGGTGTTAAAACATGTCAAAAACTGAAGATATGTCAAATATGGTCTTTTTAATCCTATCCTGATTTTTTACACATCATGTAGTGATTAAAAATTGTGTAAAAATTGCACTACATGTACCAAAATCATTAAATCTAGGCTTCTATGTCATCATCACTTATGTCATGGTGTGACATACATGTGTCACGTCATGACACATGTCACTTCATTTATGGATTCTTTCCTCCACTTCACAGTGTGTCTCTCCTTCATGACTTGCACTGGTTCATGACATGTAATGATTACATGATGTGTAATGTTAGTTTTCTACTCCAAAAGATATGTTTTGACTCATTTATTTAGTTATGTGACTTGGAAGTTCTCCATGATCATCCTCAAAAAATCGGTGTCGCACCACTTCGCTTCACTCGCAGAACAAAGTGTTTTTTCCTCTTTTTTTAAATAATCTATTGTATTCAACAATAAAACAATAAATGAGTTAAACCATTGAAAATTTATAAATAATAATAATTTAAATATATAAATCAATATATTAAAACACCATAAATTACATTCATGAAATATAGATATCATTAGACCTTAATGAACTTGAGGAACTTAGGATGACGGCCTGTGAAAATTTAAGGATCAATAAATCTAGAGTTCAAACCTACCAATATTGGAATCTTAAATTTAAACACTATGAACTAGAAAAATTCATGCTCTTATTGGTTCCAAGCTTAATTTACACTTGATAAAGTTAATATCTAGATGGTCAGGTCCATACACAGTGCATCATGTGTACCCTCATGGGGAAGTAGAGATTTAGGATCCCACTAGTGGTCATGTATTAAAAGTTAATGGTCATAGGTTAAAAAAATTCATCTAATAATTTAATAAACAAGATATATAGGAGTAGTTAACTGATATAACCTATGATCTATACAAAATTTGATAGATTTAGGGTCCATGTTAAGCTAACGACATTAAACAAATCACTTTCCAGGAGGCAACCCAACCTTTACCTGTATATTGACTCAAGGTTTGGAGTTTCAAAATAAACAAGTGTGTTTTTTTATCCTTTCATTTTTTTTCTTTATTTATTTTTATTTAAGGTAACCTCAAGGGGTTTCCATTGTGTTCTAATTATTTTGGTGTATAAGATTCAGGGGCTGCTAAGATTGATGAATTTTTAGGAAAATCACATTTCCTCCAAGTGTACAAACACAAAATACCCTCATTAATGAGGATTCTATAAGTAACATGGAGATCAAGGTATTAAATGGGAGCATATTTTTTCTTTAAACATTTGGGATAGTGTTATTCTAATTTTGGGGGTGAAAAGAAAGAAAAAAATTCTTGTGTCAGAGAAAATTTTGTGTGCATAAATGGAAGGAAATATTTATTTTACCTTGAACATGATAATACACATTTAAAACTTTGAAACTAAATATCAAATAATTTTTAATGACTTGATTCTAATTTTAATCCAATTTTATGTTCATAATTATAGATTTTGGAAAGTGTGTTTGTCTAATGTGATTTTTCACTGTTTATATTTTCATCAATTTAATAAAAAAATCACAATGCACATCCTTTGGATTGTGGGATATTATTTTGAGTTCTTGGGATCCTATAATAAATATCATAGGTTTGGTGATCTTTTTAAATTTAAAATTAGTATTCAAAAAGAAAAAAATGTAATTAAAAAACAATAATAAATGTTCACATAGAGTAATGGATTGACCTGGTGAGTGGATTTTTGGAACTTGGGGATCATGAATCTATAGTTGTATTTGTCCCAAATTTGGTAATTTTATCTCTATTTTTGGTAATTTTAATTTTATGTTGACTAAGTTAACTTAATATTATGCCTGAGTATGTGATTTTCACTTGGTACCCTAAGGTCTTTGAGCCTGGGAGTCATCAGAAAAGTCTCACTATAGGGGTTGACTTGATTGAGTACAATTTCAATTACCATGGAAAATTTTAAAAGAGAAAACAAAAAAACAAAAACAAAAAAAATACTACTCGTATTAATATTAAAATTTTATTCCACCGAGTTCTTTCATCTTTCCCCCTTGAAAAAAATGAACCCCCGTGTCTATTTTGATGTACAAATAATCATCATAATTAATTGAAATTGGATGAAATGTGATGATGGGTTTGAAAAAGGAATGGTATCTGGCTTCAGATATACTTGTTAACCTACCTTGGATAAAATTATTTTTATGGTTTTCATAATTGTTTGGTATGAGGTCTTTTGGTGATAATTGTATATTAAAATGTTCTTAGAGAAGGTAATTCAATTTTAAATTTTTTATGAGATACATTTTTCTCAGGACTAGAAAAATTCAAGTTGGGAGGTTTGATTATACACTGATATAAGAGAATATTAATTGTTTATATTATAATATTCATGTGATTCAATGTTCATAAACACTTTTACTGGTACATTTTATAATTTTAACTTCTTTTCTTATCATGTTTGTAATTTATTATTAAAGTTCACTATTACATGGTACATTTTTTAAAACCTCATAAAACACTCAATGGTCATGATTTTATTTCATATTTAATTTTTAGGTCTCTAATTCTATGAGTAACATTATATCCTTTTGGATATATTGAAGATTCATTTGGGATGATGACCAAAGTGGGCCTTAAACCTTAGAAATTATGGGTGAAGTGAACTAGATAACAACCCAATAAAATAATTGTATAAGATATGATATAATCCAGATAAAGATAAAATTATAACTAGATATAGAGGAAATCATTATAAAAATTTCATTAAGAAATTTCCAAGAGCTAATTCTAAGTTTTCAAGTGATAGGCGGCCCAAGTTGAAGATGAAATTATGGGCCAGATTTTGTGGCCTAGAATAACATCCCACTATTTTGATCATATATCTGAAACCAAAAATCCATTTGGGTTGAAATTTTATATTATGTTATAGGAAATACTGGTATTAAATTTATTATTCTATTTACCACCCAAATTTTTCCATATAGAAACTTATTTTGGTGCCTCTGTTTGGTGGATGTAAACTGGATTGAATCTATTTCAAGGGTGGAAAAGTCTACTCTCCATTAACTTTCCACCTACCTATTCCCATCATCATTAATTGGGGTGACTTTCACTGTTGGTATATAGACCCAATTATTCCAAAAATTAATATTTAAGGTAGTTGTTTTGGAGGATTTTTGGGGAAGTTGTGTATGTTTTCATTGTAATGTTATGCTGCCAATTCGATGTTGTAATCGCATTTCATTAATTGTAAATTTCCTAAATCTCCTTAACTTATTAATAAAACTTCTTATTATTATAATTTTATATTATTATTTTTAACATGTTGATATTTTTTCATTAAGGTGTGAATTTATGTACACATATAATAGATAAATCATTTACACAACGGTGGAGTGTACATTATTTGTTTGTTTTCTCTTATTCAATCCTGCTTCTTTAATTCAAATTTAACCTTCCATTGAGAGATTTAAATCAATGTAATAATAACCCTATTGTGGTTATATTCTATGGAGTTTCATGGGTCTATATTAGATGTTATTTTATGTGCATATATTCTTATATTAGTTCATTATTTTAAGAGTTCCATTCAATGACTTATTTTCATCTTCATCTTCACCGATTTTAACGATGACGTATTTTGAATGATAATATGATCTAATTACTTGGAGTGATAATTAAATTAATACTATAAATAAAATTTTTATTATCCTTGTAATTTTTTAGGGATTAAATTTGTGAATGATTTTGGGGACTTATCTCATTGATTGGAAACTTATTAAACTAGTGAGTTGAAATTTCTAAAGAAAATAATTACATCCATTATAAAGTAACTAAGATAATGATTTTAATTGATGAAGGGAAATAGTTTAAGATTTTTAAATAAAATAATTAAATAATATGGATTTATCCTAGTTTTTTTATAGGACTATAATTAACGTAATTATTTTCTTTATAAATTTCATCTCACTAGTTCAAGAAGTTTCCAATCAATGAGATAAGTATACAACATCATTAACCAATATAATCACTAAAAAATTCCAAGGATAATCATCAATTCACTTATAGGATCAATTTAATGATAAATCTAAGGAAATGGGTTATACTAGCACTCAAAATATGTCATCACTAAAATTATCAAAGATGAAGATGAAAATAAATCATTGAATAGAAATCTTAAAATAATGAACTAATTTAATAATATAAGAACATAAAATAACATCCAATACATCCCCATTAAACTCCTTTGAATCTACCCACAATAGTATTATTCTTCCATTGATGTAAATCTCTAAATGGAAGGTGTAAGTTGGATTAAATAATCAAGATTGAAGAAGAGAAAACAAACAAATAACAAACACTCCACTGTTATGTGAAGGATTTCTCTCTTTGATGTGTGAATAAATTCACAACTTAATGAAAAGGTATCAAAGTGTTAAAAAATAACATAAAATTATAATAATAATAACTTTTATTAAGTAACAAAATTTAATTATAATAACTTACATTTTAAAGACAAATGTTACAAAGACAAAGCGACGACATAACATTATAATGAAAACAAACACAACTTTATCCCAAATACACCACCACTACTACCTTAAATAGGAATTTTTAAAGCCTTTGTTTGATCCCCCAACCATAAAAGTCTTCATAATTAATGAGGGTAGGAATAGGTGGGTGGAAAGTTAATGGAGAGCAGACTTTTCCACCCTTGAAAAAAAATCGAGCCATCTTGCATCCACCACACAGAGGCTCTTAAATGAGCTTTTAGATGGAATAATTTTTATGGTATATAGAATAATAAATTTAATACTAGGATTTTCTCTAATAGAATATAAAATTTAAGTTTTATTAGATTTTTTTTTTTGAAGATATGATCAAAATGGTGGGTTATCATTCTAGGCCATAGAATATATCCCATAATTTCATCTTCAAATTAAGATTCCTATAACTCCATTAAAACATACAAATTAGATATTAGTTTAATGAAATGTTCCCCAAGTTTTCATATATCTTTAATCCAAAATTTAGCATCATTAGGCTTGAATCATGACCATTATAGTCAAATTATTAGGTTTTTTCCAGTTCACTTCACCCAAAATTTTCTGAATTGAATGTATAAAATAGTGGTCTTCCGATGTGAATATATAAGTAATATAAAAGGGTGAAATTTTTCCAATGGAATGGGAAACCTTATAATTAAATATTAAATTCAAATTAAGAACAATGGGTGATTTAAAATGTGTCTCAAAATGTACCAAGTAATAGTTCACTTTAAGAAATAATTACAATCATGATGTAAAATAATGTTTAAATTGTAAAATTCACTAAAAATGGTGTTTATGGGTAAGTAATCACATGAATATTATAATATAAACAATTAATATTAGCCTCTTTCAGTGTATAATCAAACCCCCCAACTTGAGTTTTTCTAGTCCTGAGCAAAAAGTATCTGAAAAAAATATGAAAATTGAATTTCCTCTTCCCAAAAATATTTTAACAGACAATGCTCACAAAAATACCTAATACCAAACAATTATAAATCCCATAAAAATCATTTAACACAATATAGGTTCATAAGAATATCATAATCCCAATACCATTCTTTTGTTCAAATTCGTCGTCATATTTCATCCGATTTCAATTAAGCATGATGATGTGTTGTGCATCACAATAAACATGGGGTTCATTTTTATTCAAGGGGGAAAAGATGGAAGTGCTAGGTGGAATAACATTTTAACCTTAAGAATATTATTCATTTTTTTGTTTTTTTTTTTGTTTTTTTTTATTTTTTTATTTTTTTATTTTTTGATTTTTTTGTAATTTTCTATGGTAATTGAAATTGTACTCAATAAATTCAACCCCTCTAGTGAGACTTTACTGATGACTCCCAGGCTCAAATACCTTAGGGAACCAAGTGAATCTCACATACTCAGGCATCATCTTGAGTTAACTCAATCAATAAAAAATTCAAATTACTAAAAATGGAGATAAAATTCCCAACTCTAGGCTAGAAAACTATGAATTCATGATCCCCAAGTTCTGAAATTCATGCATTATGTCAATCCATTGCTCTACAAGAAAAATTATTATTGTTTTTTTAATTACATTTTTTTATTAAATAATCATGTTAGAATAAAAACAATCACCAAACCTATGCTATTTGTTATGGGACCATAAGAAATAAAACTAATACCCCACAATCCAAAGGATGTGTGTTGCAAATTTTTTATTAGATGGATGAAAATGTAAATGGTGAAAAATCACATTAGATATCCACACTTTCCAAAATTAATGTTTATAAACTTAAACTTTGATTAAAATCAGAATCAAGGCATGAAAAAATATTTTATATTTAGTTTAAAAGTTTGCAACTTGTATTACCATTTTCAAGGTAAAATAAATCCTTCCTTCCATTTATGGACAAAAAATTATATTTGACATGGGAATTTTTTTTATTTTTTTTCACACCCTCCCCCAACATAAAATAACATTATCCCCAATGTTTAAAGAAAAAAAATATAAGGGGGTAGAGGCATAGGATAAGAGTTCAAAAATAAAATTTTAAAATGAGAATCATGGAATGAAGCCACCTGGTGTTTGAAATTGAAGTTCATGCTAATCACATTTAATACCTTGATCTCCGTGTTACTCTTAGAATCCTTATCAATGATGATAGTTTTTGTTTATGAACCTAGATGAAATTTGATTTTCCTAAAAATAAATCAATTTCATCATCCCCTAAATCTTATACACTAACATAATTAGAACATAATGGAAACCCCATAAGGTTCCCTTAACTTAAACCAAACAAAGAGAAAAATAAAGGTAAAAAATGTATCTATTCATTTTTTAACACCAAACACAAGTCAAGGTAAGGGTAGAAGCTGGATTGCCTCCTAAAAAGTTCTTATTTTAATATTTATAAATCTAATTCGACCCCCTAACTTACCTCGTATCAACTTTCAACATTTTAAGGATTGAAATTTTTACTACTTCTACAAGATTGAGAATGATAATTTTTTTAGAATTTTTTTCAAGTACAAATATATGGGCTCTGATGATTGAGAAAATTTATGGAATATCATAAATGGTTGATCTAATTTCTTCTATAGTTTTTCCTAATACATTAAGGATCATTTACATATTTATTGGTTTCAAGAGAAGAAACGATGTCAACCGGATAGTTTTTTCTATCCTCAATGAATGAAAAGTTGAGAGAGGATAGGAAGGCCTTATGTTCAAGTTTACATTGATCAAAATTACTTGAGATTGATTGGAATATAGAAACAAGCTTAATTTATTCATTTAGAACTAATTTTGTTCACCAAACAAAATTTCTCAATGAAAGTAATGGGTATAAATTGAGATTTCATGATTTCTTATAATGGTTTAATGATATGTGGTTCTGAAATATCATTAATAGAGATAGATTTTAGGGATTTTATCCAAAAGATAAATTTATCTCATGTGAATAAATGAAATATCTTTACTTTTTACTTAAACATCCATTAAAAAATCCTTGATTCTATTCAGTTATCCCAAATTAAAATGTTGGTTATTCAGTATTCTCATAAGAGATTTGTGGGAAACTAGAAACTCCACATAAGGTTAAGGAAGGTACATTCGGTGTAGGGATGGGTTCCTCAAAAGTTTTAATGCTTTGTAGTTCTAATTTCAAAGATGAAACCTTAGAATTCATTCTCTCTATTTGATTAAAAAAATTCAAGCAATGTTTGAGTAATAGATTGGAAAATATGTTGAACATCATGTAATTACCTAATAATAATCTCTTAAACCATCCTAGAGAGGGATGGAAATTTATCCTTTAAACATTCATCATCCCAATGATTGTACGTCTCAACAGGTGTGGCGTAATCATTTAAGGTTTGATAAAATAATTCCCTAAGTTAAGGGCTTCCCAATATGGATTTCCCATTTGATTCCATCCTAGGTTTATTATGGAGTAATTTTTAAGATAATATAATGGATATATTAAAATTATGATTATAGATTCTCTAGAAACACACAAATAGAAAGAGGAAAATATAAGATAAATGGGCATGAGAATAGAGAATTTTGGGGTGAGAATAGAGGGTGAGTGTTTAAGATGACTTGATTGGGTGTCTGTAAATGGCACCAAAATTTGGTCTCACCAAAATTTATGCTACAGTTAGAATTGCTTGTTGTAGTACAAGTAGGGATTGAATCAATAGGGAAAAAATAAGTAACCCTGAGACACTCCTAATTGTTAGGGTTTTTGGCTATGAAGTGGACAACTTTGGAGCTGATTATAATTGGTAATTGAAATTGCACTCAATAAATTCAACCCCTATAGTGAGACTTTTCTGATGACTCCCAAGCTCAAATACCTTAGAAAAACAAGTGAATCTTGCATACTCAGGAATCATCTCAAGTTAACTCAATCAATAACAAATTCAAATTACCAAAAATAGAGATAATATTCCCAACTTTAGGCTAGAAAACTATGGAGTTATGATCCCCAAGTTCTGAAATTCACGTATTATGTCAATCCATTGCTCTACATGAAAATTTATTGTTGTTTTTTTAATTAAATTTTTTTTTATTAAGTACTCATGTTATAATTAAAAAAATCACCAAACCTATGCTATTTATTATGGGACCGCAAGAAATCAAACTAATACCCCATAATCCAAAGGATGCGCATTGTGAATTTTTTATTAGATGGATGAAAATGTAAATAGTGAAAAATCACATTACACATCCACACTTTATAAAATCAATGGTTATGAACTTAAACTTAGATTAAAATTAGAATCAAGGCATGAAAAATTATTTGATATTCAATTTCAAAGTTTTCAATGTGTATTATCATTTTCAAGGTAAAATAAATCTTTCCTTTCATTTATACACACAAAATTATCTTTAGCATGGGAATTTTTTTTTCTTTCTTTTCACCCCCTCCCCCAAAATTAAAATAACATTATCACCAATTTTTAAAGAAAAAAATTATAAGGGGGTATAGGAATAAGAGAGGAGTTACAATATAAAATTTTAAAATGAGAATCATGGAATTAAGTCACCTGGTGTTTGAAGTTGAAGTTCGTGTTAATCCCATTTAATCTATTGATCTCCATATTACTCTCAGAATCCTTATCAATGATGACAGTTTGTCTTTATACACCTGAATGAAATGTGATTTTCCTAAAAATAAATCAATCTCATTAGCCTTTAAATCTTACACACTAACACAATTAGAACATAATTGAAACCCCATAAGGTTCCCTTTACTTAAACCAAAAAAAGACAAAATGAAAGGTAAAAAATGTATCTATTTATTTTTTAACACCAAACACAAAGTCAAGGTAAGGGTAGAATCTGGTTTGCCTCCTAAAAGGTTCTTAGTTTAATGTTGATAGCTCTAATTAGACCCCCTAACTTACCCCATACCAAATTTCAACATTTTAAGGATTTAATTCTTTATTAACTCTACAAGATTGAGAAAGATAATTTTTTTAGAATTTTTTTCAAGTAAAAACATATAGGCTCCAATGATTGGGAAAATATATGTAATATCATAAATGGTTTATCCAATTGCTTCTATAGTATTTCCTAATACATCAAGGATAATTTCCATCTTTATTGGTTTTAAGAGAAGAAAAAATTTCAACTAGATGGTTTTTTCTATCTCCAATGAATTAAAAATTGAGGGAGGATGGAAAGTCCTTATGTTCAATTTTAGGTTGATCAAAAGTACTTGATATTGATTGGGATGTAGAAACAAGTTTAATTAATTCATTTAGAACTAATTTTGTTCACCAAATAAATTTTTTTAGTGAAATTAATGGGTACAAATTAAGATTTCATGATTTCTTATAATGTTTCAATGATATGTGGTTATAAAATATCATTAATGGAGATATATTTCAGGGATTCAATCCAAGAAGAAAAAATTTATCTCATGTGAATAAATGAAATATCTTTCCTTTTGATGTGAACAACCATTAACAGATCCTTGATTCTCTTCAGCTATCCAAAATTAAAATGTTGGTTATTCAGTATTTTCATAAGATATATGTGGGAAACTAGACACACTACATAAAGTTAAGGAAGGGAAATTCGGTGTAGGTATGGGTGCCTCACAAATGTTAATGCTTTGTAGTTCTAATTTCAAAGATGAAAACTTGGAATTCATTATCTCTATTTGATTAAAAAAAATTCAAGCAATGTTTGAGTAATATATTGGATAGGATGTTGAACATTGATTCTCGCTCAAATTTACCCAAGAGAATAAGGTAGGATGGTCCTTGTAGTTTAGCTTGGGTTGTCGAATCCTCAGAGACCTAAGAAGTAACCTATAGACACGTACATTATATGGACTGTTTTTGGATATGAAGTGGCCAACTTTGGTTGATTTTAGATGGGTTTAAAGGAACTTTAATAGACTTAAGTGAATTCAATTTAAAAGAATGAGTTGATCCTAGGTTATTGCTCTGGGTGGATTGGACGTATTTCCTTTTCAATGATTTCAATTTCTTATACTTGAGATGGGTTCATTTAAGGAGATAAAACAACATAATCACTTACTGGTTAAATTCCTACACCATTTAATATTAATCACCTATAAACTTTAAGGATCAATGTTTTTAGCACTTCAAGGTAAAGGTTCGTATTAGCACTTGAAGTGTGTGGCCTTAAATTCAACAAGGACGATGGAGTTTAAAAATCATCAAATAAAAATCTCAATTAAAGAAGTGATTATACATTAATGAGGTGATAAATAACATCCAATCCAGACCCTTGATACTCCCTTGGATCAACCCATAATTGGTTTAGCCCTCCATTGATCCCATGGTTTCAATAGGAGTGGAAAGTAGACTCATGAGGGAGGAAATGGAGAAATAAAGAAAACAACAAAAATAAAATGATCACTCCACCGTTGTGTGAATAATTTCACAAGGTTTGGTGTGAATAAATTCACACCTTGATCCAACGGTATCAAATTGATATGAATAAAAATATAATAAGATTAGAATAATAACTTTTATTAAGAAACTAAAGTGAATTGAACAACTTACATGTGAAAGACAAATTTGAGACAACAAAATTGTAGCATAACATTACAATTGAACAAAGCACCCAAGATTATTAAATAATCCAACACCACTACCTTAAATAGTAATTTTTTATCCCTTGTGTAGATCCTACAACAGTCCAAGTCTCCTCAATTAATTGTGGTAGGTCATAGGTGGGTGGAAAGTAAGGGAGAGTTGATTTTTCCACCCTTGACCCGAGGTGACAGCCAGCTTTCTTTCACCAAACATACGTGCTTGGAATACATTCTATATGGCCAAATCATAGTGGTCCATGGAATAATAAAATGTATCTCCAGATGTCTCCTAACCTTATGTAAAATTTGGGCCCATTTGGAGTTGTATATTAGGAGATATGATCATATTAGTGGTCTATTTTTTCTGGGCCGCAGAATCTGGCCCATAATTTTATCTCTAACTTGGTTCGCCTAAATGGACACCATGGAGGCCGAATTAGAATTGGATACTGAAGAGTGATTTGTTCCTATACATTTATTATAGTATTAAAAGAAATTTTGGATTAATTGGGCCTTTCTGTTGGGCCCCACAGTCTCATCAGTGGGTTGGTGTCCAATCTGACTTCTCCAGAATTGTTTCCTTTCATCACAGAATATCCCCATCTTCTTCCATGAATTCTTCATTGATACCTGAATAAAACATGTTCATATTTAAGTGTAGATAAATTTCCAAAAATATAAAATTAAAATATGTATAATTAGATTCCTTAAAATCAGATGAATCATTGGGTACTTTAAATGATGTTCAAAAATGTACCACATAATAGTGCATTTTAAGAAGGTATTACAATCATAATGTGAAATGATGTTCAAAGTGTAAAATGCACTAAAATGGTGTTTATGAATAATAAATAAAATGAATATTATGTATATTAACAATTAATATTAGCCTCATTTAGTGTCTAATCACACCCCCCAACTTGAGTTTTGCTAGTCCCGAGCAAAATATATATCAACAATATGAAATTCGAATTCCATTTTCCAAAAACATTTTAATACACAATGATCACCAGAAACCCTTATACCAAACAATCATGAAACCCATAAAAATATTTTAATACAATATAGTTTCACAAGAAAATCCCAATCCCAAGCCCAATCCTTTGTTCAAATTAATTTCCATATTTCATCCAATATCAATTAAGTATGAGGATGTGTTGTGTGCATCACAATAGACATGGGGGTTCATTTTTATTCAAGGGGGGAATTATGGAAGAACTAGGTGGAATCACATTTCAATATTAAGATGAGTATTCATCATTTTTTTTATTGTATTATTTTTTTTTGTTTTTTTTTTTGTTTTTTTTTTTTTTGTTTTGTTTTTTGTTTTTTTTTTTTTTGCAATTTTGCCATGGTAATTGAAGTTGCACTCAAAAGAGTCAAACCCTGTAGAGAGACTTTGCCTATGACTCCTAGGATCAAAGACCTTAGGGCACCAAGTGAATCCCACATACTCGGGCATCATCTCGAGTTAACTCAGTCAAAAACAAATTCAAATTACCAAAAATATAGATAAAATTACTAACTTTGGGCCAGACAACTATGGAGTCACGATCCCCGAGTGTCGAAAGCCACGCATTTAGTCATTTCATTGCTCTACGCGCAATTTTTTTCTTAATTTTTTTTAATACTCATATTAAACTAAAATGATCTCCAAACCTATGCTATTTATTTAGGGGACCCCATGAACTTAAACTAATACCCCACTATCCAAAGGATGTGCATTGTGATCTTTTTTTGTATTTGGATGAAAATATAAACGATGAAATATCACATTGGACAGTCACACTTTCCAAAATCTATGCTCATGAAATTATACAAGGATTAAAATCAGAATCAGGGCATGCTAAATTATTTGATCTTCAGTTTCAAAGTGTGCAATGTGTATTACCATGTTCAAAGTTAAAGGAATTTTTCCTTCCATTTACACATTTTTTTTTTCAAATCATTCATTTTTTTTTGACACGAAAGCATTTTTTTTATTTTATCTCCCTCCCCAACTTAAAACAACATTGTCCCCAGTGTTTGAAGAAATGAAAATTTAAAAGGAGTAGAGGCAGATAATGGAAGTTCAAAAAGGAAATTGAAACTGAGGATCATGGAATGAAATCACCTGGTGGTTGAAGTTGAAGTTCTAGCTGCTCCAAATTAGTCCTTTGATCTCTTGGGGGATGTAGGCACCTCCTTGATTGAACATGTATCACCCAAAATAGTACCTGAACCATAAAAAGAATAACAAACCAGACAAAACAAACAACACAATGACTTATTTAATTCCAAGTATCATCATTTTTATGGTTTTTCTTGTTTTTCTGTTTTTTTAATCAAACTAATGATACATTTTCTTCTTTTAATTTTCTGGGTAAGGTATTACTCAGGGATCACACTGCGTGACATGGATGAATACGGTTCTCCCCTTTCATACCCATCCATACTCATAATAGAAGAACAGGTCAACAGTCTTTTTTTAAAATAAAAATGATTAATTAATCCCATTTAAAATATAAATTTTATTAAAACAACAAAATGATATGAAACTTGAAAACCATGGGTTTCCTCCCATACAGCGCTTTGTTTAAAGTCGTTAGCCCGACATGGACCCCAAATCTATCAATTTTTTCCTGGTTCATAGGTTGGCTCAGTTAACTCAACCTCTATTTCCTATTTATTGAATGATTCAATGAAAGGTTTAAACCTTTGACCATTGACCTTGAAAATGTAACCACTTGTGGGATCTTGAATCTCTAATACCCCATGGGGGAATATATGATGCACTATGAAAGGTCCTGACCATCTAGACCTTAACTTTCCCGGGTGTAAATGAAGTTTTGAACTATACAAGAGCACAAGTTTTCCCGGTTCAAAATGTTTGACCTTGATATTCCTAGATTGGTAAGATTGAACTCTAGCTTTATTAATCCTTGAATTTTCATAAGCCTCCATCCTTAGTTCCTATAGTTCATTGAGATCTAATTTCCTTTTTATTCCGGCCAATGAGAGGTCATAATCCATTTTCTTAATTTCCCAAAAGGCCTTATGCTCAATTTCAACAGGTAAATGGAATGATTTTCCATAAACCAAACTATATGGGGACATTCCTAAAGTGGTTTTATATGCGGTTAGATAGGCCCAAAGAGCATCTAAGAGTTTCTCAGACCAATCTTTCCTAGAGGGGTTGACAGTTTTTTCAAGAATTTGCTTAATCTCTCTATTCGCTAACTCAGATTGACCATTAGTTTGAGGATGGTATGCAGTGGACACTTTATGAGAAATACCATACTTAGACATGAGTGAATAGAATGGGCGGTTTCAGAAATGGGTTCCTCGATCACTGATTATAGCCCTAGGAATTCCAAATCTAGAAAATATGTTCTCTTTTAGAAATAGAATCACAACTTGATGATCATTGGACTTAGTGGGAATGGCCTCAACCTATTTTGAGACATAATCAACAGCTAAGAGTATGTAGAGGTATCCCCTAGAGTTTGGGAAGGGACCCATGAAATCGATTCCCCAACAGTCAAATATTTCAATCACTAAGATGGGAGTGAGTGGAATTTTATTTCTTTTTGTGATGGACCCTACTTGTAGACACCTAGGATAGTTTTGAAAAAATGTGTAGGAGTCCCTTGAGAGGGTGGGCCAGAAGAGACCACATTGAAGAATCTTAGCAAATGTTTTCTTAGAGGAAAAGTTACCTCCACATGCCTCACTATGATAGAATTTAAGGATGGACTCTTGTTCGAATTCTAGAACACACCTCCTAATGACTTGGTTAGGGCAGAACTTATAGAGGTATGGATCATCAAACACATAGTGTCTAACATCAGAAAGAAATTTCCTTCGAGCTTGAGTCCCTAAGAATTTTAGAATTACTCCTGTAACTAAGAAATTGGCTATGTCGGCTTACCAAGGGCAGTCACTCATAGAGTATAGGTGTTCATCAGGAAATGAATCAGACATAGAAAGGTGATTTGAGTTGTCTTTGAATTCCATCCTAGAGAGGTGATTAGCTACAACATTTTCAATGCCCTTTTTATCCTTGATTGTGAGGTCAAATTCTTGTAATAGAAGGACCCACCTAATCAGTCTAGCCTTGGCATCTTGTTTTTGGAAGAGGTATTTTAGTGAATAATGGTCAGTGAACACAGTGATGGGGGATCCTAAGAGGTAGGACCTAAACTTATCTAAGGCAAACACAATAGCAAGTAACTCCTTTTCAGTGGTGGTGTAGTTTATTTGGGCATCATTTAAGGATTTTATTGTATAAGCAATGACATAATAAGTTTTATCACAATGTTTTCCTAACACAGATCCCACAACAAAGTCATTGGCATCACACATAAGCTCGAAAGGAAGGTTCCAATTTGGAGATTTCATAATGGGAGGAGAGGTGATAGAGTATTTGAGGGTTGAGAATGAACCCTCACAGCTTTCGGTCCAAACAAATGGAGCATCCTTTACTAGCAGAGCACAAAGGGGACGGGAGATTGAACTAAAGTCCTTGATGAATCTTCTATAGAAACCAGCATGTCCTAAGAAATACCTCACTTCCTTGACAGTTTTGGGTGATGGAAGGTGACGAATGATGTCAACCTTGGCTTTATCAACTTCAATCCCCCTACCCGAGACCAAATGTCCTAGAACTAGTCCCTCTTTAACCATGAAATGGCATTTTTTCCAGTTTAGGACTAGATTCTTTTCTTAATATCTTGACAAGACTCTCTCCACATTCTGCATACATCCCTCAAAAGTATCCCCAAACACAGAGAAGTTATCCATGAAGACCTCAAGAAAATCCCCTACCATGTCTGAGAAGATTCCCATCATGCACCGTTGGAAGGTTCCAGGGGCATTGCATAACCCGAAGGGCATGAGTTTGAAAGCAAAGGTTCCTAATGGACATGTGAATTTAGTATTCCATTGATCCTCTAGGGAGACCTCAATTTGATTATACCCTGAGTACCCATCTAAGAAACAGTAGAACGCATGACCTGCCACTCTCTCAAGGTCTTAGTCAATGAATGGTAAGGGGAAATGGTCCTTCTTGGTGAATGAGTTTAGCTTCTTATAGTCAATGTAGACCCTCCATCCACTACACACCCTTGTTGGAAGAATCTCTCCATCCTCATTGGTTATCACTGTGATTCCAGCCTTTTTTGGAACCACTTGGATTGGGCTCACCCATTCACTCTCAGCTATGGGATATATGATACCATCATTTAGCAATTTCATGAGTTCTTTTCTTACTACCTCCATGAGATTAGGATTGAGTCGCCGTTGAGGTTGATGGCATGGCTTTGAATCAGATTCCAGAACAATCCTATGAGTCCCGATAAGCGGGGTAATCCCAGGAATATCAGAAAGGGTCCAACCAATGGCTTTCTTATGCTTCCTAAGGAAATCTAGAATCATCCTCTCATGATTGTCTTCAAGAGAAGAAGAAATAAAAATAGGATGTGTTTTATTGTCCCCTAAGAAAGCATACTTGAGTGTAGTGGGAAGTTCCTTCAATTCAAGATCAGGTTGGTTCGGAATTTCAGTAGAAGATTGGTACATTGGATCGAGTTCAATTTATTTTTTTAGAGTTTCAGATAGGATTGATTCCTCACATGTAGAAGTTTTAGCTACTATATTGGCTTGATCAGATTTAGGGAAGTAATTTGGATTGGTCTCCATGAAAGTGGTTTTTTGAAAGGTTTCACTGATTGTTGGACCTAAGACTTCATCATAAGAGCAATTTGAAAATGATTCAAGCCAAGGAGATAAAATTCCTTCATATGAACAAAGGATATCAATCTCATCCTAACTTAAACAATCATCAAATATTCCTTGATGTTCCATGGATTCATTATCAATGCTTCCTATCATGTTTACTTCATGAATGTCCTTGTCATCCCCTATTTTTGAGCTTGCATTATAGATGTTCAAGTCAAGACTCATGTTCCCAAAGGTGATCGTCATGTTCCCATTTCGAACTCGGATAATAGAGTTTATTGTTGCAAGGAAAGGACGACCAAGGATGATTGGGGTTTGTTCCTTATTTCCTAAGTTTGGATGGTTGCCAAGGACAATGAAATCAGCAGGGTAGATGAAGTTTTCAACCTTTACCAGAACGTCCTTCAAAATCCCCTTTGGAACCCTAATGTTACGATCAGTAAGCTGAAGTGTGACAGATGTGGGTTGGAGTTCTTCTAGGCCTAACTGGCAGTACACAGCATATGGGATGAGATTGACACTAGCACCTAGGTCACACAATGCCTTGACAACTTTTCTCTCTCCTAGTTCAACATTGATGTAAGGGCAACCCGGGTCTTTCAACTTAGGAGGAATGGTCCCTTGAATGGTGGTACTCACATTAGCAGCCAAAAGGACTTGGTTTTTATGTGAAAATTTTCTTTTAAAAGTGCACAAGTCCTTAAGGTACTTTGAGTAGTCATGTATGGTTTGGATTGCATCAAGAAGGGGTATGTTCAACTTGACTTGTGAAAAGATTTCCCTCAACGTTTCACTCAATTCAGGATTGGTTTTCCCCCTCATACGTTGAGGAAATGGTGCAGGTTGTGGGGTTGTTTGTTGAAGAGTTGTTTCTTTGAAAATGTTGTCATGTTTTTCAATTTTATCATTTGGTTCATTTGAATTTTCATCCAAGTTTAAATCTTCAGGTGGGTTTTGAATTAGTTGTTCAGGTTTCTCAATTTATTTCCCACTTCTTAAAACAGTCACAGCCTTTAGTTGTTCATGAGTTTTTTGAGTACAACTTGGCTCTCCCCTTGAAGTTGAGGATGGCACCGCCTGAGTAGGCATGGGTTCCTTTCCAGTTTTGATGGTTTGAAGTTCTTGTTTTATGGAATAGAATTCTGAGTTCATCCTCTCCATTTGTTTGCACAGTTGTTCTAGTAGGCTTTGTGGAATATTTTGGGTTGGTGCTTGAGAATATTGGTTTATCCCGGGGGGATATTTTGGAGGTGGTATGGTTTGTTGAAAATGGACCGGTGGCTGTTGGTATTGGATAGGTTGGTTTGAAACTGGTTATGGGTTTGGTAGTTCTGATGGGGGTAAGGATTTTGTCCCTGTGGTTGTCTAGGTTGTTGGTTATCTTTCCAGCGGAAGCCTGGGTGGTCATTATACCTTGGGTTGAAGTTGTTTTGGTATTGAGGCTTTTAAAAGTTCAAAAAATTTACTTCCACTGGGGGTCCTCCTAAAAGAACATCCTTGATGGATGGAATGGTTTGGCAGTTGTCTATCTTATGGACATGTTTGTCACAAATTGTGCAAACAGGGTCAACAGTTTGGATTTCATGGACTTTCCTAAGGTCTATCTCTTCAACCTTCCTAGAGAGTGATGCGAGTTTAGCCCTGAGGCTTTCCTCTTCTCTAAGTGTATGAATTCCAGTAGTTCTTTGTGGCTTTTCAGAATAAGGTGAAGTTACCCATGTTTGGTTTTGTTTAGAAAGGCTTTCTAGATACTCATAAGCATCATTTGGGGCTTTGTTTTTAAAGGTTCCATTACACATCATGTCAATGAATTGTTTGTTCCCTGGACCCAAACCTTCATAGAAAATTATCACTTGTTCAGGAATAGAAAAACCATGGTGTGGAACCATGTTTAGAGTGTCTTTGAACCTTTCCCATGTTTCATATAATGACTCTCCCTCTTTTTCAAAAAAGTTTTGGATACTCTTTTTAAGTGAAATTGTTTTGTGGTGGGGAAAGTATTTTTTGTAGAATTCTCTTTGTAGTTGGTCCCAAGAGTTTATGGATGATGGTCTCAAATTGTTTAGCCAATTTTTAGCTTGATCCTTTAAAGAAAAAGGAAATAGCCTCATCTTAGCTGATTCTAGTTGATGTGGGGGACACATGGTTTCTACAATGTCATTGAATTCCTTAATGTGAAGGTAGGGCATCTCGGACTCCATTCCATGGAATGTGGGAAGATGGTTTAGGACATGGGGTTTAAAGATGTAGTTGTCATCTTCTAGGGAATTGTGTCTAATGAATTAGGGGTCATTGGTCCAAGAAGTTGTGAGTTAGTCATTCATAGTCTGATCAATAGCATTCCCCAAGTTTGGGGCTGCCTCATTTGGGTTTCCATTTTGGTTCCCACCTGGGTTTATGAGTTGGTTTCTTTGAAGACCTTCCATTGAAATGGGATCAATTTTTGACTCGGGGGGTGTTTGAAAGATTAGGATCTAATGGAATGAGTTCCCTTGATGTACTTTACTCCCCAACCCCAGGACTATCCAGCCTAACTAGACGGTTTGATTGATCGCGGGTGTAGACGGACATGCGCCAAAAGAAAAAAAAACGAGAAAGGGACAAGATAAGAGAATTTGGATGAGAAAATAAGAAATGGGGGAGAATAGAATGGGTGTTTAGATGACTTACTTGGGTCCCCAGCAAGGATTCCAAAATTTTATTCTCACTCAAATTTACCCAAGAGAAGAAGGTAGGACAGTCCTTGTAGTTTAGCTTGGGTTGTCGAATCCTCAGAGACCTAAGAAGTAACCTATAGACACGTACATTATATGGACTGTTTTTGGATATGAAGTGTCCAAATTGGGTTTATTTTAGATGGGTTTAAAGTAACTCTAATATACTTAAGTGAATTCAATTTAAAAGAATGATTTGATCCTAGATTATTTCTCGGGGTGGATTGGACGTATTTCCTTTTCAATGATTTCAATTTCTTATATTTGAGATGGGTTCATTTAAGGAGATAAAACAACATCATCACTTACTGGTTAAATTACTACACCCTTTAATACTAATCACCTATACACTTTAAGTATCAATGTTTTGATCACTTCAAGGTAAAGGTTCGTATTATCACTTGAAGTGTGTGGCCTTAAATTCAATAAGGACGATGGAGTTTAAAAATCATCAAATAAAAATCTCAATTAAAGAAGTGATTATACATTAATGAGGTGATAAATAACATCCAATCCATACCCTTGATACTCCCTTGGATCAACCCATAAGTGGTTTATCCATCCATTGATCCCATGGTTTCAATGGAAGTGGAAAGTAGACTCATGAGGGATGAAATGGAGAAATAAAGAAAACAACAAAAATAAAATGATCACTCCACCGTTGTGTGAATAATTTCACAAGGTTTGGTATGAATAAATTCACAAATTGATCCAAAAGTATCAAAGTGATATTAATAACAACATAATAAGAGTAGAATAAGAACTTTTATTAAGAAACTAAAGTGAATTGAACAACTTACATGTGAAAGAAAAATTTGAGACAACAAAATTGCAGCATAACATTAAAATTGAAAAAATCACCCAAGATTATTAAATCCTCCAACACCACTACCTTAAATAGTAATTTTTGATCCCTTGGGTAGATCCTCAAACAGTATAAGTCTCCTCAATTAATTTTGGTAGGTCATAGGTGGGTGGAAAGTAAGGGAGAGTTGATTTTTCCACCCTTGACCTGAGGTGGCAGCCAACTTTCTTTCACCGAACATACTCGCTTGGAAAACCTTCTATATGGCTGACTCAGAGTGTGACATAGAAAAAGAAAATGGATCCCCAGATGTCTCCTAACCTCCTGTAAAATTTTGGCCCCTTTGGAGTTGTATATTAGTAGATATGATCATATTAGTGTTCTTTTTTTTCTGGGCCGCAGAATCTGGAACATAATTTTATCTCTAACTTGGTCCGCCTAAATGGATACCATGGAGGCCGAATTAGAATTGTATCCTGAATATTTATTTGTTACTATACATGTCTTATAGAATACCACAAAATTTGGGATTAATTGGGCCGGTATGTTGGGCCCCACAGTCTCATCAGTGGGCTGGTGTCCAATCTGACTTCTCCAGAATTGTTTCCTTTCATCACAAAATATCCTCATCTTCTTCCATGAATTATCCATTGATCCCTGAATAAAACATGTTAATATTTAAGTGTATATCAATTTTAAAAAATATAAAATTAAAATATGTATAATTAGATTTCTTAAAATCAGATGAATCATTGGGTACTTTAAATGATGTTCAAAAATGTACCACATAATAGTGCATTTTAAGAAGGTATTACAATCACAATGTGAAATGATGTTCAAAGTGTAAAATGCACTAAAATGGTGTTTATGAATAATAAATAACATGAATATTATGTATATTAACAATTAATATTAGCCTAATTTAGTGGATAATCAAACATCATGGAATTACCTAAGATTAATCTCTTAAACCATCCTTGAGAGGGCTGGAAATTTATCCTTTAAACACTCATCATCCCAATGATTGTGCATCTCAACAGGTGTGGCGTAATCATTCAAGGTTTGATAAAATAAATTCCATAAGTTAGGGGCTTCCCAATATTTATTTTCCATTTAATTCCATCCTAGGTTTATGATGGAGTAATTTTTAAGATAATATAATGGATATACTAAAATTAGGATTCTAGATTCTCTGGACACACAAAAATAGAAAAGGGAAAAGATAAGATAAATGGGCATGATAATAGAGTATTTGGGGGTGAGAATAGAGGGTGAGTGTTTAATATGACTTGATTGGTTATCTAAAAATGGAACCAAAATTTGGTATCACCCAAATTTACCCTACATTTAAAATCATTTTTTTGTATTACAAGTAGGGGTTAAATCCATAGGGACCAAAGAAGTAACCTTGGGACGCTTAGAATTGTTAGGGTTTTTGGATATGAAGTGGCCAACTTTAGAGTTTATTATAATTGGTAATTGAAATTTCACTCAGTAAATTCAACCCCTATAGTGAGACTTTTCCGATGACACTCAGGCTCAAATACCTTAGGGAACCAAGTTAATCTCACATACTCAGGTGTCATCTCGAGTTAACTCAATCAATAACAAATTCAAATTACTAAAAATAGAGATAAAATTCCCAAATCTAGGATAGAAAACTATGGATTCATGATCCCCAAGTGCTAAAATTCATGTATTATGTCAATCTATTTCTCTACATGCAAATTTATTATTGTTTTTTTTAATTACATTTTTTTGTTTTTTCTTAAGTACTCATGTTAGAATTAAAACAATAAAAAAAACCTATGATATTTATTATGGGACCATAAGAAATCAAACTAATACCCCACAATCCAAAGTATGTGCATTGTGAATTTTTTATTAGATGGATGAAAATGTAAATGTTAAAAAATCAAATTAGATAGCCACACTTTACAAAATCAATGGTTATGAACTTAAACTTAGATTAAAATCAGAATTAAGGCATGAAAAATTATTTGATATTCAGTTTCAAAGTTTTCAATGTGTATTATCATTTTCAAGGTAAAATAAATCATTCCTTCCATTTATGCACACAAAAGTATCTTTAACATGGGAATTTTCTTTCTTTCTTTTCACCCCCTCCCCCTAACTTAAAATAACATTATCCCTAATGTTTAAAGAAAAACAATTATAAGGGGGTAGAGGCATAGGAGAGTAGTTCCAATATAAAATTTTAAAACAAGAATCATGGAATGAAGTTACCTGGTGTTTGAAGTTGAATTTCTTGTTAATCCCATTTAATCCATTGATCTCCATGTTACTATTATAATCCTTATCAATGATGATTGTTTGTGTTTATACACCTAAATTAAATGTGATTTTCCTAAAAATAAATCAATCTCATCAGCCCCTAAATCTTACATACTAACACAATTAGAACATAATGGAAACCCCATAAGGTTCCCTTAACTTAAACCAAAAAAAGACAAAATGAAAGGTAAAAAATGTATCTATTTATTTTTTAACACCAAACACAGATTCAAGGTAAGGGTAGAATCTGGATTTCCTCCTAAAAAGTGCTTAGTTTAATGTTGATAGCTCTAATTAGACCCCCTAACTTACACCACACCAACTTTCAATATTTTAAGGATTGAAGTTTTTACTACTTCTATAAGATTTAGAATGATAATTTTTTTAGAATTTGTTTCAAGTAAAAACATATAGGATCCAATTATTGGGAAAATATATGGAATATCATAAATGGTTGATCCAATTTCTTCTATAGTATTTCCTAATACATCAAGGATCATTTCCATCTTTATTGGTTTTAAGTTTAGAAACAATTTCAATCAGATGGTTTTTTCTATATCCAATGAATTAAAAGTTGAGGGATAATGAAAATTTTTTATGTTCAAGTTTAGGTTGATCAAAAATACTTGAGATTGATTGGGATTTATAAACAAGCTTAATTGATTCATTTATAACTAATTTTATTCACCAAAAAAAATTAGTGAAAGTAATGGGTAAAATTTGATATTTCATGATTTATTATAATGGTTAAATGATATATGGTTCTTAAATATCATTAATGGAGATATATTTTATAGATTCAATCTAAGAAGACAAATTTCTCTCATGTGAATAAATTAAATATCTTTCCTTTTGACTTGAACAACCATTAATAGATCCTTGATTCTATTCAGCTATACCAAATTAAAATATTGGTTATTCAGTATTTTCATAAGATATTTGTGGGAAACTAGACACTCTTCATAAGGTTAAGTAAGGTACATTCGGGGTAAGGATGGGTGCCTCACAAGTTTTAATGTTTTTTAATTTTAATTTCAAAGATGAAACCTTGGAATTCATTCTCTCTATTTGATTAAAAAATTGTTCAAGCAATGTTTGATTAATATATTGGATAGGATGTTGAACATCATGGAATTAACTAAGATTTATCTCTTAAACCAAAATTTAGGGGGTTGTAAATTTATTCTTTAAACATCAATCATCCCAATGATTATGCATCTCAACGGGTGTGGCGTATTCATTCAGGGTTTGATAAAAGAAATTCCCTAAGTTAGGGGATTCCCAATATTTATTTCCCATTTGATTCCATCATGGGTTTGTGATGGAGTAATTTTTAAGATAATCTAATGGAGTATACTAAAATTAGGATTCAAGATTCTCTAGACACACACAAATAGAAATGGTAAAAGATAAGATAAATGGGAGTGAGAATAGAGAATTTTGGGGTGAGAATAGAGGGTGAGTGTTTAAGATGATTTGATTGGATCTCTATAAATGGAACCAAAATTTGGTCTCATCCAAATTTACCATAAATTTAGAATTTTTTGTTGTGGTACAAGTAGGTGTTGAATCCATAGGGACTAAATAAGTAACCTTGAGACACTCATAATTGTTAGGATTTTTTGGATATGAAGTGGCCAACTTTGGAGTTGATTGGAATTTGGAAAATAGAATACTAAATTGAATGATATAATGATTTGAATTTAATAAATTAAGCACCTTAATATTTTTAAATAAAATAATTAAATATGATGGGTCGATTTTAGTTTGTTACTAGGAGTAGAATGGATGTAAATGTTTTCTTTAGAAACTTTGAATCACTAATTCATAAAGTTTCCAATAAATGAGATGAGTCCCCAAAATAATTCACCAATTTAATCCCTATAAAATTCCAAGTCTAATAACCAATTATCTTAGAGGGTCACTTTAATGATCACTCCAAGGAAATGGATCGTACTAGCACTCAAAACATGTCATCGTTAAAATTGGTGAAGATGAAGATGAAAATAAGTCATTGAATGAAACTCTTAAAATAATAAAATAATTTAAGAATATAATAACATAAAATAACATCCAATACATCTCAATGAAACTCTCTAGGTAGAATTGGTCATTGTAGTACAAGTAGGGATCGAATCCATAGGGACCGAAGAAGTAACCTTGAGACACTCAGATTTGTTAGGGATTTTTCAATGAAGTGGTAAAATTTGGGGTTGATTGGAATTAGGATACTAGAATAATAAAGTACCTAAGAGAATTATTTGAATGGAATAAATTAAAAACCTTAATATTTTGAAATAAAACAATTAAATATGATGGGTTGATACCAGGTTGTTGCTTGGACTAAAATGGATGTAATTGTTTTCTTTAGAAATCTCAGCTCACTAGTTTAAGAAGTTTCCAATTAATGATATAAGTCCCCAACATCATTCTACAATTCAATACCTAAAAAATTCTAATTCTAATCACCAATTCACTTATAGTATCAATTTAATGGGTACTCCAAGTAATTGGATCGTACTAGCACTAAAAATATGTCATCGTTAAAATTGGCGAAGATGAAGGAAAAAATAAGTCATTGGATGGAACTCTTAAAATAATGAACTAATTTAAGAATATAATCACATAAAATAACATCAAATACAGCCCCATGAAACTCATTATAGTTGAACCATAATAGTTTTATTTTTATATTGATTCAAATCTCTCAATGGAAGGTGGAAGTCGACTTAAAGAAGTGGGATTGAAGAAGAGAAAAAAACAAATAATGAACACTCCATCGTTGTGTGAAGGATCTCCATCTTCTCTATGAGAATAAATTCACACCTTAATGAAATGGTATAAAAGTTTTAAAAAATAATAGAAAATGAGAATAATAATAGGTTTTATTAAGAAGATAAGTGAATTCGAGCAACTTATAATTGATGAAATGTGATTGTAACATCAGATTGGCAGCATAACATTGCAATACAAACATACACAACTTCCTCCAAAATACTCCAACGTCGCTGCCTTAAATAGTAATTTTGGAATCCTTGAGTCTAGATTCCAATATTTAAATTCACCCAAATTAATTATGGTGGGAATATGTGGGTTTAAAGTTAATGGAGAGTAGACCTTTCCCCCCTTGAAAAAAACCTGAGCCAGCTTGCATTCACCCAACAGAGGCACTGAAATGAGATTCTAGATGACCAAATTTGGGTGGTAAATTGAAGGATAAATTTAATACGAGGATTTCCTATAACATAATATAAAATTTCATCCCAAATTTATTTGGGTTTTAGTATATATGATCAAAATAGTGGATTGTTATTATGGGCCATAGAATTTGGCCTAGAATTTCAACTTTAACTTGGGATGCCTGTAAATACCTTCAAAACTCAAAAATTATCTCTAGTAACTATTGAATGAAATGTTTCGGATGATTTTTTATATCTCTAGTTAAAATTTTATCTTAATTTAGATTATATAATGGTTTTTATAGTTATTTTATTGGGCTACTATCTAGTTCACTTTGACCAGAATTTCCAAGGTTCAAGGCCCACTTTGGTAATCATCCCAAATGAATATCTAATAGATAAAAAAAATAATATAATGTTTCTCATAGCATGGGAGACATGAAAATTAATTATGAAAATAAAATCAATAACATTGGGTGTTTTATGAGGTGTTCAAAAATATACCATGTAATAGTGCATTTTAAGAAGGAATTACAAACATGATAAGAAAAGAAGTTTAAATTTTAAAATACCATAAACACTGAATCACATGAATATTATAATATAAACAATGAATATTACACTCTTTTAGTGGATAATAAATTATATTGTTTTCTTGTATGTTTCAACTAGACTATGACATAATCAGATACGGAGGCAAGGGAAGTTGACTCCTAGGTTCGGTGGACCTTTTGAGATATTGTAGAGAGTCGGGTTGATAGCCTATCGGATGGATCTTACTTATATGTATGGATCCATGCATTATATATCATAGCTTCACTAATATCATGATAACATGTCTCATACATTTGATCCTGAGGATGTTAAATTGGAGTTTGATGCTTCTTTTGAGGAGTGTCCTATTTGTATCATTGATTAGAGCACAAAGGATCTCCAAGGCAGGTTTTTCCCTCTAGTATGGGTGTTATGGAATCACTACCAAATATCGAATGATACTTGGGGGAGAGGTTTATGTACGTTCTTAGTGTCTGTAGTTATTCTTAGATGAAGTTTTACCACCTTTGGAAGGGAAACTCGGGGATGATTTGTTTTAAGGGGGAGACTGTAAGATTCTAGATTTTCTATAATGAAATAAACCTTTAAATTTTAATTTAATTATTTAGTTTTATTCTTATGGTAATTCCTAATGAGTTTATGGATGTTAAAAGGGTGTCCAGATCTTTTTCGGAGCCTGGAACCCTGAATTTTCGAGGAAACAAGTGGGTTGAACAGTTAGTATAAACTATGAATCCCAATATGCATGGTTTGTTTAAACTGTGTGGAGTGATCCAGTGCACAGTATGGGTCCACACAATTTTTCCTAACTATGTCTCCCAATAATCATGATCATGAAAATGTTTTAGGTCTAATTGTAGAAGTCTTTTTCATGGGATGCACATAGTTAGTCTAATTGTGCGCCTAGCCCATGCAAGGGGTGTCTTAGGTCAGTGTTTGTCACATGGTTGACACGCAATTTGTCCAACCATGTATCCAAACCATATAAAACCCATTTAAAGGGTTAATTTACCTTTTTTCCCTCCTTTCGTTAAACTAATTTCTCTTCTCTCTCCCCCTCACTTATCACGCACATTAAGACCACCCGTTTGGGATCTCCTCCTCCAATTCAAATAAGGATTTGATGTTTCTATTCCATTCGAGCTCAGAATCAACCAGCGTTCATCTCATTGGGTTCCTCTCAATAAGAGATTCAATTTGTTTCCTTCTTTTACTAGTTTCTCTTTCCATCTTCTTCACTATTTTGGTGTGATCTAATATGCCCTATTTTCAATGAATTTTTTTTCTCTGTTTTTTCTCATTCTAGTCCAAATAAAAATATAATACTAGAGAAATTCTCCTATATCTCCATAAGTTAAGTGGTCAATACATGTTCACTAAGTTTTTTTTTTATTAAATTATCATCGATGTGCCACACACTGGGCTTTTCGGGTGCTTCTCTTAAAAATTATTCAATGTCTTAAATTAATTTTTTTCACCTTAATATGATTCCTATATAACACCTTGACATGGTTTGAGGTTGTAAACCTCAACAAAAATCACATATGAGATAGATTCATCCATCTTCCTAAGCTAAGAACCATCCCTTTGGGTGTGTAATATTTTCACCTGATTATGGAAGCCTTGAATAAATCAAAAGAGTTAATGAATGGATTAATATGTATTTTGAAATGAAATAGATAATTGTACTTGGGTATGGAAACTAACATAGCCCTGGATTTTATAATACTTGTTGATTTTAATTAATTCGGTATAGCACTAATGTTTATTTATAGTATTAAACCACTCTTTATTAATGGTATGGCATCGATCATTATTATGGTATAGCACTGATGAGGGGGGTAGAGGTATGGAACCTAAGACCTATATATACATATATATCTTTATATATTATGATAAACTAGCCTTTGGCTCTGGGTTCCTAGCCCATGTAGGTCTGATACTATTATGAGTTCCTTGGACTTGAGTGGTTCACTTTATTTTATAGCTATGGGACCTGGAAAATGTGGTCTGATACTTTTTACATGTTTGGTGTATTCTAGATCCAGTAGTTACTTGCATGCTCTAATTTTATAGAATTGTTTATATATTTCATTTACATTACAACTTTACATGTTACACCTGCACACGGTTATAGTTTTAATACATAGGAAGGATGTATTATAGACACTATTGTTGGTGGCCTATTGAGTATATATCACACCCTGTTTGGGCTACTAATTGGTTCATAGACAGACTTA
Organism: Viscum album; assembly: GCA_963277665.1. Lineage (NCBI taxonomy): Eukaryota > Viridiplantae > Streptophyta > Magnoliopsida > Santalales > Viscaceae > Viscum > Viscum album. The sequence continues at coordinate 1,817,838,814 of OY728150.1, forward strand.
TTGGATATAGGTAGGGAAAAGGGCAAGCGCCCAATCATGGATTCCTAATTAGCTTATAGTATGGGATCTTGGGAGCATGGAATCATGCCTTGGATCGTGATTCTTTTAAAGATAGCATTTTTGGTCTTTTGTACTTTTTCATTTATGTATTTTATGTGTGTCTGCTACCATGTATGCCTACATTTTTGTATAGTTCCATGACATACTCATCATTTTGTATATGAAACCACTTTTGGATTGATTATTATTATTATCTATATTATTTACTTTTGCTACTCTATTTTTCATTCTTATGCTTCCATTATTTATCCATTTATTATTAGCTATGTTCTAATCTAATCATGAGGGTATAGCCTCCCCATTGTACCACCTTGGATCCTAACTATTAGTCAACAACCTTTGGTGTATGTGGAGGTGTACTTAAGGTCATGTGACCAATCGAGTTCACTTACTTCTGAGTGAGCCAGGTCTAGTATGTTACACAAATACACATATGTTATAGGAATATTGTATTAAATACCAAAAAATTATTATATAAACATTACATACAACTGATGAATATAATTGAATAATAAGTGACCACTTGCTTCTTTAATTCAGTTCATTGTATCTAAACTTCCATAGGTTTATCTTGTGGCGTGAGAAAAAAATAACCACCTATTTAATACATATTTTCTTTGAAGGGATTTGAAAATGTGCCTTTGGTGTCACACTTACCATTGGAATTTTCACCTTGTCTTTTAACTTGTTCACTATGATAACTAAATATTAAACCTTCAAGTTCTTATTCACTTAACAAACTTTACCCAAAAGGTAATGAATCATTATTCTCTATTGTTTTTATTTTTTAATCTTAAACAAAACTGGAGTAAATGGGTTATAAATATTCAATAAAGGGATGTCTTGAAAGATCATTATCCACCTTTAAATTTACATATATCTGGTTTAAATATCAACTTATCCATATCCTTCTTCACTTTTTCCTTGCAAGCTTCTCGAAAATGAGGCAACATGTGAAACCAGCCATGTCTCGATGTTGTATTCACAAATCACATCAGATGTTAATGATAACATTATGAAATAACCATCATATGCATCATAAATGAGTCTCCTATAAGTATTTTTACACCCTCACTTCCTAAGGAGGGTTAATAGGTATTGGGGACTCTAGCACCTTGAAATTCCTATATCATATTAATTTTCAAAAGAACCAATACTACTCTAGGAAATTCATGATATTTGGACATTTACTTTGTCCATAATTAATCACAATATACTTTTGTTATTGTTTTCCATTTTCTAAAAAAACTAGTAGATTAATACTTTTATCTTGATTACTAATTAGTCATTACCGATTAATTAAATCATCAAATGTCTCCCACTATTTTATCGAACTCTAGAAACCCTCTATACTAGAATCATAATACTCTATAACTTGAGTATTCTAGTGGAAAGGATACTTAAAACATGTCCTCATGGTCTATAATCTATGGATACACCACTACTTAGAGAGTTCAAGATAGTTTTTTGACTATCAAACCATATTAAATCACAAGTCCTTGATCTTTTGGGTGAAGTTTCGTCTTTTAAAATCAAAAAGTTAGTTTACTCAATGCTTGCATCTAAAGATACAAAAATCTAGCTATGTATACTTATTTTCTTCCATAATTAGTTAAGTTAACTCATCACTCTCATAAGAACTCCCCATTAATAGGAGGCACCCTCGACTATGGTTAACAAACACCTCGTACACCTGGTTGTGTTCAAATTCAAATGATTGAAGGATTTTGAAAATTAATATTTCTTTGAGGGTTTTTAAATATTTTCTTGATGAATGTAATCCATTTCTATTAAATATTTTCATACTATGTTTTCAAACTCACAATTTAACATTTGTAGAATACATTCATCACATTATTTGTTTATTATTTTATTTTATTTCCACATACAAAAAAATAAATGAAATAATTAACAATTTGTAAAGGAAATAAATTACCCAAATAGTCTTGAACATTTGATCCATTTAAACTTAATGGATAAACTGTGACATGGGGGTATCATACATGAGTCGATCATGAATCATAATGCAACTCACCCCTAGTCTAGTGTTTTCACTACTCGTTTAGTATACTGCCTCATCTTGGCGTGGTTCACATCTTACATCATCATTGTCAAAATAAAAATGTACTCTCATGTAGGTGAGGGGACCTCATGAAGCGCAATGTACATATAGTAAAACATCTATGGATGTGCAGGACCTTATACAATTTAAATAAATAAGATGATGCGTAGACCATCCATAAATAAATTAATTTAATTTTTATACCAAATTAAAATAATTTTTCTAATAATGATTATTATTATTAATCCAAAAATTAATAAATTAATTTTTAGTATTATTAAAAAATATCAAGTCCAAAAACCCCACCTAGAATATTTTTGGTCCATACCGACCCTATGTAGGCCCATTTGGGGCCATGAAAAGCCCATGCAAGGCTGTTATGGGACAGAAAGACATGCCCAAACCCATTCTGGGTCGGACAGACCCATCCAAGCCGATATTGGATAGGGGTCATAGTTTATGGGAAGGAGGGATGTGTGTGGGGGGTCTCAATCACCTAGAGGTAGTAGTAGGGGGTGTCACTGGTCACTGAAAACGGTAGGGTGAGGCGACAGTGGACAACTCCGGGAGACCAACGTAGCTCGGCTAGGATGGGGAGGCGACACTATGAAAAACGGGTCATGACCGATGAGCACCATAGGTTATGGTTTACCTTCCAATGACAAGTGCCTGTGAAGGAAGCCACGATGGTAGTGGCTGGCGGTCTGGCAGGATGGTATGAGTAGGCACATTGGGGTCGTGATAAAGGCTAGAGGCAAAAGGAGTGGGGCAACTGGGGTAGTGTCTGCGAAGGAGGCCACAGCGGTGGCCGACTGTGGATGAGAGGAGGATACATTAGGGTTGACTTGACCTGGAGGATACTCGTCGGTGCATGAGATGTCTAGCAGGGGGATAAGGAAGAGGGGAATGGTCCGGAGAGGGGGTGAGTTGTCATGGGTAGGGGACACCGACAAGGGGACCGACCCTCCTATTTTTTTAATATTAAAATAGTTTTTTTAAAACCTTCTACCTGACCTCACCTGGTCATGCTCCCCCCTCCCCTATTTTTTTAGTTTTATTTCATCATTTTATTGACTCTCACTAAACATGTGCTCCCCTTTTAACAAATTTCTCAAGGATATGGAAATGTCCTTTTAAATAAAAAATAATACTATCATTATATTTAAAATTCCACATTACTAGTGGAATTATATGGTTCATCGACTGGAGAAGTTCCAGCTACTAGAATTCGGCTGGTATTCTACCTGAAAATTAAAATGGAACAAACAAACACACACACACACACATATATATATATATATTATTCATCAATTTCAATATATACAGAACCATGTTTGATATGAATAAATTTTAAAATCTTGGAAAAACCGATTGCAATCTGCATTAAAATTTTCGGATGGCCATAACTTGTCCATCCTATATTGGATTGATTCACATTTTTTTTTTGAGATCAAATTAAATCCCACTAATTGAATTTAAGTCCATTTTAATTTTCTTGGCTGAGATAATTCACATGGTCCCTTTGATACCAATTATTGGTACCAAGGCGCGCTGTATAAGCTCCCTAGGATTTAAAATTTTATCACTAGAACAACAATACAATGTTGTCTCTAGTGATTTGAGCCCGGGTAGAGGTCCGAGGATCTTGCATGAATTATCAAAGCACGAAAATTAAATGGAATGGTTACCTCATTCGAATTAAAGTGCTCTCAATAGAATCTCATCATCAGTGAAAATTTCCTAAAGGATCTGAGCACAAAACCCTCTTGATCGTGCACACATGCTTCAAGAATCTGTGCATATGTCATTCATCAAATTTTGGGTGTTAGCGTGGAGCTCTGACGATTCCTTTGGAATTTCTATGATCACCTCGATACCTTCCCTTTGATCCATCGAAGGCATTATCTGATTGATTGCTTGGAGAGATCCTTTATTTATCTAGGACACAAGAGGAGAGAGAAGCTCTCAATTCCAAATGAGTGGATAGTATATAGAATAGTTCTCATCCCCTTATTATATAGTGGGTGTCCAAAATACCCGATTAGGGTTCCCTAACCCCAGTATATTCAACGCCGACTAAATAAGAAATAAATGACACATTATGATGATATAAATATGACATAAAAATTATTTATATTTTATTATATAATTATAATATATAATAAATATATTAAGAGATAAACTCGAGTCATTAACTTGACTCATAATTCCCACTAATATTAAACAAATCTTGAATATTAAAATAATATTCATTTGTATAATATCTTTCATATATTCACTTAATATCTTGTGAATACATTTAATAAATAAATCCAACTCAATTATTATATATTTGAATAATAATTAATTTATTTATTCATTGATGATCATTAAAAATTGGACAACTCTTATACCCCATGGTGGGGCCCACCATTTTCTACACACTTATTCCCTAGAATAGGATAGACTCTTGAATACGATATTGTGTGTGGCCTTCTATGACCTTATCTCAATAGTAGTGAATATTATTCACTAACCAAGAGTGGAGTATAGAAACTCATTAAGGACCCTAAAGAGATAAGGAAAAGTTATAGTAATGAAATCCTTTCCTTTGAACACACACTATGTAATATAATCTCTTTGTCTCATGATATCTCGTAAAGAAGAATGCATAACTTATGTCATCATATATTCTTGCCTTATTATTTGTTGATCTAACTGGATAGACTTACCTTCGACTACCTTGGCCAATGATTTATAATGGTACTACCATCCTGATTAACTATAATCAAGATATCACTTCCTCAACTCATAAGGAAAAAATTCTATATTGACCATTCAACCAATGACATACCACCAATGACACACCCAAAAAAAGCTACCTCACCATGACATCATTGTCTTGGTTTTTCCCTTGCATCAAAGTATGTGATCAAATGGTACACATTGATAATGATCTCAAGTCAGGATACTAATACACATGTTCATATATATCAACATCCAATGACACCCAAAACATGTGGTGCTCCTATTGGCGAGTATGTCCTCGTGATCTCACCTACTAGAGATCACAAAGTGCAAACTTCATGAGATGAAGTCTCAATGTTTATGCACCCCTAGCACATGATAGTCATACATAAACTGTGTCTAGTTAGTATGATGTATATAGACCATAGGACATATGTTTAAGGTTAATATCATAGTATCTCAAGGTTCTCATTATAGCATGGGAACCACTATAAGCTTTTGATATGATAAATAATCTATGGAAATTACCATTTAAATAGTGGAAACAGAAATATCAGCACTATAATGGTAAGTATAGATCATGCATATCTCACTATATACATAAAATGGTAATAAAAATGTAAAATTTAGTTGGGTATAGGGAGCCCACTATTACAACAAGGAAGACAATCAAGCATCTATAGTTAGACCCTTTCCTTTATCCCTACCTGTAACCAAGATGTCTGTTCAGGTACCAATTAGTAGCCCGAATAGGATGTGTAATATACTTAGTAGGATACCACCAATGATGTCTAGTATAATCCTGCCAATGCATATAAAATTATCATGTTTAGATATAATAGTGTAAAGTGGACATGTAAATTATAAGTGATTCAGCTATGTTTCCTAAAAGACACCAGGCTGACACTGCCTACTTCGGCATAAGTTGGGATATTTTTTAACATGTGACTTTATATATATACATATATATATATAAGAATATGCATATTTATGTATATATATTAGCATATAAATATGTATGTATGTATATACACTATATACATCATAACATATATGACCATATATATAGATACGTAGTGCTATCCAGGACCCGAGGCATAACTCAGGCATCCAGGCATAGTCACAAGAGTCTCATAGGGTAGTGAGGGACTCCATGCCCAAGTTTCATGGGTATATGGGAGTCCATGATCAAGTATCATGAATTATAAGGGTCTCTATTCCCAATTATCACAAGTATATGTGATGCCATGCTCGAATGTCACAAGTATATGGGACATCATGCCTGAGATTCATAAGCATATAGGATTCCATTCCTGAGTATCATAACTAATAAGAGATTCCATGCCTAGGTATCACAAATATATGGGATTCCATGCCCATGTATCATAAACAATAGATAGTTTTGATCAAGATTTATCATAATACAATATATGGTTTATGAATCATTAACATTCTATTTAATCAATGGAATAACCATTGTTAATATAGAAATCATGTGATGTAGTCATACCACTCACTTTACATTTAGTTATAAAAAACTATTCAATTAGGTGGAAAACAAACACCACTAAGAAGGTGGGTTGGCCACATTATCACTTACGAAGTCAAGGGAATTTAATGACCACACCCAAAGGGGTGGAACTTCTCGAGGTGGGAAACCTTAGATAATAAATAAGGATATATGGGAGTTCCACTATTAAGGTTAAAAAATTACATAAAAAGATTTGTATTTTTAAGGTAATGCTCAAAAAATCTAGCATGTGGCATGACGACGCATGATATAAAACAACTCATCTTTAGGGGAAAATTACTAAACCACCTACCTTAGGGTGGTAGATGACTCATTGTTCATTATCATGTTTAGATTTAAAGTAGAATGGGATAAATTGACAAAATAAACAAACTACCTGGAAATAGGGCATATTAGATCACCTGGAAATAGAATTTTTTAGGGAAAATAAGGTAACTGATTAAAAAACTTATTGATACACTTCTAATATAATGAACGACAGTTTTATCAGAGTCTATTTGAAGGATATTTAATGCCTAGATTGATGAGGAAGGAGGAGCTCCAATATATGAGAGGTGTTGTGCATAGAATGAAGGAGAAAAGGGGGTTAATCGTTTTAAATATTCAAGGGAAAAGGATTATTTTTACCCATTTTTAAAGGGGGGTCATGGTTTGGCAGCATGTTTTGGAAAAATAATGTGCCAACCATGTGGGATTAATACCTAAGAAGTACTAAGAATGTAGGCTGGAAACATAGTTTGGGAAAACTGTGTGTAGCTCATGTGCCTTCTGCAAACCCTCTAGAGCACCCCGTATGATTTACCCAAACTGTGCATCCTTAGAAACATGATTTAAATAAATTTTTCACCTGGTATTTTTCTCCAAAAAATCAAATCTATGAGATCTGAATAAGCCCCAAACACTCCCTAAAACTCTTAGGCACATCCACATGGATAAAAAGAAAATTTTAAACCAAAACTTAAAGGGTTTGTAACTCATACAAAAAATCAGGATGTTACAACACCACCCCCCCCCATGTTAAAACAACTCATCCCTGAGTTTCCCTTCTAAGGGTGGTAAAAAATCATCTGGGAAAAGTTCCAGACACTGAGCATGTATGTCAGCCTCTCGCTACTGGGACCCATCATGTACATGGATATACTTTCATAACACCCAGGCTAAAGGAATCTACCTACCTCAGAGGGTCTTCCTGCTCCAATAAACAATACAAATAGGATGTTCCTAAAAATAATCATAGCCTCTAACTCAATATACTTAAGATCAAAAGAATGACATGGGTCAGAATAATAATGAAAAAACTATGATACATGGAAGACGTCGTGCATGGTATGATACCTCTGAGGTAAGGCTAACCAATTGGTTACCATCCTGACTCTCTCTAAGATCTCAAAAGTCCTAACATAATGAGGTGATAGCTTTCCCTATCTTCAAATCCATATATGATAAAACCTAGGTGAAACTTGAAGAAAGAATTGATGTCCCACCTCAACCTCCAGTGGCCGGTGGCGATGATCGATGTAAGACTTATGCCAAGACTAAGCTATATCCATATGCTTCTAGATAATTTGTACCTGCTCCAATGTATCCTAAATGAGATATGGTCCCAGTATCACCACCTCTCCTGACTTTAACCAGTATAGGGGTGAAAGAAATGGCCTACTGTATAAGGCCTTATATGGATCCATCTATATAGTTTCCTAAAAGTTTTTATTGTAATAAAATTCAGAAAGTGGTAGGTGTTTCTCCCAAGAACCCCCAAAATCAAGAACACAATCTCGTAGCATGTTCTATAACACTCGTATTATATTCTTAGACTAACCATCGGTCTAAGGGTGATGGGTTGGGCTCAATAGTACCTATGAACTAAGGTCCTTATACAACCCCTTCTAGAACCACAACATGAATCAAGCATCCCTATCTGATATGATAAAGTGTGAAATACCATGAATTCATATGATATCCCAAACATATATCCTTCCAAGATTATCCAACAAAAATGTCTCCTTGATAGGTAGAAAGTGTGCAACCTTGGTTAACCTATCAACAATCACCCATACTATATCACTGCCTCAAGGGGATCTTAGTAAATCCATCACAAAATCCATAGTGATGTCACTTCTTATACAGATCAGATGCCTTGGGTGGTCTCCTTTATGGAATGTTAGTTTCATGGTTCACCCAAGCATGGTTCGGAGAGGAAGGCACAGGATATGGTCTTGATAGCCAGTTGTTGGTGCATCTAGCAAGCAAGAAACAAAGCCAGACACGAAGGAGTTCACTCACCGTGGAGCTCCATTATCACCAAAACAAGGAGTGTGCTCATCGACTTGCTCAGGTTGCATAAAAACATGTACGGGACTCCCACACTATGTCCTCTCCAATCAAGTTTGTAGGGTGATATCAGTCCTCTCAATACCAGCACGGGACATTGGGTTTGCTAGAGATCACCTTCCATGGGTATCAAACTCAACACTGACGGATCTTGTAGGCAAGGTATTATGTGAGACGGAGGGGTGTCCCATGATTCCATGGGATCTATCATCATTGTGTTTATAGTGCACTATAGTTGTGGTCATTCTCTACAGGTCGAGGCAATGGCTATGCTCACTGGTCTCAGGTTGTGCCGCCAACGCAATATTAATATCAGTGAAGTAGAAATGGACTGTATAGATCTCTATAATGCTCTACAAGGTATAGGTAATGCTCCTTGTTCGATCTATTATATTATAAAAAAATTAAAATGCCTCCTGAGAAGTAGCACAAATGTGTTTCACACCTAGCGTGAGGGAAAAAAAGTGGCAGATCATCTAGATTTCATTGTTTCCCACAATTCTGTTTATTCAGGTCTTGAAAGCAGGAGTATCCTTAAAGCCGAGGGAGAGGACCTTGTTAGAGGGGATTCCCTCATTTTACATTACTTCAGACCCCCCTAGACCCTGCTTCTCTTGTGTTCTCCTATTTTGGCTTGTTTTGTGTTTTCTTTTCCTTTAATAAATAAATAATGATGATGATGATGGCATCCCATTTCTATTATGGAATTTAAAAAGGCTGTAAAAGTCAAGTAGGCTACTGGCACTTAACTTTCACCTGCTAATAGGTGGAGCATCATGTGATGAAACCTACAATCTGGCTCTTTATACCTGACCACCAATACCAATGATGTACATCATGGTATATCTTGGTGAGCTTGTGGTGTACTGCCTATTTAGAGGCATGATACTCCCAAATAAATTCTTATTGTATATATGCCAGCACCTAGACATGAATGTGAATGTAACAAACCTAATCCTCATCAATAACCCAACCAGGTAGTGGGTCCTTACCTAAGACACTCTCCCTTAGGACTAATCCCTTAGGATCAGAAATTTGTCCCATATTTACTCACTCCAGAAGAGAAGATGTCACTACCACGGAGGCTAAAACAGGATTCATGTGATACTCTTAATCTCTAAATGCATCTCATAAAATAGGTCCATTAACTACCACCCATTAATATCCTCCTAAACTACCTATTTATAAGTCTTCCAGATTAGATCATCAACAACAGTATTTCCCATTCCAAGTGTATAGGTAATTTTAAAGTCAAACGACTATAGGTATTCAACCCATCTTTTATATATGAGATTTAAGTCACAATGTATAAATATATACTTGAGGCTTTTGTGTTCTATTTACACCACAATTGGAGAGACCCATACACCGCAACTTGATCTCCCTACATCAAAAAAAACTCCTAACTTGATGTCTGATACATCACAGTAAACCATGTAGCTTCTTCCCAGCTTTGGAATAATTAGGATCAATGATAAATTCAATCTTCCTTTCAACTCATGAAAGGATCTATCACATTCTTCAGACCACACAAACTTGAAAAAATTCTTGGTCAAACCTGTGAGTGGTTATTCATGGCATGAGAAATCCTAAATAAAATAATTTTAGTATCCAAACATCCCCAAGAAACTTCATATGTCAAATATGTTCATAGGATGATCCTAGGAAACTACAACTCTTACCTTATTTGGGTCAATAGATATTCCAACATCTAAGATGATGTTACCCAAGAAGTATAACTTATTGATCCAAAATTTTCATTTAGTGATCTTAGCATATAGTTGGTGCTCTCTCAGTGTATTCATCATGATCTAAAGATATTGTTCATGGTCATTTCAAGTATAAGAATACACATAGATTTCTTCCACAAAGACTACCATAAATGAATCCAGATATGGGTGGAAAAATCAATTCATTAGATCCATAAAGACTATAGGTGCATTATTGAGATCAAATTACATGACCAAATACTCATATAATCCATATATATTATGGAATGTTTTACATAGTATGTCTAATGGTATCAAATTAAATTAGTGATAACTCGACCTTAAATAAATATTTAAGAAAACCCAAGCTCCCTGGAGCTGGTTGAATAGATCATCTATGAGGAATACTGGATACCATTTCTTGACCATAAGATAATTTAGTCACCAATAGTCCACATAAAGCTTGAGGGTACCATCCAACTTCTTGGTGAAAAGTAAAGTTGAGACCCATGGATAAGTATTGGTTCATATAAAACCCTTATCTTTCAAGTCCTATGGCTACTTCTTGAGTTCTAGTAGCTCATTAGGTGTTATCCTATAAGAAGGAATAGACACTAGGAATGCTCCTAGCACTATATCAATAGTTAATTTTACCTCTCTCTCGGGATGTAGTCCAAAAAATTCATCAGAGAAGATGTCCTTAAAATGATCCACTATAGGAGGAAAATCCATACATCATGTTCTTTGATCACTCATAAAAATACTAGCAATATGGGTTGTCAATCCACTCATCCCATGATACTCGAGTCTATCTTGACATTATTGTACATTCCATTCACCCTTGTAAATATAAGTATCGCCCTTAGGTGATGTGAAAGACACCCTCTGATGATAGCAGTCAACATGAGCATGATAAAATATTAACCAATCCATCCTGAGTATGATGTTGAAACTTGTTATCTTTAGGAAGAAGAGGTTACATATAAAATGATGTATGCCTATCTCAAGGGGGAATTGCCTACATTGGTGTATTCTCTTCGATCAGATCCCCAATGATGTGTTGAGAGTCATTACACCACATAAGTACTCTATCTCTAGGCCTAGACTTTCCATAATTGCCACATATATAAAAGAATGTGAAGCGCTATTGTCAAATAAGGTAGAAACTAAGTATAGGCTACTATAATAGTACCTTAAACTATAGAATACCCAATACTCTGCTCCTTGGGAGTAGGATACACTGCATAGATATAGACAGATCCACAATCCTGAGATACAACATAATTACCCTAGGTAGGTCTTCTCTATTGGAATTGTATATCTAATATCTGGCTACCTCAGGCATGACCACCTCCTATGCTTGAATAGTCGGTAGTACTCCAGATACTCGCTTGTTAAGGTGCTATTAATCCTACTCCTTAAGGAAAATCTAATACGGATCCTCTCCCACTAGGAATAGATGGAAAGATCCTACAAAAAACACTAAATATTCCCCTACCTGTCGCAACCTCGGCACTCAATAAGGTTTTTGGGAAACTGGGGCTTCTTATGCCATGGATTCTTGCACTGGTGACACACCACATAACTATCGGTGGGTGTTATATAACTATCAAATCCCATGTGAGTAGACTCAAAGCAGCATGTCCTAATGCTAAATGAACCACTTCCCTATCACGGTGTTGAACCACCTTGGCCTACAATATCATATTCCCTTAGGCTCCACTCGATGATGAGGGTTTGGTTCACTATTTTAGAAATGGTGGTTAACTGGAAGACATTTATAGTGACCCAATCCTTTTACACATAATAATACATGATTCTTAAAAATAAATATCCAATAATTACTACACAAGGATCGTAAAGGCCTAGTGTCTTTTGAAGATTAGGTTCTTAATACATAAAACATGGAAACCTTATTTTATTTTCTATATTAAGATCCTATAATCCATTTAAGCTCCTAAATCTGCATGGGATAACCTAGGGAAAATATAAATAATGGGGTGAGATAAAAAACCCAGTAAGGGGATAAACATGATAAGGAAGTATAACTGTGAGTCAAAGGTATAAAATGATATCATAAAAGAGAAGGCACATGAGTAATCACATAGAAGCATAACTTAATGAACATGTTATAATAATATCATGGCATCATAGTAAATGTGGTAGAAACATAAAACATTACATAAGCATAAGTCAAGGATAACTGTCAAGATAACATCACGTGGTGGACAGAGCCCCATAATGGATTAGGTTCACTCCCTAATCCTATACATGACATCGCTTGAGACTAAAACATTACCCAATGCATTGGATGACTGTATAATTATGGGACCATGTCACATTCATTTCATGTACATGCATATGTGTTCCACACAAGGATATCAATAATAAGGAATAAACATAAGAATTAACCATGGAATGAAATGGGTTGCATAAACATGTCTCATAACATAATCAAAATAGATTCCTTAAATAATGTATTTAAGAGATGATCATAAGTCATGTATTTTCCTTTCAAAGGAAGCGATAATAAACTAGGTATATATGTGAGAGACATATACCTAATTTAGAAGAAATCCATAACATTAAAGGTTATTGTCATTGATGGAAATAATTTCAAAAATATTAAAAGCATTCTTGAGAAAAATAACTTTTTCACTTTGAGTAACATCAAAGGATGTAATATTATATGGAAAATGATTTTGAAAGATCAATTTGAACATTTTTTAAGGAAATATCCTCTCAATTTTTAAAATACTTATTTAAGATCAAAAACTTTCTCAAAAATTAAGGAATTTTTTTTAAATATCCTTTGGAACTTAAATAGTAAGCTTCCAAACATTGAGTGTCTATGACGGTGGAAGAGTTGTGTTCATACTGAATATGTTAAAAAAATAAATACCCCTTTCACCTTTTTATAAGAAAAGTAAAAAAAGTACATTGTTTGGAAAATAGTGGGAAGATTCATTTTAAAAAAAATTAAAAATAAAATTAAGGGTAAAATTACTTTAAAAAATTATAGTAAAACATTTTTGAAAACATTTTTAAAAAACATGGATTTAGAAGAAAAAATATTTTCAACCGAAGAGAGAAATAAAGTTGGATTTTTAGAAAAAAAATTATCAGGATTTTTTAAGAAAAAAAAATTATCAATCATTTTAAGTACCAAAGAGAAGGAAATAATATTATTAATTGAAAACTTCATGAATAACTATAGGATAAGAAAATGGAAGGGGTTTATTATACAATGATCAAATAATTTCCTTCAATGGAAATTCAAGCATGAGCAATCTTGAATAACGTGAGATTGAAACATAAACCCTTATCAATTTAGTAAATTTTGAATCATAAATTCCCATGAATTAAGTATATGAATTATAACTTAAAATCTCATGATGTAGGAAGGATTAATAATATAGTATGTAAAGGGGCATTATATACATCATTCAAAAGAAATTAGGTGCATGGAAGAACATGTTTCTTAAAGAAGGAAGTTTGAGATGAAACCCTTACAAAGTTCATATCATTGAGGTAGAGTTAATCAATGGGGTGATTATGTGTAACAAATGTATATACACATAGATATAGTTTAAATACAACATAAATAAATCAAAATTCGTTTGACACATAATCTTTGCATAATATAATCAATGAAGTGGACATATAACTCGATGAATGAAAATTGAGTTAAGAAACCCCTTACCTCATGCTTCTCTTTAGTTGATCACTATTTAACCTCTTATATAGTGATTTTAAACATTTTATTAACTTATACCATAATCATATTATTATTTATAATATCATATATTATCCTTTTATAATATATTATTACATGTTCGTTAATATTCTTCCACTATCACTATTGTTTCTGGTGTTAATTGTCTTGTTTTCTCCTACACGTTTCATCATGAAAGTTCCAGATATTGAAAATATATTATATTTTAATAATATACATAATTATATTAATGTTATAAATATAATTTTTTTTATTAGATACATTTTTAGAATCATTAATTAATTTTGAACATGGAGAATGAATCACATCACTTCGTGGAGACGGTAGGTCGTACGTATGCACGAGCAATATTATCATTTCCTTAATGGGTGGAATGGTAAGGAATTGGATTGTATATTAATTTTAAATAATAAATATCAGGTCATATATATCACATATATTCATTAAATTTATCCTTTTTTACCTTCCATGTAAAGTGTTAGCGAAAAATGAATCACATCGCTTTGCGAGATGGTAGTCCGCCATACACACAAACGACGTTATCATTTATTCAATGGATGGTAAGGTAAGAAATTATATGACATATTTATTTTAAATAATGATTAATATTTCATTAATATCATATATAAATATAAAATTAATCCTTATTACCTTCCATGTAAAGCATAATTGAAAAATGAATCACATCGCTTTGCGAGGTGATAGTCCTCCACACACGAATGACATTATTATATTGTCTACAGAATGGAAAGTAATAAGTTATATATGATATTATAATTCAATAAGTATAATTATATCATAAATATCATATATAAACATTATATAAATTATTATATCCATCTGTGAGAATCAGTGATGGAAAACGAATTATATTGGTTCGTGAGATGGTAGTCTGCCATACACACGATCAATGGTTTTGTTTACCATTTGAGGGAGGAGGATATATTTTTAGGTCATTAACTTAAAATAAAAACATATTAGTATATGTAATATACTGAGTTTATTATATCATAATGTTTTAATAATATTTTAAATATGTGGGGGAAGAAATAAAATAAAATGTTCGGTTAAGGACGTTACCTCTTTTTCAGACAACTTATTTTGGTTTGCACCAAAATCCTTCCTAGGTTGAATTTATGAAAAAAATAAGGATTATAGTATAAGGATAGGTAGTCATGTTTTTTTTCTAACCAATGGTTTTTGGAAGTGTGAATAGGAGAGTAGAGGATGTGGCCTTTTATAAGTTGGGGATCGTTCACACTTGGAATTTTTTAAAAGAAAAAATGCCACCCATGTTTTTCGCTTGTCACAAGGATCCAAAATGAAACCTTTTTTAAAAATATAATATATAAGGTAAAAATATGATCATTTAATAGGAATTAGAAATGTTTTGGGTCATTTTTAACCCCTATATTTTTAGTTTAACCCCCCGAAAAACATGTTTTTACCTTAACTGTGGTAAATAGTTTTTACTATTTTCACTATTCATTATAGTAAAAAATTAAGTTGATATTATTAGATAATATAAATTATTGTGATTATAAATAATAAATTCATTTTTTCAAATTCAAATCACAGAATTGGCAGAATTCAATTTAAAATTAAACCCGTAGACATGTCAAAAAAATGATTTTTCAATAAATGCATTTTTTTAAGGAAAAGATGATCTCATATTAACTATATGAAAAGTAATAATAATTAGATGAATTACAATTAATATTTATAGATATATAATCTATACATTATATTTAAATAATTCTTTATTATGGGTAATTTTAATTATTTAAAATGGATAAACATTGTATACTTTAAAACTGTTTTTAGAAAAAATGTGTTTTAAAGTCTAAAAATAAACTTATACTAAAATATAATATAACTATGATTTAAATGTAATTAATTGGATTTAATATAAATAAATAATTATTATTTTTATTTTAAATTAAATTAAAATAATAATTTTACTTAATTTATTAAAAGAAATGATAGTTTTATAAAAATCAGTATTTTTACTATTCACTGAAAAATTGAAAAATACTAAAATTTCATGCTAAGTTAATATATAAATATAATTATTTCAAAAAAATAATTTTATAAAATAAAATTTATAAAATTAGTAAAATTTAATTTTAAATTATGTGCACAAATCATGACAAAATCGCCTTTTAGAAAAATACAGGTTTTCAGAAAACATTTCTTTTTCATTCAAATGGTTCCTATTTTATTTCTAATAAATATATAACCATTTATTTTATTTTATACATGTTTAAAACATATAATTTTCATAATTTAGTTATTCTTATTTATACCTTCCAAATTAATGGCTAGTTTATAATGGTATGTTATATTATGGTTCATTTAGATCTGGGGTTGAGTGTTCCGCAAGCTATCGAAGAGATTGAATTTATTTTAAAATAAATATATCATAAAGTCTAAAGGTGTTATTATCTCTTTTAAACATGGTTTTTCATGTCGTATATTCTATCTAACATGATGTTTCTCTTTTAAAATCTTGGTGTGTTATAACATTCACCCGCGATCGAATGACGTATACGAGCCCATCCTCAAACTGTCTCGTTGTCATTAACTCGTCACTATCAAGTGTCAGTGTGAAGTGCTGAATTTCAGTGAAACGAGCTGAATAATCTATCATAGACATAACAACCTACTATAGATTCATAAATTCCTTGTCTTAGTTTACTCTCAACATCTATAAAAGTAATAGTAGATAGTTTTCTGAAAGTCAACCCATACCATACCCTGATGATGATCAATCTAGGTAATAACATCCCAACATATCTTAGAATAATATCACTGTATATAGGTCATGAGTTTGAACCTCATCTTCAGAGGTGTCTCCAGATTCTCAAATATAGATAACATGGTCTCTAGCCATGAATCAGCATCCTGGAGGCCACCATCCCTTATGAAAGTGGGTGGATGATGCTGTTGGAATTCTCACATGAACTCTACCATAGTAAGGGCAGGTCACGGAGCTCCCAGTATATACTGCATAAATCATAGTAATCACTCTCAAAACTAAGTATCAACGACATGAGGTGTCGCAGGAGGCACTATAAGAGGTAATATTGGTAGCTTAGGGCCCACCACCTATGGATCATGGTCATCACCACCATCCTAGCACATTACTTGAGGACATTGTGGTGGTATATCTCTATAATTAACAAACACATGCTTCAGATAAGGTTCAATGAAAAATAGGATTATATATAACAGAATATGGCAGGTACATTCTATCCTATATAGGAGTCACACCCCTCTACCCACTCCTAAATCTAGTCCTGGGTGATGTATATGACCATAAGTAATCATAGGTTACACTTATTACTACCCACTAATAAGGTTGGGTTGGGTTCAAGGTCTCACATCACATAGTAGAGGTCCTGGTATATAGAGTTTTAATTGAAAGGTATATAGGGAAACACCCTTTACGTTGTAATTAACATACCCATTTAACGATAATCATTTTTATTTAAAAATTTAAATTCATTTCATTTCATACTCATTTATAGGGATATATGTATCACAGTCCAGTTAGATGAGCATCCATTCCTAAGTTATAAATGAATAATCTTTATGAGTTGCATTTGGCATGTCATGTAACTGAGACCTAACCCTTACATCTGGTATCAAGATACAATAGGTTGTATAAAATTATTTGATTAGATAAGTCACCATTCCCAATTTATAGTGGCACATGCTTCATAAATTAAAATTGGAATTCATGTAATCAAATCAACTAACATTTCAGACCATGTGACTAATGGTCCATAGCTCAAACATGGAATAATTGGTTGATTAAGGTGTCACCATCAAGCTATATGTGAAAACACCATATAGGCTGATTTATACACATTAATTAATCCAATTATTCTATCCCTACAAGAAACATTAGCACATTCTGGAATATAATAGTCAAGGCACCAGTAATATGTAGTAGACAATGCACATAGTAATATAAATATGGCATGGAATATGTATGACATGTGAATTCTCAGGTTTCTACTATGATACATGATCAATGTCCCCTTTCCTTACCAAGACAAGGTAAAAAAGGAAATAAATAAAAATAATAGAAATAATAACATCAAAAATCATGTGGGTCGCCCAATGGTGAAATAAATATGACTGTAACAGGAAAAAATCATAATAGCAGTTCCCATCCTTGGTAATTTGGTTTTTCCTTGTACGTGGGTTAGCTACTCTCAGGCACAAGTTCATGAACAAATCACAACAGGTTCCTAGTCTCCTATCTACCAACCCAAAACTATAATACAAAAGGAAAAAAGGGCCTCTAATACCACTTGTAACATTCCGAACTCAGTCCACTCATAAGTAACCGAACCCGGTTGGCCACATGGACTCAAGTGCGCCTCCTTATATGTTAGAGGTTGTCGACTAGCAGCAAGAGTTCGTGATGGTATAGTAGGGATATTATACCCTCATGATTAGAGTGTAGTAAAATAATAAATAATAACAAGAAACAATAGAAAAATATAACAAATGAACTATGAAAGAATGAATCATCCAGATATAATAAAAATGTAGAAGAAGAATCAATAACATATATAAAATGATGTCATGTCTGTATGCTATACAAAATGGGAATACATAGAAGTAATGTAGCAGACATATACCACATGCTATATAAAATAACAAAAAGACCAAAAGTTATCTCCCATATCATCATGATCATAATCTTAGTCCTCTTCTCCCAAATTCCATCCTAGGTGATAATAAATAATCCATAGTCGAATCCTTGTCCTTTTCCCTACCTACAACCAATAGGTTTGTTTAGGTACCAACCAGTGGCCCGAACAGGGTGTGACATATACTCAGTAGGCCACTGCCAATAGAGTCTAGTATAATCCAACCAGTGCATATAAAATGGTAGTGTGTACATATAAAAGTGTAAAGAAAACATGTAAATTGTAAATGAGACAGATCTAGTCCCTAAAAGACACCAAGATGACATTGTTTGCTTCAGTATAAATTAGGATATCTCTGAACATGCGTCGCTATATATATGCATATGTATGTATGTATATATGCATATGTATTTATATATATATATGAATATGTATGTATATATATATGTATATGTATTTCTATATATATAAGCATATAAATATGTATGTATATATATGAACTATATATGTAGTAACATATATAGCCACATATATAGATACATAGTGCTATCCAGGACCTGAGGCGTGACTCAGGCATCCAAGAAAAGTTATAAGAGTCTCATAGGGTAGTAAGGGATGTCATGCCTGAGTGTCACAAGTATATGGGACACCCCCGAGTATCATGAATTATAAGGGTAAGCATGCCTGGGTATCAAAAGTGTATAGGAATCCATGCCCAAGTGTCACAAGTACATGGGATGTCATGCCTGAGCTTCATAAGCATATGGGATGCCCTACCCGGGTATCATAACTAGTAAGGGATATCATGCCCAAGTATCACAAATACATGGGACTACATGCTCGTGTATCATAAATAATAGATTGTTTCGGTCAAGCATTATCATAATCCGATAGATGGTTTATAAACCATTAACATTCTATTTAATCAAGGTTATAAACATTATTCATATAGAAATCACATGACGTGGTCATACCACTCATTTCCATTTAATTACAAAAAAAATCATTCAATTGGGTGGAAAACCAATGACACTTACAAGGTGGGTTGGGCACATTATCACTTAATAATTCAAGGGTGTTTAATGAGCACACCCAAAAGGGTGTAATTTATCGATGTGGGCAGCCTCTGATAATAAATAAGGGTATATGGGATCTATACTATCAAGGTTAACAATTTAAACAAGGATACTTTTTTAAGGAAATGCTCAAAAAGTATAGTGTGTGGAATAATGGAACATGATATAAAACCAATTGAATTTAGGAATAAATTACTAGACTTCCTACCTTAGAGAAGTAGATGACTCATTGTTTGGTATCAGCTTTAGATTTGAAGTAAAACGGGAGAAATAGATGAAATAGACAAATTCCATAGAAATATAAAATATTATATCTCTTGTAAATAACATTTGTGAAGGTGATATAAACCAATAAATGAAGGTAATAGATTCAATCACTTAACGATACACTTCCAACGTGATGAAGGGTGGTTCGATCGAAGTTCGTTTGAAGGAGAGGCTTCAATGCCAAGCTCAAGGATGAAGGAGGAGATCCAGTGGAGGAGGGGTGTTGTGCATGGAGTGAAGAATAAAAGGGGATTAATAGTTTTAAATATTCAAGGTAAAAGGGTAATTTTACCCATTTTTAAAGGGGTTGTACAGTTTGGCTGCACGGTTTGTCCAAATCATGCGCCAACCATGCGGTCTTATTGCCTAAGTGGCACTAAGCATGCAAGTTTGGCGCATGGTTTGGGTAAACCGTGTAGAAATCATGTGCCCTATACAGACCCTCTCCACATGGTTTACCCAAATTGTGTGGCCTCAGATGCATGGTTTAAACAAACTGTGAACCTGGTCTGTTTCCTCCAAAACTTGGAGCTCTAAGCTCCAAAAAAG
Organism: Viscum album; assembly: GCA_963277665.1. NCBI lineage: Eukaryota > Viridiplantae > Streptophyta > Magnoliopsida > Santalales > Viscaceae > Viscum > Viscum album. Next base: position 1,817,859,529 of record OY728150.1, read on the forward strand.
CCCTGAACACTCTTGAAAACTCTCGAAAACTCTTACGAACATTCACATGGAAAAAAAGTTTCAACTAAAATTTAAAGGATTTGTACCTCATATGAAAAGTTGTGACATTACACCTCCAATTTAATGGATATGTTATAATGGTCACATTTAAATAATAATATTTTTATAGTAAGTTTTTTTAAATCTTGGTGTTGCATATTAAGCAAGATATTGAACATTATATTATCTTAAACTAAATTTTTGGGGTGTTACACTACTTTTGGTTGTATGGAAACCTACAACCATAGTTTCTGCTGCTTGTGGATATAAATCTATGGGTATGGGGTAGTTTGGTGGTGGTTACTCTAGCCTCTGAAACATGGATGTCCCCCAAGTGCATGTGTTTGGATATTCCTCCTTATGAATTTCCACGCTTGACCACTATTGTTGTTATCATTACTTCTATTAACCTAAATCTGAACATTCAGACATTCCTCATTCCTCGTTAGGTTGTTCATTATTTAAAAACTTATGAAAATGCCTTGTTTTTTCTCATTAAGTGTATGATCACCTTGAAAAAAGTGTGTCATGGCCCACTCTCTACAAATATACCACAATGAGGGAAGAGAGATGGTGACTACTTGAGTCTCACCTCCAGTAGGTCTCAGGTTGGTGACTAGCACTGAGGGTATAATAAACATTCATATGGTGAGCATTACTCTCTAAGAGAAACATGTAGAAGAGATAGATAAGATAGATACACCAATCAATGCCTGATTAGACATATATAAAGAGATCCCAAGTGAAAACATGAAATGACATATAATACTATAACAACTGAAAGGAAAACTACAAGTACCAAAATGATAAAGATGTCAGTGAACTAGAAGCCAAAACAACTCCTACAAAACCACGAGATAGTAATATATAACCCGATTTCCAACCTGCTTCAGATGACCTATAAATAGTTTATATATATGTAGGGTGAGCATAATAGTATACTCAATAGGATCCTCTCTAATTCCTATCATGCAAAAGATAAAGAAATCAAACTAAAGCACAGTGAAAATAGTGAAATTAAATCATCACCTAAATAGATATACTAAGTTCCAAACCTCACCATAACTAACTCTCACCAAGTATAACATACAAGAGATCATATAATATAATAATGAAACATCAAGGGTACCCTAATTCCACTTTTCCCTGGGTTAGTTGCTCTACCCCAATGTTTCACATCCTGATCCATCTCTTTCCAAAATTAAGTCAGCCTGAAGACACTTGGGAAAGGAATTAAAACATAAACCTCATGCATCACATAATCACATCATCCCATATTACATATCTATATATAATAACCAAGTGGTTTCTGGGATCCACCACATCTTGTATGATGTGTGTCATGCATCAGGTATTATACTGCAATCCATTACAACCCATACACTGAGTAAGTACCTCAAGCCATCATAGCCTATGCATGTCATACCTATAATAATGCTTTGGATACTATGTTAAGTAATACATGTATGTTAAATAACCACAAACCATCACAACCCTATACACACATATATGGGAAAACTAATTGTTGTGTATACCATCATAAGTAACTACCAAGAAAAGATTGTTGGTCCATAGGGGGTAGCCTGTTATCTATCCTCCCACTGAGATGTTAGGGAAAACACCCTACCAGAGTCCACTGGGTGTCGGTTTCCCTAACCTAAATGGGTGGGGTAGCATATGAAATCATAGAATATACAGGATATAATATATATCATAACTACACTATATGCATAACCTAGTCTTAAACTCAACTAAAGCTAACGTCGCTCAGACTCTTGGTTGTCACTTCTAAGACTAGATATCCTATAAGCACGCCAGCATTTAAAAATATACATTAATTACTTATTTAATTCTTATCATTTCCTTCCATTAATTAATTCATTATTCAATAATTAACCATTAACATTATTCTACATTACATTTAATTAACTTAATTATATTAAAGTCTATTCCCTCTAGGAATAATCCAAAACGAGTCCACGGTTTATCAGGATTAACATATTTTTATCATTTTCATTCCATCATCAACCAACCCCATGGGTTAAACATTTATTAAAAATTATTAGAATCATTCCATAAACCATGTACTCTTGAAAAAACCATCTTAATATACCACCAATAGAAAACATGCATCCAAGAACACCCAGCTGCCTCAAGTAGTGGGGAATGGAAAGTGGATAAAACAAGCAACACAGCCATCAACCATTGAACAGATTCATAAGGCTACATCCTAGCTCTCAGCATCACATCAAAAGGTAAGTTTGGATTCAACTGGTCACATCATCTCTAGTTCCATCCTTGACACCTACATGTATATATGGATGCATCTTGCCATCATAGGCGTCAACTGCTGCCACATCATCTATGTAGGTTCTAGGCGCAGCAAAATTGTGCAATGGGTAGTGCCCAACTTTAATTTTTTCTATAATCAATGATCAATCTGAGATCTATACAATGATGAATGTCGTGATCCATAGAATTGAGTCAAATAAATAGGCAAAGGATAATTGTACTGAAACCTAGATATAGGAGATAAACATATATTGTTTATAATTAATTTAATTAGATAAAAAAACTACCTTTAAGGAATTATTTCTTCATTGATGATTCTGGAGACAGATCTACAGTACACCGTCATTGTGTTATAGAAACCAAGTATAGATTTCCTCTAGCATTGATCCACACATGTTCTAGGAATCTCTATACATTGTTGAAGGAGTCTTCAGGTGCTAGTATATAAGATCCTTGCACTTGCATCGTCTACCTTGATCGCCTCAAGAATCACTTCCAAAGCGTTCTCCTTAATCTGATGGAGAAGTATTACTCACTGTTATTGGGAGTGTTCTTGGAGAAGGGAGATCTCTAGGATTAAGAGGATTCTCCAAGATTATTGTGCACAACTGAATAGGATCATAAGAAAATTACATAATTGGGTATTTATATTACTAGGGTTAAAATAAAATAATTGCACAGATGCCCTTATTATTTATTTAATCTTATAAAAACCCCATATCAAATATTAATAGTAATATTATTATTTCTTAACATGCGTTGAACTTGTGAATTATAATTAAATATTATTTAATTAAATAATATTCAATATTATCATTTCTCACTAGACCGTTAAACACGGTTTGTCATTCCTCCACAATATTTATCAATACCTGAATAATGTCTATTTATTTATTAAATAAATATCACTGCATTATTCGCCAATAAATAAATAAATACTATATTTACTAAACATCAAATAAATATTTATATTCGATCAAGAATACATGAATAATTATTAAACCATGTACGAGAATAATATTCATTAAAACTACTAAATAATAAATAATAATATATTATTTAACTGAGATTATAGATACACTTAGTGTGTGGCCCTCTAGGCCTCTTTCTTAGTGGCATTAGGCGAAGCAGTCTAAAGTCCAAGGTTAGCATCTAGAAACATGCCAAGGCACCCAAAGAGAAATAATTTAATTCTAAAATGACATGTAACCTCATATAAATGATTACCATGTAATATAATCTCTTTATCTCAATATCTCTAATTGTGCAGGTTTCATGCTAGTGTCATCAACCAATATGATCGATATCACTTTCTTTGACTTTATTTAAATAGAACTTACCTATTGATCACCATAGCCATGGATTTATTTAGGATATATCATTTCCATAAAAGGTCTTGAGATATTATCTTCTGTTAAAGAATAGAAGGGAAAAATCCTTTCTTGCATTATTCATTAATGCAATATTACTTGTGATGCACCCAACATATCCTACCTTACCGCAAACATATATCATCGTAGTTTTCATCAATACATCTAAGTATGTGACTCATAATACTCATTAATAATAATCTTAAAGTCTAAGGACCAATACACATGTCTGCATATAGGAACATCCAATGACACATAGAAATGTGGATTTTCTATAGGCGGGTCTCGTTCTCATAATATCCTAATAGATATTACCAAGGGCGTACACCATGAGAAGGTGCCTCAAAGTCCTATGAGTCTCCACCCCTGATATCTTATATCATTTTTTTCCCTCAAATGATATTATACGACTATAGAACATATATTCAAGGATAGTTTCATATCACATACGAGTTCTCATCATAACGGGTAACTGCTATGACCATTTAGTGCGACAACCACTATCAGATAATTTTCACAAACTATGTTATACAGAAGAACAATAATGATATGATAAGTAGTTTATTAATATTCAAAAAAATGGATACAAGTTTATTATAAAGTAAAAAGAAGTTGATTCTAGGAAACCAACTCCAACAGACTCTCACTTGAACTAGAGCCAACTGCTAACAGCTTTCAATCCAATAGCTCTCACATGATACTCATGATTCTACTAAGATAGGCCTTTAGTCAAGGGGTTCATCACGTTATCTTCCACAGGAACTCTTCTCACTATAACTTTACCCCTCTGATATAAATACATTAAGAGGGGATACTTCTGGAGTATGTGCTTTGTTCGTTGGTGTGACCTTGTCTCTTTTTCAAGAGTCGCCACTCCAGTATGATCACAATACAATGTGATATGGTCTTTATATCTAGGTAACACATTAAGATCCTAGGAAAATTTCTAAATCCAAATGGTTTTCTTGGTTGCATCAGAAGCTGCTATATACTCAGACTCCACTATAGAATCAGCGACAGCTAGCTGCTTTGAACTCTTCCAACTCACACCTCCTCTGTTGAGATAGAAAACATATCCTGATTGTGACTTTAGATCATTTTTATATGTCTGAAAACCAGAATTATTATAACCCCTAATTACTAGCTCCTCATCTCCTCCATACACCGAGAACATATCCTTAGTTCTTCTCAGATACTTAAGGATAGCCTTAACAATAGTCCAATGTTGTTTTCCTGGATCTGCTTGATATTTTTCTACCATGATCAGTGTATAGGAAACATAAAGTCTAGTACATAAAATTCTATACATGATTGATCCTATCACCAAAGTGTATGGGATCTTACTCATTCTCTCTTTCTCATGTTGTGTCTCAGGACACATTTTCCTAGAAAGATGTAAACCACATGACACTGGAACCAATCCCCTCTTGGATTATTCCATACTAAATATCTTCAGTATTTGGTCAATATATGTATATGGACTTAGTCCAAGAAGCCTCTTGGATCTATCACAAATGATCTTGATCCCTAGAATATAAGCTTCTTCACCTAATTCCTTTATGGAGAAACACTTGTTTAACCAATCCTTAACAGATTGTAAGACTAGTATGTCGTTTCTAATAAGTAATATGTCATAAACATATACTACTAGGATAATGAACACATTCCCATTAAACCTTTTGTAAACACACAGCTCACATTTTTCCTTAATGAAACTAAATTCTTTTATGGATTCATCGAATTGAATATTCCATGACCTAGATGCTTACTTCAATCCATAAATGGATCTCTGAAACTTGAAAATACTTTTGGCATCACTTGGAGTCACAAACCCTTATAGTTGTGTCATATAGAAATTTTTCTTAAGTTTATTGTTAAGGAATGTAGTTTTGACATCCATCTACCAAATCTCATAGTCATGGTAAGTTTCTATAGTAAGTATGATTCTGATGGATTTAAACATGTAAACTGGAAAAAAAATATTTCATCTTAGTAAATTCCTTGACATTGTTTAAACCCCTTAGCCACTATCCTTGATTTATAGGTACTTACTTTACCTTCAATATAAAATTTCCTCTTAAATACCCATTTGTAACCAACAGGCTTTACATCAACTAGCGCATCGACCAGAACCCAAAATTGGTTTTCATACATGGAATCCATCTCAAAATTCATATCTTCTAGCCATCTTGTAGCTTATGATCTCTCTACTACCTCCTTGTAAGAGAGAGGTTAATCATTGTCAACCAATAATGAGTCACCATCCTCAGTGACCAAAAAACCATATCTATCTGGATCTCCTACCTCTCTTATGCTTCTACACGGTACTTGTGTTTCAGGAACTACTTCTTCCATGGGGACCTATGAAATCTGTTACTGTAACAACTCTTGTGTATCTTGAGCATCAACTTTTTCAAATTCAATCTTTATCCCACTATCCTTTTTTTGGATGTGCTCCCTTTAAAGAAATTCAGATTGTATGGCGATAGTCACTTTCTTGCTTGAGGGGTTGTATAGGTAGTAACCCTTTGTTTCCTTGGGATACCCTATAAAGATACACCTCATACCTCGAGGTTCTAGTTTGTTTCTTAAGAAGTCCTTAACAAATGCCTCATAACCCCATACACATGTATGTGATAAAATTTGTTTCTTTCCACTCCATATCTCAAATAGAATTCCATTTTTCGATTTATTTGGTACTCGGTTTAATGTGTATGTCGCAGTTTTTAATGCATATCCCCAAAAGGATAATGGACGATATGCATGACTCGTCATAGAACTTACCATGTCTAACAAGGTATGGTTCCTCCTTTCACTAACATCATTCCATTGTGGTGTATAAGGTGGAGTGGGTTGAGATAGAATCTCAAACTCCCATAGAAAGTCGATGAACTATTCATAAAGATATTCACCACCTCAATCAAATCAAAGCTTCTTTATCTTCTTACCATGATGATTGTCTACTTCATTCTTGAATTCCTTAAATTTTTAAAAGGACTCAGACTTATACCTCATCAAGTAGATATATCCACATCTACTCAAGTCATAAGTAAAAGTTATGAAGTAAGAATATTCGCCTCTAGCTTCTATTGGAAATGGTCCACACACATCAGTGTGTACCAATCCTAGAAGTTCTGTGTCCCTTTAACCTTGTCCATCGAATGGTTGTTTTTTCATTTTTCATTATAAATAAGCATGATATATATCAAGTGGTTTTATCTCATAAGATTCTAAATAACCATCTTAAATATCTTTGTTAAATGCTTCTCGTTTACATGACCAATATAGTGATGTCACAGCTGGGTGTTATATGATTTGTCTTAACGTGATTCGTTATCAATTGACAACACTTGGTTTTCGTAATTTAATAGATAAAGACCGTTATTTAAATGTGTCATACCATAAAATGTGTTTTCCTTATAAAAGAAACAACTTTTATTTCCAAATTTGAAAATAAACCCATCTGTATCTAAACATGACACAGAAATTATTTTTTTGGTAACTATAGGTACATAATAAAAAAAAATTAAACCAAAATCATTCCCATTGGAAATTAAAGGTGGTAGTCACCAATGGCCAGAGCAGCCATCCTCACACCATTGGAAGCTCACATATCCACCTCTCCTCTAGAAATATTTTGGAATCTACTTGGTTCCTATATTTGGATACAAATGTAAGTACCCCAAGATGTATCTAGTACCCAATGTGTAGAAATAAAAATATTTCACTCGATAAAAAATGTACCTTTATCTTTCCCTTACTTGTGGGTGCAGTTCCTCTTCCAGTGGTATGGCTTGCCACATGAAAAACACATTACCTCCTTTTCCTTTCCCTGCCTCTGGTTCTTCTTCTTCTTGGTAGGTTGGTGCTCGGGAGATTTATATTGTTTATAATTCTTGGGTCCCTTTTCCTTTTCCTTCCTTTTATTATACACTATAAGGGTTGTGGGTTTGTTACACCCCATGTCCTTATCCACTTGTAGAATCAAGGTCATAAGTTCCAAAATACTCTTCTCATTATTTATCATATTATAATTCACAATAAAGCTGGAGATGGTCTTAGGCAATGATGAAAGTATGATATTTTTACATAAATCATCTGGGAATTTAATCCCTGAGATTTCAAGTCATTCAATATAGTCGATAATATTGACTACATGAGGCCCAGATGGTTCAGACTCTTCAAGATTAATTGTGAACAAAGCATCGGAGATCTCATACTTCTCTTGTCTCGCCTTCTCTTAATAGAGATCCCGAAGGTGAGACATCATGTTATAGGCATCCATATCCTCATGTTTCTTTAAAATCTCATTAGATGTGGATGATATCATGAAGCACTGAACATCTATAGAATCATTTAAATGTTTCTTATAGATAGATATTTTATCATCACTTGCCTCATTTCCAGGCATGACTGGTAAAGGTTCTTCTAGTACATACAATTTTATTTCATGGTGAAGGATAACCCAAAGGCGCTTTTCCACTCTTGGAAATTAGTGTCTATGAGAAGGTTTTCCTTCTCAAGTATGGATCACAATGATATGTTTGATGTCATTTTATTATTGTTTATACAAAATAAGATAAGTGTAATTTTAGTACTTTATCAGGTAAATTTAGATAAATAGATAAATAGTATATTTATTAGTCTCTCGTTATTTTATCAAAACTCAATATCCCTCACCATTGGCTTTGTAATATCCTATTTCTTGGACATTTAAGTGGAAAGGATCCATATTCCCCTTCTCATTACTCCAAATTTGGTTGTTCAAGAAACTCGAATGGTTTTAGGTAGACATTATAAATTCCAACTGCATTAACTCACAGTTTCTTGATTAGCTGAGTAGACTCCCCAATCCTGAAATAATTAATTTAGATTTCCTTAAATTTTGCCTCTCAGTTACACCAAGTCTTTCTTTGGAAGTCAACCCTTGATGTTAACTAAGTTAATTCAACCCAAAACCTCAAGTTAGAATTCCCTGACAATTGAAATCACCCCAACTTTGGCTGGTCAATCACTTTGAACTATGATTCAATTCTAACTAAAATAATAAAAGGCTATACTAACTTAATATTTTATTGAGGGATTTTATCCTTTATGTGTAAATTTATAATTATTATCTTTATTACATGCTTGTTAATATTAAGTGGTATTACTTAAGTGATTAACCATGTCTTAGATAATATTTATGCATAAGCCAGTTTATTCTAGTTCTATCTTGCATGCTTGTTAATTCATTAATTATGTGATTGTGACAAGACATATATAATGAAATAAACATGCAACTGATAGAAATAAAATAAAGGGTATGATCATGAGATTATACTAATGTTTATTTTATCTAGCGATTGATAAACTAACCATTGACCTAGGGGAGAAACACCTTGAACCAATTGAGGTTCATGTTTACAGCCACATGTCCACCTTTGTATCTCCTTGGATTGGTTTCACCTCGACTCCTAAATTGAACTGCCACCACTAGCTTGGGATCTCCATCCATTATATATACATGTTACTCACATGTAGGTGAGGGGGAAAGGGTTTTACATAAAATAAACCATGGATTCACATGCCCTATATAATAATGAGGAGAGAAGTACTTCAGGACACCTCAAGGCCTTTGGGCCACCACAAGGCCTCCAGGCCACATGAAATATGCATATGCAACAAGACAGATTATAAGGAACAAGGCTCCATATGAGGATTAAATGAAGGCACATTCACTAGAGAATAGATAATTGGACTTGGAAGATTGAGAGGGTATAGAATTTCCATTGGTACCAGTCATGTGCAGCTCTTCACAGGACAGCTAGCTGACCAGCCATGCGAAGGTGGAGAGCTGACATCACGATATTTGATAGGGAGGGGCAGTTCCAAGTTGTCTTGTTTGGGATGATTTCTTATAAGACCTATGGGTTATGTAATGTTTCACTTAAGCCTTCGGGACTTGTAAGGGTTCCCCCTCATCCCTTGAAAGGGGGGTTATCATAAAAAAAATAAAAATAAAAAAAGAAGGCCTTTTGGCCATTCGAGCGAGGAGAGAAGGCACGCAGGCCAACAATTTAATTTAATAATAAATTAAATGAAACTAAACACATACAAAAGGTCTTATCTATCTCATGATCATCCACATATATGCAACAAATTATGCATTTAATAAAAGTAGCATTCAATTCTTAATCGTTCTTATTCAAAATAAATCGCACTCGAATCGATTAATTATTATCTTTAATTAATTAATCCTTTTATCTTAATCCTTATCTAAATTTTCTTGATATTCTCATCCATTGTAATTTTAAACAAATTAAATAAATTCATTTAAAATTAACCATGTACATAAATGTACCTTGGAGGCAACACTGTGAATACTCGTCTAAATCTACCCAATATGTATTATACTCGTATACTGTTTTACTCTTGTGACATATGGAATACATGACTTATCATGTACTTTTATGACATGTACTTCACGTATGATTACACGAATTACATGATTTTTCGATCATGTGTTATGCTTTAATGCACGTAGAGTAACAACTTGTAATGCAACTCATACATGATATGTAGATCTGAACATTATGCATATATTAATTAAACATTTATATATATATATATATATATATTAAAACCTATCACATGGTGTGTCTCATCTTTATGACAACACGCAAGTACATTTCTCAAGGTTTATACTGTATAATAATTAAATTTTAAATCTGTATAACTGTTAAAAGTACACAGCATGTATATCCAATATACACAGTGTGTACACCCTTCACCATCTATCCAAGGTATATGACTAGGGACTCGGCATGTAAAACGTACCTCAGAAAATTTGGAGTACACGGCATGTCCAATGGGCCATACACCACATTGACTTTGTGTTACACGGTCACTAGTCAGGTAGGTTGTGTATTGAATACATGGATTGTATTTAGCTTAAAGGGACTACACACTGTGTATGTGGGCTACACAGTGTGTACTCTAGATAACAGTGCACCGGTTTATCCTGGTCAACACGCGGTGTACGAATTAACTACACCACATGTCATTAATGCACATGATTTGAGTAATTTTTGAATTAACTCCTGGTGCGTTGAACATGAGTACACAATATGTAATGTTGATTACATGACATGTACTCTTGTATTATCCAAGCAGAATCCTTGGCACCTCCAGATGAATTCCTCAATTTTATTTTATTCATAAAATTAAATGACTCAATTAGATTTATGAGAAATGAAGGAGTAAGAAACAGATCTTGTAATTCAGATTAAAATAATGATTAAAATTTAATTGATAAACTAAATTATAAATGCATAAATGAGCAATGATTTGTAAATAATTATAAACAATAATATGCCTGCTCTAATACCACTTGTAGGTTACGAGCACTACGGAAGCGTGTAATAGGTGGTGCCCAACTTTAATTTTTTCTATAAATAATGATCAATATGAGATCTATATGAGGATTAATGCCATGATCTACATAATTGAGTCAAAGAAATAGACAAAGAAGAATTGCATCGGAATCGAGAGAGAAGAGATCAACACATATTGTTTATAATTAATTTAATTAGATAAATAATTACCTCTAAGGAATTCTTTCTTCATTGATGAGTTCGTCAATAGATTTGTGGCGCACCGTCATTGAGTTATATAAATCAAGTGTATATTTCCTCTAACGGTGATCCACACGTGTTCCAGTAATCTCCAAATTTCACTAAAGGAGTCTCTGGGTTCTAGCATGAAAGATCCTTACACTTGCGTCGTCCGCCTTGATCTCCTCGAGAATCACTTCCAAAGTGTTCTCCTTGATCCAGTGGAGGAGGATTTTTCACCATTCTTGGAAGCGTTCTTGGGGGAGGGAGCTCTCTAGGATTGAGAGAATTCTCTAAGATTGTTGTGCACAACCGAATAGGATAATGAGAAAAATGACATAATTGGGTATTTATACTGTTATGGTTAAAATAAAATAATTACACAAGCGCCCTTATTATTTATTTAATCCTAGTAAAACCCCATGTCAAATAATAATAGTAATATTATTATTTCATAACATACGATGAACTTGAGAATTATAATTAAATATTATTTAATTAAATAATATTTAATATTATCATTTATCACTAGACCATTAAACTCGGTTCGTCATTCCTCCACAATATTTATTGGGCCTTAAATAATGTATATTTATTTATTAGATAAATATCACTGCATTATTATCCAATAAATAAATAAATATTATATTTATTAAATAACAAATAGATATTTATATGTGATCAAGCATACATGAATAATTATTAAACCACGTAAGGGAATAATATTTATTCAACCTGTTAAATAATAAATAATAATATATTATTTAACTAAGATTCTGGATACACTTAGTGTGTGACCCTCTAGGATTCTTTCTCAGTGTCATTAGGCAAAGCATCCTAAAGTCCAAGGTTAGCATCTAGAAACACACCAAGGTACCCATAGAGAAATAATTTAATGTTGCAATGACATGTCACCTCATACAAATGCTTAATGTGTAATATAATCTCTTTATCACAATATCTATAATCTAGCAGGTTTCATGCTAGTTCCATCAACCTATATGCTTGATATCTCTTTCTTTGAATTTATAGAAATATAACTTTATCATTGATCACTATGGCCATGGATTTATTTAGGCTATATCATTTCCATCAAAGGACCTGAGATATTAACTTCTGTTAAAGAACAGAAGGGATAAATCCTTTCTCACATTATTCATTAATGTAATATTACTCATGATGCACCCAACATATCTTACCTCGCTGAAAACATCTATCGTCGCAGTTTTCATCAATACATCTAAGTGTGCGACTCATAATACTCATTAATAAAAATCTTAAGTATAAGGACCAATACACATGTTCACATATAGGAACATCCAATGACACATTGAAATGTGTATTTCCTACTGGTGGGTGTCATTCTCATAATATCCTATTGGATATTACCAAGGGCATACACCATGAGAAAGTGCCTCAAATTCCTATAAGTCTCCACCCATGATAGCCTGTATCATTTATGTCCCTCAAATGATATCATCTGGCTATAGAACATATATTCAATAATAGTGTCATAACACTTATAAGTTCTCATCATAGTGGGGAACTACTATGACCTTTTAGTGCGACAGTCACTCTTTAGATATTATCACATACAATGTTATGTAGAAGAACAATCATGATGTGATAATTAATTTATAAATATTCTAAACCATAAATACAAGTTTATCATAAAGTACAGAGAAGTTTATTCTAGATCACTAACTCCAACAGACTCCCACTTGCACTAGAGATAACTACTAACAACCTTCGGTCTGCTATCTCTCACATAATACTCATGCTTTTGATGAGATAAGTCTTTAGTTAAGGGGTCTACCATGTTCTCTTTCATGGGTAATCTATTTACTGAAACTTCACCCCTATAATAGAAATCTCTTAAGAGGTGATACTTTCGGAGTATATGCTTTGTCTGTTGGTGTCACCTTGGCTCTATTGCAAGAGTCATCGTTGTAGTATTATCACAATAAAATATGATATTGTCTTTACTGTTAAGAACCACATAAAGATCCTAGACAAAGTTCTGAATCCAAATGGCTTCCTTGGATGTATCAAAAGTTATTATATACTCATACTTTATTGTAGAATCAGAGATAACTAGTTTTTTTGAACTCTTCCGGCTCATATCTCCTCCGTTGAGAAAGAAAACATATCCTGATTACAACTTCAGATCATTTTGATCTGTCTGAAAATGAGAATCATTATAACCTTTAATGACCAGCTCCTAGGATCCTCTATATACTATGAACACATCCTTAGTTCTTCTCAGATACTTAAGTATGGTATTAACATCAGTCCAATGTTGTTCTCCTGGATCTACTTGATATCTTCCTACCATGCTCAGTGCATAGGCAACATCAAGTCTAGTACATAACATGGCATAAATGATTGATCCTATCGCCGAAGAATATGGGATCTTACTCATTCTCTCTTTCTCATGTTGTGTTTGAGGACACATTTTCTTAAAAAGATGTAAACCATGTTACACTAGAACTAATCCCCTCTTGGATTGTTCCATACTAAATCTCTTTAGTATCTAATCAACATACGTACTTTGACTTAGTCTAAGTAGCCTCTTGGATCTATCACATATGATCTTGATTTCTAGAATGTAGGCTATTTCACCTAATTACTTCATGGAGAAATACTTGTTTAACCAGTCCTTAATAGATTGTAAGAATGGTATGTCATTTACAATAAGTAATATGTCATCAATATTTAATACTAGGATAATGACTACATTCCCATTAAACCTATTATAAACAAATGACTCACATTCTTTCTTAATGAAACCAAATTATTTTATGGATTCATCAAATCGAATTTTCCATGACTTGGATGATTGTTTAAATCCATAAATAGATCTCTATAACTTGTAAATCCTTTTTCCATCACATGGAGTCACAAAACCTTCTGGTTGTGTCATATAGACATCTTCTTGAAGTTTCTAATTAAGGAATGTAGTTTTGACATCCATCTACCAAATTTCATAACCATGGTAAGTTGTTATCACAAGTATGATTCTGATGGATTTAAACATGGAAACTAATGAAAAGGTTTCATTGTAGTAAATTCTTTGACGATGTTTAAACCCTTTAGCCACTATCCTTTCTTTATAGGTACTTACTTTACCTTCCATGTTCAGTTCCCTATTGAATACCTATTTGCATCCAATAGTCTTTATATCAACTGGTGCAACAACCAAAACCCAAACTTGGTATGATACATGGAATCCATTTCAGAATTCATAGCTTCTAGCCATATTGTAGCTTCTGATCTCTTGATTGCCTCCTTTTAGGAGAGAGCTTCATTATTATCAACCAATAATGAATCAACATCCTCAGTGACTAGAAAACCATATCTCTCTAATTTTTTTACCTCTCTTATGCTCCTACATAGTACTTGTGTTTTAGGAACTACTTCTTCCATGGTGTCCTATGGAATCTTTTCCTATTCCAACTCTTGTGTATCTTTAGCATCAACTTTTTTGAAGTCAATCTTTCTCCCAATATTCTTTTTGAGGATGTTCTCCCTCTCAATAAAGATGGATTGTCTGGATATAGTCACTTACTTGTTTGAGGAGTTGTATAGGTGGTATCCCTTTGTTTCCTTAGGATACCCTATAAAGATACACTTCGTGCCCCAGGGTGCTAGTTTGTTGCCTGATAAGGCCTTAAAAAACACCTCACAACCCCATACACATGTATTCAATAAAATGGGTTTCTTTCCACTCCATAACTTAAGTGGAAATCCATTTACCACTTTAGTTGGTACTCAATTTAATGTGTATGTCGCAATTTGTAATGCATATCACCAAAAGGATAATGTAAGATTTGCATGAATCATCATCAACTTTACCATGTATAATAAGGTATGATTCCTCCTTTCACTAAAACCATTCCATTTTGGTGTATACGATGGGGTAAGTTGAGATAGAATCCCAAACTCCTGTAGAAAGTCGATGAACTCTTGTTTAAGATATTCACCACCTTGATACGATCAAAGATTCTTTATCTTCTTACCAATATGATTCTCTACTTCATTCTTTAATTCCTTGAATTTCTCAATGGAATCATACTTATACCTCATTAAGTAAATATAACCATATCTAATCAATTCTTCAATAAAAGTTATGAAGTAAGAATATCCACCTCTAGCATCTACTGGAAATGGTCCACACACATCAGTGTGTACCGATCCTAGAAGTTTTATGGCCCTTTCACCTTGTCCACCAAATGATGGTTTGGTCATTTTACCTTGTAAACAAGCATGACTTCTATCAAGTGGTTTTAGCTCAGAAGAGTCTAAATATCCATCTTGATAGATCTTTTTCAAACACTTCTTGTTTACATAATCAAGATAGTGATGCCATAATTGGGTGTTATATGAGTCATGGGAACTAGATTCATTATCGATTTCCAACACTTGGTTTTCATAATTTAATACATAAATACCATTATTTAAATGTTCCATACCATAACATATGTTGTCCTTATAAAATAAACAACTTTTATTTCCAAATTTGAAAATTAACCCATTTGTATCTAAACATGACACAGAAATTATGTTCTTGGTAACTTTAGGTATATAATAAAAATATCTTAAAACCAAAATCATTCTTGTTGGAATTAAATGTGGTAGTCACCAATGGACAGAGAAGCCATCCTTGCACCATTGGAAGCTCACAGATCCACCATTCCTCTAGCAATATTTCTAAATATACTTGGTTCCTGCATTTGGATACAGATGTGAGCACCACAATCTATATTTAATAACCAATGTGTATAGATGGAAATATTGCACTTGATAACAAATGTACCTTTATCTTCCCCTTGCTTTTGGGTGCAGTTCTTCTTCCAGTAGCCTGACTTGCCACATGAAAAACACACTACCTCCTTTTCCTTGCCCTGTTGGATCTTCTTATTCTTGGTAGGACAATGCTCGGGAACTTTAGGCTATTTATAAGTCTTGGTCCCCTTTTCCTTATCCTTTATTTTCTTATTCACCATAAGGATTGTAGGTTTTTCAAGCCCCATGTCCTTATCCACTTGGCGAATCAAGGTTAGAAGTTCTGAAATACTCTTCTCATTATTGCTCATATTATAATTCACAATAATACTGGAGAAGGTCATGGGTAGTGATGAAATTGTGAGATCTATACGCAAATCATATGGTAATTTAATCCCTAAGATGTCTAGGAATTAAATGTAGCTAATAAGCTTTACTACATAAGGCCCATCTAGCACAGACTCTCCTAGTTTAGTTGTGAAAAAAGCATTAGAGATCTCACACCTCTCTTATCTCACCTTCTCTTGACAGAGATCTCAAAAGTGAGACATCATGCTATAGGCATCTATATCCTCATGTTGCTTTAAAAGCTCATTGGACATGGATGATATCATGAAGCACTAAACATATGTATCATTATTTAGATGTTTCTCATAGAGAGATAGTTCTTCATCACTTACCTTATTTTCGAGCACAATTAGTAAAGGTTCTTCTAGCACATACAATTTCCTTTCATGGTGAAGGATGACCCGTAGGTGCCTTTGCCACTCCTAGAAATTAGTGACGGTGAGAAGGTTTTCCTTATCAAGTATGGATCGTAATGATATATTTGATGTTATTTTTTTCTAAAAAAAGGATTAAAAGAATTTTAGTACTTTATCTAATAAAATTTAGACAAATAAATAAATATTATATTTATTAGTCTCCCACTATTTTATCGAAACCCAATAGACCTCACCATTGACTTCAAAATATCCTATTTATTGGATATTCTAGTGGCAAGGATCCATATTTCTTTTATCATTGCCCCAACTTTGGTTGGTCAAGAAACTTGAATGGTTTTAGGTAGGCATTCCAAATTCCAACTGCATTAACTCACAGTTCCTTGATCTGCTAAGTGGACTCCTCAATCCTAAAATCATTAATTTAGATTTCCTCAACCTTTTTCTCTCAGCTACACCAAGTCCTTCTTTGGAAATCAACCCTTTATGTGAACCAGGTTAATTCAACCCAAAACCTCAAGTTATAATTCCCTGATAATTGAAAGCATGCCAACTTTGGCTGGTCAAGCACTTTGAACTATGGTTCGATTCCAACCGAAGTAATGGAAGGTTATACTGACTTAATATTTTATTGAGGGATTTTATCATTTCATGCATAAATTTCCAATTATTATCTTTATTACATGATTGTTAATATTAAGTGGGATTACTTAAGTGATTAACCATGTCTTAGATAACATTTTTGAAAAACCCAATTTATTTTAGTTCTATATTGCATGCTTGTTAATTCATTAATTATATGATCACAACATGACATCCATAATGAAATAACCATGAAACTGTTATAAATAAAATAAACGGTGTGATCATGAGCTTATATTAATGGTTAGTTTATCTAGTGGTTGATAAAATAACCATTGCACATGAGCCTCAGCCTAGTTGGTGAGGACTCCTTAAGTGCATCCAGACGACCCAAGATCAAATCCAGGAAGAGGCTAATTTATGGGGGAATTGTAGCAAGTACTGTAGTAGGTATTGTGAAGTATTGTAGCAGGTACTGTGTAGTACTATAGCAGGTACTGTAGCAGGAATTGTTTGGCACTGTAGCAGCTGAGAATATTCCCCCGTTTGGGCCTTCGGGCCACCGATTTGGTCCCTGAGTCCTTTAAGGCCTTCGGGACACCCAGGCCTTCAGGTCAGTAAGGCCTTCAGGACACCTCAAGTCCTTCAGGCCACCTTAAGTGCAAAGATTTCACCAGTGCAAAAGCTAAACAGATTGCAAGAATGAGAGGGTATGACACCTGCCATCGGGACAAGTCTGTGCATGCACGGGAAAGCCTAGATGAACAGCCATACAAAGGTGGAGAGCTTATTTCATGATTAAGATGCTGGGGAGGAGCAGTTCCAAGTAGTTAGTCTAGGTTGTATGTAATGTTTGAAACCTACGGGCCATGAATTCCTCTAAGGCCTATGGGCCATGTAATACTTATGCCTATGGGCCTTGTAAGGGTTCCACATCACCCCTTAAAAGGTGTATTATCAAAATCAATAAAAAATTAAGTCCTTCGGGCCATTGGAGGATAAACTAACTATTGACCTAGGGGAGAAACACCTTTAACCAATTGAGGTTCATGTTTACAGATTTCCACTTATCCACATTTGAATCTCCTTGGATTGGCTTCACCTTGACTCTGAACTTGAATCGTCTCCACTGGCTTGGGAGCTCCATCCATTACATATGCATTTTACTCATGTGTAGGTGAGGGGGAAAGGGGGTTTACATAAAATAAACTATGGGTGTGCATGCCCTACATAATAATGAGGAGAGAAGGCACGCATGCTAACAATTTAATTTAATAATAAATTAAATGAAACCAATCACATACAAAAGGTTTGTTCTAGATCATGATCATCCACATGCATGCAACGAATTATGAATTTAATAAAAATAGCATTCAATTTTTAATCGTTCTTATTTAAGATAAATCACGCTTGAATCGATTAACTATTATCATTAATTAATTAATCCTTTTTCTTAATTTTTATTTTAATTTCCTCGATATTCTCATCCATTATAATTTTAAACAAATTAAACAAATTCATTTAAAATTAACCTTGTACATAAATGTACCTTGGAGGCAACACAGTGAATAGTTGTCTAAATCTACCCAACATGTATTATTCTTGTATATTGTTTTACTCTTATGACATATGGTATACATAACTTATCACATACTTTCATGATGCATACTTCAAGGATGATTACATTAATTACATGATTTTTCGATCATGTGTTGTGCTTTAATGCACGTAGAGAAACAACTTATAATACAACTCATACATGGTATGAAAATCTGAACATTATGCAGATATTAACTAAACATTTATACACACACACACACACACACACACACAGATATATATATATATATTAAAACCTATCACATGGCATGTCTCATCTTTACGACCACACATAAGTACATGTCTCAAGGTTTATATTATATAATAAATAAATTTTAAATCTGTGTAATTGGTAAAATTACACGGAATATAGATCCAATCTACACAACATGTACACCCTTCACCATCAATTTGAGGTACACACCTAGGGACTCGACGTGTAAAACATAACTTTAAAAAATTAGAGTACACGACGTGTCCAATGGGACACATGTCACGTTGACTTCATGTTACATGGTCACTAGTCAGGTAGGTCGTGTATTGAATACACAGCCCGTCTTTGACTCAAAGGGACTACACACCATGTACATGGGCTATACAACATGTACTTCGACTGACTGTGTTCCAGTCTATCCCAGTCAACATGTGGTGTAAGAATTAACTACACCATGTGTCATTAATACACATGGGTTGAGTAATTGTCAAATTAACTCCTAGTGCATTGAACACAACCACATGTCGTGTAACTCCAGTTACACAGTGTGTACTACTGTGTTATCCAGGCATAATCCTTGGCAACTTTGGATGAGTTCCTCGATTTTATTTTAATTAAAAAATTAAACGTCTCAATTAGATCTAGGAGAAAAAAATGAGGAATAAGCAGATATCATAATTCATATTAAAAGAACGATTAAGCTTGAATTAAAAAACTAAATTACAAATGTGTAAATCACCAAAAATATTAAATAATTATAAACAATTGTGTGCCCACTCCGATACCACTTGTAGGTTTCAGGAATAGCGGAAGCATGAGATGGGCAGTGCCCAACTTTAATTTTTTCCATAATAAATGATCAATCTGAGATCTATACGATAATGAAATCTGTGATCCACAGAATTGAGTCAAAGAAATAGACAAAGATGAATTGATCAAGAACCGAGAGAGACGATATCAACACATATTTTTTATAATTAATTTAATTAGATAAAGAATTTCCTCTAAGGAATTCTTTATTCATCGATGAGTCCGACAACAAATCTGTGGTGCACCGTCGTTGTGTTGTAGAAAACAAGTGTAGATTTCCTCTAGCGGTGATCTACACATGTTCCAAGAATCTCCAAATGTTGTAGAAGGAGTCTTCAGGTACTAGAAAAGAAGATCCTTTCACTTGAGTTGTCCACCATGATCTCCTCAAGAATTGATTCCAAAGTGTTCTCTTTGATTCAGTAGAGGAGGATTTCTCACCGTTCTTGGGAGTATTCTTGGAGAATGGAGATCTCTATGCTTGAGATAATTCTCTAAGATTGTTGTGTAAAACTGAATAGGCTAATGAGAAAAATGACATAATTGAGTATTTATATTTCTAGGGTTAAAATAAAATAATTGTATGAGTTCCCTTATTATTTATTTAATCCTGGAAAAACCCTATATCAAATAATAATAGTAATGTTATTATTTCTCGACATGTACTAAACTTGAAAATTATAATTAAATGTTATTTAATTAAATAATATTCAATATTATCATTTCTCACTGAACCATTAAACTTAGTTCATCATTCCTCCACAATATTTATCGGGTATTGAATGATGACTATTTATTTATTAAATAAATATCATTGCATTATTCACCAATAAATAAATAAATATTATATTTAATAAATAGCAAATAAATATTTATATGCGATCAATCATACATGAATAATTATTAAACCATGTATGGCAATATTATTTATTCAACCTATTAAATAATAAATAATAATATATTATTTAACTAAGATTCTGGATACACTTAGTGTGTGGCCCTCTAGGCCTCTTTCTCAGTGGCATTAAGCGAAGTAGCCTAAAGTCCAAGGTTAGCATCTAGCAACATGCCAAGGCACCCATAGAGAAAGAAGTTAATGTCACAATGACATTTCACCTCATACGAACACTTACCATGTAATATAATCTCTTTATCTCAATATCTCTAATCAAGCAGGTTGCATACTAGTGCCATCAACCTAAATGCTTGATATCTCTTTCTTTGACTTTCTAGAAATTGAACTTGCCAATTGATCACCATAGTCATGGATTTATTTAGGCTATATCATTTCCATCAAAGGTCATGAGATATTATATTTTGTTAAAGAACATAAGGGGTAAATCCTTTCTCGCATTATTCATTAATTCAATATTACTCGTGATGCACCCAACATATCCTACCTCACCGCGAATATATGTCATCACAATTTTCATCAATACATCTAAGTGTTTGACTCATAATACTCATTAATAATAATCTTAAAGTCTAAGGACCAATACACACGTATGTGGATAGGAACTGAAGGTCCCGGGCACAGCGGAAGCTCGTGGGTGGATGTGTCCACTTGGATTTTTATCATTAGCAATGATCAATCCGGGATCAATACGACGATAAATGCCAGACTCCATGGATTGAATCACAAAAATAGACAAAGAAGAAGAAGAATCCCAGAACCACAAAAGAGGATCATCATAGGTTGATCATAATTAATTTAATTAATTGACAAGAAGTGCCTTTTAGGGCGTTCTTTCTTCGTTGATATTTCTAATCATGTTCCTATGTGATTCGTCATTGTGTCGTAGAAGCCAAGTGTAGACTTCCTCTAGTGGTGATCCACACGTTCACTATGTATCTATGGATGTCGCCAAAGTAATCTTCGAGTGCTAGCGTGGAGAATCCTTTGCTTGCGTTGTCCACCTTAGATCGCCTTGATCCGATGGAGGTGGATCTCTCTCGGTCTTAAGAGCATTCTTGGAGGACGGAGTTCTTTTGGTCTTGAGAGAATTCTCCAGAATTGTTGTGCACAATGATTCTTAGGAAAAGTGTTGGGGTTGTGAGGATATTTATAATCAGTTTTGAGGTTATAGAGTTATGACAATAAATAAACGTGTTACGTGTTTTATTTATTTCATTAACTCTTATTGAAAACCCCATGTCGAATCATTAATTCCTTGACATGCGCCCACGCTGATTATAATAAATATCATTTAATAAAACGATATTATTTCCTCAAAATCTTGACTGGAAAAAGTACACAGCATGTAATCATTAATACACGGGATGTACTCGTTTTTCATTGAAAACTACACAGTGTGTACATTCAATGTACACAGCGTGTATATCTTGTTTTCATTTTTCATTTTCTTTCCAAAATGAAAACTACACGGCATGTACATTCAATGTGCACAGCATGTATATCTTGTTTTCATTTAATTCTTCCTCTAACATTAAAACGATTTAGGCTTCCTTGAATAATTATTAAACCACGTACAGGAATAATCTTTATTCTACTTGAGATACTTAGATACACTTAGTGTGTGACCCTCTAGGCCTATTTCTCATTGGCATTAGGCGGGCTTGCCTAAAGTATAAGATTACTATCTAGCAATGGGTCAAGACATCCAAGAGAAATAAGTTGATGTCACATTGACGTGTCACCTCATACGAACGCTTACCGTGTAATTTAATCCCTTTGTCTCAATATCTCATCAAGAAGGTTTCGTGGCAGTGTCATAAACCTATATGCTTGATCCTTCATTCTTTGACTTCCAGAAATAAACTCGTCGTGACACCATGTCCATGGAATTTGAGTGACAGTTATATTTCAATAAAAAGACCTGAGATATCTACTTCCATAAATATGGAAGGGACAAATCCTTCCTTGACTTATCCATTACCAACATGTCATTCGTGATGCACCCAACGTACCCTACTTCCCGCCAACTGTATTCTTGACGGTTTTCATCAGAAAATCTAAGTGTGTGAGTCATAACATGAGTTAATGATAATCTTCTAGTCTAAGGACCATTACATGCACTCGTAGATAGCAATGTCTGATGACACCAAGACATGCAGAATTGCTACTAGTGGGTTTGTTCTCATAATCTCTCATCTTGGAGATTACCAAGTGTGAACTCCATGAGAGAGAGTCTCATCTTCTTATGAGTACTCACACATGACGGTTTGTATACCATGTGTCCTATCATAGTATTTCATCCAACCGTAGAACTTTATTTAAGAATATTGTTATAGCATTTCAAGGTTCTCATCATAGCGGGGATCTGTCATGACCTTATTAATGCAACAAATATTCCAGGACATTATTATATTATAGTCATACAGAACAATGAACAATATATAATAAGTGTACATTCATGTAATCAAAGTATAAACAATTGGTTCTCAGGACACCAACCCTAACAAGAATATCCAATGACACATAGAAATGTGGATTTCCTACTAGTGGGTCTCATTATCATAATATACTACTAGATATTAACAAGAGAGAACACTATGAGAAGGTGTATCAAAGTCCTATGAGCCTCCACCCCTGATAGCATGTATCATTTGTGTCCCTCAAATGATATCATCCTCCTATAGAACATATATCCAAGAATAGTGTCATAGCACTTTCGTGTTCTCATCATAACGGGGAACTGCTATGACCTTTTAGTGTGATAACCACTCTCATGACATTATCACATACCATGTTACGCAGAAGAACAATCGTGATGTGATAAGTAGTTTAATAATATTAAAAAAAATGAATACAAAAGTATAAAGAAGTTGGTTCCAGGGAACCAACTCCAACAATCTGGGCCTCCCCACCCCATATCACATTATCCAACCCAGGCTCAGCCATACCAATCTCATAACACAAGGATCATATCTAGATCATATCACAAAAATAGAAGTAAACCAATAATCATAACCAACAGGGTAATCTAGGCCCTAAAACAAGGCATCCAGACCTCACACATAAATTAGGTCTCACGACTCCAAACTCAAGGCACTCAACCTTCTCAAGTAGATAGGAAACTTAGGACCTAGCAATTATATTTATCATACAATTAGTTTTTATTCTATCTTGAATTAACTGATTTATTATTCATAGGTTCTAACTATGGGCAACGAAAGGCATCAAGTTATAACATGATACCAAATTAATTAAACAATTAATTTAAACATGCTTCCAAGTATACAACCATTCTCATTTATTGTGACTTTTAAATTCTTATCAACAAAAATATAAGATTTATTCACATTATTTATCAATTACATTAATCACGTGGAATATCACACTTAATTAAACATGCATACTCGCATCAATTTTATTATCATCAAATTACATTAACCATCATATTACAAACATGCCTCTTCTTTAATTATTCTCAAGCCAATTAATTATCAATTAATTATATTTTACATTATTTATCAAATTTCAACATATTATTCTAAGCATAAAAACGTGTTAATAAAGCATAACATAGATATCACAATATCTAGAAAATTATGAGGCAAACCGCTATCATGGTGCAAAGCAATAACATCGTCAACATGTGATCGCAACCAATTTCTTTAATTCGGTTCAATAATTATTCAGTTAATTTCATTTCCATCCAAAGGGATAAAGCATGATAAATTTATTATTTCATGTAAATAAATAGAGAAGCAACGAATATCTTACCTCAAAGGTGTCAACGCTCTTCACACAATAACGGACCAATGTTACGGATCCCAATAACCTCTCATGTAAGAATCTGTATCCATCCAAGGATGCCATGGCAGAACCACAACAATAAAAACTAAGAAAACCCCATTAGAAACATGAGAGATGATCTGCCATCATGTGGAAGGAAGAAACAGGAGAAAACAAGACCGATCAGGGAGAACCTACTAGAAAATGAAGTAGGAATGCACCTCAGATCCACTCAGATCACCACTTCTTGAATACAAAAGGACAAGGATTGACCCCCATTGAAGGAATCCCAAAACACTAAATAGGACACTGCTGGATCACTTAGAATCAGTAAAAAAATGGTACTGTTTGAGGAAAAACCATGTCGTTGTTGCATTTAAATATGTGTTTCATAGGGGATTTACATGGTGTGTAACCCTTACACGGTGTGTAAATGTCAGGTTTCAAATATTGTTGAAAAACATGTCACCTCTGATCATTAAATACTGATTATTTACACATCATAAAGCACCCTATAAACCATCCTTAAGATGTGAACTTCAAATACATGGCATGAAACACATTTATACATCGTGTATTTTACCTTCTTCTAACTTTTAGTAGATGAACCCCTCCAAACTCACTCCATGCCTCCTCAAAGCACTACGAGCTTTAGAAACACACAAAGAGTTAGACTAAATGGATTTGGTCCCTTATATTATATACCTCTCAAACAATTCTCATACCCAATAATTCAAAACCCAAGCCAGAGAGAAAATGAAAAGGGGTCACCTGAAAAGCCACCCTATGAGATACCTCTCAAAGATCTCACTATCTTGGATGCTCAACCACCTCACTTATAGGAAACAATCACAAAAATATGCAACAATAACAACCAGCTCTTAAACACTCTCTCGGGGGAGATATCTCTCAAATGAGAGTAAGGACACAAAAATAAACAAGAGGAAACCATCTTATAAACTAAAAAGGTCAATATCCACAATGTAAGCAATTTTAAAAGAGGAGATAAACATCAAATAGATCAGGGTACTAGGTACACATCTATGACTCACATTATCATGTAATCTCTTCTAGGACATTATGCTACCATAAGACATGAATCAAGGGAATAGTACATCTACGTAACACCTTCTCCTAATGGTCTTAGATCTCTACAGGACACTCCTTGAAGGTCGCATCATCATTAACATTGATATCACCCCAATCGATGACATGAAAATCATTATAAATATAACGACGGAGCTATGACACATGAAAAACATTATGTATTTAGCTTATCTATGGGGGAAGTGTTATATGATACATCGTGACTCCAATATGAACCAACACCTTAAAAGGATAAACAAACCAGGGATAAATCACTAGTGGAAATACGGGATTTAACGTCGACGTAATAACGTCGGTTTTTTGAAAACTGACGCCAATAGTATGTGAGGGAAATTTATGGCGTCGGTTTTTAGTAAAACCGACACCAACAAAATTTATTCGATGATATTTCGCATCGGTTTTCACAAAACCGACACGGAAAATTTAAAAAAAATGTTTTGGCATTGGTTTTTAAGAAAACTGAAACCAATAATAAAACAAAATTGGCATCAGTTTTGAGGAAAACCGACACCGAAAATAAAAAAAAAGGATTATCAGCGTTAGTTTTGAGAATAACCAAAACCGAATGTTTTTTTTTAAATTTTCGGCGTTGGTTTGTTTAAAAACCGAAGCTGAAAGACTTTTAAAATTACTCGGGGTCCGAAACCCTCATTTTGTTGGATCGTCGAAATCGAAACCCGTTGCGGCGCCTTGGACTCCCGACGACCTTCGAAGCTCATTTGTGATCTTGGAAGGCCATTGTTGAAGGTTTTGTTCCGTTTGCACGATTTCAGGTTTGCGTTCTTCGTTTTTATCTCTTGTTTCATCTTCCATTGTTTATTTCTTCTTCCATAACCCTATTTTATGCGATTTTCAATATTGGTTCGATTTTAGTTGCTGTTTATCATTATTTTTGGTTTGTATTATCATTGTTGGTATAGATTTTGTAGTGTTTGTTTTTCAAAGTCATTATACCGAGCGCAGTTTGGATTGAAGATCTCAATTCGGGCTAAAATTCGAATTTTGTAAGTTTTTTTTAAAATTTGTAGATAAATCATTTATCATTCAATTTTTCTATTGATTTTATTTAATTATTAGTTTATATTTTATTTTAAATGTGTTAGGACATGTTTAAATATTCTTTCAATATACGTTCTTAAATATCCTGTCAACAAATTGTATTTTTTTACATTGACTCCAATCAAATTTCACCCAATACACTTACTACATCCTTTAAATTAATGTACTCTTCAATATTTTTGACACATGAAACATCGAAATATTGCAACTATGTAAAATAAACTAATAAATTTTAAAATAATGATATTATAATTAAATTATAATATCAATATAAAACACATGTATATAATATGAAAATAAATTGTTTACTCTATTTGTAAACGTGTTTCATATCTGATGTATTTTATCTGATTATAAATAGTTTTTATTAAATATGTTTTTGTTTACAATTTATCTGATAGATATTTAAATATTTATATGTTTTAATATATTCATCAATTATATTGTGATAGCAGGTATTAATGGATCGTAATTGGATTCATTTACGAAGAACCACTAGTGAATATGAAAAAGGAGTTGATAATTTTTTGGAATTTGCTAAACGACATCTTCAAAATATTGATTTGATTTTCTGTCCATGTGTGAAGTGTGTAAATATGAGAAAGTTAAACTCCAGAGAAATCAAGGATCATCTCATTTGTTATGGTTTTAGCCTTAATTATACACGTTGGATCTTGCATGGTGAAACAACTGAAAATTCAACATCCAATGTTGATGATGATATTCATAATGAGGCAGAGGATCGTATTGAAGAATTAATTCATGATTTAGGTGTTGAAACCGTCGAAAAAACACCAACTGTTGAATGATTGTATGGATATTCTGAGAAACCATTATTCCCAGGTTGTAGTAAATATACAGTGTTATCAGCAGTTTTGAGATTAGTTAACTTAAAAGAAAAAATGGGTGGAGTGATAAAAGTTTCTCCAGTTTACTTGAGATTTTAAAAGATCTACTTCCAGAAGGCAACAGGCTTCCAGATTCCAATTATGAGGTGAAGAAAATATTATGCCCAATGGGATTGGGGTATAAAAAGATACATGCTTTCCCTAATGATTGTGTACTGTATAGGAAAGAAAATGAACATTTATCAAGTTGTCTTACATGCGGGACATCACGCTATAAGATAGATGAGAAAGTCAACTCAGATTCATTCTCAGGTGATGTCATGTAATGTCATGAAAAATCAATTTTGTACTTTCCAATGATATCATCCAATATTTTTTGCATACAATTCTGATAATTCAATTATGATTTATTTTTAGGTACCAGAATCAAAACTCTAGCTAAAGAAATTTGGTACCTTCCAATAATTCCTCGTTGTAAGCGTCTATTTTCAAATTCAATTGATGCGAAAAGGTTAATATGGCATTCAGATGAGCGCATCTCTGATGGTAACTTACGTCACCTTGCTGATTCACCACAGTGGAAGAGTTTTGATAAAAAATTTCATGATTTTAGAAGTGAAGTTGGAAATCTCAGAATGGGATTGTGTACTGATGGAATGAATCCATATCGGAGCCTCAGTATCCAACATAGTTCATGGCCTATTTTTCTGGTACTTTAAAACTTGTCCCCACATCTATGTATGAAGAAAAAATATGTTATGATGAGCTTGATGATTTCTGGACCAAAAAAACCAGGAAATGATATTGATGTGTATCTTACACCATTGATTGATGATTTGAAACTGCTATGGGAGGAAGGTGTTAAAGTTTTCGATGCATACAAGAAAGAGTATTTTCTTTTGAGTGCTATGATAATGTTCACTATAAACGACTTTCCTGCATATGGAAACTTATCTGGATATAGTGTTAAGGGACATAAAGCATGTCCAATTTGTGAAGAACAAACTTCATATTATCAATTGCAGAATGGAAGAAAGAAAGTGTACATGGGACATCGAAGATTTTTGCGAATTGATCATCCTTATCATAGATTGAAAAAAGAATTTAACGGTTTACAAGAATACAACCTTCCCCCTTGACCATTGTCAGCTGAAGAATATTATGACAGATTGAAAGATATTGATTTGACATTTGGAAAGAGAAGAAGTTCTGGTTTTCAAAAACATATCTGGAAGAAGCAGTCTATTTTTTTCGAACTACCTTATTGGAGATTTTTAGAGATAAAACATAACATTGATGTTATGCATGTTGAGAAAAACATATGTGACAGTTTTATTGGAACTTTGTTAGACATAAAAGGAAAGACAAAAGATGGATTGCATGCTAGATTTGACTTGATATTAATGAGAATATTTTTGGAGTTAGCTCCCGCTGTGAAAGGAAACAGAACATATTTACCTCTGGCTTGTCACACATTAAGCAAGATTGAAAAGATGAATTTTTGTCAGTGTCTTCATGGTATTAAAGTACCTAGTGTTTTTTCTTCAAATGTGAATAATTTTGTGCCATTGAAGGATTTAAAATTAATAGGTATGAAATCTCATGATTTCCATGTGTTGATGCAACAAATTCTACCAGTAGAAGTGCATGGTATATTACCAACAGCTATCAGAAAGACTATCATCAGGTTATGTAATTTCTTCAAATCCATTTGTATCAAAGTCTTTGATCCAAATTTGTTAGATGTGTTGGAGAATGAAGCAACTCTTATTCTTTGTCAACTAGAAATGTATTTCCCACCCACATTTTTTGATATAATGGTTCATCTTTTGATTCATTTGGTGCATGAGATAAGAATATATGGGCCTATTTATTTAAGATGGATGTATCCTTTTGAAAGATATATGAAAATTTTGAAAGGATATGTTAAAAATCCTTATTGACCAGAGGCCTCTATTGTTCAAAAATATGTATCAGAAGAGGTGATTGAGTTCTGTAATGATTATTTGAATGAGGTGGATCATATTGATCTCCCTGTATCTCGACATATGACAGTTGATAGTGAAGGTAGAGGGATTTGAGGCTTAAAGGTAAAGTTCATTCCACGTGATGAAGTGATGCAGGAACATTTATACATTTTGAACAACACAGATGAGGTTCAACCATATATATCCTCACATATTGCTGAATTAAAGTTATGATATCAGAAAATAAACGAAAAGTGGTTGATGATTGAGTATAAGAAGACATTTGTTTCATGGTTTAAAGAGAAAGTCACCCCAGATATATCTGTATCATAAACATTGAAGTGGTTAGAAGGGGGACCATCTCTTAATGTGATCACATGGTCTGGTTTTGATATCAATGGCTACACATTTTACACAAAAAACCTGGATGACAAGAGTACCATTCAGAATAGTGGTGTGATGGTTTTCGCTGAAGCATTGCATTTTTTGAGTGCCAAAGATAAAAACCCAATTTCTGCATCAACGTCATATTTTGGAGTTATTGAAGACATATGGGAAATTGATTATATTAAATTTAGAGTCACTGTTTTTAAGTGTAATTGGGTTGATAGTAATAGTGGTGTGAAACATGATGAATATGGGTTTAAACTGGTTGATTTGAAAAGATTTAATTACAATGAGGAACTATTTATCATGGTGACACATGAAAAACAAGTATTTTATGTCATTGATCCATCGAATGATCAGTGGTCAGTTGTTTTGCAAGTAAAAAGATACCATTTGGGTGATGAGGATGATTCTGATGATGTTAGTGATTTACATGAGCCTTATTCATCTATTACACAATTTCTAGATGATTACAATGAGTATATGACAAACATAGTGCATGCAGTATGTACTGATCATGATGAAGGCATGTGGGAAAACAATAAATTAGTATACTAATTTTCTGGTAAATATTTATATTTTGTGTCCATTTTTGAAACTTACAAATGCATGCCTCTATTTTTACATACTTATTTTTGTCTTCCTTATTTCTAATTATTCAGTTTTCTAATGATATGCAGGTACACAAAATTTCATTACACTTTCTAGTAGCAATGTCAGATACCGATAGAGAGGAGCAGTTACTGAGGTATATCTATTTTGACATATTATTAAATATTCAGTAATATACTTATTTAATGAAATAAAACTATTAATTTACAAAAAAAAATTACAGGACTACTGATGCGTCCTCAGCGGAGGAGACTTCTCATGTTACTACTCAAAAATCAAGTTCTCAAGTTGGTAAACGTGGTATTACACATTTACCAAAACTATCACTTGCTCGTGATGATAAAAACGTACACATCCATTTTGATGACAATAATAATGAAAATTTCCCAAATGTAGTTCAGTTTGTCAGTTATATAGCGATGTAGAGTCGTTTCAGGATTAGTATTTTATATCCTGATTGGAAGTCAGTGGACAGAACGGTGAAGCAACAGCTTTGGGAGGCCGTGATGGTAAAATATCTTAATTTATTTCTTTTATCTCATTTTTTGAATATTATATATTTTAAATGAAATATTTAATTTATTCAATTACAGATAACATTCAATTTTGAGGAAACCAAAGAAATTAAGAAAAGACATCTCTCGTTAGCGGCGGTTCGATGGAGAGATTTTAAAACCAAACTGACAAGAAATTCTGTTTTTGGAAAGAGAAGGTTTGAAATCCCATGTCTTAAGTATCCGTATATAGATGAAGAAACATGGAAGCGATTTGTTGACAGTCGTCAGGAAGAGAAATTTCAGGTATGGTAATTGTTTTATATTTTAAAATTTATGTTATATTTTTCTTATTACTTAGTAGTTTATTTTTATATAACAGGCCTCCAGGAGATCTCATCAGGAGATCCAGTTGAAAAATGTATACCCTCATACTTTATCACGTGGAGGGTATTCGTATTTGGAGCAGAAAATGATTGAAGAAAAATTTGAAGCATTAAGAGCTCGATCAAGTAGTGGTTCAGAAGAGGTCCAGTTTGGTCCTCCATCTCCTCCCACTCGCCATGAGAAATGGAAACAAGCAAGAAGAAAAAAAAATGAACAATATCTTATAGAGGAATCTCATAAAGTGGTTGATATAATTGTAAGTAAATATTATTTATTTGTTAAAAAAATTTCTATTTTATAATTTATAAACACTAATATAACTTTTTTATTTTTTATTTTAGGATGAACTTCAGGAGCAAGAGACACAAGGATCTTTTATCCCTGAGGGTAGGATGGACATCCTAGCCACTGCTTTGGGAAAGGCAGAACACCCCGACCATGTTAGAGGATATCAGGTGGGTTTTAGTATTCGGAAGGTTTTTGGTAAGAGTAAGAAATCAAAAGACCCAGAAATAGAATCCTTAAAAGAAGTGTTGAAAGATATGAAACAGTCTATGGATGATCAAATTCAAGCAGAAGTGCAGCAGGATTTATTAGAACACTTGGAAAGACAATCACAGTCTATGCAGCCTTCCCAGGTATATTATTTATTTGTCATCAATTTTTTTATTTTATAAATTATAATCACTAATATAATTTTTTCATTTTTCATCCTTCCCAGTCTGTTCACCCAGACTACTCTACCCCATCTGCTTACCATGCCCCATCTATGCAGCCTTCCGAGGTATATTATTTATTTGTCATAAATTTTTCTATTTTATAAATTATAAACACTAATATAACTTTTTCATTTTTCAGCATTCTCAGCCTACTCACCCAGACTACCCTGCCCCATCTGCTTACCCTGCCCCATCTGCGCAACCTTCGAGGTATATTATTTTATTTTAATCAATTTTTCTATTTTATAAATTTTAAACACTAATATTACTTTTTCATTTTTCTGTCTTCTTAGCCTCCTCACCCGGACTACCCTTCCCCACCTTCCTGCTTTGAGCCTCCACCTCCTCCCTCGGATCAAGCCTTATATTGTGAGTTGTTTGCGAAAGATCCTCATGTACATATTTTTTCGTTAGGACAGGTGCATTTTTTGGGGGACTCGGTACATCATCAGCCTATGCAGATGGGTTAGGTTAGAGTATCAGTACTTGTTATTATAGATCCTACTGCTCTACTACCATTTCCTACTGCAGATATCACTAGTGTTGGGGAATGTATGGACCATTTTTTACTTTGTCCAACTACCTTTCTTCGTTATATTTCACTTGGGGTATGCGTTTTTTTAAATATTAATTACAAATGATTCAAAATTACTTATAATGTTTTCTAACATTTAACTTATATAGGAATATATGAAAGCAAAAGAAACTGCACAAATGCAACAAAATGTTTAGGAATAGTTGACTGTAGATACTTCTAATATTTCTTATGGGTTAAAAAGATTATCTGAGTCCTCTTCTTCCTTGAATTTTATCTATGAGTTTCGGATGATGCCCGATATATGTGGAAGAAATTATGGATTGAAATTAATGAAAGAAGATATCATGAATTTAGTTAATTTTGAAGAGATAGTGCAGAGTGTGGTGTAGTTGTTTACCATGTAAGTAAATTGACGTTTGAATTGCTATTTCTTTAATAAAAGATTGTTATGTCATTGACTAACTATATTTTCTTTTTAAATTAGGTATCTACACAAGCTTCTTTTAAAAAAGGAAACAACAGGAATTTACAGCTTTATAAATCCAGAGTACATTACCTTGGAAGTCAAACATGTGAAGAATCATGAAAGAGTTAAATATATATCTGAGAGATTAACACAGACAGAGATTCAGTGCTGGTTTTTGTCATTTCTTGATAAGTAAGAACATCAACATAATTATAAACTAATGATCATTATAATGTCATTAATTGTGAACTTTTTGTATTGTAGGGGGAATTGGATGTTAGGCGTATTTTTCCCAAGTGAATGCACCTTATATTGGTTTTGCTCTTTATTAGGAGGAGTGCGTAAACCATTTTTCACCTTATTAAACAGGTAAGTTTTTTTTATTTTTTATAAGCTCATTATGTTTAATTTTCATTGTTTAGACAAGTATTATTAGTTCATATATAAAAAAATGAAGTTCATGGAAACATTTTAACAAGTAATACATGTCAGAAAAGAAACCAATGAAAATAAAATATGTGGAAGTACAGGTAATTAGTTTTTATATTTTTGTTATATATTGTTTTTTTAGTTAAATGTTTTATAACTACAGTTTCATCGTCAAAATGGACATGTTGAATGTGGTTATTATATTCTACAATTCATGTACGAGATAATCACAACTGGGGAAACTACTGATTTTCATAAGGTTAGTTGTATTAATTTTTTTATATATTTTCTGCCATATTATTCTATTTTTTAATTTCATATCATTCAATATTATTGTAGGCATTCAATGATTCACAAACTTATTCCCAATCTGATATGACCCATATTCAATCTACTTTTGTGAACTATTTGTTAAGTCTGATTAATATTTGAGGTATGTATATTCTAATATTTATAAATAATAATACATATGGGTTCAAAAACCTAACTCTTTTGATATATTAGGTGTTTGAACCTACTAATAATCAAATGAATGCTTCAACAATAACCAACAATGAGCATGCCGTAAATGCTGGAGTCGTGGGACTTGCAAATGTCACAAAATTTCTTGAAGTCATTTATTGCAGGTACGTGTATTTTAATTTTACTTTATAATAACAATGTATAGATAATTTTTTTGATTAACTAGATATAAGCATTGAAGTTATACGAGGCATTGGATGATAAATATTGTTTAATTGTTTTTGTATATTGTGTTATTTTTACAGGGGTTTTGAATTTTTTGGAAGTGTAATTGTAATTATTTTATAAAAAAAATCATTTATGGCGTCGGTTCTTTAAATAACCAACGCCGAAAGTTTAAAAAAAATGAAATTCGGTGTTGGTTTTATCTAAAACCAATGCCGAAAACCCGGTTGAACCACATTTTGGCGTCGGTTTTAAATAAAACTGATGCCAAAAATCCTGTCTAAAATTAGTTTCGGCGTCGGTTTTATGTAAAATCGACGCTGAAACTCTTGCCGAAAATCATATTTTTAATGTCACCTTTATAGACATCGGTTTAAAACCGACATCAAAAATTAAAAAAAACTAACATTAATTTATGTTTTTCCACTAGTGAATCTTACTCCCAAGACCAAACCTTCATTACCCATGATGAGGAGTCACCTTCAGGAACACATGATCTCCAATGTCAAACTCCAGAGGTCTCCTCCTATGATTGACGTAGGATTTTTTATGATCTTACACGACCTTCATCCTTTCATAAATTACCTATACCATATATATTGTATTCTATACCAATTCTGACCCAAGAATTTCTGCCTCTCTGACCCCAGTCTAGCACAATGAAGAATGGAAAGGTCAACCATACAAAGCTTCAAACAACGCCATACCAATAGTGGAGTAGAAACTACTATTGTAATCTCAAACTCAACCAAGGGTTGGTTCTGTATCCACGAACCTCCAAAATCCAGGACACAAAAGCATGTTAAAGACTCAAAATCATGCTATAGACCTGACATCTAAGACTCAAAAAAGGGTTGGTGTCTTCAAGAGTTTGGATGGTCCTCTTTGTTTAACCATCTGTCTACAGATGAAAAGTAGTTATAAGGTATAACTAAGTCCCAAAAGCATGTTAAAGACCTCTCCACACCCTAGAGGTAAAATGAGGATCTTTAAAAGATATGATCTTTCTTGGGACTCTATGGATTTGCAACCTAATTTAGATATTGACTCGAAAAAACCTCCACTAATCTTGACTCCCTAATCGCTATAAAGTGGGATTCTTTTGTCAAATGATCCATTATCACCCATATAGCATCATGTCCTCCCTAATATTGAGGTAAAATGATAATGAATTCCATCAAAATGTTTTCCCACCTCCATTGGGGAATATCTAATATCTAGAGAAAACCACTGGGAACACACTATTCAGCCTTCACCTTTTGGCAGACCAAATATCGAGAAACAAACTCTGCAACTATACGCTTCAACTCAGGCCACCAAAAATGGACTCTCAAAGCTCAGTACATATTTTTTCACACCAGGATGTACCACCATAAGTGAAATATGGAACTCTTAAAGGACCATCACACAAATCGTTGAAGGAATGGAAATCCTTCCCTAGAATAACACCTGGTGTTGTCCATCCTCAGACCAATCATCAAGGGCATCACAAAAAACAACTTGGTCTCTCTAGACCTCCACCTCAGAATCCCCCAACCAAGACTCCTCCACCTTATACACTAATTATGAATACACTATCATATGGAAAAGACAAACTATACCTCCAAACTCTCTCATATCTAGATGCATCACTAAGAGTTCCTCCATCACTCTCTAGGAATCTCTAGATTTACACACAGCATCACTATGTGACTTCCTACTTAGCGCATCGGCTACAACATTTCCCTTTACTGGAATATATGAAATCTCAAATTCATAATTCTGAAAAAATTAAATCCATCTACATCGATGAAAGTTCAAGTCACGCTGGGAGAAAGAATACCTTGGGCACTTATAGTCATTAAAACCCACAAAATGTTCACTAATGAGGTAATGTCGCCACAAATTCAAAGAAAACATAACTTGCACCAACTCAAGATCATGGGTTTCATAGTTACACTCATGTGGATGTAATTGATAAGACCCATAAGAAACAACTAATCTCTACTTCATCTATCATGAACCAGCTTGAATACCCTGATACCTGAGTCGACACTAACATAGCCTGAAGGGAATTCCTAACCCCCATGAGTTGGATAATAGCACCTATAATCATATGAGATATAAGAGGGAATAAATTTTCCACAAAACAATGGAAGATAAAATATACAAGTTAGTATGCTCAATACTCCAAAAGGATAAAGTACCAAACACAAAAAATGGGTAAAAAAAACCCAAATCAGTACATCATCAAATTAATCAATAGAAATAAAAACATCTCAAAGGAAACAACACTCCAAGACCAAATGATCAAGAAGATCCACCACCTCTAAGTGGTGCTTTCCCTTTGCTCAGACCTGGAAGAATAAAATCTACAAATGTCGGAAGGAAAAGGTTGGTTGTGAGCTATAAATCCCAGTAGGGTCTCACCAAGTGTTCCATAACAAATTCCATAATAATAATTAAAATCATGTTTTTAATTTAAATAAAATAGGGCATGTAATTGTATCATTTACATATTTAAAATGAAACATTATTTCATTTCAAAGGATAGAAAAAATTTCAAACAATGGCTTAAATAAACATTTTATATAAAACGGTTTATATAAATCAACTAACATGAAGAAAATAGTTATATAATCAATGGAATATATAATCAAAATAATCACAATAAGCACCATGGTCATCTGCCTTGTGGTATGTTAGTTTATGGATATAGGACCCTCACACTTATCATATCGATGATCATGGTAAGTATGTGTACACATGTCCCTTAGGCTCAGGCCAAATAGGAATAATCAACATCCCATCAGGGATAAGATATGTTAAACTAGGTTTTTGCTAGATTTTTCATCGTCAATCCATTTCTAGGGAAATAAAATCCCAATATGATTATACTAAATAACCCACTAACTACCCAAGATATCATGAATTCAATCAATAAATCAATAATGGGAAAATCATCTCATTTCAAATCAATCATCATTTACAATTCAATTGCCCAATTTTCAAATTCAATATGCCAATTCAATTTCAAAACCAAAACATGGGGTTTTCTTCATTTCATGCCTTTTCAATACAAAAACAATCATAGGTTTTAAACATTTCAATTTAATCCATTTTTCTTAAATAAATTCTCAAATCATATAAATTCCATCCCTTTTTCAAAATACACCCAAATTCAAATTCCATTGGAATTGGGGTTTTTTTCCAAAATTCATGCCATTAAAATTTCCAATTCCAAATCACATAAAATTGAGTTTTCATAAATCAATTGAAAGCTATTTTCAAAAAAATAAAGCAAATCAGGGTTTCAATTACATGTAAATCTCAAACATAAGCACCTACCTTCAATCATGGAATCAAACAATCAAAACCTGCAACGAGAACGCCAACATAGATCAAAGGTGAAGGAGATATATAAATCAAACCTAGAACCAAGATACAAAAAATGGATTTTAGATACATCCATTACATGATGATCTATCAAACTCTAAGGAGGAGATAAAGAGAGAAACCACATGAGAGGATATTCGGTTACCTGAAAATTTTAGCTGTAAAAAGCACGAATATCAATCACCAAAAGAATGATCTGTAAGGAGAGGAGGTTCTAAAAATCACCCAAAATCACCTAGGGTTTTGAGGGGAAGATCTATAGATAAAATAAAATAAGAATCATCTATGTTCCCTGCTTAAAATCACCTACCTCAAGAATTACATGGTACGTAACCCTAGTTCATTGTTGTGTAATCTATGATGACCACTTACACCGAAAAAGGCGTCGCCTTTTTATTAAAATCTGATATTTAACCATAACACATTGTGTAAAGTGTACATATTGTGTGATCATTTCATGTTGTGAACCAATTTCACAGTATACACCCAGTGAACATTACACGACATGTAATACCTTTACACAATGTGTAATCACCCAACAGATAGTAAACAACCCAGTTTTTGCACAAAAACCCGAAACCAAAAACCAAAGGACATGCCTAAAAAGTGTAACATGATGTTAAATACTCCACACCATAAAAAAATTATCCCCAGAAAACCTTTCATGAAGTTTCCATATCAAATAGATAAGACCATTGCTCTCTCATCAGTGCCCCACACTCCCATATCTCATGTGAATTAGAACCATGCTACCATAGCACACTGACCAAAGGTATCATCCTCCCATGAAGTGCCTTTGTCTCATAATCAACTATCATAACTAAATGCTCAGTCACAGATAAATCAGGCTCAACATCAAGATCCTCCCAGCTCAAGACATGAGATGGATCAAAAAGATAGTTCTGAAGTTGTGATACATGGAACACATTATGTATTGATGTTAACTGTGGCAGAAGTGATAAATGGTAAGACACATTCCCCACCCACTCAAAAAACCTAAAAATGTCCCATAAAATGAGGAAAAAGATTCCATTGTCTCCTAATCCATCGATGAACCAAACAGGGTGAAACTCTCAAGAACACCTGGTCACAAACTGAAAACTCTAATGGTCTATGACAACAATCAACATAAGATTTATACTAGCTTTGTGCCATAAATATTCTCTAATGAATCAAATAAATTGTAATTATCATATCTTGAACCAAGATCAGTCCAACCAAGGAAGTTTCTCCAATCTCCAACCAACACAATAGATATTTACATGGCCTTCCATACAAGGCCTCAAAAGGATCCATTCTGATCGCTGGCTAGTAACTATTATTATAAGAAAACTCAACCAATCCCAAAAGGTCATCCTAAGCTTCATTAAAATCGAGGATGAAGGCACAAAACATGTATTCAAGAATCTATATAACCCTCTATTTCTGGTCATCTATCTATGGATGGTATGTTGTACTTAAATGTACCCATGATTCCATCACCTTTCGAAGTCCTCACCAAAAACAATAGGTAAAATGGGGATCTCTATCAGAGACTATAGTATATGGAACTCCATGAAAACAAATAATCTCTTTCAAAAAGAGATTTATCATCTCCTCAACTTTGGTTCTATCATGAATGGGTATAAAGTGATCTGATTTGGTCAGCCTATTGATTATAACCCATATCACATTCTTATTTTTAGGGGTATATAGAAACCCAACCACAAAGTCCATAGAGATATCATCTCACTTCCAAGTCAGCATTGGAAGTGACTAGAGAAAACCCAAAGGTCTTTGGTTCTCGACCTTGACATGTTGGAAAGTATAACAATGAGAAACAAAATCAGTAATGTCTCGTCTCATACCTGGACACCAGAATCATCATTGTATGTCATAGAAAATATTTTTAGTTCCTAGGTGTACGACACACTAGGAATTATGGAAATCCCTCATCATAGATTTTCTCATGGGAAAAGGTGCCATGTATCATTTCTAGTAACATATGATACCCTTTGTGGAGAACAACCACTCAGAAATAGTCTCCCCACTATAAAGAGGAGTTCCTAATGCTATGGGATTCGTCATCAAGTTTTTGTTCCTTGAGAATCATCTCGAGAAGAGTGGAGGTAAACTGAACACTTTCCAATATAACCTCGGCCCTTGCCTCCCAAAATATTATATGCAACTATTTCAAAAAGAGACACCAAGTTCCACTCTTCCAATAATTATTTCACATTCAGGGTCGGAAGTTTCCTACTCAACACATCAACAATGACATTCTCTTTCTCCAGAGTATAGGTGATGTCGAAATAAAAATACTTTAGGTACTCCACCCATCACCTCTGGTAGAGATTAAAATATTTTTGAGAGAAGATATAACTCAAGTTCTTGTGGTTGTAATACATGATAAACCTTTCTTCGAAAAGGTAATGTCACCAAATATTAAGTGCATGCATCACAGTTGTGAGTCCAAGGTCATGGGTTAGATAATTCTTCTCATGTGGCCTAATTTTTCTAGAGCTGTAGGCGACGACATGCACACCCTTCATAAGAAAACTTCCCAAACCCAAACTTGATGTGTCACAAAAGACCATGTAGCCCTACCCGTCCTCTAGAAGAGTCAACACCGATGCAGAAGTAAAAAATATGTTTCAAATCAACAAAATAACTCTAGCATTTATCATTCCAAAAAAAATTTACTCCCTTTTGAGTGAGATCGGGCATCAGAGAATCCAACTTCAAGAAATCCTTTACGAACCGTTGATAATACCCCACTAAACCCAAGAATCTCTGAATCTAGAAAATATTTCGTGGTTGTTCCTATGTCATAATAGCTTTTACCTTCTTAGGGTTAACTAAAATGCCATGTTATGAGACCAATTATCCCAAGAACTTCACTTCTTGAATCTATAAATCACATTTAGATAGCTTGACATAGATTCGATGATTCCTCAACAATTCTAGAAATTCTCTCATATGACATACATGATCCTCCTCGGACTGAGAGTAAACAAGAATTTCATCCAAAAAGACCACCATGAATGTATCAAGATACTCATGGAAGATCCTATTAATTAAAGCCATAAATACTAAATTAACATTGGTTAGACCAAATGACATGACAAGATACTCATAATGGTCATACCAGCTTCAAAAGGTGGTTTTCTAAATGTCAAATTCTTTTATTCTCAACTGGTAGTAATTGGATCAAAGATCAATCTTCAAGAACCACTTCACCCCTTTCAACTAGTCAAATAGATCACCAATACATGGTAACATATACATTTTCTTTACCGTAACTTGGTTAGTTTTTGGTAATCAACACACAGGCGAAGTGTTTCGTCTGCTTTCTTAGTAAATAGAACATGCACCGCCCAAGGAGACAAACTCGGGAATTTAAATCCATTCTCTTACAGGTTATCAAACTAAGTATTCAACTCTTTTATTTAAGCTAGTTCCATATGGTAATAAGGAATAAACACTGGTTGAGTATTGGGTACCAAATCAATAGAGAAATCTACCTCTCTTACTAGTGGCGGACCATAGAAATCAAAAAGAAACACATCAGGAAACTTGAAAAAACTAGAGGTAGATAATTTCTCAAAGACTTCTACTCTAGATCAAAATCAAACACTGATATTACTTTCCACAACTCCAAATAATAAGGTTCATCTCTAATCGACCTCAGGTCCCATTCTCCCTAAACAATACCACACACCCCATTGGGAATAGTAAAGGAGATCCATTAAAGATAATATTCAATTAGATCCTTATTGGAAATGATCTAATCCATCCAAAAAATGACATCAAGTGGTTTAATTTCAAGAACCATAAAATCCAAGGTAAGATCAGTCTTTGATAAAGAGAAAGCATAATAAGGACAATGGAGACTCTGCTCTCTTTTTATTCTAAGGGGTGTGGTAATATCCATCACATAAGACAAAAGATTTGTAGGAATATTTAGTAAGTTAACAATATGAGTTAATATAAATGAGTGAGATGCATCAATATCAAATAAAGCAGTCACTAGAGATGAATCTATAATGATGGTACCTCTCACGGTCGTTGGACCCATATCTACTACCTCTAGAGACTCTTCCAATGTGTGAAGAAGCTTCGTTTCAGATGTATGTGCTTGGAACCCCTTTTTTCATGAATAATTTGATTAAACTATAGTACTTTTAGGCACTGATGATCTTGTTCCATTACATGGAGTATAAAAGATATAACAAAAAAAATTCAAGTGACTAGAGCATCTGTAGGAACTATAGATCTTGGGCACCTTAGTACAAACCTATTTCGAATGCCTAGGATTGCCACACTGGAAGCAAGTTAAAGGGCCTTTGTCAAGAATTGTAGGAGATCTAAAAGAACCTCGTTATCGAGATCCACTATGAGACTCATCATGATTCGTCTTTCCTTTAAACGAACTCACAAAACTGCCACTGGGAGAAAAGGGAACTCTTGTCAACCCTGACTTTCCAACCATGTCAAGCTCAACCATCAAGGCCCTATCCAG
This sequence comes from Viscum album, assembly GCA_963277665.1. NCBI lineage: Eukaryota > Viridiplantae > Streptophyta > Magnoliopsida > Santalales > Viscaceae > Viscum > Viscum album. The sequence continues at coordinate 1,817,901,812 of OY728150.1, forward strand.
CATGTCAGAATAAGAATAGAGCTTCATCAAGAAAACTTGAGAATTAATATCAGTTCGAAGACCCATATCGAACCCTAGAGTCTTCATTTTCTCATATGATACAATCTCAGGTGCAAACCACACAATCTCGAAAAAGCGGTTCACGTACTCTGTCATGGTCCTATCATCCTATTCGAGTTTGAAAAACTCCATAGCCTTAGTCATCACCATAGAACCAGATATAACTGATCAGTGAAAAGAGCCCTAAATTCCTTCCACTATAAGCCCTCATGATTCTTCTTCATCACCATTGAATCCCACCATCTCCTGCTAGATCCCTCTAGCTTGAAGGTATCACATTTCACTTTAATTGAATCATATGTTTCCAAAAAATCAAATAAAATTTATATCTTCCTAGACCAATACTCAGTCTTTTGAGGATATTTTGAGCCTTGGAACACTGGTGGATTCTAGTGAAGGAACTCTTGGGCATGGTTCCAAGATTCATACCTCTAAGGCTCCACAATCGGAGCCTGAATGGGAATGGATGCAGGTGTTTTTCCTAGAGCTTAGAAAGCACACAAAATAATCTCAATGAGATTCTAGTCTATGGGAGGATCTGCTCATTGTGGCTCACCAGCAGCTTTCTCCTGAGGCCTATTCAAACATCTTCTTAGAGGAATGATTCTACACAATATTCAACAAAAAACATTCAAGACATCGTAAGATTACTCATATCAACAAATCAAATACGGGTACTGGGGATAATTAATCTGATCATATAAGAAAACAAGATTTGGATTTCAACCTGTTCAAATCAGAAGAAGATAAAATAATAGATTCAGATCAAATTATTCATCAAGACGCCTTTCCCAAACCACCCATGGTAACGTAAGGCTTGTTACGATGAGAGTTGGCCAATAACTCGCTCGTAACTACCTCCCAAGTCCTGACAAGATACTCCAAACTGCATACTGGCATCAAGGAAAGATGTTTAACCAGCATCTTTGATACTAATTTGTCACAAACTATCCCAGATACCCTAGTACCCTGATACTTTAGCTGGCACTAACATATCCCAAAGGGAATTCCTAATCCCCATGGGTTGGTGACTAGCACCTGACATCATACAAGATAAAAGAAAGAACAAATCTACCACAAAACAACAGAAGATAAAAGATACAAGTCAGTATGTTCAACACTCCAAAAGAATAATATACCAAAAACCAAAAATAGGTAAACAAAACCCAAAGCATTACATCATCAAAGTACTCAATAGAAAGAAAAACATACTAAAGGAAACATCACTCCAAGCCCAAAGGATCAAGAATATCCACCACCTCTAAGTACCGTTTTCCCTTTGCTTGAGCCTGGTAGAAGGAAATCTACAAATGCCCAAAGGCAAAGGTAGGCTGTGAGAAATAAAGTAAAATAGGGTATCACTAAGTGTTCTATAATATATTCCATGATAATAAACCAAATCATGCTTTCTATTTAAATAATATAGGGCATGGCATTGTATATTTTTCATATTTAAAATGAAACATGCTTTCATTTCAAAGGATGGGAAACATTTCAAATAATGGATTAAATAAACATTTTATATAAAATAATTTATATAAATAAACCAGTATGAAGAATACAGTTCTATAATCAATGTCATATATAATCAAAACAATCACAATAAGCACCATGGTCATCTATCCTGCGGTATGTTAACTTTTAGCTATAAGATCCTCACAATTCTCATATCAGTGATCACGAAAAGTATGTGTACACATGTCCCTCATGCTCAGGCCAAATAGGACTCATCAACATCCCATCGAGGATAAGATATGTTAAACTAGGTTTTTGTTAGAGTTGTCGTTGTCAATACATTGCTAGGGAAATAACATCCTAGCATGCTTGTCCTAAATAACCCACTAACTACCCAAGCTCACATGTGATCAATCAATCAATAATGGGAAAATCATATCATTTCAAATAAATCATAATTTACAATTCAATTTCCCAATTTTTAGTTTCAATATGTCAATTCAGTTTCAAAACCAAAACATGGGTTTTTCTTCATTTAATGCATTTTCAGTACAAAACCAATCATAGGTTTTCATCATTTCAATTTAATCAATTTTTCTCAAATCACTATATCAATTCCATCTTTTTTTCAAAATACACCCCAAATTCCAATTCTATTGGAATTGGGGGGTTTTCTTAAAATTCATTCCATTACAATTTCTAATACCAAATCACATCAAATTGGGTTTTTATAAATAAACTGAAATTTATTTCAAACAAATCAAGCAAATAAAGGTTTCAATTACATGGAAATCTTAAATAGAACCACCAACCTTCAATCATGGAATCAAATGATCAACACCCACAATGGGAATTCCAACGTAGATCAAAGGCGAATGAGATCAAAAAATCAAACCTAGAACCAGGATTTAACAAAAGAGATTTTAGATCCATCAATTACATGATGATCTATCAAACTCTAAGGAGGAGAGAAAGAGAGAAACCACATTAGAGGAGATTCGCTTACCCGAAAAGATGAACTAAAATAAGCATGATGATAAATAACCAAAAAAATGATCCAGAATGAGTAGAGGTTCTAAAAATCACCCAAAATCTCCCAGGGGTTAGAGGGGAATCATTGCAGATCAAATGAAATAAGAATCATCCATGTGCCCTGCTTAAAACCGCTTGCCTCAATAATTACATGGTGTGTAACCCTCGTCCATATTGTGTAATCCATGAAAGCCGCTTATGCTGAAAAAGGCATCACCTTTTTATTAAAATCCAATCTTCGACCATTTCACATCATGTAAACTATACACAGTGTGCAATCATTTTGCATTGTGCACCAGTTTCATGGTATCCGCCCGACAAACATTACACGTGTAATACCTTTACATAGGTTGCAATCACCTGAAAAATAGCAAACAACCCAATTTTTGCACAAAAACCCAAAACTAAAAACCAAAGGATAAGGAATACCTGAAAAGTGTAATGGGATGTTACAACATTAGAACACAAATTAATCCAATATGTGAATCATCACAAAAACCCTCAAACTGGACTCTCTCTATTGGAAAACAAAGAATTGGAGCACTAACCAACTTCTCCTTTAAGTAATCAAAATCTATCTGACACTGGTCAGTCTATAAGAACGCTTGATCCTTCCAGGTCAAGGCTATTAGAGGAGTCTCAACTCAAGAGAAATCGGCTACAAACCTCCTGTAATTTCCTGTAAGACCAAGGAAACTCTACACCTCTACCACTATCTTAGGGGTTTCCTGAGACACAACCACCTCTATCTTAGAAATATTCATAGCTACCCCCTACCAGGACACAACATTCCCCAAGAGACAGACTTCATGAGCCCATAACTCACACTTTAACAACTTTTTGAATAGCTTTTCATGATGAAGAACTCCCAAAATGACACACGAATGTTCTGCATGCTCCTCCTCAGACACAGAGTACACAAAGATGTCGTTGATGAAAATCACCATGAACTTATCCAAGAACTCTATGAACATTGTGTTCATCAACCCCATGAACACATCTGGAGAATTCTTCATACCGAATGACATCACAATGAACCCATGACACCCATGACAATAATAGAAATAAGTCTTCTAAATATCCCCATCCTTCACCTGCATTTGATGATATCTTGACCATAGATCGATCTTCGATAAACAACTAGATCCTATCATCTGATAAAATAAATCATCAATATGTGGAAGAGGATAGTGGTTCTTTATTGTCACTTGATTCAAGTGATGATAATCGATATAGAGATGCAAACTACCATCAGATTTATTCATGAACAAAACTGGTTCACCCCAAGGTGACACACTCATCCGAACAAAACCTCACTAAAACAGATCATCAAGTTGTACCCACATCTCTCGTAACTCAGAAGGATTCATCCTATATAGAGACATCAAGATAGGAGACACACTTGGCTATAACTCAATCCCAAACTCAATCTACCATCAAGGAGGAAATGTTACAACCTCCTCTAGAAAGATGTTGGGGTACTCTTCCACAAACTTGGGAAACACTGACTGATGAACCTTCAATGATCTCAGTATCAACTCAACCATAAAAAATGACAAGAATAAAATGTGCCTCTAACCGATATAAGGGTCTCGCTCACCCAAAAAACATTGTTGGCTCTCCATAAGTATCATAAAACACAACTTGACTTCTGAAGTAATCCATGATAGCCTTCATCGAATACAAACAATCCATGTTGAGGATGATGTCATATGGTTGTATATATAAACATAGGAAATATCTCCAAGAGCAGTGATTCCCCAGCACTAGCTTGTAGACTCTACATACTTCATACAAGTTAGTTCGACCTCCAGCTAGCATAGTCAATGACAAGGAAACTATAATTATCTATACCTCAAGTCTCAAAGCATGGATGAGAGTAAGTGATATAAAGGAGTGTGTCTCTCATAAATCAAACAAACCATGCACCCGTGTAGAAAACAAGCAAAGGGTATCTCAAACGATATCTGGCTCGCCTGACACTAGAAATGATAAAGCTTGAAGTTGACCAAGACCCTCTCCATAGCCTCTATGACCCTGCTGATGACCACCTATATGACTATGCTATACTCTTTGATGAATAAAATCATCTTGAAGATGTACTATGTCTGCCCCATCTCCTCTCTATTGATCCCTGACTAGAACACCTTGTTATTGTTGTCTTGGCTGAAACTGTATCAACGGAGAAACCTGAAGTGTAACACCTGGCACACGTTGACTCTCAGAAAGGTTGGGCACTCTCGTCACTAATGACCTCAGCCTCCATAAGAAAAACATGAATCTGATCCCTTGACATGGGTCTAAGAGTAGTTGCCCCTGGAGAAATGAGATGATGAGGGTCGGGACCTACCTCCGACTAATCGAAAACTCTTCTTTCCAGAAAACTAAGAACCCCATACCACATCTCTACTTCATGAGAAATCATAACGACTCCCCTATCATGATGATCTGGTGTTGGCCAACATCCTCTCAATAACCTCTGCTCTCGCTAGCACCTCGAGATACGTCTGCCACATAAATGGGGTGACCTAGCATCGAATCTATGGACACAAAGCCTCCTCAAAATGCATCTCCCTAGCCTCCTCATATAGAAACAAGTTTAAATCATATTGCACAAGGGTCCTGAAATAGATCTTGAACTCTCGCATGCTAGAGCTCCCCTTTCAAAGGGTAAATAACTCCTAGTGACTGGTCTTCTTTATAGTTAACGAAAGGAACTCTACTCTGAACTAGTCTCAAAACTTCTCCCACAAGACTGTCGACTCCTCACGATCCCTGAGGAATAAGAACGACCACTGCCTCGCTGCTCCACATAGTATTGTCACTGCCAACGAAACTCAGTGATCCTTCTGAGCATGAATCGAATTGAATGTTATCTCAACATCCTCCAACTAGTATTATGTGACTAAATCTGAAACGGAGCCCTCGTACCTTTGCAGACTCTAGTGCTGAAGCTCTCAAAGTGTCCTCCTCCAAGTGTCATTGTCATCAACCTCTACTCTGTGGCGTTCTGTTGGCACAACCTGCTGAACATCTTCGGCACAAACCTAACGATGACGTCAATCTGGAGCCATGCCTTTAAAAAGAACAAATTGTTAGACTACTAGACCAAAAATATGGAATAATTATCATTATTTATTTATTTATTTTATTATCTTGTTTAAGGTTTTAACCCATCCCCAGGTCTACCCTTTTCAAACACAGGCACAAGAAAGAATGATGCATGATCCTTTCCTAGGTCTCTACCCCACAACCAATGTCACTTCATTTAGTAGACTCAGTAAACTTAAAGGTTCATGCATTAGATCACCAGGGGACCTGAATACCCATGTCTCATCTGATATCTCATGTTTACATTGCTGACTAAACTTATCTGGCATTACTGCCCCACCAACCCATGCAACCTCACCCGAGCCTAACTGTAAACTTCATCCTATCCATTAACCTGAACCTTTGATATCACTCTGTCACAACCCCTCCCCATAATGATACCACAATGAGGGGAGAGAGATAGTGACTGCCTGAGTCCCACCTCCAGTAGGCCCCGAGTTGGCAAATAGCACCGAGGGTGTAATAAACATGCATATGAGAGACATTAACCTCTAAGAGAAACATGCGGAAGAGAGAGACAATATAGATACACCAATCAACACCTTCTTAGGCATATATAAATAGATCCCAAGTGAAAACATGCAATGACATGCAATGTTGTAACAACTGAAAGGAAAACTACAAGTACTAAAATGGTAAAGACGGCAACGACCTCGAATCTTGAACAACTCCTACAAAACCATAAGCTAGTAATATCCAGCCTGATCTCCAATCTGCTCCAGCTGACCTAGAAACAGCTTATATATACGTAGGGTGAGCATAATGGTATACTTAGTAGGATCCTCTCTACAACCTCTCATGCAAAAGATAAAGAAATCATGCTAAAGAACATTGAACAACAGTGAAACCAACTCATCACCTAAACATGTATATTAAGTTCCCATCCTCACTATGGCTAACTCTCACCAAGTATCGCATACAATAAAGCATATAAAATAATAATAAAACATCAAGGGTACCCTGCTCTCACTTCTCCACTGGTTTTCTGCTCTGCCCCAATATCATACGTCCTAAGTCATCTATCTCCAAAAGTAAGCCAGCCCGAAGACACCTAGGAAAGGCATTACAACATGCACTTCATGCATCACATCATCCCATATCACATATCCATATATAGTAACCAAGTAGTTTATGGGAGCCACTACAACCCATATAATGTGTATCATACATAGGGTATTATACCCCAATCCATTACAGCTCATTCAACAAGTAAGTATCTCAAGCCATCACAGCCTATACACGTCATACCTATAATAATTTTTTGGATACTATATCAGGTAATACATGTGTGTGAAATAACCATAAGCCAACACAACTCTCTACACACCTATATGGGAAAACTAATCGTTGTGTGTACTAGCACAAGTAGCTACCAATATAAGAGAGTAGGGCCAGATAGGGTAGTCATCCATCCATCCTCCCACCAGGATGTTGGGGAAAACACCCTCCTAGAGTCCATTGGGTGTTAGTTTCCCTAACCGACATGGGAGAGGTAGCGTATAAAATCACAGAATATACAGGATATAATATAGCTCACAACCACACTATGGACATAACCTGGTCTTAGACTCAACTACAACTAATATCACTCGGACTCCCGACAGCCACTGTTGAGACCAGATATCCTATAAGCACACAATCATTTTAAAATATACATTAATTACTTCTTTCCTTTTTTATTATTTCCTTCCATTAATTGATTCATTAGATATTAATTAACCATTAATATCATTCCATGTTACATTTCATTAACTTAATCAGAGTAAAGTCCATGTCCTATAGGCATAATCCAAACCGAGTCCACGATTTATCAAGATTAACATCTTTTCAGCATTTGCATTCCATCATCAACCAATCTCATGGGATAAATATTTATTAAACATTATTAGCATCATTCCATAAACCAGGTACTCTAGGAAAACCATTTGAAGCTACCAACAAGAGGAAACATGCAACAAAGAACACCCAACTACCTCAATCAGTGGGAAAAGGAAAGTAGATAAAACAAGCAACCCGACCATCAACCATTAAACAGAGTCATAAGCAAGCATCCCAACTATAAACATCACATAAACAAGTAAGCTCAACTTCAACCTGTTCCATTATCTCTGGTGTCATCCTCGATGCCTGCATGCATATATCGATGCATCTCGCCATCACCGACGTCAACTGTTTCCACACAATCTGGGCCTCCTGACCTATATCACATAAGTCATCACGGGCCTAGCTATCCCAGGGGCATATCACATTTGGGCCTCCCCGCCCCATATCACATCAGCCAACCCACGCTCAGCCATAACAGACTCATAACACAAGGCTCGTATCCAGAGCACGTCACAAAAGCAGTAGGAAACCAACAAGCACGTTAAACAGGGCAATCTAGGCTCTGAAACAAGGAATACATCCCTCACACGTAAACAAGGTATCACGACTCCAAACTCAAGGTACTTGACCTTCTCAAGCAGACGAGCAACTAAGACCTTGAAAATTATCTTTATCACACTACCAGTTCTTATTTCATCTTGAATTAACTGATTCAGTATTCACAGGTTCCATCTACAAGCAACCTAAGACATCAAGCTATAACAAGCTACCAAATTAATTAAACAATTAATTTAAACATGCTTCCAAACATCCAACCATTATCGTTTACCATGCCTTTTCAATTATTATCAACAAAAAACATAAGCTTGTTTCACATTATTTATCAATTCCATTAATCACATAGAAGATCACACTTAATTAAACATGCATACTCGCATCAATTTGATTATCATCAAATTAAATCAACCATAAGATTATACACATGCCTCTTCTTTAATCATTCTTAAGCCAATAAATTATCAATTAATTCTGAATTTACGTTCTTTATCAAATTTCAATGTAGTATTCCAAGCATAAGAACATGCTAACAAAACATAGCATAGATATCACGCTATCTAGCAAATCATGAGGCAAACCGCTGTCACGGTATAAAGCAACAACATCATCAACATGCAATCGCAACCAATTTTTTTTTAATATGATTCAGTTATTATTAAGTTGGTTTCAATGACATCCAAAGGGCTAAAGAATGATCATTTTACGATTGCACATAAATAAATAGAGAAGCAATGAATCCCCTACCTCAAATGTGTCAACATTCTTCACATGAAAACGGACCAACGTTACAAATCCTGATCACCACTCTCGCAAGAAGCTGCATCCATCCAAGGACGTCGCGACACAACCACAACAACAAACAACCAATAAAACCTCACTAGAGACATAGGAGATGATCCGCTATTGCATAGTGAGAAGAAACATGAGGAAACAAGACCGATTAGGGAGGACCTACTAGAAAATGAAGTAGGAACGCACCTCATATCAACTCAGATCACCACGAATCGAAGACAGAAGGCCAATGATTGATCTCCGTCAAGGGAATCCCAAAACACTGAAGAGGGCGTCGCTGGGTCGCTTAGAAACGAGAGAAAATGGTAGGGTTTGAGGAAAAACCCGAGCCGCTGTTGTATTTAAAGATGTGTTGCACATGGGATTTACATGGCATGTAACCCTTACACGTGTAAATGTCGGGTTTTAGAACTCGCCAAAAAACGCGTCGCCTTTGATCATTAAATCTCGATTATTTACACGCCTTGAAACACCTTGTGAGCCATCCTTAACAAGTCGTGAACTTCGAATACACGACGTGAAACACATTTACACGCTGTGTTCGTTGTTCTGTTCTGTAATAAGAAGACATGGGTGTGGTTCATAATATTTTGTGAAACATTTTCCTCGATAATGTTCAAAACATGAAAGATATAAAATGCTTTTTTTAGTCATAAGTGATCATATTGTTATTTGAGATCTTGCCACAACACCGTAGGATCTTTCACTGTCTTATGTCCGTCTTCAAATATTCATGAAGGTGATAGCGAAGGAATGTTAGGATTTGACCACAGTCTTGAGTAGAAACTTGATCGTCGTCTCTGATCATTTCGCCCAAATCGTTCATGTTTAGATGCATCTCATCATCATTTTTTGTTATTAATCCTTTCAAACACATGAAGCTCATGTTGATAATATGTTGTAAAACCATACAAAACATGACATCAAATATTTGGGATGATGATGATAATTAAAAAAATATAATACAATGAAAGAGATAAGAAATAATAAACACAGAGGTGAGAAAAATTTACACTGTGTTTGATGAGATTTTAGTAAAAGAAAAGAAATGATTTGATATTTTATAAAAGAAAAGAAAAGATTGAGATTTATCTCCTTGATCAATAACTTAGTAAAATAAAAGAAATGATTTGGATTTCTCTCCATCTTGTTTGGTGGATCTTTTTAAAGGAAAAGAAAATAAATTCTTTTGTGATACATATAGAAAATAGGGATAAAATTGGAATTTTGAAATATTACCAGCCCTCCGCCATCATTTCTTTCTAAATCATCCAATTTTTGAGGTGATTTAAAAACAATAATTGGATAGAAATCTATTTCTCTCTGTATCATCCCTGTCAAACTAGCTCTTAATCTCTATTAACATGTTGCAAGTGTGCGATATATGAATTCGTAACCCGTCAAGATCAATTCCTGTACCCAATCTATGATTAGAATAATAAATCTTGGTAAAATGAAACGAATGTGTGCGATATATGAATTCGTAACCCGTCAAGATCAATTACTGCCGGTCTATGATTAGAATAATAAATCTTGTAAAATGAAATGAAAGTTTACGTTGATTAGAATAATAAATCTTGTAAAATGAAATGAAAGTTTACGTTGGAAATTATTATTATTATGAGGTCCGAAGAAGCGTTTGTGCGACCTCTACTTGTAAAAAACTTAAATCCGTGTTACTGGCCGCCGCGACGAACTCGCTAGGGTTTTCAGCCTCTGAGAATCGCCGGTCGATCTCCTCGTTCTGCTGCGATGATTTACGACGTGAATTCGCCGTTGTTCAGGTCCTTCCTCAGCCAAAAGGGCGGCGCTGATAAAAGGTTTCTTTTCCTTCTCTATAAACATTGTTATGTGATTCATCTTTCGAAGCTTCGTTCGCATCGTCTCTTCCCGAACTGCTGCAGTTAACTTCTTACAGCTTTAGCGTGTTTTCTGTCTCAAGATTTTTAAAACTGGCTGCGGTTATTTAATATCCAAACTTACAAGGGCTTATTTTGTCTAATTCTTTACAATGCCGCAGATTTGTTTTTTCCCACTACTTGATTTTGTTTTTGTGCTACTAGTCATTGGTGAATTGATGGTATCTGAGAATCGCTTCTCTTTCAGACGAGTATGGGTGAAACTGTGAATACAACGTCAGAAACCTTGCGTAGCTCTCGATAGTTATATGTTCGCTGATTATTGTTGCTATCGCACCTTTGTGAGCTTCTATCCTGTACGGCAGGGTGGCACGGGCAACTGTAAGGCCTGGCTTTGCCAAGTTAAGTGTTATATGAATTAGGAAGGGTAAATCACTATTTAATTAATGTTTTTTACTTGGAAATATGCACAACCAGCTTAAAAATTATAAGCATATGAATCCACGGTTTTGCTTGGTCTTAAATGTTCATTATAAAAGTCAGTGCCAGTAGGCTAGATAACTAGTGGTCATTGTCTAAATGCTTGGCCAGTCAGTCATTTATTTGTCACCTTAAAGAGGGACACAAGCCAATAAAGACCAGAGAATAGACTTCTCGTATTCCAGTGAAAACTAAAGCAAAGAGAGTTACAATGGGGAAGGAATAAGAAGCAGCAGCAGGAGAAGAGAAACATCACAGGAGTTCTCTAGGAACTTCCCTCAAGCCCCAGGCCGAAACTGATACCCTCCCCCTGGTGCAGTCCCCTTTCTTCCCATTTTATAACCTCTTCCCAATGCCTCTGTAACTACTTGGGCCCCACATAATATTCCCCTTAGCCTTGCACAAATCCAGTACTGGCCACTGCATTGGATATGAAGTCAACATTATTATTATGGCCACTGCACAACTGTGTCCATATGACATCGTATCTTCGCCTCACTGGAGTGAATTCCTGGGTAGCCTCCAAGAAATGCCCAACAGGCTCAACAAGATCAGTCTTAAGCGGTCTACTAGCTGTCACCCCTGCTGAGTGCTCCGCTTCAGTCCACTTGCTTTTGATCCCTTTATGAAGTTTAGGGGTCCTTGCCATGTTGCTTTTATATTGGAAGTTTTTCCTCCGCCATTAATTAAAATACCTCCATAGTTTTCAAATCGTGTAGTTGCGGCCGCGATCGCGCCGTCGCGGTGCGGAGCGGCGCCCAACCGCTTCAGACGGGTTGATCGCGGGCGGAACGCGATCGCGCCGCGCCACCCGCTATCGCGGCCGTCCCGCTTTCGCCGCGATCCCAACCGGCGTGGCCGCGACTTCTTATGCGTCATTTTTTTTTGCCCTGTAAGCGGTCAAACCCGCTTCGCCCCTACCCTACCCATCCCATTTCCCCTCGCGACGAAGCCCTCCCTGCTGCGCGCACTTTTTTTTCCCAGCCGCACCTTCTTCCTCCATTTGCTGCTGCGCACACTGCTCCCCCCACCCCCGACGGCGATGACGACCCCCCCCATTCGTTACTGCGCACACTGCACTCCCACACCCGACGGTGATGACGACCCCCCCCCATTCGCTGCTGTGCACACTGCACCCCCGATGATGACAACCCCCCCGACCCCCCCCCCCAGAGTGACGTGGGTGTCGGGGTTTTTTCATTTTTTATTCTCTTTATTTGATTTTGTTTTTTGTTTTATTTTATGTGTTTTAGTTAAAAAATTCCATTGTAAAAACCTTTTTTTTTGTTTTGTTATTTTTTTTTCTGTTTTATATTTTATTTATCATATTTAAAATTTTCAACATATATGTGTAGAATTATATAATTTAAAGTATATTTATTGGTCCGCGATTGGATAAAAAAGCGTCTGCGACGCAATCCGCGTCGTCGCTATCCCGCTATAGGACCCCGCCGCGCCGCGCCGCGATCCGCAATTGACTACTATGAATACCTCGCTGGGACTGCGACAACATAGCAACAAATCGACTAGTTTTTTCGTAAATCCTTAGATATCGTCATGTCCCCTTTAAAGAGCTTCACTTCTTTTGTCATACCAGAGTTGGGTGGTTGCTTATGCGCAACATATTTCAGATCAAATTGTTACAAATGGAGCCCCAAGCAGAGTTAGGACCCCCTCTAGCAAATTGAATACTATCAGGGTTTCTAGTACAAAAGGGAAAATGTTGACAATTTCAACCTCGCTTCGATGGGTGATCCCAATATCAAAAACCCATACGGGTGCAACACCTCAAACTTCTACTAGCTGAAGAATCTCAAAATAACCAAATCCATCATCTTTCCAGTATATCTAGACATCTTCAAAGTGTCTAGGTCTCTCCTCTCACCGTCCAATGGTTTCTTTCTAGTGAGAAACATTTCTTAACCCCTCACTTTCAATAAAATAGCTACTAGAACCAAGTAGTACTGCTAATTTAGTGTCGCGGCCTTTAGTGCCGTGCCCATTATAACACGCCCTTCCCAAACACACACGCCACACAATCTCCCAAAGACTCCTTGCTTCATGATCCCGCTTTGGGAGATGAAGTTGGGAGGCCCCCCTCCCAAAGTTGCTTTTGTAGCACTCCCTCTCCATCCATCTTGCAGGGCCCTTCACAGTTGTTTGGTGACATTTCCCCGCAAATCCTTGAAGACTGCACGGATCTCGTCACTCTGTGAAGGACCTGACCATGGTGGCGGCCTTGGCGGTGGATGTAGGAACAATGGCGGTAGGAGTGGTTTGGATTGAAACCCTTGTTTTAAAGTCGAAAATTGCATTGTTCCCATCAACAACGGTGTGACCGCTGGTCGCTCATCCGCTTGCAGCGACGTCTTCTCCATACGACACGCCCTGAGTTGCGTCCCTATCACCAGATTCTCCTGCTTGCAACTGCCATATCTGCTGCTGGCCAGTATACACAGTCTCCACGACAGTCTCTTTATCCTTCGCAGAGTAAAAAATAGGTGTGGCAGATGTAGAAATAGAAGCCCGAGTAGCCTAAATCAGTATACTCTTTAACTTTAGTAAGCATGAAATTAGAGGTATTGATCGCAGTCGTATTCTTCATCCCGATGTTGCATCACAACCTCTTCGAGTCCAGACGTATGCTTGTTTGGTTTCACCATGATATCTGACAACCACATGTCTTTTCGTTGCAAACAAAGTGTTGATGGATCCTCACTCTTGTTTCCCGTTATAGTCTTCGTGCGATATGCTTCCAGGTCATACACAACCAACGCCCAACTGGCATGCCCCGCGCCCGAACCCCTGTGGCCGCCTCCATCCAAATGCAAGCCGGTCTCCTTTATGACTAGCGTCGCCCGAGCCTCTTTCTGTAATAGACAGAGTATAACACTTACCTTGCTCGCGTTCAATAGTATTTTTCGCCAAATTCACGTTCTGCCCTTGCGCTCGGCTAAACCCAACTGCTTCGTCGCACCCCTGCACCCGCGGATCACCAGTTGCCTTCGATTGCTCCTCAGGTAGCTCAAACGCCTTTGGAGGTCGGGCCGCCTCGTGGTGTTGCTTCCTTCTCTTGTTGGTCCACCAAGAGTGTGAAAGTTTTTAGAAGTTCCGCTTGCTCCGTTGTAAATGAAGTCATCCTCGACACCAGACTGGACAATGTTGTGTCAAGGTTATCTATGAGCTGCTCCCAACCAGCAAGACGAGCCTCGTGACAAGTCTCCATGGTCGCGCGATTCATTTGGCAGTGTTTCAAGCAATGCTCCCCTTCAACGGAACCTTCGAGCAATGCTTCTAATAAAGCCCGTAACTAACTTGGTGAGTGGAGGGTATATACTCGCAGGGGCAGGGGTATTTTTGACTCAATAGTAAAGAAGGGAAGTGGTTCCAGTGAGGTAGTTGAGCCAACAACGAAGAGTAGTGGTCTCACTGCGGCAGTTAAGCCAACAGTTTCTTTAGAGTTAGTGGAGCTGGGAGAATCTTCATGTGGAGCAGGAGAGAGGTAGGCCTAGCTTTTCTGTTATAAGGGGAAGGATGTGCCGGAGTGGAGTCAGGTGGGTTTTTAGTTGGAGTTTTCTCGGCTTGGGAGCTTGGGCGGGAGAGCCAAGGGGGCCTCCTGAGTTTCTTCTTCCCTTATATCTCTGTTTTTCCTGTAATTCTTAGTTGATTGAATAGAAATACTCTCTGGCATTTCCCTTTCACGAACTGAGCGTCTACAATCCCTAACAATTTGGTCCAACCTGCCGTTTTTGTGCGCCTCTTTCCTATTTCTTTGCGCGCATGATCAGACTTGCTGATCGTTTGGACCCACCGATCAACAATGGAAATGCGGAACTAGTCCCGCCTGGATGGTATGGATCAACGTATAGACAAACTTGATACTTCGTTGGCTATTCGTCGGTAAACAAGATCTCCTCCACCTTGGATTTATTTCATATCAATTTTCAACGCTTGGATCGGGAGGCATAGGAAAATGCAAAATTTCAGAAATATTCTTCTAGTATCTTGCGCCGACAGGACAAACGTTCGCACGTGCACACCAACAATCCATCTCCCTTCCTGGATATCTCCGACAACCATTTCGGTGCCACTGCTTGGGATCCGCCAAAACCACGGGACCACCCTGGGTTGCCAGCCGACCTCCTGGTGTTTCTAAAGGTGGTGGAACTCCCCATTTTTGATGGCTGCGATCCTCTAGGCTAGATCACTCGAGCCAAACTCTATTTTTGGCTACATCACACGCCAGATGAATCTAAGGTATCCCTCGCTCAATTCAGTATGGATGGTCCCACCATACATTGGTTAACTATTATTCTGGAGATCAATCTGGGTTTGTCTTGGTCACTTTGCAAGGAGGAATTAATGGAACGTTTTAGTGGTTTAGAGGTATATAATCCCTACGTGGAATTAGCTGCCCTCCAGTAAATCGGTACAGTTTAGGACTACATCGAGGAATTTGAGTATTTGGCTTCTCTCATCCTTCTCCAGCCCCGAGCAACAGTATGTTGGCTACTTTTTTCATGGCCTTCAGGACAAAATTTGCAGTTGGGTGTGCATCCATGACCCTGCAATACGCTTGCAGGCTATGTGCCTTGCGAGCCATGTTGAACTTGCTGTCCGTCGTGGTATTGGCCCTTAATTACGTAGCAGCGGGTCCCGCAATTTTGGGGGTGGGCGCGAGACCACCATTAGTCTAGGGGGTGGTTGTCCATGGGGCTCCAGTGGGGGACTCCTTCGCGAACCAATCAAGCCACCATTTCCCGATAGAGGAGTTTGACACTTGACGACCCAAGAATGGGATGATAGACGCCGATGTGAGTTATGTTTTAGGTGTGGCCTACCTTTTTCCCCACTTCATAAATGTGCTGACTGTAAGTTGCGGGTCTTGTTATTGGGTGAGGATGAAGTCCTTGACGGGGAAGAGTCCGTGTTGGAAACTCCTAAGCAGGTGACCCCCCGAACGAGACAACAGAGGCAGAATGTAAGGTTATTGCTAATCAGGACCTCCACACTTATTACTCTCCTCCCTGACAGCCGCTCCAGGAACTGACTTCCATGAACGCCGAAGGTCGTTTTGAGAACATCCCTCCTATCCTTATTCTGATTGACAGCTGTGTGGCTGGGGGATGACCACAAAATGTGTACCCATGGGCTATGTCCCCATGTCCGCTTCACAGTGGGTGAGTATACCTGTGTTATTGATACACAAGTTTTGGATATTGGCTGGCTGGACCTTATTCTCGGCATCACTTGGCTGTGGACCCTCGGAGATGTGCAAACAAACTGGAAGTCTCTGACTATGAAATTTCAGGCAGACAAATTAGATTACACTCTTCGTGGGACTGCAAATCTGGCTGCTCTTTCATTGGTTGCTGTTTTCCGCGCTCCTCAGGCTGTTTTGGGAAACGCGACTATGTTGGGCTCACTCACAGGCAACCCCCATTTTCCCCTCACTGAGCACCAACAGCGGGACTTACAGGGGCTGCTTGCCCGGTTTGCCCAAGTGTTTGCCGCCCCTCGGGGGCTTGTTGCCCGGTTTGCCCAAGTGTTTGCTGCCCCTCGGGGGCTTCCTCTAGCCCAACAACACATGTCCATAACATTCATCTTTTACCTTGTCAAGGCCCTGTAACAGTACAACCTTACCTTATCGCTACCCACATTTTCAAAAAAATGAGATTGAGCGGCAGGTTCAGGACATGTTAACTTCCGGAATTATCCGTAACAGCTCAAGTGCCTATTCCAGCCCCGTGTTCCTTGTTAAAAAGAAGGATAATTTGTGGCGTCTTTGTATTGATTACCGTGCATTCAAAAAGGTCACCATCCCAAACAAATTTTCTCATGGCGCCTCTTATTTTTCAAAGCTGGATCTTAAGTCGGGTTACCACCAAATTTGAATGTGGGCTGAGGATATTGACAAGACCGCTTTTCGCATCCATAGTGGCCATTATGAATTTTCAGTCATGCCGTTTGGTCTTATGAATGCTCCTGTTACATTCCAAGCCGTCATGAACGAGCTTTTCCGCTCCTTGCTCCATAAGTTTTTCCTTATTTTCTTTGAAGACATATCAATTTACAACAGTGATTCGACTGCCCATTTGGGCATTTGGCGTCTTACAGGTGCTACTTCAGCATTCCTTGCTTGCCAATAGTGGAAAATGTTATTGGGCCCAGTAGGAGGTTGATTACTTGGGGCATGGCATATCTAAAACGGGGTCTCCATGGATCCTACCAAGATTCAAGCGGTTTTGGACTGGCCTCGCCCGTCCACAACGAAGGGGGTCTGAGGATTTTTGGGTCTCACCGGATGCTATCGAAAATTCATTCGGAATTATGGCAAAATTGCCCAACTTCTCACAGCTCTCACCAAAGGGGATAATTTCAAGTGGACTATCAACGCCTCCCAGGATTTTGACAGCCTCAAACACCACACCACCACAGCTCCTGTTCTTGCTTTACTGGTTTTTTCTGTCAAATTTCAGATAGAATGTGATGCTTCCGGCTGGGGTGTTGGTGCTGTCCTCATGCAAAACCGCAGGTCCATCGCTTTCTTTAGTAAAGCTTTGGCTGAGAAACACCTTTGCCAAATCAACATATGAAAAAGGAGATTATGGCTTTGGTTCAATTTGATGTCGAGTTCAAGCCGGGTCTCCAAAATTCGGCAGCTCACGCTACATTACACTGCCCAATTGTGTGCAGTCCGCTCTTTCCCTGTTTGGCAGCATGACAAACATTTTCTGGTAGGAGTCGCTGATGATCCTTCCCTACAGAAAATTATTTCAGCCCTTCGCACGGGCAGCTCGGCCTATTAGTATTTTTTGCTGGACCAGGGTATCCTCCGTTATAAAGCCCGGCCAGTTCTTCCGGGCTCCTCACCACGGATTCCCCGGCTGTTGGCGGGATTCCATCAAACCCCTCAAGGGGGGCACATGGGATTTTACCGCACTTACCACAAGCTGACATCAAATTTATACTGGCTCGGCATGAAGAAAACAGGACCTTGTCTGCCAATGCGACACTTCTCAGCGGAATAAGTATTCCACCCTGTTCCTTGCTGTTCTCTTGTAACCACTGGACATCAAATTTATACTGGCTCGGCATGAAGAAAACAGGACCATGTCCGCCAATGCGACTCTTCTGAGCGGAATAAGTATTCCACCCTGTCCCTTGCTGGTCTCTTGTAACCACTGGACATTCCACAGGCTGTTTGGACTGATTTATCCATGGATTTCATTACTGATTTGCCTAAATCACGTGGTTGTAATGTCATTTTTGTGGTGGCGGACCGCCTCTCTAAATACAGCCATTTCCTATCAAACATTCTTACACATCCCGAGGAGTAGTTGAGATTTTCATGCGGGATGTGGTCCGCCTTCATGGTATTCCAAATTCTATCATCAGTGATCGCGATCCTATTTTTCTCAGTCACTTACTCTTCCAATTCCACGACACCAAATTGAAATTCAGTTCTGCATATCATCCACAAACGGACGGCCAAACTAAAGTTATTAACAGGGGCCTCGAAGCGTATTTGCGTTGTTTTGCTGGTGAACATCCTAAGTAGTGGTCCTATTGGATTCCCTGGGCTGAATTTTGCTATAACACTACTTGACATGACTTCATCAACATGACTCCTACTGTTTTAAATTTTTTACCTCCAGAAATTCGTGTGGCCGTCGTCGCACTGGCACTTTCAGACCGCCAGAACGCCTTGCTCAAATTTCATCTCCACCGTGCCTAACAGGCTATGAAATTACAGGCTGACCGCCACCATCGCCCCCTTGATTTCCAGGTGGGTGATATGGTCTACTTGCAGCTGCTCCCTCATAAACAGTCATCTATCAGCTACCGGCTTAATCAGAAGCTGTCCCCACGATATGATGGACCGTTTCCTGTTCTTAAAAAAATCGGTCCAGTAGCATATCAGCTCCAGTTGCCGCCTGCTGCTTGTATTCATCCTGTCTTTCACGTTTCCCAGTTTAAAAAGCTGCATGGTCCTCCTGCCCAACCCATTATTCCACCAGATTCACCCGATGATGAGGCAGATTGGCCTATCCCGGAAGCTGTCCTGTACAACCGCACCCATACCTAGGACAATATTGTCCAACCGCAATCTCTGTTCAAATGGCAGTGCCGCTCTGAGGAAGACGCTACTTGGGAAGACAGCTACATCATCCGCAACCAATTTCCCTCCTTCAGCCTTGAGGACAAGTCTGTTTCTCAAGCGGCAGTGAGTGATAGAGCCAGTAACCAACCTGGTGAGTGGAGGGTATATACTCGCAGGGGCAGGGGTATTTCTGACTCAGCAGCAAAGAAGGGAAGTGGTCCCAGTGGGGCAGTTAAGCCAACAACGAAAGAGTAGTGGTCCCACTGAGGCAGTTAAGCCAGCAGTTTCCCTAGAGTTAGTGGAGCTGAGGGAATCCCCACGTGGAGCAGGAGAGAGACAGACCTAGCTTTCCTGTTATAAGGGGAAGGATGTGCAGGAGTGGAGTCAGGCGGGTTTTTAGTTTGAGTTTTCTCGGCTTGGGAGCTTGGGCGGGAGAGCCAAGGGGGCCTCCTGAGTTTCTTCTTCCTTTATCTCTCTGTTCTCTCTATTATTCCTGTAATTCTCATTTGATTGAATAGAAACACTCTCCAGCAGTTACCTTTCGCAAACTGAGCGTCTACAGTCCCTAACAGCTTTACTCTCCTCCCCCCTGAAGGAATTCGGCAGGCCGGACCAAGTGATCAATACCAGAGAATAGACCTCTTGTATTCCAGAGAAAACAAAAGCAAACGGCAGAGTTACAGCGGGGGAGGGAGGAGGAGGAGAAGAGAGAAATCACAAGAGTTCCTCAGGAACTTCCCCCAAGCCGAAGGCCGAAACTGATACCAAACTCCCCCGTGCAGTCCCCTTTCCATTTTTTAACTTCTTTCTAATCCCTCTTTAACTACTTGTGCCCCACATAATATCCCCCCTAGCCCATAGCATATTTCCTTTTTGTTCCCCTCAGCTGTCCGCCCCTGGCAGAATCCCTCATATACAAACAGCTCCCTGCGTACAGCCCCCCCCCCCCCCCCCAAACTTCCCCCCGTGCGGTCCCCTTTCTTTCCATTTTATAACCTCTTTCCAATCCCTATTTAACTGCTTGGGCCCCACATAATATCCCCCTAGCCCATAGCATATTTCCTTTTTTGTTCCCCTCAGCTGTCCGCCCCTGGCTCTTTCTCTTGTTTGGCCTTTGCAGGGTTACTTGATTGTATCTTTTTGAAAAAACTGTTACTTTGAATTCCGTGATTTCTAATTGAATTCCCTACAACTGGAAGCTTTTAGTCTGGAGTACCTGTTCTCTTAAGTCTTGTTATTTTTCTAACGAAGCTATCATGTAGGCTAATTAGTTATACTTACGATTTGAAAACCTTAATCTTTATGATATATAAATAAATTTATTTGTATGATTTTCTTGAAGATTGTAAATACATTGAAGATTAGGTGATCAATTCTTTACGTTTCTGAGGTATTATGGCGTAGGAAAGCTTGCCTTGAAAGGCTAGTTATCTAGGGTTGCGTCTTAGGCCATGAGGCGGCCTGACTTACGTGAAACCGAGTTTCTGCATTAACATTTTAAAGCTGAAAAGAGCTGACCCGACACCTGGTGGCTTCACTGACCCGATTTTAACACCATTTGAGGCAGGAAAGATTATCGCGAATGCTTGATATCTAAAGAAAAGAGTTGATTTTACCATATCATTGATGGGTGTAACGCTGTGCACCCAGATGATTTGAGCCTCATTCCTACTCATTGTAGTGTTTCTACCATGTTTACATGATTAAGTTTCAAATCATTCCATGTGGTCCCCAAAAGTTAATCACAATAAGATTCAAATCATTCCACGTGGTCCTCGAAAGTTAATCACCATAATGGCAGTCTTGTTCTAGCTTAATCTAACCATTGTCTATAATTGTTAACTTCATCGACCCTAGTTATCTTTTTCTAACTCTTTCCACTGTCCAAATCACTATTTTTAAATTCCCTTCATACTTATCGTATTTTATTCTATCATTCTGGATGATTTCGAAGTTTCTCAGTTCTATCTATATAAAAAGGATTTACTTAGGAACTCGAGCATTGTTACGGGGGTTAGATGGCGTCAACAATAACCTGGAACTATTTGTTGTCCCAGATGAGCTCAAGAGGGGGTGAGTTGAGCTAATCTAGTTTTAAAATAGATGCTTAAAACTTTTAACACAGTTGATAAAATCCCCTCAAGTCAAATACATATATCGGTAAAAACAGTGAGAGAATATAACTTTTGAAACAGTTTTAATCACACCAAAACTAAAAACACACTAGAAGTTACAGTTAATCATAGTATGATTAACAGAACAAAGGAATGATTAAGGAGATTTTGGGTGCAGTTCTGCAGTCTTGTGTATTTGGCACGGATGGATGGAGTGGTTGAGCCTACAAAGTCTCCTTAGCTTGAAAATCAGATTGCTTATCCAGATTTAAGGTTGGATCTTCTTTCACAAAAACAGTTGTAAATGTTTGTCTCAAGAGTCAAAATGTCAGCTTTTCAGTTTGTATTTTTACAATGAGAGTCCTCCTCATATATGTACTTTGTCCTTGAAAAATATTTGTTGATCTTCAATGAATTTTCCCCAGACTGACTAAGTAGGTATCTATAGGACCTCTTAACACCCTGAGAGGGGAGGAGTGAATTAGGGTGTCAACTTTTTTTTTTTAAAAGTGACGGATCTTGTTTCCATGTTGGTAGAAACTTGTTAAACCTGTCTTATGGAATCGTGCAGTAATCAAACATTTACATACAGAGAGACAACGCGACAATTTTACTTGGTTCACCACTAAGGGCTAGTCTAAGAAGCATACGCTGACAGTGCGTCATTCGTATCGAAATCCACTAATCTTCACTAGTTGTGGAATACAGAAGTTTAGACACAATCACTCTGTGCCAGACACATTGTCTTTACAAGATTTTAGGGATAGCGCATTGTCTCCCTCTAGCTCACTACTTTGGGTGAAGTCTTACTTAGTTTAATGACATGAAGGTTGTTTCAATAGATAGGCATGTAAGTCTTTGTCCCTGACTAGCACGAGACTCTGTTTGCATCGAAGTTATGAATGGACGTACTTGAAAGCACTGTTCACGTAAACCTGATGTTCAATACTACCGTTTGCGAAGCTCCTTCGCGAAGCTCACTACCTTCGCGAATCAAACTACCTTTGCGGAACAAACTATTTTTGCGAAACTCACCGAGTCATCGCGGAATACCTCGTCACCGCGAAACTCATTTTTCCTAGATACCTAAGCATTGGTCAAGACTAGAGGAGTATTTTTGTGATGCTCAAGCTAACTTTGAATACTTGATTCACGAAGCTCTTGACCTTCGCAAATTCAGAGCGATTTAGCCTTTTCTCCAATTCTTTCGTGTCGAATGAAGTGGGGGTAGCCTCATATATGTAGGCTCGACCTTTCACGAAGCTCCCATGCCTCCAATGCATTTTTCGCGAACCTTCAAAACCATCTTCGCGAAGCTCCTCCATTTGCGAAGCTCTTGTGAGATTTGTTGTAGTTGCGGAGATTACCGTCAACTCATTGCGCATTTGCAATGCTCCACTTCTCGTAGTCGCGAAGAACATCGTCAACTCATCGCACACTCGCGAAACTTCATACCTTCACGAAGCTCAACCTTTGCGAAACCTAGTCTTCGCGAAGCCAATGCCTTTACCATATTTATGAAGAGTAGATTCCAGAAAACAACCTTTCTTGATGCTAGCTTCTTCCTCCAGATTTTGAGCACAAAAATTTGGAAAATACTTGGAAACGACGCTACCTTCAATACTGTAGTCAGCCTGTACTGTAAGATCACTTTCCTTGCAAGCTCTCTGATCATCCAAGTGTGGATTGTCAACCGACACAAATTAGACTCCATTTTCAGCAAAGAATAGCCTTGGTTTCAATAGTATCCTCAATCATCTCTCTGGATCCTTTCATCAAATGCCTTAAATGCAGGGGTCAGCGGCTGTTGGAATATTAAATACTTAACCCTCATGTATTTAATGACAGTCGGTTGAATTAGAGTCCACGATAAGTTAATCCTTTAGTCACGGTTGGTTGAAGTAGCCGTTGAAGCCTGAAAAACTCCTGCAAATCCTTTAGTCACGGTCGAAGTGACCGTGAAACTCTTGGCTAAATTCTAAGAAGTCACTCATGGTCAGTTGGTCCTTCTGTCACAGCAGGTCCAATTAGCCGCGAATCATCAAAGTTTAGAGTCACAGTTAGTTGACTGTTCTGTCACAGTTGGTTGAACTGATCATGAAAGACTGTCAATTTTCCGCCAAGCCACTTTTATATCCTACTGGCATAATTGCTTCCTTCACATAAAACAAACTTATTAAACTTAAAGTAAACATAATTTGTGGATTATCAAAATAAAGGAATTGATGGACTTCGCCTAAGAATCTTTTCCCTTTTGATGATTCACCAATCATGGAAATTTAAGCACAAGGAATTTCAGAAATTCTGCACAACAAATGAATTGCAACATCAAGAAATATTTATCTTAAATCATTTCTCCCCTTTTGTGAACATTAAAAAGATGGTCAATGATAACAAGGAAACACGAAGGTGAGTGAAAACAAGATAATTCTGTTTATAAATCCAATGTGATCTTGATTAAGTACAAAGAGATTGAAGAGAATGATTTAAGAACAAAAATGAGCTAATAAAAAGATAAATGTGTGAAATATGATTTAGCATAAATCATTACTATTAGTACACAAGGCTGGGAGAATAAAAAAAACCCTAGTCCTTGTCCACATCTGACCCGTTGCTAGAAGAGGACTTTCCTCCCCCTTCATCTCTCACAACTATATCCTTTTGTCTAGCTTCAGCTTCAGTAGTGGGAGGAGGTGAAGCTGTTTGAGTAGGACCTGCCAATGAAGAACCTGACTGTGTAGTAGAAGCAGGAGTTGTCCTTGATGACAAAGTAAATGCAGGAGTGTTAGGAACTGGGATCTGGTAAATGTTTATTAATGGCGGAAGAGGGGAGTATAAGCAGAAGAAATAAGAGAAAAGCATCAAATACAGGTCTCCCCCAGGGAGTTTCCCTGCCCACGGAACAACCTAGTTCCCCCAACTAACAGAAAGATCCCTCTCTTGCTCATGCCCACGATTCCCCTTATAACTGCCCCCCACGTTCCCCCGATCCCACGTGGCATAACAAACTGCACAACAAACTGGTTGCCTTCTACTATCTCTCCTCTGGCAGTTCTGCAACAGAACCACCCTTCCACTGCTTATTATTTGGTTTAACCCAGCCCCACATAACCTACTGGCCCACCTCCTCCGATTGAGCAGACTTTCCCCTTCTAGAATAGATCTTTCACTCACCCGGAAGGTCTCAGATCCTATTACTGCCCGCCGCTGGAGGATCAGTCTTGTCCACAAGACTGAAGGTGGGGAACTGATTGCGAAGTACGAATTCGTCTTCCCATGTTGCTTCAGCAGACGACTGGCCCTGCCATTGAATCAGATATTGAGGTTGAAAGACATCATTCTGAAGGTGGTAACAACGGGAGAGGATAGCTGCAGGTTCCGGTGCTGGAGTGTCCTTGCCGATAAGGTCGAAAGGGAGGAAGAAGTAGGGTGCGGACCCACGACTGCTTTGAGCTGGGAGACATGGAAAACCGGATGAATGCGAGCTGTGCTGGGCAGTTCGAGTTGGTAAGCGACCGGGCTGAGGAGGCGGATGATCTTGAAAGGGCCATAAAACCGGGGAGATAACTTTTGAGAGATGCAGCGTGCCATGGAGAGTTGCCAGTGAGGCCGCAATTTGACATAGACGTAGTCCCCAACCGAAAAAGAGACGGGACGGCGGTGGCGGTCAGCCTGAAGGCGCATCACCTCCTGGGCGCGAGCCAGGTGCTGTTTGAGTTGAACTGAGGCTTCATCACAGTCTTGGAGGGCAGAGGCCACAGCTGCGACACGGACTTCCGAAGAAAGATAACGGAGCAGAGTGGGGGGTTTGCGGCCATAAACAATTTCGAAGGGTGTTGTTTTAATTGCCGAATGCCAAGTGGTATTGTAGGAGAATTCTGCCCAAGGAATCCAATAAGGCCAGTGTTTTGGTTGTTCCCCAGCGAAACAACGAAGGTATGTTTCCAGGCAGCGGTTGAGGACCTCGGTTTGGCCGTCCGTTTGAGGATGGTAGGCGGAGCTAAAACGCAATTGAGTGCCGTGGAGACGAAATAATTCTGCCCAGAACTGACTGAGAAATACCGAGTCGCGGTCGCTGACTATTGATTTGGGCAGGCCATGGAGACGGACAACCTCTTTAAAAAAAAATCGGCTACCTTTGGGGATGTATACGGGTGTTTAAGCAGCAGAAAATGCGCATACTTGGAGAGGTGATCCACCACCACAAAGATGACATTAAAACCGCGAGAGATGGGGAGCCCGGTGATAAAGTCCATAGACAAATCCTTCCAAATGGCTGCTGGAATATCCAATGATTGGAGCAGTCCTACCGGAGAGAGGGTGGAGTATTTATTGCGTTGGCAGACCAGACATTGTTTGACGTAAGTTTGGACCGCAACTTTCATCCCTGGCCAATAAAGTGTAGCAGCGAGCCGCCTATAAGTGCGATAGAAGTCGGAGTGGCCTCCTTCTGGCGTAGCATGATGTTCGGCCAGCAGGTTGGTATCCACAGGGAGGCAGTCGAGAGAACAAGGCGATCGTTGTAGAATAGAATACCGTGCTGCAGGTGGTAATCGGGAAAGGAAGTACTGTTTGTGTTTTAGGCATGAATTATCTGTTGGAGGTGGGGATCTTGGGCAATATCCTGGAGGAGCTGCTGAATATCCACCCAGTGGGGAAATGACCGAGTAAAAGCCAAGAGAGTAGAGTCATGGCAGCAGGATAAGGCGTCCGCAGCTGAGTTTGTGCGGCCTGGTTTAAATTTGATTTCGAAGTGGTAGCCCAGGAGTTTGGCAAGCCAACATTGTTGATCGGCAGTTGTAATGCGCTGTTGTAAGAGGAACTTGAGGCTGCGTTGATCAAAGTAAACCACAAAAGGGCGGCCCAAGAGATAGGGGCGCCAGTGCTGAATGGTAAGGACAAGCGCCATGAGCTCCTTCTCATAGGTGGATTTAGTCAGACTTCGAGGGGACAATGCCTTGCTAAAATAAGCAATTGGTTGGTGATGCTGCATAAGGACAGCACCCACGCCGCGACCTGAAGCATCGCATTCAAGCTCAAAAGGAATGGTAAAATCTGGTAGAACAAGCGAAGGAGCTTGAGTGATGAGCTGCTGGAGGGGTGGGTGAAGGCCTGGTGAAAACCATCCTTAGTAAGGGCTGTCAGAGGTTGGGCAATACTGCCATAATGTTGAATAAAACGGCGGTAATAGCCGATTAAACCCAAAAAACCACGAACACCTCTAATGGTAGTCGGTTGAGGCCACTCAATAATAGCACGGATTTTGGCCGGATCCATAGCCACCCCCTTGTTCGAAATAATATGGCCCAAATACTCGATTTGATGTTGAAAAAATTGACATTTCTTTGGGTTGAGGAAAAAAATATTGTCCAACAAGATTTGGAGGACAACAACGAGATGTTGCTGATGGAGGTCCCAATTGTGACCGTAAATCAAAATATCATAAAAAAATATTAGCACAAATTTATGAAGGAGAGGTTGGAATAAAGCATTCATCGTCGCCTGGAAAGTAGATGGAGCATTAGTAAGGCCAAAAGGCATTACTAAGTACTCATAATGCCCATGATGAGTTCGGAAAGCAGTTTTGTCGATATCAGCCTCCTGTATGCGAATTTGATGATCGTCGGACTTGAGGTCTAGTTTGGAAAAACAAGTTGCCCCGTGGAGGTCATCAAGCAGTTCTTCCACTAGTGGAATGGGAAATTTAGCAGGAATTGTGGCTTTGTTGAGAGCTCTATAGTCCACACACATGCGTCAGGAGCTATCCTTCTTTTTAAGGAGTAACACAGGACTGGAGTAGGCACTAAAACTTGGACGAATCAGACTAGATTGCAAGAGGGCTTGGACTTGATGCTCAATTTCTGTTTTCTGAACATAAGGGTAACTGTAGGGTTGGACTACTACCGGGCCGTGGCTTGGGAGAAGTTTGATGGCATGATCCCAAGGTCGTTTGGGTGGCAGCCCAGTTGGCTCATTGAAAATGGGTTCAAATTTGAACGTAAGCCGAGTGAACGCCTGTTCCAGTGGATGAGGCAGAAGAGAAGGCTGCCAGTTAGGTTTGCCCCCAAGCAACAAATGAAGAGGGCTAGGTTCCCGGGAACGCCGAACCTGGCCGAGTAAAGAGATAGCGGACTGAGTGTCGGGAGGTGTACCATGCAAGCAGTAGTGCTGGTTGGCAACCGAAAACTGCATTACCATGGTATGCCAGTTGATTTGGACTTCCCCAAAGGTCCAGAGCCAAGCAATGCCCAGAATGATATCTAAACCACCAATATCCAAAATATGCATGTCAAGTGACATGGGTAGCGCTGCCAATAAGTAAAGGGGCACGAGGACACCCCCTCAGGGACCACGCTTGATGCCCATCACCCATCTTAATGCGGATTGTTGGAGAGGCCTGCACTTCGAGGGCCAACAAGCGGATTAACTGTGGAGAGACAAAATTATGTGACACGCCACTGTCCATCAAAAATAAAATGGGAAAACCTTTTAAAGAGCCCTCAATTTTCATGGAGGTGGTGGTACTCGAGGAAAGGTGTTGACCCGGGTCGCCAAGGTGCGGGAAAGGATAGCCGAGCAGTTGACACTCGGCCTCCTCAACTGGGGAAGAAGCTGAAAGCGATGGAGAATCAGGTAAGGTGGTCTCAGGAGCAGTGTCACCCTCCCCCAGTTTAAGTATGCAAAGTTTAGGGTCGGAGCAACGGTGAGTTGGAGAATATGGCAGCGCACAGCGAAAACAGAGACCCTTTTTGCGCCTGTCCTTCCATTCCTGAGAAGTTAAATGGCGAATGCCACGACCAGCGGATGTTGTATGGCGAGGTACTTCCAGGGACATGTCGGGTGCAGCCCGAGGCGGTCTAGAGAAAGGGCATACCGCAGGTGTGGAAGGATAAGCAGGACGAGAGGGTGATGGCCAGATTGTGGGTTCACGAGCGCTGATGGGGAGGTGTGGATCGAGCCTGGCGAGTTGTGTCCAAGAGCTAATTCCACATTGTGTGCTAACTGCATGGCCTGAAGGCGGGTGTCCGGGTTATGAATTCGCAAATTCGCGCCCAAGCACGAATGTCAACTTGTAATCCATTTAAAAAATATCCTAAGTATTGAGGTTCGAGGAGACGTGGTAGTAAGGCTGCAAGATACTCACAGTGTTCGATGTACTCCTGGACAGAGCCCTGTTGACGGAGCGCAACCAACTCTTCATAGGGGTTTTGAATATCTAACCCGCTGAAACGTTCGAGGAGCTCAGTTTGAAAAACTGGCCAGGTTAAATCAGGACAAACCTCCGTGAGAATAGTGAACCAATGGATGGCAGCACCCTCCATACTAACTTGTGCGAGTTGGAGCCATAACGGTTCGTGAGTGTGGTGAATACAGAAGTATAATTCCGCACTTGTGAGCTAGCCTCGCGGATCAGAACCATCAAAAGGGGGAACTCAATGCGGCAGGGTACAAGAGGAAGCTCGGAAGGAGTGTCAGTACCTGAAGGGGAAACCCGAGGAAGAAGATTTGCAGTGGTACCAGAATTTGAGGAAGTTTCCGGCGGCCTAGTGTCAGAGTGCTGGGGCTGTTTTTCAGAGTGGCGGAGCATCAGCTTGCAGAATTCGGCTTGCTCGTCGAGTTCAAGCTTCCAGCGGTGATGAGATTGTCGCAACTCCTGCATCCCTTGTTGAAGATCGCCGACCGTGGAGGTGAGGGTGGATAGGGAAGAGGTGACCGTATCAATCCGCTGCTCCATGGAATCAAGGCGTGATTGATTATGGGTTTCCATGGTGGAATGAAGGCAGGTCGGACCAAATGTTAGGAACTGGGATCTGGTAAATGTTTATTAATGGCGGAAGAGGGGAGTACATGCAGAAGAAATAAGAGAAAAGCAGCAAATATAGGTCTCCCCCAGGGAGTTTCCCTGCCCACAGAACAACCCAGTTCCCCCAACTAACAGAAAGATCCCTCTCTTGCTCATGCCCACGATTCCCCTTATAACCGCCCCCCACGTTCCCCCCATTCTACGTGGCATAACAAACTGCATAACAAACTGGTTGCCTACTCTCTCTCCAGTCTTGTTCTCCTCCTTCCTCTCCCCCCTCTGTAATTCTGTTGTTGGTTCTATTCATATTATATACAAGTCGTCTGTTCAATTGATATGACGGGTGCAAGTCCTACCAATTGGTCTGATCTGCCGTGCATATCTCATTTTTGTTGTTCATCTTCCTAGTTCAAAGAAGCCGCGTACCACTGGATCACGTACCAACAAGGCATGCACTGGTGGATTACATCTCGATCGAAGGTGATGCCCACTGTTGGATCATTCGGAGGAAGTGCACAGCTGCCAAAGCGCACTGTCGGATCCTATTCAGCTTCAGTGCACACTTTCATCCGGCGTTGGGATCTTCATCGCAGGAGGCAATCTTCGCCAGCAACAATTCTCCCTTTTTCGGCTTTCGTACAAAACAGCTGCGCACGACGATTCTCATTTGCACGGGCAGAGACACCTGTCGGATGGAGGCGCTCCGAACGTCCAATTACATTCACGGGGAGGAGCGCTTTGCTGATTTCACTTGCGCGGGCGGAGGGCGCACCTTTGGAAGGAAGCATGCATGAAGGAGGCGTGTTATCGGAAAAAAAAAACGCACCTCGCGTCCAGAGAAGATGCGAGCCAACCAGCTAACATGGGATCGCCACTGGCAAGAGGAGGCTGAATTCCGAAAAACACTTCTACTATGGATGCGTCGTCTGGAGAAGCCGCGACAGTTGACAGACGTGCGGGCCCTGCAGGCGACAGGTATGGCAGAGGGGACTCAGGAGGAATTTTGTGAACCTCAAGTGCTACAACAGGAGGTGCACGAGGTGATTGACAACACATCGGTACAACAATGCCGTGAAGCAGCTTTGTCGGGGCGGGTGGAAAATGATCGGCCGCAGAAGGTGCGCCCACTTTCTCTGACGACCGCGCACCAAGAGGCACACTTAGCAGGGGTGACTCTATCTCCTCGGATGGTGACTCCACCAGAGTCGCAACTCGCGGTCTCTGGCGCGATACAGTTGTGCGATGTAGGGGATGCCGCAAAATCAGATAGCCACGCACCATAGGTGCGACTTGGCGGGGGGGAGGACCCGTGCTTGAAATACGCTGAAGCAGCGTTGCCGCCTCCGACGTCTGAAAGGGAAGATTTCACGCTACACCAATAGGCGGAGGGGGAGCGTGAGATGACGAAGCACGCAAGCTGACTTCACATAACACACGACCATCACAGTACGAAACATAGAGACAGTGCCACATCAGGAGGGCGAGTGACTTACGTTGGCGATGAGGATGATGAGGATGGTTGAGACGCACGTAGAGGAAGATGTTCGACCAACGCTAGAATAGTTATTAATGGCGCATGCCATGGCACGCCGTTGCGCCATGCTTGGCTCTAGACAGTGGTGCGTCATGCCATGTCTTCGCCATGATGCATCAAAGATGGCTCGTTGTGGCGTGCGCCATTCTGCGCTATGGCGCGCAGTGGCGCAATGTGTTGGATTGGTGTTGCCCGATCCGGTTGGGCCGAATGCTTGTGGCCCGCAACTGTCGCGGGTCGAGCTCCGTGGTGAGCTCGTTGAGGGTTGTAGGGGGGCAACACGCTCTTGCTCCGGGGGCCCGGGGGCCGAAGGCCCCGACCCAATTTTTTTTGGCACTGTAGCAATGCTGACCACTGTAGCGGAGCTGACCGACCGACACCGATAGGTACTGTAGCGGTGCGGACTTCGGGGTCAACTTTACTGTAGCGCTTTTGACAAAGCCAGTCGCTGTTCACTGTAGCAACGCGGACCACTTTTTCGAACAGTGATCGTTTTCTCCATTGTTTTATAGCCCATTTTCGAGCTAGGGTTTCCACTTAAAAAACCCTCTGTAATTTGTGCTCCCGAATAGTGAAATATTCTGCCTCTCCCGTGGACGTAGGGATTATTCCCGAACCACGTAAATCGCCGTGTCCTTTGCTTTCTTTCGTTTTTTCTCATTTCCGTCGTTGTGTCTCCCGGCGATTCCGCAACACAATGCACGTCGTTGTGCCTTTTTGTTTTTTTTTTTGCATTTTTTTAACCTGCCAATTCATACGCCTTGATTGGAAATACCTCTTTTGAAGTCAAACAACTACCTCCCCTTCCAATGCTGGCGACACTCTACTCTTCCCGCGAGCGCTGTCGCCCAACCGGTGCCGCCCAACAGGTGTTTGACGACATTGACCGCTGCGACCCAGCGTAGCTCCCTTGACCGCCGCGACCCAGCCGACCACGACCCAACCGAGCTCCCTCAACCGCCATGACTTAGATACGTGATGTCGTTCAGGGCACTTCTGTGCGAACCACCAACTTTTTTTCTTTTTAATTCAATTTTATTTATGTTTCTCGTCTCGTATTTTTTTTCGAGTTACTCCTGTTATTTTTACTATAATATTTTTTTCCTGTTATTTTTTATGTTTTTATTTTTTGATTTTTTTGTTTATTTTTTTTTTGAGATGTATGGTTTTTAATATTTAATTGTTTGTTTTATATATTTCATGAATTGTGATTTATTTCAAAATGTCTAAGGCAAGACAAAACAAAACCCATCTTGGTTTTTTGAGATATATGGTTTTTAATGTATTTCATGAATTGAGATATATGGTTTTTTTGAGATAGATGGTTTTTAATATTTAATTGTTGGTGTTATCGTTGACTTTGTTTTTTGATGTATGAAATATGAATTATTGACTTTAATCTTTTATATTTATGTATGTATTGTATGATTTATTATTTGTTATTGTTGATATATGTATACTCTTTTGTGTGCCGTAAGTTAATATTGCCACGCGCCGTGCGTCACGCCGTGCGCTTTTGCGTTGGGGGCTCTTGTTGTCGTTGTGCGCCATGCGCCGTAAATAAATATGGATGCTAGCTACGACACCAACATGCCTCCATCCTGATGGAGGCGTCTACAGGTAGATGAACGTGAGGTGTGTGATCTGGACATCAGACACCACTGTACTAGTCATGTTCCAGATATTCAATAGTACGATGTCGTCGGTGGTGTTGTTGTTGCTTTCTTCGATGATTGGCGCAGGTGTTGGTAAATTGGCGGAGCAATGGGGGGTGAAGTAGTATGCTTGGGCATCAACACACACACAATCGACCCACATCACAGGAAAGACCATCTGGGAGATTGCCTCGAGAGTAGGTGAAGGTAGGATGCATCGCCCTCAGTTTCTCTAGAACCATAAAGCAGAGAGGACCATTTGGAAGATTTCTTGGAGATTATGTGCTGATAAGGGGGCAGGATTAAGTTGCTCACTATGGTGACGCACGCTTCGACATACAACACATGAGATTTTGGGGGTTGCATCGGAACTTAATCATATCTCTCACCTTGAGGACAAGGTGAATTTTAAGGGGGTGGCAGTGATAGAGACCAACTATGTCACCTGGAAAGTATAAGGGCTATAGGGTAATTGTTGGAGGAGGAAGAGGTTAGAAGAGACAGAGTATTGGGGGAATATGTTGTGGGCCCAGGGGAATATCCAGGGGATATTCTGTAAATCCCTCTATAAAAGGGGAATAAGGGCTCTGTATAGAGGAGGGAATTCTGTTGAGCGGGCGGAATCGACCTTTGCGCTCGAGACTATGGTTGTTAGGCTTGGGCGGGAGTGCGTGATAGATACCATGTATTATGCTACTTGGAGAGATGTTGGTTACTGGGAATATTCTGGAGAATATTATATGGAATATGCTGTTGCCTCAAGGGAATATTCTGGGGAATATTATTAGTTGGTTAGGGAGGGTGGTTATTGTAGAATGAGAAAATGAGAGAGATCGAACCCCCAAGGTGTGTTCTCTAAAGGAGCCCTTGGGGTGATTTTATAATGAATATTAAAGACCACACCGGACCTCAAGTCCGATGTGGGATACAGACTCCAACACTCCCTGGACACACAAAGAAAAAACAAAGCAAGCAACATGCTGCAAACACTCCCCCTTAAGCTGGACATACCCAGCTTGATGACAAAACAAGACAAAAAACAGAAGAAACGGAAATAATAAAATCGTTGTTGATGCTGCTCCCCCTCAAGATGGTAATATGATGCCGCTGAAAAAGGGATGGTAAACGCCGAAAAGGTGCGGGGCCGGACAACAGAGCGCCGGGAAATCCACACTGGCGGGTCGGTCGTCAGAGCGTCGGGAATCCGCACTACGGGCCGGTCGTCAGAGCGCCGGGAAATCCGTAATATCGGGTCGATCGTCAAAGCACCGAGAAATCCGCTCGGGAGGGCCGGTCGTCAAAGCGCCGGGAAATCCGCAGGAGGAGGCCGGGCAGGAAGGCGGGGATTCCGCAGGAGGCACCGGGCAGGAAGGCGGGGATTTCGCAGGAAGCAGAAGGAGGCCGACATGGAGGGAGCAGCCTGGACCGGTTCGCTTGGATCGTTTGCCGGGAGGGAGCCAGATCTGGAAGGGAAGAAACCGGACGGGCAAGCGCCGACGCAAGGGATCCGCTGGGAAGGGAGCAGTCGTCGGAGTGCCGAGGAAGCCGCAATGGCGGTGCCGGTCGTCGAAGCGCCGGGAAATCCGCAATGGCGGTGCCGGTCGTCGAAGTGCCGGGAAATCCGCGGGAGCAGAGGTGGCACGGGAGGCCGGCAGGGCTGGAAGCCGGCTTCTGGAGGAGCCGGAAGGGCTGGAAGCCGGCTGCTGCTGGAGGAGCCGGGACTAGCCAGTCTTCGCGTGCAGGAAGCAGCAGGGAATGCCTGGAGTCCGTTGCGCGTGCAGGAGGTGTCGCACATGGAGCCGTCGATGGGATGGCCGGGAAGCAGTGGACCGTCGGGCGAGAGAAGCTGCCAGAAAAAAAAAAGAGCCGCTGGAGAGTCGCGTGTGGGAGAAACGCCAGAAAAAAAAGAGCCGTCGGAGCGCGCAGAGGGATTCCGCCTGGATTGGGGGAGCCGGTGTCCATCACGCAGAGGGAAGAGGTGAGCCGCGGGCTGATGCGCATGGAGGCCGGACGGGAGTCGCGCGGGTTGACGGGAAGCGCGGGGCGGAGCGAAGCCGTCGGGGAGGGGAGCCGCGCCGGCAGTTACGGGATCCGGAAATACCTTAGGGAGAGATGGATGCCGGGAGGGGAGCCGCGCTGGGGGAAGCGGGAGCCGCGCGTGAAGGATCCGCCAGGAAGGGAGCCTGGTTCTGGACGCCGAAGGGGCCGCGGGCGGAAGTGTCGCGCAAGGGAAGAGGAGATCACCGGGAGGGAGAGGTTCCGCCGCGATGGGAGGCCCGCCGGGAAGGGCAAAGGAAGAGGGGAGATCCGCTTAGGGCAGGAGGGCTACGAGGCGGAGGGGCGGCGACATAAAACCTATGGCCACCGAGGCCGCCGCCCCCCGCAGGGGACTTGACGTCGGAAAAAAAAACCCTAGACGGGAGGGAGGGATCGGGTTAGAAAACCCTCTGATACCATGTAGAATGAGAAAATGAGAGAGATCGAACCCTCAAGGTGTGTTCTCTAAAGGAGCCCTTGGGGTGCTTTTATAATGAATATTAAAGACCACACCGGACCTCAAGTCCGATGTGGGATACAGACTTTAACAGTTATAAATAAGGGTAGATGGCGAATGAAAGGGCATCCTGAAGTTTATGAGTTTAGTAGGCTGCATAGTGCAGATCGGCCTTTGACTTGGGCGGGATCACTCACGATCTTATTCTCCCTCCTATCTGCTGTATTTCTGCTCCCTTATTACATAAATACAAGTGGCCGGTGCGTTGATATCTATCAATTAATACAACAGATAGGAGGGTAGATCGGACCAATTGATAAATATCAATGCACGGACCACTGGTATTTATGTAATAAGGGAGCAGAAATACAGCAGATAGGAGGGAGAATAAGATCGGGAATGACCCCGCCCAAGTCAAAGGCCGATCTGCACTATGCAGCCTACTAAACTCATAAACTTCAGGATGCCCTTTCATTCACCATCTACCCTTATTTATAACCACCCTCCCTAACCAACTAATAATATTCCCTTGGGGCCCACTACATATTCCATATAATATTCTTCAGAATATTCCCTCTAACCAACCTCTCTCGAGGTGGCATACATGGTATCTATCAGCGTGACGTCGCCTCTCGAGTCTCATCCTTTCTTCTTCCTTTTGCCCCCCTCTGTAATTATGTTACTGGTTCTACTCATATTATATACAAGTTGTCTGTTCAATTGCTATTAGGGGTGCGGGTCCTATCGCACCGGCCCTCCATTGTTTCATTTCATCCCTGAAAACTTGAAGATTAACTATGCAGTCCTGGAAAATATTTGATCCTTGTGTCGCTAGTCTCTCAAACTGATCTCTGGTTGATATGAACTTGTCCAAAATCACACCAGTTTGAGACGTTTTATCCACTTCTCTTTTGAACTGGGTAGAGACCCTAGGCATTTTCATATCCCAAGCCAAATAATTTAATTGTCTTTTCATATCTGATTTTGTTTAAAATATGCCTCTCGTTTCTGTCACCAGTTTCTCATATGATAAATCTTTTCTGCATGAGATTGAAAGACAACATCGTGTCTATCATAGTATGTTGCCATCATTTTCTGTGCTCTTGTGTGATGGTTATGGACATTGATATCATTTTTTCTGAGAAAGCCTTGCACAAACAAGTGTTCTCATTTCATTTCTAAATGAAGCTTCAATAGTCAAAGAAGGCTTTATCTCTTGAACTTGTGCAGCAACCACTTCCAGAATGTCATGCCTCAACTGTATACGATCAAAGGTTGGCCAAGGTTGGCAAAGGAGGTGCTACCTGTGGTGTTGACTGAGTAGGAGGTCTGATAGGCAGTTTATCCTGAAATTTTCAGCAATCGCTCTGCTCAACGATTCAACATCAAATACAGGGGCGACAGGTGTTGGTGCTGGAACAGCTTGAAAAATTTCACCTGTTTATCTTCTTACGACCATCACTGCATCATGTACCAAATTCACAGTATTCTTGAGCTACAAAAGGTCTTGATGGAAATCATCAATCCTTGCAATCAAAATCCCAATCTTTCTTAATAGTGCATGCTGAATAGTTAAAACAATTGAGTTCTCAGCCATAACTTTACCCTGATCTCTTACGGTAGAAAAAGTATGTGACCTTGTTGCCTGTTCAGTGATATTCTGAATCAAAGAAGCTCCGAACTGAGTTAAGTCCTTTTGAGTTACAAGAGGACTGGCTTCTTAGTTCTCTTGAAGTGGCAACTGTATTCCCATGATTTCTGAAGGAGTCAAACCAAGATATGATTTGCCATCAAGGGTATCATTAGATCTGCCTTCAGCTTAATGATCAAAAGCATGTTGCTTCCTGTTCTTCCGCGATAAAATCTGCTGAAGGATTGTTTTTTTCTTCCTCCATGTAAACAAGATGCTCAGAATGTGTAACCTGTCCTCCTCCCTCAATCTTCCCAGTTCATTTTTCAATTTTAACTGCCTCTTCTTCTATATTTACCTCACTTGGGACAAAGGTTCAACATGAGCTGTATCTTCCTGTTTAGCCATTTCAACATCGGTAGGTGGAGGTAGAGTTTGTTCCTTTTCAACAGGAGGTGTCTCTTCTTCTATAACTGTGGGAGGAGTAACATCATATTTGGGAGATGGATCTTTCTCAGCTTCTATCTCCTCATCAAATCTAGGTAGATCTTCCTCCATATGATGTAAAGTAGAGATGATTCTCCCCTCAAAATAAATCAAAGCCAAAAAATCTCCTTCCTGAGTGGTTCCTGGAGGCTCAACTGCCTCAACATCTGGCACGAATTCTTGAACTGTATCCTCTACCTACCTGTTGAGCTATACCAACAGCTTTCTGAACTTCTTCAGCAGCTTTCTGAACCAGTTCTATTAGACTTATTTCAAACTCATTCTGCGTAAGTTGGGAAAAGTTATTACACAAAGTGATTTTTTAAACTACCAAAAATTATATCATCATTATCAAAATAGATTTGAGCTATTAAAATATCTTTTGAAAGGATTTTTGAACGTTTCAAACAAATGTTTAAATGTTGAACATTTAAGAGCTGATGGTTACAATGAGTCATAACCTATGAAACGTCTATGAAATGTTCCATTTAATAGGTTGAACATTTGGTTTCCAGAGTGTCCTTGGATGACCTATATAAGCAGGTTCTTGGTTTGTGGATGTTGTGTGTGACTGTGTGATTCAATCACCGAAATTCTTCAAGCTGAAGCTTCTGCTCTCTCTCTAAACACAATGTTCCAGCAAACTGTGAAGAAGAGAGGATCTGTTAGGACAAAGAGAGACAGAGAAAATAAACAACACTAAACTCACTTATTAACAGCAGAATTACAGGAGAAAAGGAAGGAAGAAGAAGAGGAAAGATGAAGAAGAAGATCCCCACAGAAGTAGGCCTCCCTCCCGCAGAGCCTAGACCGAGTCCTCTGGCTGAACCTCCCAGCTTCCAAGCTGTGGAAATATCCCATTAATTTCCTATCTCCCCCCAACAACTAACAACCCTCTGACAAGAAAGAGAAATGACCAAGCTGCCCTTATGCAGTTACACACTACTACCAGCCCATACATTTAGGCGTACACCTGCACACACACTGACGGCCTACAGCTTCAGCCTTATCAACACCCCACTCTCCTAATAGGATCCTTCCTATGCGTTGGGAGATTCGCGCAGCTTGTGGATACCATAGTTGGAAGGATTTTGTTTGCTGCTGCTTAATGTTTGCTAAGCTTGTGTGGAAGAGCTTAGACTTAAATCAACAGAGAAAAAGGTACACCGCTAATCATTTATTTATTCAATCCAATACGAATGGAGGATCCTGTGGCTTAAATTGGTTATGGTGGATGTTTTCCTTGGACATCCCCTCCAAAACCCATTAGTGGTATTGAAGCCTATTCCATCTCGTTTGGATTGAGTTTTTGATTGAACGAAGAAACTGAAAAAAATGATAATTCCAGATTTTACGACGTGTTTTTCTCAAAACGGGTGCGGTTCTTGAATATTTCTAGACCACGATGAGTTTTGAAGTTGAAAACACGTCGTCGTTTATGTTTAACGGCTGTAGAGAAGCATTGCAAAAAACAATGCCATTTTTCGATATTGCCACGACGTGGTCGATAGATCATTATGCTGTGGTGATCTCCACCATGAGGACACACCACATCGTGGTATATGCTGACAAGTCATGACCTAAAGCGGCTTGGCTCTGGTTGAAACAATCACGTTTTGTATGAAATATGATTCCATACGATCACTACGACATGGCTGAGTCCACAACGCAATAGTCTGCCCAAAACAGGTGTGGTTAATATTCATTAAATCAAAACGACTTGGTTGAAGACAAAACAACCGTGGTTTTCCCTTGGCAAGAGTTTTCACCATGGGGAAGTCTATGCCGTAGTGAACATCAAAACAAATATAAAATAGAACATTAAATAATCATAATATTGGGATAACCATGATATAAAATAGAAATGGGTAAATAATTACAACATAAAATATAGAATATTGGATGATTTGATCAAAGGTTTAAATGATATAAAGTGTGTGATATTTATATGATTATAGAAGTTTTTCATAAATGTCACATATTTTGAATATAAAATTCATATTAAATGCCATGTAAATTGATAATATGAAATAGTTCATATTAAAATAAATGACATACTCATGTTTATTTATTTTATGGAATGCCCTAAGAGTATGTCTAAATTGTAAAGTGTTTATAATTGCTTTATATAGTTATTAATGGCGCTCATTAGGCACAGCTGCGCTACCCGATGGCTGCGCCATGCAACAGCTGCGCCATAACGCAGTTGGGATGGCACACTGTGGCATGCGCAATCCTGAGCTATGGCAAGCTATTGTATTGCGCGGGCCATCGCACAATCAATTTTTTTTGATTTTTTGCATCATTTTTAACCTGCTAATTAAAATACATGATTATAATACCCCCATTTGGAAGTCAAACGACACTTCTCCTTCACCTCCAACGCCGCACGACACGTTGGATGTTGAGTCTGACCATAACCGACGACCTTTGACCTCCTTCTCACGATCATAGTGACCCAATCAGTGTGAACTCCTTCGAGCGCAGTGACCCGACCACCCTAGCTTGCCCCAATGACCCTCAACGCTACGCGGCGCGTTGTCTATTTATTTCTTGTGTTTTTTTATTTTGTTTAGTATTTTTGATTTTGTTCTATATCAGACATTTCTCCCTTGTCTTTTCTTTTTTCTTCTATTTTTTGATTTTGTTCTATTTTTTATTTGATTTTGTATTTTGATTTTGTTATGTATTATTATTTTAGTTTGTAAACATTTTGCTTTTTATTTGATTATGAATTGTTTGTGCGATGTAGAGTAATTGTTGATTTGTTTTTTGGATGTATGGATATGAATTGACACAATTTTTTATATCCACGCATATGTTATCTAATTTATTATTTGTTATTGTTGATGTGTGTTTATATGTCTTTTGTGTGGCATAAGTCAATATTGCCACGTGTCGTGTGCCTCGCAATGTGCTTTTGCGCCGGGGCTCTTTTTGTCATTGTGCATTGTGCGTCATAAATAACTATGTTGCTTTATTTGTGAATTGTTCATAAATGTTTATCTCATGTCTAAATTTACGAATCGTTCATTTATTTAGTTTATTCTCAGCTTTATTCATAGTTATGAAATATTATATTATGAATGAATGTATGCTTCAATTTAAATGTGTTTTTAAACTGCTTCTTCAAATTATCATCCATGCATTTTAGGAGTTGCATACTAGATATGATAATTGTTTGTTTTATTTTATCTTGATTCTGACCTGTTCATGGGTGATGAGCATGAATTTAGAGGTTAATTATAGTTTGGGGTGGTTGAGGGACAGGTCGCGGGGTCAAGTCCCTAGATCTGCATGTTTACTGCAGTTTATTTCCTTGCATTTTTCCGCGATGGCGAATGTAATTGATCTTATATATACATATTAGGTGTTAGAATTATGTTGGAATTGAGGTCTCTATTGAGTACCGAACCATGGACAAAGCCACACTTGTCAAGATATCGATCATCCAACTAGGTAGGTTCTGTCAAAGCAGAGTGCTCATGAATTATCATGTGCAGGACAAGCAAGTTATGAGTGACCCTAATGGGATTAAGTGTCTGTATTTGGCGTGAGCCCTGAAGCCCTGTTTGGTATGCAAGGTTTTTAAGGGAAAAGGAAATGGAAACAAAAATGGAAAGGGAATCCGAGTTCTGTTTGTACGTTTGGTATGGATGGAAAATTTAAGGGAAAAAGTAAAATAAAACACACCTAAAGCTTTTAAAAAATAACATAATGTCAATAATGCCCCACGATTAATCCTTCACGACCATAAAAAATTAGCAGATCACTTCCTTCCACACACACCCAGATTCCCAGCAAGGGCACGACTTGGCAGGTTGGGATGACGCGAGTTGTTGCAGGGGGTTGCAGTGGGATGCCATCGGCTTGGCTGGGCGGGATGACACCGGTTGTTGCACCCCATGGTGGCATCAGGTGTTGCGCAAAGGGCTACAATAGGTCATGTTCATGGCGACGTCGAGTGTTGCAGAAGGATGGGAGCAAAGTAGGGTAGGGTGTCGGGCGTAGCAGCAAGAGCGGAGTGTGGGGCCGATGGTCAACCAAGGTAGGGCGAAGGGGACGCGGCTGATGGCCAACTGAAGCAGGGGCAGAGGGGAGAGGATGTGACATGACACGTGTAAACAGGTCCAAAAATACTAGTTCCATGGAATAGGGGGTTTTTTCACCCGTTTTGGGTGGAAGTAAGATTTCCTCGTTTAAAGGAAGCGTGGGAACAGTTCGTTTTCGTTTCTAGCTTACCAAACAACCTTTTTGCACGATCCATTTTAATTTCCTTTTACTCTTTTTCTTGCGTACCAAACATGGTTTAAAAGTTAGGATACCAGAGGAATAAAGTTGAGTTTATCCATATGATGGATTGAGTAAGAAGGTTATCTAGTCAACTATCCAAGAGTCATATATGATATGATTGACATAATGACCTATCTAAATAACTAAGTGATGTGAGGAACACCAAAGCAAACTCCTTACTCAACAAACTCATTTTGATGCCCTTTGTAAGATATTCCATGCCTCAACTTGTCTTTTGATTTGGAAAAACCGAGATGGGTGGACTAAGATTGTTGAACAGCCCGACCAAGATGGATTAAGTCCCCCGATAGAACAACTTCCTTCTGATTTGATTTCTCTCCATTAGACGTCACATCCCTTTCGACATCATTTTTAGTTTGTGACATCTCCCATATTATAGATTTTCCTTTTATTTTGCCTATCACCTCAACTGGCTTAGCATCAATTTTATGGTACCCCAGGTTTTCAAGGCGCGAGGCGCGGCGCGCGCCTCTTGAAACTATGGTGTCCATGATATAATTAAACATATGCAGTTTTCAACAAAATTTAAAGCCACTGCATATATATTATACATCCATCTATAATGTAAAAATAATAAAACATGGTAATATTATTATAAAATTAAATAGTTGTCTGAAAATAAAAATGATAATTTGCAACACAAATCTTAAACATCACCTTCATCTTCATAAATTGCAAATACAATAATAGGTGCACTGCCAAATTTGAGTTTTTTATGTTAAAACATGTGTTACATGTTTTATAAAATTAGAAAATCTTGTTTTTTGTTTTTGAAAAAATAGAATATCATGTATTCTTAACACCGTTTAAATGAAACATTATATATACCAAAGGCACCGTTCTTGCATGCTACAACGACTTCCTCTCTCGCACACTCAGCACTCAAAACTCCTTCCGTCGTCGGCACTGTCCGCTGCTCTGCCTGCCAGCGCTGTCACCTCCCAACCTCGTGTGCACCTGCCATGCCACTCGTTCGCCTTCCAATGATATCCATCCCAATTGACGCAGCACTGTTTTTAGAGCCCCGCCCCGCCGGTTGATGTGGCACTGCCCCCGATATTGCAGCGTGACAACAAGGAAGATGAGGGTGAGGCGTGCCTTTACAGCGCCTGGCACCTCAGCGAAGTTGCCTTGCCTTGTCAGTGGCGAGGCGCTCCAGACTCGCCTCGCAGCGCCCCTTGCCAAGGCGTGCGCCTTTGGCAACAATGGATGTTGCTATGTTCGTAGAGTCAAAATACCTTTTGCACTTATTGTACACAGAACCAGCAGGTAATCCGGGACACTCTTGGTTTTCCGGTTGCTTCAGTGCCTATGCTGAAACATGTCTCCTCCATCTTAGCATCCAAAAGCTGCTTAACTGGAGTTTGCTTGGCCCGTGGAAAGAGGCCAGGTGTTACTCGGGGAGGCGTTGGATGCCTTGCCACCGTGCCTCTTGTTGTCTGTCCAGGGGTTTCCATGTCACAGTGAGTAGAAGGTGAGGCGTCTTCCCTCATTCCTTGCCATTCCTGTTTGACCGATAGAACACTTGGACTTGCCACTGCTTTAGCAAAAGGATTTGAACTTGGATCGAAAACAAACAGCTCCTCGACGGCCTTTTCCTGCGTATCCACATCAAAACACAGATCTGGAATTACTTATACTGGTTGTTCCTGACATGATTCAAGGTGTTCATCACTGTTGCCAAATCTCTTCATAAGCATTGGCTTAAGATGCATTCCGATCCTAGATTTTTTTTTAGCAAAGACAAGAACTAGGGCAAAACCGCATACTCCAAACTTAACTGTGCATAGTGAAGCTTCATGTCCTCTGATATTCGATTTTCCAGAAAATAAGCTTCTGCTTTGGTAATCCAGCCTTATGGATCGACTCCTGAAAATATAGGAAGCTCTGCTCTTACTGCCATTATGATCAACCAATTCCTACGCAAATCACAAGCTGTAAACCTCTCGCGTCTTCCGTCCAACCGCATTCTTCCTCACCTAATGACTTCCACTCAACTTTTGCGTTTCACAAACCACCACAAGCTGTGAACCGCTCTCAGCCGCAGGCTGATCGTCCACACGTTTTCCTCTCAACGTTCGACAAGCTCTGAACGTCCGAACATGCCAACTCTATTTGTCTTCCCAACGCGCACATACCCTGTGTTCGCGACTCAGCTGCGATCGAACCTACTTACCGTGACACAGTGATGTTCCTAACGATCATCAGTTCTGGTCGTCCTCCCCGGCATGCGTGTTTTCCAACGATTGCGTCTCACAACATAAAATAGGTTGGAGAGAGAGAATATACTGGAAGGCAATATTTTTTTTCCAGCGAACACCCCACACCTACTCTGACCGCTCCAATGACAACCAACAACATCGTCGTCTTCAACGACCATCTGCTCCTCTCACTCCCACGCTACAAACGAGCTCCCTTGCGTTTCGATCCCCAACAACTACCAAGCTGAATGCTAAAGATAATGATTCGTATCCCCCACATGCAATCACCTCCCTTATTTAATACCCACAACAACCCACTAACAACTCCATCGACTGCAGTTGGTAGCACAACAAACTAATTAAAGTAAATGCAAGGACAAAATTGCCCGTAGACATCTAATGCCCACACACGCCCCAACCAGTCCCAGCAAACCAGCCCCATAGCAAACCAACCCCCACACATTCCTAACAGACATGGGAGGTCCAGACTTTGGTGTTAACATTACAAAAGGGTGAAGGTTTAAGCCAAAAAAAGATAGGAGGGTGCAATAGTCGTCTTAGTCATTTAAATTTGAGGAGTAAGGAAGTAGGGACAATGTTTCCATTGCGGAAAACCTAGCCACTGGAGGAGGACTTGTCCAGAATACCTGAAAGGTTGCAAGAAGCATCATGGAGAGTTCACATCAAGTATTAATGTTATAAAATTGACTTCTTTTTTGAAGGGTATGCGATACCAAATGTACATTATACAAGTGTTGTAAATATGTAAAGAAGTTCAAAACCGAAGAAGGATTCGTGGTTAGCGCTTAAAGTATGCGTTCGAGTGATGAAGCAAAGGTTGCTAAATCATGGAGTTGGATGTTGTGGATTACATTAAAGCTCCGTTGAATCAGAATAAAGAATTTTGTGTTTTCATCTTGTTTTCCTCTTATGTGATAAGTGGTGATATGCAACCATGAGATTGACTTTGTATAAAGAGAAAAGTGAAGAAATGAATACAACAGAAATACAATAGAAGAGGAAAGAAGGCACTCATGAGTCCTCCAGGGTGCTCTCGTCCAAGCTACTGCCGAATTCCAAGCTAAAAGTTGAACATACAAATCCCTTCCTGTCTGCCTCTCACCCCCTGCTTCTTTTTTATAACGGATACCCTCCCCACGTGGTACCAACATCTCCTAAAAATATTCTAACGATATTCCCTTCCCAAAAGACAAATTTACCCCCCTAGAATGTGCTGTGGTGTCAAGACTGAGTTTCTATCACTCATCGCCCCTTAAGAACAATCTTGTCCTCAAGACTGAAGAAAGGTGGCCTTGTCACGCTGGCGAGCCAAGCGATCTCCCAGATTCGCCTCCCTGCGTTTGCACTTTGGGCGGAACTAAGCAGCACCGCTGCCATATGACCAAGC
Source organism: Viscum album (assembly GCA_963277665.1). Lineage (NCBI taxonomy): Eukaryota > Viridiplantae > Streptophyta > Magnoliopsida > Santalales > Viscaceae > Viscum > Viscum album. Next base: position 1,817,946,727 of record OY728150.1, read on the forward strand.
TGCTGTGGTCCGTTAGTATGTCTCCTTTCTGCCCAGACATACTAGTCTATCTCTGAGATCCTCTATACGTCTGTATAGGCCAACAACTCTCCATGCAACTTTCAGAAAAGTGCAGCGGACTAGATCGACAACCAGGATTTCCTGAGTGCGGCTTGAGCATCTTGTGCCGTCGTCCAAGCTTCCACCGTTGATGTCAGTCCTGAATGTTGGAGTTGGTGCCCTAGAACCAACCTGTTTAGTACTTGATACATGTTTTAATGAAATTTTCTTGTCGCATTATTATTGTTTCTTTGCATGATATTTGTATATAATAATGTATTAAGAATATGTCGCACTGAAAAGTTATAGCAGTTCCCTGCTATAATGAGAACCTAGAGGTGCCATGAAATTATTCTTGAATCTTGTTCGATGGCTGGATGATATTGTTTGCCGGGACACATGCGATACATGCTATTAGGGGTAGGAGTCTCATAATACATTGAGACATTTGTTGCTGTTTTGTTCATTTTATTCCACCTATATTCTGCTGTTCGCACTTCTGTTATGCTGGTTACCTAACAATTTGGCGACTCCGTTGGGGAACAACGTGCGAGAATGCTTTTGCTGGACGAACATTCTTGCTGGATGATCAGAGATGGGAAACTTTGATTGTTGAGATGAAACTGAGGATCCAGATCAAGGCTAGGAAAAGTGGCTCCTGTGAGGACGACGATCATGGTACGCCAATCACATGGAGGAAGCTGTGTGGAGTGGTCTTGCAGAGAGAAGTTTGCAGGGTTTTCTCTCTCTATCTATTCTCTTTTGTGTGATAGCCGTTGGGGTACAAACGCCGTGAGTGGACAACGTTCACTATTGAAGAATTGATCGAAGTAGAGAGACGATTGCAGCTGAGTGGATGAACGTTGTTTGTGTGTTCAGCAAGCATTGCTAAAAATGCTCGAAGGAACTGTTGTCAAAATCTCAGAAAAATGAGGCTCTCAAGAACCCTGGAATTGACAACATCCAGATTGATACAAAGGACTTTCTCTTCCCTTGTGGGGTGCCTTTTGCCACCTTGAGAAAACAATATCTGAAGGGCATCAAGGTTCATCTATTGGATTTGGAGCCACGATTCATACAAATATGAGATATGGAACTTATACAGATGAATTAGCGACATCATCCTTGTTAGAGATTGTTGAAAGTAGTGATATAATTGTGCAACTTTGTTGGAGAATTTCCAATCCACGTTAGTTTGGATTGCTCCCGATGAGGGTCATCTTGTTCAGGTGCTGACATAACCCAAAAATTGCATTGGGAAAACAGTACAAAAAGCTGTTTAGAAAGAATGGGGTGAAGTTACACTTCACAGAAAATACTGCAAGGTTAATTGGTAGAAAAGCAATATCTAGAAATGTGGTGCCCGATGCCTGTGATCCATTTTGGATTATATTTTGATTGATGCCATGAATAAGACTCCGCATGTGAGAACAGGTGATGATATAATTAAAATGCTTTTGTTGTGGATGAAGAGGTTGAATCTGAGTGGCATTTGGGAGTAGCCAAACTCCTTCATGGCAGGGGTGCCTTGGACAGAAATTTTGAGACCCATAAATTAGGAGAGGCGGGTGTTGAAGCAAAATTGCTTTCTCTTGCTGCCAGTGTGACCAGGGGATGGCTTGGCTGCTGTTTTGACAAAGACTTGTTCCTTGGGAGAGTTTGTTGATGTTCCGAGCAAAAGTATTTCCACTTCATTTTGATACCTGACTTTGTTGGACGATTTCCAATCCACGCCAGTTCGGATGGCTCCTGATGAGAATGAACAAGTGACATAACCCAAAAAATGCATCGGGAAAACAGTACAGAAAGCTGTTTAGAAATTAAAATGAAGCTGTTTCGAATGGGGTGAAGCTGTTTAGAAATTTTGGTGCCCGAGGCCTGTGATCCAGTTTGGAGAATATTTTGATTGATGCCATGAATAAGAATCCGCATGTGAGAACAGGTGATGATATAATTAATGCTTTTGTTGTGGATGAAGAGGTTGTTGAATCTGAGTGGCATTTGGGAGTAGCCAAATGTAACGTCCCGACCCAGCTCACCACTAAGATGGTGGTCGGACCGGTCGCCACATGACCTCAAGTGCGCCTCCTCGTACGCCAGTGGCTGCCGACTAACAACGAGGGTGTAAGAATAGTCAGTGGGGAGACTATACCCTCTTATCAGAGTTGCGCAGCGGTATAACAGAGTAAATAATAATCAATAGTGGAAGCAGTAATACATAATTGACAAGCAGGAGAAGACAGATTTCATATAAATGAACAAAAGTGGCCAACGCCAGTTTATTCAATAAATGAATGCATGACATGGTATTGATACAGGACGGAAAGCAGTAAACAGTACAACATGCTTTTCAATACAATACAATGTAGGACTCAAGTAAAGAAAATAACTAAAAGCCTAAAGGTGATCTCCACGAGCATCCTGAGCTCCAGCTCCATTCTTTGCTCTTAACTCCCGGGTACAAGCAAACAACAGCAAGCAAGGTTCAAGGCCCTGCGAACAAGAAAGGTCTACTCGGGTACCCCAGTGTAATGGCGGTCTGAGTAGGGTGTGAGATATAAATCTCAGTAGGCCGGCACCACCGGTGTCTAACCCAATCGTGACAGTGTAATATAAATTAAACAGGGTGTAAACATGCATAAATAAAGTAGTACAATATAACTAGATACCCAAGTACCTGCTTCAGCCCTCAGCTGGTGTCTGTACATGTAATCAGTTCATTAATTGAGTATTACCGATTTATTCATAAGTCACATGTGAATAAGTCATCTACCGAGTTCAAGGAGTTTCCTCCAAGGTAAAACGGGGTTAAGCAATGACTGGGCTCGATGGGCTTTAACCATGGCTCCTACTTGTCAATGTGGGACCCAATGAGTGTATTTAAGGCATCCTGTGATAGTATAAGTAGTGAAGGTCCCAAAACGTAACAAGGCAACCTGACAAGGATATCCGGTGAGAGAGTTCCAGGGTAAAAATCAAGGTAACGTAAATCTCACGGAACGCTAACTCAGTAGTATCGGACTCTAGCTAAGGGATAAGAGTGTAATCCAAGGAGCGTAATCGAAGACATTCCACAATAAGGCGCCTACCGAGTCTAAGGAGTGCATCCAAGGTAAAACGGGGCTAAGTTAGGACTGAATCCAAGGAGTGTATCCAAGGCACCTACTTGTCAATGCTGGATCCAAGGAGTGTATCCAAGGCATCCTATAGTACTACATGGGAACCCAACGGTAGTATACTGAGCATCCAAAGATAAGACAAAGAATGAGATCTAGGCGAGTCTAAACCTTAGCAACCCGTCCTTGAATTTGGAATGGGGTACATGAGTGCTCATGGTATTCTTCGATCAGAACCATGACAAGCTCGAGTCTAACCATTCCTATTTAATAAAGAAGTTATGTACTGATTCATTTTGGTCAAAGCCTTGCCATCCATTAGTGTGGAAAGGTCAAGTAGCATTGCAATCATTTGTTTATTGGTTCAAGCCTTGCCTTCCATTAGTGCGGAAAGGTCAAGTAGCATTGCAACCATTTATTTAAAATTCATTAAGGCATTTTCAAAAGTCAAGGTCCACACCGCTACCTTTCCTTAACATGGTAAGGGTTGCCACGAACGTGGAACCAATTATTCTCTCATGAACCCGGGTCCGTCCATGAAATTCCGACATGGGAATCCATGTATCCCCCAAGGTATGAGTATGAAAACCCATAGAGTCCATCCATGACATTCCTACTTGGGAACCCACGTGTCACCCAAGGTGTTATTAGCATTCAAAACATTTGAAAACAATTTGGTAATTTCATTTGAGGGTCAATCATTAAGCATTAACCATTCATTTAATTCAACTCATTCCATTTACCGAACATGTCAATTTCATTTATAAGGCTCCAAGTATCCATGAACAAGGGCAACTACCTACATGGGTAATTCCTATCTAAAAATTGGACCAAACACTTAGACGGTGCCTTGGTCCTTTAATCATTTTTAAAAGGGAAACTCGGTGTTTCTAATGCCATTAGGGCCATGTCCTAAACATGCTGTATTCCAACATAACATCAAGGCGTAAGAATTATAAACACAACAAGTCAAGCAAGCAAAGTCTTACCACTACTTTTTAGCTTGAAGGCAGCGCATCTCCGTTGGAGGGGTTTTATTATAAAAACATGATATTGCTTATCACACAAATTATTTATCACCTTTAGCATTTTAAATATGAAACATGCTAAACCGCATTTAAGAGCATTCAATATAGATACTTCACTGCATGAATTTAAATTCTAACTAAAGTGCAGTAATTAATTAATTAATGCATTTATAGAATTAGAGGACTTGGAAAGGGACCCTGCCTCAGGGTGAAACCAAGCCGTCCACATCAGCTCTTGAAACTTTCTAACTCAAGCAGAAAAACCACTCGCGTGCATATACAACTATATATATTTGTGTATACCCTTAACCCATTGCCCGTATTCCCCGCGCCATGAGGGAATACGCACATGGAGGATATACACACACACAGATATATATATATATACACATACCTCTGTATATGCCCGCAAGCCTTTCGAAGGCACAAAAACTCACTACAACAACACCTTACATCCATAAACACCATAGGATACTAAAAAGGGAGGTGTGAAACCAACCAATGGCATTAAAGCCTTACCTCGGTTGGCGGCGATAAACCAAAACGAGATGAAACCACGCGACGAACCTCAATGCACTACAAGCAACAAGACGGGGACTCATAAATACCAAAAGCCCCAAATATTAACCAGTGCGAAACAAAGCAGGAGGTATAAACCTTACCCCGAACCAATCAGAGGGATCGAAACCAGCCGAACCGCCTTGCCTTCGGCGGCGGTTGCCGGAACACGCAGGAACAACGCCCGAGAGACCATTTGCACGTACCTAGAACAAGAGCAAATCGAAAATCGGATCACCCCCAAAGCCCTAGGGTTCGGCCGAACCTCATCCGTCTCCGAATAGGTTGAAGCGAAGCCGGTAGAAGGAAAGAGAAGGGAGAAGAGGACTCATCGTGATGGATCGGCCAAGAAAAAAAGAAGGAAACCGGACGGAGATCGAAGAGGAGAGGAGGTCGGGAGGTGCGTCGAAGGGAGAACCCCTTTGGGGTTGTTGCGCACTGCGGGTCGAGCCAAGGAGGGGGTGAGGAGAGTAGTTTAGGTTTTATTTTCTTTTTATTTTAATTTAATTAAATTAAAATAACTCAAATTTTATAAACTGGGCGTCGCGCACGGTTTAATTTGCACGATTTATCAAACCGTGCGCAAACCGTGCAGAGTTTTCTGCCTCCAAGACACGCCATGCATGGGTTAGGCGCACTGTTTAATCCGCACGATTTGCCAAACCGTGCGCAAACCGTGCGGAGTCTTCTGCCTCCAAGACACGCCCTGCATGGGTTAGGCGCACGGTTTAGGAAACCGTGCGCAAAGCCACTACCCCATTTTCAACAAGGTCGCACGGTTACCTGCAATGGGCCGCACGGTTTAGCAGATCGTGCGTAAACCGTGCGCCCTCTAATGTCCTCTAAAACTTGAAGTTTTTTGGGTCTGACGCTCTGGAAACTTCTCGAGCCACTCGGGAAACTTCTCGAGCCTTCGCCCATGCCCAAAACAACACGTAAGAGTGATCCAATTCTCGGAATTAAGTTCTGAAGCTCGGTTTTAAAAACGACCGGTTTAATAAAACGAGAACGTTCTAAAACTTCCGCATTTTAGTCCGGTTCAAAAACACGGGATTCTACACCAAACTCCTCCATGGCTGGGGTGGCTTGACAGAAATTTTGAGACCCAAAATTTAGGTGAGGCAATTGTAGCAGAGTTGCCCTCCTCTTGCTGCTAGTGTGACCAGGTGATGGCTTGGCAGCTGATTTGACAAAAACTTTTTCCTTTGGAGAGTTTGTTGATGTTCAGAGCAAAAGTATTTCCATTTAAGCTGGCCGAGCATGCAACAGGGTTCCTCCACCCAGTCTGCTGCCATCTGTAGCCTTGCTACACGGTGGAATTCTTCTGAAGACATGGCAGTTTTTCTATGGAATAAGGCAGCGATGACTCAGGGGCTAACCAAATGGAAGGGCATCCTGTGGAAGAAGCTACGTGGGAAGAGGTCTTTACCAACCCAGATCAGTTCCATTTCTTCGATCTTGAGGATGAAACTGTTCTTAAGGAGGGGCGAGTGATAGAGACCGTACCTGGCTACAGCTGGACAGCCTGGGAAGCAGTTTCTAGAAGGGGGCATAAATGTCGCTACAGGGGAAATACATCCTGGAAAGCAAGGGGGGACAGCTGGGTGGTTTGTTAGTGATCCCACGTGAAGGGAAAGGGGGGAGAGGAAGGAATTTGTTATATTTCAATTTGGCCTGAGGGCTTCAGCGAATGCGGTGAGGCCTCTCGTGTATGTTTCCCATCTTCTCTCTTCTTCTTGTCCTCCTCCCTCCATTTGTCTGCATATTTTCAATATATACAGAGTAGCCCACTTGAGGTGGACTGTTGGAGTGAGGAGTTATTCAGTGAACAGGGTGTTTAGTTGCAATACTTCTTATCATACATCCACAGGGAAGGTGTTTTGAGATTGTGGGCACAAGCCTTCACAACTTTGTTGGATTGGTGTAGCCTAATCCGTTCTGGATGATGATTGGGCCGAATGCTTCAGGCCCATACTATGCATCAGGCCGCAATTCCGCGGGTTGAGCTCCGCGGTGAGCTTGTTGGGGGTTGCACAATGCGCCCCTGCTCCGGGAGCCTAAAGTCTGACCCAAATTTTGGGGCACTGTAGCAGCTCTGATCGACTGTAGTAGAGTTGACCGATTGACACCGACAGGGCACTATAGTAGTGCAGACCTTTGACATGATTATTGTAGCTCTGCGGACTTCTAGTTGTCTGCCACTGTAGAATCTTAGACTTGGGTGGCTGCGACACTATAGTAATGCGGACTTTCATCCACCTTTTACTGTTGCACGATGGACTTTCCGTGCGGTTGGTGGAATAGTGCTTCGTATTACTTATTAGCTCATTTCAGGTTAGGGTTGTGTGTGCTTGAGAACCTTGAAACTCCTTGTAATTTTGTACTCATGATTGATGAAATTTCTTCCTCTTCATAGATGTAGGGATCATTTCCCGAACCACATAAATCTCTGTGTCCAATATCTTCTTTTTCTTTTTTGTTTTTCCCTAGTCTTTTGTGGATCGTTTTTTTTTGCTTTGTTGCTCCCGGCGTTTCTGCTACAAATTTATGAAGGGCTTAGGAAGTGAATTATGGAGTGGGAGATATGATATTTGTTAAATTGAGATCGAATAAGCCGGGAACTACGACTAACATAAATCCTAAGTTGGCTGCCCTTCACTATGTTTTTTGTTCTGTGCTCACTGCTCCGCAGAACTTACTTCTTTGAGGGGCAGAGCATTCACCCTGACTATATGACAGAACATTGCACAGAACATCTCATTTGGCCTACAACACAGAACATTTTGCTTCAGTCGCTGAACATCAAGTCAGGGTAAAATAGTAATTTTTCCAGGAGTCGGTGAGTAAATGGAATTAGTGTATAAATACTGTTGTTTTCACTCCAGTGGAGGTCGGTTAGACATTTGGTTGGTTTTGGCGCCAGGGCCTGGTAGTGATCGTTTATCTCCTGGAGTCCTGATTTCTGTTTTCGTCATTTTTCTTTCTGTTTTTCATTTGTAATCTTGAATTCTATGCAGGGAAATCTGAACTCTTACACCTAAATTCTATCAGTTGCGGTTATTTTAAATTTTATTTCTTGATTCAAAAGTCATGCCAAAGTTTTATTTTGTTTTTTATTTTGTAATGCCTCTGGAGACCGTAAACTTTTTTAATCTAAAGCTTGAGATTGAACCTTTTGCTTGCGGGTTTGTGTCTAGTAACCTAAATATAGAGCAATGTTGGTATGTCAGTAATCTCATCAACATACAACAAGATTGCCATGTTGTAATCTGTGGTAGGTTTTGATGTGCTTTTGTTGCATGCGATGCGCATCATGTCAAACCATGACCATACTATGTTCATAAATTGTATTTCTTCTATGTGGTTTTTATGTTTGGTGGGGTTGTCCAGGAAAACGGAAGAGCAGAAGCCGAAGGAACAGAAGCCAAGAGCAAGTGATAACAAGCCTGTCATGAATGAATGATAATTTTCTATTTCTTCATCTGCATGGATCGAGGCTTAGGAACGTACGCGGTTCTGAAAAAGTGGAATTATTGATATCCTTCGTTTTCCTTTATTAGTGATCTTATCGAAACCTAGACTTTCTAAATCTTAATGAAAGCTTCTATGTTGTGGTAATATTGAATGGTGGATAATTGGGTTGTTAATATAATGATCTACCGAAAACCAATTTAAAAATAAGCGAACGGTTATATTCGCTTGGTATCAAAATCGGCGGAAAAAAGGTTTGTTTCGGTTATCATCGAAGTCAATTTTCCAGCTGGTGGTGGCAATCGAGTGCACTTATCCTCATCATTTAAACTTTCTTTACAACCGGCCATCCTCTTCCTTTTTCGGTCACGTAAATTATTGCAATTGATTTATACCCTACATAATGAAATAGTGGTCTCGTAAAATGGGTTAATGGAAAAACAATAAAAAATTATATTTAGTTTTATTGTTTAAGATAAATTTTATCTCTTTATCGTATTATATACATGAATTTTTTATAAATAACGATTCACGGACGCTAACATTCGAAATATTTTTTTAATGTTTTTTTATTTTTATTTGAAAATCAATGGATAATATGTATGTCGGTTATTGTGGTGACGAAACGGGTGGCCCGCCTTCGCACCCCGATCGTTTTCCCACTGCAGATGTGAACTGCCGCCTGGCCGTGTGACGAGAATTGGCCTGGGGCGTCAAATTCTCATGGGTAGACTGCGAATTATAATTGTTTTAATAATTTCAATTATTCGAACAGTTAATTCTTCTAAAATTATTAACAAATACAGTATTTTTATCATGAGTATATCTATTTCTTTTGCATTTATCAAGAGTTGCTTGAGGTTGAAAAACATAAAGTAAAATCCTAGTTGGGGTCGGGTTGCACCTGATAAAGTAGTGACAGACCGGGCTCATGGGACCAATCCGGTTCAAATTGACGGCCTGTGGCGGGCTGTGGCCACCGGCACGTCCGATTTTTCCCCCGAAATGGCCCTTTCTCGGTATCAGTTATTTTTCTTGATTATTTAAATAAATATTATTTTGATATACATCGCAATTTTAATGTGAGTTGCTCATTTATAACCCAACCATTTATGGTTGATAATGCTGACCCGTTAATTATGTATGTGAAACCTAGATAAATAATAAACAACTAATTGAAATGATTCAAGAATTGGAATTGTAACTATCGTAATCATAAATATTTCTATTTTGCGTTCTACGTTAAGGATCCCAAAACACATATTGTGCAATTACTAATTATTAATAATGTTATAATTTTGCTATTATTATTATTAAATAATACAAATTATATTATTAATAAATATTAATAAAACTACCCCGCAACATCCTGCATGAAGGAGACGCCAACATCCAATAAATAAGAGTGGTCCTCGGAACAGAGGAAGCAGACATAAAATAAAAGATGATGTTTGATAAAAACCTAAGGAGGTCTTTTACTTTGGATATGTTTATGTTCGTGGTTTCATGGTGGCGTTTGTGCCACATATTTTGATCTTGTAATGTAACACTAAAAAGATTTTAAGAAATATTTTTTTCGAATAAATTAATTTTTTTGATAGCTTTCGTTACACACAACACCAAGTTTTAACGAACAACGACAAACTATTAATATTATTATTTAAACAAGACCGTTATTATCTAGCTGTTAAACTTGACGGTATGAATAAAAATAATCACATTTTAAATATTAAGTATAATGGTTTTATATGAATAAAACATATTGATAAAAAAACAATTAATTTTCAGTAAAGTGTTTTGGAAACACTGTTTTCTCAAAAAAAAATTATTTCTTTTTTGTGAATAATAATAAAATTATATTTCAACACTTTAAAAAAATAAATTTGATAAAATAAACCTCATTTTTGAAATCATCATGTCAAAATTAGCTCAAGTTGATTTTTTTAGGATTTTTCTTAAAAGATTATTATTCGATAAATAATGAAAAATACTGGTTTTTATTGAAAACTGTATTCTCATTTAAAGAATTTATAAGGTTTCTTTTTTGTTTTAAAATAAGTTTGAAATTAGCATTAGTTCAATTATATATCAATTAATCCAATTTAGGTCAATGGAATCATTTTCATATTGAGTTTTGATATAAAAACCTTTTAAACTTTTAAACATTTTCTCTTTGGAAAACCGATTTCTCATCACGTCTGCTGGTTTCGTTTTAAATTAAAATTTACCACTCCTGTGAATGAAATTTGGTAAAATGAATTCCATATTTGGAATCATCATAATTTATATTATCTAACAAGGTTAACTTAATTTTTTATCTTAATGAATAGTAAAAATAGTAAAAATTATTTACCGCGATTAATATAAAAATGGGTTTACTAGGGGGTTAAACAAAAAAGATATAGGTTAAAAATGACTCAAATACCATCAAACACCCCTTGGCTGACCATATTTTGAACTTATCATATCTAAGGCTCGAGAATGCTCCATTTTAGAGTTTTATGGTATGTGAAAAACGTGAGTACACCTTTTTCTTTCAAAAAATTACAAGTGTGTCACTCATCTCACTTATAAAAGTCCACCATTTCTCCTCTCTTCACACTTCCAAAACCATTTGGTTCGGACAAGCCCTGCTCAAATCTTTTCCTTCCCTCTTATCATTCTAGAAGTCTTAGTTAGGTTAGAAAGCCAACATAGGAAGACTTTTGGCACAAGCCTAAGAAGGTTACTCGGAGAAGAGGTGACGTTCTTCAACAAGTGTTTTTATTTTATTTCTTCCCCCACCTCCTTCAATTATTATTAAACCATGACGATATAATAACCTCAACATCTTCTATCTACTGAGATGTTGTTATGTTAAAGACATTACCTACAACCATCTCCACTTCCATCAAATGGGATACAAAATCATCATTTGTGTGTACGACAGACTATCGCCTCACAAACTGATGTTATTTGTTTTCCATCACCACATCTCACAACAAGATATAATGATGGATTAAATGTTTATATATGATATTTATGGTATTATTATAATTCTAGAATTATTATATCACATATACCTCCTTACTTTTCATTTTGTGGGAATGCGATAATGTCGCTCGTGTGTACAACAGACTACCACATTGCGAAGCAATGTGATTTGTTCACATTTTACATGAAAGGTAATAAGGATGAGTTTAATGAACATACATGATAAATATGATATAACAATGATTTTGTAATTGTAATAAATTATATACCTTTCTTTCTTTCAATCCATTGATAAAATGGAAACAACGTTCACGTGTACGTATGACCCTACCATCTCCATGTTTGGTGTATTTCATTTTCTATCTCTAAATTTTCTAGATTATTCTAAATACATATATACTGAATATAGATGATATTTAAATCATTTTTAATATTCTATAGATGATGGAACCATGATCAAAGTAAGAGGACCAAAAAAATAACAAATCAAAACATACACAAAAAACAAAATAGTTTTGAAACGTGACTTTAACATGAGATTTTTAATAAGTGGGTAATAAAAGGTCATAAGTAAATCATATATGGTGTGATATATATATGTATGGTTCTGTAATATATGTATAATAAACTTATATTTATTATATAGGAGTTTTGAACGCGTACAAAGGATGTTGAGACTTAAGGTAAGAAATTTCAAGTCTCTCTTTTATTTCTGGGAGACTTGTGCCATATTCACCACTCGTTTATTGTGTGTGGTATATATACTGCCCCTTTGACATGTTATATCATGAATCCACTTTTTTTCATTACATTTAAATTTTCATTTGATGTTATTCTTTAATGGCGCTTACGATTCAAGAGATTACCAAAGTGGTATGAGATCTTTGTCTCAATTTGTTTTCTTTGGGACAACATTATGTCATGCACCTATCATCTTTTATGAGGCGTATATACATCCCCTTTTATATTTAATATCATGATTTTTTTATTCTCATGATATTCTAAGTTTTATTTAATGTTATTCTTTAACGGGGCTTACGTTTTAATGTTACCAAAGTGGTAATGGTTTTATGATGCAATCTCATCGTTTATCAGGATTGTTTATAATTATGATTCAAATGATGAAATCTTATGATCTATCTCTTAAGAAACTCATGTCTTTTCTTCACCCCTAGTTATGTCATTAGAATACATATTTTCCTTTCATTTTTTTTCTTTTTATGTACTCACGATTCATAAAGAATGTTTTTAAAGTAAACCAACTTTATTTCTCTCTTTGATCAAAAACCTCATTCTTTCATATCCATGTTTTCTAAAAATGTTTTAACATTTCCCAAATGATTTATTAAAGGTTTTTACCCATTTTTGACTTTTTAAAAAGTATTTTAAAAGGAATCTTCATGTCGTTTTCAAATAAATCCCTATTTGGATTTTACCAAAAATGTGAAAGGAATCTTTATTTTTAATGTGTACAATATTTCCCGCCGTCATGACCACTCAATATTTTAAATATTCCTTTATAAGTTTCAAAGTTTATTTTCAAATATTTTTTTTGAAAATGTTTTATGTTTTAAAAAGTGTTTTTCAAAGTGGAAAGACTATTTTTCTCAAGAAATGTTCTAAGTGATCTTTCAAAATCTTTTTCCATCTAAGATGACATCCTTTGATGTTATTTATGCTTTACTGGGGATATGATCCAGGGACACCATAATTATTATTTCTCTGAATGATTTATTTTTATGATGACAAGATGTTTATGAAACCCGTTTCTCTTCCATGGGTTATACCATAATAAAATGCTTATGAAACCTGCTTCTTTTTCCACGAGTTATGCTTTGATGAAATGATAAAATGATTATGAAACCTGTTTCTTTATGTTTTGATGAAATTTTTGTGAAACCCATTTCATTTCATTGGTTCTGATGTGATGATTTTTTATGATCTTGTGGCACACATATGTATGATTTTTATTATGTGATGGGTGAGACCTATATCTCCCCCAATACATTGGGTAAAGATTGATATCTCATGGGATAAATAGGACTGGAATGGGAAGTGAACCTAGTTTAGTAAGGGACTCTGTCCACTATGATAGCCTTGAAAGTGAACCTTGACTACCATGATGGTTTGGGGAGTGAACCCAATACACTATGATAGTCTTTGCAATGATCCTTGAAATACTAAGGAAATGATATTATATGCTTATATGTATGCCAAAAATCTATGTATTATGCCAATGTTATGCTCTCATAGTTAATGTTCTTTGATTCCATTATGATTCATGTCTTATGAACTACCAAGATTTATTCCATGACTCAAGTTTATGATCTATGATATGCAGGGTATGGTTTTCAAATATTATTCTCATGTTCTCATACCCTTATACTCATGATATGTTGATATCTTTATTATTTTCCCTTACTAAGCATCCAATCTAACCCTTTATTATGTTTCATTTCTCTAGGTTATGATGGAAGGTATTATGTATTATATTTCTAAGAAGGGTGATAGTTATGAATAACATAGTGGGAGATGACACAACTCACTTATCGACCAGTTGTTTATGTTTCCAAGTTGTCCATATATAAGAGGTCAGGGTCTTTATAGTTGGTATTATATGATAGGTTTAGTTAACCTTTGGAAACAAGGATATGAAAACTTTAGTGAGAACTCTAAGGATATGTTTGAGGATAAGTCTAAGGATGAGTAAAATTATAGAAAAATGTTCTGGAATATTGGTAAGGGATAGAGTGAGTGGTTTCCAAGTAATTATATCCTAGTCTATATAATACAAGTGGATGTGTCTCTAGCATAGAGGTACCTAGGGGTAATAAATCTGAAAAGGAAACATTGATGTGGACTCGATTGTCACCTGGTGCATGATAATGGGTCTTACTGCACATCTGGTTTGACACTCACGAGGGTTATGCTTTATAAATTTACAAACGCTTTAGAAATTCACAAACACTTTATAAACCATCATGAAGGATTTAAAAAGATGATTACTAAGAATTACCTAGGATAAATCTAAGGTATCATATATTAAAAATAAGGTTCCATGATTTATACATCCTATAAGTGATTTTTCATGATTATGTGGTTTCCTACTATGATTATTGTTTCTTACGCTATTTTTTTTGGTTTTAGTTAATGGACGAAACCTAAAGGAACTGTGATAATGATGAGTGCGATGGATAATGCAATGATTATCCTCCTGAGTAGCCAAATGTTATGGGAGATGGAATGAAAAATCTCATTATTAAGCTCACACAACTTTCTCAAGCTATGAATCATGTCGAACTTCTAAATGAGAAAACGAGGGAACAAAATTCCATTGATTCCTTCATGAGGCAACATCCACCTTTTTTCAGTGGTCCAGCTAATCCGCTAATTGCTGAACAATGGATCAACACCACTAAAAAGATATTTTCCATTCTGTAGTGTTCGGAACATGAAAAATCCATTTATACTATTGATCATTTGGAAGGTAAAGCAGATCAATGGTGGACTCTCATCAAGAATACAATAACACATGATAAAATTGACTCCATGAAGTGAGATGAGTTTAAGAGCTTATTTTTCAATAAGTACTTCAATGGCGGACTCTCATCAAGAATACAAGAACACATGATAAAATTGACTCCATGGAGTGAGACGAGTTTAAGATATTATTTTTCAATAAGTACTTCAATCGTATCCTTCATAAAAAATAGAGAAGGAATTACTTGAGCTAAAACAGAAGAATGATGAATCTGTTGGTTCCTAAGAGTCAAATTTTACAAGATTTATGAGGTAAGCTTATGGCATTATCATCCAACCTGAATGTATGGTTGATCGATTCTTCAGTGGCTTAAAACCAAATCTACAAAGGGTGTTAGCCATAAAGAAATTTAGTAGCTATGAAGAAATTGTTTGACTTCACGTGGGAAGAAATGGGCATACAGTTTAACTTCATGCAGGATGAAGAGTGAACCGACGTGAAATGGTCGGGATAAAGGAATAATGGGCTTGGAACTTAGAGAGGTTTCCTACATAACCTACTTATAAAGCAGAGATCAAATTCCATACAGTTTGATGTTGTGAGGAATGGGGCTTACACACTAATGTGGACTAAAGAGGATGTCATGGTTGATGCTTACTCTTAGCCCACACGAGTCATGCAGGTGTGAGAAACAAGAGGCAACAATAGACCTAACGATCGCATGGAAAAAGGCATGTCCATGAGGAATGGAGTGGGGTTTACGTGTGGTTAGAGGCCCAAACAGGAAATAGAGACTTACTTCGAGAGGGAAGCCCGAGAAAGATGTCTAGATGTACAAGGAGGATGTGGTCGTTATACAAGGAGAACCCTGTCAAGTTGCATCGAGGATTACGTAGAGTCTGCCCGAGGTGTGCATGGCGACGAAGTGCAGAGGGAGAGGGAGAGTGAGAGGGCGTTGGTACCCATCCCCTTCACAATCATCTTAGGACTTGTCACTCACACGGTAGTCACAGTTTAACGTCATGTGTTGAGGATGTGAGTTCTTGGAAATTTAATGTCCTGGAGCTCGAATGATGAGGATTTTCTCCTCACCCCTAGGACTTATATAACTAATGCACTTTAACCCTTGGGGTAGGGAAGGCACGAGTAATTCCATGGATCAACGGGGTTGTGGAGTGATCCATTGAGGGATCCACATTAGTGTGGATATGGGGAGAAGCAATAGCCATTAGTCTGCCTATGCAAAGAAGCACAAGGAAGGGCAATTCCACATGAAGAACTACTCAAAGAACTTTGAAATTACTTCGTACAAGTTTGGAGGGCCGCATGAGAGAAGTGTGTGCAAGACAAGGGTATTTCTCATAAGAGGGGATTGGACATGATGCCTTAGGCTAAAGAAGACACATAGAGCACATAGGAAGGGGTGCATGCAATATTGAGGGCTTGCATGTAAGATGAGGGGTCATGTGCAAGATGAAAGTCTGCGCGCAAAAATTAGGGGTTAGGGGCGAAAGAGGCACTTCTCAAAGAAAAATCTTGCACGCAAGAAGGATCTTTTGCACACAATTTCCTTTGAGTAAAAGGAAGTGGGTGAGGATCAAGACATTGTGGGCCCACCTGAAGGAGGACCCCTATGAGACCTATTGTGTAAGATCTAGTACCTTGAGGCCATGTCTTTCGCACAGTCGCGGAAGGGGTTGACTTTTGCACACGGGAGCGACAATTAGTCTTCCGTAACCACCCCCCTAAGTGTGTGGGTACACTTCTATTTATAGACAAAAACTTCAGTGGCCGCGCGCAAGGAGGCCTGTGCGCAAGTTGTTTTTGACATCACATTGGGTGCATAAGAGCTTGCGCATGGTCCCTCTTCTTGTGCGCCAACCAAATTTCTTTAGTGCTTTTGACTTGGCCGTTTTTTGAAAGGTCGATGTGGAAGAATCCATTTGACTTCACATTGGGTTCACAAGATCTTACATGCAATTTTCAATCTTGTGTGCTGACCTTAAGTCTTACACGCACCTCCCTTAGGTGTCTCAGGATTTTCCACTGATCCAAAATATACCTTCGATTTGCTCAAAAAATGCCAATTCATGACCTTAACCAAAATTCAGCACGAAAAAAATCTTAGAACTTAAATAAATTAACAATGATAATTATTAAATATCTTTAAATTATATTATTAATAATCAATAATTATTTGTTTAGTTAAATTATAAATTTATTAGTTGTTTTTAATTATTATTTATATTATAATTTAATTAATCACAATCAGTTATTACATCATTATTTAATTATTAATTATATTATCATAATTAATTTTACATAATTATACATTTTTAAATAATAATAATAACAAATTTTAATTACCTTATTATGTATTATTATTAATACATTATTAATAATATTAAATTGTTATCTGAATGTGTTGGAAAAGGGGAATATGAATCCCACATGGAATATCGATGAGATGATAATGATGGCTTCCATATAAAAGGGAGGGTTGAGTGGAGGTTCAAGGAGTGTAATATTTTTAGAATACTTTATTCAAAGTAATGTATAATAAAAAAAAGTTAAATACTATTTTATTTTTTGCTATATATATATAAAACAAAATAAAAATAAAAATAAAAATATTTTTTTTAAAAAGAGGGCACTGGGTAGGAAAATGTAACACCTTGAACCCATGATGTAATTATGTAATGAATATCATTGTTATTATTATTAATTATTATTATTATTTTATGAAAATAAATGTATTTAATTCAGATGAATTCAAGAAATAAGAACATACGAGAAACATTTTTATTAATAAAACACTAATACATTACATCATTATAAGGATAAAGACCTCAACTACTCCAGAAAAATCATTGCAAGCCCGAGTAACACCATTGGAAAACCTCCTATCATCTAAATAAGACCGATTGTATAGCCTTTATCCCTTGGATCTACCATAATAAGAAAAACAATGGTAATAAGAATAATGAGAATACTGAGAACTAAAGGTATGAATAAAACCATTTTGAAGAATTTTTGTTGTGATTGTGAATACCCATAGACATGGGCATTTATACAACTTTTTTTGTGACCGTTGTAAAATTGTAGCCATTGGAATTTTTTAGTGATCGTTGATGTTTTTTTCACAATCGTTAGGTATTTTAAATAATGATTATAAATAATAATTTAGATAATAACATTTAATTAAAATGTTTCTTAAGAGTTATACATTCAAAATTTTAAATTAACAATTTAATAAAAATATAATAGTATATAAGTATTTTCAAATTAAAAAAACATAATTGACTTTTTAAAATTGTGTAATTAATCTACAAAAATTCATGAAAAATAAATGAATGATTTATAATTTGGTTATGTTTAACATTTTTTTTATAAAAATTTTACTAAGGGAACACCACAACCAAGAGTATCTTGTAAGGCCAAGCCCTCAAGGTCTAGTGGAGGCACAGTTAGGTGCAAGCCCAACTTGAGTAGTCCTACGATTAGGCCCATGTATAGGGACCCTAAGATTCGAATCGTGTATAGGTTGGGCCGAGGCCCAGGTGGGATCCTGTGTGTAAGGATCCCTTAGTGTGTGATTTGGCATCATCGAAGGTTGGAAAACCATGTCTATCCTTATATGTCATCACTCAAAACCAATTTGTTTTGATGTGGGATGGACATTTTTGCATAGAAATGGATATGGACCATCCAATTGCATCATTTCCAATCTGGGTCATCCCCTTCTTTCCCCCCGATCGGGCCTCCTCTTTAAAATGATAGGGTTTTATCCCATTCGTCTGATCCAATTAGAATGATCTAAACTATTCATCCAATCCCTGATCAAACTCTCCATTTTCACATGCTTGATGTATTACCATTCATTCAATTCCCACGGGCTCATCTCAGCTGTCTATCCCAAAGACCCGATCAACCTCTTGCCTTTTAAGTTCCGCACATATGTTTCAGCCGTCCGATATACCTGGACACGATCTCAACTATCCCTTCATATCTTGGTTTTCTTATTCACCGGAAACCCTATAACCCACTATACCAGTAGGTTGACGCCACTCAACTCTTCTCCTCCATTGGAGTCCCATTCAGCTGCCCATCTTGGTTCACCTTATTAAAAAAAAACAACACAAATAGTTTTATTTTAAACCAAAACCTTATCTACAAGTCTCTAATTCCTCTATAAGAATTGAATATAATAAATATATATATATATAAATCAATTTATTTATGTTTTACCCTAATTAAAACCGTTTTTTGATCCACCCTGGGTCAATTTTGAATTCCTTCGGTGTCTTTGCTTATTGCAACTTGGAATATAAAAACATATACAAACTCTTTTTATATAAACCCTAAAAGACCCAAGATCACCTCCTAAAGCCCTCTATTTCCTTTATCCTTGAAGTAAAAAAGCTTTGGACCCTCGATTGATCCAAAAAACAAGTAAGGGTGTATCATATAGGGTTTTTAATTTAAAATTTATGTTTTGTAAGGGTTATTTTTGCTTACAATTTAAATTTTATAAACTCACGTAAGGGTTAATTTTATTTTGCGTCTTCTTTACAAAGTTATATGTATAGAAAAATATATATTTATATCTAACTATTTTCAAAATTAAAAGAGAAGGGTTTTGATTTAAATTTTATTTCTAAAGCCTACGGTTGTAAGGGTTTAATTTTATTATTGATCAATTTATGTTGTTTATAAAGATATAAATATAAATATACATACATATATATACATATATATACATACATATATATATATATATATGTATTAATATCAATCTATATAACTTTCCATTTTTCAGAATTTATAAGATAGAGGTTTTGTCTTAAATTTTATCTCTAAACCTATATTTTTTGTAAGGAGATTGTTTATTTTTATCAAAGGGATTGACTATGCTTTAAAAAATTTATAAAGATATATATATATATATATATATGTATGTATATAAATTTATTTATTAAAAGGGATTAAACGTTTATTTCAAAATCTATATACAAAGTTTAGAATTTTTTTAATCTATCATGGTTTATATTTATGTGTAACCTTAGTTTTAAAATGATAATAGTTATCATTTTATGTGCTAATACTAAAAAAGTTATTATTTTATGTGTGGTATTGTATCTGAACCCCCTGGTATGTCATGCATAATTAAGTATGACCATTATCTAACTTATAAGTGACATTCCATGAATTTTTAATAAAGTGTGAACATATTTTATTATGCATTTTAATTATAAATTTTAAATAAGTATAGAATTTTTTGAGCATGGGATTCTCCTAAAAATGGTTTTAAAAACTCCAATGAATATGTTTATGACATGTTAAAAGAAAGTTTATTTTCTTTTAAAGAAAATAATTTTATGTATTTATTTTTGAAAATTTTTGGGTTATGATTGAGAATGACAAGTCCATTAAGAGTGTTTTCAAAAAATGGCAGTAGTATAATGAATGTTATATTATGGATAATGAGCCCATAAATCTTAAGGGTACTTTGTTCCATATGAGTTATGACTAGTGAACTTATGTTTTTATTATGGTCTTCCATGCATCAAGAATGACCCACCAAAAATTATTATTTTCAATGGAGAAATCCCAATGATCTTTTCAAATATAATTATTTTATGAAATTAATGTTTTATAAATTTCATTGATTTCAATGTTTAAGAAATATAGTTTTAAGTATATATAAATATATATGTTTATTTCAAGAAAATATTTTAAAATATTTTATTAACATTTTCAAAACCCTTTACTGGGCATACTAAATGTTCACTCTATGTTTTAAAATCATTTTTGTACAGGTTTAGTAGAATTACTAGTGATGTATTCTTCTTGAGGAGGAATCACACTAAAGAATCTTTTATTATTTAATTTTATTTTGTATAGTTTGGTTGAAATGTAATATTTGTATCTAATTCTCCAAAATCTAGACCGGAAAAGGTCCTCTATTGTAATAAATGTTGAGTATTTTTTCAGTACCTTTTATAAAAAAAATATACACAAAATTTTAAGCATCGAATCCAGAAGCGTGAGTTCAGACCATTATAGAAAACACCATTTTCAAATACTTTATGAATAATACACCTTTCTGGATAGAACCTTCTTCAAAGGTTTTGAGAAAGCACCTTATTCAAATATTTTTCAAAGAATGCACTTTCTGAATTAGGGTCTACCCTTCTACCGCAGAACACCGATAGATTAAGAAATAATCTATGAACTCTCTATTTTGGGATTTCATTTTTTCCTCATTATATGATAAAATTTTAAGAGGATTTTATGTTTGGTCCTTTGGTTTTATCCCCATTCTTTCTCTATGTGTCTCCATACATGTCGTCTTTCATATTGACAACATTGTCCTAGGGCTTGCTTTCCCTCTTTGCTCTTGGATTCCACTTTCAAGGTTTTAGGTGTTCCTATTTTGATTCACAACTCTTCTTATTGTATCCTTTACCCACTACTAAAAACTGGGTTTATCTAGTGCTAGGTCTTTAATAGTGCTAGCTAAAAATGATGTTAAAGACCCCCTTTGTCAGTGCTAAAAAAGCGCTATTAAAGGGGGTTCTTTAACAGTGCTAAAAAAAGAACCGTTAAAGGGGGACCTTTATCAGCGCTTTTTTACAAGTGATGATAAAAGTATAGTTCAAAATTTTTTTATTTCATTAAAAATAATATATTAATATATAAATATATTTATACTGATATAAATATAATATACATTTTTTAAAATATGTTTTAGATATGGTAAATACGCATTTACAATTAATATATAAGATATTTAGTGAAAATGGATTATAAAATAATTTAATTTTTTTTAATTAATAATTTGCTTATTATTACTGAGTAATGGTCATTTAATATCAATTTAAAGATAAAAAAAATCAAAAAACCAATAAAATATCTAAAATAAGTTGAAAAAGTAACTCAAACTTCAAACGACCATAAATTTTGATCCGGGTGTTCCTTTGGTCTCTACCACATATCAAATCGAAGCCTACAATGATATCTACAGCCTCAATGATAGAGGTAAACATATTTCAAAATTTTCAAGGCCAAAAAAGGCCCTAAAGACCTCCAAAACTGAGTTTTTAGTCAGGGTACCCTAATTTTTTAACATTCGATGGATTTTAAGCCTCATTTAAGGGGGTATTATTTTCTTTTTTGATGAAGAATGAATTTATTACTAGGTATTACATTCATATTGATATTATGGTTTTGAAATTTTATTTTTTTCACAGTTTAATTTTATTTATAATTAAATATATGCATGTTTTCTTATATTTAATTATAATAAATCACTCATATAAATACATATATCAACATATTTACATAAAATGTATATTCTAATATATGTAAATAAATAAATCTTCTAAGAATGTATTCAAAACAACATCTAACCATTTTTTTAAATTATAGATACATATACATATATGTGTGTATTAATAAATAGATATATATTTATATTATATTCTAGTATATGTAAATGAATACAATATATAATATATTTAAATAAATATAAGTATATATATATATATATATATCACACACACACATATATTGTATAAATTTATTTAAAAATAATTATATAAATATATGTATATATATATATAAATAAACAAATATATCATTAAACAGACAACAAAACAACATGGTGTAGTGGTAAAAGCGTTCCATCTTCAAAGGAGAGGTGCAAAGTTTGAATCTAGGCGGGTGCATATGAGGCTAGAAATTTGAAAAACGCTGATGGGGGGGGGGGAATTGTTAAAGGGGTTATAGAAGCACTGATAAAGGGGTCAAACAGTCATGGACGTTTTAATTTTTTTACCCCCTTTAACGGCGCTGCTTTTATCAGTGATAAAAAAAGCACTGTTAAAGAACCCTTTTAACAAAAATTTTAGCACTAATAAATTTTTTGGTCTTTTAACCATGCTCATATTATCAGTGATTTGTAGCATTGATAAAGGCCTATTCTAGCACTGTTAAAGGCCTTTTTTGTAGTAGTTTCCCTTTCCTTCAATCTATATTTCACTCTTCCTCACAGTTGGCCCCCTCCTCATTATTGCTTCCCTTATATACTTCCCTATCCTCATCTCTCCCTTGGTATCTTTTTTGGTTTTCAATCCCACAATTTAGGTCTCCCCTTGTGCATGTATCTATATGGGTCCCATCCCAGAGTGGAGTTTACATTTCTAGATCTTACCTAGTCCGTTATTCGGTGATTCTACTTTATCTATTTATTAGGTCTTCCAGCCTATAGTGATATTTACTCGACCTTGTTAGCATTAAGGAATCTAGATCATCGGTTAGGGTTGTTTCCTTTGACTTGTATTTAGTTTCTGAATCATTTTGTAGAAGATTCTTTGATGGCGGTGGTGCTGGAGGCAGGTTCGACTTCTATGGTTCCATGTTTTGTTTCTTTCCTCTAGTTGGGTGGTGTTTTGGTTATTCCTCCTTGATGTTGTGGAGTCTAAGAATTGGATCTTGCATATTTTTATAATTTATGTAGAATTTTACATTACTTTATTCATTAGTAATCGTATATAAGTTGTACTGTTATGATATTATTCTTTAACTAGATATATTCACACCATTTTCATTGCAAATGACACAACATTGATTCATGGATCCATTTTATATTACATTGGTACAAAAAATACTAAACATTTCCAAATGATTGAATATGTCATCAAAAGACTTGTGGTAGAAAACACATAATGTTTGATGTTTTCATAGATTAAATGGTATGGATTTTTTTTATCCAAAATAGATTTAAATTATCACCACTTTCCCAATGACCCATTTATTTCAAACAACATTGGATGTTGTTTATTTTATGTCCAAAATAAAACATTGTATATTGGTTATTCCCCTTATAAAATATAATAATTACTCAATTTAATAACTTAAACTACCGAGAAAAAAAGGCTACACCAACAATTTTAAACCACTGGTATAACCCCTCAAATCGTTGGTATAACCTATACCATCAGTTTGAAGGGTTGTCGAGTGATTTTCCATTGGTATAGACCTATAACAGCAGTTTTGAGAAAACTGTTGGTATAGGTGGTCTATACCAATGGTTACCAAAACCCTTGGTATAGGTCATTATGTGAAATACCTATAACAATGGTTTGGTAAAACCATTGGTATAGGTGATACAATTTTTTTTTTAAGTTTTGATCCAAGAACCTCTCCACTTATACTTCAACAACTTAAAACACTTTTCTATAACATATTTTGTGAACATAATTATATATATATATATATGTATATTAAAAATTAATTTAAAAATTTCAGTATTTAATATTATTTTAAAAAATAATTTATAAAAAAAATTAGGTACCTATACCAACTGTTCTCTGAAATACAACAAACAAAACATGGACCCCTTATCTATTTTAAAAAGGGAAATTGTTCACAAACCACAACCCTCAAAGTGAGTGTTTCACTCCTAGGGTTCCCCAGGCACCACAAAAATCATCTCCCATGGCCGTAAATTCAAATAGGGCCACACCACATCCACCACCATTCCTACCACCACATGAGTTTTGGAGCCTAGAGATCCCAAACTCTACTCCCTACACCTAGAACACCACCGAACTCCCTATTGAAAACTCAAAAGACTAAAAAACATAAATGGAAGTATCTATAAAATCCAAGACCTTACATCAGATACATCTCAAAAAATTATCATCCTTGAGAATTAAAATCAAGGAAGGAAAAGATAGGGGGATCAAATAAACCACCTCGAGAGATACCTCTCAAGGATCTCACTATAATACAACCACAACCAACATGTCAAAGGAGTAAGGTGAAAACACACATAAAATCTTAAATAATCTCATAAATCAAGCTAGGTAATACACATAATCTCAAAAAAATAAAACATCAAACAAATTAGGATATTAAGAGTGCATCTGTAACTCATGTTCCCAAGTACCCTCTTCCAAGAAACCATTCCACCACTAGACACAAACTAAAGGAATATCAAACCCATACAAAACCCTCTCATTATTTTCTTGAATATCAATAGGTCGCTCCTCAATCATCACATCATCTTTAACTTCCAACTTGACCTAGTCTATGACATAGGATTCATAATGAAGATACTAGAAAATCTGGGATACATAGAAGACATCATGGATTTGGGTTATCCATGGGATAAGTGTTAAAATATATGAAATAATTTCAACACACATGAACACCTTGAAAATACAATAAAATTAAGGAGAAATATTACTCCAATTAGGGAACCTATGATTCCCAAGATGAGGACATATCTTTAAAAATATATGATCTTCAATGATGAACTCTATAATCCTATTCTTATGATCAACATAAGACTTATAATGATCTTGAACTACTTTCATCCACTCAAAAATCACCTAAACCTCCTTTTTTTGCCCAACACCAACTCTAGTATAAGAATCACTGAATCCCTAACCTTAGCACAATTGAGATCTAAACAATCATCTATATTGTGTTTTGAATGGGGTTATACCATTGGTAGAATGATAACTGTTATTATAAAAAATCTCAGCCAATGGTAGGTGCCTCATCCATGAACCTCCAAAATATTGAACATAAGTGAGAAATATACCCTCTAATGTTTGGATGATCCACTATATATGACTATCCATATATAGATAAAAAAAATTTCTAAGCCTTAACTGAGATCCAAAAGTATGCTGAAGACCTCCCCACACTCTGGATGTGAAATGAGGATCATGATAAGAGATGACCATTTATGAAACCCCATGATGCCTCACAATCTTCTCCAGATACTACCTTGATAAAACATCCACCGCGATAAACTCCTTAATAACTATAAAGTGATCCCACTTAATTAGGTAGTCCATGATCACCCAAATAGAATCTATGCTTCATGACCTTGAGGTAAACTGGTGATGAATTCTAATAAAATGTCCCCCCACTTCCACTAGGGAACATAAAGTAGCTAAAGTATCCCACCAGGAACATGATTCTTATCATCGACTAAAAATAGTATTTTCAATGAATTTACCAGTAATTATTTGATGAGAAACTATAATTTTTTTATTATTTAAAATGATTTTATAATTTTTTAATAAATTTGTTTTTTGTAATATCAAATGTCATATATAATGAAATTTATTTTATGCAAGTCAACCATCACAAATGAAAAAATAAAAAATAAAAAATATATTCATGAAAATGCGAGTTAATTTTTAATTTTTTTCATAGATTATTTTTTATTTAAAGTTTTATTACCAGTTATTATATTTTTTGTTTATATTTCAGTTTGATCATCAATATAGAAATATAGTGTCATTATATTCTATGATTAATGTATGAAATAATTACAATTAAAACGATCATTTTTTTCTTCAAATAATTAGCATTTTAAAAAATTTTGATTATGAAATCACATAATTTTAATGAAGATTATTAAATCACATCATTTTAATATAGAATTTAATTTATTTCTTTACATGTGATGTTATTTGATGAAATTTCATCACATTCACTAAATGAGTCAAACCATTGACCACGTCGTCAAACATGTCAAAAATAATTTATATAAACTAGGTTTTCAATATAGTGTAACATAGGTTATTTCCCATGGAAGATAAAAATCAACCAATTAAGGTTGATTGAACCTTATGAAATTAAGAAAAGAATGAAGAAGATGATTTTTTTATTTAAATCAATTATTATAAATAAGATAATAAAAGAAATAAGTGTTTAGAGAAATTACAATCAACCTAAGTATCCCTTGTTGTTCAACCTTCATCGTTGTCAAAGGATATGTGATAGAGCACCGATTCATTGATTTATACCACTTAGAATCAGAATGGTATATGAGTTTCTACTAGGTTAACACCATGAGTTTTATCAATTGCACAATATTGATTATTGATAACCTCTTAAAATCAATGAGATTGTATTGATATAAGATTCAAACTCATCAAAAAATCATATCAATAATGTGACGTGATGACTGGATTTAGATATTTTTAATCTTTTACTCATAAACCAAACATGCACATTCATGAATGTTAACTTATGAATTTTATCAAATGATTCAATCCACAATAACACTCATGAAAAAGGAAAAGATGAGAGAAGAAACCAATATGATCATCACATGATTTAGTCTATGTATAATAACATAAGAATTCACATTCCTTTGATCTATATATTTCCATACCAAAATAAACATAGAATAAAAGTAGCATAATGAAGAAAATAAGTGAAAATATTAGAAATACAAAATCCTTAACAAATTAAAATCATGGACTCCAAATCACATCAAGTTTCACTTCCTAAATTGAACACAAAGAGTTTTATAAGTACATGGTATAAAAAGAGAATGATATAAACAAAGAAAAAATATAAAGATGAATCTCCCTATACCTGTATGTTTAAAACTAATAATTTAGGCATGGGATACTTTTAATGAAAATTATTACAAGTTGGATCCAAGAGAAGTCAGTGATTTAGGTGGGGAAGGTGATCTGTCTATGAGAAACATACCCCCTTAAATTTAACATGTGAATGACTAACTCAATATAAATCATGACCTAATGTTTTATGGCCTTATGGTTATTCTAGATAGATTTCCAATTCTGTTTGAATCATCCCATTAATATTATCTTAGCCCATTTTATAACCAATTTATAGAAGGTGGGTCAATTATGATTGTCTAAAATTTTATCATTTTATATTCTCCTTTTATGCCTCATATCCATGGATATAGTTTTTTCTTCAGTTTCATGAATTGTATACAAATGACCATAGATTCCTAAAAAATGAAAATTTCAAATTTGGGTTAGTTTAGTGAATGTTATTATAAAAATTAAAAATTTGTATCTAAATGGTTCACTTAGTAAAATGTTCTTCCATTATGATCAATTCTAAAAACAATATAAACATCTAAAATTATTCCTTCAAAGATTAAAAATGGAATAAGATAAATGTTAAATAGCATGAATAAAAATCACACATTAAATCCTTCCACATTTCTACCTTTTCACTCTTGGAAAAAACAACCCATTGTGATCATATGCTTGAGTAAAATATATACAAATGGATTAAAATTTTAATATGTCCATATCACTCAAAATTCACTATTATAAAAATTTTAACTTGATAATTTTTACATGTAAAATAAAAAATGGTAATCATGGTTGTGGCGGTCTCAAAAATTTATCAAGAGAAATAGTAAATTTATAAAATCATCATTACATATTGAAATTTGATATGTGAATAACCCATGTAATCAAACTCAAGTGTGTTTATATAGTGATGATAATTATTTTCTCATATACTCACTCTTGTATGATATATTCATATTATTATAAACACATTTGATTTCCTCTGATTCATCCCACTAAACCTGTTATTTATCCTTTATAATTGAATTTCAAAACCCACTTAATTAAACATTATCAGAAGTCAAACCTCAAGTTTCTGAATTAGATATACCCATGTCTTGTACATTTCTTCAATCCCACACACACACACACACATATATATATATATATATTCATTACCATATTATAAGGTTTTCCCCATAGATCTATTGTCTCAATTTATAAAACCATGATAATAGATTTCTATCCCCATAGTTACTTTAAACCATAATAATATATATTCTATTATTATAGTTTAAATTAACTATGGGGATAGATATAAAGAAAACCTAAATTACCCTCACCCCAGTGAAGGATCTACCCCAACCCCCCAATCCCATTTCTTAGATATAGATTTTCTGAGCATGCCATTACCTTATTATCACCTCACCATCGCCATGCTGCACTGTCTGCTTCCCATATCAACCACCTATTTACCATCCATATGAAAAACTATATTGCATCTCCATTTGACCTGCCACCCACTCCCTCTATCTTGAATATTTATTGAAGGTGTATGATTGATTATTTATTCGAGTTCTTACACATGGATTTTTAGTATTTTGGGTAGTTAAATAGGGTTTCATTATCTTTTTATAGTAGCATGTTGCATTCACATTCATATATTTTTTTTGTGTCATTGAATAGTTATGATTTGATTTTTTTATTTTACATTTATTTATTCCAATAATTTGAATCTTTATAGTCTAAACATTTAGAATATTTTAAATAATATTTTATGGATGAGTCATTGAGTTGTTTTTATTGAATTACCATAAAAAATACCCAAAAATAATATATAAAACATAACATATTATTTTTATCCTACACATGCGATAATGAAAAAATATCATTTCATCCTAAATGAATCCTTGAATGGGAAAACTAACACTATGGTTTCATTCATAATAGGGGTTTTCCCTAGGGTTAGTGTAACTTTGGTTCGAAACACAATCCTCGAGGTCTGAACTATCACATGTGTACTATTAAATAAATAAATAAATTAATTATTATATATGTAAACACTAAATACCTAATATATTCATACTTTACCAATCCATTTAGGGTGAGTCTCTATAAAACCTAATTAGAGAAATATAGATAGAGTAGGAGAGGGATACCATTGAGATAATCGACATTCAGAGCTGACATACATGTTCTTCAAGAGTAAATCACCAATATGACCTAATACAGATGCAGTTGACATCAATGAATGATCCTAATTGAGCTAGGGACTGTTATTTGATTTCTTTTTCTCTATTCTTCGTGATTATTGATATTATAAAATCATTATTTTTTTTGTTTTCAATTTCATGCCCCATGAAATTTTATTGGTCTCTATTATTACTAAAAATTATAATTCTTTCTGCGTTCTTCATCATTGATGGTTTTGTACAAAATGAATAGTGGTCAAAAAATCATACAAACCATCAAACCCTTTACCTTTATTTATTTATCTTTACTTGATTTCAATATTAGATATCACCATGGATGGAGGTTCGATTATATTGACTCAAAATAATGGAGGAATGGTCAATGGGAATGAAAACACTTTTTCAAACCATGACATTGGTGTGAAGGTAAACATAGGGCCATAGTAGGGTGGTTTGGGTATGTAGTGGGTCATGGAAGATCATTAGAGGCATGGAATATGTAATGAACCACATCTTCATGGGTTGTGAATTTCTAAGGGAATTTGATTTTATGGTTTGGTAAGGGGTTATCTTTGAGAACCGATAATCAGAATGGAATTTTGAGTGTTTGAACATTCTTAAAGGGTGTTTTTGGATGTGGTTTGAGGGGAATTGGATTCCTTAGGGACTTTAAAGGGTGTTAGATTAGTGGTCAGATGGTTGGGCTACTATAAATTACAGTAGTAGTCCATTCACAACATGAAAGGTGGCGGTCATGCCATGAATGACCCTTATGTGGGGCCAAGGATCCTTACATGGTTGTTTACACCATGAAGAAGGGCTTCACACTGTGAATGTTACCCTTCCATGGGTGTGTAAGGAACCTTTTTTAGCATTCATGTTGTGAAGAAATAATTCATGAAATGAATGTACTGGGTCATGGGATTGGGGTTTATGCCTAGGGGACTTCATAGCATCAACCTTATGTTCATGCCATAAACCATGTTGAGTAGGATTTTTTGATGTATTTTTGGTAATTTTTATGGGGTTTTATTTTTTGAACCCACTCAGGATTCCTTAATTTATTTTTATTTGATATAAAAGGAGATACCTCTTTTTATTTCCTCTTCCCCTCCCTTTGACACTTTTGATACGGGTGGTTCAAGTTTATTTCATTGCATCGATTCTAAGTAAGATATTTTCTCTTACTACTAGAAAATAGGGCTATAGACACGGACCTATAGCCACAATTTTATAGGTCCGTGGCTATAGCATAGTTTATAGCCATAGTTCTATTAAAACTATGTCTATATCATAATTTATAACCACGGTTAAAAAAATATGTAGCTATGTTTTTTTGACCATCTATCGGGCTCCTCCTCCCCACTGTCCGCAACGCTCTCCTCCTCTCCTCCCCTGATCCGCAACTCCTCGAACCCTCGACCTGGACCTACTCTCCGCACACTCCTCCCCGATGTCGCTGCTACACTTCCTGACAAACAATGTTTCACGGCGGCCTCCCCACCCTCGTGTTTGACTTTACCCTCCCACCCTAAACCCTCTCCCCCGACGAATACTCCTCCTCCCTCACCATTCCTCCTCCCTCGCCATTCCTCCAGAGACCGAATGGTCACAGATTCTATCCTATAAGTTGATTAGAATTTTCATTTTTTCCTTGCTTGCATGATTGGTTTCTCATGAATATGTGAAATTTATAGAAAATTTGAAAGGGGTTTCAATGCTGAGATTTAGAGTTTAGGGGAAATTTTGAGCAGGAGTGACCAGGATGAGCCGTATTTGACTCATCTTGCTCAATTGGTTCTGGGCATTGATAACAGGTTTTGAAATCTATTTGATTTCTCTTGTTTCCTTGGATTTTCAAATGTTTCCCAGCCAGAATGTCAATGGTATTTTATGCAGTGTTTTGAATTTTTTTTTCCTTTTCATCCCACATGATTCTTACACCTTCTTTTCACAAATGACTTTCTATTCTGGTTTCCATATAAGGTTCAACCTTTTATCTATTTTTCTTACCCACCTTCATAATAGTAGTAATCAAGGATCTTATGGTAGTGAAGGATATTAGGTAATGTAAGAGGGATTCAATGGGATATGGTTGATTTGATATTGATAAGAAGAGGAAAGATGAAAAAATCATAGTGATAGTGAGTGGTTAGAAACTTAGTAGAAGAATTTTTATTCTCCTGCATCCAGCTGAAAAATTTCATTAGAGTACTCTCAGTGTGTCTGAAGAGAACATAACTAGACTATTTTTACTAATAGGTTAAAAGAGTATCATAATTAGGAAGGGGGGATGTCCAGATAAAGGGAGGGGGGATGTAGGGGGAGCGGTGGTGATGGTGGCAGGGGGTTATCCAGGGGGAGGGAGGGGTGATGCATGTTGGGGGGGGGATATCCAGGGGGTGGGTGGGGGGCTGTGTGGGGTGGGGTGGGTGGGGGGATATCCAGGGGGTGGATGGGGGGCTGTCCAGGGGGTGGGTGGGGGATGTGTAGGGTGGGGTGGGGGGGGGATTTCCGGTGTGAGTAACACATCAACCATGTCCAAACAAGATAGCCCTAGCTCCGAACTGAACGTATTTGCACTTCAACCATCCAATCTTTTGAACAATACTAACCTGGTCTGTGGGAGCCAAGGGTATCATTTAGACGATATAGTCATTGGACATTGGGACCCTACAATAACTATTGGTGGAAACGAGCATACTCATGTGTTTGGATAGAAAAAAAGACTAGGACCTCAGTTCAACCATTGGGATACGACAGTGGGGTTGGAAGGATGGGTGTTTTGGGGTGGGGGGCTGTTTAGGGTGGGGTGGGGGGAGGTTTGTCTAGGGGGAGGGTGGGGGTGCTTCAGGTGTGGGCGGGGGGGGGGATGTCCTAGAAAGGGAGG
Organism: Viscum album; assembly: GCA_963277665.1. Lineage (NCBI taxonomy): Eukaryota > Viridiplantae > Streptophyta > Magnoliopsida > Santalales > Viscaceae > Viscum > Viscum album. Next base: position 1,817,978,846 of record OY728150.1, read on the forward strand.
GGTGGTGGTGGTGGTGGTTGTCCATGGAGAGGCGGCGGGGGGGGGGGGGGGGGGTGTAGGGTCCCTCTCCTAGCCTCTTTAATTCAAGAATGTTTTAAATTGAATTTTTTTTCCTTCTTAATTCTTCATGTTTATATTAAATTTCAAATCTTGAATAAGTGTTAGTTAATACAATTGTTTTGTTTGATAAACAAGTCGTGGTTTTGTAATAAAACCCCTCCAACAGAGGTGTGCTGTCTGCAAAAACTCATAGTGGTATACCTTGCTTGACATTATTACATTGATGTTTTCCTTATACTTGATTTTGTTGTTAGTCATAAAGTACACACCATACTTGAACCTTTTTATATCCATGTAGGGGGTTTCCCTCTTTTTATTAAAACAATTGTTTGAACCAAGACACCCTTTAAGTGCCATTAGACTTTTAAGATGGAATTACCCATAATGACTAAGTCACCACTAAGTGAATAACATAATTTGGATAGAATGGTTTGTACATGGTTTTAGTATGATTTTAGTATGGTCAAACATATTCCTTTAATTCACATAAATTTTATAAATATTTCTCCAGAAAGAGATTTAGGAATCTTTTATTCATTGTTATTATTTCGACTATGGACTGCAAAATGATCATGATTCCACTATTTTATAAATCATTTAAATGAAACATTACGTCCATGATTTTTACCATGACATGGTGAAAAATACTATCCATTTTCTATCCACTATGAGCATAGTCCATATCCTACATGGGGTGGTATTTCTATCTTTGTTGACACTATATGATACATATACCACCTTTGAAGTCCTTTGGTACTAACCTATACCAAAACCACTAGTTCTTGAATACTACTTGGTTCCACCTATCACTAGGTTCTTATTTCCTCATCAAAAAACCACTTTGTACCATCGTTGTGTTCCTCATTCACCACCCAATTCTAGTTGTGGTTGAGCCTAGTCGTTGCCTCATGGGGGAAAATACTAGATATTATGGATAACTAGGGATGTATCCTTTTTCTCTATTATCCTTTAATTTTTTTACTTTTTAAAAATGAACCTTATGAACACTTGGAATCTGTCATTTTTCTTACTACCCTCATCATTGACCACCATGACTTGTTCAAGATAATCATATCATGGATATCCTCATCGTTTCCTATAGATAGGATTCAAATTTTGGAACTCTGGTTAAAACACCCATAACAACTCCACATTAAACATTTCCATATCCATTACGGATTATCCAAATTCACTATGGAGTGGTTCATTCTATAGTGAAGGCTTCCATAACTAATCTTCATTTATATAGCCCATGTATTACACCTCCACCTTAATCTTTCACCATTTCAAATGTATATTTGACTAATTTATTACATGGGGGTAGGGGGAGTGGGGAGGGGGTAGGGGTAGGGGGAGGTCTGCAGGGTAGGGGGGAGGTCCACAGGGCCGAGGGGAGGGGGTAGGGGGGAGGTCTGAAGGTCATGGGGGTGGTCTGTAGGGGGGGTCTGCAGGGTAGGGGGATGTCTACAGGGCAGTGGGAGGATGGAGGGGGGAGTGGGGAGGGGGTGTGGGGGAGGTCTACAAGGTAGGGGGTGGTCTGAAGGGTGGGGGGGGGGGGAGGTCTGCAGGGCAGGGGGGAGGGGGGAGGGTGTAGGTGGGGTGCAAGGGGGGAGAGGGGGGGACAGTGGGGCATGGGGTGCAACTAGGTAGTGGGGGGAGGAAAAAATAGCAGGGGTGGGGGGGAGTGTGGGGGGGGGGGGTCTACAGGGAAGGTGGGGAAGGTGCAGGTGGGGTACAAGGGGGGAGAGGGGGGGGGGGTGGGGTGGGGCAGTGGGTACAAGGGGAGAAGTGGGGGGATGGAAAACTGGAAGTGGGTGGGGGGGGGGTGGTGCAGGGGGTCTGTAGGGCAGGGGGAGGGTGCAGGTGGGGTGAAAGGGGGAAGGGGGGGAGGTGCAAGGGGGGTGGGGAAGAGGGTTCAAGGGGGTAGTGGGGGGAGGGAAAACTAGCAGGGGTGGGCCTGGTGTCTCCTGAAAGTAGCTCCATGAAATGATCAATTTTCAATTTTCCATCCACCCCCACTTCCATTATATAATATTTTTCATCCAATTTTATGTTGATTTTCTTGACCACCTACCTCTCCTTCACTTAGGCCTGGAAGAAGGACGTGTTCCAATCAACCTCTTTAAGCTAGAGGTTCCTTGATTTTTCCCTCCAAGCTCTTTCTATTTCTAGGATTCTTTCAGCTAGAGTAGTTTGTTTTCCACCATATTTTCAAACATGTCATTATCCTAGATATCATGAAGCATTTTATCCAGACTTTCTATGTCTTTGTTGATACCCTCCAGGCTATTTTACCTACTCGTTATACCTTCCATCTATCTTAGAATATATTTATTTAAATGTTGTAGGTGATGTGTTAAACCCACCCAAGAAGAGACCAACTTGTACATGGGATGGAGTCTACAAGGCCAAGGACATGATGGATATAAAATATTCCAATGGGGATATAGTCACTGCTATCATAGAGCATACCAACTAAGGTTTGTGGATATTTTTATTTTAGTTCAGTTTCATGTTATGTGTTTGTCTTACTTTGAGTTGGAAGTTTCTCCGATTCATATTCCTTTTCTAATTTACTATCTTCATAAGTAGTGTTAGTTACATGTCATAAGTTTCTATTTAATTAAGTTTGAGAAGTCAAGGTCGTCAACTAAGATATCCATTTTAACATTATTTAATTAATATCTAGTCAAATTATTCAAAGATTTCTGAAAACTTTGACAGAGTTGAATTGCTGTTCTTAGAATTCCTAATCATGAATTTTCAAGCTTCAACAAAAAGAATCGAACAAAAAAATCCTAAATGGACTAACCTAATAGTCCACACCAGATGAAAAATACACATTGATTTCCAATGTATCAGTCAATGAATGTAAGAGAAAATAAAACATAAATATTGAAGAATAATTATTAAACAACAATCACATATCTAGCAATTTTAAATCCAAAGAAAATTACAGTTTTATAGAAGATTATAAAATATTGTAATGAAATCACCAGGAGGAAAAATAAGGATAAACCACTGAAAAATTACCCAATCATGTATTAGAAATGTTAATGGCATTCAATATTCATCTCTATGTTTAGTATCATTTCTTCTTCGAGTTTTCCAAAAGATCTCTCAACTCCGCTCTCCGTCAGTCTACTCTGGTGTTATAAAATTGTGTTATATATACTATCTCATATGGAACTCTATCTATAATTAATCCTGAATATACTGAATTGAATGAGTGGTATCCCTTTTATTCTCCCCGAATATCACCAACAAAACCACCACCTCCTTTGGTGACCCTCAAATGAGAGAAATTATTTTTCTGGTCTTATGTAACTTCCCAAGTAACATTAGAATAACTTCTCCACAAACTCTGTTATAACTCATGCTACATTAAATTCCCGATCCAAAAATATTCAACCAAAACTCAACAATAAAAAAAATTCTATCCGTATAGAAATCAATTAAATTTCTCATCAACTAAACAACTTTTCTCCCATTAATGTGTGCTCAATGGATTCTGATTTACTAGCATCAACAAATCGGTTCCCATCATCCTCATGTGTATATTATTATGTAGAAGACCTAATTATCCATTAAGTAGTTTAAAAATGACCAGTCTCACTCAAAATCAAGTTGATTCATTTTCTTAAGAACCTAGTGTTCACATTTAAATGATCTAGAAACAATAGTAAAGGATACTGATTCTCTTGGAAACTCTTCCAAAAGATCCCCTGAAACAAAAAACAATGACCAGTCGAACACCTTCATATTGAAATAGGTGTCAGAAATCCTAAAAACAAGAATCATATCATCAAAGTTCAAACTACACTTCACACAGGTGCAAACGATTCCCAAATATCATCACAAGGGGGATGGGGGGGGGGGGGGGGTGAAGGGGGCAGTGTGTAGGGGGTGTGGGGGTGAAAGGGGAGGGGGGGTGTCCAGGAGGGGGGGGGGGGGGTTAAGGGGGATGAGGGGGCAGTGTGAAGGGAGAGGGGGGCTGTCCAGGAGGGGGGGAAGTGTGTAGGGGGAGGGGGGCTGTCCAGGAGGGGGGGGGGGTTAAGGGGGATGGGGGTTAAGGGGGCTGGGGTGGGGGGTTAAGGGGGCTGGGGGGGGGGGGTGTAGGGGCTGGGGGGGGGGGGCTGGGTGGGGGGAGTTGGTTAAGGGGACCAGAGGACCAATGTGCAGGGGGAGGGGGGCTGTCCCGAAGGGGGGTAGTGTACAGGGGGTGCAGGGGGAGGGGTGAGGGGGTGTCCAGGAGGGGGGGTTAAGGGGGATGGGGGGTAGTGTTCAGGGGGGGGGGGGGCTGTCTAGGAGGGGGGTTAAGGGGGCTGGGGGGGGGGCAGTGTGCAGGGGGAGGGGGGATGTCTAGGAGGGGGGGGGGGGGGTTAAGGGGGTTGGGGGCAGTGTGTAGGGGGTGGGGCAGGGGGCAGGGAGGGGGGGGGGTGTCCAGGAGGGGGGGGGGGGTTAAGGGGGTTGGGGGGGTAGTGTGTAGGGGGAGGGGGCCTATCCATGAGGGGGTGTCTAGGGGGGGTGAAGGGTGCTGGGGGTAGTGTGTAGGCGGTGTGGGGGTGTAGGGGGAGGGGGGGGGGGGGTAGGGAGGGGGAAGGGTGTCTAGGAAGGGGGGGGGGGGGTCCAAGAGGGGGGGCTAGGGGGGGGGTCCAGAAGGGGGGGTTAAGGGGCTGGGGGGGGGCAGTGTGCACGTAACACCCCAAGATTTCATAGTAAGTTATTTTATTTAAAGTAATTCAATAGCTTGCGTTTCAAGCAACACCGAGTTCGAGCACACCACGACTTACCAAACTAGCCGTTCAAAAGCGGTTATGAATAGTATTAACTGAATTTTGAATTTTATATACTCCATATAATTTTAGAATCCATATTATGTGTTTCTTAGACATAATATAAGAACAAATTCATTTTTTCAGATAAAAGAAGTATTTTTCAAAAAATGAAATTTTACCACGTTTTAATGGAAAACCATTTTAAAACCAATATTTGACACTTTTATATATTAAATTTAATGAAATTAAATTCTTATTTAGAATCAGAACATAAAAATTTATTTTGGATAAATTTTTGGTACTTTTCTGATAACTTTCATATTTTGGTGAATACTGAAAAATACTAAATTTTAATTGAAAACAACTTTTTTAATTGAAAAAATTTATAGTGTTAAATTATGTATTTGAATGGTTTAGAAGTATAATTAGATTATATTTTTATCATTTAATACAATTTAGGTCATTATAAGTAATTTCACATTTAAATTTGATATAAACACATGTCAATCTTTTGATAGTTTTTACTTTTTAAAAACCCGCTTTTCAGTTTTGACAATGAGAATTAATTTTAAATTAATTAATGCAATTTATATGTTTTGAATTTTGTAAAATATAATTCATTTTTTAATTCAGAATATCAAAATTAGCTTAGGATAAATTTTTGGTATGTTTATGAAAACATTCAATTTTTGATGAATAGTGAAAACACTGCGTTATCGTTTAAAAGCGACTTTTTATTTAAATAATTATTTATTTTATTTAAATTTATTTTAAGCCAAAATAAATATATAATACCTATATAAGTTCAATGTAATTCATTGGAGTCATTTTATAATAAAATTAGATGTATAAAATTTTATTAAACCTTTTACTGTATTTTACCCACCTCCTAGGAGCATTTACAAATTTGCATAAAACTTAATTTTACTACTTCTGTGAGTTGAATTTCAAAAATATAAGAGAAATGGTTAATATCCATAAGTAATTTTTTTTAAATAAGATAAAAATATTTTTTGGTGAATAATAACTTTTGACTTTTATTTACCACAGTTAAAAGTAAATAGGGTAATTAAGGGTAAAAATTATATCATAATTACCCTAAAACATGTCCTAATTTAATTGGATAAGTATAATTCGACCAAAAAAACCTTATAAATAAAATATTAACCTCTTTGGTCCACTTGGATTATATTAGGACATTTATTATTATTTTATTTAAAGAAGAGTTAAAAGAGTTAAATTCAAAGTTTAATAACTAAACCATTTTTAATATAGGGTTACACACAATATAAATTCAACAATAAATATTCATTATAAATCTAAAAATATTTCCTACATAATGTTATTTTATTTATAATTTTTAGACATTAAATAATTTAATTTATTTATAACACAATGATGATATAGTAATTACCTTATTAATGAAATACTAAAATAATTGATATTATAAATATCCAAATAAATGTAAATTGAGACTTATGATGAATTAAAATAAATTTATAGGTTAATATTACATTTTAGGTTTGTTTAAATAAATTTTATTTTAATTGATAAATTTTTTATGGCTTTCAAAAAAATCAAATACTAAATAGTGTCAAAATTGACATAATTGAGTTTTAAAACAAATACTATATTATTAATTGATATAATAGTCTTAAAAATATAAGGTTCAGCCAAAGGACTTATATAAGATTATATATATTAATAATGAACAACATGGGGTTTTCTTGGCTTGTTAAAGTAAGTTTATTAACCATATAATGTAAAAATACAAAAAGAGACATGGTAAATGACAAACTATTTAACTCAGAGTTAAATCTAAAAGATAAGGTTAATATGATGTCCTAAACCTGTCTAAAACCTATTGGTTGAAATTTTTTCGACCCATCCCTACCTTAGCCTCGAAATAAATTATTTTGGAGCCATTATAAACCGAAAATGATTTTATTATAAAATAATATTTCAAGCTTTTCCTAAAGTGACCCTCACCTCTCTTATAAAAGGGTACTTCCCCCTCTCTTAATTTCAAACCTCCAAAGCCTTTTGGCTCGGAAAAAACCTGACCAAATATCCTCCAATATTCCCTACCTTTATCCTAGAGGTATTCCTTTGGTCATAAATCCAACCTAAGTATCCATTTTGATCAAATCAAAAGGAAGAACTCGAAGAAGAGGTAAATATTTCATCACCTCTTTCAAGTTCTTTTCTTCTTCCACTTCCTCTTTCTTTGTTGTTTCCATTCTAAAATAATAATTCCAGTATATTATATATACTGTAATTTTATTATAAAAATTTTACAAGCATATTCATTATTCTATCCATCATATGAATGAAAAAGTCACCATACGGGCGTACGTACGGCTTACCGTCTCCATGTCGTGGTGTAGTTTGTTATTAAAACACTTCATTATTTGGATGGGTATAATAATGAGTATAACTAATGTAAATAATAAATATAACATGCTAATTATTCTTTATATATTATATACCATCCAATTACATATGATTTCACCATCAATATAATGATATTGTCGCTCGTGCGTACGTACGGATTACCGTCTCCACGAACGAGATGAGATTCATTCCCCATCGTAATCATTAAAGAGTTTTTTTCATTTTATGATTAAAAATAATGTTTATGAACTTAATATAATTCTATATATGAATAAAATACATCCTATCCATAACAAACATGGCTTATATAACCGAGTATATAAAGGAAAATAGAGCAGTTAACACCCGAAACGATGATACTACTAAAATATTATCAACAAAGAAATATTAGAGGATCATATATGATATCATATTTATGTATATAGTTCTTGTATAATTTAATAAAAATTATTTAAATATTATACATGAGGTTAACATACCCTCGACCAAGGAAAAGTACAAGGTAAGGGGTTTTCATCTCACTTTTTATTCCCGTGAGATTAATGTTATATTGGCCACTATTTCCTTTTGTATGGTGTATGTACTACCCATGATTATATTCTTGGTGTAATATAATTTAATTTATGGGTATTTACATATTCATTTTATGATACTTCTTTTATAGAGTGTATGTTTTGTAAGTTACCAAATCAGTAAGGGAATTTCAAATTTCAATTTCCACTTATTGGGATTTACGCATACTTCATTGATTACTTTACCCCAAGATTATGTGTGAAATAACTATTTATTTAATTATGTAGTAATTTACACTCCCCCTTATGTGGATATAATTTTGATACACATAATCACTCCATTGATAAATTCTCAAGTCATCGATATAAACTTGATAAGAGTAATTTTAACTCAATTTCTATTCATTGAGTTAAACATCCAAGTCATTGGTGTTGTTTTTACAAGAATATGTGTGAATGTACTATGAATGATTTACACTGAATATCCAATCATATTGAGTGTATTTATATTTTTCACACATAATTATGTCATTTATTTATCCTTAACCTAAGGATACGGTCTTTGTAAAGGAATTCATCTTGCCTTACATTCTATTGAGACTTCTTTGTTGTTATGCGCCAATTCACTTTTATTTGGTGTATATAATGTACTTTGAAATAGTATATCATGAATAACTATATTCTCATGATATTATAAAGTTTTTATTACCTCAATTATTTGTATTCAAGCATCTCTCATTTGGTTAGGAACTCTGACTAAAATATCATTTTATATGTTTTAAAAATTTATTCTTATAAATCTATCTCATCAATGTCCATGTTTTAAAAATGGTTTTAAGGTTTTATTTATATGGAAATTAATGTTTTAAAATTAAATTTCCTTTTAAAAATTACAAATTGGTGTGGGACACTTTGATTTAAAAATCTATTTTAAACAGCTTCTTGATAAATAGTGACACTTTTAAATGTTTTAAAGAAAAAGGAGGATATTTCTCTCAAATAGTTTTGATGATTATTTTAATCTATGTCAATATACTTAATTATTCTCAATTGAGGTTGATTTATTATAATAAAATCTTCCATATTGTATTTAATGAGTTATTTTTGACTGTGGATGTGTTATTTTTATACCATTCATGGTTTATGGATAAAGTATTGACATTTCGTATGCTATTTTTAATACGAATGTTTATGTTATGTTTAAACCTTTTCATATGAGGAATGCATTGGAATTAGTAAGTGACAGGTGGATCCAGATATATCTCCTAGATTCATCGGTAGGTCTTATGAGACAAACTAGTGTCTTGGCACAAGGCCTTGAAAAAATCTTATTTGTAGTCTTGGAACAAGGCCTTGACTATGTGGTTATGAGGTTTGGCATTATGCATTACATCATTATGAAAGTAGCTATTGATATTGCATGTGATTATTCGAATATTAGAATATCCATGTGAATAAGTAAATGAAATTATTTGATTTTATCTTTGCCATATTATACTGGAGTTTAAGTTTAAAAGGCTTTTGTTTTAGTCTTATACATTACCTTAAATGTTTATGCTTATTTATGAAAGTTTCCGCTATATTGTTATCCTTAATGAGCATCTGAGCTCACCCATTTCTATGTTTTATTTTCCAAGGATGTGAAGAAGTATTTTATGGTTGACCTGTAGGGATTGGCTAAGGATATAAGTATGTTTAAAAAGGGGACAAAATGTTGTTGATGTTTTTATTTCATGATGTAATGTAAAACTTATGATTGTATTTAGTACTTCCAAGGATACTAAACTGGTCGGTATTTTGGGAAATGATTCCTTGTATCATGCCAATGTTATGTAATAATGTACCGACTCTGGGTAACTGGGGTCGGAGCGTTACAGTGCAGGGGAAGGGGGGATGTCCATGAGGGTGAGGGGTATCCAGGGGGGAGGGTGAAGGGGGATGGGGGGGGGGGGCAGTGTGTAGGGGGTGAAGGGGGGGAAGAGAGGGGGAGGAGTGTCTGAGGCGTGTGTGTGTGTGTGTGTGGGGGGGGGGGGGTTTAGAAGGGGGGGATGGGGGGTAGTGTGCATGGGGAGGGGGGCTGTCCAGGAGGGGGGGGGTGAAGGGGGCTAGGGGAAGTGTGTGTGTGGGGGGGGGGGGGTGCGGGGGGAGGGGTGTGTCTAGGAGGGGGGGGGGAGGGGGAGGGGGCTGTCCAGGAGGGGGGGTGAAGGGGCCTAGGGGAAGTGTGTAGGTGGTGTGGGGGTGTAGGGGGAGGGGGGGGGTAGGGTGAAGGGGGATGGGTGGAAAGTGTGCAGGTGGTGTGGGGGTGTAGGGGGAGGGTGGGGGGGGGGCAGGGAGGGGGGAAGGGGGTGTAGGGGTGAAGGGGGAGGGGGGATTTCTAGGAATATATGCAGGTGAAAGAGCTCAAAAGAGAGTTTGGATTCCTGATGGATTTTCCTTTTCGATCATTTGTTGATTTTGATGACTTGTATTGGTATGCAGGATACAGATTCATGCTATGCTAAGAACCAACAACAAAATATAGCCGATTCAATTGATTTGCTTCCACGACTTGCAACCAGGATTGACGTGACTATAAAATTCAGGAGGTAATGGTTATTTTGTACCATTTTTTGCAAGACATTGGTAACTGTTTGTTGTGTTTTTAATCAAATTGACTTGGCATACACCATGTTTTCCTGATGTATTAATCTTACTAATTATGTTGCATGTTGATGATGTCATCATCATCACCTGTTCTATTATTGCTTTTCCCACTAAACATGTTCCTACCACTTCAATTTTTAGGTTCAATTAATGATGATTCATTAGGTCACTGACATTTTGTTGAAGTCTCTCGAGACCCTTTCATGTGTGTTGTGGAAACCAGAGTCAAAGGTGACTCACCGCATATGTATATGTAAGAATATATATAATATGTTCTCTCATTATATGTATATCCTCCCATGGTAGCGCGATTACATATAAGGAGCTAGGTGTGCTTATGGATATATATGGAAAATGCATACGCGTGTGGGTGATAATGGGCTTATGCATGTGAGAATATGTATAAGGATCCTCTTGTGTGTGTTCAAGGCCATGCAAACATGTACATAGGGGTTAGGGCGTCCCTATGTATATGAAAAGGTGCATATGCCCAGAGGATGGATGAAGCAACTTAGAGTTGTCACTGATAAAAGTTTCAAGCACTGAGTTTGGCTTGGATCTTTTGAGGTAGGGTCCCTCTTCTAGCCTCTTTAATTCAAGAATGTTTTAAATTTCATTTATTTTCCTTCATAATTCTGCTTGTTTATATTAAATTGTATTTCTTGAATAAGTGTTAGTTAAGATAATTGTTTCGTTTGATAAACAAGTCATGGTTTTGCAATAAAACCCCTTCAACAGAGGTGTTCTGTATGTGAAAACTCACAGTGGTATACCTTGCATTGTTAGAGTTGGTGTCATGAGAACCAACTATTTATACTTTGATTACACGAATATACACTTATTATATATTTTTCATTGTTCTTCATGACTATAATATAATAATGTCTTGGAATATTTGTTCCATTAATAAGTTCATGGCAGATCCCCACTATGATAAGAACCTTGAAATGCTATAAAAATATTCTTAAATAAAGTTCTATAGTTGGATGACATACTATGATAGGACACATAGTATATATACTGTCATGTGTGAGTACTCATAAGAAGAAGAGACTCTCTCTCATGGAGTTTACACTTGGTAATCTCCAAGATGGGAGATTATGAGAATAGACCTGCCAGTAGTAATTCCACATGTCTTGGTGTCATCGGACATTGCTATCTATGAGTGTGTGTAATGGTCCTTAGACTAGAATATTATCATTAACTCATTTCATGGCTTGCGCACTTAGATTTGCTGATGAAAACCATCATGAAGATAGTTAGCGGGAGGTAGGGTACGTTGGGTGCGTCACGAATGACATGTTGTTAATGGATAAGTCAAGGAAGGATTTATCCCTTTCATATTTATGGAAGTAGATATCTCAGGCCCTTTTATTGAAATAGAACTGTCGCCCAAATTCCATGGCCATGATGTCACAACGAGTTTATTTCTAGAAGTCAAAGAATGACAGATCAAGCATATAGGTTAATGACACTGCCATGAAACCTGCTTGATGAGATATTGAGACAAAGGGATTAAATTACATGGTAAGCATTCATATGAGGTGACACATCAATGTGGAGTCAACTTCTTTTTCTTGGGTGCCTTGACCCATTTCTAGAGAGTAATCTTGGACTTTAGGCAAGCCCGCCTAATGCCAACGAGAAAGAGGCCTAGAGGGTCACACACTAAGTGTATCCAAGTATCTCAAGTAGAATAAAGATTATTCCCATATGTGGTTTAATAATTATTCAAGGAATCCTAAATCATTTTAATTTTGGAGGAATAATAAAATGAAAACAAGATATACACACTGTATAGTTTTCATTTTGGAAAGGAAATGAAAAATGAGTACACGTCATGTATTAATGATTACACACCGTGTAGTTTTTCCAGTCAGGATTTTGAGGAAATAATATCTTTTTATTAAATGATATTTATTATAATCAGTGTGGGTTCATGTCAAGGAATTAATGATTAGACATGGGGGTTTTCAATAAGAGTTAATGAAATAAATAAAATGCGTAACACATTTATTTATTGTCATAACTCTATAACCTCAAACCCAATTATAAATATCCTCACAACCCCAACACTTTTCCCTAATCATTGTGCACAACAGTTTTGGAGAATTCTCTCAATGCTGAAAGAACTCCTTCCTCCAAGAATGATCTCAAGACCGAGAGAGATCCTCCTCCATCGGATCAAGGCGATCTAACATGAAAAACGCAAGAAAAGGATTCTCCACTCTAGCACCCGGATATTCCTTTAGCGACGTCTAGAGATACGTGGTACACATGTGGATCACCACTAGAGGAAATCTACACTTGGCTTCTACGACGCAATGACGAATCACATCGGAACGTGATCAGAAATATCAACGAAGAAAGAATGCCATAAAAGGCACTTCTTGTCAATTAATTAAATTAATTATAATCAACCTGTGATGATCCTCCTTTGTGGTTCCGGGACTATTCTTCTTCTTTGTCTATTTCTGTGATTCGATCCGTGGAGACTAGAGTTTATCGTCGTATTGATCCCAGATTGATCATTGATAATGACAAAAAGTCAAGTGGGCACATCCACCCACGAGCTTCCACTACGCCCGGGACCTACGAGTGGTATCAAAGTGGTCACAACATTGATTATAGTTATTTAATTTTCATTGATAATTTACGTATTTATATTTGATTCAATTCAAGATAAATCATTCTATAAAATGGAATGAATGAGATATGTTCTTCCTCCTTAGTTTCTCGATTCACATCACAGAAACAACCTTTTAATTTTAATTTTGATTAAAATAAAAATGAGGAAATCTTTCGGAGGAGCCGCTCATTCTGTCTGTACAACATAGAAATACACGGCGTGTAGTGAAATCTACATGCCGTGTACTTAGGTTCAATGAACCGGTACTATTCCGCCAAACCACACCATGTGAATTGAGTATACCTAAGTTTTTTAATACACCGTGTTGACCAGAACTGAACGGCGCATGGAAACCGGAATACACAGCGTGTGTGTTGAATAAACACACCGTGTAGTCCGATTCGACCCAGGTGAAACCATGTACAAGGAGAAGTCGTGTAATCACGTACATGGGATTTCCAGGCCGGCAACTGTGTAACAAGGAAGTATATGCCATGTTAGATTAATATACATGCTGTGTACTCCAAAATTTCCAAAGTACAAAAAACATGCCAAAGCCCCCGGTGTCTACTTTGGATAAAGGGTGAAAATAAATACACGCCGTGTAATTTCTAGAAATGGAAGTTCACCAGGTTTCCTCCAAAGTACAAAGACCCTTACAAGAAATATGGATGAGAAGAATCTCAAGGAAATTCAAAAAGGAATTTAAGATAAATAATTGATTAATTATAAGATCATAATTAATTGAATTCAAGCACGACTTATCTTGAATAAAAGAACAATTAAAATAATTTAAATACTAAATATGTGTAAATGTCGTTTCATGCTATGGATGATCATGAGCTAGACCAAAGACCCTTTGTGTGTGTATGGTTTCATTTAAATTTATTTAATTTAAATTCGTTGGCCTGTGAGCCTTATTCCAATAAAATGTAGGGCCTGCATGTCCATGGTTTCTTTAATATAAAATCCATGTAATGGAGGATCTTCCAAGCTAGAGGAGACGGTTCAAAATCTTAAGCTGAGGTGAAAAAAACCCAAGAAGATACAAAGGGGGACAGGTGGTAGCTGCAAAATATGAACCATTGGGTTCAAGGTGTTTTACCTAGGTCAGGGTCAGCTTATTAAAACCACTATATAAGATAACCAATAGAAGCTCATGATCATGCCATCTTATTTTATTTATGTCCAATTTCATGGTTTATTTATTATGTATGTGTTATCGTGATCACATAGTTGATGAAATAAACAAGCATGCAAAGATGAAATAAAATAAAAACCAGACTATGCGTAAACATTATCAGAACATGGTTAATCACTTAAGAAAACATCACTTAATATTAACAAGAATGTGATAATGCGAAACTACGCATAAAGGATTGAAATCCCTCAAATACCATATTATGCCAGACCAAGCCTTCTGTTACTTGATTAAGGGTAAGACTCAATAAAACTATGTGTTTGACCAACCCTTGTTGGGACACTTACTTTTATAAAGGAATATCTTATGAAAGTTTCAGGTTGACTTAAACATTTTACATCATGAGGAGTAGCCCTTGCTAGACATGTTGTAAAATGGAGGCAAGTGTTGAGGAAATCCAAGTTAGGATTTCAGGATTGGGGAGTCCACTCAATAGATCAAGGAACTTTAAGCGCACAGTTGGAAAATACATGCCTACCTAAATACCTTTAAATAACTTGACCAACCCTTGTTGGGGTTATGTGAAGGGGAATATGGATCCTTTCCACTAGAATGTCATAGCAACTTGAAATTCCAAGTTCAATGGTGGGGGCCATTGGGACATGATAAAATAGTGGGAGAATTAATAAATTCATTTATTATTTTTCATAAAATGTAATCAAAAGGTACTGATAAATCTTCTCTTTTAATTTGTAGAATCAATATGAAAAACTCTTCAACCACATTTTCTCTACGATCAATTCTGGATAAAGAAAATATCCTCACTGGTAGTAAATTTCAGGAATGGTTTAGGCACCTTCGAGTTATCCTACATCATGAATGAAAGTTTTACATGCTGGAGTCCCCACTTCATGATTCTCCTGCCCAAGGGGTGAGTGATGAAGATTTATTAGTCTATGATTAACATTTGAACGATGCACTTGTCGTTCAATGTTTGATGCTGTCATCAATGTCTAGTGAGATCATGAAGTCTCATAAAGACATGGATGCCTATTAAATGTTCGAGCACCTCCATGGTCTATACCAGGAGAGAGCAAGACATGAAAGGTTTGGGATCTCCAAGGCTCTATTTCAGAGCAAGCTTGGAGAGGGTGCCCCAACTGGGCCTCATGTAGTCAAGCTTATTGGCTACATTGAGTGCTTGGAGGTTCTAGGGTTTAAACTCCCTAAAGAACTGGGTACTGATCTCATTATTGCATCACTCCCCTAGAGATTCTCTAACTTTGTTGTAAATTTCAACATGAAAAAAATTGATAAGTCTCTATCTGATCTTCTTATCCTCATTCACCAAGTGGAAAATGATATGAAGCATGAAAAGCCTTATGTCCTTATGTTGAATAAAAGAAAAGGGAAGGAAAAGAGCTTTAAGCCCAAAGCTTCTTCAAGGCCTTCCAAGAAAAGGAATATTAAAGGGGAGGTAAGAGAATAGGAGGCTGTTTGTTTCACATGTGGCAAGAAGGGCCACTGGAATAAAAACTGCACCCAACCAAGGAAGCAAGGGGAAGATTTAAGTGACTTTGTTATCAAATGAAATCTATCTATTTCTACCAATTGGGTATTAGATACTACTTTTGGTTCTCACATCTGTATCCAAATACAGGAACCAATTAGATTCAGAAAGATTGACCAAGGTGAGGTGGATCTACGAGCATCCAATGGATCCAGAATCGCTGCTGTAGATGTCAGATACAACCACCTCACATTGCCTACTAGGATGGTCTTGGTATTAAAATGATTTTATTATGTACCCTATGTAACCAAAAACATTATTTTAGTATCTGGATTAGATACTAATGGGTTCATCTTCAAGTTTGTAAATTAATGTTTCTACTTTTATAAAGATAACATTTTTTTTGGTAGGGCACATTTATATAACGACCTTTATGTGTTAGACCACACAAACCAAGTAATGGAAATCGATGAAAAAGTTAATTCACATGAATCATATCACACCCAACTTTGGCATCACTGGCTAGGTCATGTCAATGAGAAACGTTTGAAAAAATTACATCAAGATGGGTATTTAGATTCTTTAGAACTAAAACCACTTGGTGGTGTATGTCATGCGTGTCTACAAGGAAAAATGACCAAAGCCCCATTTAGTGGGAAAGGTGAAAGGGCTAAAGAGCTTCTAGAATTAGTTTACACAGATGTGTGTGGACCATTTATAGTTGAATCAAGGGGTGGGTTCTTGTACTTTATAACTTTTACTGATGATTTTAGTATATATGGATATATTTACTTAATGAGGTATAAGTCATATTCTTTTGATCGGTTCAAAGAATACAAGAATGAAGTTGAGAACCAGCTTTGTAAGAAGATTAAGAAACTCTACTCAGATGGAGGAGGAGAATATATTAATTAGGACTTCATTGATTTCTTACAGGAGTTTGGGATTCTATCTCAACTCACTCCTCCTTACACGCCTCAGTGGAATGGTGTAAGTGAAAGGAGGAACCGCACCCTGTTGGACATGTTGAGATCAATGATGAGTCATGCGAGTCTTCCATTATCCTTTTGGGGATATACATTACAAACAAAAAACACACATACTAAACCAAGTACCAAATAAATCGATAAATGGTATTCCATATGAGTTATGGAGTGGACGCAAAGTCATGTTATCAAATTTACATGTGTAGGGTAGCAAAGCATTTGTTAATGCCTCTTCAGGTAACAAACTTGCACCCCGAGGCACAAAGTGTACCTTTATAGGATATCCCAAGGAAACAAGGGGATATTACCTATACAACCCCTCAGATAAAAATGTTACAGTGGAAAGACACACCATATTCCTTGAGAGGGATCACATCTCCAAAAGAGATAGTGGGAGCGAGATAGACTTTGATGAAGTCAAGGCTCAAGATACACAGGAGTTGGTACAAGAACAGATTCCACAAAGCCCCGTGGAAGAACAATCTATTCCAGAGACACAAGAACTGCATAGGAGCACGAGAGAGGTGAGAGAACTAGAACGATATGGTTTTATTGTCATCGGGGATGGTGACTCATTATTGGTTGACAATAATGATCCTCTTACCTACAAGGAAGCAGTTGAAGGCACAGACGTTGCCAAGTGTCAATAATCCATGAATTCTGAAATGGATTCAATGTACCAAAACCAAGTTTGGATTTTGGTAGATCCTCCAGTTGATATAAAGCATGTTGGTAATAAATGGGTATTCAAGAAGAAACTAGACATGGAGGGACAAGTCAATACCTATAAGGCATGACTGGTTGCAAAAGGTCTTAGACAACGTCAAGGAATTGACTATGATGAGACTTTTTCACCAGTTGCGATGCTGAAATCCATTAGAATACTATTGGACATTGCCGCTTACCATGACTATGAAATTTGGAAAATGGATGTCAAAACTGCATTCCTTAATGAGAACCTCCAAGAAGATGTCTACATGACACAACCTGAAGGGTTTGTGACTCCAAAGGAGTCCAAAAAGGTATGAAAGTTGCAGAAATCCATTTATGGATTAAAGAAAGCATCAAGGTCATGGAACATTCGTTTTGATGAAGTCGTAACAGAATTTGGCTTTGTTAAGAACGAATGTGATCCTTGTGTCTACAAAAGGTTTATAGGAAGTGTAGTTGTTTTCCTAATAGTATATGTTGATGAAATATTACTAATTGGAAACAAAGTACCTATCTTACAGTCAGTTAAGGAATGGTTGGATAAATGATTCTCTATGAAAGACTTGGGCGAGGCAACATATATTCTTGGGATCAAGATCCATCGTGGTAGATCCAAGAGAATGCTGGGCCTGAGTCAAAGTACATACATTGACAAGATACTGAAGAGATTTAGTATGGAACATTCCAAGAGGGGATTTTTTCCAGTGTCACATGACATTCATCTTTCCAAGAAAATGTGTCCTCAGGCACATGAAGAAAGAAATAAAATGGAAAGAATCCCTTACACATCCGCTATTGGGTCAGTCATGTATGTTATGCTATGTACAATGCTAGATGTTACTTATGCATTAAGTACGGTGGGCAGATATCAAGCTGATCCAGGAGACCGCCATTGGATGGAAGTCAAGACTATCCTTAAGTATCTGAGGCATACTAATGATATGTTCCTGGTTTATAGAGGAGATGAGGAACTAGTCATCAGAGGACATGTAGATGCTAGTTTCTAGACTAATCAAGATGACATGAAGTCGCAGACTAGATACATATTCAGTTTGAATAGAGGTACAGTGAGCTGGAATAGCTCAAAGTAAGGTGTGGTCGCAGATTCTACAGTAGAGTCCGAGTATATCGCAGCTTTTGAGGTAGCTAAAGAAGCAGTATGGATGCGAATCTTCATCTAAGAGTTGGATGTAGTACCTAGCAGTAAAGATCCTATCACACACTATTGTGATAATACTGCAGCTGTGACACTTTCAAAAGATCCAAGGTCATATCAGTGGAAAAAACACATAATTCAAAAGTATTATCTCTTGAGGGATTTTTCTCAGAGAGGTGAAGTTGCAATGAGTAGTATTTCCATGAAAGACAACACAGCATACCCCTTGACTAAAGATTTGACTCAGTAGAAACATGATCATCATGTAAGGTCTAGTGGACTAAAAGTCATAGGTAGTTGGCTCTAGTCCAAGTGGGAGTTTGTTAGAGTTGGTGTCCTGAGAACCAACTATTTATACTTTGATTACATGAATATACACTTATTATATATTGTTCATTATTCTGCATGAATATAATATAATAATGTCCAAGAATATTTGTTGCATTAATAAGGTCATGGAAGATCCCCTCTATGATGAGAACCTTGAAATGCTATAACAATATTCTTAAATAAAGTTATAAGATTGGATGACATACTATGATAGGAAACATAGTATACAGACCATCATGTGCGAGTACTCGTAAGAAGATGATAATCTCTCTCATGGAGTTCGAACTTGGTAATCTCCAAGATGAGAGATTATGAGAATAGACCCGCCAGTAGTAATTCCACATGTCTTGGTGTCATCGGACATTGCTATCTACAAGCATTTAATGGTCCTTATATTGTAAGATTATCATTAACTCATGTCATGACTTAAGCACTTAGATTTGTTGATGAAAACCGTCACAAAGATAGTTGGCGGGAAGTAGGGTACGTTGGGTACATCACAAATGACATGTTGTTAATGGATAAGTTGAGGAAGGATTTGTCCCATCCATATTTACTGAAGTAGATATCTCAGGCCCTTTGATTGAAATAGATCTGTCGCCCAAATTCCATGTCCATGGTGTCACGACGAGTTTATTTCTAAAAGTCAAAGAATGATGGATCAAGCATATAGGTTTATGAAACTTCCATGAAACCTTCTTGATGATATATTGTGACAAAGTGATTAAATTACACAGTAAGTGTTTGTATGAGGTGACACGTCAATACAACATTAACTTCTTTCTCTTGGGTGCCTTGACCCATTGCTATATAGTAATCTTGGACTTTAGGCAAGCCCGCCTAATGCCAACAAGAAAGAGGCCTAGAGGGTCACACACTAAGTGTATCCAAGTATCTCAAGTAGAATAAATATTATTCCTGTATGTGGTTTAATAATTATTCAAGGAAGCCTAAATTTTTTTAATGTTGGAGGAAGAATAAAATGAAAACAAGATATACATGCCGTGTACATTGAATGCACACTTCATGTAGTTTTCATTTTGGAAAGGAAATGAAAAACGAGTACACGTTGTGTATTAATGATTACACGCCGTGTAGTTTTTACAGTCGAGATTTTGAGGAAATAATATCATTTTATTAAATGATATTTATTATAATCAGCATGGGTGCATGTCAAGGAATTAATGATTTTACATGGGGGTTTTCAATAAGAGTTAATGAATAAATAAAACGCTTAATGCGTTTATTTATTGTCATAACTTTATAACCTTAAACCTGATTATAAATATCCTCACAACCCCAACAATTTTCCTTAATCGTTTTGCACAAAAATTTTGGAGAATTCTCTCAAGGCTGAAAGAACTCCTTCCTCCAATAATGCTCTCAAGACCGAGAGAGATCCTCCTCTATAGGATCAAGGTGATCTAACGCGAACAACGCAAGCAAAGGTTTCTCCACGCTAGCACCTGGAGATTCCTTTGGCGATGTCCATAGATATGTGGTGCACGTGTGGATCACCGCTAGAGGAAGTCTACACTTGGATTCTGTGACACAATGACGAATCACATCAGAACGTGATAAAAAATATCAATGAAGAAAGAACACCATAAAAGTTACTTCTTGTCAATTAATTAAATTAATTATAATCAACCTATGATGATCCTCCTTTGTGGTTCCGGGACTATTCTTTTTCTTTATATATTTATGTGATTTAATCCGTGGAGTCTGGCATTTATCATCGTATTGATCATGGATTGATCATTGCTAATGACAAAAAGTCAAGTGGCCACATCCACCCACAAGCTTCCGCTGCGCCTGGGACCTACATGCATGAAATTATTGCATTGATGTTTTCCATATACTTGAT
The DNA here is from genome assembly GCA_963277665.1 of Viscum album. Lineage (NCBI taxonomy): Eukaryota > Viridiplantae > Streptophyta > Magnoliopsida > Santalales > Viscaceae > Viscum > Viscum album. The sequence goes on from OY728150.1 coordinate 1,817,999,563, forward strand.
GTCGTTTTTAATTGTAAAGCACACATCATACTTGAACCTTTCTATATCCCTGTTGGGGGTTGTAAGGGGGGTGTCTAGGGGGGTGAAAGGGGGAATGGGTGTGCAGGGGGGGTGTTCAAGGGGGATGTATAGGGGGTTCAAGGTTAACTTAATGAATTGAATGTGTTAAATGGAATCGAACATGGTTAACTTGGTACATGTGAGTTAATGCCTCATGTAGTGAATTATGTTACGGTTATGCCTCCTTTCTAAGGTTTAATTGTATGGAATGACACTAGATATCAACCCAGGATCCACACAATTTCACCAAATGGTTTGGTAAGTCTTCCACCATATTGGATTCATGAATAGGCATGAAGTGAGATGAAATTGAGATCCAATCCATAATCCCCCACAAGGAATCCTATTTTCAAACCATTCTTAGTAAACCTATGAAAAAATTGATAGTTATTTTCTCCAATTTCCACATAGATATAGGTTAGGTTTGAAACATGCAGGGGGGGTGTTCATGGGGGCTGTCCAGGGGGTGTCCGGTGGGAGGGGGGTGTCCAGGTGGGAGGGGGGTATCCAGGGGGTGTCAGGGGCTTTGCGGGGGGGGGGGGGGGGGGGGTGGGGGCATGCAAGGGGGCTGTCCAGGGGGATGGGCTACTACAGGGGGGGGGGGGGGGGTTCAAGGGGACTGCCCAGGGGGTGCAAGGGGGTGTCCAGGAGGGGGGGGGGGCAAGGGGGAATGGGTGTGCAAGGGGGTGCAAGGGGATGTCCAGGGGGTGTAGGGGGGGGGGGCACGAGGGGGGGGGGGGGGCACGAGGGGGGGGGGGTGTCCAGAAGGGGGGGGGGTCGGGGGCATGGGTGTGCAGGGGGTGTTTAAGGGGGCTGTCCAGGGGGGTGCAAGAAGGGGGGGGGGTCCAGGAGGGGGGGGGGGGTACAGGGGGGAGGTCAAGGTGGCTATCCAGGGGGTGAAAAGGGGGTGTCCATGAGGGGGGGGGGGGGCTGTCCAGGTGGGGTTGGGTGTAAGGGGGCTGTGTCCCGGGGGGTGGGCTACTGCAGGGGGTGCAGGGGGGTGTTTAAGGGGGATATCCAGGGGGTGCAAGGGGGTGTCCAGGAGGGGGGGGGCATGGGTGTGCATGGGGGGTGTTCAAGGGGACAGTCCAGAAGCACCACACATAAATTCAAAGGGTAAGGACTAATCTGGGGTTTGGATTATCGAGGAAGATGTAAGAGAAATTTTGAGTTCAATGGAGGCTCTCTTGAAAACCTCATCAAAATGTAAAGTGACATAATTTTGGAGCAACCAAGTGAGTATGAGGGAAATCCTACTGAAGTTATGGATGAATAGACGATAGAAACTGACACGAACAAGGAATAAATGAATGTCTCAAACAGAGGTGGGTTCAGGAAGTGATTGGATCACTTCAATTTTGGTAGGATCAACTTCAATACCCTCTTTTGAAACCATATTCCCTAGAACAATCCCATTTGCAACCATGAAGTGAAATTTTTCAAAATTTAACACAAGGTTACACTTGACACAATTTTAAAGGATGAGAGAGAGTGAATTCAAGAAAGATTCAAATGACTCACCATAAATGGTAAAGTCATCCATGAAGACTTCCATGCAGTGTTCAATGAATTCAGAAAAGATACCCATCATACACCTCTAGAATGTTTTAGGAGCATTCCAAAGGCCAAAATGCATTCTTCTATATGCGTATGTTCCAAAGGGGAAAGTGAATGTAGTATTTTATTTGTCCTGAGGTTCGATTGGGATTTGGAAGTAGCCAGTTTATCCATCAAGAAAGCAACAATGTAACTTTCTAGCTAATCTTTCTAGAATTTGATCAAGGAATGAAAGAGGGTAGTGATCTTTTCTTGTTTCAACATTGAATTTTCGGTAATCAATGAACACATTCCATTTTTTCTTCACTCGAGTTGTGACTACCTATCCATGTTCATTTGTGACAAAAGTTATCCCACATTTCTTAGGTACAACTTGAATTGGACTAACCCATTCACTATCATAAATTGGGTAGATAATACTAGCTTGAAGAATCTTAGTGATCTATTCCCTAACTACCTCAAGTATGAGTGGATTGAGTCTTCTTTGTGGTTGTCTAATTGGTTTGGATGATTACTCAAGATGGATGTGATGCATACAAAGAGCAGGGTTGATTCCTAGTATGTCATCTAGGGTCCAACCTAAGGCCTTTTTGTTTTCCTCTAACACTTGAACAAGTTTGGACTCCTTGGTTTCAGTAAGTGAAGTAGAGATAATGATAGTATATGAGTGATCATGGAAAAGGAATGCATATTTCAGGTGTTCAGAAAGAGGTTTCAGATCAGTACCACCTTTCATTTGTTGTCTAGACAACTTAGGAATGAAGGAAGGGATTTCAGTTGATTCAGATTCATTTTCCTTAATACTGTTCAAGGTGAAGCAGTAGGGATCAGAGTTGATTTGGTATTCAAGAGAGTTTTCAAGATCCTCTATATTGATAGAGTTTATGAATGAAAGGTCCAAATAAACTTAACCATTTATGACTTGGTTAATCATGGTGAAAATTTCACAAGATCCTCTCTCATTAGAACATGATGAACATGATGGAATGGGGTTCAATTGACTCTCAGAAGTGTCCTCAGAAGCATGGATTGAGAATCCAGAGTGATCCTAAGATGGGTATCTCATGGCTTGGAAAATGTTGAACTTGACCAGTTGGTCACCAAATTCCATGGATAAGATGCCTGAATGGACATCAATTTTGGTTCTCACTGTCATTAGGAATGGTCTTCCTAGAATTAAGGGAGGTCAAGAAGAGTTCATCTCACCTTCCATATCAAGTACATAGAAATCAGTTGGGAAGATAAGATCATTAACTCGGACAAGGACATCCTCAATTATTCCCTCAGGACTGGCTGTGCTTCGATTGGCTAACTGGATGACAAAAATTGTTGGATATAAGGGACCTAGACCAAGGTGGGAGAATATGGATTTGGGCATGAAATTAATTGAGGCTCCTAGGTCTATGAGTGCATCATCAAAGTTGGAACTCCTAATTTGGCATGGAACTATAAAGGTCCCAAGATCTTTGCACTTTATGGGAATAGACAGCTGGGTGGAAACATTTTCGAAGGTCCTAAGTTGCCTCTTGTGGGTGCACAATTTCTTAAGAAACTTGGCGTACTTAGGGATTTTTTTATGGAATATAAGAGGTGAATGTTGACTTCAACATGTCTAAACATTTCGATCATTTCAGAATCAGGTTCAAAGGACTTATTTGGCTTAGAAATAGCTTTAGGAAAAGGAATTGGGTTCCTAAGTGGAATGAAAGGAGGTGAGGGAATGGATTCAGATTCCTTTTCAAGTTTCTTTTTCTTTTCATTTTATAAGTCAATATTTAAAGGGGAGTTGGAGGACTCATCATGAGGCATAACAATTTTCTTTCCCTATATAAGTACAATTTCACTTACATTACCCTTGGGGTTGGGTAATGGTTGAGTCGGGAGTTAGGAAGAATTTTATTGTTGTTTCTAGCTCAGGTGGGATGCATGTTGAACAATTTGTGTTTCAATATTTTTAAGAATGTAACAGGTAAAGGAGGAAAGATCTTTCACTTCACTTTCCCATAGTTTCTTGGAATAAGAGGCTTGTCTTTAATTAGGATTACCTTGATTTTGGTTCTTGGGAAAGCAATTGTATTGGTTTGGGAATTGAGAAGGCTCACTAGGATAATGGAAGCTCAGAGGAGTAGGAGGAGGATTTGTCCTTTGTTGTTGAGAAAAAAATGGATAAGGTTGTTGGAAGTTACCAACACCTTGACCATATTGAAACTGGTTTGGGTTTTGAGGAGGGAATTGAGGGACGGGGTTTCCATACCTTAAGGCTTGGTTATAAGAAGAAGAGAAGGGCTCAAAGTGAGGTTGGTTAGAGGTTCTAATGAACTGGCCTGATAGTTGAGGGTTAGTGTTCTGCTGAGAATAGGCTGCATTGAGCTCCATTGGTCCAGATGAATCAGATGGATCATCTTGAAGTTGTGGGTAGGTGTCTATTTGATGAGCTGGATAGTTGCATATTCCACAGTTTTTGACAGGTCTATGAAACATTGATTGTGAATAAGATGAGGTTGGGGATTTGTAAGCCACAACTAGTTGTCGTAAAAAACCTATAAGTTCACTTATCCACTCGGTCATCTTGTTCGGCTCTATCGATTGACTATATTGGACTTGTTTGACTTGAGAATGTGCTTGAGTATGGAATTGTTGTGTCTTTATATCCATGTTTCTTATGAGATATCTTGCATCTGCAGAAGTTTTATCAAAAAGAGTACCGCCACTTGCAACATCAATGAGGGTTATCTACATATCCAATAACCCCTCATAGAAGTATTGGATCGAGAGTTGATCAAGGATTTGGTGTTGTGGGTAGGTTTCAACAAGATTTTTGAACCTATCACAGTACTCATGGAGTGATTCATTTGAGAATTGACAAATACCACTTATTTCCTTTCGGATAGAAGAAGTATGAGAAGCAGGAAAGAATTTATCTAAGAAGAGTGGATTCATGTCATTCCATGTGGTTATGGAACTAGGAGGGAGGTAGTAAAGCCATGACTTAGCAGTGTCAGCTAAGGAGAAAGGGAATGCTCGGAGTTTGATTTGTTCCTCAGAAACCCCTTGAGGCTTCATGGTAGAGCACACCACTTGGAACTCTTTAAGGTGGAGATGTGAATCCTCACCGGCTAGACCGTGGAAATGAGGGAGAAGATGAATCAAACCCGATTTGAGTTTGAATTCAGCCTCTATGTTTGGATATTGAATACCAAGAGGTTGGTAATTCATATTAGGGGAAATAAGTTCTTTAATGGTTTGTTCCCTAGGATTATACACATCTAATTCAATTGGTTGGACAAGGAATGGTTCTTGAATTATATGATTATCTCTTATGTTCCTCCTAAGTTGGTGAAGTGTTTGCTCAGTTTTAGGGTTAAACAAATCCGAGGGATTTTTTGGGAGGCTATGGGGAATTCAAATAGATTTTGGAAGAAAGATGAAAATAGGTATTTCTTTGTGTTTTTTTTCAATTTAATTTTTTTTGTTTTTTTTACAATAACCAAAAACAAATGAATAATTAATGCACCATCCTCAGAAATGGAACCATTTGAAAGTACAGCCGATTGTCCCCTATCAACCATTCAAGTTTTTAGTTCTCTACTAATGTGTATAACATCACTCGGGTCGAATCCTCAGCAATGATACTTTTCAACAGTCGATTGTTTTTAGTTGATTGTATTTTGATTGGGAGGTTTGTTAGTAGAGATTAATTGGAATGATTTATTGATTAATATTGATTTAAAAATTTGATAAATATTGAGGTGAGTTCATCGTTAGTTAGTTAAGCTTGTGATATCCTTGATCTTTTCTTTATATTGCATTAAATTAACACCCATGTCACAAGTTGACGTTGATTGGAATTCCCAAGTGTTAAGGCTTTAATCCAAGTCTTAAATTTACTTAAGGTTCAAATATTAATCATATTTTGTTTATGGTAGTGTATTTATGGTTCCAATAATCCATGGAAACCAATCTTTAAAAAAAACAAGTCATTAATCCATGACATGTTAAGCCCAACATACACAATGTTAATTCAAAGAATACTCATCGAGCAAAAGATCTAAATCGCTTAACATCCATAAATTATAAATCAAAACAATGAGAGATTTACTCATATATTTAAATTATTAGTAATCTGGTTATAATTATTATGATGATAAATTAAGAAGATAATAAAAATAAAGGGATAAGAAAAGAGTGGTGTGTCAAACACACACACAAACAGTGAAGGGAATATAAAAAAGACTTTAGATTGAATGAGAAAGAAAAATAAGGGAAGGGATTTTAACTTTATTTAAACCATTTTAAGAACATTAATATTAAACTACAGAATTTGGATGAGAATAAGATATATTTAATAAGAAACTTTCATTAAAACAAAATTACAAAAAAAAGACTTACAATATTACAACAATGAAGAACACAAAAGTAAATGAAAAAAAAGAGAGGAGGAAGGGTATATCAAGTGAAAACTTGAGTATATAAGATCCTCCCAATCCTTTTTAAAGGATTTGGTAGTGCCAATTGATTCTTCTCTCTTCTTAAATTCCAACCCTTTTGAAAGGAGAGGAGGGGATGTATTTATAGCCCAAGGTGGTGGACTGTTTGCATTCTAAAACCACCCCTCCACTTATATATACGATTTGGAAATTTATACATCTTAATATAGAGATATATTCTTATTAAAAGTTTTAGATAATAATATTTTCCGACTAATCTCAAAATTTGGAGGCATTTGGACTTATGGAGCCAAAGTTATGGCCATTTGATTAAACAATGTTAATCTTTCCATTTCTATCCATGATTTTTTGATGTCCGAAATGTGAATGGATTTATTAATATGAATATAACTTCAAATACTAATTATTTATTCAAAAAGTATGCCTCCTATATATCCTATTTAATACTAAAAAATCTCAGCTTTATTTGATGACTAGATCATGAGAAAAGTCAGTTTTGGTGTGCTAATTTCATTTCCCAGACAGAATGGTGGGCTGGACTTCAAAGCTTCATTTGGGCCCCTTGTTTTTGGATTTGGGCCATAAAATTTTTATCCATGAATATTTTAATTTTCCCCAAATGTTGGAGGATAATAAAGGAATTTTTACTTCCTAATTGAGCCCAAAAATCCAATCTTCATGGCTGGTCCAGTTTTTTATAGATTCTGTAGGCCTTCTTGTGTGGACCATATGACCCTTCCAATGGAAGAATTGGCCCAAGATCCTTTCTAATGAAATGTTATATATGGAATTAGAAATCATAAAAAACAAAAACCATGCCATTTTGATAAATATAATGAGATTTATAATTAAAATATTAAACTAACTTGAATCTGGATGAATTCAAATAATGCTCAAAAATTATATTTAATATTTAAACATTAATATTTCACACAAATTATGCACATTTCATATAAAATCAATAAAGGGAGTACACAAAAAGTTATAAAAATATTAATAACATCAGTACATTGGGTACGTCACGAGTGACATGTTATTAGTGGATAAGTCGAGGAAGGATTTGTCCCTTCCATTTATGGAAGTTGATATCTTGACCATTTGATTGAAATAGAACCATCGTGCAAAATTCCATGGCCATGGTGTAACGATGAGTTTATTTCAGATTGTCAAAGAATGAAGTATCAAGCATAAAGGTTGATGAAACTATCATGAAACCTGATTGATGAGATATTGAGACAAAGAGATTATATTACATAGTGAGCATTCATATATGGATGCCGTTGTTGCGACTTTATGTTCTTTATCTTGGGTTCCTTGACCCATTTCTAGATAGTACTCTTGAACGTTAGGCAAGCCCACCTAATTCCAACAAGAAATAATCCTAAAGGGTCACACACTAAGTGTTTTGGTGGTCTCGTTTAAATTCTATTTGAATTTAATTAATGAAATAAATATTATTCTCAAGACCGTGGAATAATTTTATTAAAGTTAAAATGATCACATAAATTAATTAAAATATATATATTTATTTTATTGAACATTTAATAAATAAATATTTACTAGTTTTTAAATAAAATATTTATTTAAGAGAATAATTTATTTATTTATTTATTTATTTGGGTGTTCAATAAATGGAAGTGGAGTTCGAGCGGACCAAGGCCAGTCCGGTAGTAAAATAATTATTTGCAAGATGATAAATAATTATTTAACTAGTTGGAACAAGTTAAAATAATAATGACGCTGCTATTATTTTGTGATGTGGAATTTTATTTATAATTCCGTTTTGTGCAAGTTGGTGCACTATAAATAATGACGCGGTATTATTATTATGATAATGAGTTTTATCTAAGTTCATGAATGTATTTAATTGCTGTTATGAAATTAAATATTGTAACTGAAGTTCCGTGTATATAAATAGACAAGTACATCTATTATTCCATATAGAATACACCACACACTTGGTGAATTGAGAATTTTTGATCCAAAAAATTTCTTTGTTGAATCCTCTTCTTCCCCCTCTCAAGAACAAGAGATGTTCTTCAAGACTGAAGAACAATTGATCAAGAACAACTGACATAAGACACTCGCTTCACCGCACTAGCACCCAAAGAACGAGTGGTGTCGATCGGAGGCCATTGAAACAAGTGTGAATAATCGCTAGAGGAATTCTAATTTGGATCCTCGCAAGCACAACGAGACAATCCGGAAGGGTCATTCCGAACGATCAATACCATCAATGAAGAAAGTACCGAAGATCCAGGTATCCTTTTATTCATGAAATTAATTAAATTAATTATACACATGATGTGAAAGATCCTATTTAAAGGTTTTGGGCCTCTAACATATTTATCTAAATCTTTGATTCTATTCCGTAGAGATTGGCGTTCATCATCATATCGATCCTAGAATAATCATTGATCATGGTAAAAATTAATGTTGGGTTTTGGCCCAACCGTGCTTCCGCTGCACCCAGAACCTTCAAAGTGGAGACCCTCACTTGGGCATCGTTCGGGTAATCTAGGTTGGAGAATTAAAAAGTGGAATCAGATCATGTATTAGGATGAGATAATGTTAGTTAGATATGGATTTAGGTTATCCAGACTTAGGAGGTTGATCAAGTGATTTCCTATCCAACATGACATTAGTTGAAACTCAAGATTCTAGTGGATGTCTAGTGTTGGGATTTGGAACTATAAGATAACAGAGGTGTTGGTTTGGAATGAGAATCCCAATGTTGTATGGATGAGACTCAGTATGATCCATAGGGATCAACTAGGAGCTAGTAAGTTTTACATGAATCATGATAGTGACATTCTAGGGGCATGATACATGCGCCTATGTTTGATGTTGTTTGACATGTTTTATTGTTAGAATCCATTATTAATTGAGGAAAATTATAATATAAATGATGTTTTATCATATATATTATTAGGGGTGATTATATTAATATGGATATTATTGGATTAGTTGTTTTATTGATTATGATCATAATTTCTTGGATGCCATAGGGAAATGGTTTTGGGAATTTTTGAATTTTTAGAAAATCCTAGTTTTGAAAGGAAAAATCGTGTGGGGGAATGAGGTGTGCCTGAAATGGTTTTATAATTCAATTTTAATTCAAATTTATCATGGAGTTGATGATTTTAAAATGAGTTAGTATTTTATGAATTTTGAGAAAATATAAATAAATGTATTTTGAAAATGGATTTCAAAATGATTTTTGAAAATGGGATTAGTTTTCAGGAAAGGGACTGGTTAGGATGAGTTTTTAGTGTTTTTAGTTTTTAGTGAAAAATCTTGGACTCCAACAGGGTTTTTTGAAAACTTAAGTTAGTTTTGGTGTGTGTAAAATGGTTTGAATGATTTTTTTAAATAAGTGACTGATACCATGTAAATTGGGATTCTTGGAATTTGTGTGTTGGATGGGAGTGATTTGGGTTCTTGAATTATGTGTTCGGCTTGCATGTCGTTGTTACTTGGGAACTTCCAATTGTGATTGGTGGGTTTGGACTTTATTTGGTTAGATGATAATAATAGGAAAATAGTTCCTATATAGATCGAGTTTTCTTGGTTTAAAGTAGTGGACCAAGGATAAACTAGGTGTTGTATTGTATATTCTCCAGGCATGCAATGATTGTTTTGAGAGTGCTATTTGTGATATGATCATGGTATTTATGTTTATTTTTGGGTTTGTTTAATTAAATGTGTTTTGGTTGGTTCAGGGATTGAAATCATTGTCACGTGTTTTGATAATTTCATGGGTTGGATCAATTATTGCATTATCAGTAGGTGATTCTTATGATGGGGAGCACCATAATCTTAGAGATGGATCAATTGTAAGTATTTTAGTGTTTTGGGATTTATGGGTGTAGTTGGGCACCATCTTGGTTCTTGGTGACTATTGTTTCATGTTTGGACCTCAAGTGTAAGAAAGGTGGTCACATCCAACTATTTTTCATGGTAATAGATGAGACATGGACCATAGAGATCAAGTATTTGGTTATGTGTGGAAAATAAAAGGATACTCCTATGGTGGGGAGAGTCAAATCATTCATAGGTATATGATCCTCATGTCGAAAGGTTAGTGGGAATGAGAAACTGATCAGTGTATGATTAAAAATGTAGTAGGATTTTGTTGAGGTGATGGGCATGATTTAGGTATTCGGGTGTGGTTCTAGTTGGATTCGTGCATTGGAATCACGCTCAGGTTATAATTGGTGGATCTGAGGGTGGTTTAAATCAGAGGTACATTAATTATTTCTATTGAGTATGGTGGTGGAGAAAGTTGGTTTAGGAACCAAATGTAGAGTTACACCAAGATTCGGGTTTGGACTACGGTGTGAGTGTTCAAGTGGTTTAGTAATGACTTTAGGGGTTAAGGAATCGTGATTGGGTTTTAAGGTGAAGTGATGGTATATCATGGTTGAGGCTGAGCAATTTATAGAAAAGTTTTATAGGGGAATACTGACTGGTTCTTTGGAACAAAATTAGATGCGGTGAGTGGGAAAATTAATTAGGAGAATCATTCAGGATATGGTTGAGGTAGTTCAAGGATCAAACTAAGATTTTTTGAGAAAAGACAGTTTGTATGCATTAGTGTTTGAGGTCGTGTAGCAGAAGCATATTGGGTTTTTGGAGATGAGATGAAATAGGTTTATGGTGATTGATGAATCAGGTAGGTCAGGGTTCATTATTGGAGGATTAAGACAACTTATTGAATATGAAAATCATTATGAGTGAGATTTTTTAATGAACCACATTATTATGGTTTGTTAATTCTTAAGGAAATTTTATTTTTTGGTTTAGTAAGGGGTTCATTTTTATAACCAAGAATCAAAATAGAATTATGAGTGTTTGGAAATCGTTAAAGGGTGTTTTTAGATGTGGTTTAAGTCTTAGTGGATGACTTGTGGGTTCATAAGGGTGTTAGAGTAGTGGATGGTTGGTCGGGCTACTAGTAATTTCATTAGCAGTCCATTCAAAACATGAAGGGTGAAATTCATATCGTGAATAACCCTTACATGGGGCTGAGGACACTTATGTGTCCATTCATGCGGTTAATCTATGATTCAAACCATGAAGTTTACCCTTCCATGGTTGATTATGGACCCACCACAACTTTCATGTCAAGAAGAAATGATTCATGACATGAAAGTATCATGGAAGGGGCTGGGGTCCCTACCCCAGGGTCTTCATGGTGTGAAACCTATGTTCACAACATGAACTATACTTGGGATGATCTTTTTTGAGGGATTTTCTATAGTTTTTTGGGGTTTTATTTTGAAAACACCCTTGGGGTTATTTTATTTTTGGCCATCCAATAGAGAGGGAGATCCCTATTTGGATCTCCCCTACCATTCCTTTAGTACCTTTGATATGGGTGGTTCAAGTTTGTTTCATCTCTTTGATTCTTTGTAAGATCTCTTGTTCTATTCTCCTTTCTTATCCCCTTGTTCATAATTGATTTTGGTTTGGACGACTAGGTTTTAGAGGAATAATTTAATCGAAGCATGGTGAAATAATCATTCTTGACGTGTATTTTGAATGAAGCTTGTAGAGGAGGTCATCAGAGGAGTAAATCAAGGCACCAATATCTGTTTATCATATGAAGAATATTTATTTAGGTATTTTAAAGAAATTAGGTTAAATTAATTGTTTATTTGATGATATAATTTGGGTCATTTTCATGTATTAGGTCTGGTTTCATGTTGGGAGTGAACCAAACTCTGTTTCTTATAGTTTCAGTATAGTAGGGATTTCTGATGAGTATGGAATTAGTTATTCCATTTTGGGAATTTAGATTTAATTAACTAATTAATAAATTTGATTATGTTTATGGGTGATATAGGACCTCATATACTTTGTGGAGGTTGGTTCGAGCTTGGTATGAGTTATCAAATCATCGATTGAGGTATGGGTCCTTGAATTTATTTGAGTTTCTTATTCAATTTCTGATTTTATATTTGTGTACCATTAATATTATATCTTCCTACATGTTACTTGACTTGAGTGATATCTTCATAATGTTGGGATGGGATTGTGTTGTCCCAATAGTCAACATGAACCATATAGATTTCTAAATGGTTTGATAGTGGCACCATGGCCGAATGAGTGCTAGTGGCCCTCCTTATGGGTTTTGTGGTGTCATGAGTTGGATTTAAATGGACAAAATATTTTCATTTTTTAAAATATTTTTTAGAAAGGTATTGCTTCTAAGTGGAATTTCAATGAAAAGTCATTGATTTGAGAAAAATATTTTGAAATTATATTTTGAAATGTTTATAGGGATTTACTAAAGAATTTTTTGATTGGATTTTAGATAAGGTCATAACATGAGTAAAAAATCTCATGTGGTTCCTTTTTTAAATCAATTATAAATAATATTTTGGATTGGTTTTCAAGGGAAATCTAGATGTATTAGTTGAGTTTTTTAGTTTGTTTGACCTCATGTAGGTGATGACCCAATTTCCAAATCTTGTGTACTTATTGTACTCCCTGGTTATATTTTCCTAGTGTGTTTATTGTTTCATGATGATGCATGTTGTGTGTCTAGCCCTATAAAAACTCTGATTTTGGTATCAACGAAACACTTGATCTAGATAGACATGATAGAACCCTAAAGGACCCTAGTGGATTCCCTTATTCATGTTAATTGGTCCTAAGGGACCAATTCCTAGTGATGATAGACACAGTGCTTGTCATAGACAAAAAATACCATTTTGGGAGTGGATATTGAGGCTTGGACTCACTATGAGCGAGATGAAATTTTAAATATGTCCATGGGATATATGATATCCTAGTATTCATGAAATTAGGGCCATACCTTAAGTGACATGGTAGTGGTTGTATAAGGGGCCTTTCCTTGAGTGAGAAGGCCTGGTCGACCATATCTTGAGTGAGATGACACCGTTTAGTAGATGGTTGAGAACTTTTCCTTGATTGAGAAGGATTGGGTTGTGATTGTGGACCACTTTGAGTGAGAGGATTTTATTATGGTATGATGGGATACATAGATGATGGACCTCCCTTGAGTGAGAAGGGATGGGTCAAGGATTGTAGATGTATGACCATACCCTATTCCTTTAGGTAATGGGTTGAGGTTTTATCATAAAACCCTACCTTATGTCTTCAGTTATGGGTTGGGGACTTGGTTAGACAAACTACCTCATATTTTTGGATATGGTTTGGGTTATGGTATGAGGTTACCTTCTTCCTTCCAGTATGGAGCCAAAGCAGGTAGGGTCAGGTGTCGTGGTGGCCTGGTTAGCACATGAAGACACGAATTTTCTGATTGTATGTTCATTTTTATGTTATGTTTATCGGTTTTAGTGTTTTATGAACAAAATTTCATCATATTATATATACTTCATTCACATATACTTGATCACAATAGTACTCAATATTATTGAGGCATTGGGGATTCCTACTAGGTCTCATTAGACTCACCATTACCTATGTACTCAACATGGGTTTTGATGTATGTGGGTGGGAATTCCTATTTTCTCTTAGGATATAGGTCTTTCTTGGAACTGGACACATGTTTCAGTTGGAATCTTGTGGAAATCAATGATTTAGTAGGATGATTATGTGAGTTGGGCTGAGGACAATGTATTTTAATTTTATAGTTATTGTTCAACACGTTTACTGGCCAATGTTCCATTTTTATATATGATCATGATTTATTTTTTTATATACTGCTACTGATCTATTATGTTTGATGCATCATGTAGGTAGATTTACTATTTTCTATTCTAGACCACGAGGTCCTTTTGGCTCCCTGTTTTATGTTTACAATTATTTTAGGATGTCTAATATAAGGATAAGTAATTCTGAATTTTCAATAGAATTTAGGAATGAACATTGCTCTTATTTAGAAGGCATAATATCCCCACAACTATAATATGACATCAACACTATTTGGTAGATTCTATAATATGGGGAGGCACACCTGATGTCATGTGGTGACCCCCACTCAAGTTTCATTCGGGAGATCCGGGCCAAGGGAATTATAGTGGTGTCAAATTTTGATGGGGTAGTAGGTTGAAAGGAATCATAGACACATGAAAAGATTCTTATAATCATTTTACATTGAAATACATCTATAAAGAGTACTCAAAGGTGAAACGAGGGAGCTGCAGGATAGAGGCAATATTTCAGGTGTGATCCAAGGTAGATTTAATGATTAAACCATGATTTTTGATCAATTAATAACATGGAGATCAAAGGTGCGATCACATGATGTGTGATCCTGAACCAAATGACATGTATCTTATTGTTAGTGATGATAAAGGCTTATTATTGAGTTAAATATCATATAAGGTGTACTTTTAATGTACATATCATGTGGTACTAGGTCATTGAATCAATATGTAGAGGGAGTACATGATCAGATGACTGTTTAGCCGTACATGACATATATACATGGAACACATGTTGTGTTCCTCAGACCATATGCATATCAACTTGGCATTAATAAACATTGAGTGAACCAGCTAGGTATACACACCGTGTACCTTCCTTTAAACAAACCATGTATCATGCCCCCATACATAACTTGGGTTGCGACATTACACACCTAGTACATCCATAAGTCACACATTCCATGTACATTATAATACAAATCATATAGGTAGACCCATAAATGACATGTGAAAGGTCGTACATGATCATATTTCTTTCGAGGGTCTGGACAACATGTACCTCCAAAGTACATGTCATGTAATTTTTTCATACTTATATATTTTTATATCTTCTCACCCATAAATTATATTTAGGGACACAAGTATCCCATCCTGATCATTTTTCCATATAAATCATAATGGTATATATCTCTCTAGTATTTATGGTGATATAAAAAGTGAATTAGGTAGTTTAGTTTCCTTTACTCTATAGGGATGATAATCATGATTGGGCATTCCGATTGAAACAAACATATGGTTAGGAACTCCCTTGGTGACATGATGATGAAAGGGTATAAGACCCCACATTATTCCTAGAGTTCGGTACTCCCCCACTTGATTTGGGCATGAGTCCTTTAGATTGGGCATAAGATCGATACTCCCTTGTCCATGAAAAGGTGTGATCCCCTACATAAATAATAGAGTTAGGAACACTCCCAATTACATAGGATGTGGGTCCTCTATCCATGGAGTCTAGCACCCTTCATTTTAAATGATTTACTAGATGAGGCATGAGTCCTCCATAGAGGCTAGTTACTCCCTCAACCAAAATATACTCCTTGGTGAGGCATGGGTCCCCTATTATAGTTTCTAAGAGAAAACACGGGTTGTATAGTAGGGAAGTTCAGAGCCTTGGGTTTCTTATTGGGGATATTTCTTGTATATATGGGATGTGCAGAGTGAGAGTTTATTTTATACCTCAAGTTATCTACCTTCAAATCATATTTATATTTTCTTATATCCTTTACAATTTTGAGTAGACTGATATTCCTATTTATCCTTTATATTTTTGGGGTATCCTAATGGTTATGTATATACTCACCACTATATAGGAAATTCACTCATATGAATCATGACTTATAAAAATGATGGATAGTTTAATAGCGATCTTTGTTGACATAGTCTCAATAAATAGGGATCTTGTAGGTACTCAGAGGTGATAAAAATAGAAGAATCTTAATTTTGGGAGATGTGTGTCTAGGACTCATCATCTTTTCTAGTTACCTATGTTGGTTTACTTTAGGATATTAGCCCTTATCCCCCATTTATTTAATGACAGTGAACTTTATGATACTCTATGAATGCTTAGTATATGCCACATGCATTTTATATATTAAAGTTGGTATTATTGTTTAGCCTGCATTATTATATCCTATGAGGATTTATGTGATTACATACAGGTTCATAGGCCAAGGCCTCCCATATTGTGTGATATGCCTACTCAGTGCTAGTAACCATCCCTTGACCCATTAGAGGTAGACTTTGGGTGACACACTCAACTTATTATTAGCCCAGGTGGGGTCATGGTGGGTTATTCCATGTCAGAGTAGTATCATAGAGGGATAATATTAGGGATGGAGTTTGGAGATAGGATTCTTGTATGATTGGGTTGGGAACATATGGAAGCATTGTCAAGGGGTTTTGAGTTTGGATTTTAGGCTAGAGAACCCAGTGTTGGTGTGGTGGTCGATTTATTCACTCATAGGGACTCTGATAACCTGATTTTTGACTTAGAGATTCAAGTCACCAATTTCAAGGAATAAGAAAATAGTCCATTAATCATATAGGAGTTATACATTGAGTTATGTGTACTTATTGAGTCATCTCTTTAGATATTATAAAATTACCATGTTTTATCTTGTGAATTATAGGATGTATATATTCAGATAGTAATCTAGGACCCCAAGGTAGGTTTATAGTGTGCCATGTTGGTGATTAAGACTCATGTAATTAACTAATCGAGTGACGAGGCTTCTATCAAGGGACCAGATCATGAGATGTTTCCACCTTGTGTATGGGGTGAAGATCCTATACCTATAGCATAACATGAAGACCCTTTATCTAAAATGTAGGTGGATATTCCTCCACTTACTAAATAGTGAACGATTCAGTGGGATGAGGTGAGGATGCACAAAGGCTGAGTTCACTTCATCGGTTTTAGTGATAGTGCACCCATATCCCAAGGCAATCTTGACCCTCAATCAGTGGAGGAATGGATAGAGGAAATGAACCAAATGTTCTACTTGTTTTAGAAATCTACTAATTATATGGTGGTGCTAGTGTCTATACTTATCCATGGAACAATGAGTCATTGATGGATTTTGATCATCTAGACCCATGAAGAAGCATCTATTCCATGTTTAGAGTTTTTACACCTTTTTTTCAAGAAGTATTTCCAAGCTATGTTGAGGAATGTGTTCATTCAAGATCTATTGAACCTATATCAAGGTAGCATGTTCATTGTAGAGTGCACATCAAGGTTTATTGAATTAATGAGGTACTCCCTTGACATGATTTATGATGGATTCCTTTATGTGTAGAAATTTGAGTGAGACTGTCACATACATAGCTTATTTTAAATGTATTTTTATTTTAATTTCCATAAATTCTTTGTTTTGGGGGTTTCCAAAGGTTTTATGGAGAATAGATGAGTTTTCATGAATTGGGCCAAACCGTGAGCCCAATTCCAGATTTAAAAATAAATTTTGTTTCTTTTATAACCTATTCATTTTTTAATATTTTCCACTCATTCCAACTCCTAAATGTCCTCCCCTGATATATTAATACCACAATTAAAATTTGGAGCCTTTGAAAATCCATAACCAAGGTGCATATGGGTTTTTATTTTATGGATTGGGCCTGCCCGAAAGCCCAATTACAGTTTTAAAAATAAAATTTGATTAATTAATAAATTATTCATTTTTAAGGATTTTTCGGTGATTCTAAGGCTCAAACGCGCCCCTTGAACCCAGTAGCGCTCCCAAGCTCTCTCTCCCCTCTTTGAAGCTCTTCTACATCGCGATTGAGAGCTAAACTTGTTAGGTTTTCTAAAATTGGGCAGATTTGAAGAGGTAAATTCATTCCTTCATAACTCCTATTATTACTCTTTTTCCCCTATTACAATTCCTACATGTCCTTCTCATTCTTGTTAGAATATACATTAAATTTTTATTTGTTTTAAAATTCAGATTCTGGTCGATTTTGGGTCATTTTCTTCAGGATTGTTTTGGGTAAGTGATTCCTTCTTGGTTTCTTCCTTTTCCCTTAGGGTTTCCTCTCTCTTTCATTATGTTATAAAATTTCCAGAAGTTAGGTTTTGATCCTAGGGTTTCATTTGGTGTATTTTTAGTCAAATATTGTGATCTAGGTCTGAATTTATCTTCCTTGTGGTGCGGCGGTTGTGCGGTTGACGTTTCGAACCAAGTTTTGAGGGATTTGACACTTCCAGTAGGTGATTACCTGTGTAATCATTTCTAGATGATTTAGTTTGCTTGAATTACTTATTATGAATTCTAATAATATTCTGTGTGTGGTGAAAAAATTGTTTATGTTGGATTTGGTTAAGCATTTATTTTTATAGTTTCATTTTAGCTTAAAATTTGGTGTTTTTCATGTATAACCCTTTGGGTATTGCTTGGGATTGTTTTATAACATATGAATTTGGTTTAATAAATCTTGTTTGGGATGAAAATTCTGATTTGGTGGGGTATTGGTGTGACACTAGGCCTTAAAGAGTTTTTTAAGGGTTTAAGGTGTAAAACATTATTGTACTTCTTGAAAGTGATTTTGAAAACGTGTGTGTTTCATGTGGATCTTTTGTGTTATTGTTTGAGGTGTTTGTATAACACATGGGGGTTGTTTAATAAATGTTTTTGGGGATTCCAATTCTGTTTTGAATTTGTATTGGTATGATTTTGTCCTTGAAATATGGTTTTGAAGTGGTTTCTATTTGAAAATCTTTGGTATACTATTTAGAATTGTTTTATGAAAGTTTTGAGTGGTTTAATGATTTATGTAAGAGGTGAAACCATATTGGAAAACTATTTTGGATTGTTTATACTTTCAAATGAGCCATTTTAAATGTGAATAGTTCCATTATGTGATGTTTATCATATTTTTAGGGACTTCATAAAATTGTTAAAGGATGTGTTGGATTGTGAAAGTTATGAAAAAAGTGTTGTGGGCTATTTTGGTGTGAGTTTGATTTCAAAATGCATTTGAATGAAAAGTGGAATTTGTGACTTATGTGATGTACATGGGGCTATTTGGTTAATGTGTGATGTGGAAGTGTTATCTACATGTGAAAACTATATTTCTTGGCTTATTGAACATGTTTGAGCACAAAGGGAAAACCCGGGTATCTAGGTGGGTGGACGTGTACTAGTTTGCTAGTGAATCCGTGGGGTTTGGACTCAGTTTCACTTAGAAATATTGACGCTTACAACTCTAACTAAACTATGATGATTATTATTGGGGACCACTAGGTTATGGGTATGTTCCCTACTAGTGGCTCGTGCATGAGAATGGATATTTGTGATGGTTACTCTCACCGAGATACGAGGTACCTGGGACCCACAGCTAGCTAGTGCCTAGGGGTTATTTCCTATTGGTTGTTCTCATTAGTTACTTTATACTTACCATCGTCATATGATACATTTGTCTGGAAAATTCAGTATCTTTGGTGTTTATTTTAAAAGTGTTAACCTGTTAAAATAGCCCACTTGAAAACTGTTTTTATTCAAAGTTGCATCTTTTAGAAATTGTAACTAGCTTTTCATGTTTTTGAAAACTTGCATGCTTTTCGTCTTTAAATGTTTATCACATGGAATCTCTTAGTGGTGGTATCCTACTGGGCTTTCACTCACACCCTACTTACACCTTTGGGTGTAAGTAGACTTTCTTATTTTATGTCACAGGATTGGGTACAGGTTTTATGCCTTTGGTTCGGGTTTTTAGCGGTCCATCGTGATACAGTGTCGTGGAGATGGATTGAGGGCGGTGCCTCTTTCCATGTGGAGGTTCATGGGCTGTCTTTTCTTGGGGGTTTACCTTTGTAATGGTGTTCAAACATTGTTTAATATTGTGTAATTCAGTTCTGAATTTTTATTAAAATATGTTTTGGTTTGAAAAATCCAGATTTTATTTCTTGGATTCATTTGTTGTTTTAAGTATAAAAAATTTGGGTAAATCATTCCCAATTATCATTTTATAATACTCGGGCACTTTTGCCTACCCGTGGGGATCGGGAACACCCTTCAGGCCTTGGCACGAGCTGGGTTTGGTGCTGGTTTGATGGTGACCAGATCTGGTTCGTGACAAAATGGTATCAGAGGAGGTTCGCTCTCTTTGGGTCATGTTATTTAGGGAAGAGTCAGGATAGTATGGAGATCATATTGTAGGGACTTGGTATTCTAGTTATGGGTAGTGTGCCTAATAACCACACCTCATGGCAGGATTCAAGTTTCCAGGGGAAGTCGGGACCTTTCAGAGTCCTTTGGTTTTCTTGGTTTAACAATGATTAGGGGAAATGAAAAGAGAGTTGGGTTAATGGTCTCAGTAAGCTCACATGGCCTGGAAAGCCATGTGGAGCTGGGGATATTCCCTAGAACACTCTCTGTGACAGTGAAGTGATTGGAATATGGCCGCCAACCATATGTCCAAGTCACCCACTGAAACTATTTTCCTCTCACATTGTCTTGTGTTCTTTAGTTTTGAAATCTTAGAACTTTGGTTTTAAACTGACTTGGTTTTAAGAAGTGTAAAGTTTTTGTGAAATGATTTTCAAATAAATATGGAATGTTTTGATTTATGAAATGGTGGAACTTAATTTTCATAATTGTTTTTAAATGGAAAATAGTATGCTTACACCTCTTTTGAAAGTCAGAACCATATTGAAGTTGGTTTTCAAAAGTGTTTCCAATATAGTTTTCTAAATGATTAAAGGGTGTTTTTATGGGATGAGATGTTTTGAAATTGATGTGAATAACTTGAAAGTGAGTTCTTTTTTAAATGGTTGCGTCCTTATGAAAAGTTTTGTAAGATGTGAATTGAGATTTTGATCTCATTGTTAGCAGTTTTGAGAAAAAGGTTGGGTTGGTTGACCATTTTGTTTTTGAAAAGTGGAAGGAATTTTTGTTTTACCCTTTGTTATTTCCATGAGTGACCACATGCATGGGGTTATATGGGATGATGGATGGTTTATGGCATGACTGGATGAGTGCTGGGATGGTTATGAGGAGGGTGCCCGGTGTGGCACAAAAACATGCATGTGTGAGGCCCATGGGGTACCATTGGTGGATACGCTTACTGCAAAACCGTTTGTTTTCAAAGAATTGATTTTAAAGAAAAACATGATGTCTTGATTAATATTTTGGTATGGTTTGTATTATGGGTTTTTGAAAATGTTGATGTTGTGGGTTGTTTTGAGTCCAAGAACCCCTTCTGTTTGAACGGTGTTTTGGGTTTGTGTTTGGTCGGTAAGCTGTGTCGTAGGGACGATTAGTGGTCTCTTTTGAAAAATGTTTTGGGATGCCTTTACGATGGTTCCATTCATGTTTTTGGATCTGGTTTGTGGAAAGTTTTGACCAATGGACCAGCTTGTTTGGGTCCTTGGGTTCTCTCATTGGATAAGGTACGCCCCATTAAGGGTTAATGCACAACTGAAGTGCAACCCGTATTGTTTCTCCATTGGAAAATCCTCCAGTTGATCAATATAAGGAATATTTTATAGATCATTGTTGATTGAGTCTACAACCATTCATTTAATTTATTTGTGGATCCTCTTGTAGTGGGATAGTGCTTATGGAAGGTTGAAAGAGGCCTTAGTTTCTTAAGTTTCATGATTCATCGAAGGTGGAAGTGTTCTTTGGTTGTTAGTGTGGATGAGTGTCATGATGGTGTCTAAGAGGGCCTCTCGGTTCTTCATAGGTTCCTTGAAGCAAGATTTATTATTAAAACACCAATTTTGAGATTTTGGTCATGATAGGATATTGTGTCCACTTTTTAGACTTGTTTGTTGTTTAGGGACTTGGAATATAGTCATATTCCATGTATTGTTTCTATCAATCACAAGGGTCATGTTCGGTGATGCATTGTGATGTTCTGTGCTCTTTTGACCATAAAGGTGAAGGTCACACAATACTCTGAGGTTCTATGTTATGTTGGGAGTATGTATTCCTTGTAAAAAAACATCAAATCCTCTATCTTAGAGGAATGTGTTTATACGTGTCTTTCCCTTCTGTTGTTTCTTGTAACACCCCAAGATTTCATAGTGTGTTATTTCTTTAAAATAATACAATAACTTGCACTACATGCAACACCGAGTTCAAGAACACCATGACTTACCAAACAAGCCGTTCAAAAGAGGTTATGAATAGTATTAACTAAATTTTAAACTTTATATAATCCTTATAATTTTAGAATCCATATTATGAGTTTCTTAGACATAATACAAGAACAGATTCATTTTCAGTATTGCACTTTTATCAACTTTTAATAGTGAAACCTTTTTAAATACAATATTTTAAAATTTTTGACTAAATGGGGACATCAAAAAAATTTAAAATGAAACATCCCAAGCTTCCACGGTACGCTTTCTTTGAATAATACAGTAGCGTGTGTTGTACGCAACCTTGAGTTTTAACACACACCACAACCAATCAAACTAGCCGTTATGAATAGTAATACCTACTTTTCAAAATTATATATATTTTTTATTTTAAAATGGACTTCATTTCTGGATTCGGAATATCGAATTTAGCCTAAGGTGAAATTTTGGTACTTTTTGGATAACTTTCATATTTTGATGAATAGTGAAAATTACTAAATTTTAATTAAAATCAACTTTTTTAATCAAAATAATTAATATTGATAAATTATGAATTTGAGTGGTTTTAAAGTATATTTAGAATATATTTTTACCATTTAATTTAATGTTTGTCATTGGACATAATTTCACAATTAAACCAGATATAAACAAGTGTCAATCTTTTGATAGTTATTATCTCTTAAAAACACGCTTTTTATTTTAACAACGGGAATTAATTTTAAATTAATTTCTGCCACTTCTGTGTTTTGAATTTGGAAAAATGGATTACATATTTGGAATCAGGATGTCCAAATTATGTAAATAGGTAACTTTTATTTTTACACATTTTGAATAATTATTGCGGTAAATATTTTATTTACCATGGTTAAAGGGTAAATCCGGTAAATAAAGGTTAAAAAATAATATTATAATAATACAAAATTACCCTAAAACGTGTCCTAACCTTATTGGTGGACACATACCCGACCATGGGCATCCTTGGGTCGATTTGGGGACCCCTTAGAGCCACTTGTATGTGGTAGGGACACATTATATTAATAAATTTAAAATAAAAATAAAAATGGCATAAGCTTACATCTTTTAGAAGAACAATTTTTACATAGGGTTATACATGTTGGATTTTCGATTATAATTATTCCTTAGAAAGCTAAAAAGATTTCCTACATAATTATATTTTATTTATAATTTTTAGACATCAAATAATGTAAATTATTAATGACACAATAATGATACAATGTTTACCTCATTAATAAATCATTTAAATAAATAAGATTATAATGATTAAAATATTATCTAAAACCTGTCCAATTCTTATTGGTTGATGTTATTTAGAAAATGAGTCATCTTATATTCGACCTAAATGATTTTTGGACCATTATAAACCGAATATAATTATATTATAAAGTAATACTTTCACTCTTTCCTAAAGAGCCCCTCCTCTCAATTATAAAAGGAGACCACTTCTACTCATTCCTCACACCTTCAAAGCCTTTTGGTTCGGCAAAACTCTGCCCAAATACTCTCCCAACATCCCTCACTACAACCTAGAGGCCTTATTTTGATCAGAAAGCCAACCTAAGGAGCCCTTTTGATCAAATCAAAACGAAGAACCCGAAGAAGAGGTAATGTTTTCACCACCCCTTTTCAAGTTCCTTTCTTCTTCCACTTATTCTTTCTTTGTTCTTACCATTATAAAATAATAACTCCAGTATCTCACATATAATGTGATGTTATTATAAATATGGTACAACCATATTCAGTATTCTATCCACCCTTTTAATAACATGTCACCATACGTGCGTACGTACGGCTTACCGTCTCCACGTCGTGGTGTAATTGTTATTCAATATATTATTATTTGGATGGGTATAATAATGATGTGTAACTCATGTAAATAATAAATATAACATGTTAATTATTCTGTATATATGATATACCATCCATTTATATATTATTTTAATATCAAAAGAATGATATTGTCGCTCGTGCGTACGTACGGACTACCGTCTCCACGAACGCGATGAGATTCATTCTCCATCATATACATTCAAGTATAATTATCATTTTCTGATTTAAAAATGATGTTTAAGGACTTGATATCATTTTGGATATGAATAATATACAACCTATCCATTACAAACATGGCTTACGTAATAAAACATATAAAATAAAACGAGTAAGTTAACACCCGAAACAATGATAATACTAAAACATTATTAACAAAGCAAAGTTAAAAGATCATATATGATATGATATTAATATATATGATTCTTGTATAATTTAATAACAATTATTTCAATATTATACAGGAGGTTAACCTACCCCAACCAAGTAAAAGTACAAGGTAAGAGATTTTCTTATCTCACATTCAATTCCGTGAGATTTCCATTATTCGCCACTAAATTATTGAAAGTGGTGTATTGTGTACTGGCATTTGATATATATTATCATGATTATCTTTATATTCATGTTATTCTGTAAATAATTTGGTGGTTATTAACTTTTTTTTATACGACTCAGTTGATTAACATGGTAAGGGGTTTTCATCTCACTCTTTATTTCCGTGAGATTCATGCCATATTTCCACTATTATCTTTTGTGTGGTGTATGTACTGCCCATAATTGTATTCTTTGTGTAATACACTTTACCTTATGTTTATTTACATTTTCATTGTATGATACCTCTTTCATGGGTTGTATGTTTCATAAGTTACCAAATTTATAAGGGTTTACTTCACAATCTCTTTAATATCCGAGGTTGTCTTTACGTAAGTATCTACAGGGACATATTTACTATCCATGTCCATATTTCATAAAAGAGTTTTCAAAGGGATTATTTCTAAGGGAACTTTTACTAAAACATCATTTTAAATGTTTTAAATATTTATTCTTCTAAATCATCCTCATTTATGTCCACGTTTTCAAAATGGTTAGTAAGGATTTATTATATGAAAATGAATGTTTTAAAAGTGTTAATTCCATTCAAAAGTTTCAAAGTGGTATGGGACACTTTGATTAAAAAATGTATTTAAATGCCTTACTTTCTAAATTGTGTAACATTAAAATGTTTTCATGAAAAGGGATATTTCTCTCAATAATTTAAAAAAAAAAAACATTTTCATCTATGTCAACATCCTTTGATGGATTTTAAGATTATTTGAAGTTGACTTATTATGATATAAAACTTCCATATTGTAATGAATTTTTGTGATATGTTTGACTGTAGATGTGTCATTTATATAGCATTCATGGTTTATGAGTAAAGTATTGACATTTCGTATGCTAGTTCCAATAAGAATGTTTATGTTATATTTCAACCTTTACTTCATATGAATGTGTTGGACAAGTATGTTCCAGGTTGGGGACTGGTTAAAGTAAGCCCTCCAGGTTGGGGACTGGTAAAAGTAAGCCCTCCAGGTTAGGGACTGGTAAAAGTAAGCCCTCCGGTTTGGTGTCCGGTTATTAGAGGCACTCCGGGTTGGTGTCCGGTTATTAGAGGCACTCCGGGTTGGGTTCCGGTTACAGTTAGCCCCAAGGTCTTGGGACGAGGCCTTGAAAAGAAATTAAAGTTTAGTATTATGCATTCCATCATTATGAAAGTGGTTATTGATTTTGCATGTGATTATTAGATTAGTATAATATCCATGTGAATAAGTAAATGGAATTATTTCATTTTACTTTTGCCATACTATGTTGAAGTTCAAGTTTAAAAGGCTTTTGTTTTAGTAATGCATTGCCTTAAATGTTTATGCTTATTTTGAATGTTCCGCTATATTGTTATCCTTACTGGGCATTTGAGCTCACCCCTTTTCTATGTTTTATTTTCCCCAGGACGTGAAGAAGTAAGTTATGAATGACCTACAGGGATATTATGAGGGGATAATAGTGTGGACTGTGGAGACATTATGTTGTTGTAGTAGTTTTTCATTTTATGATGTAATGTAAAACTTATGAATATATCTAGTGTTTCCAAGGCTACTAAACCAATCGGTCTTTCGAGATTTGATCTTTCTTGTGATCATGCCAATGTTACGAAGTAATGCACCGACTCTGGGTAGCTGGGGTCGGGGCGTTACAGTTGGTATCAGAGGAAGTTTAGTACAAACCTTGGAAGCTAGATTTAGATAAACTCTGATTAGAGCACGTAGACCTAAGATGAACTTTGAGGATTAGTATAGATGAACTTACTAGAATTTTGGTATTGTAGAGATTTTGTGAGTTTTCCGAGCAATACATCCTTGTCTGGATACGAGCAGGTAGAGGCGGCTCTAGCACAGACATACCTAGGGGTAAAACCCAAAAACACCGCTTTGAGCTAAACTCGAACAAGAACTGGTGCACGACAATGGGCCTTGCTGCACTCTTGGTTACGACACTCCCGGGGGATATGCTTAGGATAATTCTCATTTTCTT
The DNA here is from genome assembly GCA_963277665.1 of Viscum album. NCBI lineage: Eukaryota > Viridiplantae > Streptophyta > Magnoliopsida > Santalales > Viscaceae > Viscum > Viscum album. Next base: position 1,818,025,827 of record OY728150.1, read on the forward strand.
TACAAACCATTATGAAGGGTTTATGAGTATATACATCCTCAAAGGAGACATTTTTATGATTATGGATTATATCCATAAACTATTTAATTTATGTTATGTGTTTTAAAAGTTTGGGATTAGGTATTGTTATTCATAAACTAATCTAGTGTATGCCAATGTTTAGAAATGGCGCCTAGTAGAAGGAATGAGAACTCCAGCAATGCACATGATACAAAGAGAAAGAAGGATCATATATTTTATGGTCTTAAGCCAAAATTTACAAGAGAAATAGTCTCACATGTATTATCATCATATGAAGAAATAATATCATGTGTTGATAAGATAAGTAAAGAGTTTACTGAGTCCTATGGCTTTGAAGGGAAGCAAGAGAAGAAAAGGGTGGAAGAGAGAAAGATGGATAAAGGGAAGAGGAAAAAGAAAAATTTTCCCATATGTGGTAACTGTGGAAAGAAACACCCTGGAACTTGCCTGAAAGGAATGGGAGTTTGTTATAAGTGTGGAGGAAAAGGGCACAAAGTACGTGACTGCAAGGGTAAGAAAATGGTTTCAAATGTACAATGCTTCATTTGCAAGGAGTTTGGACACTATGCGAACCTATGTCCCAGTCATCAGAATATGCCGCAAATGATGTTATTGGATAATAATCAAGTTATGATACTACCACAGATGAAGAGGAATGATTAGAGTTCTTATGTTGATTATGTCAATTGAGTGTTGTATCAACAATGTACTTGTTATAATAATTATGGAGTATATAAGGATTGTACTGCAGTACTATTTCATTAAGGACTTGAGATTGTGTGGAACAAAGAAAGGTGACTCAATAGTAGGATAAATTTTTGGAAAATATATGGTTGAGAGAATGATAAACCATAATATAGTTCTGATACCGAGTTAGTGATTTTGGAATAATACATGATTGTTTTGGATAAATTATATTGGATATTCTTGACTACCTTGGAACTGATTAATGATCTGTATATTCCATTATTGTTGGGGTTTAAAACATTTTTGGATTGATGAGGTATATCCAGCATTCTATATGGAATAAGGGAGCATGAATGTAATCAATAAGGAATATGGTAATTCAGGATGTTTCAGTGTATTAAAAGAATACATGATGAAGGTATTCATATGCTATTACGTGGTAAAAAGGATCTACATTATGTTTAACTTCCTTATAAATGTTGGACTGTGAGTTTGGTCAGAAATATTTTTGATAAATTCTAGTTTGAGATTAATTTTGGATTGCCATAAAAGGACAACCCGGAGGTCGGGCGGCAACCCGTCGCGTCCGGCAAGGCCGCGAGACTTGAACCCGCAACCGAAGGGCGACAAGGGTGTATCACCTACCACTGGCCCAAGAGATGTCCTGGATTAAATAATGTAGTTTTTTTTAAAAAGATCTGGTAGATGAATTATAAATTCGTTTATTTTGGAACCCTATACGAATAGTGTAAATAGAATTTTTTTTACATTCTATTATCTTTTAGAGTGAAATATGAGTTTGTGGTAGAAATTTATTAATGGAAAAAACTCTAATTATAAAGTAAGTATATCTTCTTATGATCTTATCCAATCTCATAAATAAATTCCTCAACATTAAGAAAAGGAACTTAGAACAAAAATGTTGTCCTAGATGGTACCTTAAATCATCACTAATTTATGGCTTTGGGATTGTTGGCCTTTTCATAGCCATGTTCTCTACCACTCTCCATCAGATAATTGATGGTTAGATTTCTCTTCCATATCCATATTTTCCTACATGGAACCCTAGTATGTGTTATTTTCGGTAATCTTCATACTTTCCACTCTTTATTTTAAATAGAGGCCTCATTAATTCATTTTTCGATGTGGGATTTCAACTAAGATATTTTGAAATGTCAAAAATGTGTTATCCTAATACCCTATATTTTGTTGAATCGACAGTATTTCAAATCATCATAGATTGATGAGTTTAAGGACCTCAATTTTATACTTGTTTGTGATTGATGACCTCAATCACTACCTATAAATATTTACGTTTTTCCTCCAATTATATGTCTCTAATTTCCACCAATGTTCTCCTAATCGAGATCATAATTTGGTGGTGACCCTTTCATTTCTCATTTCCTCATATTAAGACTAAATTTTAGTAACCCAATTTCCGATGTGGGTTTTCACACAAAGATATTTTTTTATTTTCAACCTTTTATTTTTGAAGAACAATTTCAAATTGCGAGGACGCAATTTATTGAAGGAGGGGAGAATGTAACACCCCAAGATTTCATAGTGTGTTATTTCTTTAAAATAATACAATAACTTGCACTACACGCAACACCGAGTTCAAGCACACCATGACTTACCAAACAAGCCGTTCAAAAGAGGTTATGAATAGTATTAACTAAATTTTAAACTTTATATAATCCTTATAATTTTAGAATCCATATTATGAGTTTCTTAGACATAATACAAGAACAGATTCATTTTCAGTATTGCACTTTTATCAACTTTTAATAGTGAAACCTTTTTAAATACAATATTTTAAACTTTTTGACTAAATGGGGACATCAAAAAAATTTAAAATGAAACATCCCAAGCTTCCACGGTACGCTTTCTTTGAATAATACAGTAGCGTGTGTTGTACGCAACCTTGAGTTTTAACACACACCACAACCAATCAAACTAGCCGTTATGAATAGTAATACCTACTTTTCAAAATTATATATATTTTATATTTCAAAATGGAATTCATTTCTGGATTCGGAATATCGAATTTAGCCTAAGGTGAAATTTTGGTACTTTTTGGATAACTTTCATATTTTGATGAATAGTGAAAATTACTAAATTTTAATTAAAATCAACTTTTTTAATCAAAATAATTAATATTGATAAATTATGAATTTGAGTGGTTTTAAAGTATATTTAGAATATATTTTTACCATTTAATTTAATGTTTGTCATTGGACATAATTTCACAATTAAACCAGACATAAACAAGTGTCAATCTTTTGATAGTTATTATCTCTTAAAAACACGCTTTTTATTTTAACAACGGGAATTAATTTTAAATTAATTTCTGCCACTTCTGTGTTTTGAATTTGGAAAAATGGATTACATATTTGGAATCAGGATTTCCAAATTATGTAAATAGGTAACTTTTATTTTTACACATTTTGAATAATTACTGCGGTAAATATTTTATTTACCATGGTTAAAGGGTAAATCCGGTAAATAAGGGTTAAAAAATAATATTATAATAATAAAAAATTACCCTAAAATGTGTCCTAACCTTATTGGTGGACACATACCCGACCATGGGCATCCTTGGGTCGATTTGGGGACCCCTTAGAGCCACTTGTATGTGGTAGGGACACATTATATTAATAAATTTAAAATAAAAATAAAAATGGCATAAGCTTACATCTTTTAGAAGAACAATTTTTTACATAGGGTTATACATGTTGGATTTTCGATTATAAATATTCATTAGAAATCTAAAAAGATTTTCTACATAATTATATTTTATTTATAATTTTTAGACATCAAATAATGTAAATTATTAATGACACAATAATGATGCAATGTTTACCTCATTAATAAATCATTTAAATAAATAAGATTATAATGATTAAAATATTATCTAAAACCTTTCCAATTCTTATTGGTTGATGTTATTTAGAAAATGAGTCATCTTATATTCGACCTCAATGATTTTTAGACCATTATAAACCGAATATAATTATATTATAAAGTAATACTTTCACTCTTTCCTAAAGAGCCCCTCCTCTCCCTTATAAAAGGAGACCACTTCTACTCATTCCTCACACCTTCAAAGCCTTTTGGTTCAGCCAAACTCTGCCCAAATACTCTCCCAACATCCCTCACTGAAACCTAGAGGCCTTAGTTTGATCAGAAAGCCAACCTAAGGATCCCTTTTGATCAAATCAAAAGGAAGAACCCGAAGAAGAGGTAATGTTTTCACCACCCCTTTTCAAGTTCCTTTCTTCTTCCACTTCTTCTTTCTTTGTTCTTACCATTATAAAATAATAACTCTAGTATCTCACATATACTGTGATGTTATTATAAATATGGTACAACCATATTCAGTATTCTATCCACCCTTTGAATAACATGTCACCATACGTGCGTACGTACGGCTTACCGTCTCCACGTCGTGGTGTAATTGTTATTCAATATATTATTATTTGGATGGGTATAATAATGATGTGTAACTCATGTAAATAATAAATATAACATGTTAATGATTCTGTATATATGATATACCATCCATTTATATATTATTTTAATATCAAAAGAATGATATTGTCGCTCGTGCGTACGTACGGACTACCGTCTCCACGAACGCGATGAGATTCATTCTCCATCATATACATTCAAGTATAATTATCATTTTCTGATTTAAAAATGATGTTTAAGGACTTGATATCATTCTGGATATGAATAATATACAACCTATCCATTACAAACATGGCTTACGTAATAAAACATATAAAATAAAACGAGTAAGTTAACACCCGAAACAATGATAATACTAAGACATTATTAACAAAGCAAAGTTAAAAGATCATATATGATATGATATTAATATATATGATTCTTGTATAATTTAATAACAATTATTTCAATATTATACAGGAGGTTAACCTACCCCAACCAAGTAAAAGTACAAGGTAAGAGATTTTCTTATCTCACATTCAATTCCGTGAGATTTCCATTATTCGCCACTAAATTATTGAAAGTGGTGTATTGTGTACTGGAATTTGATATATATTATCATGATTATCTTTATATTCATTTTATTCTGTAAATAATTTGGTGGTTATTAACTTTTTTTCATACGACTCAGTTGATTAACATGGTAAGGGGTTTTCATCTCACTCTTTATTTCCGTGAGATTCATGCCATATTTCCACTATTATCTTTTGTGTGGTGTATGTACTACCCATAATTGTATTCTTTGTGTAATACACTTTACCTTATGTTTATTTACATTTTCATTGTATGATACCTCTTTCATGGGTTGTATGTTTCATAAGTTACCAAATTTATAAGGGTTTACTTCACAATCTCTTTAATATCCGAGGTTGTCTTTACGTAAGTATCTACAGGGACATATTTACTATCCATGTCCATATTTCATAAAAGAGTTTTCAAAGGGATTATTTCTAAGGGAACTTTTACTAAAACATCATTTTAAATGTTTTAAATATTTATTCTTCTAAATCATCCTCATTTATGTCCACGTTTTCAAAATGGTTAGTAAGGATTTATTATATGAAAATGAATGTTTTCAAAGTGTTAATTCCATTCAAAAGTTTCAAAGTGGTATGAGACACTTTGATTCAAAAATGTATTTAAATGCCTTACTTTCTAAATTGTGTAACATTAAAATGTTTTCATGAAAAAGGGATATTTCTCTCAATAATTTTTTAAAAAAAAAACATTTTCATCTATGTCAACATCCTTTGATGGATTTTAAGATAATTTGAAGTTGACTTATTATGATATAAAACTTCCATATTGTAATGAATTTTTGTGATATGTTTGACTGTAGATGTGTCATTTATATAGCATTGATGGTTTATGAGTAAAGTATTGACATTTCGTATGCTAGTTCCAATAAGAATGTTTATGTTATATTTCAACCTTTACTTCATATGAATGTGTTGGACAAGTATGTTCCAGGTTGGGGACTGGTTAAAGTAAGCCCTACAGGTTGGGGACTGGTAAAAGTAAGCCCTCCAGGTTAGGGACTGGTAAAAGTAAGCCCTCCGGTTTGGTGTCCGGTTATTAGAGGCACTCCGGGTTGGTGTCCGGTTATTAGAGGCACTCCGGGTTGGGTTCCGGTTACAGTTAGCCCCAAGGTCTTGGGACGAGGCCTTGAAAAGAAATTAAAGTTTAGCATTATGCATTCCATCATTATGAAAGTGGTTATTGATTTTTCATGTGATTATTCGATTAGTAGAATATCCATGTGAATAAGTAAATGACATTATTTCATTTTACTTTTGCCATACTATGTTGAAGTTCAAGTTTAAAAGGCTTTTGTTTTAGTAATGCATTGCCTTAAATGTTTATGCTTATTTTGAATGTTCCGCTATATTGTTATCCTTACTGGGCATTTGAGCTCACCCCTTTTCTATGTTTTATTTTCCCCAGGACGTGAAGAAGTAAGTTATGAATGAACTACAGGGATATTATGAGGGGATAATAGTGTGTACTGTGGAGACATTATGTTGTTGTAGTAGTTTTTCATTTTATGATGTAATGTAAAACTTATGAATATATCTAGTGTTTCCAAGGCTACTAAACCAATCGGTCTTTCGAGATTTGATCTTTCTTGTGATCATGCCAATGTTACGAAGTAATGCACCGACTCTGGGTAGCTGGGGTCGGGGCGTTACAGTTGGTATCAGAGGAAGTTTAGTACAAACCTTGGAAGCTAGATTTAGATAAACTCTGATTAGAGCACGTAGACCTAAGATGAACTTTGAGGATTAGTATAGATGAACTTCCTAGAATTTTGGTATTGTAGAGATTTTGTGAGTTTTCCGAGCAATACATCCTTGTCTGGATACGAGCAGGTAGAGGCGGCTCTGGCACAGATGTACCTAGGGGTAAAACCCGAAAACACCGCTTTGAGCTAAACTCGAACAAGAACTGGTGCACGACAATGGGCCTTGCTGCACTCTTGGTTACGACACTCCCGGGGGATATGCTTAGGATAATTCTCATTTTCTTTACAAACCATTATGAAGGGTTTATGAGTATATACATCCTCAAAGGAGACATTTTTATGATTATGGATTATATCCATAAACTATTTAATTTATGTTATGTGTTTTAAAAGTTTGGGATTAGGTATTGTTATTCATAAACTAATCTAGTGTATGCCAATGTTTAGAAATGGCGCCTAGTAGAAGGAATGAGAACTCCAGCAATGCACATGATACAAAGAGAAAGAAGGATCATATATTTTATGGTCTTAAGCCAAAATTTACAAGAGAAATAGTCTCACATGTATTATCATCATATGAAGAAATAATATCATGTGGTGATAAGATAAGTAAAGAGTTTACTGAGTCCTATGGCTTTGAAGGGTAGCAAGAGAAGAAAAGGGTGGAAGAGAGAAAGATGGATAAAGGGAAGAGGAAAAAGAAGAATTTTCCCATATGTGGTAACTGTGGAAAGAAACACCCTGGAACTTGCCTGAAAGGAATGGGAGTTTGTTATAAGTGTGGAGGAAAAGGGCACAAAGTACGTGACTGCAAGGGTAAGAAAATGGTTTCAAATGTACAATGCTTCATTTGCAAGGAGTTTGGACACTATGCGAACCTATGTCCCAGTCATCAGAATATGCCGCAAATGATGTTATTGGATAATAATCAAGTTATGATACTACCACAGATGAAGAGGAATGATTAGAGTTCTTATGTTGATTATGTCAATTGAGTGTTGTATCAACAATGTACTTGTTATAATAATTATGGAGTATATAAGGATTGTACTGCAGTACTATTTCATTAAGGACTTGAGATTGTGTGGAACAAAGAAAGGTGACTCAACAGCAGGATAAATTTTTGGAAAATATATGGTTGAGAGAATGATAAACCATAATATAGTTCTGATACCGAGTTAGTGATTTTGGAATAATACATGATTGTTTTGGATAAATTATATTGGATATTCTTGACTACCTTGGAACTGATTAATGATCTGTATATTCCATTATTGTTGGGGTTTAAAACATTTTTGGATTGATGAGGTATATCCAACATTCTATATGGAATAAGGGAGCATGAATGTAATCAATAAGGAATATGGTAATTCAGGATGTTTCAGTGTATTAAAAGAATACATGATGAAGGTATTTATATGCTATTACGTGGTAAAAAGGATCTACATTATGTTTAACTTCCTTATAAATGTTGGACTGTGAGTTTGGTCAGAAATATTTTTGATAAATTCTAGTTTGAGATTAATTTTGGATTGCCATAAAAGGACAACCCGGAGGTCGGGCGGCAACCCGTCGCGTCCAGCAAGGCCGCGAGACTTGAACCCGCAACCGAAGGGCGACAAGGGTGTATCACCTACCACTGGCCCAAGAGATGTCCTGGATTAAATAATGTAGTTTTTTTTAAAAAGATCTGGTAGATGAATTATAAATTCGTTTATTTTGGAACCCTATACGAATAGTGTAAATAGAATTTTTTTTACATTCTATTATCTTTTAGAGTGAAAGATGAGTTTGTGGTAGAAATTTATTAATGGACAAAACTCTAATTATAAAGTAAGTATATCTCCTTATGATCTTATCCAATCTCATAAATAAATTCCTCAACATTAAGAAAAGGAACTTAGAACAAAAATGTTGTCCTAGATGGTACCTTAAATCATCACTAATTTATGGCTTTGGGATTGTTGGCCTTTTCATAGCCATGTTCTCTACCACTCTCCATCAGATAATTGATGGTTAGATTTCTCTTCCATATCCATATTTTCCTACATGGAACCCTAGTATGTGTTTTTTTCGGTAATCATCATACTTTCCACTCTTTATTTTAAATAGAGGCCTCATTAATTCATTTTTCGATGTGGGATTTCAACTAAGATATTTTGAAACGTCAAAAATGTGTTATCCTAATACCCTATATTTTGTTGAATCGACAGTATTTCAAATCATCATAGATTGATGAGTTTAAGGACCTCAATTTTATACTTGTTTGTGATTGATGACCTCAATCACTACCTATAAATATTTACGTTTTTCCTCCAATTATATGTCTCTAATTGCCACCAATGTTCTCCTAATCGAGATCATAATTTGGTGGTGACCCTTTCATTTCTCATTTCCTCATATTAAGACTAAATTTTAGTAACCCAATTTCTGATGTGGGTTTTCACACAAAGATATTTTTTTATTTTCAACCTTTTATTTTTGAAGAACAATTTCAAATTGCGAGGACGCAATTTATTGAAGGAGGGGAGAATGTAACACCCCAAGATTTCATAGTGTGTTATTTCTTTAAAATAATACAATAACTTGCACTATACGCAACACCGAGTTCAAGCACACCATGACTTACCAAACAAGCCGTTCAAAAGAGGTTATGAATAGTATTAACTAAATTTTAAACTTTATATAATCCTTATAATTTTAGAATCCATATAATGAGTTTCTTAGACATAATACAAGAACATATTCATTTTCAGTATTGCACTTTTATCAACTTTTAATAGTGAAACCTTTTTAAATACAATATTTTAAACTTTTTGACTAAATGGGGACATCAAAAAAATTTAAAATGAAACATCCCAAGCTTCCACGGTACGCTTTCTTTGAATAATACAGTAGCGTGTGTTGTACGCAACCTTGAGTTTTAACACACACCACAACCAATCAAACTAGCCGTTATGAATAGTAATACCTACTTTTCAAAATTATATATATTTTATATTTTAAAATGGACTTCATTTCTGGATTCGGAATATCGAATTTAGCCTAAGGTGAAATTTTGGTACTTTTTGGATAACTTTCATATTTTGATGAATAGTGAAAATTACTAAATTTTAATTAAAATCAACTTTTTTAATCAAAATAATTAATATTGATAAATTATGAATTTGAGTGGTTTTAAAGTATATTTAGAATATATTTTTACCATTTAATTTAATGTTTGTCATTGGACATAATTTCACAATTAAACCAGACATAAACAAGTGTCAATCTTTTGATAGTTATTATCTCTTAAAAACACGCTTTTTATTTTAAGAACGGGAATTAATTTTAAATTAATTTCTGCCACTTCTGTGTTTTGAATTTTGAAAAATGGATTACATATTTGGAATCAGGATTTCCAAATTATGTAAATAGGTAACTTTTATTTTTACACATTTTGAATAATTACTGCGGTAAATATTTTATTTACCATGGTTAAAGGGTAAATCCGGTAAATAAGGGTTAAAAAATAATATTATAATAATACAAAATTACCCTAAAACGTGTCCTAACCTTATTGGTGGACACATACCCGACCATGGGCATCCTTGGGTCGATTTGGGGACCCCTTAGAGCCACTTGTATGTGGTAGGGACACATTATATTAATAAATTTAAAATAAAAATAAAAATGGCATAAGCTTACATATTTTAGAAGAACAATTTGTACATAGGGTTATACATGTTGGATTTTCGATTATAAATATTCATTAGAAATATAAAAAGATTTCCTACATAATGATATTTTATTTATAATTTTTAGACATCAAATAATGTAAATTATTAATGACACAATAATGATGCAATGTTTACCTCATTAATAAATCATTTAAATAAATAAGATTATAATGATTAAAATATTATCTAAAACCTGTCCAATTCTTATTGGTTGATGTTATTTAGAAAATGAGTCATCTTATCTTCGACCTCAATGATTTTTGGACCATTATAAACTGAATATAATTATATTATAAAGTAATACTTTCACTCTTTTTTAAAGAGCCCCTCCTCTCCCTTATAAAAGGAGACCACTTCTACTCATTCCTCACACCTTCAAAGCCTTTTGGTTCGGCCAAAATCTGCCCAAATACTCTCCCAACATCCCTCACTACAACCTATAGGCCTTAGTTGGATCAGAAAGCCAACCTAAGGATCCCTTTTGATCAAATCAAAAGGAAGAACCCGAAGAAGAGGTAATGTTTTCACCACCCCTTTTCAAGTTCCTTTCTTCTGCCACTTCTTCTTTCATTGTTCTTACCATTATAAAATAATAACTCCAGTATCTCACATATACTGTGATGTTATTATAAATATGGTACAACCATATTCAGTATTCTATCCACCCTTTGAATAACATGTCACCATACGTGCGTACGTACGACTTACCGTCTCCACGTCGTGGTGTAATTGTTATTCAATATATTATTATTTGGATGGGTATAATAATGATGTGTAACTCATGTAAATAATAAATATAACATGTTAATGATTCTTTATATATGATATACCATCCATTTATATATTATTTTAATATCAAAAGAATGATATTGTCGCTCGTGCGTACGTACGGACTACCGTCTCCACGAACGCGATGAGATTCATTCTCCATCATATACATTCAAGTATAATTATCATTTTATGATTTAAAAATGATGTTTAAGGACGTGATATCATTCTGGATATGAATAATATACAACCTATCCATTACAAACATGGCTTACGTAATAAAACATATAAAATAAAACGAGTAAGTTAACACCCGAAACAATGATAATACTAAGACATTATTAACAAAGCAAAGTTAAAAGATCATATATGATATGATATTAATATATATGATTCTTGTATAATTTAATAACAATTATTTCAATATTATACAGGAGGTTAACCTACCCCAACCAAGTAAAAGTACAAGGTAAGATATTTTCTTATCTCACATTCAATTCCGTGAGATTTCCATTATTCGCCACTAAATTATTGAAAGTGGTGTATTGTGTACTGGCATTTGATATATATTATCATGATTATCTTTATATTCATGTTATTCTGTAAATAATTTGGTGGTTATTAACTTTTTTCCATACGACACAGTTGATTAACATGGTAAGGGGTTTTCATCTCACTCTTTATTTCCGTGAGATTCATGCCATATTTCCACTATTATCTTTTGTGTGGTGTATGTACTGCCCATAATTGTATTCTTTGTGTAATACACTTTACCTTATGTTTATTTACATTTTCATTGTATGATACCTCTTTCATGGGTTGTATGTTTCATAAGTTACCAAATTTATAAGGGTTTACTTCACAATCTCTTTAATATCCGAGGTTGTCTTTACGTAAGTATCTACAGGGACATATTTACTATCCATGTCCATATTTCATAAAAGAGTTTTCAAAGGGATTATTTCTAAGGGAACTTTTACTAAAACATCATTTTAAATGTTTTAAATATTTATTCTTCTAAATCATCCTCATTTATGTCCACGTTTTCAAAATGGTTAGTAAGGATTTATTATATGAAAATGAATGTTTTAAAAGTGTTAATTCCATTCAAAAGTTTCAAAGTGGTATGGGACACTTTGATTCAAAAATGTATTTAAATGCCTTACTTTCTAAATTGTGTAACATTAAAATGTTTTCATGAAAAACGGATATTTCTCTCAATAATTTTTTTAAAAAAAAAAAACATTTTCATCTATGTCAACATCCTTTGATGGATTTTAAGATTATTTGAAGTTGACTTATTATGATATAAAACTTCTATATTGTAATGAATTTTTGTGATATGTTTGAATGTAGATGTGTCATTTATATAGAATTCATGGTTTATGAGTAAAGTATTGACATTTCGTATGCTAGTTCCAATAAGAATGTTTATGTTATATTTCAACCTTTACTTCATATGAATGTGTTGGACAAGTATGTTCCAGGTTGGGGACTGGTTAAAGTAAGCCCACCAGGTTGGGGACTGGTAAAAGTAAGCCCTCCAGGTTAGGGACTGGTAAAAGTAAGCCCTCCGGTTTAGTGTCCGGTTATTAGAGGCACTCCGGGTTGGTGTCCGGTTATTAGAGGCACTCCGGGTTGGGTTCCGGTTACAGTTAGCCCCAAGGTCTTGGGACGAGGCCTTGAAAAGAAATTAAAGTTTAGCATTATGCATTCCATCATTATGAAAGTGGTTATTGATTTTGCATGTGATTATTCGATTAGTAGAATATCCATGTGAATAAGTAAATGGCATTATTTCATTTTACTTTTGCCATACTATGTTGAAGTTCAAGTTTAAAAGGCTTTTGTTTTAGTAATGCATTGCCTTAAATGTTTATGCTTATTTTGAATGTTCCGCTATATTGTTATCCTTACTGGGCATTTGAGCTCACCCCTTTTCTATGTTTTATTTTCCCCAGGACGTGAAGAAGTAAGTTATGAATGACCTACATGGATATTATGAGGGGATAATAGTGTGGACTGTGGAGACATTATGTTGTTGTAGTAGTTTTTCATTTTATGATGTAATGTAAAACTTATGAATATATCTAGTGTTTCCAAGGCTACTAAACCAATCGGTCTTTCGAGATTTGATCTTTCTTGTGATCATGCCAATGTTACGAAGTAATGCACCGACTCTGGGTAGCTGGGGTCGGGGCGTTACAGTTGGTATCAGAGGAAGTTTAGTACAAACCTTGGAAGCTAGATTTAGATAAACTCTGATTAGAGCACGTAGACCTAAGATGAACTTTGAGGATTAGTATAGATGAACTTCCTAGAATTTTGGTATTGTAGAGATTTTGTGAGTTTTCCGAGCAATACATCCTTGTCTGGATACGAGCAGGTAGAGGCGGCTCTGGCACAGATGTACCTAGGGGTAAAACCCGAAAACACCGCTTTGAGCTAAACTCGAACAAGAACTGGTGCACGACAATGGGCCTTGCTGCACTCTTGGTTACGACACTCCCGGGGGATATGCTTAGGATAATTCTCATTTTCTTTACAAACCATTATGAAGGGTTTATGAGTATATACATCCTCAAAGGAGACATTTTTATGATTATGGATTATATCCATAAACTATTTAATTTATGTTATGTGTTTTAAAAGTTTGGGATTAGGTATTGTTATTCATAAACTAATCTAGTGTATGCCAATGTTTAGAAATAGCGCCTAGTAGAAGGAATGAGAACTCCAGCAATGTACATGATACAAAGAGAAAGAAGGATCATATATTTTATGGTCTTAAGCCAAAATTTACAAGAGAAATAGTCTCACATGTATTATCATAATATGAAGAAATAATATCATGTGTTGATAAGATAAGTAAAGAGTTTACTGAGTCCTATGGCTTTGAAGGGAAGCAAGAGAAGAAAAGGGTGGAAGAGAGAAAGATGGATAAAGGGAAGAGGAAAAAGAAGAATTTTCCCATATGTGGTAACTGTGGAAAGAAACACCCTGGAACTTGCCTGAAAGGAATGGGAGTTTGTTATAAGTGTGGAGGAAAAGGGCACAAAGTACGTGACTGCAAGGGTAAGAAAATGGTTTCAAATGTACAATGCTTCATTTGCAAGGAGTTTGGACACTATGCGAACCTATGTCCCAGTCATCAGAATATGCCGCAAATGATGTTATTGGATAATAATCAAGTTATGATACTACCACAAATGAAGAGGAATGATTAGAGTTCTTATGTTGATTATGTCAATTGAGTGTTGTATCAACAATGTACTTGTTATAATAATTATGGAGTATATAAGGATTGTACTGCAGTACTATTTCATTAAGGACTTGAGATTGTGTGGAACAAAGAAAGGTGACTCAACAACATGATAAATTTTTGGAAAATATATGGTTGAGAGAATGATAAACCATAATATAGTTCTGATACCGAGTTAGTGATTTTGGAATAATACATGATTGTTTTGGATAAATTATATTGGATATTCTTGACTACCTTGGAACTGATTAATGATCTGTATATTCCATTATTGTTGGGGTTTAAAACATTTTTGGATTGATGAGGTATATCCAGCATTCTATATGGAATAAGGGAGCATGAATGTAATCAATAAGGAATATGGTAATTCAGGATGTTTCAGTGTATTAAAAGAATACATGATGAAGGTATTCATATGCTATTACGTGGTAAAAAGGATCTACATTATGTTTAACTTCCTTATAAATGTTGGACTGTGATTTTGGTCAGAAATATTTTTGATAAATTCTAGTTTGAGATTAATTTTGGATTGCCATAAAAGGACAACCCGGAGGTCGGGCGGCAACCCGTCGCGTCCGGCAAGGCCGCGAGACTTGAACCCGCAACCGAAGGGCGACAAGGGTGTATCACCTACCACTGGCCCAAGAGATGTCCTGGATTAAATAATGTAGTTTTTTTTAAAAAGATCTGGTAGATGAATTATAAATTCGTTTATTTTGGAACCCTATACGAATAGTGTAAATAGAATTTTTTTTACATTCTATTATCTTTTAGAGTGAAAGATGAGTTTGTGGTAGAAATTTATTAATGGACAAAACTCTAATTATAAAGTAAGTATATCTCCTTATGATCTTATCCAATCTCATAAATAAATTCCTCAACATTAAGAAAAGGAACTTAGAACAAAAATGTTGTCCTAGATGGTACCTTAAATCATCACTAATTTATGGCTTTGGGATTGTTGGCCTTTTCATAGCCATGTTCTCTACCACTCTCCATCAGATAATTGATGGTTAGATTTCTCTTCCATATCCATATTTTCCTACATGGAACCCCAGTATGTGTTATTTTCGGTAATCTTCATACTTTCCACTCTTTATTTTAAATAGAGGCCTCATTAATTCATTTTTCGATGTGGGATTTCAACTAAGATATTTTGAAACGTCAAAAATGTGTTATCCTAATACCCTATATTTTGTTGAATCGACAGTATTTCAAATCATCATAGATTGATGAGTTTAAGGACCTCAATTTTATACTTGTTTGTGATTGATGACCTCAATCACTACCTATAAAAATTTACGTTTTTCCTCCAATTATATGTCTCTAATTGCCACCAATGTTCTCCTAATCGAGATCATAATTTGGTGGTGACCCTTTCATTTCTCATTTACTCATATTAAGACTAAATTTTAGTAACCCAATTTCCGATGTGGGTTTTCACACAAAGATATTTTTTTATTTTCAACCTTTTATTTTCGAAGAACAATTTCAAATTGCGAGGACGCAATTTATTGAAGGAGGGGAGAATGTAACACCCCAAGATTTCATAGTGTGTTATTTCTTTAAAATAATACAATAACTTGCACTACACGCAACACCGAGTTCAAGCACACCATGACTTACCAAACAAGCCGTTCAAAAGAGGTTATGAATAGTATTAACTAAATTTTAAACTTTATATAATCCTTATAATTTTAGAATCCATATTATGAGTTTCTTAGACATAATACAAGAACAGATTCATTTTCAGTATTGCACTTTTATCAACTTTTAATAGTGAAACCTTTTTAAATAAAATATTTTAAACTTTTTGACTAAATGGGGACATCAAAAAAATTTAAAATGAAACATCCCAAGCTTCCACGGTACGCTTTCTTTGAATAATACAGTAGCGTGTGTTGTACGCAACCTTGAGTTTTAACACACACCACAACCAATCAAACTAGCCGTTATGAATAGTAATACCTACTTTTCAAAATTATATATATTTTATATTTTAAAATGGACTTCATTTCTGGATTCGGAATATCGAATTTAGCCTAAGGTGAAATTTTGGTACTTTTTGGATAACTTTCATATTTTGATGAATAGTGAAAATTACTAAATTTTAATTAAAATCAACTTTTTTAATCAAAATAATTAATATTGATAAATTATGAATTTGAGTGGTTTTAAAGTATATTTAGAATATATTTTTACCATTTAATTTAATGTTTGTCATTGGACATAATTTCACAATTAAACCAGACATAAACAAGTGTCAATCTTTTGATAGTTATTATCTCTTAAAAACACGCTTTTTATTTTAACAACGGGAATTAATTTTAAATTAATTTCTGCCACTTCTGTGTTTTGAATTTGGAAAAATGGATTACATATTTGGAATCAGGATTTCCAAATTATGTAAATAGGTAACTTTTATTTTTACACATTTTGAATAATTACTGCGGTAAATATTTTATTTACCATGGTTAAAGGGTAAATCCGGTAAATAAGGGTTAAAAAATAATATTATAATAATACAAAATTACCCTAAAACGTGTCCTAACCTTATTGGTGGACACATACCCGACCATGGGCCTCTAACATATTTATCTAAATCTTTGATTCTATTCCGTAGAGATTGGCGTTCATCATCATATCGATCCTAGAATAATCATTGATCATGGTAAAAATTAATGTTGGGTTTTGGCCCAACCGTGCTTCCGCTGCACCCAGAACCTTCAAAGTGGAGACCCTCACTTGGGCATCGTTCGGGTAATCTAGGTTGGAGAATTAAAAAGTGGAATCAGATCATGTATTAGGATGAGATAATGTTAGTTAGATATGGATTTAGGTTATCCAGACTTAGGAGGTTGATCAAGTGATTTCCTATCCAACATGACATTAGTTGAAACTCAAGATTCTAGTGGATGTCTAGTGTTGGGATTTGGAACTATAAGATAACAGAGGTGTTGGTTTGGAATGAGAATCCCAATGTTGTATGGATGAGACTCAGTATGATCCATAGGGATCAACTAGGAGCTAGTAAGTTTTACATGAATCATGATAGTGACATTCTAGGGGCATGATACATGCGCCTATGTTTGATGTTGTTTGACATGTTTTATTGTTAGAATCCATTATTAATTGAGGAAAATTATAATATAAATGATGTTTTATCATATATATTATTAGGGGTGATTATATTAATATGGATATTATTGGATTAGTTGTTTTATTGATTATGATCATAATTTCTTGGATGCCATAGGGAAATGGTTTTGGGAATTTTTGAATTTTTAGAAAATCCTAGTTTTGAAAGGAAAAATCGTGTGGGGGAATGAGGTGTGCCTGAAATGGTTTTATAATTCAATTTTAATTCAAATTTATCATGGAGTTGATGATTTTAAAATGAGTTAGTATTTTATGAATTTTGAGAAAATATAAATAAATGTATTTTGAAAATGGATTTCAAAATGATTTTTGAAAATGGGATTAGTTTTCAGGAAAGGGACTGGTTAGGATGAGTTTTTAGTGTTTTTAGTTTTTAGTGAAAAATCTTGGACTCCAACAGGGTTTTTTGAAAACTTAAGTTAGTTTTGGTGTGTGTAAAATGGTTTGAATGATTTTTTTAAATAAGTGACTGATACCATGTAAATTGGGATTCTTGGAATTTGTGTGTTGGATGGGAGTGATTTGGGTTCTTGAATTATGTGTTCGGCTTGCATGTCGTTGTTACTTGGGAACTTCCAATTGTGATTGGTGGGTTTGGACTTTATTTGGTTAGATGATAATAATAGGAAAATAGTTCCTATATAGATCGAGTTTTCTTGGTTTAAAGTAGTGGACCAAGGATAAACTAGGTGTTGTATTGTATATTCTCCAGGCATGCAATGATTGTTTTGAGAGTGCTATTTGTGATATGATCATGGTATTTATGTTTATTTTTGGGTTTGTTTAATTAAATGTGTTTTGGTTGGTTCAGGGATTGAAATCATTGTCACGTGTTTTGATAATTTCATGGGTTGGATCAATTATTGCATTATCAGTAGGTGATTCTTATGATGGGGAGCACCATAATCTTAGAGATGGATCAATTGTAAGTA
This sequence comes from Viscum album, assembly GCA_963277665.1. Classification (NCBI taxonomy): domain Eukaryota; kingdom Viridiplantae; phylum Streptophyta; class Magnoliopsida; order Santalales; family Viscaceae; genus Viscum; species Viscum album. The sequence goes on from OY728150.1 coordinate 1,818,044,127, forward strand.
TTTTAGTGTTTTGGGATTTATGGGTGTAGTTGGGCACCATCTTGGTTCTTGGTGACTATTGTTTCATGTTTGGACCTCAAGTGTAAGAAAGGTGGTCACATCCAACTATTTTTCATGGTAATAGATGAGACATGGACCATAGAGATCAAGTATTTGGTTATGTGTGGAAAATAAAAGGATACTCCTATGGTGGGGAGAGTCAAATCATTCATAGGTATATGATCCTCATGTCGAAAGGTTAGTGGGAATGAGAAACTGATCAGTGTATGATTAAAAATGTAGTAGGATTTTGTTGAGGTGATGGGCATGATTTAGGTATTCGGGTGTGGTTCTAGTTGGATTCGTGCATTGGAATCACGCTCAGGTTATAATTGGTGGATCTGAGGGTGGTTTAAATCAGAGGTACATTAATTATTTCTATTGAGTATGGTGGTGGAGAAAGTTGGTTTAGGAACCAAATGTAGAGTTACACCAAGATTCGGGTTTGGACTACGGTGTGAGTGTTCAAGTGGTTTAGTAATGACTTTAGGGGTTAAGGAATCGTGATTGGGTTTTAAGGTGAAGTGATGGTATATCATGGTTGAGGCTGAGCAATTTATAGAAAAGTTTTATAGGGGAATACTGACTGGTTCTTTGGAACAAAATTAGATGCGGTGAGTGGGAAAATTAATTAGGAGAATCATTCAGGATATGGTTGAGGTAGTTCAAGGATCAAACTAAGATTTTTTGAGAAAAGACAGTTTGTATGCATTAGTGTTTGAGGTCGTGTAGCAGAAGCATATTGGGTTTTTGGAGATGAGATGAAATAGGTTTATGGTGATTGATGAATCAGGTAGGTCAGGGTTCATTATTGGAGGATTAAGACAACTTATTGAATATGAAAATCATTATGAGTGAGATTTTTTAATGAACCACATTATTATGGTTTGTTAATTCTTAAGGAAATTTTATTTTTTGGTTTAGTAAGGGGTTCATTTTTATAACCAAGAATCAAAATAGAATTATGAGTGTTTGGAAATCGTTAAAGGGTGTTTTTAGATGTGGTTTAAGTCTTAGTGGATGACTTGTGGGTTCATAAGGGTGTTAGAGTAGTGGATGGTTGGTCGGGCTACTAGTAATTTCATTAGCAGTCCATTCAAAACATGAAGGGTGAAATTCATATCGTGAATAACCCTTACATGGGGCTGAGGACACTTATGTGTCCATTCATGCGGTTAATCTATGATTCAAACCATGAAGTTTACCCTTCCATGGTTGATTATGGACCCACCACAACTTTCATGTCAAGAAGAAATGATTCATGACATGAAAGTATCATGGAAGGGGCTGGGGTCCCTACCCCAGGGTCTTCATGGTGTGAAACCTATGTTCACAACATGAACTATACTTGGGATGATCTTTTTTGAGGGATTTTCTATAGTTTTTTGGGGTTTTATTTTGAAAACACCCTTGGGGTTATTTTATTTTTGGCCATCCAATAGAGAGGGAGATCCCTATTTGGATCTCCCCTACCATTCCTTTAGTACCTTTGATATGGGTGGTTCAAGTTTGTTTCATCTCTTTGATTCTTTGTAAGATCTCTTGTTCTATTCTCCTTTCTTATCCCCTTGTTCATAATTGATTTTGGTTTGGACGACTAGGTTTTAGAGGAATAATTTAATCGAAGCATGGTGAAATAATCATTCTTGACGTGTATTTTGAATGAAGCTTGTAGAGGAGGTCATCAGAGGAGTAAATCAAGGCACCAATATCTGTTTATCATATGAAGAATATTTATTTAGGTATTTTAAAGAAATTAGGTTAAATTAATTGTTTATTTGATGATATAATTTGGGTCATTTTCATGTATTAGGTCTGGTTTCATGTTGGGAGTGAACCAAACTCTGTTTCTTATAGTTTCAGTATAGTAGGGATTTCTGATGAGTATGGAATTAGTTATTCCATTTTGGGAATTTAGATTTAATTAACTAATTAATAAATTTGATTATGTTTATGGGTGATATAGGACCTCATATACTTTGTGGAGGTTGGTTCGAGCTTGGTATGAGTTATCAAATCATCGATTGAGGTATGGGTCCTTGAATTTATTTGAGTTTCTTATTCAATTTCTGATTTTATATTTGTGTACCATTAATATTATATCTTCCTACATGTTACTTGACTTGAGTGATATCTTCATAATGTTGGGATGGGATTGTGTTGTCCCAATAGTCAACATGAACCATATAGATTTCTAAATGGTTTGATAGTGGCACCATGGCCGAATGAGTGCTAGTGGCCCTCCTTATGGGTTTTGTGGTGTCATGAGTTGGATTTAAATGGACAAAATATTTTCATTTTTTAAAATATTTTTTAGAAAGGTATTGCTTCTAAGTGGAATTTCAATGAAAAGTCATTGATTTGAGAAAAATATTTTGAAATTATATTTTGAAATGTTTATAGGGATTTACTAAAGAATTTTTTGATTGGATTTTAGATAAGGTCATAACATGAGTAAAAAATCTCATGTGGTTCCTTTTTTAAATCAATTATAAATAATATTTTGGATTGGTTTTCAAGGGAAATCTAGATGTATTAGTTGAGTTTTTTAGTTTGTTTGACCTCATGTAGGTGATGACCCAATTTCCAAATCTTGTGTACTTATTGTACTCCCTGGTTATATTTTCCTAGTGTGTTTATTGTTTCATGATGATGCATGTTGTGTGTCTAGCCCTATAAAAACTCTGATTTTGGTATCAACGAAACACTTGATCTAGATAGACATGATAGAACCCTAAAGGACCCTAGTGGATTCCCTTATTCATGTTAATTGGTCCTAAGGGACCAATTCCTAGTGATGATAGACACAGTGCTTGTCATAGACAAAAAATACCATTTTGGGAGTGGATATTGAGGCTTGGACTCACTATGAGCGAGATGAAATTTTAAATATGTCCATGGGATATATGATATCCTAGTATTCATGAAATTAGGGCCATACCTTAAGTGACATGGTAGTGGTTGTATAAGGGGCCTTTCCTTGAGTGAGAAGGCCTGGTCGACCATATCTTGAGTGAGATGACACCGTTTAGTAGATGGTTGAGAACTTTTCCTTGATTGAGAAGGATTGGGTTGTGATTGTGGACCACTTTGAGTGAGAGGATTTTATTATGGTATGATGGGATACATAGATGATGGACCTCCCTTGAGTGAGAAGGGATGGGTCAAGGATTGTAGATGTATGACCATACCCTATTCCTTTAGGTAATGGGTTGAGGTTTTATCATAAAACCCTACCTTATGTCTTCAGTTATGGGTTGGGGACTTGGTTAGACAAACTACCTCATATTTTTGGATATGGTTTGGGTTATGGTATGAGGTTACCTTCTTCCTTCCAGTATGGAGCCAAAGCAGGTAGGGTCAGGTGTCGTGGTGGCCTGGTTAGCACATGAAGACACGAATTTTCTGATTGTATGTTCATTTTTATGTTATGTTTATCGGTTTTAGTGTTTTATGAACAAAATTTCATCATATTATATATACTTCATTCACATATACTTGATCACAATAGTACTCAATATTATTGAGGCATTGGGGATTCCTACTAGGTCTCATTAGACTCACCATTACCTATGTACTCAACATGGGTTTTGATGTATGTGGGTGGGAATTCCTATTTTCTCTTAGGATATAGGTCTTTCTTGGAACTGGACACATGTTTCAGTTGGAATCTTGTGGAAATCAATGATTTAGTAGGATGATTATGTGAGTTGGGCTGAGGACAATGTATTTTAATTTTATAGTTATTGTTCAACACGTTTACTGGCCAATGTTCCATTTTTATATATGATCATGATTTATTTTTTTATATACTGCTACTGATCTATTATGTTTGATGCATCATGTAGGTAGATTTACTATTTTCTATTCTAGACCACGAGGTCCTTTTGGCTCCCTGTTTTATGTTTACAATTATTTTAGGATGTCTAATATAAGGATAAGTAATTCTGAATTTTCAATAGAATTTAGGAATGAACATTGCTCTTATTTAGAAGGCATAATATCCCCACAACTATAATATGACATCAACACTATTTGGTAGATTCTATAATATGGGGAGGCACACCTGATGTCATGTGGTGACCCCCACTCAAGTTTCATTCGGGAGATCCGGGCCAAGGGAATTATAGTGGTGTCAAATTTTGATGGGGTAGTAGGTTGAAAGGAATCATAGACACATGAAAAGATTCTTATAATCATTTTACATTGAAATACATCTATAAAGAGTACTCAAAGGTGAAACGAGGGAGCTGCAGGATAGAGGCAATATTTCAGGTGTGATCCAAGGTAGATTTAATGATTAAACCATGATTTTTGATCAATTAATAACATGGAGATCAAAGGTGCGATCACATGATGTGTGATCCTGAACCAAATGACATGTATCTTATTGTTAGTGATGATAAAGGCTTATTATTGAGTTAAATATCATATAAGGTGTACTTTTAATGTACATATCATGTGGTACTAGGTCATTGAATCAATATGTAGAGGGAGTACATGATCAGATGACTGTTTAGCCGTACATGACATATATACATGGAACACATGTTGTGTTCCTCAGACCATATGCATATCAACTTGGCATTAATAAACATTGAGTGAACCAGCTAGGTATACACACCGTGTACCTTCCTTTAAACAAACCATGTATCATGCCCCCATACATAACTTGGGTTGCGACATTACACACCTAGTACATCCATAAGTCACACATTCCATGTACATTATAATACAAATCATATAGGTAGACCCATAAATGACATGTGAAAGGTCGTACATGATCATATTTCTTTCGAGGGTCTGGACAACATGTACCTCCAAAGTACATGTCATGTAATTTTTTCATACTTATATATTTTTATATCTTCTCACCCATAAATTATATTTAGGGACACAAGTATCCCATCCTGATCATTTTTCCATATAAATCATAATGGTATATATCTCTCTAGTATTTATGGTGATATAAAAAGTGAATTAGGTAGTTTAGTTTCCTTTACTCTATAGGGATGATAATCATGATTGGGCATTCCGATTGAAACAAACATATGGTTAGGAACTCCCTTGGTGACATGATGATGAAAGGGTATAAGACCCCACATTATTCCTAGAGTTCGGTACTCCCCCACTTGATTTGGGCATGAGTCCTTTAGATTGGGCATAAGATCGATACTCCCTTGTCCATGAAAAGGTGTGATCCCCTACATAAATAATAGAGTTAGGAACACTCCCAATTACATAGGATGTGGGTCCTCTATCCATGGAGTCTAGCACCCTTCATTTTAAATGATTTACTAGATGAGGCATGAGTCCTCCATAGAGGCTAGTTACTCCCTCAACCAAAATATACTCCTTGGTGAGGCATGGGTCCCCTATTATAGTTTCTAAGAGAAAACACGGGTTGTATAGTAGGGAAGTTCAGAGCCTTGGGTTTCTTATTGGGGATATTTCTTGTATATATGGGATGTGAAGAGTGAGAGTTTATTTTATACCTCAAGTTATCTACCTTCAAATCATATTTATATTTTCTTATATCCTTTACAATTTTGAGTAGACTGATATTCCTATTTATCCTTTATATTTTTGGGGTATCCTAATGGTTATGTATATACTCACCACTATATAGGAAATTCACTCATATGAATCATGACTTATAAAAATGATGGATAGTTTAATAGCGATCTTTGTTGACATAGTCTCAATAAATAGGGATCTTGTAGGTACTCAGAGGTGATAAAAATAGAAGAATCTTAATTTTGGGAGATGTGTGTCTAGGACTCATCATCTTTTCTAGTTACCTATGTTGGTTTACTTTAGGATATTAGCCCTTATCCCCCATTTATTTAATGACAGTGAACTTTATGATACTCTATGAATGCTTAGTATATGCCACATGCATTTTATATATTAAAGTTGGTATTATTGTTTAGCCTGCATTATTATATCCTATGAGGATTTATGTGATTACATACAGGTTCATAGGCCAAGGCCTCCCATATTGTGTGATATGCCTACTCAGTGCTAGTAACCATCCCTTGACCCATTAGAGGTAGACTTTGGGTGACACACTCAACTTATTATTAGCCCAGGTGGGGTCATGGTGGGTTATTCCATGTCAGAGTAGTATCATAGAGGGATAATATTAGGGATGGAGTTTGGAGATAGGATTCTTGTATGATTGGGTTGGGAACATATGGAAGCATTTTCAAGGGGTTTTGAGTTTGGATTTTAGGCTAGAGAACCCAGTGTTGGTGTGGTGGTCGATTTATTCACTCATAGGGACTCTGATAACCTGATTTTTGACTTAGAGATTCAAGTCACCAATTTCAAGGAATAAGAAAATAGTCCATTAATCATATAGGAGTTATACATTGAGTTATGTGTACTTATTGAGTCATCTCTTTAGATATTATAAAATTACCATGTTTTATCTTGTGAATTATAGGATGTATATATTCAGATAGTAATCTAGGACCCCAAGGTAGGTTTATAGTGTGCCATGTTGGTGATTAAGACTCATGTAATTAACTAATCGAGTGACGAGGCTTCTATCAAGGGACCAGATCATGAGATGTTTCCACCTTGTGTATGGGGTGAAGATCCTATACCTATAGCATAACATGAAGACCCTTTATCTAAAATGTAGGTGGATATTCCTCCACTTACTAAATAGTGAACGATTCAGTGGGATGAGGTGAGGATGCACAAAGGCTGAGTTCACTTCATCGGTTTTAGTGATAGTGCACCCATATCCCAAGGCAATCTTGACCCTCAATCAGTGGAGGAATGGATAGAGGAAATGAACCAAATGTTCTACTTGTTTTAGAAATCTACTAATTATATGGTGGTGCTAGTGTCTATACTTATCCATGGAACAATGAGTCATTGATGGATTTTGATCATCTAGACCCATGAAGAAGCATCTATTCCATGTTTAGAGTTTTTACACCTTTTTTTCAAGAAGTATTTCCAAGCTATGTTGAGGAATGTGTTCATTCAAGATCTATTGAACCTATATCAAGGTAGCATGTTCATTGTAGAGTGCACATCAAGGTTTATTGAATTAATGAGGTACTCCCTTGACATGATTTATGATGGATTCCTTTATGTGTAGAAATTTGAGTGAGACTGTCACATACATAGCTTATTTTAAATGTATTTTTATTTTAATTTCCATAAATTCTTTGTTTTGGGGGTTTCCAAAGGTTTTATGGAGAATAGATGAGTTTTCATGAATTGGGCCAAACCGTGAGCCCAATTCCAGATTTAAAAATAAATTTTGTTTCTTTTATAACCTATTCATTTTTTAATATTTTCCACTCATTCCAACTCCTAAATGTCCTCCCCTGATATATTAATACCACAATTAAAATTTGGAGCCTTTGAAAATCCATAACCAAGGTGCATATGGGTTTTTATTTTATGGATTGGGCCTGCCCGAAAGCCCAATTACAGTTTTAAAAATAAAATTTGATTAATTAATAAATTATTCATTTTTAAGGATTTTTCGGTGATTCTAAGGCTCAAACGCGCCCCTTGAACCCAGTAGCGCTCCCAAGCTCTCTCTCCCCTCTTTGAAGCTCTTCTACATCGCGATTGAGAGCTAAACTTGTTAGGTTTTCTAAAATTGGGCAGATTTGAAGAGGTAAATTCATTCCTTCATAACTCCTATTATTACTCTTTTTCCCCTATTACAATTCCTACATGTCCTTCTCATTCTTGTTAGAATATACATTAAATTTTTATTTGTTTTAAAATTCAGATTCTGGTCGATTTTGGGTCATTTTCTTCAGGATTGTTTTGGGTAAGTGATTCCTTCTTGGTTTCTTCCTTTTCCCTTAGGGTTTCCTCTCTCTTTCATTATGTTATAAAATTTCCAGAAGTTAGGTTTTGATCCTAGGGTTTCATTTGGTGTATTTTTAGTCAAATATTGTGATCTAGGTCTGAATTTATCTTCCTTGTGGTGCGGCGGTTGTGCGGTTGACGTTTCGAACCAAGTTTTGAGGGATTTGACACTTCCAGTAGGTGATTACCTGTGTAATCATTTCTAGATGATTTAGTTTGCTTGAATTACTTATTATGAATTCTAATAATATTCTGTGTGTGGTGAAAAAATTGTTTATGTTGGATTTGGTTAAGCATTTATTTTTATAGTTTCATTTTAGCTTAAAATTTGGTGTTTTTCATGTATAACCCTTTGGGTATTGCTTGGGATTGTTTTATAACATATGAATTTGGTTTAATAAATCTTGTTTGGGATGAAAATTCTGATTTGGTGGGGTATTGGTGTGACACTAGGCCTTAAAGAGTTTTTTAAGGGTTTAAGGTGTAAAACATTATTGTACTTCTTGAAAGTGATTTTGAAAACGTGTGTGTTTCATGTGGATCTTTTGTGTTATTGTTTGAGGTGTTTGTATAACACATGGGGGTTGTTTAATAAATGTTTTTGGGGATTCCAATTCTGTTTTGAATTTGTATTGGTATGATTTTGTCCTTGAAATATGGTTTTGAAGTGGTTTCTATTTGAAAATCTTTGGTATACTATTTAGAATTGTTTTATGAAAGTTTTGAGTGGTTTAATGATTTATGTAAGAGGTGAAACCATATTGGAAAACTATTTTGGATTGTTTATACTTTCAAATGAGCCATTTTAAATGTGAATAGTTCCATTATGTGATGTTTATCATATTTTTAGGGACTTCATAAAATTGTTAAAGGATGTGTTGGATTGTGAAAGTTATGAAAAAAGTGTTGTGGGCTATTTTGGTGTGAGTTTGATTTCAAAATGCATTTGAATGAAAAGTGGAATTTGTGACTTATGTGATGTACATGGGGCTATTTGGTTAATGTGTGATGTGGAAGTGTTATCTACATGTGAAAACTATATTTCTTGGCTTATTGAACATGTTTGAGCACAAAGGGAAAACCCGGGTATCTAGGTGGGTGGACGTGTACTAGTTTGCTAGTGAATCCGTGGGGTTTGGACTCAGTTTCACTTAGAAATATTGACGCTTACAACTCTAACTAAACTATGATGATTATTATTGGGGACCACTAGGTTATGGGTATGTTCCCTACTAGTGGCTCGTGCATGAGAATGGATATTTGTGATGGTTACTCTCACCGAGATACGAGGTACCTGGGACCCACAGCTAGCTAGTGCCTAGGGGTTATTTCCTATTGGTTGTGCTCATTAGTTACTTTATACTTACCATCGTCATATGATACATTTGTCTGGAAAATTCAGTATCTTTGGTGTTTATTTTAAAAGTGTTAACCTGTTAAAATAGCCCACTTGAAAACTGTTTTTATTCAAAGTTGCATCTTTTAGAAATTGTAACTAGCTTTTCATGTTTTTGAAAACTTGCATGCTTTTCGTCTTTAAATGTTTATCACATGGAATCTCTTAGTGGTGGTATCCTACTGGGCTTTCACTCACACCCTACTTACACCTTTGGGTGTAAGTAGACTTTCTTATTTTATGTCACAGGATTGGGTACAGGTTTTATGCCTTTGGTTCGGGTTTTTAGCGGTCCATCGTGATACAGTGTCGTGGAGATGGATTGAGGGCGGTGCCTCTTTCCATGTGGAGGTTCATGGGCTGTCTTTTCTTGGGGGTTTACCTTTGTAATGGTGTTCAAACATTGTTTAATATTGTGTAATTCAGTTCTGAATTTTTATTAAAATATGTTTTGGTTTGAAAAATCCAGATTTTATTTCTTGGATTCATTTGTTGTTTTAAGTATAAAAAATTTGGGTAAATCATTCCCAATTATCATTTTATAATACTCGGGCACTTTTGCCTACTCGTGGGGATCGGGAACACCCTTCAGGCCTTGGCACGAGCTGGGTTTGGTGCTGGTTTGATGGTGACCAGATCTGGTTCGTGACAAAATGGTATCAGAGGAGGTTCGCTCTCTTTGGGTCATGTTATTTAGGGAAGAGTCAGGATAGTATGGAGATCATATTGTAGGGACTTGGTATTCTAGTTATGGGTAGTGTGCCTAATAACCACACCTCATGGCAGGATTCAAGTTTCCAGGGGAAGTCGGGACCTTTCAGAGTCCTTTGGTTTTCTTGGTTTAACAATGATTAGGGGAAATGAAAAGAGAGTTGGGTTAATGGTCTCAGTAAGCTCACATGGCCTGGAAAGCCATGTGGAGCTGGGGATATTCCCTAGAACACTCTCTGTGACAGTGAAGTGATTGGAATATGGCCGCCAACCATATGTCCAAGTCACCCACTGAAACTATTTTCCTCTCACATTGTCTTGTGTTCTTTAGTTTTGAAATCTTAGAACTTTGGTTTTAAACTGACTTGGTTTTAAGAAGTGTAAAGTTTTTGTGAAATGATTTTCAAATAAATATGGAATGTTTTGATTTATGAAATGGTGGAACTTAATTTTCATAATTGTTTTTAAATGGAAAATAGTATGCTTACACCTCTTTTGAAAGTCAGAACCATATTGAAGTTGGTTTTCAAAAGTGTTTCCAATATAGTTTTCTAAATGATTAAAGGGTGTTTTTATGGGATGAGATGTTTTGAAATTGATGTGAATAACTTGAAAGTGAGTTCTTTTTTAAATGGTTGCGTCCTTATGAAAAGTTTTGTAAGATGTGAATTGAGATTTTGATCTCATTGTTAGCAGTTTTGAGAAAAAGGTTGGGTTGGTTGACCATTTTGTTTTTGAAAAGTGGAAGGAATTTTTGTTTTACCCTTTGTTATTTCCATGAGTGACCACATGCATGGGGTTATATGGGATGATGGATGGTTTATGGCATGACTGGATGAGTGCTGGGATGGTTATGAGGAGGGTGCCCGGTGTGGCACAAAAACATGCATGTGTGAGGCCCATGGGGTACCATTGGTGGATACGCTTACTGCAAAACCGTTTGTTTTCAAAGAATTGATTTTAAAGAAAAACATGATGTCTTGATTAATAGTTTGGTATGGTTTGTATTATGGGTTTTTGAAAATGTTGATGTTGTGGGTTGTTTTGAGTCCAAGAACCCCTTCTGTTTGAACGGTGTTTTGGGTTTGTGTTTGGTCGGTAAGCTGTGTCGTAGGGACGATTAGTGGTCTCTTTTGAAAAATGTTTTGGGATGCCTTTACGATGGTTCCATTCATGTTTTTGGATCTGGTTTGTGGAAAGTTTTGACCAATGGACCAGCTTGTTTGGGTCCTTGGGTTCTCTCATTGGATAAGGTACGCCCCATTAAGGGTTAATGCACAACTGAAGTGCAACCCGTATTGTTTCTCCATTGGAAAATCCTCCAGTTGATCAATATAAGGAATATTTTATAGATCATTGTTGATTGAGTCTACAACCATTCATTTAATTTATTTGTGGATCCTCTTGTAGTGGGATAGTGCTTATGGAAGGTTGAAAGAGGCCTTAGTTTCTTAAGTTTCATGATTCATCGAAGGTGGAAGTGTTCTTTGGTTGTTAGTGTGGATGAGTGTCATGATGGTGTCTAAGAGGGCCTCTCGGTTCTTCATAGGTTCCTTGAAGCAAGAGTTATTATTAAAACACCAATTTTGAGATTTTGGTCATGATAGGATATTGTGTCCACTTTTTAGACTTGTTTGTTGTTTAGGGACTTGGAATATAGTCATATTCCATGTATTGTTTCTATCAATCACAAGGGTCATGTTCGGTGATGCATTGTGATGTTCTGTGCTCTTTTGACCATAAAGGTGAAGGTCACACAATACTCTGAGGTTCTATGTTATGTTGGGAGTATGTATCCCTTGTAAAAAAACATCAAATCCTCTATCTTAGAGGAATGTGTTTATACGTGTCTTTCCCTTCTGTTGTTTCTTGTAACACCCCAAGATTTCATAGTGTGTTATTTCTTTAAAATAATACAATAACTTGCACTACATGCAACACCGAGTTCAAGAACACCATGACTTACCAAACAAGCCGTTCAAAAGAGGTTATGAATAGTATTAACTAAATTTTAAACTTTATATAATCCTTATAATTTTAGAATCCATATTATGAGTTTCTTAGACATAATACAAGAACAGATTCATTTTCAGTATTGCACTTTTATCAACTTTTAATAGTGAAACCTTTTTAAATACAATATTTTAAAATTTTTGACTAAATGGGGACATCAAAAAAATTTAAAATGAAACATCCCAAGCTTCCACGGTACGCTTTCTTTGAATAATACAGTAGCGTGTGTTGTACGCAACCTTGAGTTTTAACACACACCACAACCAATCAAACTAGCCGTTATGAATAGTAATACCTACTTTTCAAAATTATATATATTTTTTATTTTAAAATGGACTTCATTTCTGGATTCGGAATATCGAATTTAGCCTAAGGTGAAATTTTGGTACTTTTTGGATAACTTTCATATTTTGATGAATAGTGAAAATTACTAAATTTTAATTAAAATCAACTTTTTTAATCAAAATAATTAATATTGATAAATTATGAATTTGAGTGGTTTTAAAGTATATTTAGAATATATTTTTACCATTTAATTTAATGTTTGTCATTGGACATAATTTCACAATTAAACCAGATATAAACAAGTGTCAATCTTTTGATAGTTATTATCTCTTAAAAACACGCTTTTTATTTTAACAACGGGAATTAATTTTAAATTAATTTCTGCCACTTCTGTGTTTTGAATTTGGAAAAATGGATTACATATTTGGAATCAGGATGTCCAAATTATGTAAATAGGTAACTTTTATTTTTACACATTTTGAATAATTATTGCGGTAAATATTTTATTTACCATGGTTAAAGGGTAAATCCGGTAAATAAAGGTTAAAAAATAATATTATAATAATACAAAATTACCCTAAAACGTGTCCTAACCTTATTGGTGGACACATACCCGACCATGGGCATCCTTGGGTCGATTTGGGGACCCCTTAGAGCCACTTGTATGTGGTAGGGACACATTATATTAATAAATTTAAAATAAAAATAAAAATGGCATAAGCTTACATCTTTTAGAAGAACAATTTTTACATAGGGTTATACATGTTGGATTTTCGATTATAATTATTCCTTAGAAAGCTAAAAAGATTTCCTACATAATTATATTTTATTTATAATTTTTAGACATCAAATAATGTAAATTATTAATGACACAATAATGATACAATGTTTACCTCATTAATAAATCATTTAAATAAATAAGATTATAATGATTAAAATATTATCTAAAACCTGTCCAATTCTTATTGGTTGATGTTATTTAGAAAATGAGTCATCTTATATTCGACCTAAATGATTTTTGGACCATTATAAACCGAATATAATTATATTATAAAGTAATACTTTCACTCTTTCCTAAAGAGCCCCTCCTCTCAATTATAAAAGGAGACCACTTCTACTCATTCCTCACACCTTCAAAGCCTTTTGGTTCGGCAAAACTCTGCCCAAATACTCTCCCAACATCCCTCACTACAACCTAGAGGCCTTATTTTGATCAGAAAGCCAACCTAAGGAGCCCTTTTGATCAAATCAAAACGAAGAACCCGAAGAAGAGGTAATGTTTTCACCACCCCTTTTCAAGTTCCTTTCTTCTTCCACTTATTCTTTCTTTGTTCTTACCATTATAAAATAATAACTCCAGTATCTCACATATAATGTGATGTTATTATAAATATGGTACAACCATATTCAGTATTCTATCCACCCTTTTAATAACATGTCACCATACGTGCGTACGTACGGCTTACCGTCTCCACGTCGTGGTGTAATTGTTATTCAATATATTATTATTTGGATGGGTATAATAATGATGTGTAACTCATGTAAATAATAAATATAACATGTTAATTATTCTGTATATATGATATACCATCCATTTATATATTATTTTAATATAAAAAGAATGATATTGTCGCTCGTGCGTACGTACGGACTACCGTCTCCACGAACGCGATGAGATTCATTCTCCATCATATACATTCAAGTATAATTATCATTTTCTGATTTAAAAATGATGTTTAAGGACTTGATATCATTTTGGATATGAATAATATACAACCTATCCATTACAAACATGGCTTACGTAATAAAACATATAAAATAAAACGAGTAAGTTAACACCCGAAACAATGATAATACTAAAACATTATTAACAAAGCAAAGTTAAAAGATCATATATGATATGATATTAATATATATGATTCTTGTATAATTTAATAACAATTATTTCAATATTATACAGGAGGTTAACCTACCCCAACCAAGTAAAAGTACAAGGTAAGAGATTTTCTTATCTCACATTCAATTCCGTGAGATTTCCATTATTCGCCACTAAATTATTGAAAGTGGTGTATTGTGTACTGGCATTTGATATATATTATCATGATTATCTTTATATTCATGTTATTCTGTAAATAATTTGGTGGTTATTAACTTTTTTTTATACGACTCAGTTGATTAACATGGTAAGGGGTTTTCATCTCACTCTTTATTTCCGTGAGATTCATGCCATATTTCCACTATTATCTTTTGTGTGGTGTATGTACTGCCCATAATTGTATTCTTTGTGTAATACACTTTACCTTATGTTTATTTACATTTTCATTGTATGATACCTCTTTCATGGGTTGTATGTTTCATAAGTTACCAAATTTATAAGGGTTTACTTCACAATCTCTTTAATATCCGAGGTTGTCTTTACGTAAGTATCTACAGGGACATATTTACTATCCATGTCCATATTTCATAAAAGAGTTTTCAAAGGGATTATTTCTAAGGGAACTTTTACTAAAACATCATTTTAAATGTTTTAAATATTTATTCTTCTAAATCATCCTCATTTATGTCCACGTTTTCAAAATGGTTAGTAAGGATTTATTATATGAAAATGAATGTTTTAAAAGTGTTAATTCCATTCAAAAGTTTCAAAGTGGTATGGGACACTTTGATTAAAAAATGTTTTTAAATGCCTTACTTTCTAAATTGTGTAACATTAAAATGTTTTCATGAAAAGGGATATTTCTCTCAATAATTTAAAAAAAAAAACATTTTCATCTATGTCAACATCCTTTGATGGATTTTAAGATTATTTGAAGTTGACTTATTATGATATAAAACTTCCATATTGTAATGAATTTTTGTGATATGTTTGACTGTAGATGTGTCATTTATATAGCATTCATGGTTTATGAGTAAAGTATTGACATTTCGTATGCTAGTTCCAATAAGAATGTTTATGTTATATTTCAACCTTTACTTCATATGAATGTGTTGGACAAGTATGTTCCAGGTTGGGGACTGGTTAAAGTAAGCCCTCCAGGTTGGGGACTGGTAAAAGTAAGCCCTCCAGGTTAGGGACTGGTAAAAGTAAGCCCTCCGGTTTGGTGTCCGGTTATTAGAGGCACTCCGGGTTGGTGTCCGGTTATTAGAGGCACTCCGGGTTGGGTTCCGGTTACAGTTAGCCCCAAGGTCTTGGGACGAGGCCTTGAAAAGAAATTAAAGTTTAGTATTATGCATTCCATCATTATGAAAGTGGTTATTGATTTTGCATGTGATTATTAGATTAGTATAATATCCATGTGAATAAGTAAATGGAATTATTTCATTTTACTTTTGCCATACTATGTTGAAGTTCAAGTTTAAAAGGCTTTTGTTTTAGTAATGCATTGCCTTAAATGTTTATGCTTATTTTGAATGTTCCGCTATATTGTTATCCTTACTGGGCATTTGAGCTCACCCCTTTTCTATGTTTTATTTTCCCCAGGACGTGAAGAAGTAAGTTATGAATGACCTACAGGGATATTATGAGGGGATAATAGTGTGGACTGTGGAGACATTATGTTGTTGTAGTAGTTTTTCATTTTATGATGTAATGTAAAACTTATGAATATATCTAGTGTTTCCAAGGCTACTAAACCAATCGGTCTTTCGAGATTTGATCTTTCTTGTGATCATGTCAATGTTACGAAGTAATGCACCGACTCTGGGTAGCTGGGGTCGGGGCGTTAC
Organism: Viscum album; assembly: GCA_963277665.1. Lineage (NCBI taxonomy): Eukaryota > Viridiplantae > Streptophyta > Magnoliopsida > Santalales > Viscaceae > Viscum > Viscum album. The sequence goes on from OY728150.1 coordinate 1,818,060,145, forward strand.
AGTTGGTATCAGAGGAAGTTTAGTACAAACCTTGGAAGCTAGATTTAGATAAACTCTGATTAGAGCACGTAGACCTAAGATGAACTTTGAGGATTAGTATAGATGAACTTACTAGAATTTTGGTATTGTAGAGATTTTGTGAGTTTTCCGAGCAATACATCCTTGTCTGGATACGAGCAGGTAGAGGCGGCTCTAGCACAGACGTACCTAGGGGTAAAACCCGAAAACACCGCTTTGAGCTAAACTCGAACAAGAACTGGTGCACGACAATGGGCCTTGCTGCACTCTTGGTTACGACACTCCCGGGGGATATGCTTAGGATAATTCTCATTTTCTTTACAAACCATTATGAAGGGTTTATGAGTATATACATCCTCAAAGGAGACATTTTTATGATTATGGATTATATCCATAAACTATTTAATTTATGTTATGTGTTTTAAAAGTTTGGGATTAGGTATTGTTATTCATAAACTAATCTAGTGTATGCCAATGTTTAGAAATGGCGCCTAGTAGAAGGAATGAGAACTCCAGCAATGCACATGATACAAAGAGAAAGAAGGATCATATATTTTATGGTCTTAAGCCAAAATTTACAAGAGAAATAGTCTCACATGTATTATCATCATATGAAGAAATAATATCATGTGTTGATAAGATAAGTAAAGAGTTTACTGAGTCCTATGGCTTTGAAGGGAAGCAAGAGAAGAAAAGGGTGGAAGAGAGAAAGATGGATAAAGGGAAGAGGAAAAAGAAAAATTTTCCCATATGTGGTAACTGTGGAAAGAAACACCCTGGAACTTGCCTGAAAGGAATGGGAGTTTGTTATAAGTGTGGAGGAAAAGGGCACAAAGTACGTGACTGCAAGGGTAAGAAAATGGTTTCAAATGTACAATGCTTCATTTGCAAGGAGTTTGGACACTATGCGAACCTATGTCCCAGTCATCAGAATATGCCGCAAATGATGTTATTGGATAATAATCAAGTTATGATACTACCACAGATGAAGAGGAATGATTAGAGTTCTTATGTTGATTATGTCAATTGAGTGTTGTATCAACAATGTACTTGTTATAATAATTATGGAGTATATAAGGATTGTACTGCAGTACTATTTCATTAAGGACTTGAGATTGTGTGGAACAAAGAAAGGTGACTCAACAGTAGGATAAATTTTTGGAAAATATATGGTTGAGAGAATGATAAACCATAATATAGTTCTGATACCGAGTTAGTGATTTTGGAATAATACATGATTGTTTTGGATAAATTATATTGGATATTCTTGACTACCTTGGAACTGATTAATGATCTGTATATTCCATTATTGTTGGGGTTTAAAACATTTTTGGATTGATGAGGTATATCCAGCATTCTATATGGAATAAGGGAGCATGAATGTAATCAATAAGGAATATGGTAATTCAGGATGTTTCAGTGTATTAAAAGAATACATGATGAAGGTATTCATATGCTATTACGTGGTAAAAAGGATCTACATTATGTTTAACTTCCTTATAAATGTTGGACTGTGAGTTTGGTCAGAAATATTTTTGATAAATTCTAGTTTGAGATTAATTTTGGATTGCCATAAAAGGACAACCCGGAGGTCGGGCGGCAACCCGTCGCGTCCGGCAAGGCCGCGAGACTTGAACCCGCAACCGAAGGGCGACAAGGGTGTATCACCTACCACTGGCCCAAGAGATGTCCTGGATTAAATAATGTAGTTTTTTTTAAAAAGATCTGGTAGATGAATTATAAATTCGTTTATTTTGGAACCCTATACGAATAGTGTAAATAGAATTTTTTTTACATTCTATTATCTTTTAGAGTGAAATATGAGTTTGTGGTAGAAATTTATTAATGGAAAAAACTCTAATTATAAAGTAAGTATATCTCCTTATGATCTTATCCAATCTCATAAATAAATTCCTCAACATTAAGAAAAGGAACTTAGAACAAAAATGTTGTCCTAGATGGTACCTTAAATCATCACTAATTTATGGCTTTGGGATTGTTGGCCTTTTCATAGCCATGTTCTCTACCACTCTCCATCAGATAATTGATGGTTAGATTTCTCTTCCATATCCATATTTTCCTACATGGAACCCTAGTATGTGTTATTTTCGGTAATCTTCATACTTTCCACTCTTTATTTTAAATAGAGGCCTCATTAATTCATTTTTCGATGTGGGATTTCAACTAAGATATTTTGAAATGTCAAAAATGTGTTATCCTAATACCCTATATTTTGTTGAATCGACAGTATTTCAAATCATCATAGATTGATGAGTTTAAGGACCTCAATTTTATACTTGTTTGTGATTGATGACCTCAATCACTACCTATAAATATTTACGTTTTTCCTCCAATTATATGTCTCTAATTTCCACCAATGTTCTCCTAATCGAGATCATAATTTGGTGGTGACCCTTTCATTTCTCATTTCCTCATATTAAGACTAAATTTTAGTAACCCAATTTCCGATGTGGGTTTTCACACAAAGATATTTTTTTATTTTCAACCTTTTATTTTTGAAGAACAATTTCAAATTGCGAGGACGCAATTTATTGAAGGAGGGGAGAATGTAACACCCCAAGATTTCATAGTGTGTTATTTCTTTAAAATAATACAATAACTTGCACTACACGCAACACCGAGTTCAAGCACACCATGACTTACCAAACAAGCCGTTCAAAAGAGGTTATGAATAGTATTAACTAAATTTTAAACTTTATATAATCCTTATAATTTTAGAATCCATATTATGAGTTTCTTAGACATAATACAAGAACAGATTCATTTTCAGTATTGCACTTTTATCAACTTTTAATAGTGAAACCTTTTTAAATACAATATTTTAAACTTTTTGACTAAATGGGGACATCAAAAAAATTTAAAATGAAACATCCCAAGCTTCCACGGTACGCTTTCTTTGAATAATACAGTAGCGTGTGTTGTACGCAACCTTGAGTTTTAACACACACCACAACCAATCAAACTAGCCGTTATGAATAGTAATACCTACTTTTCAAAATTATATATATTTTATATTTCAAAATGGAATTCATTTCTGGATTCGGAATATCGAATTTAGCCTAAGGTGAAATTTTGGTACTTTTTGGATAACTTTCATATTTTGATGAATAGTGAAAATTACTAAATTTTAATTAAAATCAACTTTTTTAATCAAAATAATTAATATTGATAAATTATGAATTTGAGTGGTTTTAAAGTATATTTAGAATATATTTTTACCATTTAATTTAATGTTTGTCATTGGACATAATTTCACAATTAAACCAGACATAAACAAGTGTCAATCTTTTGATAGTTATTATCTCTTAAAAACACGCTTTTTATTTTAACAACGGGAATTAATTTTAAATTAATTTCTGCCACTTCTGTGTTTTGAATTTGGAAAAATGGATTACATATTTGGAATCAGGATTTCCAAATTATGTAAATAGGTAACTTTTATTTTTACACATTTTGAATAATTACTGCGGTAAATATTTTATTTACCATGGTTAAAGGGTAAATCCGGTAAATAAGGGTTAAAAAATAATATTATAATAATAAAAAATTACCCTAAAATGTGTCCTAACCTTATTGGTGGACACATACCCGACCATGGGCATCCTTGGGTCGATTTGGGGACCCCTTAGAGCCACTTGTATGTGGTAGGGACACATTATATTAATAAATTTAAAATAAAAATAAAAATGGCATAAGCTTACATCTTTTAGAAGAACAATTTTTTACATAGGGTTATACATGTTGGATTTTCGATTATAAATATTCATTAGAAATCTAAAAAGATTTTCTACATAATTATATTTTATTTATAATTTTTAGACATCAAATAATGTAAATTATTAATGACACAATAATGATGCAATGTTTACCTCATTAATAAATCATTTAAATAAATAAGATTATAATGATTAAAATATTATCTAAAACCTTTCCAATTCTTATTGGTTGATGTTATTTAGAAAATGAGTCATCTTATATTCGACCTCAATGATTTTTAGACCATTATAAACCGAATATAATTATATTATAAAGTAATACTTTCACTCTTTCCTAAAGAGCCCCTCCTCTCCCTTATAAAAGGAGACCACTTCTACTCATTCCTCACACCTTCAAAGCCTTTTGGTTCAGCCAAACTCTGCCCAAATACTCTCCCAACATCCCTCACTGAAACCTAGAGGCCTTAGTTTGATCAGAAAGCCAACCTAAGGATCCCTTTTGATCAAATCAAAAGGAAGAACCCGAAGAAGAGGTAATGTTTTCACCACCCCTTTTCAAGTTCCTTTCTTCTTCCACTTCTTCTTTCTTTGTTCTTACCATTATAAAATAATAACTCTAGTATCTCACATATACTGTGATGTTATTATAAATATGGTACAACCATATTCAGTATTCTATCCACCCTTTGAATAACATGTCACCATACGTGCGTACGTACGGCTTACCGTCTCCACGTCGTGGTGTAATTGTTATTCAATATATTATTATTTGGATGGGTATAATAATGATGTGTAACTCATGTAAATAATAAATATAACATGTTAATGATTCTGTATATATGATATACCATCCATTTATATATTATTTTAATATCAAAAGAATGATATTGTCGCTCGTGCGTACGTACGGACTACCGTCTCCACGAACGCGATGAGATTCATTCTCCATCATATACATTCAAGTATAATTATCATTTTCTGATTTAAAAATGATGTTTAAGGACTTGATATCATTCTGGATATGAATAATATACAACCTATCCATTACAAACATGGCTTACGTAATAAAACATATAAAATAAAACGAGTAAGTTAACACCCGAAACAATGATAATACTAAGACATTATTAACAAAGCAAAGTTAAAAGATCATATATGATATGATATTAATATATATGATTCTTGTATAATTTAATAACAATTATTTCAATATTATACAGGAGGTTAACCTACCCCAACCAAGTAAAAGTACAAGGTAAGAGATTTTCTTATCTCACATTCAATTCCGTGAGATTTCCATTATTCGCCACTAAATTATTGAAAGTGGTGTATTGTGTACTGGAATTTGATATATATTATCATGATTATCTTTATATTCATTTTATTCTGTAAATAATTTGGTGGTTATTAACTTTTTTTCATACGACTCAGTTGATTAACATGGTAAGGGGTTTTCATCTCACTCTTTATTTCCGTGAGATTCATGCCATATTTCCACTATTATCTTTTGTGTGGTGTATGTACTACCCATAATTGTATTCTTTGTGTAATAAACTTTACCTTATGTTTATTTACATTTTCATTGTATGATACCTCTTTCATGGGTTGTATGTTTCATAAGTTACCAAATTTATAAGGGTTTACTTCACAATCTCTTTAATATCCGAGGTTGTCTTTACGTAAGTATCTACAGGGACATATTTACTATCCATGTCCATATTTCATAAAAGAGTTTTCAAAGGGATTATTTCTAAGGGAACTTTTACTAAAACATCATTTTAAATGTTTTAAATATTTATTCTTCTAAATCATCCTCATTTATGTCCACGTTTTCAAAATGGTTAGTAAGGATTTATTATATGAAAATGAATGTTTTCAAAGTGTTAATTCCATTCAAAAGTTTCAAAGTGGTATGAGACACTTTGATTCAAAAATGTATTTAAATGCCTTACTTTCTAAATTGTGTAACATTAAAATGTTTTCATGAAAAAGGGATATTTCTCTCAATAATTTTTTAAAAAAAAAACATTTTCATCTATGTCAACATCCTTTGATGGATTTTAAGATTATTTGAAGTTGACTTATTATGATATAAAACTTCCATATTGTAATGAATTTTTGTGATATGTTTGACTGTAGATGTGTCATTTATATAGCATTGATGGTTTATGAGTAAAGTATTGACATTTCGTATGCTAGTTCCAATAAGAATGTTTATGTTATATTTCAACCTTTACTTCATATGAATGTGTTGGACAAGTATGTTCCAGGTTGGGGACTGGTTAAAGTAAGCCCTACAGGTTGGGGACTGGTAAAAGTAAGCCCTCCAGGTTAGGGACTGGTAAAAGTAAGCCCTCCGGTTTGGTGTCCGGTTATTAGAGGCACTCCGGGTTGGTGTCCGGTTATTAGAGGCACTCCGGGTTGGGTTCCGGTTACAGTTAGCCCCAAGGTCTTGGGACGAGGCCTTGAAAAGAAATTAAAGTTTAGCATTATGCATTCCATCATTATGAAAGTGGTTATTGATTTTTCATGTGATTATTCGATTAGTAGAATATCCATGTGAATAAGTAAATGACATTATTTCATTTTACTTTTGCCATACTATGTTGAAGTTCAAGTTTAAAAGGCTTTTGTTTTAGTAATGCATTGCCTTAAATGTTTATGCTTATTTTGAATGTTCCGCTATATTGTTATCCTTACTGGGCATTTGAGCTCACCCCTTTTCTATGTTTTATTTTCCCCAGGACGTGAAGAAGTAAGTTATGAATGAACTACAGGGATATTATGAGGGGATAATAGTGTGTACTGTGGAGACATTATGTTGTTGTAGTAGTTTTTCATTTTATGATGTAATGTAAAACTTATGAATATATCTAGTGTTTCCAAGGCTACTAAACCAATCGGTCTTTCGAGATTTGATCTTTCTTGTGATCATGCCAATGTTACGAAGTAATGCACCGACTCTGGGTAGCTGGGGTCGGGGCGTTACAGTTGGTATCAGAGGAAGTTTAGTACAAACCTTGGAAGCTAGATTTAGATAAACTCTGATTAGAGCACGTAGACCTAAGATGAACTTTGAGGATTAGTATAGATGAACTTCCTAGAATTTTGGTATTGTAGAGATTTTGTGAGTTTTCCGAGCAATACATCCTTGTCTGGATACGAGCAGGTAGAGGCGGCTCTGGCACAGATGTACCTAGGGGTAAAACCCGAAAACACCGCTTTGAGCTAAACTCGAACAAGAACTGGTGCACGACAATGGGCCTTGCTGCACTCTTGGTTACGACACTCCCGGGGGATATGCTTAGGATAATTCTCATTTTCTTTACAAACCATTATGAAGGGTTTATGAGTATATACATCCTCAAAGGAGACATTTTTATGATTATGGATTATATCCATAAACTATTTAATTTATGTTATGTGTTTTAAAAGTTTGGGATTAGGTATTGTTATTCATAAACTAATCTAGTGTATGCCAATGTTTAGAAATGGCGCCTAGTAGAAGGAATGAGAACTCCAGCAATGCACATGATACAAAGAGAAAGAAGGATCATATATTTTATGGTCTTAAGCCAAAATTTACAAGAGAAATAGTCTCACATGTATTATCATCATATGAAGAAATAATATCATGTGGTGATAAGATAAGTAAAGAGTTTACTGAGTCCTATGGCTTTGAAGGGTAGCAAGAGAAGAAAAGGGTGGAAGAGAGAAAGATGGATAAAGGGAAGAGGAAAAAGAAGAATTTTCCCATATGTGGTAACTGTGGAAAGAAACACCCTGGAACTTGCCTGAAAGGAATGGGAGTTTGTTATAAGTGTGGAGGAAAAGGGCACAAAGTACGTGACTGCAAGGGTAAGAAAATGGTTTCAAATGTACAATGCTTCATTTGCAAGGAGTTTGGACACTATGCGAACCTATGTCCCAGTCATCAGAATATGCCACAAATGATGTTATTGGATAATAATCAAGTTATGATACTACCACAGGTGAAGAGGAATGATTAGAGTTCTTATGTTGATTATGTCAATTGAGTGTTGTATCAACAATGTACTTGTTATAATAATTATGGAGTATATAAGGATTGTACTGCAGTACTATTTCATTAAGGACTTGAGATTGTGTGGAACAAAGAAAGGTGACTCAACAGCAGGATAAATTTTTGGAAAATATATGGTTGAGAGAATGATAAACCATAATATAGTTCTGATACCGAGTTAGTGATTTTGGAATAATACATGATTGTTTTGGATAAATTATATTGGATATTCTTGACTACCTTGGAACTGATTAATGATCTGTATATTCCATTATTGTTGGGGTTTAAAACATTTTTGGATTGATGAGGTATATCCAACATTCTATATGGAATAAGGGAGCATGAATGTAATCAATAAGGAATATGGTAATTCAGGATGTTTCAGTGTATTAAAAGAATACATGATGAAGGTATTTATATGCTATTACGTGGTAAAAAGGATCTACATTATGTTTAACTTCCTTATAAATGTTGGACTGTGAGTTTGGTCAGAAATATTTTTGATAAATTCTAGTTTGAGATTAATTTTGGATTGCCATAAAAGGACAACCCGGAGGTCGGGCGGCAACCCGTCGCGTCCAGCAAGGCCGCGAGACTTGAACCCGCAACCGAAGGGCGACAAGGGTGTATCACCTACCACTGGCCCAAGAGATGTCCTGGATTAAATAATGTAGTTTTTTTTAAAAAGATCTGGTAGATGAATTATAAATTCGTTTATTTTGGAACCCTATACGAATAGTGTAAATAGAATTTTTTTTACATTCTATTATCTTTTAGAGTGAAAGATGAGTTTGTGGTAGAAATTTATTAATGGACAAAACTCTAATTATAAAGTAAGTATATCTCCTTATGATCTTATCCAATCTCATAAATAAATTCCTCAACATTAAGAAAAGGAACTTAGAACAAAAATGTTGTCCTAGATGGTACCTTAAATCATCACTAATTTATGGCTTTGGGATTGTTGGCCTTTTCATAGCCATGTTCTCTACCACTCTCCATCAGATAATTGATGGTTAGATTTCTCTTCCATATCCATATTTTCCTACATGGAACCCTAGTATGTGTTTTTTTCGGTAATCATCATACTTTCCACTCTTTATTTTAAATAGAGGCCTCATTAATTCATTTTTCGATGTGGGATTTCAACTAAGATATTTTGAAACGTCAAAAATGTGTTATCCTAATACCCTATATTTTGTTGAATCGACAGTATTTCAAATCATCATAGATTGATGAGTTTAAGGACCTCAATTTTATACTTGTTTGTGATTGATGACCTCAATCACTACCTATAAATATTTACGTTTTTCCTCCAATTATATGTCTCTAATTGCCACCAATGTTCTCCTAATCGAGATCATAATTTGGTGGTGACCCTTTCATTTCTCATTTCCTCATATTAAGACTAAATTTTAGTAACCCAATTTCTGATGTGGGTTTTCACACAAAGATATTTTTTTATTTTCAACCTTTTATTTTTGAAGAACAATTTCAAATTGCGAGGACGCAATTTATTGAAGGAGGGGAGAATGTAACACCCCAAGATTTCATAGTGTGTTATTTCTTTAAAATAATACAATAACTTGCACTACACGCAACACCGAGTTCAAGCACACCATGACTTACCAAACAAGCCGTTCAAAAGAGGTTATGAATAGTATTAACTAAATTTTAAACTTTATATAATCCTTATAATTTTAGAATCCATATAATGAGTTTCTTAGACATAATACAAGAACATATTCATTTTCAGTATTGCACTTTTATCAACTTTTAATAGTGAAACCTTTTTAAATACAATATTTTAAACTTTTTGACTAAATGGGGACATCAAAAAAATTTAAAATGAAACATCCCAAGCTTCCACGGTACGCTTTCTTTGAATAATACAGTAGCGTGTGTTGTACGCAACCTTGAGTTTTAACACACACCACAACCAATCAAACTAGCCGTTATGAATAGTAATACCTACTTTTCAAAATTATATATATTTTATATTTTAAAATGGACTTCATTTCTGGATTCGGAATATCGAATTTAGCCTAAGGTGAAATTTTGGTACTTTTTGGATAACTTTCATATTTTGATGAATAGTGAAAATTACTAAATTTTAATTAAAATCAACTTTTTTAATCAAAATAATTAATATTGATAAATTATGAATTTGAGTGGTTTTAAAGTATATTTAGAATATATTTTTACCATTTAATTTAATGTTTGTCATTGGACATAATTTCACAATTAAACCAGACATAAACAAGTGTCAATCTTTTGATAGTTATTATCTCTTAAAAACACGCTTTTTATTTTAAGAACGGGAATTAATTTTAAATTAATTTCTGCCACTTCTGTGTTTTGAATTTTGAAAAATGGATTACATATTTGGAATCAGGATTTCCAAATTATGTAAATAGGTAACTTTTATTTTTACACATTTTGAATAATTACTGCGGTAAATATTTTATTTACCATGGTTAAAGGGTAAATCCGGTAAATAAGGGTTAAAAAATAATATTATAATAATACAAAATTACCCTAAAACGTGTCCTAACCTTATTGGTGGACACATACCCGACCATGGGCATCCTTGGGTCGATTTGGGGACCCCTTAGAGCCACTTGTATGTGGTAGGGACACATTATATTAATAAATTTAAAATAAAAATAAAAATGGCATAAGCTTACATATTTTAGAAGAACAATTTGTACATAGGGTTATACATGTTGGATTTTCGATTATAAATATTCATTAGAAATATAAAAAGATTTCCTACATAATGATATTTTATTTATAATTTTTAGACATCAAATAATGTAAATTATTAATGACACAATAATGATGCAATGTTTACCTCATTAATAAATCATTTAAATAAATAAGATTATAATGATTAAAATATTATCTAAAACCTGTCCAATTCTTATTGGTTGATGTTATTTAGAAAATGAGTCATCTTATCTTCGACCTCAATGATTTTTGGACCATTATAAACTGAATATAATTATATTATAAAGTAATACTTTCACTCTTTTTTAAAGAGCCCCTCCTCTCCCTTATAAAAGGAGACCACTTCTACTCATTCCTCACACCTTCAAAGCCTTTTGGTTCGGCCAAAATCTGCCCAAATACTCTCCCAACATCCCTCACTACAACCTATAGGCCTTAGTTGGATCAGAAAGCCAACCTAAGGATCCCTTTTGATCAAATCAAAAGGAAGAACCCGAAGAAGAGGTAATGTTTTCACCACCCCTTTTCAAGTTCCTTTCTTCTGCCACTTCTTCTTTCATTGTTCTTACCATTATAAAATAATAACTCCAGTATCTCACATATACTGTGATGTTATTATAAATATGGTACAACCATATTCAGTATTCTATCCACCCTTTGAATAACATGTCACCATACGTGCGTACGTACGACTTACCGTCTCCACGTCGTGGTGTAATTGTTATTCAATATATTATTATTTGGATGGGTATAATAATGATGTGTAACTCATGTAAATAATAAATATAACATGTTAATGATTCTTTATATATGATATACCATCCATTTATATATTATTTTAATATCAAAAGAATGATATTGTCGCTCGTGCGTACGTACGGACTACCGTCTCCACGAACGCGATGAGATTCATTCTCCATCATATACATTCAAGTATAATTATCATTTTATGATTTAAAAATGATGTTTAAGGACGTGATATCATTCTGGATATGAATAATATACAACCTATCCATTACAAACATGGCTTACATAATAAAACATATAAAATAAAACGAGTAAGTTAACACCCGAAACAATGATAATACTAAGACATTATTAACAAAGCAAAGTTAAAAGATCATATATGATATGATATTAATATATATGATTCTTGTATAATTTAATAACAATTATTTCAATATTATACAGGAGGTTAACCTACCCCAACCAAGTAAAAGTACAAGGTAAGATATTTTCTTATCTCACATTCAATTCCGTGAGATTTCCATTATTCGCCACTAAATTATTGAAAGTGGTGTATTGTGTACTGGCATTTGATATATATTATCATGATTATCTTTATATTCATGTTATTCTGTAAATAATTTGGTGGTTATTAACTTTTTTCCATACGACACAGTTGATTAACATGGTAAGGGGTTTTCATCTCACTCTTTATTTCCGTGAGATTCATGCCATATTTCCACTATTATCTTTTGTGTGGTGTATGTACTGCCCATAATTGTATTCTTTGTGTAATACACTTTACCTTATGTTTATTTACATTTTCATTGTATGATACCTCTTTCATGGGTTGTATGTTTCATAAGTTACCAAATTTATAAGGGTTTACTTCACAATCTCTTTAATATCCGAGGTTGTCTTTACGTAAGTATCTACAGGGACATATTTACTATCCATGTCCATATTTCATAAAAGAGTTTTCAAAGGGATTATTTCTAAGGGAACTTTTACTAAAACATCATTTTAAATGTTTTAAATATTTATTCTTCTAAATCATCCTCATTTATGTCCACGTTTTCAAAATGGTTAGTAAGGATTTATTATATGAAAATGAATGTTTTAAAAGTGTTAATTCCATTCAAAAGTTTCAAAGTGGTATGGGACACTTTGATTCAAAAATGTATTTAAATGCCTTACTTTCTAAATTGTGTAACATTAAAATGTTTTCATGAAAAACGGATATTTCTCTCAATAATTTTTTTAGAAAAAAAAAACATTTTCATCTATGTCAACATCCTTTGATGGATTTTAAGATTATTTGAAGTTGACTTATTATGATATAAAACTTCTATATTGTAATGAATTTTTGTGATATGTTTGACTGTAGATGTGTCATTTATATAGAATTCATGGTTTATGAGTAAAGTATTGACATTTCGTATGCTAGTTCCAATAAGAATGTTTATGTTATATTTCAACCTTTACTTCATATGAATGTGTTGGACAAGTATGTTCCAGGTTGGGGACTGGTTAAAGTAAGCCCACCAGGTTGGGGACTGGTAAAAGTAAGCCCTCCAGGTTAGGGACTGGTAAAAGTAAGCCCTCCGGTTTAGTGTCCGGTTATTAGAGGCACTCCGGGTTGGTGTCCGGTTATTAGAGGCACTCCGGGTTGGGTTCCGGTTACAGTTAGCCCCAAGGTCTTGGGACGAGGCCTTGAAAAGAAATTAAAGTTTAGCATTATGCATTCCATCATTATGAAAGTGGTTATTGATTTTGCATGTGATTATTCGATTAGTAGAATATCCATGTGAATAAGTAAATGGCATTATTTCATTTTACTTTTGCCATACTATGTTGAAGTTCAAGTTTAAAAGGCTTTTGTTTTAGTAATGCATTGCCTTAAATGTTTATGCTTATTTTGAATGTTCCGCTATATTGTTATCCTTACTGGGCATTTGAGCTCACCCCTTTTCTATGTTTTATTTTCCCCAGGACGTGAAGAAGTAAGTTATGAATGACCTACATGGATATTATGAGGGGATAATAGTGTGGACTGTGGAGACATTATGTTGTTGTAGTAGTTTTTCATTTTATGATGTAATGTAAAACTTATGAATATATCTAGTGTTTCCAAGGCTACTAAACCAATCGGTCTTTCGAGATTTGATCTTTCTTGTGATCATGCCAATGTTACGAAGTAATGCACCGACTCTGGGTAGCTGGGGTCGGGGCGTTACAGTTGGTATCAGAGGAAGTTTAGTACAAACCTTGGAAGCTAGATTTAGATAAACTCTGATTAGAGCACGTAGACCTAAGATGAACTTTGAGGATTAGTATAGATGAACTTCCTAGAATTTTGGTATTGTAGAGATTTTGTGAGTTTTCCGAGCAATACATCCTTGTCTGGATACGAGCAGGTAGAGGCGGCTCTGGCACAGATGTACCTAGGGGTAAAACCCGAAAACACCGCTTTGAGCTAAACTCGAACAAGAACTGGTGCACGACAATGGGCCTTGCTGCACTCTTGGTTACGACACTCCCGGGGGATATGCTTAGGATAATTCTCATTTTCTTTACAAACCATTATGAAGGGTTTATGAGTATATACATCCTCAAAGGAGACATTTTTATGATTATGGATTATATCCATAAACTATTTAATTTATGTTATGTGTTTTAAAAGTTTGGGATTAGGTATTGTTATTCATAAACTAATCTAGTGTATGCCAATGTTTAGAAATAGCGCCTAGTAGAAGGAATGAGAACTCCAGCAATGTACATGATACAAAGAGAAAGAAGGATCATATATTTTATGGTCTTAAGCCAAAATTTACAAGAGAAATAGTCTCACATGTATTATCATAATATGAAGAAATAATATCATGTGTTGATAAGATAAGTAAAGAGTTTACTGAGTCCTATGGCTTTGAAGGGAAGCAAGAGAAGAAAAGGGTGGAAGAGAGAAAGATGGATAAAGGGAAGAGGAAAAAGAAGAATTTTCCCATATGTGGTAACTGTGGAAAGAAACACCCTGGAACTTGCCTGAAAGGAATGAGAGTTTGTTATAAGTGTGGAGGAAAAGGGCACAAAGTACGTGACTGCAAGGGTAAGAAAATGGTTTCAAATGTACAATGCTTCATTTGCAAGGAGTTTGGACACTATGCGAACCTATGTCCCAGTCATCAGAATATGCCGCAAATGATGTTATTGGATAATAATCAAGTTATGATACTACCACAAATGAAGAGGAATGATTAGAGTTCTTATGTTGATTATGTCAATTGAGTGTTGTATCAACAATGTACTTGTTATAATAATTATGGAGTATATAAGGATTGTACTGCAGTACTATTTCATTAAGGACTTGAGATTGTGTGGAACAAAGAAAGGTGACTCAACAACATGATAAATTTTTGGAAAATATATGGTTGAGAGAATGATAAACCATAATATAGTTCTGATACCGAGTTAGTGATTTTGGAATAATACATGATTGTTTTGGATAAATTATATTGGATATTCTTGACTACCTTGGAACTGATTAATGATCTGTATATTCCATTATTGTTGGGGTTTAAAACATTTTTGGATTGATGAGGTATATCCAGCATTCTATATGGAATAAGGGAGCATGAATGTAATCAATAAGGAATATGGTAATTCAGGATGTTTCAGTGTATTAAAAGAATACATGATGAAGGTATTCATATGCTATTACGTGGTAAAAAGGATCTACATTATGTTTAACTTCCTTATAAATGTTGGACTGTGATTTTGGTCAGAAATATTTTTGATAAATTCTAGTTTGAGATTAATTTTGGATTGCCATAAAAGGACAACCCGGAGGTCGGGCGGCAACCCGTCGCGTCCGGCAAGGCCGCGAGACTTGAACCCGCAACCGAAGGGCGACAAGGGTGTATCACCTACCACTGGCCCAAGAGATGTCCTGGATTAAATAATGTAGTTTTTTTTAAAAAGATCTGGTAGATGAATTATAAATTCGTTTATTTTGGAACCCTATACGAATAGTGTAAATAGAATTTTTTTTACATTCTATTATCTTTTAGAGTGAAAGATGAGTTTGTGGTAGAAATTTATTAATGGACAAAACTCTAATTATAAAGTAAGTATATCTCCTTATGATCTTATCCAATCTCATAAATAAATTCCTCAACATTAAGAAAAGGAACTTAGAACAAAAATGTTGTCCTAGATGGTACCTTAAATCATCACTAATTTATGGCTTTGGGATTGTTGGCCTTTTCATAGCCATGTTCTCTACCACTCTCCATCAGATAATTGATGGTTAGATTTCTCTTCCATATCCATATTTTCCTACATGGAACCCCAGTATGTGTTATTTTCGGTAATCTTCATACTTTCCACTCTTTATTTTAAATAGAGGCCTCATTAATTCATTTTTCGATGTGGGATTTCAACTAAGATATTTTGAAACGTCAAAAATGTGTTATCCTAATACCCTATATTTTGTTGAATCGACAGTATTTCAAATCATCATAGATTGATGAGTTTAAGGACCTCAATTTTATACTTGTTTGTGATTGATGACCTCAATCACTACCTATAAATATTTACGTTTTTCCTCCAATTATATGTCTCTAATTGCCACCAATGTTCTCCTAATCGAGATCATAATTTGGTGGTGACCCTTTCATTTCTCATTTACTCATATTAAGACTAAATTTTAGTAACCCAATTTCCGATGTGGGTTTTCACACAAAGATATTTTTTTATTTTCAACCTTTTATTTTCGAAGAACAATTTCAAATTGCGAGGACGCAATTTATTGAAGGAGGGGAGAATGTAACACCCCAAGATTTCATAGTGTGTTATTTCTTTAAAATAATACAATAACTTGCACTACACGCAACACCGAGTTCAAGCACACCATGACTTACCAAACAAGCCGTTCAAAAGAGGTTATGAATAGTATTAACTAAATTTTAAACTTTATATAATCCTTATAATTTTAGAATCCATATTATGAGTTTCTTAGACATAATACAAGAACAGATTCATTTTCAGTATTGCACTTTTATCAACTTTTAATAGTGAAACCTTTTTAAATAAAATATTTTAAACTTTTTGACTAAATGGGGACATCAAAAAAATTTAAAATGAAACATCCCAAGCTTCCACGGTACGCTTTCTTTGAATAATACAGTAGCGTGTGTTGTACGCAACCTTGAGTTTTAACACACACCACAACCAATCAAACTAGCCGTTATGAATAGTAATACCTACTTTTCAAAATTATATATATTTTATATTTTAAAATGGACTTCATTTCTGGATTCGGAATATCGAATTTAGCCTAAGGTGAAATTTTGGTACTTTTTGGATAACTTTCATATTTTGATGAATAGTGAAAATTACTAAATTTTAATTAAAATCAACTTTTTTAATCAAAATAATTAATATTGATAAATTATGAATTTGAGTGGTTTTAAAGTATATTTAGAATATATTTTTACCATTTAATTTAATGTTTGTCATTGGACATAATTTCACAATTAAACCAGACATAAACAAGTGTCAATCTTTTGATAGTTATTATCTCTTAAAAACACGCTTTTTATTTTAACAACGGGAATTAATTTTAAATTAATTTCTGCCACTTCTGTGTTTTGAATTTGGAAAAATGGATTACATATTTGGAATCAGGATTTCCAAATTATGTAAATAGGTAACTTTTATTTTTACACATTTTGAATAATTACTGCGGTAAATATTTTATTTACCATGGTTAAAGGGTAAATCCGGTAAATAAGGGTTAAAAAATAATATTATAATAATACAAAATTACCCTAAAACGTGTCCTAACCTTATTGGTGGACACATAACCGACCATGGGCATCCTTGGGTCGATTTGGGGACCCCTTAGAGCCACTTGTATGTGGTAGGGACACATTATATTAATAAATTTAAAATAAAAATAAAAATGGCATAAGCTTACATCTTTTAGAAGAACAATTTTTACATAGGGTTATACATGTTGGATTTTCGATTATAAATATTCATTAGAAAGATAAAAAGATTTCCTACATAATGATATTTTATTTATAATTTTTAGACATCAAATAATTTAAATTATTAATGACACAATAATGATGCAATGTTTACCTCATTAATAAATCATTTAAATAAATAAGATTATAATGATTAAAATATTATCTAAAACCTGTCCAATTCTTATTGGTTGATATTATTTAGAAAATGAGTCATCTTATCTTCTACCTAAATGATTTTTGGACCATTATAAACCGAATATAATTATATTATAAAGTAATACTTTCACTCTTTCCTAAAGAGCCCCTCCTCTCCCTTATAAAAGGAAACCACTTCTACTCATTCCTCACACCTTCAAAGCCTTTTGGTTCGGCCAAACTATGCCCAAATACTCTCCCAACATCCCTCACTACAACCTAGAGTCCTTAGTTTGATCAGAAAGCCAACCTAAGGAGCCCTTTTGATCAAATCAAAAGGAAGAACCCGAAGAAGAGGTAATGTTTTCACCACCCCTTTTCAAGTTCATTTCTTCTTCCACTTATTCTTTCTTTGTTCTTACCATTCTAAAATAATAACTCCAGTATCTCACATATACTGTGATGTTATTATAAATATGGTACAACCATATTCAGTATTCTATCCACCCTTTGAATAACATGTCACCATACGTGCGTACGTACGGCTTACCGTCTCCACGTCGTGGTGTAATTGTTATTCAATATATTATTATTTGGATGGGTATAATAATGATGTGTAAATCATGTAAATAATAAATATAACATGTTAATGATTCTGTATATATGATATACCATCCATTTATATATTATTTTAATATCAAAAGAATGATATTGTCGCTCGTGCGTACGTACGGACTACCGTCTCCACGAACGTGATGAGATTCATTCTCCATCATATCCATTCAAGTATAATTATCATTTTCTGATTTAAAAATGATGTTTAAGGACTTGATATCATTCTGGATATGAATAATATACAACCTATCCATTACAAACATGGCTTACGTAATAAAACATATAAAATAAAACGAGTAAGTTAACACCCGAAACAACAATAATACTAAGACATTATTAACAAAGAAAAGTTAAAAGATCATATATGATTTGATATTAATATATATGATTCTTGTATAATTTAATAACAATTATTTCAATATTATACAGGAGGTTAACCTACCCCAACCAAGTAAAAGTACAAGGTAAGATATTTTCTTATCTCACATTCAATTCCGTGAGATTTCCATTATTCGCCACTAAATTATTGAAAGTGGTGTATTGTGTACTGGAATTTGATATATATTATCATGATTATCTTTATATTCATGTTATTCTGCAAATAATTTGGTGGTTATTAACTTTTGTCCATACGACTCAGTTGATTAACATGGTAAGGGGTTTTCATCTCACTCTTTATTTCCGTGAGATTCATGCCATATTTCCACTATTATCTTTTGTGTGGTGTATGTACTGCCCATAATTGTATTCTTTGTGTAATACACTTTACCTTATGTGTATTTACATTTTCATTGTATGATACCTCTTTCATGGGTTGTATGTTTCATAAGTTACCAAATTTATAAGGGTTTACTTCACAATCTCTTTAATATCCGAGGTTGTCTTTACGTAAGTATCTACAGGGACATATTTACTATCCATGTCCATATTTCATAAAAGAGTTTTCAAAGGGATTATTTCTAAGGGAACTTTTACTAAAACATCATTTTAAATGTTTTAAATATTTATTCTTCTAAATCATCCTCATTTATGTCCACGTTTTCAAAATGGTTAGTAAGGATTTATTATATGAAAATGAATGTTTTAAAAGTGTTAATTCCATTCAAAAGTTTCAAAGTGGTATGGGACACTTTGATTCAAAAATGAATTTAAATGCCTTACTTTCTAAATTGTGTAACATTAAAATGTTTTCATGAAAAAGGGATATTTC
Source organism: Viscum album (assembly GCA_963277665.1). Lineage (NCBI taxonomy): Eukaryota > Viridiplantae > Streptophyta > Magnoliopsida > Santalales > Viscaceae > Viscum > Viscum album. The sequence goes on from OY728150.1 coordinate 1,818,079,390, forward strand.
TCTCAATAATTTTTTTTAAAAAAAAAACATTTTCATCTATGTCAACATCCTTTGATGGATTTTAAGATTATTTGAGGTTGACTTATTATGATATAAAACTTCCATATTGTAATGAATTTTTGTGATATGTTTGACTGTAGATGTGTCATTTATATAGCATTCATGGTTTATGAGTAAAGTATTGACATTTCGTATGCTAGTTCCAATAAGAATGTTTATGTTATATTTCAACCTTTACTTCATATGAATGTGTTGGACAAGTATGTTCCAGGTTGGGGACTGGTTAAAGTAAGCCCTCCAGGTTGGGGACTGGTAAAAGTAATCCCTCCAGGTTAGGGACTGGTAAAAGTAAGCCCTCCGGTTTGGTGTTCGGTTATTAGAGGCACTCCGGGTTGGTGTCCAGTTATTAGAGGCACTCCGGGTTGGGTTCCGGTTACAGTTAGCCCCAAGGTCTTGGGACGAGGCCTTGAAAAGAAATTAAAGTTTAGCATTATGCATTCCATCATTATGAAAGTGGTTATTGATTTTGCATGTGATTATTCGATTAGTATAATATCCATGCGAATAAGTAAATGGCATTATTTCATTTTACTTTTGCCATACTATGTTGAAGTTCAAGTTTAAAAGGCTTTTGTTTTAGTAATGCATTGCCTTAAATGTTTATGCTTATTTTGAATGTTCTGATATATTGTTATCCTTACTGGGCATTTGAGCTCACCCCTTTTCTATGTTTTATTTTCCCCAGGACGTGAAGAAGTAAGTTATGAATGACCTACAGGGATATTATGAGGGGATAATAGTGTGGACTGTGGAGACATTATGTTGTTGTAGTAGTTTTTCATTTTATGATGTAATGTAAAACTTATGAATATATCTAGTGTTTCCAAGGCTACTAAACCAATTGGTCTTTCGAGATTTGATCTTTCTTGTGATCATGCCAATGTTACGAAGTAATGCACCGACTCTGGGTAGCTGGGGTCGGGGCATTACAGTTGGTATCAGAAGAAGTTTAGTACAAACCTTGGAAGCTAGATTTAGATAAACTCTGATTAGAGCACGTAGACCTAAGATGAACTTTGAGGATTAGTATAGATGAACTTCCTAGAATTTTGGTATTGTAGAGATTTTGTGAGTTTTCCGAGCAATACATCCCTGTCTGGATACGAGCAGGTAGAGGCGGCTCTGGCACAGATGTACCTAGGGGTAAAACCAGAAAACAACGCTTTGAGATAAACTCGAACGGGAACTGGTGCACGACAATGGGCCTTGCTGCACTCTTGGTTACGACACTCCCGGGGGATATGCTTAGGATAATTCTCATTTTCTTTACAAACCATTATGAAGGGTTTATGAGTATATACATCCTCAAAGGAGACATTTTTATGATTATGGATTATATCCATAAACTATTTAATTTATTTTATGTGTTTTAAAAGTTTGGGATTAGGTATTGTTATTCATAAACTAATCTAGTGTATGCCAATGTTTAGAAATGGCGCCTAGTAGAAGGAATGAGAACTCCAGCAATGCACATGATACAAAGAGAAAGAAGGATCATATATTTTATGGTCTTAAGCCAAAATTTACAAGAGAAATAGTCTCGTATATATTATCATCATATGAAGAAATAATATCATGTGTTGATAAGATAAGTAAAGAGTTTACTGAGTCCTATGGCTTTGAAGGGAAGCAAGAGAAGAAAAGGGTGGAAGAGAGAAAGATGGATAAAGGGAAGAGGAAAAAGAAGAATTTTCCCATATGTGGTAACTGTGGAAAGAAACACCCTGGAACTTGCCTGAAAGGAATGGGAGTTTGTTATAAGTGTGGAGGAAAAGGGAACAAAGTACGTGACTGCAAGGGTAAGAAAATGGTTTCAAATGTACAATGCTTCATTTGCAAGGAGTTTGGACACTATGCGAACCTATGTCCCAGTCATCAGAATATGCCGCAAATGATGTTATTGGATAATAATCAAGTTATGATACTACCACAGATGAAGAGGAATGATTAGAGTTCTTATGTTGATTATGTCAATTGAGTGTTGTATCAACAATGTACTTGTTATAATAATTATGGAGTATATAAGGATTGTACTGCAGTACTATTTCATTAAGGACTTGAGATTGTGTGGAACAAAGAAAGGTGACTCAACAGCAGGATAAATTTTTGGAAAATATATGGTTGAGAGAATGATAAACCATAATATAGTTCTGATACCGAGTTAGTGATTTTGGAATAATACATGATTGTTTTGGATAAATTATATTGGATATTCTTGACTACCTTGGAACTGATTAATGATCTGTATATTCCATTATTGTTGGGGTTTAAAACATTTTTGGATTGATGAGGTATATCCAGCATTCTATATGGAATAAGGGAGCATGAATGTAATCAATAAGGAATATGGTAATTCAGGATGTTTCAGTGTATTAAAAGAATACATGATGAAGGTATTCATATGCTATTATGTGGTAAAAAGGATCTACATTATGTTTAACTTCCTTATAAATGTTGGACTGTGAGTTTGGTCAGAAATATTTTTGATAAATTCTAGTTTGAGATTAATTTTGGATTGCCATAAAAGGACAACCCGGAGGTCGGGCGGCAACCCGTCGCGTCCGGCAAGGCCGCGAAACTTGAACCCGCAACCGAAGGGCGACAAGGGTGTATCACCTACCACTGGCCCAAGAGATGTCCTGGATTAAATAATGTAGTTTTTTTTAAAAAGATCTGGTAGATGAATTATAAATTTTTTTATTTTGGAACCCTATACGAATAGTGTAAATAGAATTTTTTTTACATTCTATTATCTTTTAGAGTGAAAGATGAGTTTGTGGTAGAAATTTATTAATGGACAAAACTCTAATTATAAAGTAAGTATATCTCCTTATGATCTTATCCAATCTCATAAATAAATTCCTCAACATTAAGAAAATGAACTTCGAACAAAAATGTTGTCCTAGATGGTACCTTAAATCATCACTAATTTATGGCTTTGGGATTGTTGGCCTTTTCATAGCCATGTTCTCTACCACTCTCCATCAGATAATTGATGGTTAGATTTCTCTTCCATATCCATATTTTCCTACATGGAACCCTAGTATGTGTTATCTTCGGTAATCTTCATACTTTCCACTCTTTATTTTAAATAGAGGCCTCATTAATTCATTTTTCGATGTGGGATTTCAACTAAGATATTTTGAAACGTCAAAAATGTGTTATCCTAATACCCAATATTTTGTTGAATCGATGGTATTTCAAATCATCATAGATTGATGAGTTTAAGGACCTCAATTTTATACTTGTTTGTGATTGATGACCTCAATCACTACCTATAAATATTTACGTTTTTCCTCCAATTATATGTCTCTAATTGCCACCAATGTTCTCCTAATCGAGATCATAATTTGGTGGTGACCCTTTCATTTCTCATTTCCTCATATTAAGACTAAATTTTAGTAACCCAATTTCCGATGTGGGTTTTCCCACAAAGATATTTTTTTATTTTCAACCTTTTATTTTCAAAGAACAATTTCAAATTGCGAGGACGCAATTTATTGAAGGAGGGGAGAATGTAACACCCCAAGATTTCATAGTGTGTTATTTCTTTAAAATAATACAATAACTTGCACTACACGCAACACCGAGTTCAAGCACACCATGACTTACCAAACAAGCCGTTCAAAAGAGGTTATGAATAGTATTAACTAAATTTTAAACTTTATATAATCCTTATAATTTTAGAATCCATATTATGAGTTTCTTAGACATAATACAAGAACAGATTCATTTTCAGTATTGCACTTTTATCAACTTTTAATAGTGAAACCTTTTTAAATACAATATTTTAAACTTTTTGACTAAATGGGGACATCAAAAAAATTTAAAATGAAACATCCCAAGCTTCCACGGTACGCTTTCTTTGAATAATACAGTAGCGTGTGTTGTACGCAACCTTGAGTTTTAACACACACCACAACCAATCAAACTAGCCGTTATGAATAGTAATACCTACTTTTCGAAATTATATATATTTTATATTTTAAAATGGACTTCATTTCTGAATTCGGAATATCGAATTTAGCCTAAGGTGAAATTTTGGTACTTTTTGGATAACTTTCATATTTTGATGAATAGTGAAAATTACTAAATTTTAATTAAAATCAACTTTTTTAATCAAAATAATTAATATTGATAAATTATGAATTTGAGTGGTTTTAAAGTATATTTATAATATATTTTTACCATTTAATTTAATGTTTGTCATTGGACATAATTTCACAATTAAACCAGACATAAACAAGTGTCAATCTTTTGATAGTTATTATCTCTTAAAAACACGCTTTTTATTTTAACAAAGGGAATTAATTTTAAATTAATTTCTGCCACTTCTGTGTTTTGAATTTGGAAAAATGGATTACATATTTGGAATCAGGATGTCCAAATTATGTAAATAGGTAACTTTTATTTTTACACATTTTGAATAATTACTGCGGTAAATATTTTATTTACCATGGTTAAAGGGTAAATCCGGTAAATAAGGGTTAAAAAATAATATTATAATATTACAAAATTACCCTAAAACGTGTCCTAACCTTATTGGTGGACACATACCCGACCCTGGGAATCCTTGGGTTGATTTGGGGACCCCTTAGAGCCACTTGTATGTGGTAGGGACACATTATATTAATAAATTTAAAATAAAAATAAAAATGGCATAAGCTTAAATCTTTTAGAAGAACAATTTTTACATAGGGTTATACATGTTGGATTTTCGATTATAAATATTCATTAGAAATCTAAAAAGATTTACTACATAATGATATTTTATTTATAATTTTTAGACATCAAATAATGTAAATTATTAATGACACAATAATGATGCAATGTTTACCTCATTAATAAATCATTTAAATAAATAAGATTATAATGATTAAAATATTATCTAAAACCTGTCCAATTCTTATTGGTTTATGTTATTTAGAAAATGAGTCATCTTATCTTCGACCTCAATGATTTTTGGACCATTATAAACCGAATATAATTATATTATAAAGTAATACTTTCACTCTTTCCTAAAGAGCCCCTCCTCTCCCTTATAAAAGGAGACCACTTCTACTCATTCCTCAAACCTTCAAAGCCTTTTGGTTTGGCCAAAATCTGCCTAAATACTCTACCAACATCCCTCACTACAACCTAGAGGCCTTAGTTTGATCAGAAAGCCAACCTAAGGAGCCCTTTTGATCAAATCAAAAGGAAGAACCCGAAGAAGAGGTAATGTTTTCACCACCCCTTTTCAAGTTCCTTTCTTCTTCCACTTCTTCTTTCTTTGTTCTTACCATTCTAAAATAATAACTCCAGTATCTCACATATACTGTGATGTTATTATAAATATGGTACAACCATATTCAGTATTCTATCCACCCTTTGAATAACATGTCACCATACGTGCGTACGTACGGCTTACCGTCTCCACGTCGTGGTGTAATTGTTATTCAATATATTATTATTTGGATGGGTATAATAATGATGTGTAACTCATGTAAATAATAAATATAACATGTTAATGATTCTTTATATATGATATACCATCCATTTATATATTATTTTAATATCAAAAGAATGATATTGTCGCTCGTGCGTACGTACGGACTATCGTCTCCACGAACGCGATGAGATTCATTCTCCATCATATCCATTCAAGTATAATTATCATTTGCTGATTTAAAAATGATGTTTAAGGACTTGATATCATTCTGGATATGAATAATATACAACCTATCCATTACAAACATGACTTACGTAATAAAACATATAAAATAAAACGAGTAAGTTAACACCCGAAACAACGATAATACTAAGACATTATTAACAAAGCGAAGTTAAAAGATCATATATGATATGATATTAATATATATGATTCTTGTATAATTTAATAAAAATTATTTCAATATTATACAGGAGGTTAACCTACCCCAAACAAGTAAAAGTACAAGGTAAGGGATTTTCTTATCTCACATTCAATTCCGTGAGATTTCCATTATTCGCCACTAAATTATTGAAAGTGGTGTATTGTGTACTGGAATTTGATATATATTATCATGATTATCTTTATATTCATGTTATTCTGTAAATAATTTGGTGGTTATTAACTTTTTTCCATACGACTCAGTTGATTAACATGGTAAGGGGTTTTTATCTCACTCTTTATTTCTGTGAGATTCATGCCATATTTCCACTATTATCTTTTGTGTGGTGTATGTACTACCCATAATTGTATTCTTTGTGTAATACACTTTACCTTATGTGTATTTACATTTTCATTGTATGATACCTCTTTCATGGGTTATATGTTTCATAAGTTACCAAATTTATAAGGGTTTACTTCACAATCTCTTTAATATCCGAGGTTGTCTTTACGTAAGTATCTACAGGGACATATTTACTATCCATGTCCATATTTCATAAAAGAGTTTTCAAAGGGATTATTTCTAAGGGAACTTTTACTAAAACATCATTTTAAATGTTTTAAATATTTATTCTTCTAAATCATCCTCATTTATGTCCACGTTTTCAAAATGGTTAGTAAGGATTTATTATATGAAAATGAATGTTTTAAAAGTGTTAATTCCATTCAAAAGTTTCAAAGTGGTATGGGACACTTTGATTCAAAAATTTATTTAAATTCCTTACTTTCTAAATTGTGTAACATTAAAATGTTTTCATGAAAAAGGGATATTTCTCTTAATAATTATTTAAAAAAAAAACATTTTCATCTATGTCAACATCCTTGGTGGATTTTAATATTATTTGAAGTTGACTTATTATGATATAAAACTTCCATATTGTAATGAATTTTTGTGATATGTTTGACTGTAGATGTGTCATTTATATAGCATTCATGCTTTATGAGTAAAGTATTGACATTTCGTATGCTAGTTCCAATAAGAATGTTTATGTTATATTTCAACCTTTACTTCATATGAATGTGTTGGACAAGTATGTTCCAGGTTGGGGACTGGTTAAAGTAAGCCCTCCAGGTTGGGGACTGGTAAAAGTAAGCCCTTCAGGTTATGGACTGGTAAAAGTAAGCCCTCTGGTTTGGTGTCCGGTTATTAGAGGCACTCCGGGTTGGTGTCCCCTTATTAGAGGCACTCCGGGTTGGGTTCCGGTTACAGTTAGCCCCAAGGTCTTGGGACGAGGCCTTGAAAAGAAATTAAAGTTTAGCATTATGAATTCCATCATTATGAAAGTGGTTATTGATTTTGCATGTGATTATTCGATTATTAGAATATCCATGTGAATAAGTAAATGGCATTATTTCATTTTACTTTTGCCATACTATGTTGAAGTTCAAGTTTAAAAGGCTTTTATTTTAGTAATGCATTGCCTTAAATGTTTATGCTTATTTTGAATGTTCCGCTATATTGTTATCCTTACTGGGCATTTGAGATCACCCCTTTTCTATGTTTTATTTTCCCCAGGACGTGAAGAAGTAAGTTATGAATGACCTACAGGGATATTATGAGGGGATAATAGTGTGGACTGTGGAGACATTATGTTGTTGTAATAGTTTTTCATTTTATGATGTAATGTAAAACTTATGAATATATCTAGTGTTTCCAAGGCTACTAAACCAATCGGTCTTTCGAGATTTGATCTTTCTTGTGATCATGCCAATGTTACGAAGTAATGCACCGACTCTGGGTAGCTGGGGTCGGGGCGTTACATTTCTCACCCAACGAAACAAGGTGCGATGTGTGTTCTTATTCTGATCCCTTATTTCAGTGAAATGTCTGGTTTTGGTAAAGTGAGTTATGGAGTATGTTATGTCTTGATGAACCCATCAGGATATGCGGTGTTGTTGTTTGTGGCATCGAATGAAGAAGATCCATATAGGGGTTTCCACAACCTAACTGCGAGGCCGAAGATGCTTTAATATTTTGATCTCCAACCATAGGTCCCAGAGAGAAGCTGGAACGTAGTCAGGGGAAACGCCAATGTCGTTTAAACCCTTGTACAAAGTCCTATCCTCAATATGAAATATAGTAAGAGTTTAAACCTATGGTGTCATCATATTTCTTCTGTTGTTTCTATTCGGTGGAAATAGGTGGAGGGTCTTGTACCCATGTCATCACACAATGTTATTCCCCCCCTTTGGTTTCCATTGAGTCTTTGGAGAATGTTTGGAAATTTGGCTAGACAAGTTGAGCACATGGTTTTCACATGGTTAGTTCTAACCATGAACAAAAGAAAATAACCATGCAGATATAAGGATCCACATAGTTATCGCACATTTTCTTAAACTGTGCAGACTAACCATGTGATCGTCCCAACTCCTAATTTTGGGGTCTTTTCATGTCAACTCACGCCGGTCGGTTAAGATGGTTGGTTCTTGTGGTGGGAATACCCACCATGGGTATCATGTATATTATTTTGTAAATTTCTAATGGATGTATACCCCTTGTACTAGGGAGTCTGTTTGGGCCTCCCCCTATTAGTGTCTTGATTCTGTCTCGGGCAAAAAAAAAGTTGTCTCTTATGGTGGGGAGCCCATTTGTGTCTCTTCATACGAGTAACTCATATTTTTCCTTGGTCTTGTCTGGGAAGTAGGTATTATCATTCAGATATATCTAACTACCTACATCTTTCTTGGGTAAACATTGATATTGGAGAGTGCCCAATGGTGTAGTTATAGTAGGGTACGTGTAAACTTGTTCGATGTTGTTGTTTATTTAGGTAAATTGGTTGAGTATTGTTCAGATTGTGTTTGAGGAGTTTTCATTTGGGATAAAGCCTGAATGTACTTTATTGTTTCAGTAAAGTGGTGTATGTTAGGTTTGTGAGAGTATTCTTTCCTTCATTGATCATTGGAGGTGTTTTGGCCTTTGGGGGAGAAACCTGGCAATGGAGTACCTCTTGGTTTCTTAGTTGGGTTTGGTTGTTGCTTTGACCTTACTGTGACTTTATGGGATGGAAAGTTTTCATGGAGGGTAGAATTGTCACATACATATCTTATTTTAAATTTATTTTTATTTTAATTTCCATAAATTCTTTGTTTTGGGGGTTTTCAAAGGTTTTATGGAGAATAGATGAGTTTTCATGAATTGGGCCAAACCGTGAGCCCAATTCCAGATTTAAAAATAAATTTTGTTTATTTTATAACTTATTCATTTTTTAATATTTTTCAGTCATTACAACTCCTAAATGTCCTCCCCTGATATATTAACACCAAAATTAAAATTTGGAGCCTTTGGAAATCCATAACCAAGGTGTATATGGGTTTTTATTTTGTGGATTGGGCCTGCCCGAAAGCCCAATTCCAGTTTTAAAAATAAAATTTGATTAGTTAATAAATTATTCATTTTTAAGGTTTTTTCGGTGATTACAAACCTCAAACGCGCCCCTTGAATCCAGTAGCGATCCCAAGCTCTCTCTCCCCTCTTTGGAGCTCTTCTACATCGCGATTGAGAGCTAAACTTATTAGGGTTTCTAAAATCGGGCAGATTTGAAGAGGTAAATTCATTCCTTCATAACTCCTTCTATTCTTACTCTTTCCCCCCCATTCCGATTCCTACATGACCTTATAATTATTTTTCAAATATCCATTAAATTGTTATATATTTTAAAATTCATATTCTGGTCGATTTTGGATCTTTTTCTTCAGGATTGTTTTGGGTAAGTGATTCCTTCTTGGTTTCTTCCTTTTCCCTTAGGTTTTCCTCTCTCTTTCATTATGTTATAAAATTTCCAGAAGTTAGGGTTTTATCCTAGGGTTTCATTTGGTGTATTTGTGGTCAAATATTGTGATCTAGGTCTGAATTTATCTTCCCTGTGGTGCTGCAGTTGTGCGGTTGACGTTTCAAACCAAGTTTTGAGGGATTTGACACTTCCGGTAGGTGATTCCGTGTGTAATCATTTCTAGATGATTTAGTTTGCTTGAATTACTTATTATTCATTCTCATAATATTCTGTGTGTGGTGAAAAAATTTTTTATGTTGGATTTGGTTAAGCATTTATTTTTATAGTTTCATTTTAGCTTAAAATTTGGTGTTATTCATGTATAACCCTTTGGGTATTGCTTGGAATTGTTTTATAACATATGAATTTGGTTTAATAAATCTTGTTTGGGATGAAAATTCGGATTTGGTGGGGTATTGGTGTGCCACTAGGTCTTAAAAAGTTTTTTTAAGGGTTTAAGGTGTAAAACATTATTGTACTTCTTGAAAGTGATTTTGAAAACGTGTGCGTTTCATGTGGATCTTTTGTGTTATTGTTTGAGGTGTTTGTATAACACATGGGGGTTGTTTAATAAATGTTTTTGGGGATTACAATTCTATTTTGAATTTTTATAGTTATGATTTTGTCCTTGAAATATGGTTTTGAAATGGTTTCTATTTGAAAAGCTTTGGTACACTATTTAGAATTGTTTTATGAAAGTTTTGAGTGGTTTAATGATTTATGTAAGAGGTGAAACCATATTGGAAAACTGTTTTGGATTGTTTATACTTTCAAATGAGCCATTTTAAATGTGAATAGTTCTGTTATTTGATGTTTATCATATTTTTAGAGACTTCATAAAATTGTTAAAGGATGTGTTGGATTGTGAAAGTTATGAAAAAAGTGTTGTGAGCTATTTTGGTGTGAGTTTGATTTCAAAATGCATTTGAATGAAAAGTGGAATTTGTGACTTATGTGATGTACATGGGGATGTTTGGTTAATGTGTGATGTGGAAGTGTTATCTACATGTGAAAACTATATTTCTTGTCTTGTTGAACATGTTTGAGCATAAAGGGAAAACCCGGGTATCTAGGTGGGTGTACGTGTACTAGTATGCTAGTGAATCCGTGGGGTTTGGCCTCAGTTTCACTTAGCTATATTGACTCTTACAACTCTAACTAAACTATGATGGTGATTATTGGGGACCACTAGGTTATGGGTATGTTCCCTACTAGTGGATCGTGCATGAGAATGAATATTTGTGATGGTTACTCTCACCGAGATACGAGGTACCTGGGACCCACAGCTAGCTAGTACCTAGGGGTTATTTCCTATTGCTTGTGCTCATTAGTTACTTTATACATACCATCGGCATATGATACATTTGGCTGGAAAATTCAGTAGATTTGGTGTTTATTTTAAAAGTGTTAACCCGTTAAAATAGCCCACTTGAAAACTATTTTTATTCAAAGTTGCATCTTTTAGAAATTGTAACTAGCTTTTCATGTTTTTGAAAACTTGCATGCTTTTCGTCTTTAAATGTTTATCACATGGAATCTCTTAGTGGTGGTATCCTACTGGGCTTTCGCTCACACCCTACTTACACCTTTGGGTGTAAGTAGACTTGCTTATTTTATGTGACAAGATTGGGTACAGGTTTTATGCCTTTGGTTCGGGTTTTTAGCGGTCCATTGTGATACAGTGTCGTAGAGATGGCTTGAGGGTGGTGCCTCTTTCCATGTGGAGGTTCATGGGCTGTCTTTTCTTGGGTTTGTACCTTTGTAATGGTGTTCAAACATTGTTTAATATTGTGTAATTCAGTTCTGAATTTTTATTAAAGGATGTTTTGGTCTGAAAAATCCAGATTTTATTTCTTGGATTCATTTGTTGTTTTAAGTATAAAAAAATTTGGGTAAATCGTTCCCAATTATCATTTTATGATACCCGGGAACTTGTGCCAACCCGTGGGGATCGGGAACGCCCTTCGGGCCTTGGCACGGGCCGGGTTTGGTGCTGGTTTGATGGTGACCAGATCCGGTTCGTGACAGAGACCTATGCAGAGATATCAAATCTAATGATGCCTCATTTTAGATCCCCACCTACACAAGAGTCTTATAGAAATATATAGTGATCAAGAGTTTCTTGGTAGAGATAAAAAAATGTAGTAGGAGATGGTGGTGGTTATCTAGTAGCAAATTCACCAGCTGCGATCAATCGATGATTGTAAATAGGGCCGCCGTGTTAAAGCTATACGCATGCACAATTCCAATTCTGAGAATTTTCAGCATAAGAGTTGCACAAAGTATCCAACCATTAAGGAGATAGTCTTTGCTAAACTTGTGGAGGATGAGGCCATATGAATTTTGACAACTCAACCTGATGTGTGGTAGAGGGAATTCAAAGCAGCATGGTAGATGGACCGTTGTGTTAGCGACAATGAGATAATTAGAGAACTCATTAAAGTAGACAAGGCGGTCCTTAGGGAGGCCACTATGATAGAGAATCAATCAATGAACTAGGATGAGGAGCTAGGGGTGGATGTCTTTATGATCCACTTCCACCACCTCCACCCTAAACAGTCCATGTAAAACCCAAGTTTTTATGAACTTACTTTTTTTTTCAAATAAATTACTTTTTTTGATAGCTTGTGCTACACACAACACCATGTTAAGCTTTCTCTATATACAACACCGCGTTAGCTTGCGTTACAAACAATATCGGGTTTTAACAAAACCACGATATATTATTAATATTATTCAAATGTGACCATTATAACCTACCTGTTAAACCTATAAGTATGAATAATAATAACTAATTTTTCAATATTATGTATAATGGTTTCATATGAATAAAAAATATTGATAAAAATTACTTAGTTTTTAGTAAATTCTTTATATGTTTCGAAAATACCATTTTCTATTTTTTTATTTCTTTTTATGAACAATAATAAAATTAATTTTTAAAACTTTTAAAAAATTAATTTGATAAAAAAATTAATTTTTGAAATAATTATGTTAAAATTATCTTAGGGTTAATTTTTGGGTTTTTTCTGAAAATTTTATTTTCTTGATGAATAGTAAAAAATACTAAATTTTAATTGAAAACTACCTTTATGTTTAATTTATCTATAAAGTTAAATTATATTTTAAATTAATTTTAAAGTTAAATTAGATCAATTATATATAAATTAATCTAATTTAGTTCATTATAATAAATTTTATTTTGGAATTTGATTTAAAAACTTTGCATACTTTTGAATATTTTCTCTTTAAAAACTAACTTTCTCATCACGTTTGCAAGATTAATTTTAAATTAAATTTTAACACTTATGTTAATGGAATTTGGAAAATAGATTCAATATTTTAAATAAAAATAATTTATATTATCTAATAAGTTCAACTTAATTTTTAACCAAAATAAACAGTGAATGCAATAAAAATTAATTACTATGGTTAAGGTAAAAATGAGTTTATCGGGGGGGGGGGGGGTTAGACTAGGATGATAAGGGTAAAAATGACCTACAAATTTTTCCAACACCCATTGGATGGAAATAATTTTACCCTTATGACTTTATGATTGATTTTATGAGTTCTTGGTATAATTTTCCATGGAAGTGTCCTATATAATAAGTTAAGTAAATAAAAAGACAAAAAAACCTTTCTTACTTTTAATATCTATAAAGCATTGGGATGGGAAAAAAACATAGTTTCAGTTATGGATATTATTTTTAAAGATAAATGAATTTTTTATCACAATAATTTATATTTAATTTTTATAGGTGAAATAATTACATAAAATTCTTAAGAAATGCTAACGTAGTAATTATTTAGTTAATAATAAAATAAAATAAATAATACTAATAATATTAAAGTAGAATTGAAATGAATGAATTATTATGTTAAAATAATTTTTTATATGTATATATCATTTTAAATAGGTTTAAATATAATATATATTAATTCCACCAATTTATTGATATTTTTAAAATTCAAATTAAATGAATAATGTCAAAATTGACATTAAAGTTATTTAAAAATAAATGATATTTTATTAAATGATTTAAAATTCCTAAAAATACCATTTTATTCCTAGAGATTTTTAAATGTTTAAAAATATAAACTATTGTTAATTAATATATCAATTTTTCTTTTATAGTGTTTATATTGACCCCTAAATAGTAAAAACCCTATTAGTATTGTTAAGGTTAAAACGACGTTTTCGCACATTACATGTGCTTGTTTTAAAATTAATTTCCACCACACATAGGATTTATATTTTAGAAATAAGATATAATATTTATAATCAGTGTTTATAAATTGTCTAATAAGTATCATTTTATTTTATGTTTAATTTATAAATTACCTACGTTAAAAATACTAGTTATCGTAGTGGAAAACCAAAATGGTAAAAGTAAGGAATCTTAGAAGTTAAGGAAAAAAATGTTTAAAAATTGTGTTTAATTATGTAGTAGAGGTGTTTATATATATTATAATCCATAAAAACCTTGAAATATCAATTTTTTAACCACTTTAGTTAAGATTTACCTCCCAAAAGTGAATTCTTTTTGGTATTTACAAAAATGGCACTCCTCCTCAGCTATAAAAAGGAAATCATTATAATCCATTATTCACACTTTCAAACCTCTTTGGTTCAGAAAATAACTACCCAAATAACTTACCAAATTACATAACTTCATCCCAAAAGCCTTATTTTTGAAATAAATCCATCTTAGGAAGGATTTTAGTGGAAATCTAAGGAGGATACCCGAAGAAGAGGTAACATTCATCAACGAGTGTTTTTGTTTTATTTCTTCCTCTAACCATTAAATTATTATTATATAATTATTATATAATAACCTCAATATATTAAATATACTAAGATTATTTTATGTTAAGTTAATGGAATAAAACCATCTCCACTTTCATCAAATGAGTTATGAAATCATCATTCGTGTGTACGGCGGACTACCATCTCGCGAACCAATGTCATTCATTTTTCCATTACCACCTCTCAAGGCTAGTAATAATGATGGATTTATTATTTATATATGATATATGTTATATTTATGATGTAATTATTATATCAAACATACCTTTATACTTCCATTTTATGTGAATATGATAACGTCATTTGTGTGTACGATATACCATCGCCTCGCAAAGCGATGTCATTCATTGACGATTTAAATGGAAGGAATTAAGGATGGTTTTAATAAAAATATATGATATATATGAAAAAAAATTATTATATAATGATAATATATATCACTTAATTTTATTTATTTTAATCAAATAAGAAAATGAAAAGTGCATCCATGCGTACGTATGACCTACTGTCTCCATAAACGGTGTATTTTATTTTCTATCACTAAATTTTATGGATTACTATAAATACATATATAATGAATATATATGATATTTATATAATTATTATAATTCTTAATATAATGTAACCATGATCAAAGTATTTGTATCAAAAAAAAATAACAAATCAAAACATATTCAAAAAACAAAGTGGTTATTACCCAAGACATAACTTTAACATGAAATCATTAATAAGTAGGTAATAAAAGGTCATAAGAAAATAATATATGGTATGATATATATGAATATGGTTATTTAATATATTTATAATAAAATTTTATTTATTATATAGTATGTTGGAATTATTATGACAAAATTCAAGACTTAAGGTAAGATATTTTCATCTCACTTTTTTTACTTCTATGAGACACGTGCCATATTCACAAACTACTTCCTTTATGTGGTGTATATACTACCCATGAATGAATTTTAAGATTATTATACTTAAAATTATATGGATTTAAATTTCTATTTTAGTATCTCTCTTTCATGGGGTTTATGGTACAAAAGTTAACAAATCTATAAATGATTTTTGTCTCAATTTTCCTTCTTTGGGACATAAGCTATGTTATGAACCCAAATTATTCTATGAGGTGTATATAACCCCCATTAGAAAATTTATGTCATTAATATCCTTATTTTAATGAAATTTTAAGTTTAATTTAATATTATTATTTCATGGTGCTTATGATTCAAAGTTACCAAAGTGGTAAGGGATTTGTGTTACAATCTCATCGTTTATCAGGACTGTTTATGATTATGATTCCAATGTTAAAATATTATTATATAACTCTAAATAAACTCATGAATTTTTTTATCCTCTATTTATTTCATGAGAATACATATTTTTTTTTTAATTTTATTCTATTTATGTACTGATGAGTTCCAAATAATGATTTTATGAAAACTTGTCTTTTTGGTTGAAAATATTTTTATTCTAAAACCTTGTTTTCTAAAAATGTTTTCAAAAATGTTTTTAACATTTCTTTTAAATGATTTATTTAAGGCATTTTTTACCATATTTTTCTTTTTAATTTTTTTAAAAGTAATTTTAGAGACCCATTTTTTCCTTATAAGATTTTGATATATATATATATATATATTTGAAGCTAGACACTAAGACAACATGCAATTCTGAGGCCCGGTGTGCCTAGAATTATTTTTTATAAAAATATTAAAAATATTTTATATTGAGTGTGCATAGTTTCTTAAATAAAATGGAATAACTCTTATAAAGGATCTCATATCATATATATAAGACCATGGTTGAGTCTGGAACATGATGTTTACCCTAGGTGTGACTTAAAATTGGTCGACGCGGAGCATTCAGATATGGAAACTGTTGGCAGGTGCATTTAGTTAAAATAAATAATTAAGTTTATTTATTTCAATTAAATTAAACTATTATAAAATTATATAACAACATAATTATATAAAATTATCCAAGTTTAGATGCTTGAACCTAGGATAATTGAGAGCTTCTCCTTCCTCCTTCCGTTGGCGAATCAACATCTGGAGATTGGATCAGAGAAGATCAGAGAATAGTGAACACAATGGATTCTTCCATTAAATGAAGGGTGTGTTATTATATGAATAATGACAATATCTAGGTATTAATTTTCACTTTTTGTTTTATGCCCTTGTTGATTAAATTGATTGAGCAAGATCATCTTCTTACCTTTAATCTGCACCAATTGGGGCCTTTTCATGCACCCCTGGTTTTAAATTTAATTGATTATTCTTGTTTTCTAACCTATATATCACAATTTTATTCATTTTACAATAAATATTGGATAATTAATAATAATCCATTGTTTATTTTTCCTTTTTACCACAATTTCTTCATGTTCTTCACTAATTGGACCCCATGGTTGTGGTTCGACATTACCGGGTGGTACCGAGCCTGATCAGACCCCTGAAATCATGATGAATCTTTATGGGAGATATGGATAGAAAAATAAAGGATGTTTTAATATGGATTATGGGGTTTTTTGATCATTTTTATGATCAAAATTAAATCCATAAAATATGGAAGAACTCGAGGCATGTGCGGTGTGAGGTGGTTCATGCAAAGCTTTGAGAATTGGGTTTTTGACCACTAGATTGTCAGAATCCACTAAACAGAGATAGATACACCATTTTTAGGGGTAAAAGAGGATTAATATTAAGGAATAAACTCCATATTTTTTTTCATGGGTCTTAGATTTAAAGTTCTGTGAAAAAATTTACTACACGCATTGTATCATGACGAACACACAGTGTGTAGCTCGAATGTTTTAGCATCTAGGGTTTTGGAAATTTATAAGGATGAAACAACATGTAGACCTACTAAAAAACATGTAAAACTTCTCTAAGTAGATTATTCATGTGGTGGAGCACATAATAAATACCCCGTGTGGGAAGACACGACCAGAGGCATGCCTTGTACTGGAGTAGATGAACACGATGAGGCACATTCCATATGACGAGTACACGAACACGACCAAGCACACATATAGGACATCAAGTGGCATGTTAATTACATGTAAATACACTACAAATTATATACCCCTAAAATATTGGATATATGTGTACCTATAGGGGAATTTCTAGGTGATGAAGTGAGACGACAAGTTGTGTGGGTCCCCTCACACACTGTTTACCCCTTGGTTTCTTTTGAGGAAAGTTCAACCTCTCACATCTCCTTCATTTTGGCTCAACCTATTTTGAGTGTTTTTCCATGTAAAACATGATGTTTTCCTCTATTTTATATTTTTAGATATGATGCGATATGTTATAGGAATGGTTATTATTTAGGTGATTCTCAATGAAGAAAGTGATCACGTAGGATCACCAAAGGATTTCAATGTGGAACCCTATAGCTAGGCTGGTCATGGATCCTTTATTGATTGTCAGAGTGGAGCCCTCATACAGAGTTAGGGAATGGTTCCTCTAGCATCAGAGATAGTTGAACCCTCCTGTAGTGTCAGGTCATGGGTCATCTAGTATCAGATAAAGGAACCCTTCAATTGGTAATGGGTCCTCTATCAACTATTAGAGTGGAACCATTATTTTGGAATATGGTATGATTCCTCTATCTATCCACTAAGTGTAACCCACCTATTATATCAGGTAATGGTTCCTCTATGTAGATTTTTTGTTCCCTCGATTGTGTGGCATAATGATGAGGAGTGAATTGACTTTGATGTTTTTTGCTGGGTAGATGCATGAGATGTTGGGTATCATTGTTGGACTTTTGGAACTGTTGGTGACTCATTTCTTGGGATGGGTTGTGAGATAGAGATCCCATTACTCACTCATTTGGGATTAGTTTTACTAATCACACACACACACACACACATATATATATATATCCATGATTTTTCATTTAGTTACTCTTTTTCCATGGGTTACGAAGACACGTGTGGTATGGAACGTACTTTCCATGTTTAGATTATTGTGGTTGGATGAGGTTACTCTATTGACATGGGTAGAAAAGACTTAACATGTAGTCCATCTAAAAACCATGTTGATCCTCTTATTATTGGACAAGGTTATTATTTCACTTAGTTTGGGTTGAGCTGCATCTTGTTTACTATCTACCATATTTCTATTCCTTTTGAGTCTCTTACTGCTCTAACTTTTAGATTTCGAGACATACTACTTGGCATGTATATACTCACCCATGTATGGGATTTTCTTACATGTGTCATGTCTTGTACAAATAATGGACAGGTTGAAGGTGACTATAGATAATATTAGGGATACTTGGTGTTTTGGACCACATATGGTAGTCATATCCTAGAGATCAAGATTTGGACTCTCTCAGCAGTGTACTTTCTTGTTTTTTATGGTTGGTACATATTTATGGTTGTGTGTGTATTTTTCCCCCTTACTTTTTATTTTTCACTGTCATACTCTTATACACCCTATAGGGTTTTCATATTTTTTTTAAAATTTTATATGTTTCATCTTTTTTACTATTATTCCTCTATACTTATATATTGGGATGGTTGTGTTTTTACATGTTGGTACTTTGGAAAAGGCCTCCCCATGTTAGTTATGACTTCAACATTGGTCTCCAACCCCTAGCATATGGAGGCGGGCTTGGGGTAGTTGTAAATCGAGCCTCAGTTAGGGTTGGTTCATGAAAGTTTGGTATCAGAGGCGGTTCGATCCTTAGGATGGTGTTTGTAGTAGTCTCCTTACAAGAATTTGGTTGGGATTGGGAAAAAAGTGTCACAATGTTTTAAGTGTAGATATCAGGATAGGGAATACAATGATGACATGGGAGGCTGATGCATCTATTTACCCAGACCTTGACTACCTGCTTGTTGACTTGGCATACCAAGACATTGGTTATAGGGATCAATGGTATATGCATCATATAGTATTGAGTCCTTAACTATCCTTATTGAGTTAGCTCCCCATTTTTATATATATATGTATATGATCATATTACCATGGTATGTCTTGATAACTTTTAGGATTCCTCCAAGATGACATCCAGTCAGGATACTAGTTCTGGATTGTGATGAGGACCTGATGAGCGAAGAGGCATCAATTCAGGGTCCATCCCATGAGATCCTTCCTCTAGGTGGATAGGTAGAAGCACAAACACATATTAAATAACCTATCATACCAGCTGAGTAGGCTGAGGATGCGCATAGGCTCAGCATGCTCTGAGTTCCAGTTCCATAGGCCTCTTAGGTTTCATAATGAACCAGAACCCTAGGAAGCAGAGGTTTGTCTAGAGTCGATGGTCTGCATTTTCAAGCTCATCTGAACATCAACAGATTTGGTGGTTGCACTGGTAACTATCTTTTTTCACAAATTATCTGGGAACTGGTGGAGTCTTGTTACTTTTATGCATGATGAGTCGACACTCTCATGTCCTGACTTCCAAAAACTATTCTGTGAGGAGTAATACCCCTCCTATTTATGATCAGTTCATATTTAGAAGCTTCTAGAACTACAATTGGATGGGTTGAAAATGGCTAAGTATGATATGAGGTTTATAGTCCTTACATGGTACTCCATTGACCTAATCTGATATTTCTACTTATGAGCAAAAAAGTTTGAATAGGGACTCTTTCGAGACATCTATGCCAGCGTGGTGGCCTTGTGCATTCCCACCTATGCTGGGGTGTTGGATTGGGTACTTGTGAAAAGATAATTTCCTATCATAGGTATTCTAGGTAGCTATAGCTAGCAGTGGGAATTATAGAGATGAGTCATTTGTAGCAGCTAATAGGCATCAGTTGACGGGATCTCAACATAGAAGATCCTATCATGATCAGAGTTAGACACATGGTTGTGGGGAACAGGGACAACACAAAGGACCAGGGAATACTAGATAGGGGTGGTGATTTTCTTATGATAGGCGAGGTCACATAGCACGTGACTTCCCGACCAACCATACTAAGGAGCACAAGTAGGTTGATGAAGGACCACCATAGTAGAGATAGTGCCATGATTATGGATGACCCAAGAAAGGTAAGGGAAACCTCCATGGAGGTGGAGCTAGTATAAGAGTAAGATGAGAGGTGGGTGGTGGATGACGTTATGATATACTTCCACCACCACCACCAGGTGTCCCACATCAGGATCAGGGAGTTAGCAGTTAGGGTCACAGATAGCTACATGCTTTGGAGGTGTATGAATTGGTGGCACACAAGATGATTCGAGGTACAATATATATATTTTATACTCTTGATTCAGTTTTAGTAGACAAAGTCTCTAATAATTCCTTCATCTCTATACTCCTGATGTGAGAGATAGATATCCCAGTAGAGGATTTATCCCAATAGATTCATCTTGAGGTTCCCACATGGAACGCTTCTTCTATATCATTTATTTTCTAGAAGTGAGAGCTATATATTAGTGGATATAGGTTCACATGGGACATTTTGGTCATCACAATGGAACCCTATGATGTAATCTTGGTTATGGATTAGTTTTCTATGGTTCGATCCCAGATTGACTATCACTACCAATGAGTCAAATGCCTATGCACTGATGAGATGAAATTCTTCTTTTTTGGGTGAGAGAGATATCATGGTGGGACGAGTGGGTTCTATGAGAAAATGATACATTCCATCACCCATTAGTTGGAAAGTATATCACTTAGTGAAACATGATCTTTAGGAATCTTTATTCCTTTAGACGTGGAGGTTTATATGGATGTCTTCCCTAAGGACGTTCTAGGACTACCTTTGAGGTAGTAGATAGATTTTTTTGTCGACTTGAATCTTGGGATAACTTTGATATATTCTATGGAATATCAGATAACCCCTACTGAGCTCTGGGAGCTATGGTTATAGTTGGAGGACCTTCGAGAGAAGGGTTTAATTAGACACAGTGTTCCCCCTGGGTAGTTTTAGTGTTGTTCAAGAAAAATGTAGATGAGAAATTGAAACTTTCCATGGATTATCATTGCCTAAACCAGGCCAAAATAATAAATAATTACCCCATGAAGAGGATTGATGAACTATTTGACCAGTTTTGAGGCATGAGATGGTTCTCAAAGATCGATATCCAGTCCGGCTACCACTAGATGAGGGTTCATGAGGCTGATATTCTAAAGATAGTATTCCTATGTCACTACGGACACTATGAATTCCTATTGATTATCTTTGGTGTGAAAAATTATCCCACAGTGTTTATAGATTTGATGAACCAGGTATTCTAGTAATACTTGTACCGTTTATTCATTGTATTCATCGACGAAATACTCATATACTATACATTAGTGGAGGAGAATGAAGAGCACTTAAGGATAGTCCTAGATTTTCTTCAAGAGAACCAAATTTATGGTAAACTCTTGATGTTCCAGTTCTAGATTCATGAGGTTCACTTTCTGGGACATTTTATTTCTGATAATGGTTTAGTTATGGATCCAATGAATATCAATAAAATGATTTCTTAGAAGCCACCTAAGAATGTGTCATAGGTGAAAAGTTTTCTTAGATTGGTGGGGTAATACTAGAGGTCTTTGAAAGAATTCTCTAGGATTTAATCCCCTTTGACCACCCTGATGTAGAAATGGAATCCTTTTATCTAGATCGAGTAGTTCCAGAGGGTCTTCAAGGAGTCGAGGTTGAGGCTGAAAAGTATTCTTGTGTTGAGACTACTAAAGAAGGATGTAGAGTATGTAGTGTATTAGGATGCCTCAGGAGTTGGGCTCGGATACCTGTTGATGTAGTGTTGGTGTGGTGGTTGATCTATTCACTCATAGGGTCTCTGATAACCTAATTTTTGATGTAGATCTCCAAGGAACCAATTTTAGGGAATAAGTAAATAGTACACAAATTATATAAGAGTTGGACATTGAGTTTTGTGTACTTATTGAGTCATCTTCCTAGATATGATTTAATGACCATGGTTTATCTTGTGAATTGTAGGATGTAACTATACAGATAGTAATCTAGGACCCAAGGTAGGTTTATGGTGTTCCATGTTGGTGATTAAGACTCTTATCATTAACAAATTGAGTGAAAAGGCTTCCATCAAGGGACCAAATCATCAAATGTTTCCACCTTGCGCATGGGGTGAGGATCCTCTACCTGTAGTGTAGCGATAAGAACCTTTACCTAAAATGTAGGTTGATATTACTCCACCTACTAAAAAGTGAACGATTTAGTGAGATAAGGCAAGGATGCAAAGGGGTTGAGTTCACTTCATGAGTTTTAGTCATAGTTCCCCACAGACCTCAAGGCAATCCTAACCCTCAGGCAGTGAAGGAATGGATGACGGAAATGAAAAAATGTTATAATTTTTCCAAACATCTACAAATTATATGGGGTGCTATTTTTTAGACTTACCATGGAATAATGAGTCATTGGTGGATTTTGATCATCTAGACCCATGAAGAAGCATCTCTTCCATGGTTAGAGTTTTTACACCTTTTTTTCAAGGAGTATTACTAATCTATGTCGAGGACTTTGTGCATTAAATATCTATTGAACCTGTATCAAGGTAGAATGTTTATCATGGAATGTGCATCAAGGTTTGTTGAATTAATGAGGTACACCATTAACCTCAGTCATGATGGATTCCTTTATGTGTGGAAGTTTTAGTGAGACCTATGCAGATATATCAAAGCTAATGATTCCCCATTTTACATACCCACCTACACTAGAGTCTTAGAGAAATATATAGTGATCGAGAGTTTCTTGGTAGAGATACAAAATGTAGCTAGAGTTGGTGGTGGTTATCCAGTAGAAAATTCATCAGCTGCGATCAACCGATGAATCTAAATAGGGTCATAATGTTTGAGTCATAAACATGCATGATGCCAATTATGAGGATTTACAGCATAAGAGTTGCACAAAGTATCTAAACAGTAAGAAGATAGTCTTTGTTACACATGTGGAGGATGAGGTTATATGAATTATGAAAACTCAACCTGATGTGCGGTAGAGGGAAGTCAAAGAACCATGGTAGATAGACCGTTATTTTAGAGGAAATGACATAATTAGAGACCTCACCAAAGTGGGCAAGGTGCTCCACAGGGAGGACACCACGATAGAGAAGTAGGCAATGAACTAGGAGGAGGAGCTAGAGGTGGATGTCGCTATGATCCACTTCCACCACCTCCACCCAAAGAAGTCCATGTAAAACCAAAGTTTTTTTGAATTTACCTTTTTTTTCAAAAAAATTAAGTTTCTTAAATAGCTTGTGCTACACAAAACACCAAGTTAATCTTTCCCTACATGCAACACTACGTTAACTTTCATTACACACAATACTGAGTTTTAACAAAACCACGATATATTATTAATATTATTCAAATGTGACCATTATAACCTACCCATAAAACCTATAAGTATGAATAATAATAACTAATTTTTAAATATTTTTTATAATGTTTTTATATAAAGAAAAAATATTGATAAAAATTACTTAATTTTCAGTAAATTTATTATATGTTTCGAAAATACCATTTTCTAAAAAAATTATTTTTATTTCTTTTTATACACAATAGTAAAATTAATTTTTGAAAATTTAAGAAATTAATTTTATAAAAAAAATTCATTTTTGAAAAAATAATGTCAAAATTATCTTAGGGTTAATTTTTGGATTTTTTCTGAAAAGTTTTATTTTTGATGAATAGTGAAAAATACTAAATTTTAATTGAAATTTGCCTTTTTTTAATCTATTTATTAAGTTAAATTATTTTTTAAATTGATTTTAAAGTTAAATTAGATCAATTATACATTAATTAGTCTAATTTATTTCATTGGAATTAATTTCATATTGTATTTTGATATAAAAACTTTGTAAACTTTTGAATATTTTCTCTTTAAAAACCCACTTTCTCATCACGTCTCCAAGATTAATTTTAAATTAAATTTTGACACTTATGTGAATAGAATTTGAAAAAATGGATTAAATATTTATAATCAAAATGATTTATATTATCTAATAAGGTAAACTTAATTTTTAACCAAAATGAATAGTGAATGCAATAAAATTTAATTACTATGGTTAAGGTAAAAATGAGTTTATCAGGGGGTTAAACTAGGATGATAAGGGTTAAAATGACACAAAATTTTGTCCAAAACTAATTTTATGGTAATAATTCGAACCTTATGACTTTATTATTAATTTTTATGATTTTTTAGGATACTTTTCCATGAAATTGACCTATATAATAATTTAAGTAAAGAAAAAGACAAAAAAGAACATTTCTTACTTTTAATATCTATAAATCATCGGGATAGGAAAAAACAACATAATTTTAGTTATAGATATTATTTTTTAATATAAATGAGTTTTTGTTATTATAATGATTTATATTTAATTTTTAGAGATGAAATAATTACATAAAATTCTTAAGAAATGCTAACATATAAGTTATTTAGTTAATAAAAAAATAAAAGAAATGATACTAAAAATATTAAAAGAAAATTAAAATGAATGAATTATTACATTAAATTAATTTTTTATATGAATATATCATTTCACATAGGTTTAAATATAATATATTTTAATTCCATCAATTTATTTATATTTTTAAAATTCAAATTAAATGAATAATGTCAAAATTGACATTAATGTTATTTTAAAATAAATGATATTTTATTAAATGATTTAAATTACTAAAAATCACATTTTATTCCCAAATATTTTTAAATGTTTAAAAATATAAGCTATGGTCTATTAATAGATTAAATTTTCTTTTATAGTGTTTATATTGACCCATAAATAGTAAAAACCCTATTAGCATTCTTAAGGTTAAATTGAAGTTTTCACATGTTACATGCGCTTGTTTTAAAATTAATTTCCACCAAACATAGGTTTTATATTTTATAAATAATATATAATATTTAAAATTAGTTGTTTTAAATTATATAATAATTATAATTTTATTTTATGTTTAATTTATAAATTACCTATGTTAAAAATACTAGTTACTGTAGTGAAAAACCAAAATAATAAAAATAAGAAAACTTAGAAGTTAAGGAAAAAAATGTTTAAAACTTGTTTTCCACTGTGTGGTGGAGGTTTGTATATATAATATAATCCATAAAAACCTTTAAATATCAATTATTGATCTAATTTAGGTAATATTGACCTCCAAAAAGTGAATACTTTTTGGTATTTACAAAAATGGCACTCCTCCTCAACTATTAAAGGGCATTCATTCTCCTCCCTTCTTAACACCTCAAAACCTCTTTGTTTCAGCCAATAAATACCCAAATAACTTCCCAAATTCCATAAACTCATAATATAAGCCTTAGTTATGTAATTAATCTATCTTATGAATGATTTTAGAGAAAACCTAAGGAGGATACCTGAAGAAGGGGTAACATTCATCCATGAGTGTTCTTGTTTTATTTCTTTCTCCACCACCTTAAATTATTATTATATAATTATTATATAATAAAATAAGTATATTAAATATAATAAGATGTTTTTATGTTAAATTAATGAAATAAAACCATCTCCACTTCCATCAAATTGGTTATGAAATCATCATTCGTGTGTACGATAGACTACCACTTCACGAACCGATGTCGTTCATTTTTCCATTACCACATCTCAAGGCTAGTAATAATGATGAATTTATTTTTTATATATTATATATATGATATTTATGATTTTTTTATTATTATTTAATTATTATATTAAACATACCTTCATAATCTCTATTTTATGGGAATATGATAACGTTATTTGTGTGTACGACAGACTACCGCCTCACGAAGCGATGTGATTCATTCATGATTTAAATGGAAGGTATTAAGGATGGTTTTAATGAAAATATATGATATATATGAAATAAAAATGATTATATAATGATAAAATATATCACTTACTTTTATTTATTTCAATCAAACAAGAAAATGATATGAGCATCCATGCGTACATATGACCTACCATCTCCATGAACGATGTATTTCATTTTCTATCACTAAATTTTATGGATTATTATAAATACATATATAGTGAATATATATGATATTTATCTTATTATTATAATTATGGATATTATGTAACCATGATCAAAGTAAGAGGACCAAAAATATTACAAATCAAAACATATACGAAAAACAAAGCGGTTATTACCCAAGACGTAACTTTAACATGAAATCATTAATAAGTTGGTAATAAAAGGTCATAAAAAAAATAATATATGGTATGATATATATGAATATGGTTATTTAATGTATTTATAATAAACTTATATTAATTATATAGTATTTTGGAATGAGTATGACATAATTCAATACTTAAGGTAATAGATTTTCACCTCACTTTTTACTTCTGTGAGACACATGCCATATTCACCAAATATTTATTTTATGTGGTGTATATACCGACCATGAATTGATTTTAAGATTATTATCCTTAAAATTATGTGTATTTCCATTTCCATTTTAGGATCTATCTTTCAGGGGGTTTACGACACAAAAGTTAACAAATATATAAAGTATTTTTGTCTCAATTTTCCTTATTTGGGACATAAGCTATGTTATACACCTATCTTATTATATGAGGTGTATATAATGACCCTTTGGAATTTTATATCATGAATATCCTTATTTTATTTATATTTTAAGTTTAATTTAATGTTATTATTTTATGGGGATTATGATTCAAAGTTACTAAAGTGGTAAGGGATTTGTGTTATAATCTCATTGTTTAATGGGATTATTTATTATTATAATTCTAGTGTTAAAATAATATTATATAACTCTCAATAAACTCATGAAATTTTTATCCTCCAGTTATGTCATGAGAATACCTATTTTTTCTTCATTTTACTCTATTTATATACTCAAGAGTTCAAAATAATGTTTGTATGAAAAATTGTCTTTTTGGTTGAAAATATTTTTTATTCAAAAACCTTGTTTTCTAAAAATGTTTTCAAAAATGTTTTTGACATTTTTTAAAATGATTTATTTAATGAATTTTTCCATATTTTCCTTTTTAAAAAATGTTTTAAAAGGAATTATAGAGACCCATTTTCCCCTTGTAATATTTTGATATATATATATATATATATATATAGATCTAGACACTGAGACGACGTGAGATTCTGAGGCCCGGTGTGCCCAAAATTAATTTTTTTAAAAATATTAAATATATTTTATATTGCGTACACATATTTTATTAAATAAAATTGAATAACACTTATAAATTATATCAGATCATAAATCTAAGACCAAGATTGAGTCTGGAACGTGATGTTTACCCTAGGAATGACTTCAAACTGGTTGACATGGGGAATTTGGATATGGAGACCATTGGCGGATGCATTTAGTTTATTTTGAACTTTTACATTTACTATACATTCTGTTTTTAAAACTAAGCTTCAGAATGAAGTTTTGAGAGTTGTGACCTTTAAAAGTGATGTTTTTAGACTTGGGTTAAAGCCTAAAAATTTTCCCGAGGATTCTCAAGGATTTTCAGAAGCACCAGACTGGGGAAATCCAAATTTGAAGGACCTGCACTGGGCACATGGTTTTTATGAAACCATGCAGCCCATAGTAGGAAACCATGCAGCCTTATCCAAGTGGATAAAGGCTAATTCATGGGTTATGCATGATTTACCAAACCGTGTGCCTAGCCCGCATGCTTAGTGGCATGGGTAGTAGCTTGGAACTATTCACCGCACAGTTTCCAGACCATGCAGCCAGCCCGTGCGGGGTGCCCCAGCTACCCAGAAAAGGGTGCACGATTGATGCAAAGTTTTCTAAACC
Source organism: Viscum album (assembly GCA_963277665.1). Classification (NCBI taxonomy): domain Eukaryota; kingdom Viridiplantae; phylum Streptophyta; class Magnoliopsida; order Santalales; family Viscaceae; genus Viscum; species Viscum album. The sequence continues at coordinate 1,818,107,667 of OY728150.1, forward strand.
GTGTGGCCCAAACTGTGTGTGACACCCTATTTTAAAATATTAGATTATTTTAATTTAAATTAAAAAAATTAACCTCTCCCTTCCCCCCTCATATGAAACGCAACTCCCCCCTAGGGTTCACCTTTTGCCTCGTGATAATACCCCCTCCGGCTCCCTCTCCAATTGCCATCTCCACTGGTTTTCTTTACATTCCCTCTTCGATTATTTGAGGTAGGATATCAACTCCCCATTATTTCTCATTTTGGGATGATTTTTGGCCTTCCTATTTCCCAATATTATTCGGCAAAAATACTAGGATTTGGGTTTGATATATTTTTGTGTTTCTTCCTTCGATTGGGCATGCAAATAGACTCTCAGGCTGTGTTCACTTATATTCCAACAACTGTTGTCAAAGAAGAAGTGGTTCAGGTTGATTCCGTTCACCACTACCATATGAAGTAAATATTTAATCCTGCTATTTGGTTTATCCTTTTTTATTTTGGATCCTTTGATGATTTAGGATTCCTAGCATTTTTTTAGGGAGTTTTTATCAATCTCGATGGTCCACACTCACATATATAGGTATGTATATATATATATATATATATATCTTCTATGTATATACTCCCTCATGGTGTAGGGAATACATGCATTGGGTTAAGTATATATATATGAATGTATGTGCATGAGAGTGCGGGGAAGTTTTGAGTGGTTGCTGCCAAATCTGTCAATTACTGAGTATTAAATTTGTTCTTCTTTGAGGTAGGGTCTCTAAACTTTCCCTTTTATTTAAAAATTCATTAGTTTTATATTTAATTTCTCTTTAATAATTTGAATTGAAATTATGGAATGAACTGATTAATTGAAACAATTGATTTGTTTGAAAAACAATTTCATGATTTTATAATAAAACCCCTCCAACAGAGGTGCACTGTCTTCAATATAAAAAGTAGTGATTAGAATTTTATGCTTTCTTGGTCTGTTGTGATGATAATTCCTTATTCCTTGATGTTATGTTTGAAATATTTCATGTTTAGGACATGAACCATAATGGAATTAGAAAAATATATTTTTCCTTTTTAAATGATTAAATAATCAAGGCACCACCTAAGTGCTTGGCCCAATTTTTAGATTGGAATTACCCATGTAGGTGATTTACATTTTCAATTAACACCTTGGGTGACACATGTATTACCATATAGAAATACCATGTATGGACTCAATGGTTTATCACATCAATACCTTGGGCGATACATGGATTCACAAGTAGGAATGCAATGGAAAGACTCAATGGTTTCTCACATTAACACCATTAGTGGTGATACATGGATTCCCAAGTAGGAATTCCATGGAAAAACTCAATGGTTTATTATATTAATACCCTAGATGATACATGGATTCCCAAGTAGGAATTTCATGAATGAACTCAATGGTTTATCATATCAACACCTTGGGTGATACATGGATTCCTAAGTAGGAATGCCATATATGGACTCAATGGTTTATCAAATTAACACCTTGGGTGATACATGGATTCACAAGTAGGATTTACATGAATGAAATCAATGGTTTATGATATTAATACCCTAGATGATACATGGATTCCCAATTTGGAATTCCATGGGATTACTTAAGCCTTACTACCCCTTGGATCTGGATTGCTTGGGCTCATGTAGGACATGTCGGTATACATGCTCCTAGGACTCAAAACAACGCCTTTATCGAATTTCAATCGAAATGATCATAGGACTCGATGAGGATGACTTAGTATTATAAACATTGAATTTAGACCTTTGTGATCTTTCAATTTAATTATATGACAAGGACATGATGGTATTGTTACAAATATAATATATGGGTACTATTCTTTATGCACTACATTCCATGATTAAGGTGTTTCTTGGTGGCCCACTCGCCATCCCGAGTGTTGTAGCATGGTGTCTATCAACATGTAGAGATTTAGGAAATGTATCATATCCACTAGTTTTTATTATATATATATATACATGGTTATTGATTATACTTATTCTGGCTATGATCTGAAATAGGTATAGCCATCAGGTGTCCCTTAAGAACCTGGGTGGATGGTTGTTCATTTTTCAGTTGTGTTTGTCTTCTCTATACCTACACACTGTTTAAATTATGTTGAACTATCTCGATTGGGATAGAAACCATGGGTTTCAGCCTACTAAGATTTATATCTCACACCCTTCTTAGGTACCCTTGATACCCGAGTAGACCTTATATTTACAGGATCTAGGCTGATTGCTGTATTACTTGTACCAAGGAGTTAGGATAAAAGGACCAAGATAGAGCTTGAGATGCTAATGAAGATAACCTCGGTGGATTTTCTGTCCTTTATTTATTTTTTTACTATAATGTAAATATTTCTGTTTGTTTACTTATTTACCTTATATATCATCCATCATCCATGCATTGTATAAACTAGCATTGGCCACTTTTGTTCAATTATATAAAATATATCTTAAGCTGTTTTGTCATTGCTTTATATTTATCCTGCTACTGTATGTTTTTTACTATCTGATAATAATACTATGCATATCTAATAAAAGGGTAAAGTCTCCCCACTAACACCTCCTGAGACCTTCACTACTAGTCATAATCCTCTGGCATATGGGGAGATGCGCTTGAGGCCATATGACCCACCGGTCTGGATGCCAGTTTAGTGGTAATCTAGGTCGGGACGTTAAAGTACCTCCAGGTACACAAAAGGTATAGTAATTGAGTTTTGATTCTATTTTATAAAAATTAATCAATGAGATATGATTTCAAGTAATAATTTTTTTAGCTTTGTGTTTTTCCTATAGGTTTGTTGGAATCAAAAAATTCACGCCATGCACTTTTTTTCATGATCGATGATATTATTCTATAAATATTTCTTTATTCCCTACGAAGAATAAAATTGGATTTTCATGTCTCATAAGAATGATCAAAGACTAAGGGGTTGAGATTCAATAGAAACTTTTCCCAATCTGATGGCATGATGGTGAGAATCTCCCTCTGAGAGTAGGCCATGAATTTTGGAAATTGATAATAAAAAGGTGTCAACACCTTAAAATTTCGAGTGTCTTTTGGGAACTTTTTTTGCATAAAAAAAACACCACTAATAGGGTGTATAAACCATATCAAGAAGATTATTTCAATTCTCAAGCTTCTATTTCATTGGTTGTGTATCCCAAATAGACTTACAAATCAAATGTCATGGATTTTAGAAGTCAGGAAATTTTGGAATTTGAGTTACAACATAATCCATTCACACAACACCTTCACTAAAGGACCTCATTCTAGTCCATTTATTAAGCCTCTTTTTATAAGGACCTCATGATATTCCATTCATGTAGTTCCTTAACACAACCCAGTCACCCATGCCCACTAGCCGTTCTATAAATATACCCCTCCGCCTCTATATTTTGAAAGAAAAAACGAACACCTAGAAAACATAATTATGCGGGAGATATGATCACCCTAGTTTTTTACCCCACCAGTTCACCCTTATTTGGGAAAACCATAATTTTTTTCCCTCACTAGGTTTTGGCCTCCAACCCAACACTTGGGAAACCCACACCCGGATGACCCATACCTAAGAAACACACACCTGGTAAATCCATTCCTGGGCGACCCATACCTGGGTGAGCCACACCTAGGTGACCCACACCTAGGTGACCCATACTTGGGTGACCCAAACCTGGGTGAGGCATACCTAGGAAATCCCCCACCTGGGCGAACCACCTAAGAAATCCCCCATCTGGGTGAACTACTTGGGTGAGCCTTTACGCATGTCATGATACTTGGGAAACCCCATATGAACACTTGTCCATACTACTAGGAATACTCACCCACACCCCTACTTGGGATCAATTTTGGGATATGTTCCCAAGACTCTGGCCCAATCCCATTACTACCATCATTGAACCCCATGAAAAATGATGAGTAACACTATGAAATTTTTGGGTCAGGTTAAGGAAATTTTGGGTTGTGACACATACAACTGCATGTCTCATTCCAAATTACCATGAGTTGAGACTCTCCTCATGGTTACAGAAACATGGTAATACTAATAGGTTTAAGTCCCAACCAAAACCCAATCTCCTTGAGTTGAGATATTATTCATAGTTCTAGAAATATCAGATTCATACTAGGTTTAAGACCCAAAACATACCCTTAACTGACCTGCCTACTAGGCCAGGTACCTTAGAGAATCTCACTTGGAGTAATCTCTTAGTATTTATTGTGAGGAATTCCACCACCCTCATCCACCAGAGGACAAAAGATATTTTGCAGTTTTCTATATCTTCCTCTTCCTCTTGTTTATGACACTGAGCCGGACTCACATGAGATTAGTGGTTAGTGATGATCATGACATCTTCATGGTAAAATACTTATCTTGGTAGAGATTCCTTATAACAGATCTTCCTATCAACTTGACTAGGGACTCCTATCCAGTAAAGGCACAAAAACCATGTTACTGACCTCTCAAAAGTCCATATTACCTATGATACAAACCTTCAAAGGGAAATATTCCCAATGAAGAAACCTATGGGCCTCATCCAGATGTGTAATACTCAATATTATAAACTATGTGGTATTTGATTATTTTCCAAAAGGGATACGTAGGAAGCCTCCTTGAGGTTCAAACCCAACACCCCAATCAACCCTAATTTTCTCTAGTCCATATCCCTAGTAGGGTAATATCCATCCTGGGAGGTTACATACCTTCTAGGTTTCTTGGTCTGCTTCAACATAAGTCCCACACCCTCCCTTAACTAGGAACCTTCCTCCCAAACATACTTTCCCATGATGTTAAACTGCATAGTTTGGTCCTCATCACACGATCTTAAAAGGTATTATGTTCCCCATTAAGTGGAACCAAACTACATGGTTTCTAATTCCTTTCATAAGGATACATAGGAAGCCCATCTTATGTGTCTAATATCAATATCAATATCACTTCCATCTTCTTGAATGATGATAAATTCTAGAGAACCCCACAACGTGGATTAAAACCATAATCCTGATAATAAAAAATATAAGAATATATTATCCATTAATAAAAGGTTACCATTTACAGAGAACCTCAGATACATACATATATATTATTTGATGAAGATCCTATGATATACGCAGATGATTCTAAAGAAAATATATGCTAACGATTGATTGTTAATATAAGGGTAACCTGTTTCATATTTGGAATTTAATAAAGGATTCATGAACATGTATTAAATACATAATAGATTCCTAGAGTATAAAATAATTCCCCCCCAAAAGGGTGAGATAAGCCCAACCTCCCATCATCTTGACTGATTTGAGTTCCTAAGAATTGTTGGATCCATATCCTAATAACCACATACTTTTGGAAAATAGGCTCACGAAACATTCTGAATAAGGGAACCATTGGTTATTTCTAGTTCCATGAATAAAAACCATTAGAAACAACTTGGAAATGATGTGGAAATATGCGTATGACATGAATGGTCATGAAACCACCACTAGAAAATGTTATTAATGCCCCACATGGTTTTTGGGAGTAGAAAAAAAGTTAAAAAGGTAGTTTAAAAGAGACATGAATCTCTTAAAAAAATTAGAGATTCTATAGTTAGTGGGTGACATATCTCCCTACATTTGAGAGGGGTGAAAGGTAGAGTAGGATTATTTTGATATGAACTACTATTAAAATTAATTTTATCATTTCTTTTATTTCTAATGCATTAATAATTAATATTTATAATAATCATTTAAATTTATTTCATTAGGAAAATTCATCACACCTATAGACCAATCAATCATCCTCACATTGGGACCTAACAATTGGTATCAAATAAAGTCCATTAAAATTATTATATTTATATATTATTTAGGCTAATGAAATCCAAAATTTAACAATAAATGGGAAAATATATGTTTTTATATGGAATGAATGAATGTAAATGATTGATGAACACCTTAATGACCTCTATTATTTGATGAAGCTGATTATGGTTATTACCAGTCTCACATGGAATATTTTATTAAAAAATTCAGCATTAAAATTTGGAAAATCATGGTGAAACCATATAAACTACATAAATTTGATCATAAATCATTGACGAGTAATGATTCCATTAGATATGTTTTGAATTGCAAGGTAATGAATATTTTATATTGTGTAATTAGTAAGAATGTCTACAACCATGTATCAACATGTAAAAAAACACATGAAATATGATTTATTATACAAGTTACTAATTTAGGTTTATATAAAATTATAAGAACTAAACTAGGCATGTTAAGATCTGAGTATCAAGAATTTGAAATGGGAGAATAAGAAATGGGGAATCAAATGTTTCAAAGATTTATAAATATTGTGAATGGTATGAGTGGATGAAGAGAAATTTTTTAGATGTGAACATATGTTTAGTGTTAGATTTGTAATCAGTCATAATGTTATACAATATGAGTATAATATTATAATGGAAATTAATGATATTTTATAACATAGGGAAGATAATGAAGATATGTAGATACTGCCCAGTCCAAGAGAATGAAGTGAAGAGAAATTATTGGAAGATATAAATTTCATATTTTGAAGTTATGATAACGAGTTATGAATGAACATAGAAAATGAATTGGGTGAATATATACAAATTTTATTAATAGAAAAATTTTAGGGAAGTATATTGTGAATTTCATCACTCAATCCATAGAGGTATATCAATTTAGGCTCATGTGAATATAGGCAGAGCAGTAATGTGATATCTGGATGTTGAAGGATGAATGAAATAGAATTATTCTAGTGTATAATTATTCTCACTTGGATGAAGTTTCACATGCTGTTGTGTTTTTTAGAATGGAATTAACACTCATCTCGAGAATTTGGTCATATTTGGATTTGGTGAAGAAAGAAGATAAAATCTAAGTAGATAATCACATAATATGAATTCAAAATCTTATAATAGAAACTTATATTTGTGTTGTTCCTAGTATTTTCCTAATTTTTGGGTTCATAATTTTGTAGGGAGATAAAAGTTTCATGAAAGTCATGGTATGGAAGATAAATAAGCATTTTGGATCTAAGGAATAAGTTTAATGAAATTTGGATGATTTCAAAATGTTTCATGGAAGTTAGGATGTTTTGAGAAAAAATGTTTCATGAAGAAGGGAGTTTAAATATTGTTAAATTCTAAATCCATATGAAATTTCAAGTTTTATAAACATGTATATGTTGGTGAATCAAAGGTGATGTGTTTCGTAGGTGTAGTAGAGTTTCATGAAACATGGAGTTCCATGAATATGGATACATTAGTGAATTAAATTCACCATAAAACATGGAATTTTAGTGAGGAAAAGTTTTTTGAATGAAGAATGAGTTTTGAAAATTGATGTTAAGTGCAGGTAATGTTTCAAACATATGTGAAGGGTTAGTATTTTCCTATAAATACTAGATCCTTGAATGAGAAATTAAAGAGGATAGAGACTTGGAAGAGGGAAATTATGGAATAAAAAATAATCTAAATTTTATGAAGTCTAAAGTTACATTAACGAGTTATGTGAACCACCGAGTTCCATGATAAAACTTCCATGAATCACTATGTTCCGTGAACATACTTTTTTTGTGATCCTTTTTTTTGGTATGGTGGTTAATATTGTCTGAAAGAACTATTATGAACCAAACTACCAAGGATCTTCATACTCATAAAGAGAGGACTGAAATCAAGTGTAACCCTTGGTACATACATGTTTAGTCAAGCTCACTATGCCCCACCTACTCCTAGTCCTCCTAGGATACTATCAAATGGCCTATCATCTTCATAAGAAAACACATGTTTAGGAAGATCCCATACAGGTGTGAGTATAACAATACCCATAGGAAACCCCAAAATCACCAAACATAAGCATCAATAGAGTAGTCATCTCATCAAATGGAATTTCAATAGGATATGAGACATAATAATAAAAACATAAATAACCTAGATATACTCATAAAAAACACAAAGAATCAAATCATACCAATCATACTGTCATCCATAGGATTATTCTTAAGGATTATAGGTAATTATCTTCTTGTAGAATCTACTCTACGATCCATGCTATTACTGATGGAACTCATCCAAGAGTTCATGAGTTTTAGGCCTCGCGTACTCATTGGATCTCCAAATATCTCGATACACATATATGGGATTACAACAAGGATCACTGGGGAGACCCAAAAACCCAATATGGAATAACCTACTAAGTAGTGGATAATATTCCTATATAAGTTAGTCATGATGATTCCTCAAACCCCATATAGGAAAGATGATATGATATAAGATCCCATCCTAGGATTCAAAAAGGGATTCATGAAAACTCTATCCAAAACCAAGATATATAATGAATAAAAATACTATTCTAAGGAAATAATTCTACACTATAACCTCATAGGTATAGACCAAGGGAATACACTCAACCAATACTGGTCCCAACTAATGAAATAGAGGGAATCAACCTACCCTACAAAAATTACATGACATGTACTGGGGGGGGTATACAATGTGTATTGCCTACCCTGATTCTTCCTATGTTTCTCTATCTTTCACCGCATGTAATAATACACATACACAACATGTTATTCAAGGATACATGGAATATAGAGGTCGACTGACACCTAACGTGCCTCTTTCCCATGCCTGTGTATATCTGGCTGTGCCTGTGTACTTCAGGCCATGCTCGTGTACCTGGCTGTGTATGAGTACTAGGACTTACCCATGTACTTTGGACTTTCCTATATGTCTAGTTGTGTTCATGCCTGTGTGGACCCAAGGTAAATTCCATGCTGCTAGAACCATGTCACACAAAACATGAAATTTTTTACATGACATGTGATATTTTTCTCTATGCATAAACGCTATCACTACAGTTGAGGGACTAAAAAATGTAAGTTATTTAAACTACACATCATTTAGTCACGATTTTCATAGAAATCCAATTTTCTTCAATGAATCCATGCCACACCACCACTATAAAAAACTTGATCTTTATTACATATTTAAACATGGTTATTATATAAACTTTCACTTAAGATAACTTTTAGGATCGATAGGTCTAGTGTCTTGGGAAATTAAGAACATTACATGAAAATTTAAGACATAAAAATACAACATATTTATTGAAAACTTCTTTTACATGACCAAAAAATTCCTTCATACTTAGAATTGAATGGGATAACCTGAGAAAATACATAAGAAAAGGGTGAGCTATAAATCCCAATAAGGGAGTAAACAAGGCATAACATGAAGAATAAAGTACATGTTAGGCAATAGGCACATCAATAGAGAACAAGAGAAACAGGAACATAAAGGCATGATATAACATGATTATCATAACATGGAAATGTGGAAACAACACAAAACATGATATTATCATGATCCAAGGCTCATTTCACATGGATTATCATGAGTAAACCCTCATTGCACATGAATTAGAATGAATAAACCCTCATTGTACATGGATTAGCATGAGTAAACCCTCATTGCACATGAATTAGCATGAGTAAAACATTATTGAACATGGATTATCATGAGTAAACCCTAATTGCACATAGAGTATCATGATACTAAACATTACCCAATTCCTTGGAGCACTATTAGGGCACACCCTTTATAAACATTTCATTTCATGCATAAGTGTGCCACATGGATCATATAACACAAAATCATTCAACATAATCATTTATTCCATGATAAAGTAATGTGGAATAAATACATGAAATTATATAATCAATAAGTATATGTTCATAAAGGTGAATACCCTTGATAGAGAAATTGGTATGGTATTCACTACATGATGATTTTGGCATGGAAAATTGCGGTTCAATTTTGGCAGCCCAACGACATGACATAAAAATTAATAAAAATGGTTTATAAGAGAGAAAGGGGTCTCTCATCATATTTAAATGAAATGGAAAGTAAGTGGGTTATATTTATACATGTCCCAAAACATTTAATTTGAATATATAAGACATAACATAATAAATAAACTTTAAGAAAGAGGAGAAATGGAATAACTCTTACGAAATTTCGGCATGGTAATAGGTGTACATGGGAGGGATTAATAAGAGAGAAATAGGTATCTCATCATTAAAACATAAGTAGAAAATTATGGGGGAGGTGATAAATCATACCTCAACATTTTTAATTGAAAGTAAAATGGTATTACAATATAAATAAACTTGGATAAAAATAAGAAAGGAAGGAATACCTTACGAAAATTTGGCATGGAAACAAGAGTACATAAGGGTTAATAAGAGGGATAAATTAGAGTGAAAGGGGATATCATGATTTATACATAAAATGTGAAGTAGGGATGATATTTAAAAAAATATCCCAACATAGGAATAAAATAAATTAAAATACATAACATGAAAATAATGCTTGGTAAAAGCGGAGGGTGGAAGATCCCTTATGAAATTTTGGAAAAGTAATGGGTGTGATTAAAGGATCATAGGGTGGATTAATGAGAGTGAAATGAAGATATCATAATATATACATAAAATGGAAATTATGGGGGTCTTGTAACATCATAACCCAACATATAAATAAGGAACTTAATAAGTATAATGTAAAAGAGTAGCTTGAATGGAAATGAGAAGAGTGAAATCCCTTACGAAATTTTGGCACAGTAACAGCTTATGTAAGGGTAAAAATGAGGGAGGATAAATAATAACTCATTAAAATAACATAAAATTTACAGTAATATAATGATTATAAAATAATAACATTATAACCATTCGAAATTACAAGAACTAGTTTCAAATAAGATTCTTGAATTTGGAAGGAGGAGAGGAAAGTGAGGATCCCTTACTTGGAAGTGTGATACCAAAGGCTTGGGATAGGTTTATTGGTAGCTTGGGGGAGAATTGGGAGGACTATAGAGAGTATGGGGAAGAGGTTGGTCAATCTATAAATGGTTTTAGTGAATAGGAATGGGATATTGTGTGGGTTTATATAGGAAATGAGAGGGAATTATTTATTATTTAGGTTTTGGACACTACACATTAAAATAATAAAAACCACAAACCATACCATGGTTTTTACCCATAGTTTATGAAAAAGTATAGTGGTATAAAATATTTTATAAGGAAAAGGACTGAACTTATTAAAATATTAGGCTTGCTTATGTGGAGGTGAGTCACACTCTCAAGGAAATCATTTTAAAATGTTAAAATATTTTATAAGTCTTGGAGGGTCCACTAAGACATTATAAAGTTAATAAAACAAATATAAAATCACATTATTTTAAAGGTAAAACATATATTTTCCAAATATACCTTTTATAGTATTTTATTACATCACTATTGGGTCATTATGATGTCATAAAACACATTATATATTTATACGGTATTTAATTTTTACACAAAACAATTGATTGTCTCAGAAAATTATGAAAAATTAACCATTGTGTAATTTCAAAATCTTGATTCCAAAAATAATATTCATTTTATCTAAATAATTTTTTAAATATGTTAATTTTAAAATTTAAAATAAAAACTGTTATTTATTGAAAATTGACGGGTTTTGACAAAAATAGTTTCCAAACCTTAATAAAAGTTACATTTGACTTCATAAAAATTATATGATCATTTATATTTAATAAAAATTATATAATAATAATATTTTATTAAAATATTATTTTTTCCAAAAATTTATTAATTCATCAAAATAAATTCTTTAATTAAAAATACAATTTCAGTTTTATCATATGAAAATATAATTCTTATCAAACTGAATACTTAATCATTTATAGAGTAAAACAATAAGGAATATAATCACCACTTATAATTAAAAGGAGTGTTCTTATAAAACTATAATAATAATAATATTAATAAAACCTCAGTTTAATATAATAATTTTCATATTTCTAAACAGTACCATTTTACCCAAAAAATCAATTTATGTAATTTATTATATTTTTAAGAAAAACTATTCTCATAAAAGAATTGATAGAATAAGACTTTTATTTGTAAAAATTGATTATAGAATAAATAACTAATGAATTATTACATAACCCCTTATAGCACCCGCATATGACCTAAGGGTAAGGTTTGCGATGTTGACAGACACTTGGGGCGACTCAGAAAACATCACCCATGCGGTAATTTCTATTAACTTGAATTTATATCATAGGAAATTTTGTTCAATATTAACGTGTTGAAGCTCATATTGGTCTTGGTCAAGAGAGAATCCTAGTGACACTACCTCCTTTTTGAGCTCTGAAAAATGAGCTTCGTATATATCAAGTCTACTGGATGAGGCCATCCCCTCCTTTGTGTGTGTCTAAAAGATTCTTTTTTAAAAATATATTAAATTTATACAAGTCATGTGATCACTGTTCAACGACTATATTATCAATGGTAATGATACTTAATGGTCATTTAAACCCAATTGGATAGAATAAAAAAAAGTGAATGTGTTTTCTATATCCATATGACATTTAATTAAATAATATAAAGGGAATTTTATTCATGAATGTTTGAGTCTTTACAACCACCACCATTGATTCCACCACTATAATAACCGATAATCATGTATCTATGAGTGATTGAACTTTCCATTTATAGTGGATAGATTTCGGAAACATTATCCACTTAGGAATTACTTACCGTTTCTTTGTACCACACACCATGTGCCAAACCATAATCAAAGATTATAAAATTTAATCCTAATCCACATCTAGTCATACAAAATTACCATGACACCTTCATCGTTCTATTGATCACAAACTTTAACCTATAGTATCAATCCATTGTGTTAAACAACTATCGTCCAACGATTGAATACCAGGTATTTGTCGAAACATCATCCAAAGGGATTGACGATGATGAACGTATGAAGAAATGAGGAATGAATACATTAAATAAAAAATAGGGATAAAAATCATCCATTTTTTGGTTTGGAATCAATTCATTGTTACTAGAACCATGAATGAAGAGAAACAATATCAATTCCCTAAAATCTTAGGAAGATTATCCATCACCTGCAAGCACGAATAACCCATGAATAAATTTGCTTGTGGATTTGAATTGAATTCATCATGATATAATAAAGTGGGAAATAACCCAATGGAAAAAATATCCTGCATCAGTTTTTAATTAATCACCAACAAATAATATTAATGCATCATCATCATTGGTGATATCCATGAACTCCATTTTCATTGGTGATCCTTGCGAAACCTGATCATTGATCCATAATCTCAATGTATTCCACCATCCTCCATGATATCCTCTAAAATCCTAAGGTTATGCAGCTAACCCTAGGTATTTTGAATAAATTTTTATTTATTGAGGAGATTAGTTCAGGCTTTTTATTAAAAAAATTAAATAAATAGAAGTAATTTATTTAATTATTTTTCTTATGATGTTGCTCAATCCAAACACCCGATGCTGAAAAATATTATGTCACACCCATGGTAAAAACCACATTCTAGATTTAACATCAATCATAGATTTTATATTTGAGACACTGTTCAGTATTTATTCCATTATTTCTGAAAAATTGTGCAAGTGTGATATAATATAATTAATATTTTTATTATATCAATACTAATGATCACCAAGTTTCATAATCTCATTCAAACTTAGTGCATGGGTCTGAAAATATTATTTAATATATTTTTAAGTATTAAAAAGGATGATACATTCTCCCACATTAGGGATTTTCATCTTGAAAAGAAAAAGAATTACTAAAAAATGTGAGGGTACTCTGCTCACATCTGGGTCTCTCACTCCCAGGTTCTCTCCTAATGATTCTCATGCTACCACCAGACATACACCAAGGGAATCACTCACCCAGGGAGGATCTTCAACTATAGATCCTCGATCTGTATCAGGTACTCTACAAAGGTATCTTCATCCTCGATGGCCATATTTACCCAGTCTATAACATGTGATAGGTCGTGCACATAATTCTTTAGCTGAGACACATGGAAGACATCATGCACCTAGTCTAACTACTGTGGTAGGTACAATCAGTATTCCACCTCACCAACTCTACACAATATCATTAAAGTTCCAATGAATCTCGTATATAACTTTCTACCCCATCCAGATATCTAAAATTCACATCGAGGTGAGACCCTCATGAGAACATGATGCCCCTCCATGAATTCCAATTTCCTTCATCATCGGTCCTCATAAGACATCATATCACTCTAGTAAGTCTTTATCTACTCTTGTATGATATATATCTTCTCTATCATAGCCCTCACCAACTCTAGGATCATGAGGGAAAACTCACATGGATTAGTCCAACATAATGGTGACTTGTAGGGTTTTCCTTATAGGTCCTAAAATGGCTCCATACCAATGCTATAATGGTAGTATTTTTTGTTTTAAAAATCACCCAAGGGTAGGTTATCCTCACAACCACATCCAAAATCCAACATGCAAGTTCAAATCATGTCCTCCAAAACCTGAATAGTCCACTTAGTCTAGGGGTGAAACACCGTGATCAAACACAACTAATTACAAAAGGCATCCTACAATCCTCTCCATAATCATGATGTGAACTGAACATCATGTTTTGAAATAATTATTGAGGGAACTCCATGGAACTATACTATCTTCTGCATTTAAAGGCATCCCAACCTCTCTATCGAACTCTTCTATTGTATAGATAGAAAGTTGGATGAATTGGTGAGTAGGTCTATGATCACCCAGATGGAATCATTCCCTCTAGACGTTCATGGTATCCCTATAAAAAATTCTATAGATACACCATCCCACTTCCACTCTGGCACCTCAATGGGTTTAGTTAAACCCACTAAAACCTGGTGCTTAGTCTTTACTTTCTAAAAAGTGAGGCATTGAGAGATTAACTATGCTACACACTTCTTCATCCTTTTCTACTAGAACTAATATTGGATTCATGGTATATCTTCACAACAAAAGAATGTACTTCCAATAGGGATGTAGGAAAATTCCCCAGAACATCCTCACTCAATATCACTAGAATCATTGTACATCCTCTGAAAAGGGTTAAATCCTCCCCACCATCATAGAATCCATCAGGAGCACATCTAGTGGATATCTGATTACGATATGTATCACAATAAAAAGATCCTTTTTTATCATCCCTAACATTATATAGAAGCATTGGGGTATCAACCATCAACTGTAGGTAAGATGTACCATCCTCATCCATAAGGGAAAACTACAATGAGACCGATTTCTATAATGCCTTTTCCAAATAGTGAGAACAATATATCCTACTAAGATAATCTTCCATCATGTCCCCCTTCCCAGTATTATAGACTATATCAATGTAATAATCTTGCAGTAACTCTAGCCACAACCTTTATCTCGAGTTAATATTCTTATGCAAAAAGATTTACTTGAGACCCTTATGGTCATAATAGATGATAAACCGCTCACCCATAAGGTATTGTTTCCACATATTTAGGGTGAAGACTACCTATACCAACTATAGATTGTGGGTCACATAGTTCTGATCATGTGGTCTCAACTTTCAAGACCCATAAGAAATCACCAATTACCTCTCTGAAAAATAACCAATCCTAGTCAATGGGGAATCATAGAACATTACACATTTGACATTCTCCATTAGAAGCCTAAATATGGGGGATCTTATCAAACTCTAACTCAACTATAAAAAATCCTATGTTCACCTTTATATATATATGAAATGATTCCCCTTCCTGATCAAATCAGATGAAAATCTCCTGTAGTAGCCTAACAACACAAGAAATCTCCACACCTGCATCATGATCTTGGGTGGATCCCATGCTAACACTACCTTAACATTTGTTAGATTCACTAAAATACCCTCTATTGAGAAAAATTTTACAAGAAAGTGGAACTCTTAGACTCATATATAACACTTAGGTGTATTTAGATAAAGTTGGTGCTGTCAGAGTATGTACAGGACCATCCTCAAGTGTCTTGTGTGCTCTACCTCGAATGCTGAGTACACTAGGATATCATCAATAAAGACCACCAAAAATATTTCTAAGAAATGTTGAATGTTTTATTTCATGATTACCATGAACAAATTTTGGTAATTATTCATACTGAATGGAATCACTAATTACTCATAATTATTATAGAAATATTGTAATTTTATCTTTGGCATATCCAAATCTCGTACTTGGAGTTGGTGATAACTTGATAATAGGATTATCTTTGAGAACCATATCAACCCTCTAAATTGATCTAGGATTTCATAAATCCTTGGAAGTGGTGTCTTATTATTCATAATCACCTAATTTTGGAAACATTAATCCATAAACAACCTCAAGATCTCATCTTTCTTCTTGGAGAACAATATTGGGGCTGCCCGGGGTGTCACACTTGGTCTAATAAATCTATTCCCCTAAAATTCAAACAATTAAACTTTTAGATCATAATAATCTATGGGGGAAATAATATATTCTAGAATAAATATTGGGATAGTACCTAGGTGAAACTCTATACAAAATTCTACCTCTCTATGAGGAGTTATGCCTAACACGTCCTTAAGAAATATGCCCTCATACTCCACTACCACTCTAGGAAGCTAAAAAATAATAGCATATACTAATCCAAGGATAATAATTTCCAACTTATGAGTAATAATATATATCCTCCTATTTATGAGGTTATCATACCTTTCCTAGGTTTCTTTCTCACCCACAAAGAAAAACATCATTTTTTTCACTGTGGACACACCACATCCTCCAACTAAAATAATCAATCTAGTTATGAACTATGGATAGCCAATCCATAACTAAAATGATTCAATAAGGCCTAATCACTTATATATGGAGATCCCATATGAAGATATTTACTCTAATAGTTAGGTTACAATATCATCAATAGTGTGTGATTACTAAATCTCTTCCGACCAGAGTCTCTAAGTGCAAGGGTTGAGATATGGGCTTAACCAAAATCTCTATGCCTTGAAAAGTGAAGTGGTAAGAAAATTTAGGATTGAACCAATGTCTACCAGTACTGTAAATAATGTAGAGAAGACATGGACCATACCTATAATCATTCCAAGAACCTCTAGGACATAGAAATCTACTTCTTGAAGCTATCCTCATCCCTACCCACCATCTCCTTAAACAAAGTGTGGACCAACTGAGGGTGGTGGTGGAAAAAGCTAAAACCTTTGGCCACCTCTAGATATTCTCCTCGCTCCTCTTCCATTTCCATCACCCTATAAACCTCCCTACTTTTTTTGTTTTATTTTCCTGGTTATTCCATCAATTATCTCCCTATCATATGTATGATGAGACATACAATCCCACAAGAGGTTTCCTTGACCATCATAAGAGAAACACTTCCTCTCTATAGGCCGACTAGAACTATCTTGAGAGTCATGAGACACATACCTTCTATCCTAGTATCATATCCTGAAGTATCTTGAATGACCAGATCCCTATGCCTTCTATAAACTACAAGCTGCTAAGGTATTATCTTCTACATTCCCACTACCAGCATTAGATGTCATTGTTTTCTCACCTAAAAATCTCTCCTCCACTGAGGATCACTCAAGCACTCTAGCATAGGTAGTAATATAAATATATATCACTACATCCTTTATATCTCTAATGAGACTTTTTAAATGGTCCATGATTAGAAAAATAGATCTATAACCATATCCAAATAGTATTTTAAGAGGTTAGTGAACCTCGATGAATACTCTACCTCAATCATGCTGCTCTACTAAAGTTGTGGAATCTATTATATATGCACCACTCACATCGTGTCTAGATAAACCTCCTCACTGGAAAGAAACTTCAAATATGACCAGGAGAGTGTCATCTAATAATGTATTTGAGTCACAATAATACAACATCACCCATTGGATCCCTGAATAAGTCTCTCCATTGGGACCAACATCTGGTTTGAAGGTGTCCTCACATTGAAGAAAATTCAGGTAACTACCTCTAGCCAGTCCTTATATATTTAGGGGTTTAGCTCACCTCGAAACATGGGAGGTCACTACCTATGAAACTCATGGAGTGTGATAAACCTATTAACATACTTAGCTGACACTTCTACTGAAATATACTACTCAATGGGTGGTGGAAAATATACAAAACCACTAGGAGGTACCAACTCCTGTACAGATCATTTCACTGAATCCTCATCACTAGGTGGGTCATCATCATGATCCTACTATGGATCCTAGCTGGATATCCTCATAGAGGAATCCTAAAATAAAACCAAGATATCCATGGTCAAATATTGTATGTAGGGAGCTAACTCAAGAAGGGTAGGGAAACCATAACCCATTCCCATATGATGCATGTACCAATGTTTTCCCTACAACCATTGTCTATATGTATTGCGTCCACAAGCGAGTTTTAAGAGTCACAATGAATAGATATTTCCACTAACACACCAACACTAGAGTCCCTGGGCTAATATCCAAACTCAAAAAACTTTAACATGGTTTCCATAAAATCTAAAACCAAAACTCACAACTAAATAATATATAATCATTAGTCCTAAAATTAACCTTCTTTGATACTATTATATCATTATCTAACCTGCCGAGGCCTGTCTGGATTGTGAAAATCCACATGTGATAGCAAAGGACCACCTATAATAGACTAAGGGTTGGAGACCAACACCGAATAGGCATATCACACACATGATAGGTATTATCCTAAGATAACTGTACAAAATCACACATCTCAAAATTACCATACAATGATGAAAGATAAAACAATACATATGATGCCATAATGAATTAATACATATAAATCCCAAAATCATAGTTTTAAAAAATTAATGAACCATAAGGTCCAAATACAATCCCACTAAAACTAAAAAAGAGTCTAACCTACTCAGAGGTATGGAAATACTATCAAGTGTAACTCCTAGTATAACCATGGTCAATCTATCTCACTATACTACACCCAATCGTAGTCCTCCAAGGAAACCGTGAAATAGAATATCATCTACATAAGACATGACATGTGTATGAATTTTCCATGTTAGGGTGAGTATAAAAATACCAAGTAGGACACCCTGAAATCACCAAAAAATAAGCATTAAGAGAGTAGTAATATCATCACAAAGTTTTTAAAAATGATATGAGACATAATAATATAAAAAAACAACCCACACATACTAAAAAAAACTCTAAGTATCAAATGGTATCAAGAGTACTGTCAGCCACATGATTATACTTAAGGATTTAGGGTAATAATCATCTAGGATAATTCACTCCATGATCGACATTAACATTGATGGAACTCATCTGAGAGTTCATGCTCGTCGGGACTCACAGAAGGACAGCTCAATGGATTTTCAAAGATCTCAATACACATATAAGGGATGAAACCTAGAACCAATGGGGGGATTCCACAAACAAAATATAGAATAACATGAAATGTAGGTTATCATAATCCAAAATAAGTTGGTTATGGTGTTTCTTCAAACCCCACATAGGAATGATGTTATGATAGATGATCCTATTCTGAGCCATGCAGATGGATTCATGACAACTCTATCCCAAACCAACCCATAGAGGGGATTATAATACTCTATTGAGGAAATAATGCCACACTTTACCATCATATGGAAGGAATAAGGGAACATAATCAACTGATACAAGTCTAAACTGAATAAATGGAGGGACTCAACCTTCCATGGAGAAAGTACAAGGCATGTACTTGGGGGTACACAACGTGTCCTGCCTACCCCGAGTCTACCCGTGTCTCCACTTCTCACATAATATGTAATACTACACATACATGAAATTATATTCTAGGATTCATGGTGTATTTTGATCTACCAAAACTGGGTGTGACTGTAACGACCCAGACCCGAACAGCCACCCGAACAATGCTAAACGGGTCAGGTGTTACTACCTTAGGCACACCTCCCCAAATGACAAAGGATTCCAACTAGCAGTGAGGGTCTTTATAGGTATAGTGGGGAGGCTATACCCTCTCAGAGGATAATAATGGTATAGTTCTGAGTATAATAATAAAGATTTATCAGAATAAATGACTCAGCAGACTCGAACCAGACCGACAGAGTGGAAACACATTCAATATCGATAAACAGTGGAAGAAATAAATATAAACAACAATTGCAGAAAGTAAACACAACAACATGATGATCAATTATAAGTACTACTGCACAAAAAACTTGCATCCAAAGAAGGTCATACATATCCATAATTAGAGGCGTCAATGGATAACCAACTATAGCTACATAACAAATAAGCATGATGATACAAGAAAAGAAGCAGAACAAAATAAAATCCATATAGGCAATACCTCAAGGTCTATACCATATCCATGAAACAACTAAAATAGTCCAGCTCCTAAAGTTGATCTCTTTCCTGCACATAAATTCATAAAGTCTGCACGTGTCCCGAAGGACCCGTGCAGGGTGTGAGACGAATCTCAGTAGGATACCAACCAAAGGTGCGTAGCTAATATAAGTGTTTAAGAAGACATGCCGTTATAAGGAAAATAGTAAATGGTACAATTCAAAATTAAACACAAACCCACTGGTGCTCAGCAGCCACCATGGAGTGTCACCTGCTTCAGCCAACATCGGAATCTCTATCATGTAACCTGACACCATCTGCCCCCTAACACCATGTTTCTCAAGTACCGACGTCCCGAAGGTACGCCCATGAAATATTAACCCGAAGGAACAAAGATACCTCTCCTCAAATAAGTAACTAGAGGCACAACGATGTATACCCTCAAATAAATTAACCAGAGGGACAACAATGTCTTCCCTCAAAATAAAGTAACCGGAGGGACAGCGATGTCTGCCCTCAAAATAAAGTAACTAGAGGGACAGAGATGTATGCCCTCAAAATAACTGTGAGCCTCTTCCCCCAACCCGATAGCCTCAACACTATCCCTTGAAGTCTCCTCACCTCCCATGTGGATTCCTACGGCAAGAAACCCTAAACCAATAGTACCTAAACCGCAGCTAATAGGGGCCTCTACCCACATGAGTGGTCAAAACCACCTCATCACAGAGTCTCTCTGTGTGCACACTAATCATAGTTTCGAGTGAGCGGTAATCACCAAAATAGTACCCAATCCACAACACCTCTGACACCTCGTGTCCCTGTGACCATGCTGCTCAAGTCTGATGGCCTCGCTATCCCAGTAACTTGGGACATGCCCCACCTAACAGTCTTCCTGCCTCAAGCCGACGCCCATGACAACCAATCCCGTGTTCAAAACCACCCAATGTAATTCTGGCCAAGCCCAACCTGAGATTAGTATCACCCAAGACTATCCGGGCCATTCCCAACACAACCCAAAGGTTCCAACATATGAAATTCAAAAATTACATATATAAAACATTTAAACAAAACACAAAAACAGGCAAAATAATCTAAATAGTTGAATGTGCTAACCAAGTGTTGTCCCATACCAACACTGGGGTCTTTAAGGTCTCCAACAATTCATATCAAGGTTAAATACACTAAACTCAATAGTTTAAAACAATACAAAACAATTATAACCATTTTGGCATCCCCTGACCAAAATGCCCCAATGAGAAACAACCCATCACCCGGCCTCACTCAAGCAAAACAATAAAAGGGCATACCCAAGGGCATCCCATAGGTCAAATAAACAATTAAATTGGAAATAATAGGTAAAGTAGGGTCTCAATCAAAATACCAGAAAACGCGCCATAGGCCGCACCACCTAAAAGTCTGCGAAAACACAAAAAGAGGTATGCCCACCTACCTAAGACTCGTACGATGATAATCTTCCGATAATATCATCCAATTAGGTCTAAAATGTGGTATATCTATAAAATAATCAAAACCGATCAAACCCCTATAACTCTTTCTAGAATAGAAATCAAGAAGAACGACTCAAGAGGAATCAAGGTCTTACCAAGGGGGTTCCAATGGATTAAATGGTGTTTGAATCCAGCCTTAGATGAAGAAACAAGAGGGAATTGAAGCTCCAACAGCCTGGTTCGCGAAACCCAGCGACCCCCTATGCCCTCTGCCTCAAAACGAGGATACTGACCATTTTAACAAAAAAAAAAGAAAATTCATGGCGTGTACTTTAGGACTACATGCCTTGTATAATTTTACTGTTCATAAGGCGGATGATATTTCACCGAGGACTTGCCGAATGACTACACGGCATGTACCTTTGGTACATGGCGTGTACCTCTTTACTCTGTCGACATCCCCAACACGCCATGTATATCCCCATACACAACCCCTCTACACGGCGTGTACAAATAGTACATGACGTGTACATGCTAAAATAATTCTATCCATCCAACAGGCCTACACGCCATGTATGACCTCTACATGGTCAAGGGTACACATCATGTTTATAACTACATGACGTGTAGTAAAAAATTCCTAGACGATCATCACATGACATGTACTAGGTGAGCACACGACCGGTACTCGCCCAACCCATAAACGACATGTACTCTAGAGTATACGACGTGTAGTCTGGAAATTTCCAGAACATCCCAAATTCTCCCAGTTTTCTTAGGAATAAGTCAAAAATTCAAACAGGGTTGGGATTTTGACCCGTTCTAAAAACCTGGGTTCTTACAATCTCCCCACCTTAACATAGCTCATCCCCGAGCTATCAAACGAAACCCAGAGATGGCACCGAACATACCACCCTAATTTAAGTAACCCAGACTCCCCCGGTCTCAAAGGTTCTAGCTAAATTCCTCAAGGGGATCCCCACCTTTGGAATTTCCTAACTCGGTCTCAACCCGACCAAACTCAACAAAAAAAGGATTCACTAACCTATTTCCGGACTCATGGTCCTCACATGATGCATCATTAACCCTGCGCCTCCTTGGTGCTCCCATGTCATTTCTGACACCCCAAACATCTCTCACACCTCGTTGGTGTCATCCTCCATGAGGTCCTGCATCCTATGGATTCTCAAAATAAACCCTGATGCCATGCACCTCAAGTAACCCGCATCCTTTATGCCTCAATTCCCAAGGAACCTCAAGTGAACCACATCCTCGATGCCCCGATTCTACACATCTCATACATATATATAATATATCACACACCCTATATGGCACCAATTCCACTGACCGACATCTAGTTAGTCCATATAGACCTTGTGCATCACGTGGAATCAAAATGGACATGCCTTTATAGGTTATTCCAAATCGAAAACATGGAAATCACAGCCATACCTGTGGTATACCTCTAACCGTCATCGACTCACCAGCCTGCTCAGTCTCTAGCAGCTCCACGACATGCACCTAACCTGAAGTATGAATACCTGATGCCTAACCTCACTGTGGTGCTGCTCCAGCCATCGACCACTGACCTCTCAACTGGATTCCACTGTCTTTGTCACATCCTCCACATGCATATGAAACTCGGATACCCTCTCCTAGTACCGAACCTGAACCAACTCTAGATTCCACCATCTGTCTTAGTCCCTGACTGTCGGCTACCTGAGAAGGCTGCCTGCAGAACCTCTCCAGATGCCCGACCTGTCTACATGCCAGAAACTCCTTTGGAGGCCTATTGCACCGAGTCCGAACATGTCCTGGTTGTCCACACTAGAAGAAAACCACTGAATAATTTCTATGAGGTGGTCTAGCTGAGTCCTTGGCCTGACTTCCCTACTGGAACTCATCTCATCTTCACTTCCTGCTATCCATACTGTCACCTAAAACTATTCCTCGACCAACCTGGGTCATATCCCTCTGGTTTCTCTATGCTATGAGCACCTGATTCACCACCTATGAGAATTAACCTAGCCTGTATATATTCACTTGGATCCGAATGGAATTTCATAAGCCATTCTAGAAGCACCTCACCCTTGCCGCATCATCGTTTACCATACCAGGTTCAAAGTAATACAACTTAGTGAAATTATCCTTATAGTCCATGACGGACATGTCTCCCTACTGAAGGCTCAAGAACTCCTGATCTCTCTCGGCCCTCAATGTATCTGGGTAAAAGTTCTCAAAGAACCTATCCTCAAAGTATTTCCATGAAATTCCCTCATTCCTGCGAGCCTAAACTTGCACATCCCACAAACGCTTCACTAGTCCTCTCAGCATGTACGTCGCCAACTTGACCCTCCTCCCTGGAGGCGTCTTGAGCTGCTCAAATATCATCTTCTTTCTCTCTATCTAGTTCTCAGCCGCCTACGAACCACCCTCAACCTGAAAAAGTGGCGGGTGCTATGATTGGAACTCCCACGTCAGATATGCCAAAGATGGCTCTGTACCCTGCACACCTCTATCGATCCCCTGAAAGACACGTAGCGGGCTAGCTCAGAGCTGCTCATCGATCCATGGTCTGAACACTGCCAAACCCAGCTACTATCTTGCTTGTAATGGATCCTGAACCTGATCCTGTCCCTAAGCCTGTACCTGTAGCTCCTGCTCTGCCTGCACCGGATCTTGAACCAGATCCTGCACCTGCGGCACTGTATCATCACCCGCCTGATGCTCCATCGAGATGTATAAGAGGAACTCGCTGAATAACATAAATAGCTAGACAACCCATATATATATATATATATATATATATAACAATATATATTCAATGAAGATAAGGAAAGGAGTAAAAGGAAGCACACAACTACCACCCTTACTCTTCCCCACTACAAACATACCCCACGGCATCCCGACCTCATGGCCTCCTTACCCGCCCCCAACAGAGCTAAGTATCAAAAGTACCTCGGGCCATGCCCGTCTTGAAAACCAATGTTGTCTCAAACCAACGACCTAGTCACCCAATCCTGGTAATCAAAATCACCTCAACCATAATACCTGTCTGTCACATGCAATTCTACAAAAGTATAATGCATGGCATAACACACTGCAAAAAATAAGTAATTTTATCAGGAATTTCACCCATTCACATTTTCAAAGCATACAAAGCATGACAATTTGATATTATTCACATGGCATTATCACTTCACAAAGCATACGTGCAGTTATGAAATTGAAATACCCTAAAATGTTCCTATCAAAAGCCAAAACAACAACCTTTCCATACTGGGCCAAGGCCAAATTTCCCTTTACCGCACTGGGTCAAGGGTCACATATCACAATCAATAACATCACACACCAAGTGAGCCACCAAGGTGGAAATCATATAAACTGTAAGCTGAGCAAAAAAAAAAATCAATTCCCACCCATGGAAACTTAGTCCATCCCTCGTACCTGGGGCTACAGGCACCCAAGAACAAGATATAAACCCAATTCCAATCACAACCTATCTCCAATATACTATATCCCAAATAGTAAAACCAAAAGAAAAAAAAGAGAAGCCTCAATCTCATTAGTATCCAGCAAAACACTGCTACTAAATCCCTATCAAGAACTCCTCTGATACCACTTTGTAACGACTCGGACCCGAACAACCACTCGAACAGTGCTAAATAGGCCGGGTGTTACTACCTTAGGCACACCTCGTCGAACGCCAAAAGGCTGCCGACTAGCAGCAAGGGTCTTTATAGGTATAGTGGGGAGGCTATACCCTCTCATAGGATAATAATGGTACTTGTATGAGTATAATGATAAAGATGCAGTGGAATAAATGACTCAACAGACTCGAACCAGACCCACAGAGTGGAAACACATTCAATATCGATAAACAGCGGAAGAAATAAATATAAACAACAGCAGTAGAAAGAAAACACAACAACATTCTAATCACTTATAAGTACTACTGCACAACAAACTTGCTTCCAAAGCAGGTCATACATATCCATAAGTAGAGGTGCCAATGGCTAACTAACTATAGCTACATAACAAGTAAGCATGATGATACAGGAAAGGAAGTGAAACAAAATAAACTCTATCTAGGAAAGACCTTAAGGTCCATACCATCTCCATGTGACAGCTAAAATATTCCAGCTCCTGAACCTGATCTCTTTCCTGCACGTAAATTCATAAAGTCTGCACACGTCTCAAAGGGCTCGTGCAGGGTGTGAGACGAATCTCAGTAGGATACCACCCAAAGGTGTGTACCTAATATAAGTGCTTAATCAGGAATGCAGTTATAAGGGAAAAAATAAACATTACAATGCACAATTAAAAACAAACTCACTGGTGCTCAACAGCCACCATGGAGTGTCACCTGCTTCGGACAATGCCGAAATCTCTGTCATGTAACCCGACACCATGTTCCCCCTGACACCACGTGTCTCAAGTACCGACGTCCTGAAGGCACATCCAGGAAATAGTAACCCAAAGGAATAGTGATACCTGTCATCAAATAAGTAATCAGAGGGACAATAATGTCTTCCCTCAAATAAAGTAACTGGAGGGACAACGATGTCTGCCCTAAAAATAAAGTAACCGGAGGGACAATGATGTATGCCCTCAAAATAAAGTAACCAGAGGGACAACGATGTTTGCCCTCAAAATAATGGTGAGCCTCTGCACCCAACCTAATAGCCTCAACTCTACCCCCTGAAGGCTCCTCACCTCCCACGTGGCTTCCTACGACAAGCAACCCCAAACCAATAGTACCTAAACTGCAACTAATAGGGGCCTCTACCCACACGAGTGGTCAAAACCACCTCATCACGGAGTCTATTTGTGTGCAAAATACTCATAGTTCTGGGTGAGTGGTAATCAACAAAATAGTACCCAAGCCACAACACCTCTGACACCTCGTATCCCTGCGACCATGCCGCTCAAGTCTGATGGCCTCGCCATCCCAGTAACCCAGGCCATGCCCAACCTGACAGTCATCCTGCCTCAAGCAAACACCCATGACGCCCAATCCCATGGTCAAAACCACCCAATGTAACCCTGGCCAAGCCCAAACTATGATCAGTATCACTCAAAACTATTTGGTCCATGCCCAACACAACCCAAAGGTTCCAGCATATTCAATTCAACAATTATATATATAAAACATTTAAACAAAACACATAAATAGGAAAAACAGTCTAAACAGTTGTTTGCGCTAACCAAGCTTTGTCCCATACCAACACTAGGGTCTTTAAGGTCTCCAAAAATTCATATCAAGGTTCAATACACTAAAACAATAGTTTAAAACAATACAAAACAATTATAATCATTTTGGCATCCCCCGACCAAAATGCCCCGATGAGAAATGGCCCCTCGCCCGACCTCACTCAAGAAAAACAGTAAAAGGGAATACCCAAGGGCATCCCATAGGTCAAATAAATAATTAAACAGGCAATAACAGGTAAATTAGGGTCTCGCTCAAAATACCCGAAAACACGCTATAGGCCGTGCCACCCAAAAGTCTGCAAAAACATAAAAAGAGGTATGTACCACCTATATGAGACTCGTATGATGATACTCCTCCGATAACAGCCTCTAATTAGGTCTAAAACATGGTAGATCTACAAAATAATCAAAACCTATCAAACCCCTATAACTCATTCTAGAACATAAATCAAGAAGAATAGATCAAGTGGAATCAAGGCCTTATCGAGGGGGTTCCAATGGATTAAACGGTGTTTGAATCTGGCCTCAGATGAAGAAACAGGAGGGAATTGAAGCTTTGGTAGTCTGGTTCACGAAACCCTGCGACCCCCTATGCCCTCTGCCTCAAAACGAGGCTACTACCCATTTTAACGAAAAAAAATAAAATACACGGCGTGTACTTTAGGACTACATGCCTTGTATCATTTTACTATTCATAAGGCGGCTGATATTTCATTGAGGACTTGCCGATTGACTACACGACATGTACCTATGGTACACAACGTGTACCTCATTACCCTGCCGACATCCCCAACACGCCATGTATATCAACATACATGGACCCTCTACACGGCGTGTACAAATAGTACACAATGTGTACATGCTAAGCATATTCTACCCAGCTAACAGACCTACACGCCATGTATGGACTCTACATGGTCAAGGGTACCCGAAGTGTCTATAACTACATGCCGTGTAGTAAGAAATTCTTACACGGTCATCACACGACATGTACTTGGAGAGCACATGACCGATACTCTCCCAACCCATACATGGATTGTACTCTAGAGTACATGGCATGTAGTTTGGAAATTTCCAGAACATCCCAGATTTTCCTAGTTTTCTCAAGAACAAGTCAAAAATTCTAACAGGGTTTGGATTTTGACTCGTTTTAAAAACCCAGGTTCTTACAATGACGCTAGCCCATTCCCATGTACATTTATTTTTTCCCATGTACTTTTGGTAGTGCCAATGTACCTTTCCGTGTTTGAGTATTGGGGCATGCCCATTTAATCTGGACCTGCCCTTTTGATTGGATGCATCCATGCCCATATAACCCTATGGTACATGAGTATATTCCAGAAATGGGTTAGATTTTATGTGACATGTGTGTCATAATGTTCTATATTTTTCTCTATACATAAACCCTAGTGCTGCAGATGAGGGACTAAACAATGTGTGTTATTCAAACTACACATCATACAGTAAGGATTTTATCAGAATCTCCTATTTCTTATATAAGTCTCTCTTTCCACACCACCTCTAATAAATCCACTACTAGACTAGCTAATAATAATGGATCTAGGATTGATTGTGCTTTCCATTACCGGTTTGCAGATTCTAGCCACATCATCCACTTGGGAATCGTTTCCCTCACTCTATACTGCACACCGCATGTCAAACCATTAATGATGATCCATAAATATGATCTTGATTAACATCTAGTTATATATTATTTTTATCACACCTAAATCAATCCACCGATCATGAATCAAATATACTGAATTGATTTTTTTTGCTGAATAATGGTCATGAAACAATAGAATATAGTGTAATTTTTAAAATGTTTACCAAAGGGATTACTAGTGATAAATGTGTGAAGAAACTAGGAATAAATCCCTGAAAAAATAGGAATGAACCTCATACTTTTTAATGGTTAGAATCGATTCATTTCTATTATAATGATTAATGAAGATAAATAATATCAATCCCCCAAAATCCCTGGAATATAAACCCACACTCGCAAGCATGAACGACCCAAAAATCAATTTTTTGGTATATTTGATTCACCTTCATCATGAGATAATCAATGGAGAAATAAAATAATGGAAAAAATACCCTACCTTAGGTTTATATCAATCACTGATGAATAATGGTATTACGCCATCATCATTAGTGAGATCCATGAACTCTGTTTTCATTGGTGATCCTTGAAGAACCTGATTATTGTTCCACGATCTTGACATCCACCAATTCTCCTCCACACTCTACTCTCAAATCCTAGGGTTATGTGGACAACCATAGGGATTTTTCATAAAAATGTATTTATAGAGAAGAGTATGTTATTATTTTAATTCAAAAAAATTAATTAATATAAATAATTTATTTAATTATTTATTCCATGATTGTTCTCAAGAAAAAAACCTGGCCTCAACAATGATAATGTCACACCCAAGGTAAAACCGACATTTTGGATTTGACGTCTATCTCATATTTCTAATATGAGACTCTGTTTTGGATTTATTCCATTATTTCTTAAAAAATATGTGCACATGGTATAATATAAATAATATTTTTATTATAATGATATAGAGGTTCATTGGACCTCAAAATCTTGCATCGTTTTAATGGATGGAATAAAAAATATTCATCAGTATAATTGAATGTCTTAAAAGGAAAAAATATAGAAGTTACAAGAATTATCTCGAAAAAGTTTTATATGTTATAACTTACAAGAGTATAGTTTTGTAAATGTAGTAGTATCACAAACATACTAGTTTTGTGAAAATAGGATTTTATTGAAAGGATAATTTCCACAAACAAAACAAATTAAATACAATTTTAATAGAAATATGTATTCAAAGAGAAAAAAATTAGGACTATGATTCAGGAAAAGTCTTGTTATAATCAGGGACAATGAATTATAATTACAATCTATTGAAGAAGAATAAAAAGTATATAAATTGTGGAAGTACCTTCATCAACATAGTCTGCTAAGGTGATGAAGGTACAGTGTGCCTTGGGTGAGGAGTTTCCAAACCCTAAATCTTGAAAAGGGAGTGTTCCTGGTATGGAGTGACTATTTCTGAATCATTTTCGTCTAATGAACTAGTGAATCTTTTTGGATTATGGTACTACCAACACAACGTCGATCTATGATCCTTGGACTATCTCTTTGTGGAGAAAAAATTAAAAAATATTCTTATGTCCCATGGATATTTTATTTCATGAATATTTTTTTATCACACCATGAGGTTGAGAGGAAGGGGTAATCAAGTGATACGTTGAAAAAAAATTCCTCCAATGTGGGAACAATATCATAAAATAAAGTTAACTATAATTTGAAGAAAAATTTAAATTTATCCATTACCTTGATTAACCCCCCTCCTAGGGTGTATCTGTTACCAATAAGTAGTATCAAAGAGTAATATTTCAGACTTAGTGTTCAACCTCATAAGTAGTGTTTGTATTGGTGAACATGGATTCTATGATAAATCCTCCATTTTTTTGATGGAATTGACTTTCATAGATGGTATAAAGAAATGATAATAATAATTCAGTCTTGTAGTAAAAATATTATGAAGTATATCATAAAATATATAAACTTGAGAAATAACAGTGAATGAAAATAAAAAGTAGAGATATAAAAGATCCTAAATAGTTCTTTCTTTGATGAAGTTTATAAGAAAATAATTAATTATTCTACTAATTTTGAAATGAGTAATTCCATGAAAAATGTTTATGGAAAAAAATAGAGGAAAATAATGTTGTGATTTACAATTAAAAATAATATTGTAAAACTGATCAAGGATATTACCTTACAACACATGGAAAGAAAAATAAAAAGAATAATAAGAAATATCCCAATAGATAAAATACATAAATATAGGTGATTAATTATAATTAATTTATTTCATATAAATTTAACCATACCATAACAGTTTCTTGTAATATGGAAGTGTATATTTTCCCCTTGAAAGGAAAGAACCATAGGGTTTAGTAGACTTATAGGTATAATTAGAAGGTTATCTTAAATAAATAGATATTCAAAGAGTAAAAAATAAAAAGTTTAATGGTATTTTAAAATAATACATATAATATGTAAAAAAAATAGAAGAAAAAAATTTACATACTTGGATTTTAGTCACTTGATTAAGTAAATATTAAGAAAGAAATGAATCTTAAGATTAATACCGAAGTGTAAGTGAAAGTGATTGAAATTTTAAAATATTTTATTAAAGAACAAGATAAAAATATTTAATAAATTAAAGACGATGTTCTTGAAAATATAAAATTTAATGATCCATTTGAAAATGTTAAGTTTTAGATTAAAATTTTTGGTGGATTTAGTAGTGAAGATGAACTACTCGCTTATGACGAGAACTCTGACAATGTTGAAGTGGCTATGACATGTAGTTATCAATTTAGAGATAATGTATGCCATGATCAAGAAGTGTTCTAATTAATATAAGAGAAGGCAGATTAGTCGGAGATCATACCAGAAGTGGACTATGAAATCATCTAATATTTGTGCATAGATAATAAGAGGCTAGAAATAGAATAGGTGGACCTAAATGTTAACATACTTAATATGGGTTCCATGATGAAATAATAAAGATATATTCTTAAAGAAATGTAAAATGAGATAAAAAAATAAATGGACATGGAAAATTAGTTGACAGTAAGTATCACCCCTCTCATAAAACTTCTTGAAGAGAAGGAAAAATATGGGAATGAATCTAGTTCCATATTAAAGGAGATGAAAGATCAACTAAAGGATAAATACCATAAGATTAGGGAACTTGAGGTAAATATCAATTTTTCTAAGAGAAAGGTAAAGGTGGAGTTTCCCTCTGTATAATCATCCATGATAATAGGATAAATGTATTTGAATATGAAATATAAAAATTATATAAATAATAGTTCAAAATTTTAAAGTAAAGATGCTCAGAATGAGGTATCCATGTGATGCTACTACTGTATAAGAATGGGGTACACTATGAGTGTGTTTCAAGAATACCAAAGGATAAAATATATATGAAGAATGACTGAATCATAATCTAAAATAAGACATGAATAATTTTTTATTACAAAGTGTTTTTAAGAAAAAAAATACCATAAATAGGTCCTCTACTCCTGCAGTGTAAAAAGAAAGAGCCTGTCACGGAAAAAACATGTTAAAATGGAAAAAAAGTTTCACCTTTTTAGAGAAAATATGTGCATATCAATGCAAGGTGCACCAAGAACCTATCATTCAGAACTCAAAACATCCCTATTGAATATAAAGCAAGAAAAAATGGAAAACTAAGGTTGATACTACTCCAGTTGTGAGTAAGAAGGTTGTGAACTCAATAAAAGTCTCACCTAAAATGAAAAGGGGTGAGGTTTCTTACATGTCTATTAAAGAGAAAAAAAGAGCCATGGAAAAATTAGAATAAATATATCAAGATGAGAACTGAAGTATAGTATAATTTCTCTCCAATAGAGGAAGAATTAAGAAAATAAGACCAATGGTAAGATTCCTACTATGAGGAAGAATTATGTAAAATGGTGCATATGTGTTGTGTCAAATAAATAAATTCAAATGAGCATATTCAAATTCACAATTGTAAAAAGGGTCAATCCATTAGTACAAATATATAAAAATAAGAACGATATTGTGGGTAAATAATGTCTAATTATTTGGCTATAATAGTTTGATTTGGCTAGGAACTTGGAAAAAACATTGGAGCATAATATTTTAAAAGAAAATATTAAAGGGTTGGTCTATTGGCCTTCGGTTTATAGGGAATACAGGCCACATAGGGGCTTTGGGACATAGAATTTTGGGCCACATGGCCTTTTATCCAAGAAGTAGTTAGGTTAGAATACAAAGGAGTTGGCCTCTAAAGACTAATTAGACCAAATTATCATCCACCAATTAAGATCTAACCAGATTAGGAATGAAGAGAGGGTATGTCATTCACCATCAGTACCAAGCATTGTACAACACAATATGGATAAATTCTAGATGATCATCCATATGAGGTGGGTATTAGGAACCATAAATAGAGAATATTCTGGGGAGGGGTAGTTCTATATATATTAGGGTATGTGGGACTTTGTTTTATGCACTAGGATTTATTCCTCTAGGCCTACGGGTCATGTAAGGGTTCCCTATCAACCTAGTTAAAAGAGACAATTATTCAAAAATAAATAAAAAATATAAGGCCTTTAAGCCATTTAGAGTAATGTATGCTTAAAGTGGTACAAAATTAATGGGAAGATACAATCTATTGGGTGTGTATGTGTTGAAAGGGAACATGTTCATAAGATAAATAGAGATATATATGACAAGGAGAATCCTAATACTTGAAATTTTTATATGGTATCAGATTCAATAAGTGGTTTAAATAACTAATTTATTTTTAAAATATTTATTTGAAATTATCATTCTATATAAATGAAAGATCACATGATGAAGAACCTAATGTTAAATTAAAGTGATTTCAAATATATATTTGGATAGTCTAGTGGTTCTAACTCACATTGAATATTCTACCATTGGTATTAGGATTAAATTCAAGTGGTATTTCACCACTAAGAAAATATATATTGGTGGAGAAGTAGTAATATTTATGTATTTCATGTTTATCTATTTTTTTAGACAATGCGGTATCATATGAATATTTTTAGGATACCAAGATGATGTTGGAAAATAAATAAAATTCCCATAAAGTGGTTTCCCCATTCTAAAGAGGAATTAAACATTTAGCAGAAGCTCAATTATTGGTATTAATAAGTTTTATCAGTCTAAATATGGATATATTTAGGAAGAGTTGATGATAAAAACTCTAGGCTGTTTAGTCTTATTTGAAAAAGGATCCCTATGATAAATTAAATATCATACATAACAAGTTGTAATAAAATGTTATCTTTAACAAGTGGTGTCAGTTGGTTAACAAGTGGTATATAAAACACACTTGTGCTTAATTTCTTATTCATAGACTGTTTGGTGTTAGTGTGATTGAGATAAATAGATATTATTCAAATGAAATAAATTTAAACTATTTGAATCTATGGAATTAAGTGAGTGACATGGAAAACATTGGTGTTTGGTGGCTTAAACAACTATTTCCTATAATTAATTCCGAATCATTAAGCTTAGAGGATTTTTTGATGACTTAATTCCAAGTAGTAAGTTTTCTCTCTGTAAAAATTTCAAAAGTGTGAAACTATAGGAAAAAATTTCTTAGATCTTGAAATTTTTTAATAAGAAAAATGTCTTTAAGAAAAAAATTATAGATGGTGTTAAAAGTGGAAGATAGAAATAAAAGTTCTATAATAACATCTCTATATCTTTTTCCCATAGTTTCAATTGAATTTTCTTCCCCCCATAGGTTTTTAAAGAACATTAGAAATTTAATGAATGTATATTATTGATTAAGGAGTAGTGTTTTTTATGAAGAAATACCATATGGACTTCATTGTGATAGGGGAGTGAGACTTAAAGGAAAGTTGGGTTGAACACCTCCCTATTAGTTAGAATGTAAAAGGGGGGAGATAACATAAAAGGAAGATATGATGATCCTATGGGTAATAGAACCTGAATAAAATATCTAATTTCATATGGTCTAATTCATTTGGATGTAAAAGGGGTAAAGAAAAGTTACTAGGGAGGAAAAAGAGAAATCATAAATCTATATCCATGAAAATTTTAGAGTATCTTAAAAATGGTTAATCTATGATAGTATTGATAATAAAATCCAAATTTGGAGAATATTTTACCAAAACCTATGTTTGGTTTTAGATATTTCATTAATCACAATGTCATAAAATTTGAATATAGTATCAGAATAGTATGTAATTATTATTTATAGGACATGGAGGATATTGAATACATAAAAATAATTCATAGTAAAAAAGAATGAAGTGAAGGTAAATTACTAGAATATATAAATTTTATATCCGGAAGTTATGATTTGGAGTGATTCTTGAATCAGAAGGAGAAGGTTGAATATCTATAAAGTTTCCAAATAAACTAAGTTGAGGGAATCTATTTTCAAACATAATAACTCAATTCACATTGAGTGATCATTTCTGGCTTAGGTGAAGATAGGAAGATCACTAATGTGATATATGGATGTTGAAGGATAAATTTAATAGAATGATTCCAATGTGGAATTATTCTCACTAGGATAAAGTTTCCCATGATATTGTGTTTTTGGAAGGCATGGTATTAAACCCCATATTGATCATTTTTTCCTATTTTTATTTTTTTATGAAATAATAGAACATACATGAAGATAAGTACATTGTAGGAATTTATAATCCAATAAGAGTAACTTAAAGTTTCATTATTTCCTAGTGTTTTCCAAATTTTTGGGTGAAAAATTCCAGAGGGAGATCAAAGTTTTGTGAAATTCATGGTCTAGAAGACAAGGAAGTATTTTAGAGAAAATTTATAAGTCTCAGTAATGTTTTATGATTAAAAAATGTTTCACAAAATTCTGGAATTTTCAAGAATGAATGTTTCAAGAATAAGGTGGATGAATTATTATTAAATTTAAAATCTCAGGAAAGATTTAGTTTCCTCAATAGGTATAAATTGGTAAATAAAAGGAAACATGATTTTTGGGAAAGGTATAGTTTTGAAAAATATGTGTTCTTTGAATCATTATATATTGTAAAATCGAAGGTACCATTAAATAAGGAAGTTTGGCGAGGCAAAGTATCATGAATAAATAACTATGACGAAAGTTTTTTGAAATGAAGTTACACGAAGGAAATGTTTACAACTTAGGAAGAGGTTTAACATTTTCCTCTAAACACACAATCCTTGAAGGAGAGGGGTAGGAATAATGGAGAGACTTGTTAAAGTTATATTCTTGATAAAAAATGATCCAAATTTACAAAATTATTAAGTTATGAAAACCACTGAGTTTCTTGAGAAAAATAATGTGAATCACTATATTCCTTGAAAATACTATTTGCACAAACCCTTATTTGGTGTAAAGGTTAATATTACATGAAATAATAGTATTGATAATGGTTTATAAATTATAACTTAGAAGAGAATAGTTTCAGTAAAGTAGAGGTATCACAAACATAGAAGTTTCACGAAAGAAGGGGTTTCATGAAAGGAGAAGTTATATGAATAGAAAGAACTGAATATATATTTTAAGTGAATAGTGAATTT
Source organism: Viscum album (assembly GCA_963277665.1). Lineage (NCBI taxonomy): Eukaryota > Viridiplantae > Streptophyta > Magnoliopsida > Santalales > Viscaceae > Viscum > Viscum album. Next base: position 1,818,143,735 of record OY728150.1, read on the forward strand.
AGAGAGGATAAAATCAAGACTTTGATTCAATAAGAGTCTAATTAAAATCAAGGAAAATGCATTACGATTCTAATCTATTGAGAAATACCTATAAGTCTATAAACTGTGGAAACACCTTCATCAATGTAGTGCACTAATGTGAGAAAGGGAAAGTGTGCCTTGGGTGAGGATTTTACAAACCCGAAATCTTATAAAGGAAATTTTCTTGGAATGAAGTGACTATTTCCAAATCATTTTATCCACTAAAATAGTGAAACTAAATGGATTCTAGTATGACTAACCCAATGTCGCTGTATGATCCTTTGAATATCCCTTTGTGGTGAACAAAGTAAATGATCCATGTTTCATATGAATGTTTTACTCTCCAAAATATTTTTTATCACTCTATTAGGTCACAAGGAAATAAAAATAAAATGATATGTTAAACTAAATTATATCCAACATAGGAATAAGATCCTAAAATAAATTTAACTAGACTTCAGAAAAAAGTTTAAATTTATCCATCACCACGATTAAAACCCCTCTCAGGATATATTTGGTTCCAAAAAACTATAGATAATTGATTATTGTTTGAAATAGTTTTAAGATATTTACACCTAAATAGAATTATAAAAAGGAAGTTAATGATGAAATAATAAATTTCAAGGAATATACATTTTATGATCATATTATATATTTACAATAATACGAATTATAATTGAAAAATATTTTTCAAGAAGAAAATTTTAAAAATAAATGTATTTAATTAAAATAAAAAATGCATGTTACCACTTATGTTTTATGATTCTAAATTAAAAAGTAGTGAAAGAGACCAAGTTTTACACGTTTTCTAAGGGAGAATAAAGAATGGATACTCAAGTAGAAGAAAAAGTAATTACCCATGGAATAAAGAAAATAATAAAGGTAATGATGATAATAAAGTTATATTTTATGAATGCATAGAAATATTAAACATTAATCCTAACTTAACAAGACTCAAGAATGAAAAAAATAAGACAAAATAATAAAAAATGAATGGAAAAAAGTGAAAACTGGTTATATTTTTTTTACTTTGGATTTAGATTCATTTAATGATTCTAGTATAGGAAAAGAATAAACAAAACCATTTTTAATGGAATCAACAAAACATGTAAGTTAATATGATAACTCTTACTCTTATATATCTAATTTTGATTCTTCTAAAGATGAGTTATATTACGTGATAGATGTATTCACTCATAAAGTTAACAATATTACTATTTTATTTAAAAATATTAGAGAAAATATAAGGACGTTCTTGCTGAAAATTAAAATTGAAAGATACTCCTTTAATCTCAAATGATAATTTATGTTCTGATATGAAAAATGTTATAATTTAAAATATTAAACATAAGGATAATAAATCTAAATTCTAATAATCTCAAAGAATAAATTTTATTTTTTTGGATGGAAATGATAAACTTAGAAATAAAATTTAAATATTTAAGAATGGTCTATCCACTTTTATTTTAGGGAGACAAAGTCATTATAAAATGATGATTTTAAATAAGATAAAAAAATGTTCTTAGTTATGATAACATTTTACCCACAATATATAAAACCATCCTTGTTAAAGGTTCAAGTGGAAGTGTATCAACTGTTACATTTTTTAAATTTTAAATGAAAATACATTATGCAAAGAATACTCCTAGAGAAATCTATAGTCTCTTGGTCACACTAGGGATTTTATATCAAAGTTTTTTTACTCTAGATTTCAAAATAATACATCTTTGAAATATATACAGGTTCCCATAAATTCTTATATTAATTCCATATGACCCAAGTTTATATGGGTACCAAAACATTCTTGAATATGTTTTTGTAGGAATCATATCTTGAAATCATAAAAAAGGACATGTGATATATGGAAAGTGTATGTTCATGATATATGACTGGATATATCTATATTTTTTTATCTTTTAATAAATTTTATGGTGGTAGTGTTAATTTTAGTGGTAATTAAAAAGTTTAAGTAAAAGGTTTTAGAGAAATTAGAATTTCAATTTAGGTTGTTATTTCAAATATTTTATTTATTGAAGGATTAAAAAATAATTTAATAAGTATTTCACAAATTATTGATGATAATTTGAATTTAAAATTAGATAATGACAAATGTATTATTTTTAAAGAATAAACTATGCTGTTTTATAAAAAAATAAAGGATAATTTTTATTAAATTAATTTTGTTGAGTTTACTAAATAGAATTGCAAATGTTTAAATTATGTACAATCAGATTTTTTTGAAATATAATATTTATCCTTGAAAATTTAGAGTTGTTACATAATATTTCCAAAAGGAAAAGTGTGTTGGATCTGTCTGATCTGAAAATAGACAACACCTATATATGTGATTCATGATGAAAAGTTAAGTATAATAAGGAATCATTTAAATTTAATTGTAAGAACCCAGATCTTCTTTTCAGGTATGTTTTTCTTTTCTGGTCGTTTTTGAGAAAAAGATGTTTTTCTAGAAATTTCTTAAGTACACGCCGTGTAATCGGTTACCACAGGTAGCCGGGTGCTGGCTGTGTCACGACCATGCACACAACCGTGTGTGGTGATCTAGAGATTGCCTAATGCGGGGGCCGGTAAAGGAAAGTACACACCGTGTACTTCTAAAGCACATGCCATGTACTTTTCTTTTCATTAAACGTACCGGGGTCGCGTATGATGGACAGAAACACCTCCTTCTAGGTTAGGTTCATCCGAGAGAAACCATACGACTGTGATCTTTCCCCGAGCCCCAGACCGAGAATCTATTATCTGATTCGACCGCAGTCAATTGTGTTGGGATCTCCTTGGTAAGATCTTCCTTCTCCTAGATCTTCGTTTCCTAATTCCTCCTCTTTCTCAAGTTATCTTTAGTTGAGCGGTTTTAGCATTTTTGTAGATCTACAATGTTCTTGGGAAATTCAATGCTTGAGGTTCATGTATAACGATCCTACAAAACCGAGGTAGGTGATTTTAGCCTTTTCATTGAAAGTCTTTGAGTTATATGTGAAAAATTTCCCAATACCCTTGATCGGGGTATTGTGTGTTTATGGTTTTATCCCTGTTAATTTCCTACTATGCTTGTATGCTTGAGTAGAGGTTAATTGAATGTGAATACAGTTAATTTCTATGATTTGGAAGTGTTTTCCCATGTATGTTTTGTTTATGACCGTTTGGTCTTGCTTAACCTGTTAGGTTGCCTTGTTTGTTTCCCATGCCTAGTATTATAGGATGGAGTGTTTATTATATGACATTCTATTGTGCTGTAGACTGGTTAGCTAAGTAGTTCTTGAGGTTTACTTTGGCCTCTTTTCATTTCTATGCTTGTTTGACTTACACAGGGCCATGATAACCTGGTGTAGTGGACCATAAGGAGAATGGATGTAAGGGCTTCTCCAGAGTGTCCTTTATTATTGTTATGATGCAAGACCATAGAGGGAATTGACGTAAGTGCTTCCTCATAGTGTCTATAGTTCCTCAATGCGGTCCACAGGGGAAATGAGACGTAAGTGCTTCCCCAGAGTATTTTTTAGTTACTGATACGAGACTATAGGGGAATTGATGGTGAGTGATTCCCCAGAGAGTCTATACTAAAGCTAAACCAGAGGGTTTAGACTGTGTGTACTTCCCAGAGGGTTGCTTGTGTTTTTTAGGTAGGACCATAGGGGATTAGGCTGTGATTACATCTCAGAGGGTTACCTGTTTGTGGTTATTTGTTACATGCTATGTGAAACTGAATGCTTTGAGACTATGGAATTGTTTACTTTTTAGTATTTCCTTGTTTACTGCTTCATTTCTTGCTTATCGCCTGCCATATGTATTAACTAACTGTTATGAACATATCTCATGGTGGTTTCCTATTAGTATTTAGTCTGAAACCCTGTTTGGGTCATGCTTTTGGGCCCAAAAATATTATATTGTTGCAGGTATAGATAAGGGAAAGTGCCCTTGTACTTTAGGTACTTGACCGCTTTGGAGATGGAGAGCATGGGACCAAGCTTTGGCTTGCGATGCTATGGAGCTCTTTACTTTTTTTCTTGTACTTTTTTTAGTACTATATTTCAATATTGTGACTTGTTTGACTATTTTTCTGGACATATGTATTATTCATCATTATATATGTGCTCCAACTGTTTATTTATTCAGTCTTCTGTTGTTTATTTTTTGTATGGTAATATTACTGCTTCCTCTATTGTTATCTATTTTACTTCTACTGTGTTACTCTTCCAATGATGGAATAGTTTCCCCACTATCACACCTAAGGCCCTCGCTTCTAGTTGGCAGCCTCTTGCATTTGGGGAAATGCGCTTGAGGCCATGTGACCAACCGAGTATGGGGCGTCTCTGGGTGGTTTCTGGAACTGGGACGTTACAAAGTGGTATCAGAGGAATTATTTTCTTCTTGACTTACTATTTAGAGCCTATAGTCAGGGATATGACATAAATAGGTACTTGGTAATAAGTTGTGCCTGGGAATAGCTAACCCGTGTATAGGGAAAATCCAATTTACCCCATTTATTGCAATTTTATAGTTTTTCAATTTTATGATTGATTTGATTTCACCATTGGGAGATTCACATGCCTTGTTATATTATTGTTGATATTATTGAGGTTCTATTTATGTTGAAACCTGATGAGATGAGGGTATACCATCTCATGCATCATTTGGGCACTTGCTAGGAATCACATGTCATACATTCTTACCATGCCATTTAGGGTGCATTAGCGATTGCATGTTTTTGTGATAGTTGTTGTGTTAGATATTCATTCTGTTGTGGTAAATGCCTTGATAAATTACCTGTTGTTTGATAGGGTATTGATTTTTGTAAGGTTTTGTTTGAATGAATGCAAAAATTTGGTTCTTGAGGTGTTATGGGACCTCATGGACCGGAATTTGGTGGATCATTGCCTTGTTTTCCTTGTTTATGACATATAAGAGATGCCAAGCTTTGATTCGTGGGGAGTATGGGCCCTCCCGGATCAGAATTTGGCACTTTAATGTTCGTTCCAGTGTTTTCTGGGCTTTTGGAGTAGTTTTTGAGGCTTACTGTCTGAAAAAACCCAGAATACATGCCGTGTAGTTTTGAATACATGCCATATGTTCTTCTTTTCCGGAAGAAACTATTGTTCTTAAGTACACACTGTGTAATATATGTATATGTCGTGTAGTCTCTAACCATGTCGCTGGATGTGTTGGTAGAGACACGGGGTTGGGAAAATTTTTGGTGGGACACGCCGTGTACCAGACGTACACGCCGTGTGTTTAGACCACGTGTCTTACCATATGACTAATGACACTGATGGATAAAAACTTAAGCAATACACTCCGTGTCAGTCTTGAACACGCCATGTAGTGTAATCCTTAGAGTCCGACCATGTAACTAACAACACGGGTCAGTGGAAATCCTTTAGTGCACGCCGTGTCTGTCTGGAACACACCATTTTGTGTGAGCCGTGTATCCAACTGTGCCACTAACAACATGGGTTGGTGAAGTTCGTCTAGTACATGCCGTGTTTGGCATAAAAACGTCATGTAGTCTTGTTCTAGGAGAACCGTGTAGCTTAGTCGTGTAGAAGGACTCCGGAAGGGGAAGAGGATTCAAGTACACATTGTGTGTTAGGACAACATGCCGTGTGTTTGGTGTGTTACATGACCAGTTTTGGAAGAAGTACACGCCCATGTGAAAGGCTTAAGGGAACATGCCGTGTAGTTAAGTATGCATGTCGTGTATCAATTTTTTATAAAACTTGAATAATTTCTTTCTCCTATCCCCTTCTTACCTTTCCAGTTTTCAATCCTTGATAATCTTGATCAAAGGTGTGCATTTGACCTTGAAAAGTCATACCACCGAGATGTCCTTTGATTGTATGCCAGTTGTAAGGCAGCGACCAGACGCTGGACATGGTTGATTAAATAATTCTAGAAAATCCTCCAATTGTGCTAGTCTTGGAACTAACTATCATTCTGGACACAGGTGCTGATTCATAGTTCTGAGAGGGATTCATGAGGTTCATGCAGACCTTCCATGGAGTACCACATCCTACCCCGTCTATGGAAAAGTTTACGCGGGTCTTTCAGCAGCAGTATCCTCCCACTTTCACCTAGGAAGGAGGACCTCAGGCTGTAGAGTCCTGGTTAGAAGCCATGCTTTCTATATTCAAGTATTTGGAGATGCCTCCAGAGAGGAGGGTCAATCTCACTATGTACATGCTTCAGGACTCCGCCAAGAGATAGTGGGATGTGATCTCATAGGCGGGACGCTGGCAGGTTATGGCGTGAGATGAGTTCCAGCGTGCCTTCTATGACTACTTCTATCCAGAAACTTTGAGGGCCGATCGAGCCCGATAGTTCATGAGTCTGGAGCAGGTTATTCTTTATATTATAGACTATTATTCTCGCTTCATAGATCTACATTTCTTTATGCCCATCCCAGGAGGTGATGAGTTATTATTGGAAAGGAAATTTGAAGATGGTCTAAGGCACGGCATCTGATCTTAGGTGAATATCTTCAGGTTGATGGCTATCACTTCTATCGTAAACTAGGTGCTGATCACAGAGCATAATCTGAGGGATTTTGGAGTTGTGAGCTAGGGAGGTTCGACATCCAGATTTAGTATCCCTTCTACTGATAGCAGGAAGCACTGTAGGGGGTCTTTGCATGGTGATCCAAGGAGGTGAGACACTTCTTCTGGTAGCCATGTGGTGTGCTACTAGTGCGGGAAGAGCAGGCATACGAGGCCACATTGCCCAAGAGACCTAGTGGAGTTCTAATATTGCGGCAAGATGGGTCATCTTCAGTGTTTCTATCAGATCTTCTCACTAGAATTTGGTGATAGGGGTTCTTCTATGACTCCTCATACAGGAGCAACACCACCAGTTTCTCATTAGTTTGGGAACTGGAGTTCTTTTGTCAATTTAGGCCGAGTTGGAGGTCACAACCGTGGTAGTCAGTCATCGGGATTTCAGTGACAACAGGGTGGATCAACTCAGAGTGGTTAGGCAGGGTCATAGGTCCACGGTGCAGATCAGACTTTTGCAGTGGAGTAGACCTAGCACGAGTAGGATCCCAGACCCTCTACTGTTCAAGGTATGATCCCAGTTGCCTCAGTTTTAGCTTCTTCTCTTTTCGATACAAGGGATTCCCATAGATTTATATCTGTTGCTGTTGTGGAGAGCCTTGGTATATTTATTTTTTCTTTTGCTGATATCTTGATGTTGAACACTCCATTGGGGACAAGAATGAATAGTGTACGTCAGTGTAAGGAGTGCCCTCTTGAGGTTGGTGGGTGTCACTTCTTATGGTATCTCTATGTCCTAGAGATGACATGATATGTTTTCATTCTCAGAATGTATTGGTTAGTTCCCTTCCAGGATATTGTCGACTACTATCTCTGTAGGGTGAGTTTCACATCACCATAGGGCATATCGTTTCTTCATAAGGGTGAATGGGATGTCCAGGAGAGCAGAGCGGGACCCGAGCATCATGGGTTGGGAGGAGTTATAGCCTAGATTTCTATTCTATATCTGGATGACCAAGGGACTTCACAGTTGGACTTTCCACCAGTGGTGGATCGTTTTGGAGATGTCTTTCCAGAGGACTTTTCAGGTTTACCTCCAGAGCGAGAGGTAAACTTTTCTATTGATCTCATTCTAGTAGCGGCACCGGTTTCCATTCCTCCTTATAGGACGACTACACCAGAGTTACAAGATCTCAAGAAGCAGTTGGAGAAGTTGTAGGAAAATGGTTTCATCCAACCCAGTACTTCACCTTGGGGTTCACCTGTCCTATTTGTGAATAAGGCAGACGGTACCCTTCGGTTTTGCGTGGATTATCAGAAACTGAACCAGTTGATGGTCAAAAACCGATATCCCTTTCTCAGGATTGATGATCTCTTTGATCAACTTTGAGGAACCCAGGTGTTCTCGAATATTGAATTGAGATCCGGTTACCATCAGTTGCACATTAGAACATCTGATATACCTCTTATAGCCTTTCAAATCAGGTATGGTCTATACGAGTATGTAGTTATGCCATTCGGTATCATGAATGCACCTACAGTTTTCATGGAACTGATGAACTGAGTTTTCCATCCATAATTTGATTCCTTCATGGTGGTCTTCATGGACAATATCTTGGTGTACTCTCACACTTGAAATGACCATGCTACCCATCTAGAGATCATTTTGAGTGTAACGAGAGTGCATCAGTTATATGCTAAGATCTCAAAATTCCACTTTTGGATGGACCAGATTCATTTCTTGGGTCATGTTATCTCAGATACATGAGTATCAGTAGACCCATAGAAAGTGAGAGCTGTAGTTTATTAGGAAAAACCAAAGAACATATTTGAGTTATGAAGTTTTCTAGGGTTGGATGGATACTACAGACATTTCATACTATACTTTTCACGCTTAGAAGCACCACTAATGTTCCTAACTAAGAAGGGTGTGAAGTACTTGTGGTCCGATTCTTGCGAGTCAGACTTTCGAGAGCTGAAAGGGAGGTTGACATCAGCACCGATACTAGTATTTCCAGAGCTGGGAAAGAGCTACATGTTTTACTGTTATTCTTTAGGTATCAGGACGAGAGCATTGCTTATGAAGGGAGAAGGAGTCATTGCATATGGGTCTCGGTAGTTGAGGCCACATGAGAGGAATTACCCGACACACGATCTTGAGTTAGCAGCAGTTGTTCATGCATTACGCTATTAGAGAAATTATCTTCTGGGAGAGAAGTTTGTGGTTTTCACTGACCACAAAAGTCTCAAGTATATCTTCACCTAGCGTGACCTAAATTTGAGACAGTGAAGGTGGGTTGAGTACCTTCAGTCCTTTGACTTTGAGCTTGCCTATACGCTAGGGAAAGTCAATGCTATAGCTGATGCGTTGAGCATGAGGACTCAGATAAAGATAGTTTAGGAGGCTAAGAGTGAGTGGAAGCTTATGACTCTGTTCTCTAAGATGCATGTGGAGGTGCATGACAGACAGGGCCATATGTTTCTTTCTTTTGTAGTTGTTACCTCTACTCTTCTTGATCGAGTGCAAACGAGGAAGCTATCAAATTATGAAGGCCTAGTCCTCCAGGAAAGCATGTCAGGAGAGGACCCTATTCCTAGATGGACCATAGGGGAGGATGATATCTTGTGTTTTCATGGGTGCATATGGGTGTCAGTAGACATATGTGAGGAGCTGATGCAGGACTTGTACTCCTCAGTTTGGATAGTTCATCCTGGCATCACTAAGATATATCGTGATCTACACCATTAGTATTGGTGGCTAGGTATGAAGAGAGATATTTCTATTTTTTTCATGAGGTATTCAACCTTCCAGTAGGTGAAGGTGAAGAATCAGCGACCAATAGGTCTTTTGAAGTAGTTACCCATTCCCGAGTGGAAGTGGAATGATGTCGCGATGGATTTCATGACAGGTTTACCGAGGTCACCTTGAGGGAATGATGTAGTTTGGGTTGTCATTGATAGAATCACAAAGGTTTCTCACTTCTTTCCGATCAAGGAGACTTTTAGTGTTGATGAGCTAGGAATAATGTATATCCGAGATATTGTATGTCTACATGGAGTTCCACACTCCATTGTTTCAGACAAAGATTCTCGTTTTACTTCTTGGGTCTGGAAGGGACTATAAAAGGCTTTGGGTACACATGTACTTTTGAGTACAACTTACCATCCCCAGATAGATGTCCAGTCCCAGCGTATGATTCAGGTTCTTGATGACATTCTTCGAGCATGCATCCTTGATTTTGGAGGTTCCTGGGAGAAGCACATACCACTTTTGGAGTTTTCCTACAAAAATATTTTCTAAGCAACTATTCAGATGGAACCTTATGAGGCTTTGTACGGTAGGCCATTCTGATCACCCTTATGTTGGCTGGAGGTAGGAGAGGCAGCTATATTGGGACCTCGTCTTGTCCAGGAGACCACAGAGTAGATAGAGTTGATTCGGAAGTGGATGGCTACTGCACAGTATCAACATAAGTCTTATGCGGATCATTAGAGACGACCTCTGGAGTTCAAGGTTAGGGATCAAGTTTTCTTGTGTGTCACACCGAGGTTAGGGCACAAGAGGATTAGGATATAGGGTAATATTTTGTCGAGGTACGTTGGGCTGTTTGAGGTTTTAGAGAGAGTCAGGCCGGTTGCCTATCAATTGTAGTTACCTCAGAGGTACCGGGCTATGCATGGCATTTTTTATTTTTCTCAGCTTTGGCGTTACTTCTCAGACCCGTCTCATGTTCTTCAAACTGAAGTGGTTGAGGTGGAGGTGGACGCCTCGTTTGAGGATCATCCTATCCGGATTGTTGATTGCAGTATGAAGGTTCTCCATGGATGGTATGTTCCTTTAGTATGAGTGCTATGGAAGTGTGGGCAAGTACATGATGAGACTTGGGAGAGGGATACCGATGTACGATCGTAATGGCTGGAGCTGTTTGAGGATTCTTCTTCTACGCCGCCTTGCTAGGGAAATTCGAGGAAAAATTTCTTTAAGGGGGGAAGTTTTAAGAACCAGGTTCTTCTTTTCAGGTATGTTTTTCTTTTCAGGTTGTTTTTGAGAAAAATATGTTTTTATGGAAATTTCTTAAGTACACGCCATGTACTTTATAAGTACATTCCATGTACTCAGTTACCGTAGGTAGCCGGGTGCTGGCCGTGTCACGGCCATGCACATGGGCGTGTGTGGTAATCTGGAGACCGCCTAATGTGGGGTCTGGTAAAGTCAAGTACACTTCATGTACTTTTTTTTTCATTAAACATACCGGGGTCACGTCTAACAGACAAAAACAACTTCTTCTAGGTACGGTTCGTCTGAGAGAAACCGTATGGCCGTGATCTTTCCCCGAGACCCCGACTGAGCATCCGTTATCCGATTCGACCACCGTTGATTACATTGGGATCGACTCAATAAGATCTTCCTTCTCTTAGATCTTTGTTTCCTGATTCCTCCTCTTTCTCAAGTTATCTTTGGTTGAGTATTTTATGCATTTTTTTAAATATATAGTGTTATTGGGCGATTCAAGGCTTGAGGTTCACGTATAAGAATCCTATAATGCCGAGGTACGTGGTTTGTGCCTTTCCGTTGAAATTCTTTGAGTTATATGTGAAAAATTGCACAATACCCTTGATCAGGGTATTGCGTGTTTATGGTTTTAGCTCTGTTAATTGCCTTATATGCTTGTATACTTGAGTAGAGGTTAATTGAATGTGAATAGGTTTAATTTCTATGCTTTGTAAGTGTTTTTCCATGAATGTTTTTTTTATAACTGTTTGGTCTTGATTGCCTGTTAGGCTGCCTTGTTTGTTTCCCATGCCTAGTATTATAGGATAGAGTGTTTATTATCTAACATGCTATTGTGTTGTAGACTGGTTAGCCAAGTATTTCTTGAGGTTTACTTTGGCTGCTTTGTATTGCTATGCTTGTTTGACTTACACAGGGCTGTGAGAACTTGGTGTAGTGGACCATAGGGTGAATGGATGTAAGGGATTCTCCAGTGTGTCCGTTATTATTGTTATGATGAGAGAACATATGGGGAATTGATGTAAGTTCTTCCTCAGAGTGTCTATAGTTCCTCAACACGGGCCATAGGGGGAATAAGATGTAAGTGCTTCCCCAAAGAACCTTTTAGTTACTGATATGAGATTATAGGGGGAATTGATGGTGAGTGCTTCCCCAGAGAGTCTATACTAAAGCTGAACCAGAGGGGTTAGACAGTGTGTACTTCCCATAGGATTTCTTGTGTTATCTAGGTAGGACCAAAGGGGATTAGTCTATGAGTACATCCCAGAGGGTTACCTGTTTGTGATTATCTGTTACTTGCTATGTGGAACTGAATGCTTTTAAATAGTGGAATTGTTTACTTTTGAGTACTTCCTTGTTTACTACTTTATTTCTTGCTTATTTCCTGCCATATGTATTCACTGACTGTTCAACATATATCTTATGGTGGTTTCCTCCTAGGATTTAGTCTCACACCCTGTTTGGGTAATTATTTTAATCCCAAACTGATTATATTGTTGCAGGTATAGATAAGGGAAAGCACCCTTCTACTTCAAGTACTTGACTGCTTTGGAGCTGGAGAGCATGGGACCAAACTTTTTCTTGCGTTGCCGTAGAGCTGTTTACTATTTTTCTTGTACTTTGGTTTAGTACTGTATTTCAGCATTGTGACTTGTTTGGTTGTTTTCCTAGACATATGTATCATGCCTCATTATATATGTTCTTCAGATGTATATTTATTCAGTATTCCGCTGTTTCTTTTTATATGGTAATATTACTGATTCCGCTATTGTTATCTGCTTTACTTCCACTATGTTACTCTTCTAATGAGGGCATAGTTTCCCCACTATCACACCCAAGGCTCTCGCTACTAGTTATCAGCCTCTGGCATTTGGGGAAATGCACTTGAGGCCATGTGAACCACTGGGTATGGGGCGTCTCTGGGTAGATTCTGGAACTAGGACGTTACATTAATCATGATGCATGAACTTATAGACTCCTTAAACTTTTACATTTTTATTTATTAATCCCCATGAATATTTTTAGTCTTGGAGGAAAAATCATGTTTTTTAAGGACTATAATATATTTACGTGGACATATTTCCTTGCACATAATTTGTCTAAATTTATTACCTAATATAATTTGGTTCAACATAAAAATGATATATAATTTTATCAATTAGAAGTGACATAAGTGGTGGTTTTTCAAATATATAATTTTATAAATTCAGTGAAGATAATGGGTATAATAATAAATTTTTAGCTCATAGGACCCCACAAAAAATGGTTTTGTAGAAATAAAAAATAGTTCTTTACAAGAAATTTATATGAAAATGTTAATTGAGTATTCTTTGCCAACATATTTTTGGGAAGATGATGTTAACTCTTCTTGTATTGTTTCTAATAAATTTATGATTAGGCCATTTTTTAAAAGACAACTTATGAAATATATAAAGAAAGGAATCCTAGAATTTTTTATTTTAGAGTATATAGTTTCAGGTTTATATTCTTAATACAAAAGATTCATTGAAATTTTTTTATTTTAAATACATGGAAGGTATTTTTCCTTGATATTCTAATTATATTAAGTCATATATAGTTTATAACAAAATAATATTAATTATTGATTAATTTTTTCATGTTAAATTTAACTAAAATCATCTAAATGAAATAAAAATTGCCTTTGACTAGGTTGAGGAAGGGTTTATAGAATTAAACTTATAGAACCTATAACTTTATAATTGGATGTATCTATTATAGGGAAGACTATATCTCATGAACAAACTTTAAATGTTCATAAAGATCATCCATTTAATAAAGTAATTATTTATATAATTGCAGATGTTAAAAATAGAAATTCCTTAAGAAATGTATGTTCCTACCAAGATTTTATTCAATTTTTTACCTAAAAACATCGAATAATATTTATCTGATTCAAACTGGAATATAGAAATTACTTAAGAATTAAATTAGTTTTATTGGAATAAAGTATCACTTTTTTTGAACTTCTAACTATTCAAAATATTATTATAACCAAATGGATCTTTTGAAACTAGTTAAATGAATATAGTTAAATAATTATAAATAAATCCTGATTAGTGGTTCATGGTGTAATCAATAAGAAGGAATTGCTTTTGAAGAATCATTTTTAGTATTTTATCAATTATAATCTATAAAGTCTTTTTTGGAATATGCATCTCATTGAGGAATTAAACTTTTTCAAATGGTTTTCAAAAGTAAATTTTTAAATAGATGAACTTATGAAAATGTTTTTGTAAAATAAACTATAATTTTTGAGAATTAATATAAAAATAACTATGTTTTGAATCTTTCAAATTATATTTATGGTTTAAAGCAAGCTCCTTGAGCTTGGTATGATATGTTATCATTGTTTCTTTTGAATAATGGATTTGGAAAGGGAAGGTTGATCAAAATCTATTTATTAAATGGGTTGTAATAAATAGTTTTATTATAAAAAATATATATTGATGATATTATATTTGGATCTTCAAGTGATTCAATTTATACCAAATTTCTAAATTTAATGTCTTTGGATTTTGATACAAGTCTTATGAGAAAACTAAAGTTTTTTTTGGGATTAAAAATACATCAAAGGAAAGTTGATATATTTATTAATCAATGAAAATATAACAAATAATTATTTAAAAGGTTATTTCTTGATGGTTGTAAAATCTCAAACATTCTAATTAGTACTTCTTGTATGGTAGTTTACGATGAGTTTTTAAAACCTATTTATAATAATATGTTTAGAGAAATTATTACTATCTTAATTTATTTGATAGCCTATAGACCAAATTTGATTTTTTCAATGTGTATATGTAATATAATCCAATAGAATCCAATATAATCCAAAATAATTTCATTCAAAGTTATTTAAAAGAGTAATTAAGTTTTTTAAAGGATCTGTGAATCTCAAATAATTCTATCCTACAAATAATTATTTTAAACTAACTACTTTTTAAGATTCTAATTTTTGTGTTTGAAAAATAGATATAAAAATAATAAGAGTTATTTGTAAATTTATTGGTAAATTTTTAATTTCACGGAGTTCCAATAAACAAAATTCAGTATTTTTATCAACTATTGGGAGTGAGTATGTTGTTGATGCTTCTTTTTGTTCACAATATTTATATATTAAACAAACACTTTCTGATTTCGGATTTAATTTTTATTTGATAATAATTTTTTTTATGATAATAAATATATAATTTTTATCTCTAAAAATCATTTTTAGTACTATAGGACTAATCATATTGATGTCATATATCATTTTCTTAGAGGTCATGTTCAAAAAGGAAATATTATTTTGGTATCTTTTTATATAGAGGATCATTGTGATGAACTTTTTACTAAACATATGGATTTAGAAGAGTTTGATAAAATTAAATTTAATATTGATATGATGTAAATATAAATTTATAGTATATATTTAGGTTGAGTTAAATTATGTTCCTATGTTAATCTATTAATTTGGTTTTCTTTTTTGTTCACTATACATGTTTAATTTTTTTATATATCTCAATTGCATGTGTTGTAATAGTTTGTTACAACTTAATTAATTGAATATAAATATGTATCATTTCTTAAATATATTGAATTTTTTTCAAATATATTAAAATATAATTATAATGTAATTTAAACTATGTTATACAAGAATAATTGCATGAATTTAGGGGGATCTTAATTTTTTGATGTAACTTTAGTGTTAGTTTCTCTCCTAATATTCATTTTCTATTTTAGGGTGAGCATATATTTACTTAATTTTTTTATAAATAAAAAAGGGGGGAGGAATTTTTTACTTTAATCTTTTTGAACAATTTTAGAAATGGGGATAAATTTAGATCTTTTTTCATAATTATCAAATAGGGGGAGATTATTGAAGTGTCTCATAAACAATTTTTTTTATTTCTGTTTTGATAATTAAAATACTTTATTATTACATTATTATAATTTCTCACAACCTTTATTTCACTACTTTATTCTTACTAACCTGAGTTACAACAAGTATTTTATGATTTCATTGTTTATAATAAATTATATTGTTTATAATTGAGTACTATTATGATGTCATGTCTGTCATATTTTTTTGAACTAATTTTAGAGAAAAATATACCACTATATGGGTTAATATCACATATACTTTGAGTATTTAGATTAATATATTTTCGAAAGTATAAATAACACTTCACTGAATGCATGAAAAAAGGTGAGTGACCACAATCCTTGAGTGATCACAAGCCTAGACTGAATGCATGACTATTGATCGATCGTAAGATGGGCAATCAAAATTTTTGTAACTGCTAAACTGAACACATGAAGAAACTTGATGATTACAAGTGTTGGATTGACCACATTTAAATCTGATCAACCACACATTTTAAATCCAATCGACCACATGTTGTAGATCATATTGATCATACAGTGTAAATCAAATCCAACTAATGTTGAGAAACCATTCAACTGCATGTTGAATTCAGTCAAATATATGAGGAAAATAAGGACTTAACATAAATAGTGTCTTATCTCAAGATTAGATATAACTAAAGTCATGTGCTACCATGATATCAATCTACCATTCCTTAAGAGATTATTTTTTACAATACTCTCTTTTTCTTACATTTTATATTTTACAAAATTTTATTTACTAAAAGTTTTTTAATAGTTTTATTTGATATAATGATTTATTAAATGATTATTTATTATTTTAATACCAATGAATTTTATTTGGAATAATTATATAAAGTATTAAATTCTCATCTCACAGTTCAATGTATCATGATATTTTCTTGGAAAAACAAGATTTTCAAATTTAAATTGTTTGGAATTTGAACAGTTTGTCTCACAAGCTTGATGGTAATGTTCCAAGGGAATTTAATACTATTTATTATAGTTTTTTAGTAATAAATTAATTATTCTAACATATTCCACAATAAAACCTATTTTCAATTTCACAAATTAATTAAGTGAATCACATATAAATATTCTATATATGCATTCAATAGTGATACATACACGTGTTACTTTGGGAAGGATTAAGTGCAATGGGATTTCTTATTTTGAATCTAATATGCATGCAATTACTCTATATATTGAGTTTTAAAAAGATAGTGAAACAAAGTTTGATGATATTCTTATATTATACTATGAGATACAACTTGGTGACCATTTACTTCTCTCAGATGAACTTAAATCATTTGGTACATTGGTTTTTAGAGAGAACCTTTTTTCCTCAACACTCATATCAATTTAATTTCATCTAGTTTTTATGGTTCTTACCTATTTATATCTTTTGTGTACTTTATTGTGTCTGGGTCATACAACCCATAAAAGGTAGTAGTCAAGTTACACTTCCCCAAATAAAAGGAATGTTTGGGTATGTGCATCCAGGTGTGTAAAAGGTAGGATAATTGGGTTTTGAATTAAGGTGAGAAAATTTAAGTAGAGGTATGTGACTCCAGGTGATAAAAAATTATCTTTTGTTTTTTCCTTTATGTTTTAAAAAGGTAGTTACAAAGGGCTATAAATTCCTTAAAAACCATATATTCTATTATTAGCGGGTGCTATCCCTCTATGCATCTGAGAGGGGTGAAGAGAATAGTCGGATAATTTAGATCTAAAATACTATAAAAGTCACCATGAACTTTTTTTTCATTTAATTAATAATTAATATTTATTATAATCATTTAAATTTATTTAACAAGGTCAATTCACCCCACCATAGACCAATCGACCATCCTCACATTAGGGCCTAACAAGTACGTGAGTGTAAATCCATTATAATCAATGGGTATTAGTTCATTATTAATTTTTTTTATTAAATATGACCATTGAAAATTATAGTATCATTTTCAGTGCTAAAACAGAATGATATGGTATTATAGGTGACACACAACCACATTCCGCTGAATTATCATATTATGGAGTGGCGGAGAAAATAAATATATTATATTAATACTTTTAAGGTTGATTTTTTATATTGAAATAAAAGTTTTTTGATACATTGAATCTAAATGGAATTCATGTTGATAAATATAGTTTTATAATAGTTTACATGGTTCAATTCTTAAAAAATGTGAACCATACATATTGGAATCTCATGCTATATAAGTGTTATTTATAAAAGAGCCATTAAATCCCCATTTTGATGTTTTTTTTAGAATAATAACTTGATATATTTTTAATGATTTTATGAATTATACTTACCTATAAAATTTGAATGTAGGTGATCATCATAGTCTTGAATACTATGATCAAAACAATTCAACTATTAGGAAGATTGCAAACGTGATGTATTGTTGTAAAATTATGATCAATGATAGTAATGAAACTTTAATTTAATAATTTATTTTATATTTATTTACAATATATTAATATATATACATGAAAACCTTTTTCTTAGATATTTCCAAGTTATGAAGATATTAGAAGGAAGATGATTTCTTATAATGACCAACAAATGCGAGATATTGGATTAGTACTGATGATTGCCCATGTGAGTAGAAATTTTTAATATTTAAAACATTATTCATATATATATTTATATCTCATGATTAGAATTTTTATAGACTCCATGACACATGAGTCTCCTCTTAACTCTTTATCATTTAATAGTATGTCTGGGGTGCTTATTACATCTCATCCCTTAACTGGTCCACCAAGATTTTAGATTCCAACACCATATCCTCTTTATTGTCCAAGAATAATATTTATTTCCACAAGTATTTACTTTACCTAGTATCCCTATCCCATTATTCCATCCTCATCATACCAACTTCCACATACTACTAGGTCATTGGGACCTACCACTTTTACCCCTCATCTTTTGATTTTTCTTCCTTCTATCATCATTGAGGGTACTGTGGATCGACTTGACACATAGGTTATTGGGAATACTGATCATCCTAATAATAAAAATATTGTGTAATGATACACCCGATTTGTGTATACATTTCCACATATATTATTGAAAATAAGAATATGTTTTCAGAAAATACCTAATGCTTAGTGGAAAAATACTTTGATTTTTGTGATCTTATTTATTTTTAGGTGTTTTCTAGACAAATTCACAAATCAGGAGAACTCAAAGAAAAAATTACCAACTACACGGCATGTACATACCTCCACGCCGTGTACATTCAAACTCAAACACGGATCAACTGGACAAGTACACACCCAAGTCTCCAAAATAGAGCCAACATGCCGTGTGGGTTATACCTACACACCGTGTACATGATTCTAGATGTAGTTGGTGGAATTTTTCAGAGACTACATTCCATCTGAGGTAGCTCCACACACCATGTATCTTTCACCAACCAACCGTCGACGCCATAGAAGTCAAGGGTGGCGCAGTTATCCACCTACCAGAGAAAAATTGGACAAAAATGTGTTGACGAAACTACATGGTGTGTACTTTCAATACACGCACTGTACATTTGTTTTCTATAAATAGAGGGCTTGAAATACGGTTTTTAGGAGTCATTGTTCAATACTCGAAGAAGGGAGGTTCTGCTGCCATGCTAATATTGCTCCGCTGCTCTGCCAATCCACCAATATACCAAAAGAACCTCGAAGTTTCTATGATGACCACATCAGGTATTGAGGGTTATTTTTTTATCTTTTCTTCTATGTATAACTAAACACCCCATGTGTTGGGGATGTGGGTGATGAAAGAGTGTTGTAATTTGGATTAATTATTATGATTGTGTTTGTTCTATTTAATTCTTCTTATTCTTCTTCAACCATTTCTCTTTATCATTGAAAATTCCGAGCCAGACCAAGGGCAGAATTTTCAGGGAATCAAAGGAAGAATAACGATGAATACCTTCATGATCATTGGACGTATTCATCGACTCACAAATGGAATTATCTAAATAAAGAATTTTGAAATACTGACTATCGGACCAAGGAGTCAGTTTATTCAGTTCTAGACAGAGTTTACTGGATCAAGGGAACCTTATCACAATTGAAACCCAGAGTGTTGGGTTATCATGAACAACACAATCTAATAAGAAGTTTGTATAACCTCCATAATCACCATAGCCCCAAAACACTCATTTTTCTATCAACCACGTTAAAAAACACTTTTGTTTTATTTATATTTAAACATTAATTTTTTACTTTAGTAATCAAAAAAGGTGTCATAATAAAAAAAATCCCACTCTAAATTCAGCATCTTTTACTAAGTGAATTCCAAATGTAATCAAATTCATGCACTCATCTAGTTCCCAGTGGATTGACTACACACTTATTCTATACTAGCTTAGGAGTGGGTAATATAAATTTGGGACACCAATAACATACCTTTAGTGAAAAGACAGACCAAATTTTGGCACTATTTCGAGGGAACTCTTCAGTTTGAGTCTTCAATTTAATTGCGTTTTAATTAATTTGGTGAAAATAAAAATTAATAATTTCCAAAAATATATTTTATAATCTCATTTTTGTTTATGTTTCTTTTTCCCTTTTACATATAGGTTTTGTTTTGTGCATGTGAAAGCTCACAAGGTGCATGAGTAGATTCCCCACATGGTCCAAGAGCGCAGAGTCATCATACATTCTTCCGATTGACCCAGAAATCGAATGAACATTGTTGAGACATCGACATGCACTGGTGGAAGATCAAAACCAAAACTCACCACCCATGGAGGACAAGGAGGAGGGAGATTCATCCATTGAAGTTGTAGTGGGGCACCCATACCAGGACCAATAGCCTCCCGCTATAGGTATGCTGGAGCATGCCCCACAAGGAGGCTTCATGGAGTTCCTCCCGAGGAACTACTAGAGGCTTCCACTACAAATCCCTTCAGAGTACCGCCAACCCCAACACGAGAAACAGATATTTCTACGGACCTAATTTTCCCATCAGGAGCATCAATATATGCCACCTCCACTCCGTCAGCAACCACATCCACACCATACTCTCATGGAGTATGGCTTGCCATCTATTCACAGAGCTAACACGGGTATCGTCTGTCTTCCAATACAAGCCCAAAATTTCAAGATCAATCCTACTATCATGAATCTAATTTAGAATACAATTCAGTTCAGTGGCTTTCCCTAAGAGGACCCAAACTACCATCTCTCCAATTTCCCTGAGGTTTGCAACATGTTCTGCTACCAAAAAGTGTCTACAGACTCCATTTGTCTTTGCCACTTCCCCTTCTCTCTAAAGGATAAGGCGAAAGACTGGATAAAAGGTTTTCTACAACGATCTATCCTCAACTGGGAGGAGCTAGCCCCGGAGTTCCTGTCAAAATATTTTCCACCCTCGAAGATGATGACCTTGCAGAACAAAATACAAAACTTCCAGCATCACGACTCAGAGTTGTTGTATGAGTTATGGGAGTGTTTCAAAGAGATGCTGTGCAAATTCCCACACCACAGACTCCCACTCTAGATTTAGGTCCAAACTTTATTTGGAGGACTGACGATGAACACAAAGTCTGTGGTGGATACTGTTGCTAGAGGTATGGTTATTCATAATTCCCCTGAAGAGATTTTCAAACTGATGGAAGACATGTCTGCCAAAAGATTTCAGTGGAATTCTGAGAGGGGAACACAAAAAACTTGGTAGGCACAATATCGATGCCACTACTATGCTTGTTGCCCAGTTGGAAGCTGTGTCCAAAAAGATAGACACACTGAATCTAAAGGGCACAACCCAAGTATATGCGGTGAACCATCCAGCGTGTAGCGAATGTGGTGACAATCACATCATGGGAGAATGTCTGGGACCTGCAGTTGGCCCTTCGACGAGCGATGTGGGTTATGTTAATCAAAACTGAGGGCCTAACCAGTACTAGTACTCGGCATGGCGTGATCACCAGAACATAGGCTGGGGCCCACTACAGCAGAATCCTCAGCCCCAATGACCACCCGAATACGGTTAACCTCAGTATTAAAGCCAGTACCTGAGGCAACATCATCCCCAGAAGGGATCTTACCAGCATCAAGGGTATCAAAACCCTCTCCCACAGCAACTGCGATAGCTACTGACTCCACCAGCTACACAACCACCTCAGCAGGAGAACACCTCAAGGTTAGAGGATATCATGAAAAAGTTTATATCTATTATTGAGACTAGATTACAGAATTACGAGTCTTCTATTCGAAGCCTAGAGAACCAAAACAGCCAGCTGGAAAACCAGCTTTCGATGAGGCAGCCTGGTACACTACCGGGTAACACTGAGAAGAACCCAAGGGAGGAGGTCCATGCTATCACACTATGAAGTGGAAAGGAGATACAACCGAAGGAACCACCACAACCAGGTGCACCTACACCCCTTGATGATAAAAAAGGTCAAGTTACAGACCCTTCCTCATTCAAAGGCCCACAAAAAGAGGCCCTATAGGGTAAAGGAAAGGATTTTATCAAACCCTTCGATCCCACCTTACCCTTCCCAGAGAGGATGAAGTAGAGAAAGCTGTACCACAAGTTCGAAAAGTTCATGAAAGTGTTCCGGAAGTTTCACATCAACATTCCATTTGCAGAGGAACTAACACAGATGCACATGTATGTGAAATTCATGAAGGATATCCTCTCCAACAAAAGAAATATGGATGATCTAGTCACCATTTCACTGACTAAGGAGTGATCAATGGTTGTACAACATTCGATTCCTCCCAAACTCCATGATCCAGGTAGCTTCACTATCCCATGAACTATTGGGCCATGTGAGTTTGGGAAGGCCCTCTGCGACTTAGGGGGCAACGTCAACCTCATGAACTTAAGAGTTTTTAAGAATCTAGGGATCACAGACCTCAAACTTACCTGAGTATACCTTCAACTTACCGACTGATCAATCAAATATTCAAAGGGGCTACCAGAGGACATGTTGGTAAAGGTGGGAATGTTAATACTCCCCACAGATTTCATCATCCTCTACATGGAGTAAGAAAAGGAGGTGCCTATCATTTTAGGAAGGCATTTATTGGACCCTAGGAAGGTATTTATCGACATACACTAGGGGGAGATGATTTTCAGAGTAGGATATGAAAGAGTCTCTTATAATGTCCTCAAATCCATCAAGAAATCATTATTATTAGATCATGAGGGCTTCTATGTAGGGAACAATGTATATGACCAATTGAGTATAAAATGAGACAATCTAGTATGTTATTCCACCTCAGATGACTTGGTTTTACCAGAAATTCCAGTTGATGAAGCACCAGAGGACCTGCAATTCCTTGAAGGCTAGGGCATCCACTACTAGTAGCATGATGCTATTCCCAACATTATGGAGTAGGAAAAGTTACAACCACTTATACCTTTGCTTCTAAAGGCACCTGCACTAGAACTGAAGCCTATCCCGTCTTCTCTAAAGTATGAGTATTTGGGAGACCATCAGACATTTCCCTTCATACTTGGTGAAACACTATCACAAGAGAAGGAGGATTCACTTATGCAGGTTTTGAAGCGGCGAAAGCAGGATATTGGGTGGAAAGTTGCAGACATGAAGGGCATCAACCCTACAATTTTCACCCACAAGGTGCTGCTCAAAGAAGGAGCAAAGCCATCTCGACAACCACAACAACGCCTAAATCCCCCATGAAGGAAGTTGTAAAGAAATATGTAATCCAGTTGCTGGATGTAGGAATCATATACCCCATCGTAGAGAGTATGTGGGTGAGTCCCCTGCAAGTGGTTCCCAAAAGGGGGGGGGGGGGGTATCACTGTGATTTCAAATGACAAGAATGAGATCATCCCAACATGAAATTTCATGGGATGGAGAGTCTGTGTGGACTATAGAAAGCTGAATGACACTATAAGGAAGGATCATTTTACCCTTACCTTCATGGATCAGATGCTAGAGAGACTAGCAGGGCATGAGATTTACTGCTTCCTCGACAACTATTCTGACTAAAATCATATTTCTATTTCCCTAGAGGATCAAGAGAAGAGAACATTTACTTGCCCCTATGGTACGTTTTCTTACCGAAGGATTTCCTTTGTTATGTACAACGCTCCCACCACCTTCCAGCGATGCATGATGGCTATCTTCCATGACACGGCGAAACAGATCCTAGAGGTTTTTATTGATGATTTTTCCATTTTCAGAAAATCATTCACCACTTTATTTTGGAACCTGGAACTGGTACTAGAAAGATGTGAGAACACCAACCTAGTTTTGAACTGGGAAAAGTTTCATTTCATGGTGCAGAGTGGCATCATCCTTGGCCATAGAATCTCGGCGAAGGAGATAGAGGTGGACCTGACAAAGATAAAAGTCATTTCACAACTTCATATTCCAACTTCCGTCAGATCCATTTGTAGCTTCCTAGGACATGCATATTTCTATAGGCGGTTTTTTGTGACTTCTAGAAGATAGCTCATCCCCTCACCAACCTTCAGACCAAGGATTCCATTTGTGAGTTTGATGATCCATGCACCACAACTTTTGTTCACTTGAAGCAGCGCCTAGTGGAAGCTCCAGTGATGATTGCTCCCAACTGGGATGAGCAATTTGAAGTGATATGCAATGCCAGCGACTACAAAGTGGGAGAAGTCCTAGGCCATCGGCTTGACCAAATTTTCTAACCCATCTATTATGCCAGTAGGACACTCAATGAGTCACTAGTGAACTTCACTACCACAGAAAAGGAGATGTTGGAAGTGGTGTTTGCGTTTGATAGGTTCTGTTCTTACTTAGTGATATTTAAATTTATTTTTTGTACTAACCATGCAACACTCAAGTACTTGATGAAAAAGAAATATGTAAAGACACAACTGATCCGATGGGTACTCCTCCTACAAAAATTTGATCTGGAGATCCGAGACAAGAAGGGGAGAGAAAATGTTGTTGTTGACCATCTCTCCCGCATGGAGCTACCGAATTTGGAGAAGGAGGAAGACCAAGTGATCAAGGAGTATTTCCCTGATTAACACCTTTTTTTCACTCGAAAAATCACCTCGACCCTGGTATGATAATATTTCTTATTATTTGGTTACAAGTGCCATCCACCTCGACCTCTCCTTCCAGCAGAGGAAGAGGTTTCTCTCTAATGTCAAGAGGTACTTCTGTGAAGATCCTATACTTTTCTGATCCTATTGGGATGGGGTTATCCGATGTTTCATCTTGGAAACTGAAGTTCATGGAGTCCTGGAATTTTTTCATGCCTCGCCTACTGGGGGACATCATGGGCCAGAACGTACTATAGCAAAGATCCTACAGTCTGGGTTTTTTTGGCCCACCATGCATAGAGATTCCTGAGCCTCTGTTTCCCATTGAGATCGATGCCAAAGAACAGGTAATGTGGGATGTAGAGATGAGATGTCCCAACACCCCATCCTAGAGGTCGATATCTTTGACGTCTGGGGAATTGACTTCATGGGGCCATTTCCCCCATCTTTCGGGAACACTTGCATCTTGGTCTGCGTCGACTACGTCTCCAAGTGGGTAGAAGCTGCTACTAAAACACACGACACGACCAAGGTAGTTGTGAACTTTTTAAAGAAACACATTTTTAGTAGGTATGGCATTCCCCATGTTCTTATCAGTGACAGGGGACCCACTTCAACAACACATTGATGAAAGGAGTACTGTCGAAGTACGAAGTGAAGCATTATATGGGGATGCCATATCATCCCTAGTCCAGTGGACAATTGGAGCTCTCCAACCATCAGTTCAAGAAGATTCTGGAGAAAACGGTGAACAATTCAAGGAAAGAATGGTCCAAGAAGATAGACGATGCTTTATGGGAATATAGAACTGCTTTAAAGACACCACTGTGGATGTCTTCATTCCACCTCATCTATGGTAAGCCATTCCATTTGCCAGTAGAGTTGGAGCACAAAGCTTACTGGGCCGTTAAGGCCTTAAATTTTGATCTGAAGGCAGCTGAAGAGAAGCATAAGTTCCAACTTTCGTAACTTGATGAAATCCTATGGGAGGCATACGAGAACGCCAATCTATACAAGGAGAACATGAGAGTAATCCACGACCAGATGATTTAGTGAAAATATTTCCAACCCGGTGATCAGGTACTCCTTTTTAACTCCTGTCTTTGATTATTCCTAGGAAAGATAAAGTCAAGATGGTCGATACAATTCCGAGTCATACGAGTATTCCACCATGGAGCGATAGAAATTACTAGGGAGGATGGTAAACTCTTCAAGGTGAATGGGCAGTGGCTGAAAACTTACTATCACATGGAAGACACAGTGGGAACTCTCTCCATCATGCATCTCAGGTAAGCAGAGGTAAGTAGGTCAAGCCAACAACCTAAAACAAAGGCGCTTTCTGGGAGGCAACCTAGAGGTTACACGGTGTGTACCACCTATATATATGGTGTGTAATGAGTCATTTTAGTTTATATTCTTAATATTATAAATATATAGATTAACTAAATAATAAACAAGGATGATGCCAGTGTCGATGGTAAAGTCACTGGAGATTGTCTGAACCGTCACCGGTTCGAATCCTTCCATACATACCTTCGGCATAGGGTTAATCCTTTTTATAATCATGTTTAATTACATGAAGTGTGTGGTATTTTTCATAATATATACATATTTGTTTAAATATAAGAAAACCCATGATGGGGATGGACTGGTTGGTTAGGGTTATAACCCGGTCCCAAAAGACCCGAGTTTGAATCCTAACAACCGTCCCATTTCCATCATTTGACCTTTTAATAAAACCACATGGCATGTATTTCAATATATATTGTGTGTGCCATATTTTCATTAATAATTGAAATGATTTTCAAAATAGAGGAATATATGTGGGTGAAATTGGTATATTGGTAGAGTCTTGGCCCTGTATCAAAAAGACCTAGGTTCAAACTCAACTAATCGCCTTGCTTCATCCCTTTTATTCTAATTAAAAACCACACACCATGACTTTACTTAATCCCATGTAGTATTAGCCCTGTACATTAAATATATATAATTCATAAACATGAGCAGTAGTACAAACTTTTCTCCAGTGGTTGAGGGCTTGCGTTTGGATCGGCCGATCACCAGTTCGAACCTCACCCCAAGCATTGAACCAAAGGTTGTACTTCTCTTTTTCCAATTTTAAAACACACGATGTGTATTTCCCGATACATTACATGTATATATTTATTTTTAAATTTTATATATCTATGTATATATTTATTTTATTTTAATTATTAATATTAATTTTTATATAGTTTACAATAATAATTATATTATATACCTGTGTAAAAAAATTAAATTACTGCACGACATGTCTGCTAGAGTACATGCCGTGTACTTTGGCTATAAAAGCCAGAAACCCTATGCTGACACACCCCGTGTCGCGTGGACCCCCCGCTATTTTCTTCTCTTAGAATCCAAATAGTCTTCCCTCCTCAAATACACCATTTTGTCTATTTTTCGATCTGATTTCTTCTCTATTGTGATCCTCACTTCAGGTACGCAGTTCTACATACCTTATTTCCCAGTTTTCATCGCATTTAGGGTGTTTTTCAGATCGACCACTAGTTCGGATCTTGTATTACATGGGAACGCAATGAATAACACACGTTGTATACTTTTGTACACTTCCACACACTGGACAATTCAAAATTTGAAGTTACACGGTGTGTATGTTTGGTACACACTGTGTACCAGCTAGAATCATTCTCGGGTACCTCATTCACACGACCACGCACACCATGTTTACACACGCAAGCATTTATGTTCGGTACATGTCATGTATCCCATTTTCTCTGGACCATCTAGTGTCCAACACTCGACACAACCATATGAACTATGTTCTTACACACGCTTTATCGTACCTTCACACGGCATGTACTACATTTTTGGCTGTACTCGGACATTGACCGTGTCTTTGAAACACACGAACATGAACCAATTTTCACATACATGACATGTATGTTCCGCACACGCCGTGTATCCTTTCCTGGATAGTGACATGCCCACTCGGTGTGTCTATCCAGAGAACATGGGATTATAACCCTCTTACACTACACACCATGTACTCTGGATATACACGCCGTGTTCTTCTACTTTTCTGGTTTTCTAACATTTTCTTATTTTAGTTTTCATTTCTTTTTCTTTTGTTTTCCTTTCTTTTTCAATATATGGAAGACGAAGACCCTATGAATGGGAAGCATCCCACTCCACTACTGAGGGTGAGAGTCCCACTTTTGTCTGGATATGACTACGGACCACGACGACACCAGACCCAGACTTCCTGGTGTACCATCCTCCTCCGCTATCCATCTTGCCACCACTTACCACCCCGACGAATGATGGTACTAGTGCCACACCACCACCACCCCTCATAGAGCCTCCGAGCACCACCCTTTATTCACCACCAACTATCACACCTCCTGATACCTTTTCATAGGTGGATGATCCTTCACCGACCGCCACGTCCAGCGACCCTTCGCCCAATGAGGCCGCTCCGCCACCAGAGCCAGCCCCTACTGCTGCCCCACCTAGGCCGACCCCTGTCGGTGCCCCCTATCCTTTCCTAGTGTTTCCAGTCATAGACCTAGCACATGGCTGTGTCCGACAATTCTCTTGCCACATGATCTAGTTGAGAATTCGGTATCTTGACAACAATGTGCCTCAGCATCTGGGTATTTGGGGGGAGTTAGAGGATCTCCTCGGGCACAAACCATTACTCACAATCTTTCAGGTCAATACTCCTATATTCAGAGATTTATTTTTGGAGTTTTCTTCTTACTTTGAGTTTTATGGGCCCGATTACCAGGTGACACCTAGAGACATAGTCTTGGTGGTCCATTTTTGCCTGAGTGGTCGACCTTTTTCCCTTTCCATGCCCGATTTTAGCTGAGGGTATGGCTTTTATCCCCATCCGGTCACCCCACCCATTGTATCCACCCTAAACCACCCTGAGCATTCTGAGATCATTTCCATGCAGTGGGATATTGCTTGGACTAACCACTGCTACACCCCCACTTCTTAGAAGAGTACCCTCATCTTTGACCCTATCCTCTATTTCACCCACCGATGCTTTAACACCATATTGTTTCACCACCATGAGGATATGGGAGTCGTGACCAGCTATGACATGGAGCTCCTCACCTGTGTCATCTAGAAAGACTACCTGGACCCCCTACCTTATCGCTTCCTACTTCCATGCCATGTTCATTGGCCATTAGGGAAACCTGAATGGTGGGTTTTATGCCACCCGCCTCGGCATTTTAGAGCCTTCCCTTACTCAAAAACGATTAGGTCCCCCCAGCGGATAGAATTTCTCATGCTTATTTTCATGGGATTAGTCCAGTAGCAGGGGGCACTTACATCCTTGCTCAGGCTCCACCACCAACCCCTGCTGACCCTCCTTACCCTGAGGCTGCACCTGCACCTCCTTCCCCACACCTTCCCGTTACCTCACCCTTCCCTAATTCCTTTCCCATTCCCCCTAGACCTTCCAATACTGCTTCATCTTATGATCCCTTGGTTAACCCCCCATCACCATCCGCCTATCCAAGATGAACCACCACTCGGCTCGTCTAGAGCATTAGCAGACTGCTATCCTTCAGCGACAGACTACATCTTCTCAGTGCCTAGACCGCCTTGAGCATATGGTGGATTTACTGCTATAGCATCAGGGGATCCCTATTCCACTGGCGTCTACTTATCCTTCTGCGCCTCTAGCTTCCACCATCCCCACTACTGAGGTTTCCATGGCCATAGACTCTGTACTTATCTTTACTATAGGTACCGGCCCATCTCCTCTTGTAGAGCTTGCCATCAGAGACGCCCCTTCAGCAAAATCACTACCACAAGCCGAGGGATCTATTCCTCTAGCTCCTCCATCTGATGATTCCTTCCCACCTGTACTCAATAGTGCATCCCCTGAGGCTACACCATGACTGTGACATTTGAGTTTTATTCTATATGTATATGCTATCCATTTCTGTGTTATGATGATGTGCTTTCTTGCAGTTTTCTTTTCCATCAATAGTCACAAGTACCCTGGAGTGAATTTTGGACGTCTTGAATTCTTACCACAGCACGAGAGGAGTATTCATTTGGTTTTCTTAGTATTTTTCGTTTCCCTTTTCCTTACTCCCTTCCCCCGTACCCTTTTTGTGTCTCCATCCTTTCTTTTTCCCCTTAGTAGTGAACTTGGTGGACCCTGTGTAGTATTAAGTGTGGGGGAGAGTCTCTCGACCACCTTAGTCTTTTCCCTTACTGTCATCTAGGATACATCATTATTGGAAGATGCATTTAAAAATGTGAAGAAATTTTGGTCAGTCATATTTATAAATAATAAAGCTATAAGTAGGAAATTTTTAAAGGTTGCATGATTATTTTGGTTCTTAAGTGTTTTAAAATGATTGTTGATATAGTTTAAATTACAACTTATAATCCTTGGCTACTTAAATTGATTAGGCTAATCATTTATATGTATGTCACGTCCTGATTGTATCTTTATATTCTTTTCCCACTCCTGAGAGGTATTCTAAAACCTTCATCTTATTCTTTCTAATACCCCCTTTATTGAGAAATTCTTAGGATATACATGACTACTAGAATTTGCAAGTTTTCTTTTCAAAACATGAAGAATTTTTGAATTTACATTAAAATGATTGAGGCATTATATTGTTTCAACCCCTTTTTTCTTGAGACCTAACCTACATCCGATCTTTGTAAATCCCCTAGAAACCATGAAAAAACTTGATAGGAAGCCACATTACAAACCTATTTCCCTTCCTACCCTAATTATTTTTAACTTTTCATGATTATTCACTTGAGATTTAGAGAGGGAATTGGCAGTCCATGACACATTTTTGTACATAGTCATGAAATTAAGTGTGGGGGAGTGCCTTTTGTTTATTTAGGGTAGAAAGGGTTCCAAAACCCTTTTCTTGGAATTCATAAAGTGGTCCCCTATGTTTATGAAAAAAATGATAAAGATAAGGGGAACTTATATTCACTTAATGGTTTGTGAACCCTACCTGACTAAGGGAGATGGTGGTGATGAGAGCATTTGATAAAGATTATTGAGGATGCTTTTACATTGAGCTTTATTTTGAATATCATGCAGTGTTATTTAAATTATTAAGCCTCCATTTTCAAGCCTTAGAGTTTATTTTTCACATCTTTACCTACCAGCCCTTAACCATAGAGACATTTGAACCTTTTTGAAAATCACTCATGATTTTTATAATTAAAACTTTATTAGGTAGAGAACTGGAATTATTGAAAACCTATGGATAGAGTGTATTTACCTTGGATTGATCATAACTTTGATTAAAAATATCTTGAGTGTTGAGTGTGTTATTTTCTGGTGAGATAGATCATCAAGTGGCATGCTTATTTTTGAAAGGTTGAAGAATGTGTTTAAAAGAGGATGAAAGTAGTTAACTAAATTATATACGAGGTATGAGTATAATATCTTATGAATTGAATATGTTTTGTACCTTTTTAGAATTTTCTCCTATAACTATATCATTTATACTTATGATTAATTGAATGCCTTCTTTTTAAAATATAGACTCCTTTAATTAGATGTTGAGATTTTATTGAGGGAAAGAAAATAGCTAAGTGTGGGGGAGTTTTATACACCCAATTTGTGTATAAATTTCCACATATATTATTGAAAATAAGAACATTTTTTCAGCAAATACCTAATGATTAGTGAAAAAATACTTTGATTTTGCTGATATTATTTATTTTCAGGTGTTTTCTAGCCAAACTCACAAATCAAGAGAACTCAAAGAAAAAATTCCTAACTACATGACATGTAAATACCTACATGCCATGTACATTCAGACTCAGACATGGATCAGCAAGATGAGTACACGTCCAAGTCACCAGAACAGATCCAACATGCAGTGTGGGTCATACTACATGATGTGTACAAGATTATAGATGCGGTTGGTGGAATTTTCTAGAGACTACATGCTGTGTGAGGCGGCACCACACGTCGTGTATCTTTCACGAACCAACCGTTGATGCTGTAAAATTCAAGGATGGCGCAACTGACCACCTACTGAAGAAAAATTTCGACAAAAACAAGTTGGCGAAACTACACGGCGTGTACTTTCAATACACACCATGTAATTTTGTTTTCTATAAATATAGGTCTTGGACTCCAGTTTTTAGGAGTCATTGTTCAATAATCAAAGGAGGGAGGTTCCTCTACCGTGCTACTGTTGCTCCGCTGCTCCACCAATCCACCAATATAGCCAAAGAACCTTGAAGTTTCTGTGATGACCAAATCAGGTATCAAGGGTTATTTTTTTACCTTTTATTCAATGTATAACTAAAAACCCTATGTGTTTGGGCTGTGGGTGATGAAAGAGTGTTGTAATTTGGATTAATTGTTAGGTTTGTGTTTGTGCTGTTTAATTCTTCTTATTCTTCTTCAATCATTTCCCTTTATCACTAAAAATTCTATACTAGACCAAGGGCAGAATTTTTAGGGACTCAAAGGAAGAATAACGATGAATAACTTCATGATCATTGGAATTTTTATTCAACTCACAAATGGAATGATCTAAATAAATAATTGTAAAATACTGACTATCGGACCAATGAGTCAGTTTATTGAGTTCCAGACAGAGTTTACTGGATCAAGGGAACCTTGTCACAATTGAAACCCAGAGTGTTGGATTATCATGAACAACACGACCTAATAATAAGTTTGTATAACCTCTATAATCACCATATACCCAACACACTCCTTTTTATATCAACCACATTAAAAACCATTTTTGTTTTATTTTCCTTTGACCATTATTTTTTTACTTTAGTAATCAAAATAGGTGTCATAATCAAAAACAAAAATTCCACTCTAAATTCAGCATCTTTTACTAAGTTAATTCAAACATAATTGAATTCATGAACTCATCCAGTTCCTTGTGGATCAACCTCACACCTATGATATACTAGCTTAGGAGTGGGTAATATCAATTTGGGACACTGAAAACATACCTTCGGTGAAACGACAAACCATGTAACCTCATAAATCATACAAAATTTTATTTCTGTAAACAATAATAAATTTTTTATGAATTTAATTGTATGAAATTAATTTTCATAATTATTTTTATAGGCTATTTTGGAGGCTCTTGATAAAAAGGGAAAGGGATATTAATTCTTTATAACCATTTGAATTAAGTTTATGGCCATAAAACCCATGAAAAGGTCCTATGTAGGCCCATAAATAAAATTATGTTACTGAATTATTAGATATAATCTAGTACAATGGTTATTCCAATCCATATATTAAAAATAATTTCTTGGTTTAGATAAAAAATGAATAGATATTTTTTTTTCAAAAAATGAGAAGTGAATTCCAGTTTATATATTCCACGATTCTGAAAAATATGTCATCAAATTTTTATTCTTGGATAGCCTCTATGAAGAAATAATTTTCTCCCTATTGATTACATGATGCCACTGACCTACCATTTTATTATGATGATAATGGTGGTGGCACTAATACAGATGTGGATGTTAGTGTTGTACAAAATAAGGAAGTTGAGGATGATTATTATGATGATGGTATTGGTTGTGTAGATGACCCTGATAAACATTTTTTAGTATATAATAATTTTTATTGATAAGTTACTTTTTATAAATATTATTAAAATAGAGACCGTATAATTTTAATAAGAAATTATATAATTTTTTTAACTGTGAAGTCCTTTTTTCATACATTCTTCATTTTTGGTATTACATTGGATTAATTTGTTGGGATCCACTATTGTTTTAAGAGGTTCTCATATTGTTCCTCATTTATACATACTATTATTGATTATAATTTAAATATAATACTTTTTTATACTCTAAATATTGGTTTTGTGTAATATTTAATGGTATATTTACATGGAGTTAATGAATGAGCATATTATGTGGAAACAATTTATGTTTTAATTATAATATGTATATGATCAATGTGTATTTAAATATTAGAGCAGTGTATTTGTTTTTAAAAATTATATTTCTTATCCCTTTTTTTCTATATAATATTTTTTATAATTCAATTTATACATTAAATTATTTGATTTTTTTATTCATATAGTGAAATAAAATGATAGAGATTTGAGACCTTCTTGAATTTAAAGCATACTAATGAAAGGAATATGATTTGGAATATTTTAATATATTTATGTTAAATTTAAAAATTATTTAAAATAATTTCATAAAAATTTTAAATTTCTAATTTATTAGGAATACTTGATGAATCATTATGTTTTGGTTCTCCACCATATGTTCTCATTTTGTTTAGAATTTTGATGTAGTTTTTTACTATAATAATTATATTTCACATTTGGTGTTGTTTGAATATGAAATAGAGTCACAAAACCATCAAATAGATTTATTAAAAGATACTAGGTAACTAAATGAGTTACCAAACTGATAATTTCTTAGGAATTACACACCATCATTATATTGAAAATTCCCACACTAGAACTTACGGGCATAGAAAGATAAGTTCTAATAATATCCTTGACTAGATAATCCCCTCAAATCAGGGTACTAGAAGATAGAAATAAGTGCCTTCACTCTACTCACTACACTAAGTCAACCTCATAAATAATCTAGAAAACTCCCCACTCACAAATCATAAATAAAAAACATAAAATAAATAGAAAAGGAAAGTTGAAACCTTATATTTACATGGTTTAGATGTGAGTCCTAAATACATGGGAGAACATTGATTCCATTATCATTATAATTGAAAGCTACAAAGGCTTACAAAATAATAGGTATATACAACCCATATAATTATACCTTTATTTTTCACATCACAATCAGCATCATACATGTGATCCCACACCACCTTTGTACTAGGTACCAATCATTCATCCAATTTCAATGACTTCTGATCTATATGACCATCACACTATTGATCCATAGTGACTGCTGATTACCTATAGAAACTCTATAAATGACCATTAAATTTAGATGATAAGTGAAAAATTACTCAAAAATTTTCCACAATATTTCAAATATCCTCTCAGTAACTTCTATTGAATATATACAGGTGATTAGATCACTTCACATCACCCCATTAGAGGATATCATCTTCTGCTGAACCTAATCCATGATGGATATTCCCACTATCACTATAATGGACATCAATTAAAGACATATGTCAAAGATCATCCTTATAGTCGAACTGAGTTGGTTTCTTTGAATAATCTTCACATTCCAAACAATATTTTCATTTCCTAAAACCAAACACGTCCTTATAGTGTTTATTCAAATACGATTCACTATTATATTAATAAGGATGTTTTAGATGAAATTAATTATATATCTTTTTATATTAATGAATAATATTTAATATATTTCTCATGTTATGATGGATCTATAATGGTGTTATTAACATTACAAAATTACCAATAAGACATATCCTCATGGAATGTTATATTTAGTGTTACTAGAATATATATTTTTTATTTTCACCTATGATGATGAAATTAAGAGATTATTATATGAATGATAAATTCTTAAAACTATAATTATTATATTCAATGCACAATATCTATTTCTAAAATCTTTTTTTTATCTAATTGTTATGTTAAAAAGTCAATAACTCTTATTTATGTCACTTTTATTTTTTATTTTTATGGAAATGATATTATATATTTATATATGATGTTCATTGTGATTGAAACTAAGTTATCCTTTCTCTTTATTATGATAAATTTGATGTTTAAAGTTTGAAATAATATTATATGTTATTTCTTTGTTTTTGTAGATTTTGTAATGAAATAGAGTGCTATACTTATTTTAAAAAATCTTGGATCTACAACACAAATTTTATGAATTATGACTATATGTTATATATAGTTACAATTTCCATGGAACTGTGATTATATGAATTATTTATTCATGGTATTATCAACCATGAAAAAAATATAATTTAAAGTTTCATATAGTCACAATTCATTAAATAATGACAATATATTATATATAGTTATGATTTTTTTAAAACGGTGGCTATATATATTATATAGTCATAGTTTTATAAACTATGACAATATATAACATATAGTGGATGATATTTTTGGTTTTCAAAAAAATAACGACTATAAGACTATCCTAACATTGATTACAACCACATATAGCTGAACCATCTCTATATTATATGAAAACAATTTGGGTCCATATATCCATAATTTCTAACCTAGCTATAGACTTTATATGTAGCCGTTTTTTAGAGGCTGTAAAATATTCAAATAGTAGGTACACATGCATTGGTCAAAATGATATCAATCAGATAAGAAATTAATGGTAGGAAACCCTTTTATGAGATGAATATTTTATAATTATTTTTTATAGAAAAATATTGTGATGGAAATTCCAAAATTATGATAATATACTTGAAACTGAGAGCTTAAATGAAAGGAATAAATTATAATACAATCCCAATAATTAATATCATTGCTTTAAGCCTTTAAGAAAACAATTATATCATCCATAACAAACCCATGTTCCCAAAAAAACATTAACATGAAATGAATGAAATTTTTTTATATAGGGTGAAATCATTTATAATGATTGATCATTTTAAAACAGAGATATATTTATCTTTGAGTTTATAGAAACACTAAATTTGTTAATAAAATAATATGACTAATATTATTTACACACTAAATCACTCAAATGTTGTTTATCATAAATTATTATTTCAAAATAAGTTAAAAGAAAAAATTAAATAAAAATTAATGAAGAAAAAATAAAAATTATTAGTAAATAAAAAAATTGAAACATGGAGATAAATATTTTTTTGTTAAAAAATAGTCACCCTAAAATAAATTATACATTATACCCCACACATAAAATATACATTTACCTCAATGTAAAAATAACATATAAGTAAAATAATTTTAAAGTGTGAGGGATGAATAAAAAACCTAGATATATGTAATACCAAATCAAATGGTGGGTGGTTTTTTAGGAAAAACCTTATAGTTTTTTACCTCAGACTATTTTTTTGAATAAACTCAATTTGAACCACGTTTCATTCTTTATGAGTATCAAATATATCTCACATTTCCACTATAGAAAAGTAAATTTGGTTACATGGGAGGAAAAAATAAATGTGTGGGTGTTCACCTCAAGTGATGCTTCTCCATTTGTAATATGTTATAGTAAATCATGGAGAGTAATAACAAAAAAAATTAAATAAGTTGTAATTTCATTAGATATTAAAGATGAATTATTAATGCTACACACATGACACTTATTGGTACCAATTAAACGATCATTTCAAGTCAAAATACAAATGAATTTTCTATCTCAAATTTTTTGGAAACTAGTTCATTGGATATTGACTCAATGAGTGGAGAAAAAATGTGGTTTTTAAAATTAGACTCCACCAAACTCTCTTTTTCATAAATTTTAGAATAAAAATAGAATGTTTGAGTGTGTATGGGTAGGTGATGTTTCTCCTAAATTTATTTCATGTGTGAATGGTGATGGTCATCAATAAAATCCTCTCCCACACATACATGTTACTCGAAATATTAAAATTATTTATTAATAAAAATTGATTTAATCATTTCATTATGAGTTCAATTTTATTTATGTTATTTAATATTATTGAATTTTATTTCCCCTAATATCTTCACAAGTTAAGGATTGGTATTTTATATATTTGGTAGCAGGTTAGAAAAAAGGAGTGTATCCCATGTGAAATGTTATGCTCATAATATTTATACACATTACAAGAAGAATGTTATAGACCTAAATATTATTTTAATAGGTAATACCACTTAGTTTATGTCAATAAATAATGATATTAAAAAAAGGATTTCTATAAGAAGTATTTCCATAATAATATACCCCATTAGCACCTTTTCTGACTAGGTGACCCATATTTATATATTAAAGTAGTCCCAAATTTACTTAAGTCAAGGGGTAATAAAAAAACAATAAAAAACTAAATAAAAAAACGAAAATCATAAAATAAATAGAAAAAACAAAATAAAGGATAAAGAAGAAAAGTGAAAAGGTGTTATTTTTTAAATATTCTAATATAGGAAAAAATAAAAATTATAAAAATAAAATTAAAATAAAAAAATATTTAAGTAATAAACACTAAAATAATTTTATATTGACTTCTCTAAAAATGATTCCAAAATTTTGATCATAACTATAAAAAGATAAAATTTAATTTATATATAGTAGGTTTGCAATATAAAATTACCAAGATCATTTACCAAACTAGAAAAATACTAATTGATTACGGTTTATGAAATATTATATAATTATCAAAAAAATCAATAAGATAGCGGGTTTTATTAAAATAATTATTTGAAATAAACTATTAAAAGAAATATGTGGTTGGAGAAATTACAATCAACTCATAAAAGTGTCACTTGATGCTTAGTTTTCATCACTCTCAAAGGATATGAGACATATAATTGATTCCTTAATTTATAATAGAATAAACTATAATGGTATAGGAGTTTCTATTAGGTTAAAACCTATAATTGTATCAATCAGATGATATTGATTATCAATGACTGATAAAAACAATTAAGTTGTGTTGATGTAAGGTTTAAACTCACCAAGTCATCATATCAATAACATGATTCCATAAAAATATTTAGAACTTTGTTGATGTTTTAATCATGAAAAAACAAGAATATTCATGATTATTAACTTCTATATTTAATCAAATGACACGATCCATAAAAACATTGATCGAAAGTTTAAATATAAGAGAAGAAAAAAAAGGAGATTAAATATTCCAATGAACTAGTTTAAGTATGATAACATGAGAATTCATGTTTCTTTGATTTTTATATTTTAATAGTATCATAAATACATAATAATAAGAGTATAAAAAAAATAATTAGATTAAAAATATTTTCAATCCAATAATCTTACCAAAGTAAAATAATGGAGCTTTAAATCATATTAAAATTCACTTTTCAAATTGATCACAATGTTTTTTAGAAGTATATAGGGAATAAAGTTAGTCTACTGAATAAAAAAACATCTCAAGATCAAATATATATCTCACTATATGTTCCAACCTTAAAAATGATGTATAGGGTTCCTTTAATAAAATTAATTTAATTCACATCTAAGAGATTTAAAGGATTTAGGTGGGGTTGGTGAGATGTACATGAGTAATATATACCCTTAAAATTAACCTGAGAAATAATAACTAGTATAAAAATATTGAATTTATATTTTATAGACTTCTATGTATTCTATATATATTTCCAATGATATTGGAATCATCCCATTAGGATCACCCTATCCCAATTTGAGGTCCATTAATAATAGGTGGGTTAATTTAATCCGAAAATATATATAATTTTATACATTAAATTGGGAATCATATGCATGGATGTATATTTTCCTATAATTTAATTAATTTCATTAAAATGACTATATAATCCTCAATTTTTTTAATAATATTTATTTTTTGAGAAAATGTTACAAGAAAAATTCAAAACTACCATCAAAATGGGTCACCTAATAAAATGTTCCAATTTTGTATTAAAATCCAAAAACATTATAAAAACCCAAAAAATTTCACTCAAAGATGATTTTTTATAGGATATTTGTTAAATATTATAAATAAAATTCACACATCAAAAAATCATATCGTTATAGGAAAATAAGTTTTTTATTTCATGTATATTATAATTATCCCTTCTAAAATATTTTTTGTTACATTTAAATGAATGATTTAGCAATTTCTTAATTTTTACTAACATATAATTAGATAATTTCAAGGTTATATATTATTATATTTATTTTAATTATTATAGTTATTTATATTATTAGTTTTTATATTTTTGTTTTTTTGTTTTTATAAAATATGTTCCATTTTCTATTATTATAAATAATATTAAAAATAGTTATTTTCCATGTTGGTTATTGAAATAATGGATGTATAATATGAGTTTTTATATCATTTATTTCAATAAATGAAATTAAATATCAACCAAAATTTATAGTATGAAAATTTTCCATGATGGTTCTTTAATCGAGGTTAAAAATTCATTTTTATGTAATCTTCGATAACATCCGAAAATAATTGTGTGACATAAACTGACGTGAAAAATTAATTTTCTAGAAAAGAGAGGATGGTGAAAAATTAGTTAATATTTTCCCCTCATATCCCATAACCACTAATAGAGAGTTACAAATGATACCGAACCTATGATCTATCCTTAGTTTTATATTTAGGATGAATCTTGTTCGTAGGCTCATTGAGATAAAAACTGCAAAATCAATAGTAGACATAATAATTTTCTTAGAATCAAGCTCTAACTTATAATATAAGAGGATTTTATTTATTTATTTAAATAATTAAGGATTTAAATTATAACCAACATTATTTAAGATTATAGGTCTAATAAAATCAATATAAGACAAAAAATTTCATTTTTGTAATTTTTTATCCCAAACACAACCAAAGATAGAGTGAATTAAGCTTAAATAAAATATAAAATGGAGGTTAAAAATTAAAAATATATATTTTAATATCTCTATAATGACTTGTATCATTATTGGTTTCAAATTACTTAGGGAATTTGAACTTTTCATTTGGTAAAGGGTTTATTTTGAGAATTGGGGATCATGATAGGTTTATAAGAATTTAAATGTCTCTAAATTTTGTTTTTAGACATTATTTGAAGCTCACATGATGTCTTGAGGGTTCTAGGGAATGTTGGGGAAGGTTCAAGGTGCATGGTCTACTAAAAGTAGCACCATAAGGCCATTTATGGTGTGAGAAATGGTTTACATCATGAATGTTTTGGGAATAGGATTTGTATCCATACATGGAGAAGGGTTCATGGTGTTAAACCTTATTCACACCATAAAACACTGTTGGGGACTATTTCTAAAATTTAAAAGGGGGTTTATAATTTAGAAACCCCTTAGGTTTCTTCTCCTTAGATGCATGAAAAGAGAGGATTACATACCCTCTTCCCCTCTATTTAGAATCCCTTGATCTAGGTTATTTGGGTTCATTTTATGGCACCATTTATAGGTAATATATCTCCCCTCTTTCCCTTTATTATTATCCTTATTTTTTTATTGATTTTAATTAATATTATCTAGGGTTTAGATGGTTAATATCTCCAGAGAATGGAGAAATAATTGTTCTTGGTGGGGATTATGTGTGCGGATCATAGAGGAAATCCCAAGAGGCCTTATTAAAGTCACCATTCATTTTTTTTTCATATGGTAAATTTCATAGTGATTATATTTATGTTTTTTGGTGATTTTGGGTGAAATTGGAATTTCATTTGGCTATTAATTTTGGGGATTTTGTTTTCTTAGATCCGGGTGTGTGCTTGGAGTGGAATGTACCCAATTTCTCATGGATTTGGCCCTATGAGGTTACCTAGTGTGTTTGATGTGGGTTAATACAAATTAGAAATTTCGTTTTTAATTGTTTTTTTAATTAATTTTATGGTGTTTATTGATTATATAGACACCCGTGGGCTTGGAGAATGTTGGTATGAGTGTGAGATCATTTATGTAAATTGATATGAGGCAAGGTTCCTTAGCTTTATCTGATACTCTTTTTTATTTGGTGATTTTATATTCATGATCCCTCATTAGTATATTTACTACATTCAATATGTCTTGTGTGAGTTTCTACAATGTTGGGATGAGATCATGTTGAAATAATTGTTAATATGAAACACATTAATTCCTAAATGGATCTATGGTGGCGCATTGGTCATATGAGCATCATTGACCCTCATTATGGATTTTTTGGAGGCATGAATTGATTTTCAAAATGTAAAAAATATTATTTTTAAAATTCATCTTAAGAAGTAGTTTTGGATTAATGAAATTTCAAGGAAAAGTAGTGATTTGAGGAAGTATTTTGAAATGTAATTTTAAAATGGGAAAAGGGTTTAATAAAGTAAATTTGATGATATTTGGGACAAGGTCATAGTGTGAGTAATTGGGATGTGATACCTTTTAAAATGGTTTTAAAATTTGACTTTATTTTTATGATAATTTAAAAGGTCTTGATTGAACTCATTTTGTTTCATTGACCATGTATTGTTGATACTTGGTTTTATAAAGAATGTTTTCTTTGTTAGTGACCCTTTTTTAAATTTCCTTGTGTGATCCTTGATGCACCATGACATGTGGTGTGTGTGTGTGTAGCACAGTGAGAACTCTATTTTGGTATCAAAGTAGTGTGTTGGTTCAGATGGACACAATAACACATTAGGGTGAAAAGTAGAGTGTAAAGGACCCTAGTGGGTG
Source organism: Viscum album (assembly GCA_963277665.1). NCBI lineage: Eukaryota > Viridiplantae > Streptophyta > Magnoliopsida > Santalales > Viscaceae > Viscum > Viscum album. The sequence continues at coordinate 1,818,185,445 of OY728150.1, forward strand.
CTTGTGTGTGGGACTAGGTCCTGAATGATTGATTCCTTAGTGGTGATCTTGTTATATGTGGGATGGGATGAGTGACCTATTTATCATTTCTTGTGTTCATTGATTTATGTACTTGTGATAGGTGAAAAATGTTGATGTGGGAGAGGATCATGAGTTTCTTCCTTTGTATGAGTGATATATCTTGGAAGGACATCCATGGGAGATATGGGATCCTAATTTTCCTGAAATACATGAAATAACTTTAGTGATAATGTAGTGGTTATGGGAGGGGCCTTTCCTTGAGTTAGAAGGCCTGGTTGACCTCATCATGAGTGAGAATACACGGGTTAGCGAATGGTTTGTGGAATTATCTTTAATAGGATTGGGTCATGATAGTGGACCTTCCATGAGGGGATGGTTCATGATGATATGTGAGATTTGAATGAAAGAACTCATTTGAGTAAGAAGAGAAATGTTGAGGCCCTTGAACGTATTACCATGCCTTGTTAATTTGAGTAATGGGTCATGGTTTAAATGACCTCCTACCCAGAGTCTTCATGTTTGGGATATGACTTGGATGATACTTGACATATGACCTCCCTACAACTAAAGGGATGGATCAAGGATTCTATATGAAACCCTAACCAACATATTTGAGTATAGTTTGGGTTTTAGTATGATGTGAAAGGATTATAACATTCTACTGAAGAATATATTTTATGGTTTATAGTATGGGGTGGATCCTGAAAAGGCGATGAATCAAGTACTTTTTGGGTTTTGTTACGAGGTGGATTATGAAATGGCACTGAATTAGGTATGAATTTATGTGCATTATATGATATGTTTCCATGTGGATATGCTGTTTGGACATGACTACACCCTATATTTTTATTTCATTCACATCCACTTGATTACATAAATAATTGGTATTGTTGAGGCACTCATGATATCTATTGGGTTATTATACTAACCCCTACCTGCGTAAACAATGTGGATTTTGATGTACATGGGTAGATCCTTATATTTTCTATTAGGAAATCTGTAACACTTAGATATGTACACATAGAATAGGTTTGGAAAGTTGTGGAGGTTAAGGATTCAGTAAGTTTGATTATGTGAGTTGGGCTGCAGGCCATGCATTTTACTTTCTTAGTTTTATTTATCATGTACCATTCAATATTCCATTTATTTATATATTATACCTACTATGATATGCTTATGCGCTTATCTATTTTATATTGATTCATCATATATTTTTTTTTACTAATTTCTAATCTAGACTATAGGGAAACTTTTGGATCTCTATTTATTTTTTCCATAGGTTTTGGGATGTGCGCTATATGAAGAGGTCATGCTGAATTTTCTATAGATTAGAGTATTAACCATGGGCCTTATTTTAGAGGGAATAGTCTCCCTATAACTATGTTATAACCTCACTTCTTTTCAATAACCTCTGGAGTATGAGGTTGCATGATTGGGGTGTTTTAGAATCTCTACACAGGTGTCATTTGGGAAGCTCGAGCTGGGGTGTTATAAAATGGAATCATATCTTGTATTGGGAAGAGATAGTATAATGGAGTTAGAATATTGGGATTTTAGAGGAAGATTGAGTGCATTCTTGGATAACAAGACATTGGTTGAAACCTAAGTTTCTAAGGGATTTCCAATTTGAGGATAAGGAACTCTAGGATAGTGAGTTGTTGGTTTGGACCGAGAATCCAAATTTAGGATGGATCAGACTCGAGATGAGTCACATGGATTGATTATGAGCTAGTAAGTTGTACATGAATCATGATAGTGGCCTGCTAGGGGTATGATACATGCACCTATAGGCAATTTTGTTTTCCATGACTTATCATTTAAATCTATTATTAATTTAAATAACATATAATATAATTAATTTTTTATTATATATATTATAATGGGTGATTAGATTAATATGGATATGAGGGTCCTTTTTGGTTTGTTGTGATGTTATTGTTCGGCCTCTAAAGGGAAATGTGTTGGAGTTGGTCCCCTAGAATCAACTTTTGTGTACTTATTATAACATGTATTCATGGTTTGAAATATTAATAAACTCATTATTACATCATGATTGTTCTTTTATGTAATATAGTATGTGATAATGTCCAAAGAGTAGCTATCACACTAACTGGTCATAGCAGTTCCCTACTATGATGAGAACCTAGAAGTGCCATGAAATTATTCTTAAATATAAGTTTTATAACTAGATTATATCATTTTTGGGATACAAATGATACAGTCTATCAGGGGTGTAAACTCATAGGACTTTGAGGAACCTTTTCATGGTGTATGCCCTTGGTAATATCCAGTGTTAGATATTATGAGAACAAGACCCACCAGTAAGAAATCCACACACACACACACACATATAAGTGTATTTTACTATCAAATAATGTGTGTTTTTATCCTTATAAATTAATATTATTATTAATGGGTTTTATAAGTCAATTACTTTGATTTTTTGATAAAAACCATGATGAAATATGTTCACAGTGATTTAGGATACATTCGGTGTGTCAAAAAAATATTTCAATAATGAATAACGTGAGAAAGAATCTTTCCATTCTGTTCTCTAAAAAAATTTGATATCTGAATACATTTGATTGAAATGATATAGACTAAATAAATACATATCCATGGGGTTCTATAGGAAAGTTTTATTTTTGTAATGTTAAAGAAAGAGGCATCAAGAACATAGGGTGATGACACCAGTATGCAACCTTATTGATTAGAGATATCATGATAATGAGATTATATGACATAGTATGCATCCTTATGAGGTATTATGTCATTTAGGAATTAAATTCATTCTCTATGGGTGCCTTGATATGTTTTTATATACTAAAATTAGACTTTAGGCTCCTTCTCTTAATGCCACTGAGAAAGAAGCCTAGAGGGATACACACTAAGTGTATCTAGAATATCAGTTAAATAATATTTTATTATTTATTTTTTAGTAAGTTGAATAAATATTATTCCCCCATTTCATATAATGATTATTAATGTTTTATTGATTTCATATATTCCATCACCATTTATTTTAAATAATATTATGTAACCATAATATTTAATAAATATTTATTTTCTATTTAGTGAATATAATATTTATTTATTTATTGGTGAATAATACAGTGATATTTATTTAATAAATAAATAGTAATTATTTAATAATTGATAAATATTGTGGAATAATGGAAGACCAAGTTTATAGGTCTCATTATAAATAATATATATTGAATATTATTTGATTATATAATATTTAATTTAATTTGAGAGTTTAGCACATGTCAGGAAATATTATTATTATTATTATTGACATGAGGTTCTATGGGGATTAAATAAATAATAAAGTGAACTAGTACAATTATTTATTTCTAATTCAGTCATTATATAAACCCAATTATACTATTTTTAAAGAGATCCAATTTTTTATGTGTTGTGCACAATGAAATCCGAAGAATCCTCTTGAAGCCCAAAAAAGCTCCCTTACCCAAGAACGCCCCCAAGAAAGGAGAGAAATGTTACTCCACCTTCCACTCTCGAGTATATAGAGATCAAAGAGAATTATTTAGATGCAATTCTTGGGATGATAAGAGGAGAATGATGAAAGTGATAGAATCTATCATGCTAGTACCTTGAGATTCCCATGATGATGTTCATAGATTTTTGGAACATGTGTGGATCAATGCTAGAGGGAATCTAATCTTGATTCATACAATAAAATAATGGTATAACTTAGATCCATTATTAGATCCATCATGGAAGAAATTATTTCACAGAAGGTATTAATTAATTTATTATATTAATTATAAATAATATGTGATGATCTTGTTCTACGGTTCCAATGTTTTTCAATTGTCTATATTCTTTGATTAAATTTCATTGATCATGATGCTTATGATCATGTAAATATAGAATTAATCATTGATCATGATGAAAAGAAAAGTTTGGCATGATCCATATGATGCTTCAACTTTTACCAGAACCATAAAGTGGTATCAGAGCAGTCTCATGATTATTTATAATTATTTAAATATAATTGATTGATTTACTCATTTATTATTGGTTTTCAATTTCTGTTTAATCATTATTTAATCTTAATTATGATATCTTCTTTATTACTATTAACTTCTAATAAATATAATCAAATTTATTAATTTTATGAACAAAATAAATTCAATGATCTCATCTGGAGATGCTAGGGATTCTAGCCAGATATAATAAGAGTGCATTCCATGTAACTCATAAGTACACACCGTGTACTAATGTTTAATGCACCATGAATTAATTTTGAATTAATTTAAGTCATGTTCATTTATTCCACACATTTAATTTAATTATACACCACATGTTTAATGGGCCAGTCTCACACACAGTTAGCTTGCTTACACATCGTGTAACATCCATACACAACATGTGGTCCTTTAGTCACAAGCGAGCCATGTATCTTCTTGCATGGAATATATGACTGGCATCCATGTAACTCTTAGAACACACATCATGTATCCCATGTACATTCTATGTAATTTAAAATTATCTATGGAATAATTACACACTATTCCCTAGGTATGTTCTATAGATAGATAGTGATAATAATACTTGTCGTGTATCTTAAATGTACACACCATGCACTTTTACCAAATTACACATAATTAAAATTAATTTACTATACAGTGAAAAACTTATAAACATTTACTTGGGTGTAGTCATTAAGTTGATAAGATATGTCATGACCCATCCCATGGGCCCCGTTCCATGACTACCCCAAGCCCACCTCCCAAAGGCCAATGGCTAGCAACTAGCTCCAAAAGAACTATCCTGCAATTGGGGGGCATTTTACCGAGTACCTGTACACACACACACACACACACACATCTCTAGACTATAATGATGAAAAATAAAAATGAACACCAATAAGAAAACCACTGAGAGTAACAATACAAAACTAAAAGTAAAGGGGCCAGAATACAAGCCCAACAAAAGACAAGTACAAGATCCTGAAGTCCGTCTGTGGTAAACCCTACCTAAAGGGTAGGTGAAGGGGGTTCCACCTGAAGCCATAAAAGTAAACATCATCTGTCAGATCTAATTGGGAACCGACTAGTCCCAAACCACCAAGTTCTCTATCAAAGCTTCTATCATCGTCAAAAGACACGACACATGCAGGTGGAGCCCGTGCAGGGGTGAGTAATGCAATACTCGGTAAGGACCCAAAAAAAATATAATACCACAAAGGAAAGTATGAACAAAGTGTTGTAAGATCACCTAGGTTTTATTTAAATAAAGGAAAGAAACACTATCAGTCATAACACTGTACACCTTGTACTTCTGAAGCACTTATCCCGGATGAGTCACTTCGGTTTGATGGGTCACCTAGACCCACTCATCACTTAGGCCTTCTAGGTCACCTAGACCCGCTCATCACTTTGGCCTGCTGGGTCACCTAGAACTGCTTTTCACTTAGTCCTATTGGGTCACCTAGACCCGCTCGTCACTTAGTCCTTCTAGTTCACCTAGACCCACTCTTCATAGTATTCTCGTTACAGTCAGCCACATGATTCCCACTCATAGCACGCTTAATTCTGGGAGAATCTACACCTCAATAGATCAGTTGAATCTCAAATTCCATTAAATCCCAATTAGTTTATATCAAAAGGACCTCCTCTTTGCGAACATCCCAACACCATAAACATATCATCAATCAGACGTACGGTTTGGAAGTTATGATCCTTTTAGTTAAAAGGGGACGGTGGACTCTGGGTCCGCCCACCCAACCTGCTAGGCCTGACCCGACCCGATGATTCACCCCAGCCTGCTAGGACTGACCTAGACCAGCTGGCCCCAGCTTGGTCTACTATGTTAGACTGGCTTGTTGGGCTCGACCCAAACTGGCTGGGCCCATCCCGGTCCGTTGCGTTGGCCTGGCCCATTGCGCTGGGCCAGCCAGCTAGAGTGGCCCGACCAGAGGTATTGGGCCTGGCCCATGGCCGGACAGCCTGTCCAACCTGGCCTGCTAGAGTGAGCCGATATGCTCCACCTGAGACGCGGTGGGTGCCGCGTCTCTGAACCACCCTGTGAGTCACTGCGGGGTTTGCCACCACGGTCCAGTGGGACTGCGGCCCTCCAGCTGCATGACACAACGTGATTGCCACATCCACCCTTACCACCATGAGCTACCTATCGGCGACCACTGCTCATCACTCGTGGTTGATTCCATGGGAAACCATCATCACTGGCACGTTCCACTGGTGCGCGATGCCTCCTGTATGTAGCCTCTTCTAGTGGGTTCTTCCGTAGGCCACCCGACTCGCTTAGGTGGTTCGTTTTCTAATTAGAAAGTTCCACTACGATGCTCAGGTCACCACCTCCACTTTTGGGTGCTCCAATCCATATCACCATCAATCTGGGTGTCCGACCATGTTTAGAACCTCCTAGTAATAGTCTGATGTGACCACAGGGGTCCTTTGGTGAAGAATGTGAGGAGGAAGAGAGAGATCACAAAGAACACCCAATCAGATGGATATAGGACTTGTTCGTTTTGGCCTCGATCCATCTGCGTTAGAAAATTATTCAAGGGGAAAATGGATACTATCAATCTCTAAGCATGGATCACATAGAAACATGAATAAACCCCCAAATTGGAACCCACCATATAATTCCCAAACCTACAAGAATGATTGAACCGTGGATCAACTTATTAGTGAGTTGATCCACGTTTGTTGTTCAGATGGGAAGAATAGGAAAAAACTAATCACTTTATAAAAGAACCCCTTCCCTGGAATCAAATCATTCATCAATGAAGAATAGAGTCACATGCCATCGTTCATTGATCCTTGATCCACAATTCACTGTTATTGTTGGAGATCCTTTAATCCACCATTATCATTGGATATCCTTTGAAGGAGGAGGAAGATAAGAATATTGTTCATAACCATTCATCATTCGCCATCAAAAATCCTAAAAATATTCCAAGAAAAACTCCAAGATCATGAAAATGATCCCATATCCATGTTAGGGTATTAATTGATGAAACATGTTTCAATATTTCTATTACACTGAGTCACCAAGTCATTATACTATTTTATTTATGAAATTAAATAGTTTACTCATCACTCTGTTGCAGTGGAACATTTTCAAAATAAAATAAACTTTTTATGTTTATTTTATTTCCCTTAAAACACTCAAAAATTAACTTTTTCCCTCAAACCGTTCCGGTTGAGGTTAGGTCCTTCCGTGGGTAAAGTCAACGTTCCAAACACAATGGTGCCATCAGATTTTTTATTCAGGAACCCATTTAGAAGTTTCCAAAACTATACACGCATGCTATTTTAAAGAAACTAAAAAAAAAGTTCGAACATTTATTCTGATCTCACTAGAACTAGGAATCACGTTTCGTCTAAGTTCCTAGTCTTGAAATAATCCCATAAAATTTTCAAAAATTTTACATTGAATTTCAGAGACATTACATTATTTCCACCTTAGGGCTTTACGTCCTCAAAATCCAAAACAAGGGTTAATCAAAAAATGGGGATACTGAGCACAAATCTGAGCCTCCCTCTCCCAAGTGCTCTCCTGGAGATTCCGCTGATTCCACCGAAATCACACTAGAGAAATTGACCACCCACGAAGGACCCGTCGATCCTCAATCTCCATTAGGAACTCTGTAAACGTCGCCCTATTATCAATGTCCAGATCTCCCCAGTCGATGATGTGTGATGGATCATGAACATATCTCCTCAGTTGTGACACATGGAAGACATCCTACAACCAATGCATTTTTGGGGGAAGAGCTAGGTGGTATGATACCTCGAAAACTCTACTCATAATCTGGAAAGGGCCGATGAACCTTGGAGACAACTTGCCACCCCGACCAAATCTCCACAATCCTCATCGAGGCGATACCCAAAGTAACAGATAGTCTCCCTTCTCAAACTCTAAGGGCCTCCATATCCTATTAGAATAAGATTTTTTCCTACTCTAATCTATCCTCACCCACTCCTGGATGATCTTCACCTTCTTGGTGGGGGCCCGTACTAACTCTGTAACCATGAGTGCTGAATCCCCAAGGTCTATCCAAGAAAATGGTGATCATCGCGGTCACCCATACAGTTCCTAGAATGGTTCCATACCAATGGTGGAGTTGTAGATGTTGTTTTATTCAAACTACACCATTGGTAGATGGTCCTCCCAACTACGACCAAATTCTAGTATGCAAGTACGAAACATGTCCTCTATGACCCGAATAGTCCTCTCTGTCTATCCATCAGTCTAGGGATGGAATGTTTTGCTCAAACACAGTTGAGTCCCGAATGCCTCTCCTATTCCCTTCCAAAACCAGGATATGAAGTGAGAATAATTGTCTAAAACGATCATCGAAGGCACCCCATGAATCCAAACTATCTCATGAACATTGAGGCAACCCAAGACCTCTACAGAACCATGCTCCTAGATGGGTAGGAAGTGGGATGACTTGGTGAGTCTGTCAATGATCACCTAGATGGTATCACGTCCCTTGGACGTGAGTGGTAAACCTGTCATGAAATCCATTGATATACCATCCCACTTCTACTCTGAAACCTTGAGTGGATGAGCCAAGACTGCTAGAACCTGATGCTCTGCCTTCACTTGTTGACAAGTGAGGCATCAAGAAACAAACTCCGCCACTACCTTCTTCATACATGACCACCAATACTGACTTCAGAGATCCTGGTGCATCTTTTCCACTCCTATATGCACCGCCAAGGGGGAGGTGTGGAACTCCCTTAGAACCTCATCTCACAATTCCACTGGTATAATGGTGCTCCCTTTGAAAAGGATGACGTGCTACCCACCTATCAAATATCCATTAGGGGCCTTCCCTATGGATAAATGAGAATGTCGGGCCCAACAATCGACATCCCCAAGTTGTACCTACCTAACTCACTACAAGAGTGGGGGAGTGATAACCATCGACTGAAGGTAAGATGCTCTATCACCATCTTTGAAAGATATTTGCATCACAACTAACTGCTCCGATGCCTCACTCAACAACTAAAACCCGATTCTCCTGCTAATCACATCCGCCACCATGTTCCCCTTCCCAGGAGTATAGACTACCTTGAAGTCATAGTCTTGGAGGAAATCTAGCCACTACTGCTGTCTCAAGTTCAGGACCTTCTGGGAGAATATATACTTGAGACTTTTGTGGTCACAGTAGATGGTAAAACACTCACCCATCAAGTAGTGCTTCCAAATCTTCAAAGCAAAGACCATTACTTCTAGATCAAGATCATGGGTCATGTAGTTCTACTCATGCTGCCTCAACTTTAGCGAACCATAGGCAATCACCAATTTCCCATACATCAGGACACATCCCATTCTAGTCCTTAATTCATCGCATAACACTATATACCGCACACCTTCCTCTAACAGTCTCAAGATAGGGGAGCTCATCAGGTATCCACCTCAACTCTTGGAAAATTTTATGGCACTTCTCTATCCATACAAAGGGTTATCCCTTCCATGTAAAAGATGATAAGGATAATGCTACCATGTAAAATTCAAGTGCGAACCTCCTATAGTATCCAGCCAAACCCAAGAAACTCTGCACCTCAATCACTCTCCTAGGTGGATCCCAAGCAAGTACCACCTCTATCTTCACTAGATCCATTGCAACTCCAGCTTCTGATATGATGTGTCCTAGAAAGTGGACCTCCCAAATCCAGAACTGACACTTCAAGAGCTTCCCATAAAGCTGGTTCTCTAGAAGTGTATCCAGGACTATCTGTAGTTGTGTCATGTGTTCCTCCTCAGATGCTGAGTACACCTGGATATCATCAATGAAGACCACGACGAAGCGATCAAGGTAAGTCTAGAAGATCCTATTAATGAGTTCCATGAACACTTATGGAGAATTGGTCATGCCAAATGACATCACCAAGAACTCATAGTGGCCATACCGACATCTAAAGTATATCTTTGGTACATCCTCATCCCGTACACAAATTTGAGGATAACTACACCCGAGGTCTATCTTTGATAACCACCTCGCTCCCTTCAGTTGGTTGAAGAGGTCATAAATTCTCGGTAGTGGATATTTTTTCTTTATGGTCACCTGATTCAGGTGCCGATAGTACACACATAGTCTCAAGATTCTATCTTCCTTGGTGAAACACTGGGCCTTATGAATCCCTTCCTCTATAGGTCCTCGAGCTATAACCTCAAATCAAGAAGCTACATGGGAGCCATCCAATATGATGGTTTGGATATTGGTGCCATATTGGGGTACAAGTCAATGCAGAAGTCAAACTTCCTATGATGAGGTAATCTCGGAACATCCTCTGGGAATATTTCCTCGTACTCATCTACTACTATAGGAAATTGAGGACTCCTCTCATCCACTGCATCGAGGGTAAGGATATCCAACTGGTGAGTGGTCGATTTCACCCTCCTCTGATAAAGTATGTTCTATGATACAAGAATTCCTTTTTAGCTAGTAAAGGAGAAATTAGTACCATATTTGCAGACACACCATGCTCAGCACCTAAAATAGTCAATCTGAGCATGGACTATAGATAACCAGTCCATACCTAGGATGATGTAGCAAGGCCTTGATTCCACTAGTATGAGATCCTAGCCAAATCTCTCTCCTCTAAGAGTAAGCTTACACTACCGGCACCAGTGTGTGATCGTCAATTCCCCTCCCGCAGGAGTCTCTAATTGAAAGGATTGATCCAATGAATCCACTAGAATCTACGGGCTTCAAAGAAGGTTTGTGGAAAGAAAAGAGTAACTGGAACCTGTATCTATAACAACTACAATTAAGGCATAGAAGAAACAGATCATAACTCTAATCATCTATGGAGCATTGGGATCATAGGCCTCCATTGCCTAAAGCTAGGCCCTACCCTATCCAGCTACTACCGGAGGCCATGGTGGACCACCTAAGGGTGGTTACAGTAGTACCTAGAACCTCCTCCCACCTCCTCCCACTCTAAATACTCTCCTTCCACATCCGCCTCCATGCGGACCACCCTGCTCAACCCTCTACCTCTACCTCGACGGTCCCTCGACCGTCTGCTGATCGTCTGCATGGCAAGTCGGGCAGTCATGAGACATGTGTCCCTACCCATTGTATACGTAGCACACCCTGATCCTCTGCTAACTCCCTCTACCCTGGGAGCCTTGTACTACCGACCCTGTGTCCTAGGGTCGTCCCCTGAAAGGCTTTACCTATAACAGCCCGAGATTTTATGAAAAATATTCTTTTTTATTTCACTAATGTCTTGTGTTGTATGCTACACCAAAAGGAGCTTTCACAACACGCATCCTTGACTTGCCTTGCATTACATGCAATCACAACCTTCCTCGATAGCGTGTGTAGTACGCAATACTGAGTTTCACTAAACAACGATATTCTATTAAAATATTATTAAAACTAGCCGTTATGAATAGTAATAACCACTTTTTGAAATTCTATAAATCTTATTTTTCAAAATGAACTTCATTTTTGGATTCGGAGTATCGAATTTAGCCTAAGGTGAAATTTTGGTACTTTTCGGATAACTTTCATATTCTGATGAATAGTGAAAATTACTAAATTATAATTCAAAACAAAATTTTTAATCGAAATAATTAATAGTGATAAATTATTAATTTGAGTGGTTTTAAAGTATATTTAGAATATATTTTTACAATTTAATACAATGTTGGTCATTGGTTGTAATTTCACATTTAAACCAGACATAATCAAGTGTCAATCTTTTGATAGATATTGTTTCTTAAAAACACGCTATTTGTTTTAACAGCGGGATTTAATTATAAAATTAATTAATGCAATTTCTATGTTATGAATTTGGTAAAATAGACTTCATTTTTGAATTCGGAATATGAAATATATCTTCGGATGAAATTTTGGCATTGTTCTGAAAAACATCAATTTTTGATGAATAGTGAAACTACTAAGTGGTAGTTAAAAACTGAATTTTTCATAAAACTTAATTTTAACGCTTCTGTGAATGGAATTTCAAAAATTCGAGAGACACGGTTGATGTCAGTAAGTAAAATGTGGTTCAATGAGATGAAAATAATTTTTGGTGAATAGTAACTTTTTACTTTTATTTACCACGGTTAAAAGTAAATAGGGTAATTAAGGGTAAGAATGATATTAATATTACCCTAACACATGTCCTAATTCTATTGGACAAGTGTATCTCGACCAAAAACAACCTTAAGTGTAAAATATTATCATTTAGGCCCACTTGGATTAGATTATGACATTTAATATTATTTTATTTAATGAATAGTTAAAATAGTTAAAATCAAGGTTTAATAACTAAAACATTTTTAATATGGGGTTATACATAAGATAAATTCGACTTTAAATATTCATTAGAAAGATAAAAATATTTCCTACATAATGATATTTTATTTATAATTTTTATACTTTAAATAAATTAATTTATTTATGACACAACGATGATGCAGTAATTACCCTTTTAAGGAAATATTAACATAATTGATGTTATAAATGCTCAAATGAATGTAATTTGAGACTTTTTATGAATTCCACTAATTTTCTAGGTTACTATGATATATTAGTGTTGATTTAATCAACTTGGTTCGAACATATAATTCTGTTATGACTTTCAAAAAAATCATATATCAAATAGTGTCAAAATTGACACAAAATAGTTTTTAAATAAAATATTATATTATTAATTGTTATTTTATTCCTAAAAATCTAAGGTTAGACCAAATGACTTAGATAAGGATATATTTATTAGTAATAAACAATTTGGGGTTCGTTTGGCATGTTATAGTAAGTTTATTAACCATATAGTGAAAGAAAACAAAAAGACACGGTAAAAGTTAAACTATTTAACTTAGAGTTAAATCTAATTGATAAGGTTAAAATAATATCCTAAACTTGTATAAATCCTATTGGTTGATAGGATTTCGACCCATACCCACTTTATCTTCGAAATAAGGCCCTTTGGAACCATTATAAACCGATTTTGACTTTAATATAAAATAATATTTTGAGATATTCCTAAGGTGCCCCTCTCCTCCCTTATAAAAGGGCACCTCCTCCCCCTTCCTCCTCACACCAATTTGAGCACTCAAGCTCGGCCAACCTCTGCCAAAATCCCTTCTCCACTTCCCTAGAATAATCCTAGAGGTCCTGGTCTTCTTCAAAGACCAATCTTAGTTCCCTAAGTAGAGGATTCAAAGAAGCGTTCCAAAGAAGAGGTAATATCCATTACCGATCTTTTCAATTTCTTTCTTCTTAAACTTCTTCTTCTTTAGTTGTTTCATGATAAAGTAATAACATCAGTATTTATTATATACTGATATGTTATTATAAATATGAAACAACTCTAATTAACCTTCTATCCATCCTACGGAAAAAGGAAATCACCGCGCGTGCGTACGTACGGAATACCGTCTCCACGCCGTGGTGTAATCTATTTTCCGCCACCACCTTAATTGGATGGGTATAAAGGTGTAATGAGTAACTATATATGATTATTATAAAGTTATATTGATACTGAAATAGTATACATACACTTCAACACAATTCCACGACCATGGGAATGATATCATCGCTCGTGCGTACGTACGGACTACCGTCTCCACGACGCGATGAGATTCATTCTCAATGATTAACCATTCATGAATGATTATAAAGTATATATAATAAGTAATAATGAAATATATGACATAATAATGATACTGGAATTATTTATATGTATGTCATCCACTTAATTCCATTCAATTCAATAAGGAAACGAAAACAACGTTCATGCGTACGTACGGACTACCGTCTCCATGAATGGTGTATTTATTTCCATTTACTAATTTATTATATATGTATATTATGAATATATATATAAATCATGTTTTATATTCTGGAATTAAGTAATCATGATCTAAGAAATCATATGAATAATTACAAGCTAAAAACACGAATGACAAATGAGACGATTTTACCCAAAACGCTACTTTAACATGAATTTACAAAAGAACGGGTAATATAAAGTCATAATTGGACCATATATGATATAATAACAATGAATATGATTCTGGAATAAGTCAATAACATGATTTAAATCATTATACAGGAGGTTCGAACACTTACAAAGCAAGTCAGGCATAAGGTAAGGGAAATATCACAATCTCACTTTTATCTGAGATTGTTTTTACTTTGGTAATTACTGGGGTGTATTTTATCATCCACATCCATGTTTCCTCAATATGTAATATTATTTCCATCAAAATACAATTGTTTAAATCCAATTTTACCCTTCAGTGAGTTTTTAGTAAAAAATATGAAGGGAATCTTTTGACGTTTTTCATACGAGGTGCTTTTTGACTTTTCCGACAAAAGTACGAAGAATGTTTTTTTAACTTATACGGCATGAATGGATTTCTAAAAAATTATTTCCAAGAAGCTTCCTTTACAAGTATTCATGTTTATTTTTAATCAACTTCTTTTATTTTAAGGTCGTATGACATGTTAAGAAAAGAAAAGTGTTTTTGAAGTAGAAAGGATATTTTCCTCAAGAATGAAGTTCAAGTATTTTATCAAAATTATTTTCCATCTAAGATAATAAAAGGGTTCTGTTTTTATCCCTATTATTACATGGATTTGATTATGTTGTGATGGAAACATTTTTATGAATTCCTTTATCTTATATGAATTGTTTTATGATGTCATGTTGTTTAAGAATCCCATTTTATTACATGGGTTATGAAATGATGTATGATTTATGATTTTGTGGAACAAATAAGAAAGGATTCATTATAAGATGGGTGGGACCTATATCTCCCTCCAATGCATTGGGTAAAGATTTTATATCTCATGAGATAGACAGGGCTGGAACGGTAGGTTATACCGGTTCAGTGAAACAGGAGTGAAACGAGGGTTACTCGATTCAGAAAGGGACTTTGTCCACTAAGATAGTCTTGTCAATGAGTCATGAATAACAAGAAATGATTTTCCATGATTATGTGTGCATGCCACAAAGTTTCAAGTTTCATGTTATGATTATGATGATATCATTTTCACTTCTATGATTGGTTCCATGTTAAGATATTATGATCTCTTTTGCAGGTTATGATTTTCAAAAAGATATGATATGATTTTTATTTCTTTTGTATACCCTTACTGAGAATTTGAGCTCACCCTTTTGTGTTTTCTTTTCCCCAGGATATAAAGAAAGGTTTTAGGTAAAAAAAAGGGGAAGATCTTTATGGGAGATATTGAAGATCTTTCACCACGATTAGAAGATTACGCTCCGAGTTTCCAAAGACACTAAACTATTACGGTCCTTGTGTGTGTGTTTTTGTTATGTACTAAGTATTCCGCAAATGTAATGTAATGTCCATGTACGTTAAGCTTCGGGTCTTTACAGTTGGTATCAGAGGAAAGGTTTAGTCAACCTTTGGAAACTAGGATGCGAAAACGTTAGTGAGATCCCTAGAGATATTTTTACGGTATATCTAGGGATGTCCCTAAGGTTAAGTATACGTATAAGTTATAGTACTAGAACTATGATAACGATCATAGAATTAAACCTAAGATGTTAGATATTGAGGATACTCCCCCTTTATTATGTTGGTTTCCCTAGCATGATTTTTGCCTCTCACACTATTCTTTTTGGGTTTTAGACGATGGCTGGAACCCGAAGGAACCGTGTTGATCAATGCAATGGACAATGCAATGATTGTCCTCCTGAACAAACAAATGTTATGGGAGATGGAGTGAAAAATCTTATTGCTATCCTTACACAAGATATGAATCATTCTGGACTTTCAAATGAGCAGAGAAAGGAACAGTATTCTATTGAGTCCTTCATGAGGCAACGTCCACCTTCTTTCAGTGGGACTTCCGATCCACTTGTTACTGAACAATGGATCAGTACCACTGAAAAGATATTTTCAGTTCTTCAATGTTCTGAACATGATAAAGTCATCTTAGCAGTATATCGTTTGGAAGGTGAAGCTGATCAATGGTGGAATCTTATCAAGAATACAAGGCAAAGAGATGAAATTGAGTCCATGGAATGGGACGAGTTCAAGAACTTGTTTTTCAGTAAGTACTTCCCTCGTATTCTTCGAACAAAGATGGAGAAGGAGTTTCTTGAACTAAAGCAAAAGGATGATGAATCTGTTGGTATATACGAAGCAAATTTTACTAGACTTGCAAGGTATGCATCTGGCATTATCATCCAACCTGAAAGTAAAGTTGATCGATTTTTCAGTGGCTTAAAACCAAGTCTTCGAAGGGCATTAGCTATAAGAGACTTTAGTATCTATGAAGAAATTGTGCGTTGTGCTATCAAGGTAGAAATGGAAGTTGGTGTTACATATCCATCTCATGGTTTTGACAAGAAACGAAAGATGGAGTTCAGGGAGAAATCTCAGAATAATGATGAAAAGAAGATGAATGTTTCCTTATGCACAAAGTGTGGAAAGAAGCATGGTGTAGATTGTATTAAAGGGACTAGAAAATGTTTTAAGTGTGGAAAAGAAGGTCATCGAGCAGCTGAGTGTCGAAGTAATGGAAAAATGGTTTCTAATGATGTGAATAAAGCAAACACTGCAGAGAACGCACCACCAACACTTCAATGCTTCAAGTGTAAGGAAATGGGGCATTATGCTAATAAATGCCCTAATCCAAGGGTTAGTGATGATCAACATGAGAAACCACTGAAGGCAAAGGACAAAGGGAAGTCACATGCGATCACTATTGGCAATGTTGAATATGACAACGATGTGGTGGAATGATTAAGTGTTTATGTAATGGGATTCCAAAATAATGTTGTATCATTGAGTATTGCAATATTTATTGATGTGGTATATTTTTTGGAAATAAGATGATATGCGCATAATGAAGGGAAAATGAGAAAATGAAATGTTTAATAGTATTCATGAGCTCATGACTGATATAAGGAGAAGGTTATATCATGGTTTGAGTATAGAGAATTTTTGGATTTTGGTATGTGGAAAGAGTTAACTTTTAACTGCATTCATGTTTTCACTAAGGTTCAATGGGTATTCAAGAGAATACATTATTAAGGCCTTTGAATGTTTGGAATGTGACCAACAAAACATATCTTATGATATATAGGGATCGATGATGGTGTTAAATCTCTGGTAATCGTTTTCACTATGTTATGAGAGTGGACTGCAGTATTATGGATAAGCCTAAAGATTGGAATGGATTATGTTGGACATAAGTTAGTATTGTTTAAGGATAGAAGTTTTATCGATATTATTGATGGGACGTTATAGTAATTTAGTTTTAGAAAAAGGACAACCTGCAGGACGGGCGACAGCCCATCGCTTCGGACAAGGCTGTGGGAATCGAACCCACAACCGAAGTGCGACTGGCCTTTATCGCCTACCACTGACCTACAGGAAGTCCCTGTTTAGTAGAAACTAGTTTTATTATATTAAGCAGTATGATATATGAAATATAAGTCCATTTTAGGAACCATATATGATTAATCTCACTATAGATCGACTTATGTATATAATTTTTTCTAACCTTTTGTTTGAGACAGATGGAATGATCCGTCATTCTATCACATGATCTGATAACACTTCACGAATAACAAATTCAACTTCATTTATTTAAGAGATGAAGTGGAAATTGTTCAAGGAACGAACAATAGTGTGACTGTACCAAAATAAAGTAAGTATTTATTCTAATTCAAATTCTTCAACTTTAGGGAAATGATCTTGAAAACCAAAAATGTTGTCCTAGTGATCTTATACCTGATGAATCGGATGGTACCTTAGATCATCACAAATTTATGGATTTGTGATTGTTGGATTTTCCATAGCCATGTTCTCTACCACTCTCCATCAGAACATGATGGTTAGATTTCTCTTCCATACCCATATTTTCACCGATATGGAAACCCAGTGATTAGTTTATTTGGGTAATCGTTACATTTCATACTTTAGTTTTTAAAGCCAAGTTTTGGTATTCCTTTTTACGATGTGGGTTTCTATCAAAGAAAATTTCAAATAGTAAACAATTTATAACCCCGACGAATTTCGAGGGCGAAATTCATTTTAAGGGGGGTAGAATGTAACAGCCCGAGATTTTATGAAAAATATTCTTTTTTATTTCACTAATGTCTTGTGTTGTATGCTACACCAAAAGGAGCTTGCACAAAATGCATCCTTGACTTGCCTTGCATTACACGCAATCACAACCTTCCTCGATAGCGTGTGTAGTACGCAATACTGAGTTTCACTAAACAACGATATTCTATTAAAATATTATTAAAACTAGCCGTTATGAATAGTAATAACCACTTTTTGAAATTCTGTAAATCTTATTTTTCAAAATGAACTTCATTTTTGGATTCGGAGTATCGAATTTAGCCTAAGGTGAAATTTTGGTACTTTTCGGATAACTTTCATATTATGATGAATAGTGAAAATTACTAAATTATAATTAAAAACAAATTTTTTAATCGAAATAATTAATAGTGATAAATTATTAATTTGAGTGGTTTTAAATTATATTTAGAATATATTTTTACAATTTAATACAATGTTGGTCATTGGTTGTAATTTCACATTTAAACCAGACATAATCAAGTGTCAATCTTTTGATAGATATTGTTTCTTAAAAACACGCTATTTGTTTTAACAACGGGATTTAATTATAAAATTAATTAATTCAATTTCTATGTTATGAATTTGGTAAAATAGACTTCATTTTTGAATTCGGAATATGAAATATAGCTTAGGACGAAATTTTGGCATTGTTCTGAAAAACATCAATTTTTGATGAATAGTGAAACTACTAAGTGGTAGTTAAAAACTGAATTTTTCATAAAACTTAATTTTACCGCTTCTGTGAATGGAATTTCAAAAATACGAGAGACATGGTTGATGTCAGTAAGTAAAATGTGGTTCAATGAGATGAAAATATTTTTTGGTGAATAGTAACTTTTTACTTTTATTTACTACGGTTAAAAGTAAATAGGGTAATTAAGGGTAAGAATGATATTAATATTACCCTAACACATGTCCTAATTCTATTGGACAAGTGTATCTCGACCAAAAACAACCTTAAGTGTAAAATATTATCATTTAGGCCCACTTGGATTAGATTATGACATTTAATATTATTTTATTTAATGAATAGTTAAAATAGTTAAAATCAAAGTTTAATAACTAAAACATTTTTAATATGGGGTTATACATAAGATAAATTCGACTTTAAATATTCATTAGAAATCTAAAAAGATGTCCTACATAATTATATTTTATTTATAATTTTTAGACTTTAAATAAAGTAATTTATTTATGACACAACGATGATGCAGTAATTACCCTTTTAAGGAAATATTAACATAGTTGATGTTATAAATGCTCAAATGAATGTAATTTGAGACTTTTTATGAATTCCACTAATTTTCTAGGTTACTATGATATATTAGTGTTGATTTAATCAACTTGGTGCGAACATATAATTCTGTTATGACTTTCAAAAAAATCATATATCAAATAGTGTCAAAATTGACACAAAATAGTTTTTAAATAAAATATTATATTATTAATTGTTATTTTATTCCTAAAAATCTAAGGTTCGGACAAATGACTTAGATATGGATATATGTATTAGTAATAAACAATTTGGGGTTCTTTTGGCATGTTATAGTAAGTGTATTAACCATATAGTGAAAGAAAACAAAAAGACACGGTAAAAGTTAAATTATTTAACTTAGAGTTAAATCTAATTGATAAGGTTAAAATAATATCCTAAACTTGTATAAATCCTATTGGTTGATAGGATTTAGATCCATACCCACTTTAGCTTCGAAATAAGACCCTTTGGAACCATTATAAACCGATTTTGACTTTAATATAAAATAATATTTTGAGATATTCCTAAGGTGCCCCTCTCCTCCCTTATAAAAGGGCACCTCCTCCCCCTTCCTCCTCACACCAATTTGAGCACTCAAGCTCGGCCAACCTCTGACAAAATCCCTTCTCCACTTCCCTAGAATAATCCTAGAGGTCCTGGTCTTCTTCAAAGACCAATCTTAGTTCCCTAAGTAGAGGATTCAAAGAAGCGTTCCAAAGAAGAGGTAATATCCATTACCGATCTTTTCAATTTCTTTCTTCTTCAACTTCTTCTTCTTTAGTTGTTTCATGATAAAGTAATAAAATAAGTATTTATTATATACTGATATGTTATTATAAATATGAAACAACTCTAATTAACCTTCTATCCATCCTACGGAAAAAGGAAATCACCGCGCGTGCGTACGTACGGAATACCGTCTCCACGCCGTGGTGTAATCTATTTTCCGCCACCACCTTAATTGGATGGGTATAAAGGTGTAATGAGTAACTATATATGATTATTATAAAGTTATATTGATAATGAAATAGTATACATACACTTAAACACAATTCCACGACCATGGGAATGATATCATCGCTCGTGCGTACGTACGGACTACCGTCTCCACGACGCGATGAGATTCATTCTCAATGATTAACCATTCATGAATGATTATAAAGTATATATAATAAGTAATAATGAAATATATGACATAATAATGATACTGGAATTATTTATATGTATGTCATCTACTTAATTCCATTCAATTCAATAAGGAAACGAAAACAGCGTTCATGCGTACGTACGGACTACCGTCTCCATGAACGGTGTATTTCTTTCCATTTACTAATTTATTATATATGTATATTCTGAATATATATATAAATCATGTTTTATATTCTGGAATTAAGTAATCATGATCTAAGTAATCATATGAATAATTACAAGCTAAAAACACGAACGACAAATGAGACGATTTTACCCAAAACGCTACTTTAACATAAATTTACAAAAGAACGGGTAATATAAAGTCATAATTGGACCATATATGATATAATAACAATGAATATGATTCTGTAATAAGTCAATAACATGAGTTAAATCATTATACATGAGGTTCGGACACTTACAAAGCAAGTCGGACATAAGGTAAGGGAAATATCACAATCTCACTTTTATCTGAGATTGTTTTTACTTTGGTAATTACTGGGGTGTATTTTATCATCCACATCCATGTTTCCTCAATATGTAATATTATTTCCATCCAACTACAATTTTTTAAATCCAATTTTACCCTTCGGTGAGTTTTTAGTAAAAAATATGAAAGGAATCTTTTGACGTTTTTCATACGAGGTGCTTTTTGACTTTTCAGACAAAAGTACGAAGAATGTTTTTTTTAACTTATACGGCATGAATGGATTTCTAAAAAATTATTTCCAAGAAGCTTCCTTTACAAGTATTCATGTTTATTTTTAATCAACTTCTTTTATTTTAAAGTCGTATGACATGTTAAGAAAGGAAAAGTGTTTTTGAAGTAGAAAGGATATTTTCCTCAAGAATGAAGTTCAAGTATTTTATCAAAATTATTTTCCATCTAAGATAATAAAAGGGTTCTGTTTTTATCCCTATTATTACATGGATTTGATTATGTTGTGATGGAAACATTTTTATGAATTCCTTTATCTTATATGAATTGTTTTATGATGTCATTTTGTTTAAGAATCCCATTTTATTACATGGGTTATGAAATGATGTATGATTTATGATTTTGTGGCACACATAAGAAATGATTCATTATAAGATGGGTGGGACCTATATCTGCCTCCAATACATTGGGTAAAGATTTTATATCTCATGAGATAGACAGGGCTGGAACTGTAGGTTATACCGGTTCAGTGAAACAGGACTGAAACGAGGGTTACTCGATTCAGAAAGGGACTTTGTCCACTAAGATAGTCTTGGCAATGAGTCATGACTAACAAGAAATGATTTTCCATGATTATGTGTTCATGCCACAAAGTTTCAAGTTTCATGTTATGATTATGATGATATCATTTTCACTTCTATGATTGGTTCCATGTTAAGATATTATGATCTCTTTTGCAGGTTATGATTTTCAAAAAGATATGATATGATTTTTATTTCTTTTGTATACCCTTACTGAGAATTTGAGCTCACCCTTTTGTGTTTTCTTTTCCCCAGGATATAAAGAAAGGTTTTAGGTATAAAAAAAAGGGGAAGATCTTTATAGGAGATATTGAAGATCTTTCACCACGATTAGAAGATTACGCTCCGAGTTTCCAAAGACACTAAACTATTACGGTCCTTGTGTGTGTGTTTTTGTTATGTACTAAGTATTCCACAAATGTAATGTAATGTCCATGTACGTTAAGCTTCGGGTCTTTACATTACCCGCTTGGGTCCCCACGTCTGTTGCCTACTACCCACTACTGAAGACTCCACCACCTATTATCTACGGGTATCTCCTACTACTAGTGCCTACTCTTCCATGAAGTTATCCATGAGTAGAGATCGTTCTATCACCCCATCCTGATAAGGGATGATAAGTGATACCATGGATTCCATGATCTCCCAAAATAGCCCATGCTCAAAATCTCGAGCCCTGAAGAATGGGTGTCGCACCCTGTCTGTGGATTAGTGAGAAAGATAGGTGAATATCACTGAGTACTATACTAATGTCATGATACCCTAATATAGGTGTCGTAGATCTTGGATGCATACAAAGCGTAGAGTCACCAAAAATAATTCTTCCTTGAAGAGGCACACAAAATCAGTCTAAGTGAGGGTCCCCACGTCATACGTCTGGATCGTCAAGATCCACCATCTCCCCACCGAGCCCTGAAGAAGGCTTGTGTCTAAGATCACCATCTGGTCAGGAGGCATCCTCACTAGATGGAAGACTCTCATAACCACATCAAGCCAATACTCAACTACCTGGGGGTCAATATCACCCCTGAAACTAGGAGGTCTTTGCCTTTGGAACTTGTGTAAGGCACTGAGCCTGTGTGCATCCTCTACCAGTAACGCTGGTAGGAACTTCTAATCGATGGGTGGTGGTAACACTAGTACACCACCCGGTGGGGCCACCTCTAGTACTAGTCTCTATACTGATGCCTCATCTCTAGGCATACCATCCTCATAGTCACACACTAAAATCCTGGTTAGCTGTCTACATGGAGGCATCCTAAAATAGATCAAGATGAACTATAATCAATATATTATACCTGGTGAAGGACATGATAACACTCTAATTTCTTATATGATGCATGCATCCAGTATTTTCATGCACCGAGTTGAAAAAAAGAATTTAGGGTCCTGATGTATGGATACGTCGGCTGTCACACCAACACTGGACTCCCCAAGTCTCAAAGTTGAAATTGAAACATTCAACACTGTAGCCCAAAAAAACCATAGAATCATAGTCCTTAAGGTAGAACTGACCTCCTCTGATACCACTTAGTCAAGAACCATACCCCAGGGCCTGTGTCGTGACTACCCCAAGCCCACCTTCTATAGGCTAGGGGATGGCGACTAGCACCAAATGCATTATCTAGCAAGTGGGAGGAATTTTCCCAAGTACCTGTACGTACGCACACACACACACACATCCCCAAAACACAATGATAAAAAGTAAACATGCATGCCACTAAGACAACCACTAAGAGTAAAAATAAAAAATTGAAAGTAAAGGGGCTAGAATACAAGCCCAACAAATGACAAGTACAAGATCCTAGAATCCGTCTGCGGTAAACCCTACCTAAATGGTAGGTGAAGGTGGTTCCACCTGAAGTTGTAGAAGTACGTCTCATTTGTTTGATATCACTGGGAACCGCTTAGTACCAGACCACCAAGGTATCTGTCTAAGCATCTGTCGTCTGCACGAGAAAACACATATGCGGGCGGAGCCCATCTAGGGGTGAGTAACACAATACTCAGTAAGTACCCCAAATCAAAAAGGTAATACCAAAAAAGAAATTTTGCATAAAGTTTTTTTATCTAACATAGGTTTAACCTAAATAAAGAAAAGTAAGACTATCAGTTGTAACACTGTACACCTTGTACTACTGAATCACTCATCCCCGATGAGTAACTTAAGGCTGTTGGGTCACTTAGACGCGCTCATCACTTAGGCTTCCTGGGTCATCTAGACCTACTCATCACTTTGGCCTGATGGGTCACCTAGACCTTCTCATCACTTAGGCCTGTTGGGTCACCTAGACCCGCTCATCACTTAGGCCTGTTGGTCACCTAGACCCACTCGTCACAGTCTTCTCATCACAGCCAGCCATAGGATTCCCACTCATATCATGCTTGATTCTAGGAGAATATACTCCTCAAGACATCAGTCATATCTCAACTTCCACGAAATCCCACCTAGTATATATCAAAATGACTTCCTCGTTTCGAGCATCCCAATGCTGCAAACGGATCATCAAGTAGACATATGGTTTGGAAGTTATGAGTCTTTTAGCAAAAAGGGGCCGATGGGGTTCGATCTGACCCGCTCAGACCGAACCGACCCTACCAAGCTCGGGGTCCACTAACCTGGACCAGGTTCAATGATCCAAAAAAACCCACCAGGTTCGACGTGAACCACTGATTCGACCTGTCCCAGACTGGCTGGGCTTGACTTGGTCCGTTGCACTAGCCTAGCCTGCTAGGGTGGCCCGACCCGTGGTGCTGGGCCTGAACTGAGGCTGGCCCATATGTCCAACCAGGCTCGCTGGAGCAGGCCGGTTTTCTCTGCCTGAGACACGGTGGGTGTTGCATCTCCAAACCACCCCATGGTCTAGCTGGACCACGACCCTCCCGCCACGTGACGTGGCATGACTGCCATGTCTACCTGAACCACCGCCGGTCGCCTGCCTGCAGCCTCTTCTCACCGCCTACTGGCGGCCTCTGTTCACCACCCGTGGTAGATTCCATAAGACTCCTTCACCACTAAGGTGCACCACCGGTGCATGCTTCCTTCCAAACACAGCCACCGGTGCATGCCGCCTCCCACATGCAGCCAACACTAGCACTAGCACGCCAGCAGGTTCTTCCACAGGCCACCAGACTCGCTCTAGTGGTCCATTTTCTGATTCAGAAGTTCTACTATGATCATCAGGTCTCTACCTCCACTAACATGTTCTCCAAAACATCTTGTTTTCAATCTAGGGGTCTGACCATGTTCAGAACCTCCTGGAATGAGTTTAACGTGACCACATGGGTTTGTCGACGAATAACGTGAGGAGGAAGAGAGAGATCACAAAGAAAACCAAAGCGGATGGATATGAGCCTTGCTCATGTCAAACTTGGTCCATCTACATTAGAAATTTAATAAAATGGAAAAGGGATAGTATCATTATCTAAGCATGGATCACATAGAAACATGAATAAACCCCTAAATTGGATCTCGTAATATAATTCCAAAATCTGTAGAAACGATTGACCCACAGATCAACTTGTTAGTGAGTTGATCTACATTCTTTGTTTAGAAGGGAAAAATGGGGAAAACCAATGACTTAGAAAAGAACCCCTTACCTGGAATTAGATTGTTTGCTGATGAAGAATAGTGTCACACACCATCGTTCATCGATCCTTGATCTGCAGTATGCCGTTATCGTTGGTGATCCTTTGATCTCCTAATATCACTGGTGATCCACTGTTGGAGGAGGAAGGGAAGAATATTTTTATTATTCATTCGTCGTTCTCCAACACGAATACTCCAAAGACTCCAAGAAAAACTTTAAGATTGTGGCAATGATCCCACATCCA
Source organism: Viscum album (assembly GCA_963277665.1). NCBI lineage: Eukaryota > Viridiplantae > Streptophyta > Magnoliopsida > Santalales > Viscaceae > Viscum > Viscum album. Next base: position 1,818,211,087 of record OY728150.1, read on the forward strand.
TGTTAGGCTATTAATTGATGAAATGTGTTTCGGTGTTTTTGTTATGATGATTGCCTATGTCGTTATGATATTTTATTTATGAAATGAAATAGTTTCCTCATTTCTGCATTGCAATGAAACATTTTCTAATAAAACAAACTTTTTAATTTTATTTTATTTTTCCTTAAAACGCCCTGAAAATTAACTTTTTCCCTCGTCCCATGCTGGTCGAGGTTAGGTCCTTCCTTGGGTAAAGTTTTCGTTCTGGATGCAACAATGCCCTCAAATGTTTATCTGGACACCCATTTAGAAGTTTCAGAAACTAAACATGGGTGCTATTTTAAACAAACTAAAAAAAGTTCAAACATTTATTTTGGGCTCACTAGACCTCGGAATCACATGTTGTTTGAGCGCCTAGTCTTGAAATAATCCCATAAAATTTTCAAAAATTTTACATGGAATTTATGAGACATTACAGGACACGCCATGTGATGGGTTTTTATTTATATATAAATTGTTAATTAATTTATGTGTAATGTTCGATTCTACAAATAATGTATAATTCTTATTACAATTACTACTCTATGTACATTAAAGCAAAAATAATTTAAACCATGTGATCATTAATTTTATAGTACATGGAATGATATTAAATGATAATTTCTGTATTCCACATGTCTCAAGAGTAAACAATATACAAGTATAATACATGTTGGGTAGTCAGATAGGTACTCACTGTGTTTCCTCTAAGGTACATTTCCTACACAGTTAATTTTTAATAAATTTATTTAATTTATTGAAAATTATGGTGGATGATAATATCAAGTAAATTCAAATGATAATTAAGATAAAATAATTTATTAATTAAAGAAAATAATTAATTTATTGAGTACGATTTATCTTTAATAATAATTATTAGAATTGAATTCTAATTTTATTAAATATTTAATTCACTGATGCATGTGAATGATCATGAGCCTAGACCAAATCATTTTATATGATTTGTTTCATTTAATTTATTATTAAATTAATTTATTGGATTGTAATTCATCTATCATCTCATTATGTGAGGGCCTACATGCCCATGGTTTCTTTTTATGTAAACCCCTTAACCAATATTTTGGTTCTCCTCACCTGCGTGTGAGTAAAATCATATGTAATGGGTGGATCTCCCAATCTAGTGGATCTAGTTCATGTTTGGAGTTGAGGTGAAACAAATACAAGAGAGATACATAGGTGGATAGGTGTAAATATGCAACACAAACCTAAATTGGTTCAAGTTGTTTTTACCCTAGGTTGATGGTTAGTTTATCATCCTCTAGATACAGTAAAAATTAATAAAAGATCATGATAATAACACTTTATTATTTTATTTTTGTCAAGTTTCATGGTTAATTCATTATAGATGTTTTTTCCCAAACACATGAATTAATGAATTAACAAGAATGTAATACATAAATCAAATAAATTAGGTTATGTGTAAACATCATCCAAGACATGGTTAATCACTTAAATAAACCCAAATAATATTAATAAGAATATAATAAAATTACTAATTGGAAATTTATGCATAAATTATAAAATACCTCAATTATATAAACTAATTTGGTATATAATTCCACTACTTCAGTTAAAATTGAACCATATTTTAAAGTTATTGACCAACCAAATTTTGAATTCTTTCAATTATCGAGGAATTTTAACTTGAATTTTTGGGTTGACTTAACATAGTTCACTTAAAGGGTTGACTAACAAAGAAGGAATTGGTGTAACTAAGGGGAAAAGTGTTAATAAAATCAAATTTTTGGATTTTAGGATTTGGGAGTCCACTCAATAGATCAAGGAACTATGAGTTAATGTAGTTGGAATTTGGAATGCTTATTGAAAACCCATAAAATTTATTGTCTGACCAAATTTTGGGTGAAGAGAAGAGGAATATGGATCATTTATACTAGAATGTACAAGAAATTTGATATTTAAAATCCAATGGAGAGGGAGATTAGGTTTTGATAAAATAACAGGAAATTAATAAATAAAATATTTATTTATTTGTCTAAATTTTATCAGATAGAGTACTAAAACTCTACTAATCTTATTTTTAGAAATAACAGTAAAATTAATTTGAACTTATAACTATGATCCAAACATGAGTAGGTTAACTTTATCACTTGCAAAAATTTCCAAGAGTGACAATGGAACTTATGTGTTATCCTATTCCATGAAAGGAAATCGTATGTGCTAGAAGAAAATATTCCTAATGCACCTGTTAATGAGGATAGTGAAGAAGATTTATCTCTATATGAGAAACATTTTAATGATGCTTCATATGTTCTGTATTTCATGATATCATCCATGACCAATGATATTCTGATTCAAGATGAGGATATGGATGCGTATAGCATGACATATCACATTTAGGATATGTATCAAGAGAAGGTGAAATAAGAGAGATATGCGATCTCCAAAGCACTTTTTACAACTAATCTTAGAGAGTATATACTAGTTGAGCCTCATTTAGTCAATATTATTGTATACATTGAATGCTTATACATCGTAGGGATTAAATTACAAGATTATTTTCACATAGATCTCTTACTTTCCTCACTACCCAAGACATTCTCTAATTTTATTGTTAATTATAACATGAGAAATAATAAGAAGAGTCTTTAATAACTTATTAATATAATTAAACAAGTGGATATAGACATGGGGAATGAAAAATAAACAATAATTATGGTGAATAAAAAATTTATGAACAAGTAAAAGGGGCCCAAGACTCATATCAAGTCTAAAGATACCAAGCACCATCCTTCCAAGAAGATGAAGATCCAAATACAGGGAAAGTAAAAGTAGGCTGTATGTTTTGTATATGGAAAGAAAGGACAATGGAAGAGGAACAACACCCAAAATAAAGGAGAAGATAAAGTTGGATTTATTATCTATTGTAATCTTTAAATATATACACATTGGGTATTAGGTATAGCTTGTGGTTCTCACATCTTTATCCAAATGAAGGAACTAAGTAGATTAAAAAATATTGCTAGAGGAGAGGTAGATTTTTTAGTTTAAAATAGTGCGAGGATGGGTACTCTAGCATTTGGTGACTACCAAATTTAATTTCCAACATGAATGATATTTTTTTAATGGATTGTTATTATGTACCAACTATTACCAAGAACATAATTTATGTATCATTCATAGATGCAGATGATTTTATTTTCAACTTTTGAAATAAAATTTGTTTATTTTATAAAGACAACATATGTTATGGTATTATATATTTAAATAAAGACATTTATTTATTAAATTATGAAAATCAATAATTGAAAATAGATAATGAATCATGTTCACATGACTTATATAACACTGAGATATGGCATCACCATCTTGGCCATGTAAATGCGAAGAGTTTGAAAAAGCATTATCAAGATGGTTACTTAGACTCTTATGAGCTAAAACCACTTGAAAGATGACATTATTGTTTATAATAAAAAATAACCAAATCACCATTTTTTGGATAGGGTGAAACAAGCACAAAGTTTTTTGGATTGGTAAACACTAATGTGTGTAGAAAATTTATAGTAGAATCTATAGGTGGGTATTATTACCTCATATCTTTTATTGATTACTTGAGTAGATATGGTTATGTATACTTGATGAGGTATACATCCAAGTCCTTGGAGAAGTTCAAATAATTCAAGAATTAAGTAAAGAATCAACTTGAAAATAAGATAAATAATCTTTGATCAGATCAAGGTGGTGAATATATTAACCAAGAGTTATATCAATTTTCATGGTAGTTTGGGATTTTATCTAAACTCATCCCACCTTACACACCATAGTGTAATTGTGTCAATGAAAGGAGGAACCATACCTTGTTAGAAATGGTATGTTTTATGATGATCTATATCGATCTTCCATTACCATTTTAGTGATATGAATTAAAAACTATATCATACACACTAAATAAAGTACCAACGAAGGCCTTATCGGGAAACAAACTACCACACTAGAGCATAAATTGTATCTTTATAGGGAATCATAAGGAAATAAATAAACACTACCTATAAAACTCCTTAGAAAAGAAAGTGACTAAAGCCAGACAAGATTTTTTTCTTAATATGGAGAACATCCTCAAAAAGGATAATGGTTGTAAAATTGAATTTGATGAAGTTGATACTCAAGATACAAATGAGTTGGTACAAGAATAGATTACAAAATTCCCCATAGAATAAGTAGTTCAAAAAACACAAGTACCGCAAAGGAGAACTATAGAGGAACAAGAACCAGATAGATATGGTTTTCTAGTCACAAAAGATGGAGACTCATTATTGGTTTATAATGATGAACCTTTAACCTAAAAATAGGTAGTATAGAGCTCATTAGCTGTTAGATTGAAATAAGACATGAATTCTCAAATGGATTCAATGTATCAAAACCAAGTTTCGGTTCTGGTTGATGCACCAGATGATGTAAAGCCTATTGGGTGAAAATGGATAATTAAGAGAAAAATAGACATGTAAGGTAAGGTAAATACTTATAAATAAAGGATATATGCTAAAGAGTTTAAACAATATTAGGGAATTGACTAAGATGATAAATTTTTACCAGTTTTCATGTTTAAATCCCTCAAAATTATACTTTCTATAGAATCTTACCATGAATATGAAATTTAGTAGATTGATGTCAAAATAGATTTCCTTAATGGGAATATTCAAGAATATTTATACATGGAACAACTACAAGTGTTTGTTACACCAGGTGATGAAAAAATGATTTTCAAGTTTCAGAGATCCATTTATGGATTGAAGAAAGTATCCAGGTCATGAAACATTCAATTTTATACAGTTATAAGAGAATTTGGTTTCATTAAGAACGAATGTGATCCATGTGTTTAAAAGAGTTTTAGTGGTAATTCGGTCATTATCCTATTAGTATATGTTACTAACATATTAATTATTGGAAATGAAATTCTAGTATTACAGTTTATTAAGGATTGGTTGAACAAGTGTTTCTTCATGAAGTACTGAGGTGAAACATCCTATATTATAGGGATCAAGATCATTCATTATAGATCCAAGAGGCTTCTTAGACTATGTCAAAGTACATACATTGACTGAATACTAAAGATATTTAGTATGGAACAATCAAAGAGGGGATTGATTCTAGTATCATATGGTATAAATATTTCTAATAAAATGTGTCCTCAGAAAAAATAAGAGAAAGATATAATGAGTAAGATCCTAGAAGATTCAATGATAGGATCAATCATGTATGAAATTTTATATACTAGACTTGATGTTTCTTATGCATTGATCCTATTAGGAAGATATCAATAAGATCCAATAGAACAACATTGCTATGTTGTTAGGTCTATCCTCAAGTATCTAAGAAGAACTAAGGATATATTACTAGTGTATGGAGTAGATAAGGAGTTAGTTGTTAGTGGTTATACTGATAATAGTTTTAAAATAGTTAAAAATGATCTAAAGTCATAGTTAGGATATGTTTTCTATCTCAACTGAGTAGTTGTGAGTTAGAAGAGTTCAAAGAAGCTAGTTGTCTCTGATTCTATTATGAATTTCGAGTATATAGTGGCTTCTTATGTAGCCAAGTAAGTTTATTGAATATGAAAATTTGTTTTGTATCTTGATGTGGTACCTAGTATTAAAGAACCTATCACATTTTATTGTGATAATACCACAACAATGGCTCTTGAAAAAGAGACAAGATCAAATGAATGAAAAAAGAACATACTCCACAAGTATCTCCACTTGAGGGATTTTTCTCAAAGGGGTGAATTTGTAGTAAAAATATTTCCTATAGAAAAGAAAATGGTGACCCATTAACTAAAATGCCTATCTCAACAGAAGAATGAGTATCACGTGAAAGATAGAGAACTAAAGGTTGTTAGTAGTTGGATATAGTGAAAGTGGGATTCTGTTGAAGTTGGTGCCCCAGAACCAACCTATATGTACTTTATGATAACATTTATTCATCATTTTAAATATTAATAAACTTATTATCACATAATTATTTTTCTTCTGCATAACACAGTATGTGAAAATGTCATAAGAGTAGTTGCACAAAAAGGTCATATCAGTTGCCTACTATGATGAGAACCCAGAAGTTCAATGATAGTATTATTAAATATAATTTATATAGATAGATGATATAATTTGAGGGACACAAATGATACAAACTATTAGGGGTGGAGACTCATAGGTATTTGAGGAACCTTCTCATGGTGTACGCCCTTGGTAATATCCAGTGTAGTATATTATGAGAATGACACCCCCAGTAGGAAATCAACATTTATTTGTGTCATTGGATGTTAATATCTTTGGTCATGTGTTTTGATCCTTCTACTTTAATGTTATTATTAATTAGTGTTACAAGTCACATACTTTGATATGAAAACCATGATGACATATGTCCACAGAGAGGTAGGATACATTGGGTGCATCATGAGTATAATTTCATTATTGAATAATGTGAGAAAGGATTTTTCACTTATATTCTTTAACATAAGTTGATATCTAAGGCCCTTTGATGAAAATTATATAGCCTAAATATATCCATGGCCATGGTGTTCTATAGGAAATTTTTATTTCTAGAAAGTCAAATAAAGAGACATCGAGCACATAGGTTTATGGTACTAGGTTGCAACCTGATTGATTAGAGATATCATGATAAAGGGATTATATTACATAGTAAGTTTCTGTATTAGGTATTGTGTTATTATGGCATTAAATTATTTCTCTATGGGTACCTTGATGTCTTGATAGATGATAACTTTAAAATTTAGGCTGCTTTGCCTAATTCCACTGAGAAAATCGCCTAGAGGGTCACACACTAAGTGTATCCAGAATCACAGTGAAATAATATATTATTTTTTATTATTAGAAAATTGAATAAATATTATTTCAACACATGGTTTAATAATTATTCATGTTTAATTGATCTCATGTATTCCATCACCAGTTATTTGAGAAAATATTATGTGAGCAGAATATTTAATTAATATTTATTTTCCCTTTAGTGAATATATTATTTATTTATTTATTGGTGAATAATGTAGGGATATTTATTTATTAAATAAATATTCATTATTCATGTCCCTATAAATATTGTGGAGTAATAGTGGACTGAGTTTATAGGTCATGTGAGAAATAGTATATATTGAATATTATTTGATTAAATAATATTTAATTTAAGTCGTGTGTTTAGAGCATGTCAAAAAATAATAATAATAATATTATTATTATAGACACGAGGTTATGCAAGGATGACATAAATAATAAATAGAACCTTTTAAATTATTTATTTCTAACCCTAGTGGTATATAAACCCAATTATATTATTTTTAAAAGAGAGCCAATTCTTGTTGTGTTGTGCACAAAGAAATTTGAAAAACATATAGAAGATCTAGAGAGATCACTTATCCAAGAATTCTCCCAATAATAGAGAGCGATATTTATCCACCTTACACTATCGATTCTAGAGAGATCGAGGAGAATCCTTTGGAATTTATTCTTAAGATGATCAAAGGAAAATGACGCAAGTGATAAGATCTACCATAATAGCACTTGGAGATTACTACGATGACATTCATAGATTTGTTAAAAACACATGGATCACCTCTATAAGGAATATAGTATTGATTCTTAAAACACAAAGATAATACAATATATATCCGTTGTCATATCCATAAATGAATAAAGAATTTAATTCAATGTAATGATTAAACTGCTTAAATTAATTATAAATAATATGTGACAATCATGGACTACGGTTTTGATGTTTATTTACCATTTATATTATTTGATTCAATTTCATTTATGATGATGTTTATAACCATTTAAATATCATATTAATCATAAATAATGAAAAAAAATCAAAGTTAGGAATAACCCATCTGACACTTCTGTTGTACTGAAAACATTCCAAATGATTTTTGGGATGTACGATTTTTGATAAGAACTCTATTTTAGGAAGAAACCCAATTTTGAAAGGATAACTCACAAAAAGGAACTAGGTGTGTATAAAATAGTTTTAAAAGTTTTTTTTTTAAAATGGATTCTAGGGATGATGACTTTGAAATTATTTTAATTTTTGGGTTTTGAGAAATATGTAAGGAAAATGGATTTTGAAATTGAATTTTAAAATGGATTTTGGAAACAAGAATGGTTTTTTGGAAAAATGAAAATCTAGTTTGGGAATTCTAGTGATTTAAATTTTGGTGAAACCCCTTGGATAAAAAAGGGTTTTTTGATAATTTAGGTGATATTATTATTTAAAAAATGTTTTGAGATGGTTTTTAAAGTAGGAAATTGGTTCCTATATAAGTCATGTTTGATCATATTTTTTCGTCTTGGTTTGAAATGACTTGTGTGCTTGAATTGTGTGCTCAGCTTGAATGCTGTGTTTTTTTGGAAATAAGAAAGTGAGTCTGGATGGGGTGTGTGTTTTTATTAGCATGGTTTATAGAAACAAACTGGTTGCTATGTAGACAAGGTTTCTTGGTTTTAGTGGTTAGATGAGAGTGGATGATGTTAGCTTGTGTGTTTGACAGATGCACCATGGATATTTTAAAAATAGAATCTTGTAGAGGACTCATGAGATGGATGTTTTATGGTTCTATCTTGTGAAGGTATCTTGGGGTGGATAGTTGATGTTGTGATCGAGTAGTTGATATTATTTTGATAGGTTCAAGGATCAAAACCCTAAAGTTATTTTTCTTTTTTAGAGTGTTGGACTACTTAATGTTCATTTTTAGTAGTCGATTCCTATAGTGGAGAAAATAATTACACAAAATTGGATATTGGTGGTTTTATATTATGGTAGGAAGAACCATAGGCCTCATTATTAATTGATTATTGACACTTCAGTGTTTAGGATCAATGGTTATGGTTTGGCATTTTCTTGGTTCATGGGAATCAGTCTTTTTTGTTTGGAACTCGATTATGAGTGGGGTGGTCACATCCAATCATTAGATGTAATGACAGAAGATATGTGGGGGGTGGTGATCAAGGGTTTTTTTCAATAGAGTGATGATAACGATAATCATATGGTGTAAATTGTTAATTGTTCATGGGTGAATTATATTATGTTATAGGGGTTTGTGGGTGTAGTGAAACTGATCATTAGATGGTTGAAGTAGAAGTGGAGTGTTAGTGAGTAGTTAATAAAAATCAAGTATTTATGTGCTATATCAATTAGAGTTTATATATTGGAAACTAGTTCAAGATAGTGGTCATGTGATCTGAGAGTGAGTAATATTGGTGGTGCATCAGTACTCATTGTGGAGTGAAATAGAAGAAGAAGTTCATTGAGGAACCAACTATGGAATTACACTATAAGATGGGTTTGGACTTCCATGTTGGAATTCTGATGGTTCAGATATAATTTGGGTGTTAATTAATCTTAATAAGGTTTCATGGTGATGTGAAAATGCCTCTTAGAGTTAAGGAATCATGTTCAAGCTGATTTGGTGATGTGTTAGTGGTTGAGGCTAAGCATGTTTAGGTAATATTTGTAAGGGATGACCGATTGATGTTGTTTTGTGAGTTTTAGATGCAGTTAGTTAGAAATGGAATCAAGATAATCATAGAGGATGTGGTTGACATAGTTGGAAGGTCAAATTTTAATTTTTAGAGGAGAAGTTAGTGTATCCAAAATTGGTGTTTGGATTTACAGAACAGAAGCATGTTAAGAATTCAGGGATGAAATATAGACTATTCTTACCATTTTGATTACTAAGGTAGGTCATGGATTATGATGATAGGACTACCATAAATTCTCTAGGATTAGAATAATTATGGTGGATATTTTTCAATGACCCACATCATTATGGGTTACAAATTCCTAAGGTAATTTTATTTTTTAATTTAGTAAAGGGTTTATTTAAAAAAATTATGAATTAGGATGGGTTTATGAGAATTTTTATATCTCTAATAGGTGTTTTTAGACATTTTTTGAGGCTTGGGTGGTATCTCAAGGGTTTTAGGGAATGTTGGGTAAGCTTCTGGGTGGTCAGGCTCCTAAAATAAGTATTTGTAGGCCATTCATAGTGTAAAAAATTATTTACACCATGAATGTATTGACAAAAATGGGTTTTACCCCTGCCTAAATAAGGTTTCATGATGTCAAACCCTTTTGATTCCATGAAATAGTGATAGGGAATTTTTTTTAAAGTGTATAAGGGGTTTCTAATTTTGAAACCACTTGGGTTTCTTATCCTAGGACATGTGAGAATATAGGAGACCAAACCCACTTCCCCTATCTTTAGTGTCCCTTGATTAGGGTATTTTGATGTCCTTTGATCATATCATTTTAGGTTAAGATCTATTTACAATTTACCTTGTTTTTCTTCCTTGTTCTTAATTGAATTTAGTTTTTATTATCTCAATATTGGATGGATTATTTATTTTGAGAATGGAAAAATCATTGTTCATGATGGGGATTCCATGTACATCTAATAGAAGATATCCTCAGAGGCCGTATTCAATCCCCTATTCATCATTTTCCATAATTTACATTTCATAGTGATTTTATTTAGGATCTTTTTTTTCCATTTTTGGGGAAATTTATATTTGATTTAGGTGTTAATTTTATGGTTTTTTCTTGGTTTAGGTTTGGGCTCATGTCGAGAGTGGACCACACCCCATTGCTTTTTAATTCATCACCACAAGGTTGTTTGGTGTGCTTGACTTCTGTTATTCTAAATTGGTAAATTGATTTTAATTTTTTAATTAATTTTATGGAATTTATTGATGAGGCAGGTTATCATGGACTTGGTGGAGATTTGTATAGTGTGATATGGTTTATAAATAATCTATTGAGGTTAAGAGACTTGGATTTTTCTAATTCTTTTAATTATTTAGTGATATTATGTTTGTGTGCCCTCATTTTTATATTATCATGCATGTTTCATGGTTTGTGTGAATTTCCATAAGTTTATGATGGGATCACATCGGCCTAATAGTCAACATGAACCATATATATTTTTAAACAGTTTGATGATGGTTCCTTGGTTAAACGATCACCTGCGGCCCTCCTTATAGACGTTTTGGCAGTGTTCATTGGTTTTTGAATAATAAAAGTGTATTTCAATTTTAAAATTTATTTTAAAAATGGGTTTTTTTCTAAATAAAACTTCATGGAAAATTTATAATTTTAGGAATGGTTTTGAAATGGTTTATAAAATAGGAAAGTGTTTTTCCAAAGGATGTTTAACAGAATTTGGGCCAAGGTCTTGGTGTTATTAAAGCATCATGTGATGCCTTTTGAAATGGGTTTAAAAGGTTATTTTGACTTGTTTTTAAGGTAATAAAAAGGGGATTGGATGAACTTATTTTTGTCAATTGATCATGATTAGGTGATTCCTAGTTTTATAAATCATATATTATTTGTCTATTACCTTTATTGTGATTTCCTTATGTGATGGTTGATTCATAATGATACATGTTATATGTGTATCCTTGTGAGAGATCTATTTTTATATCAAAGTGTTGGGTTGGTTTTTATAGACATAGAGAACCCCTTAGGTGGTAGATTCCATCATAAAGGAACCAAATAGATGATTATATGTGGGGTTAGGTCTTGAGTTACTGATAACCTGGTGGTGAGCTAGTGAGTTGTGTAATAGTCCATGTTCCTTATTTTTTAATTCTTTCATATGTTGATTGATTTACTTATGATAAGTGATAGATGTTGGTGTGGGATATAATCATGGGGTATGAACTTTCTATGAGTGAGATAGCCTAGAAGGATATCCATGGGGAGATATGGGATCCTAATATAAATAAAATTAGTTCAATAACTAGAGTGATAAGGTAGTGGTTGTGGGAGGGGCCCTTCCTTGAGTGAGAAAGCTTGGTTGACTATGTATTGATTGAGAAGGCATGGGTTAGTGAATGGTTGAAGAACCTAACTTGGGTAGGCTTGGATTAGGATAGTGTACTATCCATGAAGGAATGGGTTTGATGATATATGAAATGTGAATAATGTAAATCCCTTGAGTGAGAAGGGATAGTTCATGGATTACGGAATTATGAACATACCATATTCCTATAGGTAGTGGGTCAAGGTTTTTATGATGCCCTACCTAGTTTCTTCATGTTTGAGATATGACATGGTGGTTACTTGAAGTATGAAATCTCTTTAGAAAAAGGTATGGTTCAAGGTTTAGACATGACAACTAACCCAACATATTTAGGTATGCGTTATGTTGTATTATAGGAGGATAAGGTTCCAGCATAGAACTGAAGAATGAATTATATGGGTTATGGTATGTGGTGAATCTTGACATGGTGATAAAGAATGTGTTGTTTAGGTTGTGATATGAGGTGGATTCTGGCATGGATCCAATGTAGGTATTGTTTTATTTGAATTTCATGTTATATTTCTGGGTGGGTGTATTTAAAGGAATAAATTTCACCCTATGTATGTATTTCATGAACATACACTCGATCAGATCAACAATCAATAATATTGATACATTGGGGATACCAAATAGGTCATTATACTCACCCTTACCCTCATACACAACATGGATTTTGATGGATGTGGGTAGGTATTTCTATTTTCTCTCAAGATATTGGTATAACATGGAGTTGTACACATGGTGCTAGTATTGATATTGTGATGGATAAGGATTTGGTAGTTTGGATTATATGAGTTGGTCCAGAGGCCATACATTTTATATTTTAATTTTTTAGTATGTATTACATAATGTTTCATTTTTTTACATATGATTCATATTATTACATGTTTGGGTGATGCTATTTTTTTGTACTGATTCATCATATAAATAGTATTATTTCTTTTTGTTCTTGAATTTAGGGGCTCGTTTATCTTCCTAATTATTTATCAATAGGTTTTGGGATGTATGATATATGAATGGATCATGTCAATTTTTTGGTAGATTCTTGCATGATCTATGGGACTTATTTTAGATGGCATATTATCCCCATGACTATATTATGCTCTCTCTACTAGTTGGAATCCTATTGCATACGGGGAGGCATGCCTGAAGTACAACATCCCCATGCGGCTGCTGTTCAGGAGGCCCAACTCGGGGTGTTACAACCCCTCACTTAAAATCACATTTACTAATTAAAATAATTATTGAAAAGGAATTTTAGTTTTTAAATATTTCTAAAAAACTATAATCAATAATAAATTAATCAAATTTGAATATGTATTAATTTTTCAAAGAATTTTACTCATAGAAAAAACTATCCCAACACTTTAAAATATATGTAATATGTGTATACAAATATTTTTGAAGCATAAATTGGTTTACTAAAGAATATTTGATAAAAAACATTTTATTTTAAAATAATAATAAAAAATTAATGTATTAGTTTTATTCAAAAACATTAAAAATAAGAAATAACAATCACTACCAGAAATGGGGTCTTTCCCAACGGTTATGAACCGTTGGGAAAGCCTACAGAACCATTGGTATATGTTATACCAACAGTTCTGCAAACCGAAGGGAAGTAAGCCGTTGGGAAAACCTATCCCAATGGTTTAAAAAGAACTGTTGGTATAGGTTAGTAAAATTAACCTATGCCAATGGTTTGGCCAAACCATTGGCATACGTTTTACCAACGGTTTACACAAAACCGTTGGTAAAACTAAGGAAATAAACTCTTTCCCAATGGTTTAGAAACCGTTGGGAATGGTTTTTTCCAACGGTTCTCATTGAACCATTGGAAAAAAATCCCTAGAAACCTTTCCCAATGGTTTGTAAACCGTTGGGAAAGGGTTATTACAAGCCTATGCCAATGGTTTGAAACCATTGGCATAGGCTATGCTGTGCAAATTGCACAGCAGCCTGCAATTTGCACAGCAGCCTCTAATGATGTCCATTCTCCTACTTTCCAATTACTATACCTGCAATAACAAACTAAGACATACATATAGAGAAAAAATTCATACACATTTAACATATAATTCATTCTTGAACTATACACATCCAGAATTAAATCATAATTCATAACGTAATTATAAACATACATAATTGATTTAGAATTCAATTTAATATTTAGATGACAATTATATGTGGAATCTGGAATTCAATTAATAATTGAATACATACATAATTTAATTATAAATTATAAATAAAATACATAAAAAACTGAATAAGTATCAATAGAATCCGAATAAGTTTGTTCAGTTTTTCATATACCAGTTGTTTTTACTAAAAATGATGTCCATTTTAAACAAAATACATACAATTGGAGTGATACCGGCCACACCATGCCTCTAATTGAAGAGGGGTTGACTCGTACACGTTACATATGACCCATGGATCGTTTTTCTAAAGTATCAACATATTCTGAAAATGTTTGGTCGGTTTTCTGTATGCCAGTTATTGTTTTCACTTAAAATGTTGTTCATTTCAAAAAAATGAGACACTTTGAGTGGTGTCGGACACACCATGCCTCAGATTAAGGCAAGGTTAACTCGTACACGTCACATATGAATCATTGATCATTTTACTAAAGTTTCAACAAATTCAGAATGCGTTTGGTCAGTTTTCCATATGCCAGTAGTTGTTTTCAATTAAAATGTTGTCCATTTAAAATAAATGTGAGATACTTTGAGTGGTGCCAGCCACACCAGGCCTAATATTGAGGAGGGGTTGACTCTTACACATCAAATATGACTCATGGATCGTTTTCCTAAAGTTTAAATGGAATAAGAATGCGTTTTGTCAGTTTTCCGTATGTCAGTTGTTGTTTTCACTTAAAATGATGTCCTTTTGAAACAAAAGAGAGACACTTTGAGTTGTTCCGGCCACACCACACCTAGTATCGAAGCAAGGTTGACTCTTACACATCAAATATGACCCATGGATCGTTTTCCTAAACTTTAAATAGAATACTAATGCGTTTGGTCAGTTTTTCGTATGCAAGTTGTACTTTTCACTTAAAATGTTGTCCATTTCAAATAAAACTGAGACACTTTGAGTTGTGACGGCAACACTGCACCTCGGATTTAGGTGAGGTTGACTCGTAAACATCACATATGAACCATGGATATTTTTTCTAAAGTTTCAATGGAATATGAATGCGTTTGGTCAGTTTTCCATATATCAGTTGTTGTTTTCACTTAAAATGATGTCCATTTTAAACAAAAGAGAGAAACTTTGAGTGGGGCCAGCCACACCGCACCTCAGATTGAGGTGGGGTTGACTTGTACACATCACACATGACCCATTTATCATTTTCCTAAGGCATAAACACATTCATAATGCGTTTTGTCAGTTTTCTGTATGTCAGTTGTTGTTTTCACTTAAAATGTTGTTCATTTCAAAAAAATGAGACACTTTGAGTGGTTCTGGTCACACCATGCCTCGGATTAAGGAAGGGTTGACTCATACACGTCACATATGACCCATTTATCATTTTTCTAAACTTTCAACACATTCTAAACACATATGATCCAGTAGTTGTTTTCAATTAAGATGTTGTCCATTTCAAATAAATGTGAGACACTTTGAGTGGTTCCGACCAAACCAGGCCTCATATTGAGGTTAGGTTGACTCGTACATGTCACATATGACCCATGGATAATTTTACTAAAGTTTCAATGGAATCCGAATTCATTTGGTTGGTTTTCTGTATGTCATTTATTGTTTTCACTTAAAATGAAGTCTATTTTAAATGAAAGAGAGACAATTTGAGTGGTTTTGGACTCACCGTGCCTCGGATTGAGGCTAGATTGACTCGTACATGTCAAAAATGACTCATGGATTGTTTTAATAAAGGTTTAACAGAATCTGAATGCATTTGGTTGGTTTTTCGTATGTTAGTTCTTGTTTTCACTTAAAATAAAGTCCATTTTAAACTATAGAGAGACACTTTGATTGGTGCCGGCCACACCGTTCCTCATATTGAGGCGGGGTTGACTCATGCACGTCATATATGACCCATGGATCATTGTTCTAAAGTATCAAAACAATCAGAATCCGTTTGGTCAGTTTTCCATATGTACTTAAAATTTTGTCCATTTTAAACAAAAGAGAGACACTTAGAGTGATCTCGGACACACTGCGACTCAGATTGAGGCGAGGTTGACTTGTACATGTCACATATGACCCATGGATCATTTTACTAAAGTTTCAATAGAATACGAATGCATTTGGTCATTTTACCGTATGTCCGTTGTTGTTTTCAATTAAAATGATGTCCATTTTAAACTATAGAGAGACACTTCGAGTGGTGTCGGCCAATCCGTGCCTTGGATTGAGGCTAGATTGACACGTACACATCAAATATGACCCATGGATATTTGTCATAAATTTTAAACTGAATCTGAATGCATTTAGTTAGTTTTCTGTATGTGAGTTGTTGTTTTCATTTAAAATGTTGTCTATTTCAAATAAACCTGAGACACTTTGAGTGGTTCCAGCCACACCTAGACTCATATTGAGGCGGGGTTGACTCGTACATGTCACAAATGACTCATATAACATTTTCCTAAAGTTTAAACAGAATCTGAATGCATTTGGTCGGTTTTTCGTATGTCAGTTGTTGTTTTCAATTAAAATGAAGTCCATTTTAAAATATAGAGAGACACTTCGAGTGGTTCTAGCCACTTCGCACCTCGGATTGAGGATGGGTTGACTCTTACACATTAGAAATGACTGAAGGATAATTTTCCTAAAGTAACAACATAATACGAATGTGTTTGGTCAGTTTTCCCTATGTCAGTTGTACTTTTCACTTAAAATGTTATCCATTTCAAACAAAAGTGAGACACTTCGAATGGTGTTGGCCACACTGCACCTCAGATTGAGGCAGGGTTGACTCGTACACATTAAATATAACACATGGATCATTTTCCTAAAGTTTCAACTGAATCTGAATGCGTTTAGTTGGTTTTACATATGCCAATTGTTGTTTTCATTTTAAATGTTGTCTATTTCTAATAAACCTGAGACACTTTGAGTGGTTCTGGCCACACCTGGCCTCAGATTGAGTATGGGTTGACTCATACACATCAAAAATGACTCATGCAACGTTTTTCTAAAGTTTCAACAGAATCTGAATGCGTTTGGTCAGTTTTCCATATGTCAGTTTTTGTTTTCAATTAAAATGAAGTACATTTTAAACTATAGAGAGAAACTTCGAGTGGTGCCGGCCACTACGCGCCTTGGATTGAGTCCGGGTTGGCTCGTACAAGTCTCAAATGACCCAAGGATTATTTTAATAAAGTATCAACACAATCCGAATGCATTTGGTCGGTTTTCCGTATGTCAGTTGTACTTTTCACTTAAAATGTCATCCATTTCAAACAAAAGTGAGACACTTCAAATGTTTTCGGCCAAACCACACCTCGAATTGAGGCGGGGTTGACTCATAAACGTCACATATGACCCATGGATCATTTTACTAAAGTTTAAACTGAATCCAAATGAATTTAGTCAGTTTTACGTATGTCAGTTGTTGTTTTCATTTAAAATGTTGTCTATTTCAAATAAACCTGAGACACTTTTAGTGGTGCCAGCCACACCAAGCCTCAGATTGAGGTGTGGTTGACTCTTACATGTTACAAATGACTCATGGAACATTTTCCTAAAGTTTCAACAAAATATGAATGCGTTTGGTCAGTTTTTCGTATGTCAACTGTTGTTTTCAATTAAAATGAAGTTCATTTTAAAATATAGAGAGACACTTCGAGTGGTTTCGACCACTCTACACCTCGTATTGAGGCTGGGTTGACTCGTACACGTCACAAATGACCCAAGGATCATTTTCCTAAAGTATCAACACAATCCAAATGCATTTGGTTGGTTTTCTGTATGTCAGTTGTACTTTTCACTTAAAATGTTATCCATTTCAAAAAAAAGTGAGACACTTAGAATAGTTCCGACCACACTATGCCTTGAATTGAGGCAGGGTTGACTCTTAAACATCACACATGACCCATGGATCATTTTCCTAAAGTTTTAACTAAATACGAATTCATTTAGTTAGTTTTCCGTATGTTAGTTGTTGTTTTCATTTAAAATGTTGTCTATTTCAAATAAACCTGAGACACTTTGAGTGGTGTCGGCCACACCTGGCCTCGGATTGAGGCAGGGTTGACTCATACACATCAAAAATGACTCGTGGAACGTTTTCCTAAAGTTTCAATAGAATATGAATGCATTTGGTCCATTTTACGTATGTCAGTTGTTGTTTTCAATTAAAATGAAGTCCATTTTAAACTATAGAGAGACACTTCAAGTGGTGCCGGCCACTCCACGCCTTATATTGAGGCTAGGTTGACTCATAAACATCAAAAATTACCCAAGGATTATTTTCCTAAAGTATAAACACAATCCGAATGCATTTGTTCGGTTTTCTGTATGTCAGTTGTACTTTTCACTTAAAATGTTATCTATTTCAAACAAAAGTGAGACATTTATAATGGTGCTAGCTACACCGCACCTCAGATTGAGGTGGGGTTGACTCGTACACGTTAAATATGACCCATGGATCGTTGTGCTAAATTATCAACACAATCAGAATCCGTTTGGTCAGTTTTCCTCTTGTCAGTTCTTTTTTTCATTTAAAATGTTGTCTATTTAAAATAAACCTGAGACATTTTGAGTGGTGACGGCCAAAACTGGCTTCGGATTGAGGCGGGGTTGACTCGTACATGTCAAAAATGACTCATGGAATGTTTTCCAAAAGTTTCAACATAATATGAATGCGTTTGGTTAGTTTTCCGTATGTCAGTTGTTGTTTTCAATTAAAATGAAGTCCATTTTAAACTATAAAGAGACACTTCGAGTGGTGTTGGACACTCTGTGCCTTAGATTGAGGATGGGTTGACTCATACACGTCACAAATGACCCAAGTATAATTTTACAAAAGTATAAACATGATCCGAAAGTGTTTGTTCAGTTTTCCATATGTCAGTTGTACTTTTCCTTAAAATGTTATCCATTTCAAAAAAAAGTGAGACACTTCGAATGATGTCGGCCACACCATGCCTCAGATTGAGGTGAGGTTGACTCATACACATCACATATGACCCATGGATCATTTTTCTAAAGTATAAACACAATCATAATCCATTTGGTCGGTTTTCCGTTTGTCAATTGTTGTTTTCATTTAAAATGTTGTCTATTTCAAATAAACCTGAGACACTTTGAGTGGTTACGGCCACACTTGGCCTCGGATTGAGGCGGGGTTTACTTGTACATGTCAAAAATAAATCATGGAACGTTTTATTAAAGTTTCAACAGAATATGAATGCGTTTGGTTGGTTTTCCATATGTCAGTTGTTGTTTTCAATTAAAATGAAGTCCATTTTAAACTATAGAGAGACACTTGGAGTGGTGCTGGCCACTCCGTGCCTTAGATTGAGGCTGGGTTGACTCGTACACATCACAAATGACCCACAGATTATTGTCCTAAAGTATCAACACAATCCTAATGCGTTTGGTCAGTTTTCCGTATGTCAGTTGTACTTTTCACTTAAAATGTTATCCATTTAAAACAAAAGTGAGACACATCGAATGGTAATGGCCACAACATACCTCTTATTGAGGCAGGGTTGACTCGTACACGTCAAATATGACCCATGTATCGTTGTGATAAATTATGAACACAATTAGAATCCATTTGGTCGGTTTTCCGTATGTCAGTTTTTGTTTTCATTTAAAATGTTGTCTATTTCAAATAAACCTGAGATACTTTGAGTGGTGCAAGCCACAACTGGCCTCGTATTGAGGCGGTGTAGACTCATACATGTTACAAATGACTCATGGAATGTTTTCCTAAAGTTTCAATATAATCTGAATGCGTTTGGTCAGTTTTCCCTATGTTAGTTGTTGTTTTCAATTAAAATGAAGTCCATTTTAAACTATAGAGAGACACTTCGAGTGGTGCCAGCCACTATGCGCTTCATATTGATGCTGGGTTGACTCGTACACATCACAAATGACCCAAAGATAATTTTCCTAAAGTATCAACACAATTAGAATGCATTTGGTTGGTTTTCCGTATGTCAGTTGTACTTTTCACTTAATATGTTATCCATTTCAAACAAAAGTGAGACACTTCGAATGGTGTCGGCCACACCGCACCTCAGATTGAGGCGGGGTTGACTCGTACACATCACATATGACCCATGGATATTTGTGATAATGTATTAACACAATCAGAATCCGTTTGGTCAGTTTTCTTTATGTACTTAAAATTTTTTCCATTTTAAACGTAAGAGAGACACTTAGAGTGATCCCGACCACACCGCGACTCGGATTGATCTGGGGTTGACTTGTACACGTCACATATGACCCATGGATCGTTGTGATAAAGTATCAACAGAATAAAAATGCATTTGGTCGTTTTTCCATATACCAGTTGTTCTTTTCACTTAAAATCTCATCCATTTCAAACAAAAGAGACACAATTAGAGTGCTACCAGCCACACGACGCCTCAGATTTAGACGGGGTTGACTCGTACATGTCACAAATGACCCATGGATAATTTTCCTAAAGTATCAACACAATCCTGGTAGCCCTCACCTAGAAACCAAAGCATTCATCCTGGAATTTCAAGTCTAAATTCCCTGGGCATGACGAGTCCGTCCATGAGTCCTTAACATGTTACCCATGTCTTAACCTAACAATTGAAAAGTAAACCAAATCAAACAAGGCATAATTCACATAACATGGAGAATGTACAACAAGGCTTTGTATTCAAATTAAACCATATCATCACATGCATTTGATGAGGCTGAGCTAATAAGATTACCAATACATTTATATAATTCAAGACATACAAAAATGGAATAATCCAAATAACATTGCATGATCAGAGAAATAAAAAAAGGCATGTGAAATCAAGGAGGAGGGTGGGGGGGTGGGGCTGTCTAGGGGTCCAGGGAGGAGGGTGGGGGGGGGGGGATGTCCGGGGGGGCTATCTGGGGGCTGTCAGGGGGGCTGTTCGGGGACCAAGGAGGAGGGTGGGGGGGCTGTATGGGGGGGGGAGGGGGATGTCCGGGGGGTGTTCGGGGGGCTGTCCGGGGTCCAAGGAGTAGGGTGGGGTGGCTATCCGAGGGGCTGTTCGGGGGCTATCCGGGGTCCAGGGAGGAGGTTGGGGGGGATGTCTGGGGGGTTGTCTGAGGTCCAGGGAGGAGGGTGGGGGGCTGTCTGGAGACCAAGGAGGAGGGTGGGGGGGGGGGGGGCTGTGCGGGGGGTGGGTGTTCGGGGGGCTGTCCGGGGTCCAAGGAGGACTGTGGGGGGGGGGGGATATCCGGGGGGCTGTCCGGGGGGCTGTCCAGGGGGCTGTCTGGGGGGTTGCTTGGGTGGTGTCTGGGGGCTGTCTGGGAACCAAGGAGGAGGGTGGGGGGGCTGTCCGGGGGGCTGTCCGGGGTCCAAGGAGGATGGTGGGGGGTTGTCTAGGGTGCAGGAAGGAGGGGGGATGTCCAGGGAGTTTCCAAACACACAATACTCTATAAAGAAGCTCAAGATACACTACAACCACTAAAAGTCATCAACATCCATGAAAACAGACAATATATAAAAATAACTCAACTCCAATACTATACTATGGGTCAAGATAAAACCAAAAACTAGAATAGATTAAACATCAAATATCAGTTATATTAGTCAAAAATGTAATGGATCAACTTGTCCCACATCACCATCACCATCATAACCATCATCATCACCCTCATCCTAGTCCTCGCCCTCCTCAACACCCTCCTCCTCACCCTCCTCCTTGCCCTCGCCATCCTCCTCGCCCTCCTCCTCTCCCTCCTCTTCCGCATTAGACTCCTCGCCATCATCATCGTCAGGATAGACATCGTCTTGAACAACACTAGAACTGCCACCTGGTGCACCATATATAGAATGTATAGATGACATATATTCATCAAAAGCTGGGCTCACCTCTGGTGGACGTGTTGCACGTAGAACTTCAATAAATTTCATAAATGCACTGTTTGCCCTAGAAGACTGTTCTTCCGTCTCTCTAGCCCCTTTTTCAGCCTGTTCTGCATGTTCCCTAACTTTCTGCAGCCTGGTGGCACTACAAATCATACCTGAGGAGGGGAAATACCTCGTCGGGGCAATCCTAGGTCGGCAGCATACTCTGTCAGGATGCTCCTCTCCCAACACCTAATGTAAGTGATCAGTTGGCCCAAAATTTTCTGGTTCTTGGGCATCGAGGGCCTCTAAAACAGCCTATTAAAAATATAAATATATTATTAAGTTACAAAATAGATATTAAAATATAAAATCAACAGATTAAAACTTACAATCTGCTGTTGAGTCTCTTCGTTGACGACACTTCCATCCTTTTTTCGTCTACTCGAGCAAAACAGTTTTGCTCAAGGCACACGTCCTTCAATATTCTATATTTGCCTCTAAATTGACATTAAAAAATAAAGTTATATGAAAAAATTAGAAAACTATTAAATAATTGAGGAAACAAAAGAAATTGTAAGTCGTAAAGAAAACTTATAAACAATTGTCATACCTGCTTCCTCTCATGATCTGGCATCGTAGTACGTCCCAGTGTGTGGAGGTATTTTTTTTCATCAATGTTTTTTTTTTATTTTTTCCAGATGATTCCTAAATAAAATTTGATAATTCAAAAGATAGTATTAATGAAAAACATGAAAGTTATTATTTAAATACCTCAAATGTAATTAATACCTTAAACTGGGTAGTCTTCTAATGAGTAATCATCTGATGATATTGCTCTATAAGACAATAATCCACGACTGGTACCACCTCCAACTCAGTGCCAACTCTAGTATTCCAGCCAATATACAACTCATACTTTTAGGATCTCTAATGCTCACCTAAATCCTTTAGACGTTCTGGTCATGCACCCTCACCATCGGGAAAATTAAATCGAAGCTGACATCAAAATATTAATTCATATAAATACAAAAATAATTCATGGAATTAAATACAACAGATTTTTTTTACCCATATCTCTACCCAAGCTCTATCTATGACCTCATGTGGAAAATGTCTCCATGAGAGAAGGTTGATTGTAATGATGTCGGAGTATTTGGAAAGCGTCACAAAAAAACTCCGACATTGCTGCCCTATTTTCTCAACCATTCGGTTGTCTTCATTGTAATCCACCATAACCTGTGTGCGGTGGTTCCACACCACATGCATGCATGTACGCCCCCGCCCCCGCCTCCTGTAAGTAGATGTATCTTTCAGGAAATAAAAACAAATATTTTATCAAAACATGTTATAATGAAAATAAATATTGCTATAAAAATTTGTTAGGATTCTATAAATATACCTACGCCATTCTGATCGCTGAGCACTGCTGGATCACAAAAACTGATGGAACACCTGTGGTGGAACAGGATTCGAAGACGATGAGAATATAGAAGCTCGGAGAGATAGAAGTAGAATGAAAAGAAGATGGGACAGCTGTATGACCAGATTCTGACTGGGGAGTGAGAATCATCATGGGATATGAAAAAGATGGGCCAGAAGATGCAAAAGGTGGTGAAAACACGGGAGGCCTAAATATCTCGTGTGTCCCTAACGACACACCGGGATCAGAATGTGGGAAGGATGACATGTTAGTGGGAGGGGCAGAGTCTAGTCAGGTACGCAAAGCTGTTCGTCCACCTCTGGTACGAACCCTCCTCGTACCACCGGCCTGAGTACTAGGACTAGTACTAGGATCCTCGTCGAATAACTGTCGACGTATAGGTGGATCCTACAAAAATGTTTACAAAAAAATTAATCACATGACATTATATATTATTTAAATATATATCTTAGAAATAAATTACTCACTGTAGGCACTAATGGTTGAATGCCCATCTCCTCCATTCGACGATTGTTCTCCATCATTTTTTTCCTTATTCTCTCTTCAATTGGATGCATTCCTGATTTTGAAAACAAATATGTAATTAATTATAAAAATGAAACTAATGTGTAACCCAAAAAACTAAATACACCCCTACCCCCCACACCCCACTTGGAAAACCAGCCCCCCACCCCACCTGGACAGCCCTACCGTCACCCCACTTGGATAACCCATCCCCCACCCTACCTAGACAGCCCCTCCCCCACCCCACCCGCACACCCTCCCCCACCCCAAACAGCCCTACCCCCACCCCATTTGGATAACCCAGCCCCCTCCCCCACCCCAACTTGGACATCCCTACCCCCACCCCACTTGGAAAAACCCTACCCCACCCCACACCCACCCCACTTGGACAACCCTACCCCCACCCCACTTGGACAACCCAGCCCCCCACCCCACTTGGACAACCCTACCCCCACCCCACTTGGACAACCCAGCCCCCCACCCCACTTGGACAACCCTACCCCCACCCTAATTGGAAAACCCATCCCCCCACCCCACCTGGACAGCCCTAACTGCATTTATGGATAACCAACAAAATCAAGTCAATAGACCTTAAATTTTAAATAAACTAAGGATAAAATAACTCAGGATCATATTGACCTCTTCAATATCAACCAAAATTATTCTATACAGATAAATCACAACAAAACCACAACCTAAAATGATATATTGATTGTGTTCATAAGGGGATGATAATACAAAATACATTACAGAAAAATGGAACGAAAAAATCTAAAATAAATGAAGGCACACCTACCGATTTAGAATGAAAGAACAAAAATTACTTAAATCTAAGATAGATTCCCCATTGGAAATTAGAGTTACCACTCTCTAGAGTAGGTTGGGAAGTAGGGTTAGAACCGTAACATAAAATTATATATGCCTTATTTTCATAAGGGGATCATAATACACACTAGATTGCACCAAAATAGAATAACAAAGTCTAAAATAAATTAACACACACGTACCAATTTAAACAGGAAGAACAAATGTAAAATAAATGAACTCACACATACCGATTTAAATAGGAAGAACAAATCATTGGAAACTAGACCTATTTTTTTGGGAATTAGCGTTTTCATCGAGATTTAGAGGCAAACCTTCAAGACAGTTGAGGTTTAGGGAAAAAATTTCAAGAGGGTGCGTCCAGCTCTCGGTTAGGGAAAAAATTTTGAGATCTTTAGAGTTGAAGATCGATGATATTTGGGGATCTTCATTCCCAATGGTTTTAAAAAACCATTGGGAAAGTTATGTTATCCTAATGGTTTCAAAAAAACCATTGGGAAAAACCTCTTAATATCTACTATACCCAACCATTTCAGTAAACGGTTGGAAAAAATATCTTCATATTAACTATACCCAATAGTTTCAATGAAACCGTTGGTAAAAAAAAACTAGTATATAGATATACCAACGGTTCTATAGAACCGTTGGTATAGGAGTCTTTTCCCAAAATTTTTTGAAACCGTTGGGAATATTGTGTTGGTATATCTTGCATTTCCATTAGTGAATGATAAAAAAAATATGCATCGATGAATAAATAAGAGGGTAAAATATGAGGGTGATCATACTTATGTTCTCTTAACTAAGACAAAAATAAAGAAAATTATATTCAACAAGAGTAAATTTTTACTCCTATGTGTTGATTCCATAACATGTAATAGGTTAACAAAATATAGTTAACTATAGATGTCCTATATCAGGAATCTATTCCATAATTATTTATGGGAATAAATGAAAGAGTATAATAAGAGTTTAAAGGGTTTAGATAAAGTTTTTTATATTATAAAGAGTGTAAAAAATTTTAAATTTAGATATAATAAACTCTCTAAAAAGTAAAACAAAATTAAGTAGATAAAGTGAGGAGATATTCTTAGTAAGTCTACCCAAAGTTCTATGAGTCACGATTTTGATAGTGATAAAGTATATCCACCATTTTTAGTCTCTTTGAGATCTTGTGGTAAGATTTGTTAATTGGTTTATAGTATCTTCCAAATGTATTTTTCAAGTATAAATAATTTTTAAATGATTTTTATTTTAGGGTAAGTTTAGTTAAATAACCATCCAATGTTTATGGAATTCCTTCCCATATATATTAATTTTCCATTATAGAAAATATCAATTGAAAAGTAACAATCATTTTCATATATTTTACATAGAAGGTAGAAATAAACATGTATACAAATTATAATATTAAATGTCATTAGTATTTGAATCTATAACTAATGGATATATTAAATGAGTATCCTTTAGAATATTAGACACAATTAGGTTTAATGGTCTTTACAACCACTTGAAGAGTTCTATGGGGACCATTAAAGTATTATCCCTGATCACTTACTTAAAATAGGCTTGGTCACTCCCATAATTAATGAATTCAACTAAGTAAATTAGTCTCAATTAATTCATTAATTGATAATTCATTCATGGTCACCTGAATTATTTTTCATGGAAAATTATACTAATAGGAATAATCACTTATATCTTTTTAAAATATTATAAATTATTTTTGAAACATCTTATCAATAAAATGGGCTCAAACTATACAACCTATATAGGGAGAGGAGTTACATGACCACAAGAATACCCCGCTTATGTTATAGGCTACCAACTAGTGGTGAGGGTATGATCTATATCATGGAGTGACTATATATTCAATAAGGTAAATATAAATAATAATAAAGAAAGAAAAAAAATATAATTCATAACATTAAATTGAAATATGGAATCATAGTAGAAATACCACCATAATGATATCATATTACTATTCCATAATAAAATTAAACTAATGCCATGTTATTATTATAGTCAAAAGTTTAATTTAGGATATAGATTCCCTAATAAAGGTTTTAAATAGATGGTTTGGGAGTGAATTGTACCTTTGATATAAAATATTTTGAACCAAAATCATTCAAAGTTGAGTGTGGATTGGAGGATGAGATATGGTAGATGAAGTTTCAAGGATTTAATTTATTTTTAATAGAGAATCTATATGAAAATAATACTAATTTAATGTTAATGGAGGGGAAATTAAAATAGTACCAATGCTTATAATAGAATACATTGGTTCCATCCATAATATCATTTCAAAATATTTGATTAAATAGATCAAGGTGAAGGTTTTCGAAATAAATATATAAAATATTAAATTAGGTGATGGGAATCACATTAGGTTAAAAGAAAAATGAAAAACTTTATGAGTTTATTAGGATAAGAGTTTTTTGAGATCAAGGTATATTTTTTGAGACCTCATGATCATATTTGGTACTTGGAATACCCTGGATTTAAAATTCGGGGCATGAAAATTATTATTGATAGAATATTATAATGTTATTTGTTTGTAACAATAAAAATATATATAAAAGGATAAATCAATATGAAAATTTGAAAATATATCTGTAATAATTTATTGGAAAGGATATGGTTTGGGTGTAGAGAATGTACTGTAAAATAGTGATGGAGAGACCAAGTGGATGAATGATTTTAATGTTATAAAAGGGGTGAATTTTTAGGGATCATGGAAAAGTTAAGAATATTTTTTTAAGGTACATACAGTCTTACCACTGAATATGAAAAATAATCATTCAATTAAATTAAAGGATAAAATGATGGGAATATTTGACCCTATAAGCATTATTTTCACTTGAAAAACATGATAGAAAGTTAGATACCAAAACTACTCAATTAAGGAATAATTCAGCACACTACAAGACATTAACTAAGTCCTATTATCCTGGTAAATAAAAATTATAAAATAAATATGATGTGTTTTTATTATAAATCTCTAAATAAATTAATTATTCAAGATAGATATCCTATTTTAATAATTAAAGAATCAATGGAAAAATTTTGTGGAGATTTTTTTTTTCAAAATTATAGACTTGAAATCTTGATTTCATAAAGTTATAATGAAATTAAATGATATAATTAATACTTATTTTATAATTGATGAGTAAAATTATTAGTATATTTTTATGCATTTTGGATTAATGTAAAATGTAATAATATTTCACTATACAATGAATACAGTATTCAATTCAATGTTAAAGAAATATGTTTTGGTATTATTTGATGATATTATTGTATATATCAAATAATGAAAGGAACAATTTGAATATTTTGGGAGAGTTTTACAAACCTTGAGTAACAATGTTCATTATATAAATGAAAAGAATTATTCTTTTGAAAAAAAATAGTATAGTGTTTGGGACATTGTATTTTCAGCTGAATGGTTTTTATAGACCAAATGAAAATACAAGTGAAGAAAGGATTTCTAAAGAGGTCAAGGGTTTTTTCAGATATTAGTGGTTATTATTATAAATTTATTAAATACTTTGAAATTTTTTCAAGGCCATTAATAACTCAAATAAAGAATAATTAGTTTAAATGTAATATTTAGACCCATGCTACTTTTGATGATTTAAAATAAAATAAGACTACAACCAAATTTTTGAACATGAATGATCTTTAGAAGATTTTCATTATTGAGTGTGATGCTTTGGGTCTAGACCTAGAGGAAATTTTGATGTAAAAGTGGAAACCTCAGTCTTATTTTACTAAGGCACTTTCATATTCCAATCTGAAAAATTTTGTTTAAGAAAAGAGTTAATGAATCTCATGTTATCCATACAACATTATAAATAATACTTAATGGTAAGAAATTTTAAAGTTTATAAGGACCAAAAAATACTTAAAATATACATTCAGTCAATATATAGTTTCCATACATCAACAATATTGGAAAAAAATTATTGGGTTATAATTTAAATTAAATTAAAAATCTATAATGAAAAATAGAGTAGTAGATGTTTTATTAGGAGTGCATAAAGAAGGGAAAACATTGAATATAGGAGTGCTTAATGGGATATACCAGGGTGGGGCTTTCTAATCCCAATTTTATTGGCCCTACTAATACTCAGTACATTTATATCATCATTTTATGTGGTCTCAAAAAATTGAATATGGTTTGGATTATATTTTAAGTGGACTAGTTCTCTTATTGGACCAAATTTTTAAACTAGAATAAAAATGATTTTATTAATAAAAAATACCCATTATTAAATAATATTATGTATTAAACACATTATAATTATATAATAAAGGTTAATTTTACATTTATTCATAAAATAATTGATACATATATGTTTGGTATATAAATAATATATTATTTTGAAATACCATTAAAAAAAATAAAAAAATAGCCCGCAGACCAACTCTCATATGTTGAGGCCAGTCCCCCTAAGCTCACAAAATTTCCGCCTAATTTATTAAGACTATTTAAAATGTGATTTATTTTTTATAGTTTATTTTTCCCTATAAATGCAGACTATATCACTTAGTTCATAGGTCTGATTCCAGTTAAGAACACATAAATTCATATGGCTATTTTAGAACCATATTGAGTTAAAATTAAATTGGTTAAAGATTAGATGAAATAAGATAAAAAATGATTGAAATTATATCATTATTATAGAAAAATGCGTATATTAATCCATGGTATTATTTCCCAAATGAGATTATATTTTGGATGAACATGCTGGTTTTATCTAATAAATCAAATATGATATCTAAAATTATGCAGTGTGATCATTTTTCTCCACCAACCGAACACTTAAAATTATGAAATACCTAAAAATGGTTATCAAAATATTTTTATTTGATTGGAATAGCTTATGAAATTTATAATTATCTGAGATAATGTTTGGTTTGGTAAAAATATAAATATTAATCTTTGAGTTGAACTAGGTTATTAAAGGGTTTTCCAATTCTTAAACTAACATGGGAGGAAGCATCCACAGATTTTATATTGAGACTTCAAAAATCACAAGTGTGTGATGTTATTTTTTTAGTTATATATAAACTTAGTAAATAAAACTATTTTATTACACTTAAACACCCATAAAACACCTATATATTTATTGATATGTTTATAAATGAATTTGTGATGTTATATAAAATTCCCAGTGAAATAGTTAGAGATAAGAATGTGATGGTTAATAATTTATTTTGGGAAAAAAATTTTGTTTCATAGAAGAGTTTGGAAAATTAATTCTTATCATTTGAAAAGTGATGGATAAACTAAGGCCAAGAATAGTATTTTAGAAGTATAACTAGTTTTTTATTTATACCAACCTATGAATTGGTTATGGTGGTTATTTTGGGTTAAATTTAGTTAAAATTCTACTTATCATACTTCGATTGTAAATACACCTTTTCATACTATTTATGGGTTAAAAAATACACAAATTCTTATATTATAGTAAACGGGAATTAATTATAGAAGAAATTGTAACACCCTGACTTGGATACCACTATATTGGTTCCTCAGGATAGTGTTCCATGTGTCCTCATGTGTGCCTCCTTGTATGATATAGGCTGGAGATTAGTTATGGGGGATTTTGAGGTTATCATGAGCCAACTATTCCCTCATTTCTAGAGTTTAAAACCTTGAGGTAAATCAATAAATTAGATAAAATATAACATCCAAATATATGTTTGATAAGTTCTGAAACACTAAATAATGTCTCATTCAATACCCTATTGATGATCTATACTTATAGGTATAAAAATAAGATAAACCGGTCAAGTGAACTAGACCAAAATCAAAAAAAAGGAAAAGACCCTAAAATAGAACAAGCCCCCAAAATCCTAAGCTCTACCCCAAGTCCCTACTCCAAACCCCCCTAAACACATAATACTCAAGAATTAACCTTGGTATATTCCTTGAACATGTAACCTTTGACCAAAGAGAATATTATTGGGTACTCAAGTTCCATAGAGACTCGAACAAGGTTTGAGAATAACTCAGTAGGCCACCACCAATGGATTCTAATGAAAATACAATCTATGAGTGTAAAGTATAAGGGTTTGAAGTTAATATATGAGATAATAAAGAATTATAATAAGTAATAGAAATCAAAAAAACCTAGTCGGACCTCAGGTCTCAAGAGGATAACCCATGCTGAAAATACCTACTTTGGCTACCACCAATATATTTGAAAAAGGTTTAAGCATACATGAATCAACTTGTTTCCAAGGTTCATCACTATAGAAAATGTAATAAAGTGTATCGAGAAGAATCCACATGGATCACATGGGAATACCCTCCCAGAAATATAAATGAATAATCATTTGTCTGGTTCAGACTCAAGTGGCATCCCTTGACTTTCAGAATCACAAATCGATTAGAATCCCATCTCACACCCATGAAATTACATAACTATAATAATAAATAAAAATCCAGGTGATCATCTCATTAAATTAAAAATGTAACACATTATGATATTAATTTGTGGAATCTGATGCATGAAAACTATTCTTGAATCTAAGGGGGAACATCCCCATGGAATTCATAGTATTAATTTTAGTAGAATACACTAGTTCACTCGAGGCATTAAATAGAATTATACTTCATTGAATCCAAGGAGGTATACAATCCTAACATTCACATGAATCCATTAGTTTAATCCAAGGATCATACATGGTATTCCTTGAATATATATAACATGATGAATCCTTAGAAACACTCTAAGGAATTAAACATCCTTGTTTTTCATAATAAATCTAAGGGACATCCAAGGTCATTCCAATTATCACGCACAATTATAATAATATAAAATAAGAAATTACATCCGTTTTAAGCAAAAAAATTAATATAAAAAGAAAAAATACCCATGTTGGTTCATTTCACATTAACAAATCATTAAAATTTTAAGAAAAAATTCACCATTTTAACATAATTCACAAATTCCATTAGAAGTACCAAGGTCTAGAATAATAAAAATTCCTAAAGATCAACCCATGAAATATACAATCCCAATTAAATCATTAACTTTAAAGGGAATTCACAAACCAACCATTTTATTCTATCTTAATCTAAGGAACTAGACTAACCTATAACTTTAACGGTTTTAAAAAAGGTCCACCCATAGAAACATGATTATCTGGGTTCCCAATGTTAT
Organism: Viscum album; assembly: GCA_963277665.1. Lineage (NCBI taxonomy): Eukaryota > Viridiplantae > Streptophyta > Magnoliopsida > Santalales > Viscaceae > Viscum > Viscum album. Next base: position 1,818,242,898 of record OY728150.1, read on the forward strand.
TTTGAAAAACATCTAATGTGAAAATTAATTAAATTTTATTAATAGGATGAGTGTATGATTAGATAACATGACTACACAACCTAAAAATCAATAAAGTGAAATGAATTTAATTGAAAATAAAGAAGGCCACCTATCTTAACCTTAGAGAGATCCACTCATCTGATATCAACTTTCGATTTGGAAAAAATAGGAGAAAATAAAGAACTAGACAAACAACCTAAAAATAGGGAATAAAGCATATAAATAGAGTGAGGAAATTTGACAGTGAAGAAAATAAAGAAAGGAAAGAATAAGACTCTTAGACTCACCAATTTCATTCCAATGTATCTGATGGTGAGTGAAACAAATCAAGTCTAGAGGAGATCCTCCATATCCAAAGGAGAGGGGAGGGAGCCACATATTTTCCTAAAAATGGACTCAGACTTGGCTATTTTTTGGTTAATAAGAAAGGGGTGGGGGGTAAAATGACCCTTTCCCCCTCTTTAAAAAAAATAAGTAAGATCCTTTCAGATGGATAGTGGAACACCATCTAGCTGGTGCTCCTCGGAAAAGACTCTATTTCATTGGAAGACCACAAACTAGCTAGTGGAAATATAACCCTTTGGTTGTATGCCACAACCAACTCTTGGGCTTCCCGAAATCACCCGAGGCCTCAAAAACCCCTATAGAAACTCAATAAAAGTCTAAAATAGCACTTTTGAGAGGTTCCATCGCTTAAAATTTGAATCTAAATCCCATTACAAAAATTAACCACTCCCTTAAATGAAAAGCTCAACTTTCTCAAAAACCAAGCACACAGACCTAGGGTTTTGCAATATCCTCACCATATAACATATCATCCGTAAGATATACTCCTAAGAAACACCAATCCTAAAACCACGAATAAAGAATTTACATTCCACTAGTTATGGTCACACCAAAACCATTTTACCAAGCTTCACTACTATAAATCCCATTTACCCATGCACCATGGCACCAATTTAGAACCCAACTCAAACTTAAATCCATAATACTAGAAGAATAATTTAACTCTAGATTCCCCAACATCATACCCCTGACGTTTATTTTACTAGTCTACACCATAATACTCTCAAATGAAATCACATCCAAAAGCATAATCTCCCTTCCAAGATTATCTATTATAGGTGGTCTCACGTAATTTCCAATGTGACACCTCGAAACATCAAAATATCTCTGACTCGATCACCCGATATCTTACTTTTTGATACATACATTCATTCTAAACCCTTGATAGTAACCACACAATTTTGGTCACCAACCCTGAACCATTTAATTTTAAGAAAAACTAAACAACTGAAACCTTCACATGGGTGTTCTACCAAAACCAAAACCTTACCTACTATGTTCATTAATATATCATTCTCAATGTCCACCAAAAATAGTTTAAAATGTGTAGCATGTTCTCAACTAGTCCATGGTGTAAAAACCACCATAGTAAATCCTTACGACCTATCATCGAGTGAAAATCTTGATGATAGACACCATTGGAATCCCTGAGCCTCACTCATGTTACACAATTATTCTAATAAGATGAACCCTGCATCATGTTTCATTAAAAAATAATCATCCCATTAGAATACTCTCCAAGTTAGGACAACAACCCCAGGAACTCAGTACAATAAGGAATACACAAAGTTTCAACATGCTACATCCAACTCGCAGGTAGGGTACTGATAAAAAACCCAATATAACACCTTGATTTGAACCTAGGATTGACTGATGAGTACCACTATTTTCCATTCATAGGTTCTACCCATGATTGTTCCTGACCTAACATGTTCATCTACAAGTGGAAAAAACACTTGTAAATTGACTGATTATCCACCCAAACACTCATCTTCACCTTTTGAAGCATCTCCCAAACACTTGATCATGATTCTCTATAATTCATATGCATCATATGACCATCAAAACATGATTAATAAAGTATAAATCTAACCTTAAGTGAAACTCCATCGTTGGAAAACCCACATCTAGGCTCATCATTGTTCTCTATCATGGGAACCAAAACCCCATTGATGGAATCAATGTATGACCTCTTCTAGAATATCTCAATCTGATATTACACAAGATTTTTCTTTCAAGATATGAACACACACCACACCAACCCCCGATGCCTCCATTACGAGTAACTAGTATCGATGGTGATTGTGAGACTCAATCCTTCACAACATCACAAACACCTCAAAGGATACATCTTAACACAGATTAAATCCCTAAGAGTTTTTTCTCAAACACATAAAAAAACATTAGTCACCATATCCTAACAAGAACATCTGATCAAAATTACTATGGTTCCAGGGCTATCCTTTAAGAAATAATGAACCCTTGGTCGCATGACACTACTTCCATCACATCGATTAAGATTCTATAGAACTCAAATGATTTAAAAAAAACTTGTACAAGGACTTTTCTACTAAAACCAACACAAATATACCTTGAACATAGCCGATACACACCAATTTTATATGAGTAAAAAAAGAGCTCACTCTGGAGCACTCCAGTAACATTCCCTTAGTGGAACCACACCCCTAAAACTAGTGCTTTCAATTTTTATCTCACTATAACCTCGAGGGTCACATATTCTCCTAGAACCCACTTCTAACCCATGACTCTCAATACCTTGAGTTATGAAACATTGAGACTTACTCACATACTGGGTTAAGTGTCTATCTAAATAATAACTCACCCCATGAATACTCTTTATTCCAGTGTCATTCCATTATAGAGCATCCAACTACCCACATCATATACCAAAATTGTATAAAAAATACTTATGGATAGGTATGAATCTGATTGAACCCACACATCTAGATGATATGCCAAAAACATTACCCATCAATGATTCTAAAACCCCAGAAGACGTGGTAACCCACAAGTCTTTGTCAAACTCTCTTAAGAAATCTATATGTCTAAACTAAAAGCCTCTAGAAACATCCCATGCCTCAGTCCTAAACTAGATCATCCCACTACACTTTTAAAAACCTATATTTTCATTTCTAGACCCATCGCTGACCATAATATCAATACATCACCATAAGGTAACCAATTGTTCTTTTTAAATATCATGCATTCGAAGTAAAACTATTAAGTTAAGGCTGATAAAACACTAGAATATCTTCTTAAAAAAACAAAAGGCATTGAAAGTATAAAAACTTGACAATAGATAACACCTCACATGCACATATACTCTAAAATAAAACACCTATACATGCATCACACGACAAACCAACATAATAAAGGGTTAAAAACCCTCATAAATCACTAATAATAAAGACACCAAGAACCATGATCATGTACAAGGGACATTAGGTTCTTCCTCTTAGACCAAAAACAAAAAAAACTCAGCTAAAATTATCATAAAAAAATATAATACATTGTTTGAGATCACATGACACCAAATAGACCAAAACCAATCAACAATATCAATGATCCCACACAAAGAAACACACACCCTATAAGGAAACTACACTAGTGGTTAGTCCCTATCATAACCTTCCCATAACCGGGGTCAACCACCATTTAAAAATGTTAGAAAATGGTAACTCCTTGAGGTCCACCCTCCATTAAAGGCCATAACCATTCTATCCCAGAAGATAAATTTTTTCTAATTATTTTATAGGTTTCACATTTTTCATGTTCCCAGGTTGGTTAAATAAGATACCATTCACACGATATGAGGTAAAACACTTGATAGGTTACTTAATGACATTTTACTTAATTCAAATAAATATTTAATTCCATTTTGGTATCACATAAAACTCTAGTTTCCCATATAATTTCTAAATTTTATTTCCAAGGTGCCATTATATAAAAGTGCAATCACAAGTTATATAGGAAATCAGTTTTTCAGTTTTGATTGGTAACCCATTTAACTCACACCATATAAACTCAAAAGTAAAAATCCACAAACCATTATTTATAATGATTCTCATTTTAAACCATTTCATTTTCATTAAAATTTTAAAAAAAACCATTAATCATTTATTTAGATATCATAACTTGTTTTAATTAGATAGGATTCCATTCAAAATTTATAGAGGAAAAAAGTTATAAGTTTATTTTGAGAACACTATTTAAAAAAAATACCACTTTAAAATACATTTATATCTTTCTAAGATGTATAAGGGGTCACTCCTAGAGTTATCCAAGTATAATTACAGCATACACCTACAGGTGAGAAATTCCATATTGATGGATAAAGTCAATTTAAATAACCAACCCCTCTCAATTACGTAAATCCATAGGAAAATATAAAATACAAGTATAATTAATCCATGGACATTAAATTAAATTGGCACATGTTATTATTGGGAAACTATCAATCATATAAAATATATAGATGTTATATAAATCCTATGTACATAGAATGATGTATTAACACACACCTCTTTTTTCCATACCATCTAAGAGTAAAAAACCCATAAATCAATCACATCACACCCAAGTGAACCCATCAAGGTAGAAATATGTCAACTATAAAGTGCATAGTAATAAAAATAATTCCCATCCCTAAAAAAATGTATTTCCCCCATACATGGGGCTAAAAAACCCCAATATGAACTTATTACAAATCTTGGAAAATATCCTATCCTCCTATTTACCATGACCAAAAAATAAGAAAAAATAACATCTCTGATACCATTTCTTAATTACCTAAACTATATGCCACTATACCAGTTCCCCAAGATAGTGTTATAAATGACCTCTATAGCTCCTCCCAGTATTCCAAAGTCTAACTACTAGAGGCATGTGCCAATGAAGTTATTATGGGGAGACTATTCCCTCATTTTGGAGTATGAAACATATATGTAAATAAAAAAATTAGATAAAACATCACAGATAAACATAAAATACCGATAAAAGAAAAATAAGTTCTAAAACACTAAATGGAATCTCATGAAATACCACAATTATGCTCCATACATACAGGCAGAAAAATAAGATAAACCGGTCAAGTGAAACTTTCCTATAAGTAATGAAGAAGGAAAATACCCTAAAATAACATAACCTTGAGAAGTAATGAGATATATCTTGAATCCTAGCGCCAAAATCCATTATTTAAACAAAATAGTCAACCATAAACCTTGATCTATACCTAAAAATTACAACCTATTACCAAGGAGTATATGCTCATGTGCCCAAGTGCCATGGATTTCTGATAAGGGAGTGAGTATAACTCTATAGGCCACCACCAATGAAGTTTAGTTCAAATCAAGTGTATGAGTGTAAATCATAAGGGTGATTAATTAATAAATTTGATATAATGAATAATAATAATTAGTAGAAATAAATATAACCTAGTAAATACTTAGGTCTCAAGAGGACAACACAGGATAACACTACATTATCCTACTATCATCAGTATCTCTAAGAAACATGGATGAAACATGTATGAACTTAGTTCCTAGGTGAATCACCATGTAAACCATAATTATGTGGCCTGAGAGTTATCCATGTGTCTCTTACAAGCATTATCTCCTAGTCATATCCAAGATGAATTGTCAATTAGGTATGTACTTAAGGACCATCCTTGACATCCAAAAGCACTACTTGATTAGAATCCAGACTCACACATAAGGCATTCTATACCAATAATAATCAAGTTGAATCCATGTATCTTATCCCATAACATTAAACAAGGGACAAAATTAAGAATCCATAACATCAATCGATGGAATTTGTTAAATGTAGAAATTACCCTAATCGTAGGGGGAGATGCCCCATGGAATTATCGGTAAGGAATCTATATAGAATACATTGGTTCACTCAAGGCATTCCATAAAATTGGAAATCGTGAAATCCAAAGTGGCATCCAATATTATTACTAACATGAATCCCTTAGGGGAAATAATGATTATCCATGTAATTCCATGTCACTATATAGCATGTGGAATCCAAGGAATCACTCCAAGAAATTCCACAAACATGATTTTCATAATGAATGACAAGGACTTATCAAGGCATTCCAATTATCATGCACAATCCCAATAATTTGAAATAACACATTGCATCCATTTTAAGAATAAAAAATTTTATATATCACCCCAAAATCCCATATGTTGTTTCATTTAACATTTAAATGACTTTGATACTTTAAAAAAATTCACCATTTTAAAATAATTCAAAGTTCCATTAAAAGTCTCAAATCCAAGACAACTACTGGTTCCTAAGGATCCACCTAGGTAACCAATACTTAAAATTAAATCATTAGCAACCAAAGGTATCCCTAAACTACCCATTTTAGTCTTTCCTAATCTAAGGCACTGACCTAACCCATCACTTTAATGATTCCAAAAAAGGTCCACCCATGAAAACATGTTTATCTAGGTCCTAAGGGGATTTAAAAATGTCTTTAAGGTTTTAATAAATTCAATTAAATTAGTAGGTCAAGTGTTCTATAATCCTATGTGACACATGACTTGAAACATAAAACATAGGAATGACATTAAGGGAAAAGAAATTAGACCTCCTACCATAAACTTAGAGAGAAAAAATCATTCGATATTGGCCTTTGGTTTGGGAAGGAATGTGAGAAAATGAAGAACTAGACAAATTCATTGAAATTTTTTTATAACCCACATAAATGACCTGATGAAACCTGATAGTGAAAAAATTAAGAAAAGAAGGAAAATAACTCTTAGATTCACCTCTAGATTTCTAAAACATATGATCTAATAATAGGAGAGATACTCTATGGCCAAGGGAGAAGGAAAGGTTCTCACTATATTCCTATGAAATGCTCTCAAACCCATAATTTTTTGGGTTAATAATAAATTAGGGTGAGGGGGTAAAATAAAAAATTTCACCATATTTTAAAAAAAGGAACAATTATCACATCAGCTAACCGATGAGCCCAGGAAGAGCCTCTAGCTCCCTAAAATACCACCAACTATCTAGTAGAAATGCAGCCATTTGGATACATGCCAAAATCACTTTAGAGGCTACTTGAAGTCATCTATAATCTTCTAAACCCCTATATCACCTCAAACAAAGTTCAAAAAGGATATTTTAGGGGTTCTATCCATCATAATTTGAATTCAAATCCCTAAATGAAACCTGACCCATCTACCAAGTGAAAAACTCAAGATTTCTCATAAATTGATCACCTGTACTAATGCAAGGTTTTATGGTAGTAAAAAATGCATTGTTTTAATGGAATAAATTATTATAACAACTTAAAGAAATTTTATGAAGCGATCAAATATTATTGTAAATATATGCTATTAAACATGGAAGATAATGGAATTATAAATTAGAGATATTATTTTTACTAAATTAAGGAAAAATAAACCCTAAACCGTGATTATAATAAATTTAATGGTTATTTTGTAGTAGTATCCAACTTTTTTAATTAAATATAATATTATAATAATTTATACCAATATCAACCAACCAAAGAGTATTAGACTACATCATGTGTTTCATATTTCTCAATTGAAACCTAATATTGGGGATCATCCTATGAAAGAGGTTCTACATGAAGCATTGGTTATTGATTTTAAATATATAGTTATTCTAGAAAAGGTTCTAGTGGCTCAAACATATTGTATGGATCATTTTTATCAATTTATGCAGAAATTAATATTACTGATTGAGGTTAATTTGGAGTTGAAAAAGTATAAAATCTATAGTTTCCATTTTATTACATTAAGGATATGGTAAATTTTCAAGAAGTTGAAAATAATAGGAATGTGAGAAAAGATACGAGGGTTGGTAAATATAAAAAAACATTAGAATCTAATTATTTACTAGATAATGAAAGAATATTATAAAACATGAGTATTTCATGCTCACTTCTTAAAGAAATCTAAATGTTGCATGCTCACATTTTCACAGAACATACATATTTTTAGGGTACACAACAAAAAAAATTTATAGTTATTGAAAATTACTCTTTGTGGGGAATAGACCATTTACTCAGTATAAAAAATTTTCATAAATGGGTACAAAACATTTTATTTTTCTATAATATAGAACATTTTTCTTTAGTTTTGGAACAAAACATCAAGTTAGGGAAGAATAATTAATTTTCTAGGAGTTAGTTAGTAAAGGGAATTTCTATATAAATACTACGATTTTCAGTCCAAGGGAGTCCATTTAGACATTTATTTAGCTTTATCACAGAGTTTTATTATATAAAATTTCAATCAGGGTGTCAAAAGTTATAGTTTCCATTTTACTCATTTTTTTTATTTTTTGATTGTAATATTGAATTATATATATGGAAATACTATATATTAAATTTAAATTATATTAGTTACATTTTTATAATTTTTATTTAATATAATTTTCAAATTCATGTAAAATATATTTTTATATTTTTAAATTTTTATTTTTCTTATTTCCTTAGGAGAGTATAATCCTTTTTAATAAAAAAATATGAGATTTTACCTTTTTGTAGTGATTTTGTGTGGTGTAACTTAAAATAATTCATTAATTTCTATAGTAAATATAAAATATACTATAGGTTTCTAAATCCTATGATATAGCATGAGTAGTTGTTATTTTTTATATATTGAGAAATATTGAAAATATATGTCAATACATAAACATAAAATAATGTTATAATTTTGTAATCTTAAATTCATATAACAACATTTTCATGTTATAATATCATAATTATTTATATTATTGGTTTTTATGCCCCTTGGTCATCTAATCCTAAAAATAAAGTTTTCAATTACTTACTACATAGAAATATAACATGTCCCATTATCTTCTTTGAGCCGAGTAAGGGTGTGATGGATAATCATAAATAAGAAACAATTCAATAATATTAAAATTTAAAATCATAATATGATAAAACATAATTATTAAACAATAACAAAAAGTTTATAGAATATATAAATATAATTTAAATTTTAGTCATCCTCCAATATATACAATTTTATTATGTTCTCTTTAGAAAAAAATATATTAGGTAAATCTATACATGAGGTTTAATAATCGAACAATGAAGAGAAATGGGTATCTACGTAGCTGTAACCAACCTAGATGAATTGGGATATGTACACCTTAGTCTTATGATAGAGATAAATCTCAAGTTTTAGAATGCTTATTTTTTCCTTCAATATATTAGTTTGAGTGACTATGTGGTAATTACTATGGTGACTAATTGGACAAAGAAGTGTAAATATAACATTCTAATACCCTCTAGTGACCTCTATGATAACATATTTATAATATCTGGATCATAATAAATTATACAATTGTACTCACATTTAATTTTCTTATAAATAGGTAAAAGTTATATATATAAATGATGTGGATAAACATGATATAGGCATGATTTTATGACCATGATATATCTATATTTCTTGAGCATATATTACATGTCTTTTTAACCATATAAAACCATTACCATATGATTCTTATAAATTATTGCTATTTCATCTATAAAATTCTTATTTTTAATAGGGTTTTCTAGGAAAATTGAACAATAGAAGCCTAATAGAAAAATTCTATGACAAAGTGATAAGAATCCATGAATTAATGAGAATTCATGGAGGGGTTTTAGAATTTCAGGATTCCTTAATGAGTGTTGGTATGGGAAATTTAAATAAATAGAGTTATTAATGGGAATTTACAATCATTTGGGTTTTACTTTTTCCATGATGTATTCCATGTTTTATTCATTTTCCAAACATTAATATTTAAAAATAAGGAAAATTTCCTTATTATGATAATATTGAATTGATAAATTTCATCATTATTAAATTTAAAGGGATTGTTTTGATAATAAAAATTACTGAAAGTGAATTTAAGTAAATAAATAAATATTTAATATTGTCCCATCAATTCATTTGTGTTTAATAAAAATAATATTTTTTTTACCATTGAATGTATAAAATAACATTCTTATGGGATGAAAATTCATAGCTGATGGGCCTAATTCATGTGGTAATTGGTTACATGGAAATCAATAAAATTTGAGCATATGATTCATTCAAATATAAATGTTTTTATCATATTTCTGTATATAAAATATATTTAAATGTTGAAAAATAAATATACACATAAAGTGAAGTATGTTCACTTCTTTGTATATATAATATAGTGTAGGAAGTATCAATATCTATATAAAATTCAATATAATCGTTTTTCATAATCTATATAAATACGGTAGAGGAAATATTGATGTTTTTTTATATAAAATATATCAGGGTTCTTATTTCAATTTTGTATAAATATAATAGTGTATGTTGAAAAATATATATGAAATATAGTAAGGACCTTCTCAATAAAATTAATTATGTAATATTTATAAAAAATGTAATAGAATTAGTTAAGTATCTTAAAAGTAGTCTATACACATTGTGCACTAGGTCTTAAAGTAATAAGAAAAAAATATAGATAAATAAATTTAAACTTAATAAATTAATGATTTTTTTTAAAAATTTACCCCTCTATGATATCCAATGTAATTGAAAAATATGTTGCATTATAGAACCAATAATATTTATTGGATAATGTCACTTTAAATATCAAAATATATTTGAATGCAATTTTTTATATATAAATTTACACTTTCAACTTCAAGTGAGGTGTTTATAACATATGGTGTATTTTTAATAATTTTTGTGAAAAAATGACACTATAAATGTGGATGTATTCTATTATTTATAAGAAATTGAATAAGTATTATTTTTGAATGGAAATATACATTATAATAAAAAATAAATTGTATTAAAATGTAAGTGTATGGAAGTGGTTTTTTAAATTTTAAATGCCTCATATTCCCCATGAATACCCTCCCTCATAATTTTATTAAATTTATTTATTACTATAAATTATCCACATAAATGAAAAATTCATTTTAAAATAACATAAGTTTAAATCTATTCAATTATAAGTAATTTTTTTATGTTAATAATTTTTTTAACTTTGAAATTTCCCTAAAAATTATTATTGAACTTACCTAGGTAATCAGTAGACATGATATCTTTGAACTATTAACATTTTATATAAGTTAACTATATTTTTTTCATATCTTTTATTGGAAGTGGCTGAAGTTCCCCATATATGTGATCATTTTAATGATGGGTTATGGAATATAGAGTTATTCAATGATATTACACCAATGGTCACTACATATACAAACTCATTGATTAGGGCTATACTTTGTGAAGTGGAAATCCAAGAAACTATAAATAATACTAGTTTTGAAATCTCATTGGGTCTATATATCTTCCACAATTATTTATTCCTCCATCTTGGAGAGTTATCAAGCGTGAAAAAATTATAGAGATACAATATTTTTTCTCAAATAGTCTTCTTATAAAATTCATATTTGGAACTTCACCGGTATTAATACAAAAGGAAAAACAATAATTTCTATTTGATATCATTGTTCTATTATACTATGTGATTTAATGTATTAAAATTTTACAAAAATTATAAGTTATAATGTAGTAACATTTCTTCTACAGATTATATATGATGAGAAACACAAGTTTATGTTTTCGAGAAGCATTAACAGATTGGTTAGAATCCTATAAGAAATATATTCAGATATTAATCAATATATATAAGGGGGAAATATTATGATCAAAGTGTAATGGATAAATCTCATAATAAAATAGGATAAGGGTTTATCTGTATAGTTTTTATAAACCTTGGATTCTCAGAACCTATATGTGACTTTAAATTTATGTATATATATCCTATAAATGGTTGTCCATATCATTACAAGGGTATAATTATGTATTCTTCAAATTTATGAATGGATTTTTAGGGAAATACTCTCTTAACTAGTATTTTTATCCTCACCCTGGATTCCTTTAGAAGATTACTGATTAAACTTATGGTTTTTGGGGTGATTGAATTATTTATGAGTAGCATGTTAAATCTGATCATATCCCATATTCATTTCATTGATGACATAGTCGCATTAATCAATGAAAATATGAATTCAATAATAGAGTTTAAGGTCTTTTTACCTATTTATTATGGGTAGAGTAAATAGGTGTAAAACTCATCTAGAATTAACAGTATCTTATATCCATCAATGAATCCAAATAGGTATAATATCCTTGTGTTATGGTTTGGATTTCATAATGGTAAATTTATATTTCTTTACCTTATTACTAATGTCATCCATGGTTGTGTTTCGATTTCCTATTTTGATCAAGTAGTGGAAAAACTAGTTTCTCAAATCGATAGTAGGAAGAAAAATTGGCTCTCCTACCAAGGAAAAATCAATCTTATTGAAAGTGTGTTTGCCTATATCCTAGTTAAAATAATGTAAATTTTGTTGGTTATTAAGAAATTTCCTTCATATATTGAGAAATTATTTATGAAATTCCTTTGGGATTCAATATTAGAGAAATTATATCACTGGATGAGTTGGAAGAGGCCTTCTATATTAGTGAAGGAAGTAAGGATTAATCTCTATAGCCTCACTGAAACAATTGATACATTTCACATAAAGTTTTCATAAGAGATTATTGAAGGCAATAAATTTTAATCCTATTTCATGTGAAATTATTATGGTTACTCCTATGATCTGGTACATAAAACTCTTATAACTCAGTCAATTCCTATACGTAAACAATCAATTATTTACTTTTAGTAATCCTTGAAAAATATATAGAGATTATTAGTGAAGGGAGAGTGATATTATAGATCAATAACTAGGTTGGAAACTATCTCTTATTCCTAGGATTTATGATCCCCAACATTGATCATATATTATCTTGAAAAATTGGGTTCTCCTTGAAGAGGTACTCGATAAACTCTATAGAGAGGTGGCTAATGAGATCTCTATTTCCAACCTTGATTACCACATTATCATTACAAATAACCCTAGTGGTTCATTCTCTTTGGCTTCACACTTAAGGTTTATGAATGACCCTCTTCTTTTAGTTCCATGTGGTGACATTATCTAGATTCAGTGCTTTACAAAATTGAGATTTCTTATATGGAGGATCTGGAAGAATTCATTTCCTACTAATACTTATGTATCAAAATTTGTGGTGTCAATTTCTTCTAAGTAAAGATGTTATAGAAGGATAATTTTAGAGTAAACAACTCATTTATTCATGTAAATTACTTCTGTTGTTGAATTATGGAATCACTTTTTCATATTGATGGACCTTAATTTTAACCTTAGGTCCATTGATAAACTCATCTTATATTGGAATTACTTTATCAACATGTACCCTATAACAATATTTCCTAGGTTTTACTCTTTTCATATATATCAGTTAGAGAATCTAGAGTTACCTAAATGGATTTATTTTTAACTGTACTTAGTCTTGTCCAAAACCCTCATTTTGAAGGTTACTCATAAGTGAAGGGAGATTAAAATTTTCATCAATAGTAATGATCACATGACCATAATTGAGTGGTTAAATCAAAGACTATATAGATCTAAATTCCTATCAAAGTGTCTCATCATGGAAGATGGGTCAAGTTGTCTCCCCTAAGATCCATTCTTAAACTCAATATCAACGGATCATGACTCAATGGATCCATGTTTGGTGAAGGAGTTATTCAAAAACATACAAGATAAGTTATTCTGGTTTTTACAATGATCCTCTATTATTACTGAAGAGAAGGTTGCAATATTGGGAATTTCATTATATTACTAGGAAGGTATTTATCACTCCTTTATTGGAATGGATATAGCCATAGTTTTCAAAAGTCTTAAAGATATAAGTGTTTTACATGGTTCCATTAATTTTTCTATTCATTATTCTTACACCCTATGATCTTGAAACATTAATTTTATTCATACATTAAGAGAAGGTAATAACATTTTTATTCCATTGATAAATTTTGGGGGAGTTTACATGAGACTGTGAATCTCTTTGGTGTAGATTCTATTCCAAATTATATTAAACTTTTTTGTTTAGGAGTATACCCTAAAACACTACTTATTTTACCAACCCTAATACTATATTTAACTTTAGTAACAAAAAGTAGATGTTAGTAATAGCATGTTATTTTTACAATAAAATTCACACAATTATATTTCAAACATAGGTGGTTCTCACATTTGTGTTTGTTTTGGCTATGATAACTACCTAGTTTTATTAGTATTTTAGATAATTCTATCCTAAAATTATTATTTAAGTGACCTTATTTAATACTCACTAACACTTAAACATGAATTCATTTTATAAATCATTAAATTTCATATTTAAAACCTATTAAAGAATTATTTTATCATCTTAATAGTGAGTAATAAAATAGTTCTTTATCTTTATTATAAATTATTTTTCCCTTTAAACCTAGATTTTGGGATATGTAACCAATAAAGTAGTGTTACCACCATTGGGAATTATATAATATGTCTTTAACTAATTACTTTTGATGATTTTTTTTAAAATTACTATCCATACCTTTATTAAATGGGGGTGTGATATTGTTATTTGATCTGAAATAACCAATCAAAAAAATTCAACGAGATGAAATCTATTTTATGATATCATTTCATTATTGTATATTTTGAAATGTTACATTATACATGTCATTTTTTACCTTCTCATATCTGATTTACTATAACAATGAATTACCATAACAAGCATAGTTATTTAATAAATTAAACTATATTTTAAGAAGTTTCAAGGTTATTCATATTCTTCTCCATACCTGTTTAAGGAAATAAACTCAAACTCTATAGTGAATTTCTAAATTCACATTATTTTAGATTATTTTGAAGATATAATCCTCCCACCAAGTGTGACCACATAAAATTTTATGGATTTAGTATCTATTAATATATTTATCAAATATTCATCACTATTTCCATTATTAAATGAATGTGACTTTGTATAACGAAATAAAATGTTTTTGGTATAATTTTTATAACTAAAAACTAATTTTATATCCAAATAATGGATTTTGTTTTTATTGTTTATAAATTAACATAACTTATTTTTGAACAAATTTATATCCAACCAAGTGAAATCTATTACATACATAAAATTACTGTTAAAATGAATGAACTATAAATAAGTTTTACATACACTAGGGTTCTTGTTAAGACATAAATTAACATATACCAATGTATTTACTATTTTTATATCAATTTTTTTGACACTTAGAGAGAAAAATATCAATATAATGTGACTATGATAATGTTAATCCATTATTTTTACTACGTATTTGAATCCCCAAAATGAAATATGAAGGTTAAATGTCTTTTCTTTCAAATTTACAAGTAAATACAACTTTGGTGGATTTAATGATATCAAAACTATTTCAAAATACGATCATTTCATCAACATAAAATCATAAAATTACATATCCATCTGGAGTGTTTTGAATATACACACATCTAGCTCACTCATTAATTATGAACCCATTTAGAAACATTGCTTGATCAAACATCAGATTTTATTACTTGGGAGGTTATTTTAACTAATAAACTGATTTAACTTGTTGAAAAAAATATTTTCTTATCCCATAAGAATAAATATTTATGTTTTTTCTTTGTAAATATATTCTTCCAAATTATTATTTATGAAGTATTTATTTACATTTATTTGATTTATTTTTATCCCATTCAATGTTTTTAAGTGATTAATATCCTTAGAGATGTAATCCTTGTAATAGGTGATTATGTATTTAAATAATCAAATCACTCATGTATTTTATACTCATTTACCAAAAGTATAACCTTATACTTTTCAATAGTTCCATTAGCCTTAATTTTTTTTCGAAGTATCAGCTTTTATCCAAGTGGTTTATTATAAATAGGACGATCAACCAATTCTCAGAGATGGTTGGACATGATGAAATCTATTTCATTATTTCCATTCTTTTCTTAGAATTATTCTTATGAGGTGGAAATATCATTTATAAATATTTTAGTATCATTTTTTGAAAAATATTGTTGAATTAGAAACCCAAAATGTATACCTCAATGTGAGGTCAAATTTTTATTATTCATAAATGAAGAAAATAAAGATACATGATGAAACATAAATAAAATTCAAACTATTAACCATTGACTCACTTAAACTATTTAATCAATCAAACCTATATCTAAATATTTAAATACTCTAAAAATACCCCTAAAGACATGTTTACCAAATTTGGTTACATAATAAAAGAAAAACATAGTAAATCTTAATACCCCCTGAAGTTGGAAAAAATAGCTTGACTGCATTAAAATACTATAATAAAATTAAAAAATACATTCATACACACCTTCAAATTATGTGGATCCACCCCCACTTCATGATCTCAACATGATGGAAGAAATTATTAAGATGAATTATAAATAACTAATATTTCAATTGAAGAATACATGGAAATCGAAGATCTATTATGACAATGATAACTAGTGATTGAACATGCTAGAGGAACTGGAGACTAAGTATTGGCCCCAAAACAGTTAGGTGAAATTATTTTCAACTTTTGGACCCACAATTTTATTTGATATAGGGATAAACTATATAACCAAAAGTATAGGTAAAAATACACTTGAATTTTTGACCCAAAAGTTTAGATGGAGTGACACTTGACTCATGGACTCAAATTGTCAGATGATATAACACCTGAACTATAGGCTTAACATGTTATTTAATATAGAGACCATCTTTAATATACAAAATTTAAAGTGAAAAAGATCCCATTTTTAATACTAAATTGATGATTGGAAGGATGTATATTTTAGAAACCCAAAAATCTAGTGATCATGAGTACATTCCTAATGTAGGTTTGAGTGGTTAGATGAAAATTTAGGAAGTATATATACTAGTAATTTATTACCTAGTCTATCATGATATGTTCTTTGAGGTCATTTTAAAGTAAGCATATATAAACCTTTTAGGATTTATGAATACTAGGAGAGGCATGTTTGTGTATTTCAACACTAGAGGACGAGGCACAACATTTTTCATTTACCTCAATTGATGTTCAATCCTTTGATGTATGGTACTAAAATATAAGTTTACAAAAATTTAAAATTAAAAAGATTAACCTAGTCAACACATTGACTAACTCAGTCAAACCATTCACTATTAAACACAATAAATCCATTGACTTGTCAAAATCAGTCAAACCAATTTTTAGTTAATTTAGTCTAAAATTACTAAGTATTATAACACCTATTTCAATATGTATCATACTCCAAATTTCTATAATAATTTATGAAATAAATAAATAAATAAATAAATAAACAAATAAATTATAAAAAATTGTCTAAAAAATATCTGATAAACATCAAAGAGATCATATGCCTCTATGAGAATCCTTGTAGAGATTTAGATAATAACTTTGAGGCTTGATAAAGATTTAGGTGAAATTAGAGAGACTAAACGTAGATTTTGGCATCATATAAGAGGCCTAGAGGAGTTCTAGATAATTTCAAAGAGTTCAAACAATGTTTTTTTGAAGCCCGTTGGAGATTTGGGTATGAGGGATGTGTATAATAAACTAGATTTAAGTTTGGTTGTAGGACTTGAAAATTGAATTGTATACTTATAGAGTATTTATTTAGTTTTTACTTGGTTATTTATTTGACTTTGTTTATTTTCATTGATTTAAATTACATTAATGATTTAATTTGTATCTTTTTTCTTCATTTATAAATAATTAAAATGTAACTTAATTTAGATGTATGGATTTAGGGTCTCTCCTTCTATATGGGTTTCAATGTATTTACCCAACTCCATACCCTTAGTATTCTCTCCTATCCTAATGATAAATCTAAGATACTCTACCTATAGTGGGGGGAGTGTCCTTACTGGTCGATGACATTTAACAATAGACCATATTCTGTTAAATCACATCCCTTGTGCATCAACCTACCTCTAATCCTAGGAAAATAATATACCCCCATACTTTCCATTCCATTATTGCACCATCCCCACACTGATCATGCCCCATATTACAAATTATTCTCAATATAAGAACACCCCCATATATGAGCATAACCAATCCCCACACTCTGAGTATAATTTTATCCATTCCATTCCATCCATGTGTTGAGTCTATATCTAAGTGACCTATCTATAATCATGTATTTATCTAGGTACATAGGTAAACACAGCCTAGATACAAGTGCTTCACACACCTATCGTGAGACAACCTTGGCTCTCATGTTAGTACCACCTCTAAGAGTCCTTTTACTAAGAATATATCCTAAATATTGACTTACTTCTCCCAAGTTTGAATATATTTTCCCCCTTCATGTGCATTTGGGTATCATGTGATCCTACTCATGGGGTGAACACTTCTCGCTTAGTGGTAAGAAGAAATGCACTTCTATATCAGCTATACTTACATACACCTCCTCTATGTGATCCCGTTACACAAACCAAAGTTGATTTTTTTATTTCTTGGTAACCTATTCTCAAGTATCAGTGTTATAACAATATCCATCCATGCGTCCTCCCTACCAAATCACCAATGTGGAGAAATTACTCTTTTTAATCCTTATTCAACTAGAATTTTATCCATCCTAGTGCCATTATTTACCCACTATTTATATTATCTTGGTATCTTACTTGACCTATATTTTTCCCCTATTTTGATTATGATTGGATCCCTATTGCAACTAAACTTATCTCATCCATTTTTTTATCCTCAAACACTATTTAATTCATATCTATCCCTATATTAGTGATTTTGGGCACTCTCTAATTGTTTTCCAAGCACTAATCCTACTGATTGTGGTGAATCATGATAAATATATACTTATTTTAAATCATTCACATATATTTAACATTACAACTCAAATAATTTCACAAATCCAAATAAGTGAAGGTTTAATGTCTTTAAGGAAAATATATATAAATAACTTATTCTACAACACTTTAAAAAATTCCACTAAAACTGACCCATAGTAAACTCTCTTCTAGACTTCTCATAAGTTATACTCATCTTCATAACTTGGGAATGAAAACATAATAAAGGGGTGATCTAAAATTCTAATTAAGGGAAAAAATAGTCAAAATGTATTCAAAGGGATAGATTATAATCATACAAGAAATCATGAATATGGTAGAAATATATAATTAAAAATATCATGGTATAATAAAAGTTTTCCATAAGTTATGATAAAAGGACATATAATCACAAATGAACAAGAATGTACCTTGGAATTAGAGTGTGAGATAATATACATGACCCGTAGAGAATTACTATAGGAAAATGTCATATTTTTTTTCATTTCTAGGAAAAATAGCATAACAAAGAAATATAAAACAAATATAAGAACATGGAACATCATCTTTGTGAGTCACTCGCTCGAACCCACACTTGGCAGGAAAACATAATTACACCTTCATATATATATATATATATATATCTCATGATATATAAAATTTTAAGCAATAAATTGGTGGGAGATATATATCCCTACCCTTAAAAAATAATTATATATGTGTTCCACTTTAATTTAACCATTCATCATATAATAGATAACTCAGGGAAAGAAAATGGGTTTCATAACATTTCTAAAATGACATTACATAAAATGTCTTGAAGATTTAGATTGGTTGATACTAAAAAGTTTCAATCACCCATGGATTTTTTTATTCAGAATTTAGAGGGTGATTCATAAAAATAAATTTTAAAGGAGATAATTTCCTTTTAGATTAAGAATAAAATGGAAGAAAATCTATAAAATAGTTTTTTGAAAGCATTTTTAACATTGTGGAAAAATCATAAATTACGATCCAATTTCAAAATCATTTTGAAAAGGTGAAATGATTTTTTTTGAAAATATTAAATTTCAAAAATAAAATTAAAAAATGGACCCATTAAAATGATATAATGGTTATCTAGATAAAATGTGGATTGGAATATAAAATGTACAATCATGAAAGGAAAATTTTTCCATAATTTTAAAAAATAACTTTATTGAAGCCCACAATATTAAAAGAGTAATAAATCATTAATTGTTTAAAAATGGATAAATTTGAAGATCACTAAAAATAATACATATTTTTATTTAAAAATAATAAATAATAACATTAGTATGAATAGTGAATTTGGAAATGGAATAAAAAGAGTTTATTTATAGAGGATATAAATTATTCTTAACATTATCAAACATTATGAAGAAATAAATTCATCAACATAATTTCCTAGAAAATAAAGATTAAAATCATTATATTATCGTCATATAATAGAAAATCATATCATAAAACTATAGTTAAATATGAATCATTATGATTGAAGAAAAGAAGTTGAGTTAAGAAAAACCCCTTACCTTTTACTTTTTAATTCTATAAATTCACTTTATCCTCATGTATAATAAACATAACTATATTAATAACCTATTTTATATTATTATTCATATTTATTACCTAAAATACTAATAATTTATAATTATTTATTATACATTTATTTTTAATTTATTGTTTATTTTCATCATTGAATGTTAATGATTTGATTATTTTGCACATGCTTTAAAGTGTCGATGTTAATCCTCATTTATTAATACCAAGTTCACCATTAATATATTATTTAAGATACAAGAGTATATGTTCCATAATGTTTTATAATATTTTAAATTTACCCCATGAGAGTTTTATTTATTATTTTTGTGTATGAAATCGATGATGATCTAGTTTTAGTATTTTTTTTGACGAAGGATAGGTGGTATATTAAATTAATGCATTAAATATTAACATTTCCTTACTAGAAAAAGAAAAAAACATTATTTACATTATAAAATCATATTTATTCATTAATTATATTCTTATTAACATTCATGTATGGTCGTGATGAAAAAAACTATGTCGCTCTATGGATGCCATAATCCGCATGTACACATGAATTACATTTTCATTTGTCTTAAAATTTAGAAATCTAGGAAATGGTTAAACTTTTTATAATTGTAAATGTTTTATAAATTAAACAATTATTCATTAAATACACTATTTATATCATTCCATATATGGTGGTTATGAAAAACAAAATATGTCTGTTCGTGGAGGCAATATTCTGCACATATGCATGATTGATGTTCTTTCTTTTCTAAGGGGAAAGGGTAGATAATGTTTATTCCCTTAAAATAATAAAAATTATATATATTAATAATTATCATTTAATTATATTATAATGTGAAAAACTATTTTAGGATAATTTTATATAAAAATTTCTAATAAGCGAGTGGTACTCACGTTGAGAGTTTGGAGCTTCTCTTAGACTACCTTTTAAAAATAGAGGATTTTGGGATTTTTCATACATTAAGAAGATTAAAAACATGGATAATGGATATATAGGAATTAAAAAATATATTTTTTTCAATAGGAAATTAAATTTAAGAGTTGCATTGAAGGGGTGGTGGAAGGCCCCTTTTATAAGTGAATGAATTTTTTTAGTAAATATAACCTATTAATATAAAAAAATACATATTTAACTAGGAAAGTGGAATAAAAAGTGAAAAATAATGGAAAATGGATAATTTTTGGTTGATAAAAATCTAAAATACTCATTTTAATAATATTTATCAGGATTTTATCCTTTTACACTTGGTTATATTTTTTTACCTTAATTTAAATTTACCATGGTAATTACATTTTAAACCTCGGTAAGTAATTTTTATTAATTAAAATGTAAAGGACATTATTAACTAATTTTTAAATTATAATTTAAAATAAGGAAAATAATTTATCAAATAAAATTTTTAATGGTTTGAGAAACTACTTTTAATATTAGAACACTTGACGCATAAAAACCATTTTTAGAAAAAGTGTATTTTTAAGAATAAAAATAATGTTTAATATAAAATTATCAATTTTATTAATTTTAATGAAATTAATTGGTTTATTATTACAAAAATAAGAGTTATTTTGATTTTTGAGTAAGAGAAAACCATATTACACCCTTAGAAAACTTAATTAAATAAAATAGGCCAAAAATAATTGAAATTAAAAAAATATGACTTAAATTTCAAAATTTTAAATATGGGTTTTATAAATTAAACATAATATTTATTTAAATGAATATTTTAAATTCTTAAATAATTTTTTGTTCATAAAAAATGATTTATAATTCATACTTTGTTTATGGTAATAAAATCTAATATATTTTTTAAAAAATGGTAATCTGTACTATTTCCTAAAAATTGATATTATCAGAAAAATATTAAAATTAAATATTAAGATGTTATTGAAATTTTAAATCCAAAAATTAATTTCCATTTTTCAAATTAAAATTCTAAAATTTAGTAATTGAACTATTAAATTAAAGTATAAGATATAAGGAAAAATATTTATTATAGACAGATGATTTTTTGAATATTAATTATTTTTATTATTATTTATTATTAGTTAAATTAGTGTTAATATATTAACTATATAATATATAATTTTTCTTAAATTAAAGTTCCTAAAGATATAATTTTAGAAAAAAAAAATTAAGCATAAGGTGTTGTTGTTTGTAATGAACCAACCCAGGTCGTCCAGAAACGTCACCTGAGCTGGTTCGACACAAGGCCTGATGCACATTTCCAATCACCAAGGGATGGAAACACACACCTTGGTAGAAACATATAAAATCATTGGAAAGATTTCACCTAAAAATATATCACAAAATGTATCTTGTATAAAAATAAATATAAAAACCAGAGTACACCAAAAAATAAAACACACAGAACCAGGAGACATGATAAAGAAAACAAAAAAAATGGTCCCAAAAGAAAAACAAACCATATACAAAGACTACGTCTCCTTGTGAAAATCATTACCCACCATCCCAACAAATCTAAAGGCCATAAAAACTAAGAGAAGTGGTGA
The DNA here is from genome assembly GCA_963277665.1 of Viscum album. NCBI lineage: Eukaryota > Viridiplantae > Streptophyta > Magnoliopsida > Santalales > Viscaceae > Viscum > Viscum album. The sequence continues at coordinate 1,818,265,625 of OY728150.1, forward strand.
TTTAACAAGATTCCATTCCCTTTACCTATAACCTATAAAACTAATGCTACAAACACCCAACATAAAAAGTAGGGTGAGAGTAAAAATCCTAGTAGGATACCACCAATGAATATATACAATATATATCACCATTGAACTATTAGTTCAATATTTAAATCATAACCAGTTTATAAATCTATTTCCATATGATTTTTTGTATAGATTCCATTGGATTATTTCCAAAACATTACACATTCAAATCCATAAGAATATCAAGATGAAATATAATAATATAAATAAGTAATAAAAACAACAATATACCAAAAGATAACATGGTGAGAATATAATTCATGGAATAAAAAGGTCACCAAGATAATACAATTCAGTTTGGGATCACCATGACTATGGGAAAAAACCATAAGATAAATATAAAAGTATAAAAAACATGATACAAAAGTGAAACCACCATGCACGAAACATTATTGGGATCTAGTGTTTGGGAATACATAACTAGGATAAAGGAAAGGATATTAAGAAATTAATTGAATCCTATGCTAACAAGTCCTATCACAGTCTATTGGTATCAAGCTACCCATTTGGTACCATAATCTCATGAGTACCTATGTAAAATCCCCTAGTGATTTTACACACACTATGGTTCATATATGTCCCTAAACAAAGTTTCCAAATTTTACCATGTTCTGTGTTTTCAAAAAATAACTTATAAATTATACTTCCAATTTTACTAAACATTTTCACAAGTTAATTATCAGTACTCCCATGTTTTAAAAATCATTTTTAGAAACAAATACATCATTTTTGAATTTAATAAAACAAAATAAACGCACAAATATGTTTTTAAAGAAAATTCCATTTAAATAAAATTTTAAAATAATATTAGATGGAATTTTAGAACACTTCCCTCACATATTCCAAATTAATTAATTTAATAAATCAACTAGAATGATTTTACAAGAATGCCATTTATTATATGTGTTAACACCAATGTATAGAGACACCTACCCAAAACAAGATTGATAATTTCTTGACATGAAAACCTCCGATGGAGTGTCAAGGAACGACTGCTCACTAAAAAATCATTTTATTTTTCTCATAGTAAGGAAAGATAAGAAAAGTAAAAAATAAATTAAATCCCCTTCTACAGCCTTTAAATGGATTGAAATCCCTCTCCTCAAGAGGATAAAAAAATCATGGGCAAAAAATATTAGGTAATTTTAAGGAAAAATATGCAGTGTTCCAGTTTGATGCATTTAAATTTCATAATTAAAGATCTCAATTTGATATTCCATTTTAATTGAACTACAAATTATGAGAATTTAAAACCTTCTAAAATATGATTTATAAACATTAAATGGTTTGAAAAATTAGTTTCATGATGTCAGACATTTGAAATAATAAAAAATGTATTAAAGGGTCATTCTGGAGAAGAAAAAACAAAGAAGAAAGTTTTTATTTATTTTTATCCTAAAAAGATCATTTTGTAAGGGTTTCACGCTTTTACCCTTATTAAACTCTCAAGTGTTACATAAGGGTACTGGTTTTCCCATACACATCCTTTAAAATTGAGGAACTACCCTTACATAGTTCACTTTACCCTTAGGAATCTTTAGAAAATAATGGTTACCTTTACACAACACATTAGGCACCATTACACAACACTTAGACATAATGTCTTACCATTACCTAGTACTAGAGTAACCCTTACATAGAATAAAAACACATGGTATTACCCATATAGATCGCCAATGTTATTGAAGTTCCACAGGATCAAATAATAAATGAGAAGGGGGGGGGGGTTGAATCAGTTGTTCACTTTTTATAAGTTTCAAAAATTTTAAAACATAACCCTTGGAACCCGGTAAGATTTATTTCCATATCATATTTTTGTAAATAATCATGCATGAAAAAGTAAAAAATAATGTAAATCACACAATATTTACAAGGTTTGACCTCAATGTGAGAACCTACATCCTTTCCATAGCCACTCCCATGGGTCTATGTAAATCCACTCTTAGAAAAAAGTGAATAAAACTTATGAAAACTTCTGTTAGACACCTTCTATATTATGATAATAAATATTATACTAACCCTAATCAATTTACAAAGTTTTATTATAAGAAAAATAATCTAAACAGAAGAATAAATAATTTATTGAAACTGATCCAAAATTTCTCAATCCGAATCCCCAGTTTGATTTAACTGGATCCGATTTTCTCAATCTGACTAAATCAATATGATTATCCATCACTCAATCTGAACTTCTAAAACTATTCTTAAAAAATAAATATGAGGGACTCAATATAATAAACCCATTATAAATATTAAAAACTCAAAATCTGCTAAAATGATCAATACAATCTTCTTCAGTCCGATTGACTCTATCCGATTAACTCAATACGATCTTCTCAATACCATCTTTCCCAATTTGGTAAACTTACATTCAGATATCTAAACCTCCTCATGATATCTATAGACATAAATGAATTTCACTTTATTTCTTCAGTACTCCGCCATTTTTTCTTAAGTGAAAAGTTAACAATGAACAAATGATCTGAGCACATATTTATATAAGACTCAAAAAACAAAAGTGGGAAACATGAAAACTTTCCCAACTTCCTCAAATTTCAAAACTCTAAAAATATATCTCATTTAAACTTCAAATTTGACCTCTTCAATCCTCCTTATATTTCTCTAATATTTACACAGAATTGAATTTCATGTTTGAAATCTGTAACTCTTCATAAAAATTCTAGAATATTATTTTTCTTCTTCTTCATAATCATATAATTATGATATATATTTATTTCTTAGCTCATTACGATCTATTTTCTTCTCAGTTCATTATGAATCCATTTCCTTCTCAGCTCATTATGAATCTATTTCCTTCTCAACTCATTATGAATTTTTTTCCTTCTCATCCGATTATGAATCTGTTTCTTTCTTATCTCATTATGATCTATTTCTTTCTCATCTCATTATGATGGAACTCTCATTACGATGGAATTTACATTACAATGGATTTTCCCATTATGATGGAAATCCCATTATGATGATTTTCAATTACAATGGAAAGTATTCAATGATGAATCCACTTAGAAATATTGAACTTCTTCAAACTTCATCAGCTTCATACATTCTTATTATTTATTAGATATTCTACCTCCAATAGACATTTCATAATTATGGAATTCCAATTATGATGGATTCCACATTATGATAAAGTGCATCTGATTCTAACTCCACTCAACAACATTGAAACGTCTCAAACATCCTCAAATATTACTCATTGACATACTTTGTCTTGATTTCTAGAACTGATACAACCATTACGATTCATCCATTCCATTTAAAGATTTAATCATGATATTTTTCATGATTTTTTATAACATCTCGATCAATAAATCATCATATGATTTTATTATAAAGTTTTAAAACTTTCTATCTCATGACTTCACAATCTTCTTTCATAATTTTTTAGCAAAAAATACGACTTCTTCAAACAACTACACCTGTCTTTCTAAAAAATATCATTATGATGGAATGGGTCTAATTCACAAATAAAAAAAACATTTTTTACAAAATGATTAGTTATCAATGAATAAAAAAAATTTAAAATAAATTTTCACAAAGGTTCTTCAATATCCCCCTTTGGATTTGTTAACAACCCTTGTTAAAAACTTTTCCAACTCTCAGAATTTTTTTACCAACTCAACATTTGTAAACAACTCATGTTTTTTTACATTTATCAAAACAAATCCATTATCAAAAGAGAGTTTTCTAACACCAAACTACTAGATAAAGTAATTTTTTTGAAGAAATTCCATCCCTTAGTGGAAAGAAAATTTTGCGGCCATGAAAAGATAAAATCTCCCTCACTTTTTTTCTCCTACTTTCCTTTTTCTCTTACCCATTTTATGATAACCACAAATTTAAATTCATAAAATAAAGATAAGTAAAAACTTCTTAGAAAGTATAAATTTGTTACTTTATCTCCCCCTTTTCCAAAAATATAAAAATAACAGTGGGGGAACTTCCTTATGAGGCTTAGGAAGGCATGGGAGGAGGCTGAACATGAAGTTGCAACCTCAATTCCACAAACCTTTCTTTCAGCATTACTTTTGTGAAGATATCAAAAATTAGATACTTTTTTTGAAATGTATTCGAGTAAAACATCTTCAACATCAACTTTCTATTTTATAAAGTGAAACATTATATCAATGTGGCTTAATCTTAAATGTTGGACAAGATTTTTAGAAAGATCAATTGCACTATAATTATCAGAAAGTATCTAAAATGGTTTAAAATCTATTACATTCATATATTCCAGATAAAATTTCACCCATAACATTTGAGTACAATCTTGAGTAGCTTTACTATATATGGATTCATCTATGCTCAAAGTTATTGAACTTTATTTCTTACTATGCCAACTCACACAACATTCACCCAAGAAAAATATTCCCCTTGAGGTTGATTTTCTATCATTACAATCTCCAGTCCAATCGACTTCAATATAACCATGAAACTTCATATCTCACTTTCTTTTGTATAAAAACCCATGTGAAGTTGTTCCTTTAACATATCTTAGAATTATATTTTCTTCAAACATATGTGATTATTTTGGATTACTTTAATACCTAGCACACAAATTCACAATATAAATAATATTAGGTCTGGAGTCTATAAGGTAAAATAGACTACCTATTAGCTTCTGAAATTATTTTTGATTTATTCTTTTTTCAGACTCATTTTTACTCAACTTTGTGCACACAGATATAATAGTAGTAACTTATTTAGATTCTTCTATCCCAAACATCTTTAACAATTCCCTGGAATACTTTTATTGAGTTAAGAAAATGTATTTTTCTTTTTTTTTTAAACTTGTATTCCAAGGAAGAAGGTTAATTATTCCAACATTTACATTTCAAAATTCTTCTTTATTTCTTTAGAATTTTTTTACAAACAAATTATTTATTGCCATAAAAAATTATATCATCCACATAAAAACGTACAATTAGATATATAGAGTCAATATCTTTCACATATAAGTTGCTATCAACTTTTCCTTTAGGAAAATTTAACTTTCTCAAACAATTTTTAATATTTTAATCCCAAGAATGTGGAGGTTATTTCATCCCATATAAATATTTATTTTTTTACAAACTTTGTCTTCATCTTCATCAGGTAGAAACCCAAAAGTTTGTTCAATGTAAACTTCTTCGTCAATCTCACCATTTAAAAAAGATAACTTTACATCCATCTAATAGGATTTATAATTCCAATGTGTAGCCACTAAAAGATACATTCTAATAGTTTCTAATTTTGAAACAGGGGAAAACGTTTCCTCAAAATCCACACCGTCCACCTGTGCATAGCCTTTACAAACAAGCATGGATTGGTTTCTTAAAACTTCTCCATGTTCATTTAACTTTTTTCTGTAAACCAAATTCATTATGATAATATTTTCATTTGTTGGACAATAAAAAAGTTACCATATTTCATTCTTCTAAATCTTATATAAATCTTAATTCATAATATCCACCCATTATTTTCATTGAATGACTTATGAAACTAATTCTAGTTCGACTTTTGAGATAAGTGAAGTATGATTTTATAATATCAAATTTATTATTATCTAAATTGGAGCCTTCTGATTTCCAATATTTTTTTGGACTCAATATATTTTTTAAAAGTAGTAAATTTCAAAAAAAAATTCACAACTGAACTTTCCTCATCTCATGAATTTTATGAATACTAATAAGAATGTTTTGAATTAATTTCACTATTTTTGAAAATCATTATTTTATCCTCCTAAACATTATCAATAAATTTTGTTAAGAAATTTTTATTTTTAATTACTTTTACATCACACGAGTTTACCAAATTTTGTAAATATTAGTTCCAGAATTTGTAACTTCTTCTATTTGGTGAATAACCCATAAAAGTTCCTTCCTCATATTTCTCATCAAACTTTCCCAAATCCAGATTTTTTATTTTGAGTAAACATGGAATTCAAAAAACATTGAAGTACTTAAATGATGGTTTTTTTGTTAAACCAAATTTCATAAGGAGTCATGTTGGTTTTCGGTCTTTAAAAACATCTATTTTGAACATGTAAAATAGTACTAATAGATTATCTCCAGTAGAATTTTGAAAGTCTGTATTATACTAACGTACTTCTTCCCATTTCCACCAAACTTCTTCTTTTCTCTTTATATTACTCCATTTTGTTGTGGAGTATAGGGATCACTATACTGATTTTTGATACAATGATTTCTTAGATAGGGTTAAAAATTATTTCTTGTAAATTTAGTACCATTATGTGTTCTCAAAATTTTTATGGAAAGTCCCTTTTATTTATCAACATAATTTATGAAGAATTTGAACATTTCAATATACTATGACTTGTGCTTCATAAACATGATGTTTTTCATACTAGTGAAATCATCAATAAAAGTGATAAAGTATAAATATCATTTTGTTTATTGATTTCTTATCATCCTGCATAAATTGGAATGAATAAGTTCAAGTGGTCTAGTATATTGAATCTCAATTCTTTTATGACTTTTATTAGTCATCTTCCCTTTTTGGTAAGTTACAAAAACAACTTATTATCTTCTTTTAAATTATGGAATGTTTTGAATGGAATCATCTTTATAATTTTTCTTCATAATTTTCTATCCAAGGTGCCCAATTCATATGTGCCTTAATTGTTTTTTTATATTCAACCCTTAAGAAACTAGAGTTTTTGAATTATCATATTTGGAATAGATTCCCACCAGTTATTTATTATTTTGTAATAACTTTTCCATCTTTCACAGTTTGGATGATTCCAAAATATTTTGTGAAAAAAAATATTTTCCATCATCACAAAGTTAACTTACACTAAGTCATGTTTTATTTGTTCAAAAAATAGAACTTACTTAGATTTAAAATTTTAGACTTCAATCTTAGACATTCAAATTCCTATGATTTTTAAGAAACTATCATTACCAAAGGTAATAGAACCACCATCATGATTTTCAACATGTTTCAAGATCTTAAAATCACCCTTAATGTGTGAGGAAAAACCACTATCAATTATCCAAGGTTTTTTCTTTTTTTACTTTCTTTCAAGATTGTATCAACAAAAAACATCTTTCCACAACTTTCTTCTTTCCAACTTCCTTTTATTTTCCATGGTAAGAAACTTATTTTAGAATGAGTATTATAAATTTTTTCTATGATGAACAACCTAATAATATCTTCCAAAAACTTATTCTAGACATTCAAATTGATTTCTTATTGGAATGTTTCTAAAATCTTGATAATTTACTTTTTTAACTTTCTGTAAGTTAGGAAAGTTACTCATTCTACTTCCACTACCTTTTCCGCTTTGCTCAAATATTCTTCCAAGCATAGATAAGCTATAAAAATAATTATAATCCCTATTACCATATATTCCACAACACCAACAATAACCATCAAAAAGTTATTTTCTATTTAAATAATATCTTTCTCTATTGAAACTTTTTTGTGGTTGATAGATTCTTTCTACTCTATTATACTCAAGAAATTGACCATCTTTCCATTGGAGTGGGTATTCAGATTTTGTAGATGTGATTGGTTTCTCATATCCTTTTTCCAACCAATCTTTCCCAATACTTTTTCCAGAACCTAAAATATTAAAATAATTAGATGAAACGTTAATTTTTGTGAGTGAATATTTCACCTGATTCTCATATTGATCTTTCTCAGAAACTTTAGAAGTATCAAATTTTACTTTTGATTTTTTGTTGAAGTTTTCATTCATATTACTCATGTTATTTCATAGCTTAAGAAGTTTTGATTAAAATTTATTAACTTTTTATTCCTTATATTCCAACTTTTTACTGATATCTTCAATCATATTTCCCTATTAGTAAATTCTTAGTTTTAACTTAACATCTCCTAAATGTATTCATACTCCCGTATGATGAAATGTTTTATTAATTTAGAAACTTATACACTATATTTATTTATCATTATGATTTATTTCTTGATAGATTTGTTTTTTTCAAGATATACATGGAGTTATGTTATGATATGATACTCCCTATAATATTATTCACCACATTCTTCATTATCTATTGAATCTTTTGTTTTATTAACTTTTTCAATGAGGGTTTTGAATTTTTCAGATCTTTCATCTTCATAGTAATTGTTTTAATTTGAGTCTGATTCAAATTTCCTACTCAACATACTTATTTTGATTCTCATAAACTTATTCTTGTATTTTTTGGATGAATTTATTCATTATCAATTTTTTCACTTCTTCCATCAAGGTTTTTCATTGAAATCATCTTGATATTCACTAAATTTCTTCTTAGTGAAATTCGTAGGAAAGTTTCCAATTCAACCACACTAAAAACATTTGATAGGATCTTTACCTCTATATTTACCTCTCCCTCTCTGATAGTTTTTGGAGATAAGAGACATAATATTATCATTCAACTCATCATCTTCATTATCTTTAGACTCATAATGATTATCATCTTCAACATCTTGAATTTACATCTTTCTTACAGCTTCAAAATCCATTTCATCTTTCATATTCTATTTAAACATTAGATATTGCCTCATTTCATAAGAAACGATAATTTTAGGAAATTAATTAAGATATAATTCATCCTTATTGTCTAAATAGGAAATTTAAGAATAAAACCTATTTGGAAAGTTTCTCATAAGTTTCTTCATAATTGTTGAATTTTTTAGGACATCTCCAAATCCTAAGATGTTGAAAACAAGTTCATTTACCCTAGTGAAGTATTCATACATTGTTTATTCATCTCTCATTATGATGTATTTATACTTACTACACCATATTTTTGGTTTTTCTTCCTTCACTTTAGTATTCCCTTTGAAAATACTTTCCAACTTTTCCCACATTATTTTTAAAGAATTGATACCCATCACATTTTGATAAAAATCCTCTTATAAGGACCTAAGGATTTCATTTCTAGCCTTTCTATCAACTTCTATATATATCTTATTAGAAAACGTTATGGGATCATCTTTATCAATAGGTGGAAAACCAATAGTTACAACATCAACAAATTCTAGTCCAAGAGATAGGAAATAATGAATCATCCTATTTTTCCACCCATAATATTTTTTCCATCAAATGTTGGAATTCCTATACTATCATAGAATTGATATTATCCATGAGAAGAATTAAATAATAGAACCTCCATATAATACCAATTTAAGTTCCAAAGGATCAAATAACAACTAAGAAGGGGGGGGGGGTGAATCACTTGTTCTATTTTTATAAGTTTCAATACTTATTAAAACTTAACCCCTGAAAAATGTTAAGATTTATTTATTTATCAATTTTTTTTGTAAATACTCATGCATGAAAAAGTACAAAAGAAAGTAAATAACACAAGATTTATATGGTTTAGAATTATTGTGAGAACCTATATCCTTTCCGTAGCCACTCCCATAGCTCTTTATAAATATACTATTAGGAAGAAGTGAATAAAACTTATTCCAACTCCCATTAGACACCTTCTATCTCCAGATAGGAGAGATTATACTGACTCCTATCAGTTTAAAAAATTACTTATAAAAAAATTGATCCAAACAAAAGAATAATGATTTTTTTGAAACTTCTGTGCAATTTATCAATCAGAATCGTTAGTCCGATTTGGATGGATCTGATTTTATTAATCCGATAAAGTTAATAATATTCTCCCTTACTCAATATGAATTTCTGAAATTCATCTCAGAAACTAAATATAGTGGAATCAATACAATAAACCCAATATAAATATGAAAAACTCAATATCTGCTCAAATTCTCAACAAAATCTTCTTCATTCTGATTGAATCAATACGATTGACTTAATACGATATTCTCAATAGAATCTTACTCAATCCAGTAAACATACATTTAGCTATCTGATCCTCCTCAAGGGATCTATGGTTGGAAATTAATTTTACTTGATTTCATCATCACTTCACCTTTTCCGATTAAGTGAAAAGTTAACAATGAACAAATTATATGAGAAAGTATTTCTAGGCAACTCGGAAAATACAAGCGGGAAACCTAAAAACTTTCCCAACTTCCACAAATTTAAAAACTCTAAAAATATCTCCCATTTAAACTTCAACTTCAACTTCTTCAATCATCTTTATATGTTTCTGAGATTTAAGGTGAATTGAATTTCAAATTTGACCTCTTCAAAACTCTGAATATGTTTCTTTCTCATCACATTAAAATATTTTCCCTTCTCATCTCATTACGATGAAATTCTCATTACGATGGAATTACAATTATGAGGGATTTTCCCATTACAATTGAAATCCTATTATAATGATTATACATAATAATGTAAAGTATTCAATGATGAATACAATTAGAAACTTATAACTTCTTCAAAATTCACCAGCTTTATAATTTCTTCTTCTTTCGTAAAAATTATCCTTCTCATGGATATTTCATAATGATGGAATCTCCATTATGATGTATTCCCCATTATAATATAGTGTATCTGATGATAACACCACTAATCAACACCAAAAATTCTCAAACCTCCTTGTTGTTGTTGCTACAAAACTTTATTGTTGAAAATTCTATTTCAAGAATGATGAAGTATTTTTCAGAGATACAATTTGGATACTTTCATATTTATACATCTGTCTGATGTTTTCTCTATCATTGTTTGAAGAAATCACCATGTTATGTTAAAGATCTATTACTGATATACATTATGTAAGATCATTTACATCTATTAGTTTCAGGTCAAACAGAGAAGTTTTACCTATCTTATCAATGTAATCACACTCTATTGATTTTTTAGAGTTTCAACTACTAATATCAGTATTCGTTAAGTGTAAGCTTCTTGAACTAAGGTTTGGATTTATGGTTCCCTGTAAAATAACCAAAAGTATTTGTAATGTCTTGTTGTAAGGTGTCAATTTCCAACACTTAGTTATTGTTTTGAATGTTTTAAGATTAGAGGATATCATTGTAAAATCAAAAATATCGTAGAGTTGAGTGTTGGTGGAGTGTACTAAGGGATCTTTGTGCTTTGAGCCACTATACATTACTGTGTTCATTTACTTTTTATTTCTGTTTCTCATTCATCATTGTGAGAAGGAATGTTTTTATGCATAACAATATTGGTGATCATAATTCATCAAAGTTATTAAAGAAAAAAATTCACCCCCTCTTGTGTCTTTATCTTTGATATAATCATTTTACCCTAAAAATTTGAATCAAAGGAAAGTTCTCTATTGGTATAATTTCTTTTCAATTTTTTTCTTTTGATATCAACAAGTGGTATCAAAGGGATCTATTGAATATTTACTGGATCTCACAAGTATGAGTTAAATATTTAGATGAAGACATCTTGAAATGGATGATTCCATATAAGGTATGTCAATGATCCATTATCCTTATTTTAATTGTGAAAATTATGGATTCTAGAAATCCTGTAAGATCATTTATTTGAAAAATCTATGAATATGAGTTTATTTACAAGCTACTAAGCCTTATGATTTTCCTGAAGAAGATTTGGAAGATTAAAATGATTATCAAGAAATAGAATATGATATCAATTCAAAAGTCATCAATGCTATTGTGTGTGGTTTTAGAAATGGTGAATTTAATCTAGTATCATAATGTCCTAATGCTTATAAAATGTGGCACACAATCATTTTTTCATATGAGGGGGCTGACAATACCAGACAGTTAAGATTCACTATTATGAAACTAACTTTTGATATATTCAGAATGTTTGAAGATGAAACTATCACTCAAATGAATGGAATATTGACATAGACTGTCAATAATGTTCCTACTTTGGGAGGTCCATGTTCACAAATAGATCATGTGTTAAAATTACTTATATTACTACCCCAAAAGTGGAATGGAATTTCTATAGATAAATGTCAATCTATACTAGTGGAGAATTTAGTTACGAATAAATTGATTGGGACTTTTAATGATTAATACAACTGAGATGTAGGATGAAGTTGAAAATCATACATTACATAAAGAAACTTCTCTCAAAACAACTATGGATGAATCATCTGATTCAGGTCATCCATATTTGGATAAAGATTTATTAGATCTTTCTAATAAATTCAAAAATAAATACAAAAAGAAAAAGAAAAGGACTGTAGAAAATAAATGTTGCAAGTGCAAGGAAAAAGGTCATATAAAGGATAACTATCCTATAATTAAAGAACAAAGGAAAGATGATTACAAGATAAAAGGAAATAAAATTGTAAAATATACCTGGATTAGTACTTTTGGTTTAGATGATGAATCTTCTACATATTCTAAATTTGAGCATAAAAAATAATGGTATGTCTTATGGATCATATTGATCATGAGGTACAATATTCTTGTTATCAAAATTCTATTTGTGAAAAAATAACTTATGGTAAATTGAATATGTATTTATTTATGATACAAGATAAATATGAATCCTTAAATATATATCATAGAAAAATTAGAAGTTATTATAATAATTTTTTATCAGATAATGAAAATATGGAAAAAAATTACAAATTTAGAATCTAATGCTTCTAAAATTTCTTGTGATTTATATGATACTAAAATTATAAAATTAATGGTTTAATTTGATGATTTAATGTAATATTTTAGTATGTTAATAAAAGGAGAAAAATATATAAATAAAATCCTTGTAAAAAATAATATTCATAAACAAAAACATGGAATATTAAGTAATGGTGAAAGACAAAAAATATATAAGAATTATTTTGTTCCTTATTTAAATAGAAATAATATGCCTACTATTAAATGTATCTATTTTTGTATTAATGGACATTATGAAAATTATTTCTAATTTTGAAAACTTTAAATTTATAGTTTCAAATATTCTTTTTTCTAAAAATAATTGTTTAACTTAAATAATAGAACTCCAACTCAAAATAAACAAGTTTGGTTACATAGAAATCTAATTTCTTACACTACTAGACCTAGAATCATATGGTTACCAAAAGAAACTTGTATTTGATTTTTGTAAGATAACACCAATAAGATGTATTGTAAAATATTTGAGTGGTTGGTTGATTTATAAATAAAAGTTTCTACAAAAATAGTGAACAACTATGAAGTGGTTCGTTATCAAATAAATAAATACTAAATACTAAAAAATCAATGATCCAAGAAGTATTTCATTTTTATGCCTCTGGTGCATTAAGTATTTTATACAGGGGAGAAATATATCTCTAAAAACTTGATAAAAACCCTTAATTATCCTTAATGTCAAAACAGAATCTATTTTTTTCTAAAAACTATAAATATATCTAAAACCTTTTTTTTAATTTTTTTTTGGAAAATATAGTATTTGTGTAAATTATGAAAGAATATGTTTCCATCCTTAAAATGTTTTGAAAATCTATTATTTCATTTTTTATTTTTTTTTACAAAATATGAAAATCATTCTTACATAAACATGTCTCTTCATAAGTGAAAATCTGTAATAATTATTATGTGTTTTTTGGATAATAAATACAAAACATCATCTGCATTATGTTCAAATAGAACATATCATATTATTCTTAAAATAATTTTATTTATCCTTCTTATTATTTGTAGTATCTTATTATAAATATTTTAGAAAACTAAAAATAGAATGATAAAATGATAAAGTTATAAAGGTTTATTAGAAAATTGTTCTTATAAAATAACAAAAGGAGGAATATCATAATATGAAGGATAAATCATTCTCAAAATATAACTTTGAAACATTAAAAATAGAAATTCTATGTTAGATATAAATGATCAGAATAGAATCCTTTACCAACATATATCTTGATAAGATGAATTTGTTTATTTTTAAATAGTGTTCATCCTCTTCAAATCGAATAACAACAGATGTTCAAAACAAAATAGAAGAACTGTCAGGAGTTTTAGCTTCTTTAAGAGAAAAATTTAAAAATTTTGAAAGTTCACAAGAAAAGTCTATTCCTTCAATACCATTTGATATTATATTCTATTTATTTAAATTAAATTTTATATTTATATCTTTCAATATATATTTTTCATTGGAAATAATACTATAAATTGTTACATAATTTCTTTTCATTATTTTATTTAAGCATGTACTTAATATCATAATTAAGTTTATTATTATAAACTAAAATAATTATAGTAGTTTTATTTTTAAATATTACTTTGGAAAAGAGTTTGTTTTAATATACTATATGCTTTCATTTAGGGGGAGTTTAAGTGAAAAATATTTTTAATTTATATATTCATTATTTAAAAATTGATTTCTCTTTTAAGAAAGGATAAATTTAGGGGGAGTTAATTTTAGTACTCTTATATTTATGATGTCACAAAAGGGGGAGATGTTTATATGTTTTAATTTTGTAGGGGAGAAGTTTATAGTTTATGTTCATAGTGTACATCTACATATTTATATTCATGAGCGATAAGTTTTCTATAAAATAATTAATATGGGAGAATTGGTAGAGCGAACTAGGGGATCTTTATGCTCTGAACCACTGCACATCACTGTGTTCATTTCCTTTATTTATTTTTGATGCATAGTTGTCTTTTAGAGAAATAAAGGTTCGCTGAATAATGAGATAGGTGATCAAAATTTATAAAAGTTATATAATAACACAATTCACCCCCTCTAATGTCTTTTTCTTTGTTATAATCATCCCGACCAGAAAAAAATAACATCTCAGTTGGACCAGAATCGCAACCAACCTTTATTGGGATAACCACACTATCCTGATATCCCCTAAACATGTATTGGTCCTACCTGAGACCATTCACCTTCCCTTTCCCAACATCAATAAGATTCACAAGGATACCCATACATCACATCAGAGTGCATATCCTTAATACTAGAGTAGTAAAGATATAAAACACAAAATCTAATGGATAGAAAAATACATGACTAATAAATATCCTCTAAAATTAGATTATTTGTCTTGTCTATACATCCATCTAAAGGTAGAACAACTTTATCCTTCTTGATTTAGAACGAATTTCATTTAGAAATCCCTTTCAAAATTGAGATTTAATTCACATATATCTACTTGAAATGGTATCCAAAAGCACATCATGGAGATTCATAACCCATCAAACAAAATGTTAAATATTTTCTACCATAATAATCTCCTTGGTAGAAAAGAGATGAGGATATTTTAGGAATTAATTTATGATTACCCAAATAATATCACCTTCCCTACTTAGAGTCAATGGTGGACTAATTAAAAAATCCATGGATTCTTTATTCAACTTACATAATGGAATGGATAAGGCTACAAAAAACTGGTAGGTATGTAGTGTTATACTCTACTTTTATAATAGGTGGAGCATCACGACACAGGGTTTGAAATTTTCCATCTTTCTATAGCCACTAACAATGATTCCTTAAATATTGACACATCCTGATAACCCTAGAGTGCATAGAATAAGTATACCAAGGTTCATGATCTATAAAATCCTATCTCAGATCAACTGAAATAATAACTTTCCTTTGAATACACAAGGTATCAATGGGATACAAAGGCTATAAACGAAGGGTCTTCCATCCATAAAATGTTACATTACAAATCTTCCAACTAGTATCCTCTATAATCTCGAGTTTAAACCATTTTTACAAGGTAAATAACTTTCATAAAATTTGAGCACACAAAAACACTAGAGCATAAAATACACCCAGAGCATTTTTGTAAAAATATTCCCTAAGGATCCCTCATCCTCTGATTTTTAAAAGATGTGTTGATAGAACCCTACTCGAAGCATTTGTGACAACACCTCTTTCTTTTATATTTTACCCAATATCAAAATAAAAGATCTATAATTACACAACCCATAATTTATATCATAATATCATATTCCCTTGGGTAAAATTACACTTCATACACTTATAATCGGAATATATCATAAACATATTTTTGAGGGACTAGTGTCACAATGTTTGAAGATCAAGTAAAACTACCATAGAATCGAGTTCTTGGTGAGATATATTCTTTCCATGAAGGCATAATTTGTAAAATCCTTAATCCATAACCCATTTCCTAACATCAAGACATATCTCTACTCTATGCCTGGGGCTTCATAGTAAAATAATCAAGACCTAGGTAGACTTAGCATGAAACAATACTAAAGGTAAAATTATACTCATTTCAAGCCCTTAAAGGGATTTATAGGTTATAGATTATCCCACATGAGCATATAGGAGAATAGATACCTAACCTTAATCTACCCACCATTTAGATTCATCCTAAAATGGTGAAATAATAAGAAACTACATTGATACAAGATATCAATATATGAAGATAAATCATCCCCAAGAAATATCTAAAAGATCAACCTAAAATATCATTAGGATAACATAAGCTAGAACATCAAATCCATCATGTCTCACATAACTAGTATAGAGTTCAAATAAAAAAATTCCCCAACATTATATGACATGGATCTATTTTTAGGTTATTAAACTGCACCTATGGTAACTCATGTTTATAAATCTCAACATGATGGTCCCTACTATCACATCGATAATAACATATCGCCAATGAATCTCCTGAATAAAATGGTTATGAAACAAAATATTGTTACCAATGTCCATACCAAAGGTTCACCAAGTCTAGGGAACCAAGAAAAAACCCATGGGATAGATTTCACCACAAATCTGTCCCATGGAACAAATCTTACAGAAATAAATGAAAAAACGAGGCATAAAGGAAAAAATATATCCATTACACTCAATGGAAAAATCCAAGGAAGAACTAAAAGATCATGGATAAACAAGTCTATTCTAAAAACCATAAATACTCAGAAACTAGATAGTGTTAAGTAAAAGGAATCAACATGAAAATCACAAGGTATGACGAAGAAAGAAAACTAAGAAAATTGGTCCATAAAGAACCATTTACCCAACTGAACATATAAGGTCATCATATTAGTTAAAAAAATACATCATATTAATTATAAAAAAATAACTTTCATCACTAGAACATCAAGATAGAAGAAAAACCTCACCACTAACTGTAGTTCTAAGTAAGACTAAATTGAAAAGAAAAAATGATAATTATTTAGGAAAGCATCAAAATATAACTAAAAAACTCTTCATAAGACTCACTAAAACCACATAAGAGGATAATTACATCCATATATATTCTTTAGAGCACATAAGACAAACCTTATACATAAAAATGAGCTATAAATAATATAAAATTTATAAAATAAAGCAAACACGTTAAAATAATTTTAAAAAACCCACTCAAGAAGCAAAAACTTTTTAAAGAAATGTTTATTTTCAAAAACCCCAAAGGCCATTTGAAAAGGAGTTATGAAAACAATTGGTTTCATAAGTAATCATCTTTACATATTTTAGAAAACCATTCATAAAAAGAAACATTTCAAAACACCACAATTATAGGATGAAACGTCACACCATTTTCAAGACAAAAAATTAAACATGATTCATTTCCATCTTGAATTAGCTTATCTATGATTAAATTTATTTACAAAGGAACCATTAAAATTATGAAAACTAGTTTTTCTTAAAATTTTGAAATTTATCATTCCACTTTCAAAAACCACTTACTCTTTTTGATGAAAAGTTGAAAAAAAATTATCTTTTCATAAAACCACAATCCCTCCCTTTAATTATTTATGGTAAATGAACATTTAATTCAAAAACATTTAAATATTATTGAAAAAATTCTTCAAGGGTAAGAAATTATTCCATGCAAAATTTTATCCAGTTTGTAAACAAAAAATAAATTCTAGGATTTCATGAATAAACAACAATTTCATTCAAAAAAAGTATAACCAAAGAATCACTTCATACGCAATAGATAAATATTCACTTAAAAAAATAATTTTCAAACAATAAACCTGTTATTCCATTCTTATAAAACAAAAGAGTACCATAATTGTTAGTCAAAGTGATTCTTAATATCCACATACCCCAAGAACCACCTTGATTATTTTCCCACTGACGAGATTCACTCAAATAATATAAGAATCATGGTTTCTAAATAACAAAAAAATGGGATGCAGAGTCATGATCCCACTAGATACGTGGTTGACGAGCATGTTCTAAGCATGCCACAATCCCTTTAATGATTTCAAAACCAAGTTCTTAGTCACTGAATGGTTTATCAAGAAATATATATGGAAATCACAATATGATTAATCCTTGAGTTTATAAGCAAACTCTAGGATAACCCCCAAGGAAGCCAACACATGATAATGAGTATCATAAGTCATCACATTAGAACCTAACTCATGGAAAACACCAAACAAAAAAAAATCCTTACTTTCTATGGTAACTCAAGTGGCATCATGAAAGGCGGTGACCAATAACATACTCAACATATACACATTGACCTATAAAAATTCCTAGATCTATTCAACCATAAACCCTAAACTTAGAGAAGGAAATATAATAACACTTTAGGTCATGCCTGACTTTGACACCATTTTGTAAAAAACCAACCCATGTTAACCTGACACATTGTCACGACCCGTCCTCGGGGCCCGTGCCGTGACTACCCCAAGCCCGCCTTCCATAGGCCAGGGGCTGGCGACTAGCACCAAGGAGTAAATCCCAAAAAAAGGGAAGGCATTTCCTTTGAAAAGTAAACAAGCACCACAGAGTAAGCAAGCGGAAAAGTAAACACTGAATAAGAACTGTACAAGCTGTGCTGAAAGTAAAAGGGGCCGGAAATACAAGCCCAACTGTAAAGTACAACTGAAAGGAAAAACAGCAACTGAAAGGAAAAGCCGCAGCGTCGAGCTGTCCTCTGGAAGTCCCACCTGAAGGGTGGGTACAGATAGCCTCCACAGCTCCTCGGGTCCACCTGACAGCTCCGAGTACGTCCCGCCCAGTGGTCCACCTCCAGGTACCGTCCTTCTCCGCAAGCCTCCACCATGATCAGCGCTGTTCGTCGTCTGCAACCAACACAACGTAGTGCGGGCATAGCCTGTGCAAGGGTGAGTATAAGCTACTCAGTAGGGACCCCAAAACCCCCGAAGGTCTCCCGAAATCCACAAAGGATAAACCACAAAGGAAAGATACAATCACGAAATAACAACCGACACTGCTTAGGTATATGCCCATACATATACCTAAGTCATCAATTCCCGTTCGGCTCCAACGTCCGAGCCCATGCACAACCCAGTCCACACAGGAAAGCAAAACGTATACCCACACAGGATAGCACAACACAATCCACAAAGGAGAGTAAATAGTAAATCCACACAGGATAGCTCAACACAATCCACAAAGGAGAGTAATCAGTAAATCCACACAGGATAGCTCAACACAATCCACAAAGGAGAGTAACTCAAGATTCAGCTCACATAGGTATAATTCTTCGGATGACGATAAAGATGATAACTGATCCATCTAAGTCATTGGACCCACAAAGGATCGATATGTAACTAACCCTCGCAATGACCCACACAGGATCAGGCCCACACATGACCTGTAGGCGCTGGCTCACACAGAACTGCTGAGCGCTGACCCACACAGGATCGGACCCACACAGGATCGGGCCCACACAGGACTTGTAGCACTGATCCACGTAGGATCGCTGAGTGTTGTAGTCATTGCAGTTCACTGAGGATCTCTGCACAGTCGTCGGCGCAGTCCACTGAGGATCTCTGCACGGTCGTCGCCGCAGTCCACTGAGGATCTCTGCACGGTCGTCGCTGTCGAAGTAGCAGTCACAACCAGCTCTAGGGTTCCCGCACATAGCAAGCTCGTTCGGGAGGGTCCGCTCCACGAGCCGAGAGGCCGATACATCAACTGTCACAAATTCCGAAGTTGATGATACAAAAGTGAAACCACTAGGCATGAAACATAATTGGGATCTAGACTATGATAATATATAACTAGGACAAAGAAAAAGACATTAAGATGATAAGTGAATCCTATGATACCGAGTCATGTCACATTCTATTGGTATTAGGATACCAATTTGATGCCACAACCACATAAGAAAATATTTAAAAGTCCCTAGCTTTGTTACACATAGTAATGATTATATATACCCATGTTCAAGGTTCCCAAATGTTTCCATATTCCATGATTTCAAAAAAATACTCATAATTATACTCATAATTTTAGTACAAATTTTCACAAGTGAAGTATCACCCCTCCCATGCTTTTAAAATCCTTTTTGGAAAAAAAAATTTTATTGTGTTATTTCATAAAACATAATAAATTCCCAAATATATTTCTGAAGAAAAATATTTTTAAAGACATTTTACTAATAAGCTGAAATAAAATTTTATAAAGTTTCCATCACATATTCCAAATTAAATAATTTAATAAATCAACCAGAAGGATTTTAAAAGAACATCTAGTATTACATGGGTTAGAACCAATGCAAAGAGACAACTACCTCAGATATGATCAATGGTTTCTTGACACAAAAACCTCTAATGTAAAGTGAAGACATGATTTTTCATTGAAAAACAACTTCTTTTTTTCACTGTGAGGGAGGAAAATAAAAATAACAAAGAAATATAATCCACTTTTATAGTCAAAGGACATAAAAAACTCTCACTCTGCAAGAGGATAATAAAAATCAAGGGAAGAAAGGATTTAGTGACTTTTAATAAAAAAAACCTGGTATTATGGTTCAAAACATTAAAAAATCAAAAACAAAGATCACCATTTTATTTTCTATTTTAATTTAACATTGAATGCATAAGATTTAAATTCTTCTAAAATGTTAGTTTTAAATTTTAATCTAGTTAAAAGAATTAATTAAATGATTTCAAACCTTTGAAATCATTAAAAATATTCTATCGATTCATTTTGTAGGAGAATAAAAAAACAAGTTTTTTATTTTTTTCTCCTAAAAAGAGCGTTGTGTAAGGGTAACATGGTTTTACCCTTACCCATCTCTTAAGTGTGATGTCAAGGTACTGTTATTACAAACCAGAACTCATAATTCTAGATCAGATTCTGAAATCGTAAACTTTACATTTCCAGATTTGAAAATTATAATTGTGACAAAAAAACTTTCCATCCAAACCTTCTAACATCAAAAGGTATAATTAGATCAATTAAATTCTCAAGGAACTTTTAGGTTTATTATTTTAGGTAATTAAGACAAAATCCTACATAAAAAATACCCAGCCCATTAAATAATAATTTTTATAACTTTTACCATATTTTCTTATTGCACATTAAGTCATCATCATCATCCATATGAAATCCATTCTATATATAATTCATTCAACATAATTTATTGATAACCTGGGAAATAAAATATAAGAGGGGTAGATCAAATACTTAGTAAGGGTAAACATAAACCTTAACAATTGAATTTCATTAATGAACATAAGAAGAGAATAAGGGTATGTTGAAAGAATCATAGTGCATATGAGAATAATAAAATAACACATACCCATCGATTCATGAATCATCAATCATGAAACATGGCATACATATTTATCAAAATAAAGAGTCATCAGAATTAATATTCATGATCCTTGTGATATTAATCTTGATCAATGGGAATAATATAAATCCATAGAAAGTATGGATAAAACATGGTGGTATCTTGGAAAATAGGCTTCATTTAACATTTATAGAACCATTACAAATGGAATAACCATATTGTTGACTTCTAATATAATTATACGGAGAATAGAATCATTATCCAATGCATTGGAGCACTATCTAGGAACACCCATCGTTTATTATACATCTATCTAACTCAATGCAATATGGACACACCCATCATATCAGTAATTTCCAAGAACTAAAACATGAATAAAGTACATAGAGAAATCATTTAATTATAAAACTTAAAAAACAACCATTATCCCATTTATAACATGATTAACCAATGGAAAATAATGGGTTTTATAAAAATCTCTTTAAAATATAATTAATCCACTGAAATAAATGGACTTAATATAAATATATTTAAAATTATCTTAATCCATCCATAGAAATAATGAGGATGATATCATTATAAAATATCCCGATTTGAAGCATAAGTAACAAATAGGGGTGTTTACATTGATGAATGGGAATACCATTAAAATATCACTTAAGAAATTTGAAGTAAAATACCATTTTAATTTTAAAAAGAATAACTTTTTAGATACTAATAATTCAAAAATTATTTAAAAAATTATTTTCTTTGAAAACAACCTTTTTAATATATAAAATATGCTTTTAAAATAATTTAAAACATTTCTTTAGAAA
Source organism: Viscum album (assembly GCA_963277665.1). NCBI lineage: Eukaryota > Viridiplantae > Streptophyta > Magnoliopsida > Santalales > Viscaceae > Viscum > Viscum album. The sequence goes on from OY728150.1 coordinate 1,818,287,829, forward strand.
AATATAATTTCCATTTTAAAAAAAATTAAAACATTTTGAAAAAAAAATTATTTAAAAATAACCTTGAAGAATTAGAAAGGAATATTCAAAGAAAATAATGTCCCTGAAAATGGGAAATTCCATTCATGTTGTACACATTAAAATAAATATTCCTTTCAAATTTTCAGTAAAAGACAAATGGGAATTATTTGGAAAAAGAAATGAATATTCATTTTAATTTTTTTTGTAAAAATTAAAACTTGGGTAAAAAATATTTTGATAAATATATTAAATAATTATATAAACATCTTTGAAAACATTTTTAGAAAACATGGTTTTGGAAGAAAATGGATTTCTGACCGAATAGAGAAATAATGATGATTTTTCTCATAGATATTTTCTTAATTATTTTAAGTACCCAAGAGTGTAAAAACATACTATTACTTGAAAATATCATGAATAATTAGAAGAAAATATGTTATTTCCTGAATCTGAATTCCACTTAATGGGTGCCTCGAGCTTGGTGGTCCACATGGCCTCAAACACATCTCCCTGAATGACAGGGGCTGCTGATTAGTAGCAAGGGCCTAGGGTGTGTTCATGGGGAGACTATAACCTCATTACCAAAGTGTAGAAAAATAGATAAATATATAAACTAAGGTAAATATTGGATGAAATATGAGTAAATAGAAGGCACAATGGAAATTAGGGACAAAAACGGGCATTGTAGCGGTGGTGGGCACTGTAGCAGCGACGTGTCACTGTAGCGGCGGTAGGGCACTGTAGGAACGACGAGTAATTTACGGTACTATAGAAGGCAAGTACTATAGAAGTATTATTTATAGAATGGGCCTTGAGACAAAAATTTGGGCCTACGATCCAGGTAATGGGCTATGTAATGGGTCTCCCTCTACCCAATTAAAAGAGGTCTTTGCTTTGCTTTAATAATAAATGAGGCTTTGGCCCCAATCTTTAAAAAAATGAATCTAGAAAACTAGAAAATATGAATATAAGATAATAGGTATAACATGTTACACATAAGCATAAATGAAATAAAATACTATCCCAAGCATCCCAAGCTCTAACTCGGTCATCTTCTATTAAACTCCATACTAAAAATCAAACAATCAAGTGTTTGAAGTCATATAATTCTTGTTGCGAACTCTTGCAACCATGTAATCAACTCGTTATACCAAATGATGCCTAGAGAGGGTGTGAGATAAATCTCAGTGGGATTCCACCAACAGTGCCTATAACATACAACCCATTTAATGGAATATAATAGTGTGAAAGCATGGATATATAAAGTAAAGTAGTACAATATAACTAAATACCCAAGCATATGCTTCATCCCTTGGCTAGCGTCTAAACATAACCAATCCATTAATTAATCACTACAAGTTTATAAATGTGTCATATTTTAAAAATAATGAAGGTTCCAAGTTGTGATATGGAAACCTATAATGACATTTAACAATAGAGTTACAAGGTAATAACCAAGGAAACATAGACCTCAAGGGTCACCAACTCAGTAATAACTGTATCTTGGATAAGGGTAAGAGTGTAATCCAAGGAGAATATTCCAAGTAATTCTATAATAATATTCCTACCGAATCCAAGGTAATTGTCTAAGATAAAATGGGGCTAATTAGAGACAAGGTCTTATGGGATGTAACCATGGAACCTACTTCTCAATGCTGGATCTAAGGAGTGTATCCAAGAAATCCTTTAATACTATGTGAGGGATCATACAGTGTCAAACTGGGCATCCAAGAATAGACAAGGATATGTATTTAGGTGGGTCTCAACATAATAAATCCATATCCTTGAATCGGAATGGGGTTCCCAAGTTCTCATGGCATTCCTTGATAATAATCCAAGGCGAGCTCAAGTCTGTCCATTCCTGTTTAATTATAAAGTCATGAAATATTTAATTTGGTTCAAGCCTTACCTGTCATTAGTGTAATAAGGTCATGTATCATGAAACCTTTATTAATTTCATTTAAGAAATATTCAATAATTAAGGTTCATTCTACAACCTTCCATTAATGTGGTAAGGGGTGCTACGAACATGCGACATATTAATCATTCATATTTAATCTGTTCAAGTCATATACTTAATATACATTCCAATTTCCCTTTCACATTTAATTATAAATTTGAAGCACTTAACTTAGGCAAGTCAAGTGGTGAGTATATGTGGTACTTTCCATTATGAAATTTACAATATAAGTTAATCCATTTAATATAGAAAATCTTACCCTTAGAAGTGTCAAGAAAAGTCACACCTAAATGACAACTCAAATGTGTCAAATACTAAAAACCCAATTATGGAATAACATCCTACATGGGATGGATGTATTTGTGAGAATAAGAACCAACAATTAATCACATATATGGAAAGAGCATAACCATATGGTTATAATGATTATAAGCATGACATATAATTTCAATAAACGACACGTGATGAAATTGATGGGCCCCACATGACAATTCCAAAATCAATGAACTTGAGGGATGAGTTATAGAACACCCAACTTAGGGTTGTACGAATATCCTCCTATGGAATTTCCTATTGATTTGGATCAGATCAGAGTATATCTATGAAAAGATGAAAAATGATCACTCCATTATAACTAAGTTGAGAGAAAAAGAGAAGGATAAAGGATTAAACAGACTTGAGTACTTACCGTTGCGCATCCAACGCGATGAACAGAATCCCGATCAAATCCCAGACAAAGGATATCTATTGATCCCTATATTTGGACTTCAAAAAGCTCCAATTTGATATAGAAATAGGTTAACCCCATAAGAACTTTTATTAGGAGGAAAAGGAGGGTTAAGAGATCATTAAGGAAAAATTTGTAAAATTACCTAGAAAAATAGCCTATGAACAGTTTTTCAGAACAATTTGACAAACCGTGCACAAAAAATGCCTAGTTACCTAGGTAGAAGGGTCACTTTTATGGTTAGGCTACATGACCATTTGAAAACCATATGAGATGGTTATATCTGAAAATTTCCATCCGTATGATTAGCCAAATCAAGGGACAATCGTGCGTTAACCATGCGATACAGCTAGTTTCTCCAAAAGATGGGTTCTGGGGCCCAAAATTGCCTCCGACACCCCTGAAAACTTTTATAAACCATTAGGCATAAATATTAGGTTTAAAATAAATATTTAGACTGAAATTCAAAGGATCACTACTAGAGTGAAAAACTAGGTTCTTACAATATTTCCCATTAAAATAACTTGTCCCTGAGTTCACTTTCCAAGGGATGTGAAACACTGTATGATAAAAACTCTGGACATTGGGCATGTACATCAGACTCCCTCTCCCAATCCCATCCTACATGTGACTGTGCTTCCATAACACCCACACTAGAGGGACATACTGGCCTTAGAGAGCCTTAGTTCTCCTATCAATGATGTGTATTTGATACTCCTCAAAGGTAGCATTAGCATCTAACTCAAATTCTTCAAGATCAAAGGTATGATATGGGTTGACATGATACTGTAAAAGATGTGAAACATGGAATACATTGTACATGTAATGATACCTCTGAGTTAATAGAAACTGATAGGATAATAACCTGACTCTTTCTAGGATCTCAAACGGACCTACATAATGAGGCAAAAACTTCCCTTGCTTTCATAACCATCTATGCCTTAGCCTAGGTGAAACCTGAAGGAAAAAATGATCCCCAAACTTGAAATCTATAGGTCATTGATGGATATCAACATGAAATTTTTGTCTAGACTGGGTAGTAGTCATATGTTTTCTGATTATCCTAACCTTATCTGAAGTCTCTTGTATGAGATGAGGACCTAGTAGGGCTACCTCACCTACCTCTAGCCAGCGTAGTGGTGAACAGAATGACCTACCATATATGTCCTCAAAAGGATCCATATTAATTATCACTTGAAATATATTATTATAGATGAACTCAATAAGAGGGATACGCTTCTACAAAGAACTAACAAAATCAAGGACACATGATTGAAGCATATCCTCTAGAACTTATATTATTCATTCTGATTATCCACCGATCTTATGGAGAAAGGTTGTTCTTAGTAGCACCTATGTTCCCATAGCCTTCTGCAATACTTGCCATAACCGTGACATGAAACTATTTTCCTTATCTGAAATGATAGTCCGAGGGACCCCGTGGAGTCTTATGATTTCATGTACATATAATTTTCCAAGATCATCCACTAATAAAGTCTCCTGAATTGGAATGAAGTTGGATAATTTTTTCAGTTTATCAATTTAAACCCATACAACATCACTACCTCTAGGAGACCTAGGTAAACTGACTAAAAAGTCCATAACAACATCTTCCCATTTCCATTCAGGGACTAGAAATGGCTGTAACAAGCCTATAGGTCTCTGGTGCTCCGTCTTCACCTGATGACAGATGGAACACATAGTGATAAAGCCTGCTATCTAACATTTCATTCCAGGCCACCAATACTAGAATTGCATGTCTCGATACATCTTCGAGATGCCTAGATGAACTGCCCACTGAGAGATGTGGGGCTCTTTCATCAACTCCTCTCTCATATATGAAGGAACCCAAATACATCCACATAGATGCAGGGAGTCATCTCGATCCACAAACCAATCTAGATGTGGATTATATCCTAATATAATATCATGGATAACCAAACCTTTAGGATCTAAAAATTTTATACTCTTCACCTTATCAAGGAGAGAAGAGGTAACTATTAATGATTAGAGATAAGACTACTCATGACTATCATGAAACTCCATATGTTGCTAAAAAAACGAGGGCTATTCAATTTCATTCATCACTAGCTTCCTGTACGACCTGTGCCTGAGTTTTCTAACTCAGTGCATCTGAAACTACATTTACCTTCCCAAGCATATAACCAATCTCAAAATCAAAGGATTGTAGATAATCGACCCATATTTTCCTTTTGAGGTTCAATTCACACTGAGTAAAGATATATTTGAGGCTCTTGTGGTCTGTGTACACCACAAAGTGGTCACCCAATAGATAATGTCCCCAGTAACATAAGTCATGGAAAAATACTGCTAGCTCAAGGTCATGATTTGGGTAATTTCTCTCATGAGGACTCAACTACCAATATCCATACATAACAACTCTGTCTTCCAACCTCATTACTACTCCTAGGATGATGGCTAATGCATCAAAAAAGATAGTATAACCTACACCTGGATCGGGAAGAATTAGAATAGGTTCTGATACAAGACTCCCCTTCAGCTTCTGAAAGTATTTCTCACATGCTTCTGACCAATGAAACTTGGCACCTCTCTTTGTAAGGCCAGTAATGGGTTAAGAAAGGTGGGAAAGGTTTTGTATGAAATTCCTGTAATATCCATCTAGCTGCAAGAAAATCCGTATGTTAAACATGTTCTCGGGATACTCTCAGGAAACGACAAAACTAACCTTTTCGGGGTCAACTGATACACTTGATTCTGAGATAATAGGATCCAATATGTGAAGTTTGTCAATCTTGAAGTGGAACTTAGAAATATTAGAATAAAGATTATGATCTCCCAGTGTACTCAGAATGATCTCAAGATGTTTGGCATAGTCACTAGAAGTCTAAGAATAAACCAAGATTTCATCCACAAAGACTATGACAAAAGAGTCCAAATAGGGGTGGAACACCCTATTCATCAGAGCCATGAAAATGGTAGGTGCATTCGTAAGACTGAACGACCTAACAAGGTACTCATATAGACCATACCTATTAGGGAAATCTGTAAGAGGTATGTCTTATGGGCTTACTCGCACTTGATGATAACTCAATCTCAGGTTGATCTTGGAGAAGACATTTTCTCTTCAGATTTGGTCGAAGAGATTATTTATTTGAGGTAGTGGATATTGGTTCTTGACCGTAAGCTGGTTCAACCTTATATAATCTATGAATAGATGTAATGTTCCATCCACCATCTTGGAAAAAAGAAGAGGTGAACCCCAAGAGGATGTTCTGGGACGTATAAAAACTTTGGCCTCTAAATCCTCTAACTACTGCTTGAGCTCCAAAATCTCTGTAGGTGTTATCCTATATGGGGGAATAGATAATGTATGCTCCTAGAAAAAGCTCGATTATAAACTATACCTCTCAATTAGGAGGTAAGACAAAAGATCATCAGGAAAGAAATCCATGAAATGATCCACTACTAGAGGGATATCAACTTATCATAAACCCTAATCCTCTATGAAGAGATTTTCAATTTGGGCAGTCACTCCACCTAGTCCATGATGTTCTGGTTCAGTTCTACCAGCCTAGGCATCCCATTCACCCTTAGGTAGATAATTGTTTCCCTCTAGTGATGTTAATGATACCCTACGGTGACAGCAGTCTACAAAAGCATGATACTGAACCAATAATCCATCCCGAGAATGACATTGAAGTCTATCATCTCGAGAAAAAAGAGGTTCCATAAGAAAGGGTAACTAACTACCTCAAGGGGACAATCCCTACACTGGAATATACCCCCTTTTCATACCCCTAATGGAATATCTAGGGACATTACACCATAATAATAATGTATCTACAGTCTGATACTCTCCATGATAGATATAGAGATAAAAGAGTTCGAAACACTTGTATCAAATAAAGAAGATACTATAGTAGATGCCAGAAGAATAGTACCTCATACTATAGATGGTCCCACAACCCAATCCTTAGGTATCATCTATAGTGCATGCAACTGACTTGATTCACAACCTTGTGAAATAGATAGACCACAATGATTTTAATGTCCCGGAATTTATATATATATTTTTTAATTATATGGAATTATTTCAAGAACGTGAAATTTTACGCATGTGATTTCAAGGCCCGGAGTGCTCGGAATGATCTGTTGAAAAATGTTAAGCTTTAAATAGCGCATGAGGGGTTTTCTTGAAAAATTGGAATAACTCTTAAACGGGTTCCCAGATTAGAAATATGAGGGCACCATTGTGTTTAGGATGGTAGTTTTACCCTAGGTGTGACTTAAGTTTAGTCGGCACATGCCTCTAGTGAGGAAACCCAAAAATGGCATAACCGTAAATAAAATAACTAAATAAAATTATTTTATTTTTCAAATGCTTATAACTCACGAATAGAGACTCAGATTAGAAATCCAAGACCACCACTAAACTATTGAGGGTATGCTTTCCTTAAGTAGATCCTAACATTGGCTGGCGCATTCCAATAGTGGAAGTTAGTTTTTGGCCATAAATAAAATAATTAAGTAACAATTATTTTATTGTCAACTCCTTATAACTCCTAAACGGTAACTCAGATTTGAAATCCCAGAGTACCGTTGAGCTTGAAAGGGCGTGTTTCCCCTAGGTGGAGCCTAACCTCGACTGGTGCAGGTCAAGGGTAACTGTTAATAAATTTTGAACCTTTTTAAGGTACGTTCAGTAAACGTGAAAGTGATGATTTCTATATTTTGAACCGGTGCTCAGATTAAAAATATGATGGAATCATTGAATTAGTAGTGTCGAGATTCTCTTAGGCAAAGCTTAACCACGACTGACAAGGGTCAGACAAAAAAGTTAATTTTTGGACTTAAAAAAATAAAATAAAATAACTCTATGAGTTATTTTTTTTCTTTTTGTATCCTTTGAGTGAAGGTGGTGGGACCACAGAGTTGGTTGTTTATTTTAATGATGGTCATTTAATGACCGGTTACACTTGGTTGTGTAACCACACCTTCCGGAGATTAACGGGTTCATTAATTATTCATTAATGAACCAAAAATTTGTGTGGAGAGTTGAAATCCTTTTATTTTATTTAATCTAGTCATTGGAGTGGGTTTTGGAAACCCATGGGAGAAATCTTGAAAAAGTGTTTTCGATGTCTTCCTCTAACGAAGAATGAAGAATTTGGAAATGCCATCTAGGATTCGATCCAGAGATCGACGAATTCCAACGAACACCCTTCAAACGCGGGTTCTCCTTCCCTCATCCACATCGCCTTCCAACGAGTTCCACATAGGGGTTTGTTTCTATTATAGGAGTTTTATGAATTCTTATTCTCTTGATGATCTTCAAACTTTCCCTTTGTTATAATGCTAATGCCGAGGGCGTGGGCTGAACCAAACAAGGCCCAGACCCTCCACCATTTTTTTTCTTAGGTTGCGTTCTTCGTGGGGGACAGAGCAACAAGGAAGAAAGGAAAAACCGATGGCCCCATAGTGTAGGCAGTGTCCTAGGAGGCCCGTAGGTGCAGTCAAAAAATAAAACGGACCTCTAAATCTTCACTGGAGTCCCGCAGAAGCTTCGCCGGCACGACGGCGCTGGTGACCGGATGAGGCGGCGGCCAGCTGTCGCTGGCTGTGAGGAGGTGCCGGCACCCGAAGGCACCTCTATGGATAGGGGGTGGCCAGCCTACACTGGCCGCATGGACGGTGGCGGCCCGCTGAATAAGAGATTCGGCAGTAGAGGCCTAACCGGACCACGGGTCCCGCCCTAGATCGGTCTATGCTACCGGTAAGCTGAAGGGGCGGCGCCAGCCTAACGCTGCCTGTTGAACACCGAACGAACTTTGGTTCGTTTAGTTGGGAGCTGGGTCTACACCCAGCTGGCGGGCTATACCCAGCCGGTGGACCAAACTGGGTCCAGCCGGTCTGGGCCGGGTCGGACCCGGACCCATTTAGGCCCTGTTTAGCTTAAAGGGGAATATCTCCTAAACCGGGCGTCCATTTGACAAACCGCCTATAGTGCTGGAACCCTTAGGATGAGGTAATCCTTTTGAGATACTTCACTTGGGATTTGGAGAAATTTGGAGTATGGCCGGGTTGGATTGGACTCGAATCCAACCGGGCCCCCAACATTAAAATGCAAATAACTTACAGACTGAGCATCCAATTGTCGCGTTGTCTATTGCGTTGGAACCCTTATGATATGGTTGTTCTTTGGGATACTTTTATGTGGGACTTAATGGTAGTTATGTATGACTGATATCTTGAGGATCGGTTTCTCAGAAACTCAAGCGCACCAAGTGCGGGAATCCTGTGGCTGGTTGTCAAGAATTCATCAAATCAATGTAAATTATGTTATTTGATGAAAAATGATCCAATGTCTATCCAAGGATCATAAATGTTTATTTTTTGCACTTTTTGAATAAATTGATTGAGAATAATAATTTCTTCTTTGATATGTTCCAATTTTCAGACACTGCATGCGCCTGTATATTGGAATAAATTGATTATTATTTTATTTTTAACCTTGTATATCCTTATTCATGATCATTAGAAAAAAAACCTTGGAAAATATGGATAACCCTCTATTTTTGTGCGTTCCCCCTCTCAATTTCTTCATGTTCTTAATCATTGGACACTAAAGCCGTGATTTGACATTTACGGGCGGGACTGAGCGCAATTAAACCCTTAGATTCACAATGATTTTGTGTGATATGAAGGCATTGGAAATTAGGTATGGATTTTGAGATGAATCGTTATAGAATTTGTGATTCTTTTCATGGATTTGAGATCCAAGATCAATAGCGATGACAGGAGGTGTGCGGGATGATGGCAATTTATACGGGCTTTGTGTGTAGCAATAAGATTATGATTTCCAGCCATAGGAGGGTCAAAATCATTGAAAAAAATTTAGATACAACAATTTAAAGGTAATATGAGGCTAGATATGATGGAAAAACAAATAGATTTGAATACCCAAGCATAGATATAAAGTTCTATTAAAAACACTACTACACGCCATGTATCATAATGAACCAACATGGTATAATCCCTATGCTTAAGTGGATAGGGTTTAGAAAAATTTAAGGATGGAATATTGTGTATCCATATTACATGTCTTGTACCTCTCCCCTAGGTGGATGAGCCATGTGGTTTATCACACAAGCATGGCCCTATGTGAAAAGACATGGTTAGAGGTATGTCGTGTACCGAAGTACAAGAACACAACCAAGGTGCATGAGAAGGGACCATGAGTGGATTGGAAACACCATATATACTCTCTAAATTCCATGTAGTGCTACATGCTTAGTGATATGTTTACCTCTAGGGACATGGTTAGGCAATGGATTGGGACCACACGTTATGTGGTTCCCCTTACACACCATGTACCCCTTGGTTCCTTTTGAGGAAATTTTAAACTCTGATACCTTCTTCATTTAGACTTTAATTTTAGACCACAAGTAGGATATCCTAAGTTTTTTTCATATAGAACATGAAGATTCCCTCCATTATGGATTTTGGGATACTATGTCATATTATCCAGGTGTGACGGTTGTTTAGGTGGCTCCCAACAACGATAGTGATCAGGCAAATGATCACCAGTGACCTATAAAGCGGAACCCCCAATATGATTGGGTGAGGGACCTCTATATATCGAGTGGAACACCCTCCCCCTATCAGACAGGGTGTGGGTCCTCAAGATTCTAGAGTGGAACCCCCCTGATGCATTAGGGTGCAGGGTCGTCAACCTATAGAGTGGAATCACCATTATCTTGGGTGTGGCTCCTCTATCTACTGAGTGTAACCGCTATCAGATAGGGCACAAGTCTTGGTACCTCCTTGTTGCAATAGGTTGCTGGTACTTTACCTATAGAGTGGAACCCCCATCAGATTGGGCTAAAGTCCTCTATCTACTAAGTGGAAACCCCTATCAAATAGTACATGTGTCTTCATGACACTAGAGTGAACCCCCCTATTGAACCAGGGATCAGGTTCTATACCTATAGAGTGTAACCCCCCATTAGATTGGGTGTGGGTCCTCTATCTACCTAGTGAGACCCCATTTCAAATAGGGTACAATTCAACAAGAAACCAGAGTTGAACCCCCATGACACATCAGGGCATGGGTCCTCCACAAATACTTATTGAGTGGCACCCTCCTTAATGTACTTAGGTGCGAGTCCTCTACTTGGAGATCATTCCCCCTTGGTTGTACGATATAGTGGCAAGGAATGTGCCTCCACATGGTTACATATGAGAAAACGTGAAAGATACTGGGCATCATTGATGGACTTTTTGAATTGATAGAAACTTTTTCTTGGGCTGGACTGTGAGTTGGAGATCCCCTTCCTGTATTTTATAGTGTTATTTTACTGAGAATATATATATACATATATATATATATATATATATATTATTGTTGTATTTGGTTACTCTCTTTCGATGGGTTGTAAAGATTCATGGGGTAGTCTAGCTACTCACCATGTTGTGCTCCTTGTGTTTATATGAGGTTACTCTCCTTCTATGGGTGGAAAAGACTCGATGTGTAGTCCACCTACACACTTTATTGATCTAATTGTGTTTAGATGATCTTACTCTCTTAGTTTGGGTTGAGCTATTCACTATTTAATATATAATATCATTAAATTCCTATTATGTCTCTTAATTATTCCCCTTTCAGATTTTAGTGTATTATATTGGGAATTTATATACTCACCCCTATGTTGGATTTTCCCAAACATGTTGTGTCTTATATAGATGAAGGACAGGTCGACAGTGACTTCAGAGGATATTAGGGATACTGGGTGCTTGGGATCACTTACTGTGGTCATACCTTGGAGATTTGGAGATGTGATCTCTCAATATTTTGCTTTATAATTTTTTCATTTTAGGACATATTTGGGTTGGAAATGTATTTTACCCCTTACTTTTCAGTTTTCATTATTTTATGCTTTTACATCCTAGAGGTTTTTCAAGCTCGATTTACTTTCTAGCAGTTGCATATTTTCTTTTATTATTCTTCAGAGCTTCTAAATTTATATGGTTGGGTGTGTACATATAGGTACATTAGACAAATGACTCCCATATTGCATATGCCTTTCGTCTCTTATCTTCACCCATGTTCTATGGACGCGGGCTTGGGGTAGTTGCGGATCGAGCCCCAGTTAGGGTCGAGTCATGACACGGTGCTTATCCCTAATCATCTTAGACTAGTGAAAACCCTTTGGGTACCAATATATACAACTATGGGAATTATTTAACCTAGAAATATATCAAAACATGTATCTTATATAATAATAAAGATAACAACCAGTGTACACTATGAAAGAAAAGGTACACAACCATGATACATGACAAAGAAACCAAAAGGGTTTTCCCATAAGTAAATCAAACCAAGTCCAAATACCAAGTTTATATGTGAAAATCCATCACCACCATCCAAAACCACTTCAATGTTAATAACAACCAATTTTGAAAAAAAGGAAAAATTAGGGTGTGATCACTAAGCCTATTATGATACCACCAAAGAATATATACAATATATATCACAATGAAAATGTTAGTTATTACTTTAAAACATACCAAGTTTATAAATCAATTTCCATATGAAAACCATTTTATTAATCTTCCTTTGGTTTCTTTTCAAATAATTCCATAGTCAAATCCTTAAGAATATGAATATAAACAAGAATGATAAATTGAGGGTAGTAATAAAAAACGAAATCCCAAAAGATAACTTAGTGAGCTTGTAAAACATGGAATATAAAGGTAACCAAGATAATAAAATCTAGTCTTGGAGTTCCATATCCATAGGCTAGAAACCATAAGTTAAACATTTGAGTTTAAAAAACATGATATAAAAGTGAAACCACCAGGCATGAAACATCATTGAGATCTAGACTATGATAATACATAAATAGGACAAAGAAAAAGAAATTAAGATGACAAGTGAATCCTATGATACCGAGTCATGTCACATTCTATCGGTATTAGGATACCAATTTGCTTCCACTACCACATAAGAAACTACTTAAAAGTCCCTAGCTGTGTTACACATAGTAATGATTATATATATCTATGTTCAAGGTTCCCAAATGTTTCCATATTCCATGATTTCAAAAAAAATACACAAAATTATACTCATAATTTTAGTAAAAATTTTCACAAGTGAAGTATCACCACTCCCATGCTTTGAAAATAATTTTTGGAAACAAATATTTTATTGTGGTAGTTCATAAAACATAATAAATTCACAAATATTTTTCTAAATAAAAATATTTTTAAAGACATTTTACTAATCATTTGAAATGGAATTTTATAATGTTTTCATCACATATTCCAAATTAAATAATTTAATAAATGAACCAGAAGGATTTTAAAAGAACATATAGTATTACATGGGTTAGAACCAATGCATAGAGACAACTTCCTCAGAAATGATCAATGGTTTCTTGACACAAAAACCTCTGATGGAAAGTCGAGGCATGATTTTTAATTGAAAAACAAATTCTTTTTTCCCTATGAGGGAGGTAAAGAAAAGTAACAAAGAAATAGAATCCAATTTTATATTCATAGGACATAAAAAACTCTATCTCTTCAAGAGGATAATAAAAATCATGGGAAGCAAGGATTTAATAACTTTTAATAAAAAAACCAGGTATTATGGTTCAAAACATTAAAAAATCAAAAATAAAGACCACCATTTTATTTTCTATTTTAATTTAACATTGAATGCATAACATTTAAATCCTTCCAAAATGTGAGTTATAAACTTTAAAATAGTTAAAATAATTAATTACATGATTTCAAACCTTTGAAATCATTACCAATATGCTACCAATTCATTTTGTAGGAGAAGAAAAAAACTAGTTTTTTATTTTTTATTCTCTTAAAAAGAGCATTGTGTAAGGGTAACATGGTTTTATCCTTAAATGTATCTTAATTGTGATGTCTGGGTACTGTTATTACAAACCTAAACTCATAATCCTAGATCAGATTTTGAAATCATAAACATTACATTTCCATCTTTGAAAATGATAATTGTGACCCAATTTTTTCCCCATCAAAACCTTACAACATCAAAAGGAAAAATTGGATCAATTAAATTATCAAGGAACTTTTAGGTTTATTGTTTTAGGTAATTAGGACAAGATCCTATATAAAAAATACCCATGTTGTTAAATAATAATTTCTAAAACTTTACCTAGCTTTTCTTATTTCACATTAAGTCATCATCATCATCCATATGAAATCCTTTCTATACATAATTCGTTCAACATCATTTATTGATAACCTAGGAAATGAAATATAAGAGGGCTAGATCAAATGCTCAGTAAGGGTAAACACAAACCTTAATAATTGAATTTCATCAATGAACATATGAAGTGAATAAGGGTATATTGAAAGAATCACAATGCATGTGAGAATCATAAAATAACACATACCCATCAATTCCTAAATCATCAATCATGAAACATGGCATATATATTTAGAAAAAGAAAGAGTCATCAGAATTAATATTCCTAATCTATGTGATATTAATCTTGATCAAAGGAAACAATATAAACCCATAGTAATTATGGATAAAACATGGTGGTATCTTGCAAAATAAGCTTCATATAACACTTATAGAACCCTTACAAATGGAATAACCATATGATTGACTTCTAATATAATTCTCCAGACAACATAATCATTATCCAATGCATTGGAGCACTATCTAGGAACACCCATCGTTTAATATACATCTAGCTAACTCGATGCAATATAGGCGCACCCATCGTATCAGTAATTTCCAAGAACTAAAACATGAATAAAGTACATAGAGAAAGCACTTCATCATAAAACTCAAAAAACTACCATTATCCCATTTATAACATGATTAACCAATGGAAAATAATGGGTTCCATAAAAATCTCTTTGAAATATAATTAACCCACTGGAATAAATGGAATCCATAAAAATATATTTAAAATTATCTTAATCCATCCATAGAAAGAATGAGGATGATATCATTACAAAATATCCCTATTGCACTATAGGAAAAACCGTTTTTTTGCGATGGGAATAAATCCTATCACAAATAACCCATCTAAGAGGTTATTTGTGATAGGAAAATCAACCCGTCGCAAATAACCTATTATTTGCGATGGGAATAGGCGCCCCGTCACAAAAACTTTCATGAGGTTTGGCTCGAAAACCACGCCAATCCACACGAATGGGTATTTGTGACGGGTAGGCACCACCTGTCACAAATACTGGGAGACGGTACGAACTAGTTGTGACGGGGGTACCCTGTCGTAATTAGTTCAACCCTCGGAGAGTATTTGCGACGAGTCCCGTCGCAAATAACCGGCGTCGGTAAAAACCTATTTGAGACGAGATGTTGTCTCGTTGCAAATAGTGTGTCGGCAGGTTACCGTTTGCGACAGACGTCATCGCAAATAATCTTTTCACCAACGACCGTAATTAATGCTGCCGAAGTTATTTGCGACAGGCCCCATTGCAAAAAGTACTATTTGCGATGGGCCCCGTCACAACTAATCTAACCTATATATACCCTCCATCCATTTTTTTCTCTCCTCCTGAATTCCTTCTTTCTCTACTTCTCTAAATTATAATTTTAGAGTGAAAATTTTTTAGAGTTAGTTTTTTTACGATGAAGTTGTGAAGCCGTCAACAATTATAAGAGATCAAGTTTAATGGTATTTATGTTTTATTTAATTTAGTACTTATTTCATTTCTTTATATTAATTTTAATTATTGTTGATTAGTTGTAATTAAATTAGATTTAAATTGTTTTGTCATCAGTATTTATTTGTAATAATAAAATTAAATTATTAATACAAATTCTTAGTAATTATAAATAATTAGCAATTATTAACAATAATTAGTAATGTATATAAATAATTAGCAGTAATTAGTAATTAGTAGTTGCATTTTGCAGTAATTATTACTAATTAACACAAATTAGTAATAATTAGAAGTAAATAGTAATAATTAGAAGAAAAAAGTGATAAATATGTACAATTAGTAACAAATAGTATTAATTAGTAATAATTAGTAATAAATACTAATAAATAGTAATAAATACAAATAAATAATAATAAATAGTAATAAATAGTAATAAGTACTAATAAATAGTAATAATTAGTAATAAATACCAATAAATAGTAATAATTAGTAATAAATACTAATAAATACTAATAATTAGTAATAAATACTAATAAGTAGTAATAATTGTTAAAAAATACTAATAAATAGTAATAAATAGTAATAAATACTAAGAAATACTAATAAATAGTAATAAATAGTAATAAATACTAATAAATAGTAATAAATAGTAATAAATAGTAATAAATAGTAATAATTAGTAATAAATAGTAATAATTAGTAATAAATACTAATAAATAGTATTAAATAGTATTAAATACTAATAAATAGTAATAAATAGTAATAAATAGTAATAATTAGTAATAATTAGTAATAATTAGTAATAATTAGTAAAAAATATTAATAAAGAGTAATAAATAGTAATTAATAGTAATAAATAGTAATAAATAGTAATAAATAGTAATAATTAGTAATAAATACTAATAATTAGTAATAAATAGTAATAAATGGTAATAATCAGTAATAATCAGTAATAATTAGTAATAATTTGGAATAATTAGTAATAAATAGTTATAAATAGTAATAAATAGTAACAAATAGTAATAAATGTTGTACCTCTCGTACCCCTCGTGGTTTAATTTTCATGATCACAATCACTCTCTTATTTATCTAATCTTGTTTTAAGTGTTTTTTGATGATAGGCATGATTTCAGGTGGCCAAGGAATTGGGCCAAGAAAGCAAGAAGCCAAAGTGGACTGATTTTCAGTCCACCGGCCAACCGGTGGCTTCACCACCGGCCAGCCGATGGAACCCAGACAGAAGGCTGAGCCACTGCCTCAGCACCGGCCAACCGGTGGCCTCAGCACCGGCCAGCCGGTGGCACCCAGAAAGAACAGTGTCAGCCACTGCCTCAGCACCGGCCAACCGGTGGCCTCCTCACCGGCCAGCCGGTGGTTCCTGAGCCCGAGCTCTCTCCCATTTTCAAAGCAGCGGCCAACCGGTGGCCAAGCACCGGTCAGTCGGTGGAGCCAGTCAAACTAGCCGTTGGGATTTGACCAGGCTTGTCCACTTGACTCCCAACGGCTCCGAAGGCCTCTCCAACGGCTCCGAAGCCTCCCAAAGGCCATTTGAGGTTTCCCCCTCTATAAATAAAGGATTAGGAAGCCCCAGAACACTAGCGAAACATACGGAAGCCCACAGACACATTTTTGACCATTTGGCGAACCTCCGGCGCATTCCTTCCAAGGAACCTCACTTGCTCCATCACACTTCCACATCCAAGGAGCATCACCAAAGAAGCTTGGGAGCACTCTTCATCAACTCCATCAATCCTTTGGCGCCCAAGACTTCCCCATTACGGTTTTTCATTGTTTTATTTATTTTGAGCATCAATTTGGGTTTGTGCCTACAAACCCCATCTCTTTCCTTCATTCTTCCATTTGGGTTTTCACACCACCTTCAAGGTGTGAAGAGGTTGGTCAAGCCTTTCCTTTAAAAGGCTTGAGACATAGGTGAGCTAGCCTTCACTTGTAAGAAGGCTAGTGGGTTCTTTCTCAACCAATAAAAGCAAGCTGTAATAGGTTCTAGACTAACCTTAAAGTCTAGTGGGTTTCTTGCTAAAACCATTGAAAATCAAGCGGTAGTAAATCTCTCAACGGTTGAGTTGGGAGCGGAGACGTAGTCTTGGGTTTAAGCCGAACTCCGTTATCAAGTTGTGTGTTTTGCCTCTTTTATTTCCGCTGCACTTTCACTTTGTTTTTAAATTGTTAATTAATTTTTAAAAGGAAATTCACCCCCCCTCTTGCCATCACTTCTTCTCTTCTCCGCCCAACAATTGGTATCAAAGGAAAATTTGAGTAATACCTTCACCGGTTTCAAATTCAAGATCCATTGTGATGGAATCAACCTCTTTCGGCCCCGAAGGCTATTCTTTGGGTCGTGCTCCATTTTTAATGGAACCGACTATAACTATTGGAAAACCCGCATGACCACTTTTCTTAGAAGCATAGGTTATCCTATTTATAAAATTGTCATGCATGGTTATTCTCTCTCCTCTCCCGATGAATCCAAATGGACTCAAGCCGATATTAAAAATTTCGAGCTTGATGGGAAAGCCATGAACGCTCTACATTGAGGCCTTGATCGTAATGAGTTCAATCGAGTTTCCACATGCACCTCATCACATGAAATCTGGAAACTTTTGGAAGTTACCCATGAGGGGACCAACAAAGTCAAGGATACTCGATTGGACATGTACCGTCAAGATTTTGAGTCTTTTACCATGCATCCATCTGAAAATATTACTGAAATGTTTACTCGTTTTACTGACGTTTGCAATGGAAGAAAATCTCTTGGAGATGATATGTCTACAGAAACGATGGTCAAGAAGATCCTTTGGATCTTACCAAGCTCATGGGCACCAAAAGTCACGACAATCCAAGAAGCAAAAGACATCAAGAACATGCCGGTCAAAGAGCTCATCGGATCCCTCATGACCTATGAGATCACCATGAGGAGGCAAGCTGAAAAGGAAGGCAAACCGATCAAAACTCCAAAGAACATCACCTTCAAAGTTCAACAAGAAGAAAGCTCCTCCTCCTCATCTTCTTCCTCTTCAAGCGGCGATTCCGAAATGGAGAACCTTGCCCGCAAGATGCACAAATTCATGAAGAAGCACAAAAAGAAGAAATCCCGTAAGGCTCGAAAGGAAAAACACGACGAAAAGTCCGAGCCCGAGGTAACATGCTATGGGTGCGGCAAGAAAGTCCATTACAAACCCGATTGTCCACTCAACAAGAAAAAGGCCAAGCAAAAGGAAAAGAAGAAAGCTTTCAAGGCCACATGGAGTGATAGCTCCACATCCTCCTCCTCCTCCTCCTCAAGTGACAACGGTAAAAAATGTCTAATGGCATTTCATGAGGTAACATCTTCCGACTCCTCATCCTCTAGTTTTTCTAATTCTTTTAATCATTTATCTTACGAGGATCTCCAACATGCTAGAGATCAATTGGAGGAAGGTTTTCACGAACTTTCTTCCAAATTTGTTGCTTTAAAAAAGAAATTAAAAAAACTTTCTTCCGAAAAAGAGCAACTTCTCAAAGAGAAGGAAGACTTGACCCTTAAAATCCAAAACCTTCCCGATGTTGAGTCTATGGAATCAACAATCAAAGATTTAAGGGAATATCTTGCCAAGTTCACCCAAGGTGAACAAAATTTGACCAAACTCCTAGGTTCCCAACGCATATCTAGAACCACCGAAGGGCTTGGCTATTCCAAGCAAGCTTCCTCTTCCCATGCTCCAACTATTTTTGTAAGGGGGAGCTCTCAAAATAAATTCTGTAATTATTGCAAAAAACCCGGGCACTTAATTTATGAGTGCGATTGCAAAAATGCCCGGTATGGAAGGCCCAAAACTATTTTCTTTAATGATGAATTTTATAGTAGAAGACCCGCCACTAGACAAGTATGGATTGAAAAATCCCTTTTAGCGAGTCTTACCGGACCAAAATTTGTCTCGGTTTCAAAATCCTCTCCCCGGTGATTTTTTGTTTTTATTTAGGGGGAGTTAGGATCGTTTAAGCCTTTTTGATTTCAATTCAAACTTTCATTTCAAAATTTTCGATTCAAAACTTTCAATTCAAATTTCAAAAATTTCAATTGGTTTAAATTCTCTATCTCGTTTTTCAACGGTTCCCTCAATCAAGTTTTATGCCCCGTGCTATTTTGATAATCACAAAGGGGGAGAAATTCTTGGTTGATTGGGGGAGAAATCTTTCTCTCATGCTTTACTGTACTTTTCATTTTATCCTTAAAAGCATGACTTTCATTTCATTTTTACATTGTTTGTTTTGGTGATTGTGATCATCAAAATAGGGGGAGATTGTTGTACCTCTCATACCCCTCGTGGTTTAATTTTCATGATCACAATCACTCTCTTATTTATCTAATCTTGTTTTAAGTGTTTTTTGATGATAGGCATGATTTCAGGTGGCCAAGGAATTGGGCCAAGAAAGCAAGAAGCCAAAGTGGACTGATTTTCAGTCCACCGGCCAACCGGTGGCTTCACCACCGGCCAGCCGATGGAACCCAGACAGAAGGCTGAGCCACTGCCTCGGCACCGGCCAACCGGTGGCCTCAGCACCGGCCAGCCGGTGGCACCCAGACAGAACAGTGTCAGCCACTGCCTCAGCACCAGCCAACCGGTGGCCTCCTCACCGGCCAGCCGGTGGTTCCTGAGCCCGAGCTCTCTCCCATTTTCAAAGCAGCGGCCAACCGGTGGCCAAGCACCGGTCAGCCGGTGGAGCCAGTCAAACTAGCCGTTGGGCTTTGACCAGGCTTGTCCACTTGACTCCCAACGGCTCCGAAGGCCTCTCCAACGGCTCCAAAGCCTCCCAAAGGCCATTTGAGGTTTCCCCCTCTATAAATAAAGGACTAGGAAGCCCCGGAACACTAGCGAAACATACGGAAGCCCACAGACACATTTTTGACCATTTGGCGAACCTCCGGCGCATTCCTTCCAAGGAACCTCACTTGCTCCTTCACACTTCCACATCCAAGGAGCATCACCAAAGAAGCTCGGGAGCGCTCTTCATCAACTCCATCAATCCTTTGGCGCCCAAGACTTCCCCATTACGGTTTTTCATTATTTTATTTATTTTGAGCATCAATTTGGGTTTGTGCCTACAAACCCCATCTCTTTCCTTCATTCTTCCATTTGGGTTTTCACACCACCTTCAAGGTGTGAAGAGGTTGGTCAAGCCTTTCCTTTAAAAGGCTTGAGACATAGGTGAGCTAGCCTTCACCTGTAAGAAGGCTAGTGGGTTCTTGCTCAACCAATAAAAGCAAGCTGTAATAGGTTCTAGACTAACCTTAAAGTCTAGTGGGTTTCTTGCTAAAACCATTGAAAAGCAAGCGGTAGTAAATCTCTCAACGGTTGAGTTGGGAGCGGAGACGTAGGCTTGGGTTTAAGCCGAACTCCGTTATCAAGTTGTGTGTTTTGCCTCTTTTATTTCCGCTACACTTTCACTTTGTTTTTAAATTGTTAATTAATTTTTAAAAGGCAATTCACCCCCCTCTTGCCATCACTTCTTCTCTTCTCCGCCCAACAATAAATAGTAATAAATAGTTATAAATAGTAATAATTTGCAATAATTAGTAATAAATAGTAATAAATAGTAATAAATAGTAATAAATAATAATAAATGGTAATAAATAGTAATAAATAGTAATAATTAGAAATCATTAGGAATAATTAGGAATAATTAGGAATAAATTGGAATAAATAGTAATAAATATGAATAACTAGTAATAATTAGTAATAATTAGTTATAATTAGTAATAATTAGTAATAATTAGTAATAATTAGTAATAATTAGTAATAATTAGTAATAATTAGGAATAATTAGGAATAAATAAGAATAATTAAGAATAATTAGCAATAATTAGGAATAATGAGTAATAATTAGTAATAATTTGTAATAATCAGTAATAATTAAGAATAATTAGGAATAATTAGGAATAATTAGGAATAATTAGGAATAATTAGGAATAACTAGGAATAATTAAGAATAATGAGGAATAATTAGGAATAATTAGTAATAAATAGTAATAAATAGTAATAAATAGTAATAAAAGTAATAAATTGTAATAAATTGTAATAAATAATAATAATTAATAATAATTAGTAATAATTGGTAATAAATAGTAATAAATATTAAATAATAGTAATAATTAGTAATAAATAATAATAAATAGTAATAATTAATAATAATTAGTAATAATTTCGAATGATTAGTAATAATTAGGAATAATTAGGAATAATTAGTAATAATTAGGAATAATTTGTAATAATTAGTAATAATTAGTAATAATTAAGAATAATTAGGAATGATTAGGAATAATTAGGTATAGTTAAGAATAATTAAGAATAATTAGGAATAATTAGAAATAATTAAGAATAATTTGAAATTATTAGGAATAATTAGGAATAATTAGGAATAATTAGTAATAATTTGGAATAATTAGAATTAATTAGTAATGATTTGGAATAATTAGGAATAATTAGTAATAATTAGGAATAATTAAGAATAATTAGGAATAATTAAGAATAATTTGGAATAATTGGGAGTAATTAGGAATAATTAGGAATAATTGGGAATAATTACAAATAATTAGGAATAGTTAGGAATAATTAGTAATAAATAGTAATAAATAGTAATAAATAGTAATAGTAATAATTAGTAATAATTAGTTATAATTAGTAATAATTAGTAATAATTAATAATAATTAGTAATAATTAGTAATAATCAGCAATAAATAGGAATAAATAGGAATAAAATCAATTGTAATAAATTGTAATAACTTGGCACAATTTTCAGTGGATTGACAGTACTCCTTTTGCTCGTTGACTCTTCTCCATTCAACTCTCACCAAAACAAAACATTATAAAAAGTATGCTTCTACATATGCATATCCAATCTCATATACATGAGTTTGAATATGCATTTATAGGACCAGATTTCTCATAATGTTTTCAGGAGGTGACAGTTGCAAGAAGAAAATTCATCGACAAAAAGGGGGATCTTTTGTTCGACAACTCATTTACTTTCATCTTTCTCACACTGAAATTACAATGAAGAATCTCCTCAAACGTACGATTATACATTATCGTATGCACGAGAATGAATAAGCGTACCTCTGAGCAGATTCTTCATTGTGGTTTCAGTGTGAGAAAGTTGCAAGTAAATAAGCCGTCGGACAAAAGAGTAGACACCAATCCACTGGAAATTGTGTTGCCCGTAATTAATGGTAATTATTAATAAGTAGTTTTAAATATTTATCTTATTTTCTTGGATAGTTTTTTTTTCTAATTTCAAATTGTTCAAAAATAGTAATGATTTTATATTTCATAAAAAAATATGGGGAAGTTGAAAAAAGTCATTATTAGATGATCATGCTTGGATAAATCATCACATAAATCCAAAAGGTTCTGGTTTAAATCCTGTATATATTGAGGGTATTAAAGATTTCTTATCATTTGCATCATCAAAACCAGAATTTGTTTCAGAAGGCACAATTAAGTGTCCTTGTAAAAAATGTACTTTGAGAACGTTTAACACATTTGACAAGGTTGGGGGACATCTTTTTCGGTTTGGTTTTCAACCAAATTATGTTTTTTGGTATCAACACAGTGAACATAGTTACAGAGAAGATACTAATAACTTGATTTCAAATCCATCACCGTTTCAAAATTTAGTACATGGTGTACAAGGTCCATATGTTCAACAAACTGAAACTCAGGATGATATTGATTTAACTCATGAGTTGGAACCATCTGAATTTTATGAGTTGTTGAGTTTTGCTGAGGATGCATTGTATCCTAGTTGCAAGATAAGAAAATTAAAATCTGTTGTAAAATTTATGGCTATTAAATCAGATAATGCAATATCAAAAAACTATTTTGATCAGATATTTTCTTTGGTTAAAACACTATTACATGAAAGAAATGTGTTGCCTGCAAATTACTATGAGAGAAAGAGGATGATTCGTAATATGATCCTTAGTTATCGGAAGATTCATGAATGTGAAAATGATTTCATCTTATATTCTAGTGAAAATGATTCGTTGGATGGTTGTCCCGCATGTGGATAATCGAGGTTTAAAGAAGCTCAACCAGGGAATTCTGGATCGATTCCTGTAAAACAGTTGAGATATTTCCCCCTTACACCTAGGTTGCAACGTTTATTTTTGTCTCAGAACACAACATCAATAATGCCATGACAGAAATCCAAGATTTCAACTGATAAAAGATTGAATCATCCATCTGATGGTGATTCATGGAAAAATTTTGACCGACTACATCCATATTTTTTTTAGAAGCCCGAAACGTGTGATTGGGTCTTTCTACTGACAGTTTCTATCCATTTGGTTCTTATAGTAATCAGTATTCATGTTGGAATGTCATTATAACTCCATACAATTTACCTCCATGGATGTTGATGAAGGATCTCTATATATTTTTGACCTTATTAATCCCAGGAAATTCGAAAAAGAATATTGATGTTTAGTTGAAACCATTGATTGATGAGTCAAATTCATTATAGAGTAATGGTGTCAGTACATATGATGTTTCTAAAAAAATAATTCATATTAAAAGATGCATTGATGTGGACGATTAGTGACTTCCAGACATATGACATGTTATCTGGATGGAGTACACATGGTCTGAAATCATGTCCTTGCTATATGAAAGTGTAACACCCCGAGATTTTATGAGATATATTATTTTTAATTTCTTTCATATCTTCTATTGTATGCTACACCAAAATTATCTTGTGCTATACGCAACACCATATTAGCTTGCATTATACACAACACTATTCTTGGATCGTGTTACACACAATTTCATGTTCGTTTGAAAGTAGTTATTCTACGCAACATTGAGTGTGTGTATATATATATATATATTCAAATTATAAATGAAATATGGTTGGATTCTATTATACACAACAATAAAGGAGTCTTGAACTACACACAACCCTTACTTGGCTTGCATTACATGCAATCGCGACCATCCTCGATAGCGTGTGTTGTACGCAATACCGGGTATCACTAAACAACGATATATGGTTATAATATTATTATGAACTAGCCGTTATCAATAGTATTAACTACATTTTGAACTTTATAACATTATTATTCATCTTAAACATTTTCTAGAACATGGTATGAGAACAAAATAAATTTTTCAGGTAAAATAAGTTTTTTTTCAAAAAAATGCAGTTTTGCCGCCTTTTGATGGAACACCCATTTTAAATATAATTTTTGACAAGTTTATAAGTTCAATTTTACAAAATAAACTTCTTCATTTGAATCAGTATATAAAAATTTACATCGGATAAAGTTTTGATATTTTTCTGACAATGTTCTTATTTTGATGAATAGTGAAAACACGCTAAATTTTACTTAAAAACAACTTTTTTCATCGAGATAATTTATATGGTTAAATTATAATAGTAATTTTTTTAAAGTATAAATAGAATATATTTTTACCATTTAATATAATGTATGCCATTACCATTAATTTTACAATGAATTCATAGGTAAAAAATTTCAATCTTTGGCAATGTTTTAACTTTTAAAACCCATTTTCTTAACAACGGGATTAATTTTAAATTAATTTCTGCAACTTCTGTGTTTTGAATTTTAAAAAATAAATTACATATTTGAATTTAGTGGGTCCAAATTATGTTAATAGGTTACTTTTTTTTTGATATTATGAATAGTAGCTATGGTAATTTTTATTTACTACAGTCAAAGGTCAATCGAGTAATTAAGGGTAAAAATAAGATTATAAAATTACCGTAACACCTGGAAAAAATATCTTGGATGACTAAAAGTCAACCCATATCACCTAAGGGTCAGAATAGATTCATTTTACAAACTTTTGACCAAGAAAAGAATTTAATTATTATTAAAACCAAAGAAAGTGACAACATGTCACTCTCTTAAATATTATAAGTATAATAATTTTAATTTAGTGATAAACATCATGAAACTTTGAACATAAATAGTCTATATAAATCTAATAAAATTATATACATCATGAGAATTTATTTATAAATTTTAGGGATTAAATAATTGTCATTAATGGTGACACAATAGTGATGCAGAAATTGTTTATTTAGTGAAAACATCAATAATATAGTTTTTATTAAACTAATAGTGACCATAAAAGGCACCTAAACCAGGAAAAAACATATTTTTCATGTATATGTAAACTATAAGAATCCAATGGTCTAATATTTGACCATTTGGAGTCTTATAAAAGTTATTATGACACTTATATTATTTTATTTTAAATGATATCAAAGTTGTCACCTTCATACTTTAATAAAGATAAAATTTTAAAAGTGGGCTGTTTTAGAAGATAAATTCTACTATAAGTATTCTTGTGAAATATATTACATTTATATTCATCATAGTATTTTATTTTTAATTTTTATACAACAAATTAGTATATTAAATAATTATACAAAAATGTTCTATTAATTATTTTATTAAGAGAAATATCAAATAAATGATTTTAAAAGTATTAAAATAAATTTTATATGAACTAATTAATGTGATCCACTAATTTTATAGATTAATATGAATTGTTATTAATATATTAAATAGTTTTTTTAGAAAATATATTCTCTGTGGATTTTATTTAAATTCAAATAAATTAATTGTGTCAAAATTGACACTACGATATTTTATATTATTAAGTTGTTTAAAAATCACAAAAATATTTAAAAATTACAAATTAAAATTTATATGATCTAAAATGTAATAAAGTATAAAATTATTTATAATTAACAACACATAAGTAAGTATTTATAACCATATAAAATTTATAACATTATTACCACAAATAAAATTAAATAGATTAAATAAGGATAAATCAAAATGATAAGGTTTAAAATAAAATCAAAACATATCTAAATTTAATTGTTTGATGATATTACAACCCTATAGTATCTAATATCCTAATTTGAGTCACTTTGGAAGTTTTTTTGTGGGGTTTGGGTTTATTATAAATTAATATTTTTAAGGTTTCCAAAAGTGCCCCTCTCCTCTCCTATATAAGGGCACATCCTTCCCTCTCCTCTTCACAAAACTTTGAGCCTTAAAGCTCAGACAAACCCAGCCCATTTATCTTATCCACTTACATAGAAATATTCTGGAGGTGCTGGTCTTCTCAAAATACCACCTCTAGTCCCTAAAGAGGAAGCTTAAAAGAGGTGCGTCGAAGAAGAGATAATCTCTTTTACCGATTCTTTCAAGATTCTTTCTTCTTCAAATTCTTCTTATTTAGTTGTTTCATTATAAAGTAATAACATCAGTATCAATAATATAATTATATGTTATTATAAATATGAAACAACCCCATTTCACCTTCTATCCATTCTATGAAAAATGAAATCACCGTGCGTGCGTACGTACGGAATACCGTCTCCATGACGTGGTGTAATCTGTTTTTCCACCACCACCTTACATGGATGGGTATA
This sequence comes from Viscum album, assembly GCA_963277665.1. Lineage (NCBI taxonomy): Eukaryota > Viridiplantae > Streptophyta > Magnoliopsida > Santalales > Viscaceae > Viscum > Viscum album. Next base: position 1,818,314,670 of record OY728150.1, read on the forward strand.
ATGGTGTAAAGAATAACTATATATGGTTATTATAACATCATAATGATACTGATATATTATATAATCCACTCCCAATTCCATTCAATAATTATGGGAACGATATCATCGCTCGTGCGTACGTACGGATTACCGTCTCCACGACACGATGAGATTCATTCTCCATGTTAACCATTAAAGAATGATTATAAAGTATATATAATGAATAATAATGCTATAAATAACATAATAATTCTAATGTATTTATGTATATATATATATATGTCATCTACTTACTTCGATTCAAGTCAATAAGGAAAGGAAAACAACGTTCAAGCGTATGTACGGCCTACCGTCTCCATGAACGGTGCGTTTCATTTATATACCTATTATATATATATATAATGAATATATATGATATGTAAATCACGATTTACATTCTGGAAGTAATTAAATCATGATATATTTAATAATAATATCAAGAACAACAAGTCCAAACACGTACGATAAATGAAACGATTTTACCGAAAGCGCTGCTTTAACATGGAATTGACAAAAGAACGGGTAATATAAAGTCATAAATGAATCATATATGATATCATAAATATTATTATTGTTCTGTTACAAGTTAATAATATGTTTAAACACACTATATAGGAGTTTCGGACATGTATGGAAGAAATTGGACCTAAGGTAAGGGATAATTGTGCAAATCTCATTTTTATCCGAGATTCCTTATACATAAGTATTTACTAGGGTTATATTTTTCATCCATGTCCATAAAATGTTTTTCATAAAGTGTTTAATATTCATACATATATGTTTAAAGTCATGTTTACCCCTCTTTGACTTTTAATTTGTGTTATGGAAGGAATCTTTCTTTTGTTTACCCTACGTGGTATTTTTTGACTTTTCCGAAAAAAGTACAAGAAGAATGTTTTTTAAATTATACGGCATGAATGGGTTTTTATAGTTTTATAATGCCATATTTTCATGAATCTTAATCTACATGATTTGATGACTATTTTCAAAAAAAGTATTTTCTTTTAAAATTTCATGGCATTTTGTGAAAAGAAAATGATTTTGAAGAAGAAGGGATATTATTCTCAAGAATTAATTTCAAGTGTTTTGTCAAAACTATTTTCTATATAAGATGAAATTATTTAGTATGATTATGTTTCAAGTATAATTTCTCTATAATTTAAATGGTTTCACTTTTCTTATGATGAAATGATATCCATTTTTTTATATGGATTATGTTATGATGGAATGATGTTTATGAAACCCATTTTATTCTTTGGGTTATGATGAATGATTTATGTTTATGTTGTGGAACATGTAAGAACGATTTCATTATGAGATTGGTGGGACTTATATCTCCTTCCAATGCATTGGGTAAAGATTTATATCTCATGAGATAGACATGGTTGGAATGGTAAGTTAATCCGGTTTAGTGATACAGGACTGGAATGAGGAGTGAACTCGATTCAGTAAGGGACTTTGTCCACTAAGATAGTCTTGGCAGAAATGCTTGGGCTACTATGAAAATAATATCATGTGCTTAATGGTTTGCCACAATTAAATGTTTTATTCCCATGATATTTTATCATGATTAATTTTCCTTTATGATTTATGCCTTATGTACTGCCAAGATTTATTTCTCTAGATTTTGATGTTTAAACTTTATGTTCATGTTTTTTTAAGTTCAAATGTATATGATTTGTTTTATTTTCTCCATGCTTACACTTACTGAGAATTTTAGCTCACCCTTTATATGTTTTCTTTTCCCCAGGATTTAAAGAACGGTTTTATGTAATAAAACAAAAGGGGAAGATCTTTATGGGAGATATTGAAGATCTTTCACCATGATTAGAAGATTATGTTCCGAGTTTCCAAAGACACTAAACTATTACGGTCATTGAGTGTTGGTTCTTTTTATGTATTAATTATTCCGAAAAATTAATGTAATGTCCATGTACTTCAAGCTTTGGGTCTCTACAGTTGGTATTAAAGGAAAGGTTTAGTTAACCTTTGGAAACTAGGATGCGAAAACTTTAGTGAGATACCTAGAAGATATTTATAAGGTATGTCTAGAGATGTCCCTAAGGATATGTATAAGTATAGGTTATATTCCAAGAATTATGGTAACGATATTAGAATTAAACCTAAGATGTTAGATATTGAAGTTACTCCCCCTTTATTATGTTGTTTTCCCTAGCATGATTCTTGCCTCTCACACTATTCTTTTTGGGTTTTAGACGATGGAAGGAACCCGAAGGAACTGTGTTGATCAATGTAATGGACAATGTAATGATTTTCCTTATGAACAAACCAATATTATGGGAGATGGAGTGCAAAATAATATTGCTATACTTACACAAGATATGAATCATTCTGGACTTCTAAATGAGCAGAGAAGGGAACAATATTCTATTGAGTCCTTCATGAGGCAACGCCCACCTTATTTAAGTGGGTCTTCTGATCCACGTGTTGCTGAACAATGAATTAGTACCATTGAAAAGATATTTTCTGTAATGACCCAAACTTTTTAAATAGTATATTAGCTTACTCTTAACGATTTAATAGAGATGTTAATGGTTAATGTAGAAAGAGGGGTTGATGGATTCATCCAGTAGACTCGAATCTTATAAAGCCCACTTATCAGAGCTTGGGAAGGAGGTGGCATCATTGGGCTTCGCTTTGGACCAAGCCCAAGACAAACTCCAGCGTGTCAAGCTTTAACGGAAACACCTACGGAAGAAGTTCAAGTTAGTAGAGATTACTACTAGGGCAATTTTATCTGAGACTCCCTCAGATTCTCTCACCATAGCACACCTTACACTTAGGTCATATGCCGGTGTTATAAGGGGATATGTAACGAGACCCTAGCTTCTTTGTGTAATCCTTTGGGATGAATGAATTGAGATTTCTTCCTTTAGTGATGTTTGTGAAATTTCAAATGTCCGGATAATTTTAGGATGTATTTTATTGATGAATTTTGGAAAAAGGATATTTTAAAATATTTATGTAAACCCTAAATAATTAATGATGTGTAATGATTTTAAAAAAATGGTCTTCTACAAAAGTGTTCAGTAAGGAATTTGGAGTCTAATAAGATCAACTTAACTTTTGATGAATAGTAAATTATGAATAGTGATTTTACGCTTAGGATTAGTAATGTGACCAAATGGATTAGTAATTTCACTCAAAGAAAGTTTTAATATAATTTAGACACCTAGATTAAGTAATGCGATTCAATAAAATCGGTAAATAACGGTTTTATAAATTATTAGTCAAGTATTAGTTTTTTTGGAGTGAATAGTGTTTTTTAATTAAAAATTAAATTAAAAATATTTAGAAAAATATTTTTATACAAAGGACTTTATTTTTGAACTCAGAGCAACGATATTATGTTGTGGTAATTTTTGGGGTTTTTTCTGAAAAAATGAATTTTCGGTGAATAGTGTTTTTTTAAAAAATTAAATTAAAAATATTTAGAAAATTATTTTTATAAAATGGAGTTCATATTTATAATAAGAGCATCGATATTTGGTTAAGGTGAAATTTTGGGGTTTTTCTGAGAAAAATGAATTTTTAGTGAATAGTAAAAAAGCAGTTTTAGGGTTTCGGTATGTTTAATGACATCATAGCTATGTCATGGTGATGTCATGAGATATTTTAAGGGTTTTCTGGCCAAAGGTGATGAATTATTGTATTGGGGGCCCCATTTGGCCTAACTTCATGGGAAATATCATGGGAGAGCACATGGTTTTGAGAAAAAACACTTGTGAGGTGTCCCTTGGCCATTAATGCCTTGTCCCCTCATTTTCCCTATAGATACCAAGCCATTGTCTCATCTTTTGGACTCCAAAATCATTCTCAACGAAGTTCTGGTCTCCTTACCTCCCAAGGAGTCCTCCCAAGGTTCCCTCAAGCCTCTCAAGTTCCCAACCTTTGAGTTTTAAGAGTTACGTTTAAGGTAAGGGATCCGACCTTTCTCTTTCTTTTCAAGTAGTCTCTTTTATGTCATTACTTTTATGATCCATGTTATTATGTGGGAGTATGTTCTTTTATATTCATCTTACTTCCATTTTCATGTTTTTTTGATGATAGATCCCCTCTTACTCCCATCATTTCGTTTTATGAAAGTTTAAGTGATGCCGTTAGGCTGCCGAATTTTTAAGGGATTCTTTCACCCTTCTCATTTTTCAAGTTCTATTTTCATGTCAAGTCTTTGAAGTTCCTTTTTATTATGTTGGGGTATGATCTATATATCTATCATAATGATCTGTTATGATTATATTATGAGATAACATATTTGATCTTGTCAATTCATTTTTATTGATGTTTAAGTGACGCAGTTAGGCTGTCGAATTTTCATAAGAGAAATCTTATTTTTGTCTTACTTCCATGTTTTTCATTTCAAATGGTATGTCATTTAAATTTTATTACCATGATTAATATCCTTTATATTATTTCCCTATACTATTTTATAGATCATTTATGAGTGGGTGACCCATGTCCCCTCTCTTTTCAATGTTTTCTAAAACCTTGTAACATAGCCGTTATGCTGCAGAATTTTCGTCTCAAAATGCCTCTCTCTTTTTCTCAAAATTATTTTATGTTATTAAGTGAATACTCAAAGATATTATTTATATAGGGGTATTCACATATATATCAAAATTTTTTATTTTAAATTCTTGGATTTACATACATGAAACCCGCTTTCTCTTTCCGTGGGTTTAAAGTGACATAAAGATCATGTCTTTAAAGCAGTTTTTAAAACGTTATGATTATGAAATGAAACCCATTTCTTTTATGCCATATGGGTTGTTTATGAAATGATTGATGATGATATATGTGGCTCACATGATAATAAAGACATGTCAAGGGTGCTCCCAGATAGCTCTCCAATGCATTGGGTAAAGAGTTAATCTCTAGAGATGACTTTTTAGACTGATACCTTGGTGAATAACCTTGGTAATTTTTAATGACACCTTGGGGATAGACCTTGGTGAAACTAAATGATTGTCGATATTAAATGTTTCAGCCACATCATCAAGTTATGAAAAATGTTATTTTTATTATGATGTATCTCATTATTTCTTTCTCATGCCTTACAGTTCTTTTCATGTCATTATTGAAGTATCTCAAGTTCACATGTAAAATGTTTCTCTTGTTTCCCTTACTGGACCTTCTGCTCACCCTTTATTTTGATGTATGTCCCCAAGTTATGAGATGCAGTAGTGAACCTAGGATGAACTTAAGGAGAAGCCTTTCAAGTGTTTAAGAAGAAATTTTTATGTTGTTTTCATGTATTATGTTCCTTGTTTCCAAGACAATAAACCTTAAAGATCCTCAGTTCCGTGTAATGAAATGAAAGTTATGTAATAAAAAGGAGGGATGCTATATTTTCCATACTTCATTGTTCGGAACATGAAAAATTAATTCTGGCTGTTTACCATTTAGAATGTGAAGCAGACTAGTGGTGGTATCTAATTAAGAATACAAGGCCCCAAGATGAAATTGAATCAATTGAATGAGATGAGTTCGAGAATTTTTTTTTCGATAATTACTTCCCTCGAATTATTTGAACAAAAATGAAAAAGGAGTTCCTTGAGCTAAAGAAAAAGGATGATGAATCTGTTGGTATATACGAAGGGAATTTTACAAGGCTTTCAAGGTATGCATCTGGCATTATTATCCAACCTGAATGTAAAGTTGATTGATTCTTTAGTGTCTTAAAACCAAGTCTTCTAAGAGTATTAGCTATAAGAGAGTTCAATAGCTATGAAGAAATTTTGCGTTGTGCTATCAAGGTTTAACTGGAAGTTGGTGTTACATATCAATCTCATGGTTTTGAAAAAAAAATGAAAGATGGAGTTCAAGGAGAAATCTCAGAACAATGGTGAAAAGAAGATGAATGTTTCTTTATGCTCAAAGTGTGGAAATAAGCATGGTGGAGATTGCCTAAAAAGTACTAGAAAATGCTTTAAGTTTGGAAAATAAGGTCATCGAGAAGTTGAGTTTCAAAGTAATGGGAAAAAGGTAGCTAATGATGTAAAGGCTACAAAGAATGCTCCACCAACACTTAAATGCTTCAATTGCAAGGAAATGGGGCATTATGCTAATCAATGCCCTAATCAAAGGTTTAATTATGATCGACATCAACAACCTATTAAGGAAAAGGACAAGGGAAGTCACATGTGATCACTATTGGCGATGTTGAATATGAAAACGATGTGGTGGAATGATAAAGGGTTTATATAATGGGATTACAAAATAATGTTGTAGTATCGTGGAATATTGGAATATTTATGTATTGGATTATTGTGGTTTTCAATAATTTTATGGTACTGGTAACCATGAAAACTGATTGAAATGTTTTTGGAAAGCAGATGAAATACACATAATGAAGGGATACGGAGAAAATAATATGTATGATAGTATTCACGATCTCATTATTGATATAGGGACAAAGTTATATCATGGTTTGAGTATATAGAAATTTTGGGATTTTGGTATGTGGAAAGAGATAACTTTTGACAGCATTCATGTTTTCACTAAGGTTCAATGGGTATTCATTTTCCAAGAGAATACATGATTAAGGTATTCACATGTTTGGAATGTGACCAACAAGATATATCATATGATATATGGGGGATAAATGATGGTATTCATATGCTCGGTAGAGGAAATTTATAGTAATTGTTTTCTTTATACTATGATCTTAGACAGAAGTATTTTACATAAGCCTAAAGATTAGAATGGATAATGTTGGAAATAAGTTAGTATTGTTTAATGATAATTTTTTTTCGATATTATTGATGGGATGTTATAATAATGTAGTTTTAGAAAAAGTAAAACCTGCAGGATGAGCGACAACCCGTCGTGTCGGACAAGGCTTTGTGAATCGAACCCATAAATGAAGTGCGACAGGCCTTTATCACCTACCACATGCCTCTAAGAAGTCCCTGGTTAGTAGAAACTAGTTTTATTTTATTAAGCAGGATGATAGATGAAGTATAAGTTCATTTTGGAACCATATCCGATTAATCTCACCATAGATGGGATTATTTATATAATTTTTTCTAACTTATGATCTGCTAAAACTTCACACAAGACAAATTCAACTTCATTACATTATGATATGAAGTGGAAATTGTTTGAGGCACGAGCAACGTTGATATTGTACCAAAATCAAGTAAGTATTTCTTTTAATTCAAAATTTTTCAACATTTGGGAAATGATCTTGAAAACCAAAAATGTTGTCCTAGTGACCTTATATCTGATGAATCAGATGGTACCTTAGATTATCACAAATTTATGGCATTGTGATTGTTGGATTTTTCATAGCCATGTTCTCTACCACTCTCCATCAAAACTTGATGGTTAGATTTCTCTTCCATATCCATATTTTCACCCATGTTCTCCTATGTGGAAACCCAGCGATTAGTTAATTTGGGTAACCGCTACGTTTCATAATTTATTTTTTAAAGTTATGTTTTGTTATTCCTTTTTACGACGTGGGTTTCTATTAAAGAAACATTCAAGTAGTAAACCATTTATTACCCCGACAAATTTCGAGGCTGAAATTAATTTTAAGGGTGGTAGAATGTAACACCCTGAGATTGTATGAGATATATTATTTTTAATTTCTTTCATATCTTCTGTTGTACGCTACACCAAGATTATCTTGTTCTATATGCAACACCGTATTAGCTTGCAATATACGCAACACTATTCTTGGATCGTGTTACACACAATTTCATGTTCGTTTGAAAGTATCTATTCTATGCAAAATTGAGTGTATATATATATATATATTCAAATTATAAATGAAATATGGTTGGATTATGTTATATGCAACAATAAAAGAGTCTTGCACTACATTGAACCCTTAATTTGCTTGCATTACACCCAATCACGACCATCCTCGATAGCGTGTGTTGTACGCAATACTGGGTTTCAGTAATCAACGATATATGGTTATAATATTATTATGAACTAGATGTTATGAATAGTATTAGATAAATTTCTAATTTTATAAAATTATTATTCATCTTACACATTTTCTAGAACATGGAATGAGAACAAAATAAATTTTTCGGGTAAAATATGTATTTTTCAAAAAAATGCAGTTTTGCCGCCTTTTGATGACACACCCATTTTAAATATAATTTTTGACAAGTTTATAAGTTAAATTTTAAAAAATAAACTTCTTCTTTTGAATCAGGAAATAAAAATTTACATTGGATAAAGTTTTGATATTTTTCTGACAACGTTCTTATTTTGATGAATAGTAAAAACACGCTAAATTTTACTTAAAAACAAATTTTTTCATCAAGATAATTTATATGCTTAAATCATAATAGAATTTTTTTAAAAATATAAATAGAATATATTTTTACCATTTAATATAATTTATTTCATTACCATTAATTTTACATTGAATTCAAAGGTAAAAACATTTCAATCTTTGGCAATGTTTTAACTTTTAAAACCCATTTTCTTAAAAACGAGATTAATTTTAAATTAATTACCGCAACTTCTATGTTTTGAATTTTGAAAAATTGATTCCATATTTTAATTTAGTGGGTCCAAATTATGTTAATAGGTTACTTTTATTTTTTTTGATATTATGAATAGTAACTACGATATTTTTTATTTACTACAGTTAAAGGTAAATTGGGTAATTAAGGGTAAAAATAAGATTATAAAATTACCCTAACACCTGAAAAAAAATCTCTTGAATGACTAAAAGTCGACCTATATCACCTAAGGGTCGGAATAGATTCATTTTATGGACTTTTGACCGTGAAAATAATTTAATTTTTATTAAAACCAAAGAAAGTGACAACATGTCACTCTCTTAAATATCATAAGTATAATAATTTTAATTTAGTGATAAACTTCATGAAACTTTGAACATAAATAGTATCAAGAAATATAATAAAATTATATACATAATGAAAACTTATTTAGAATTTTTAAGGATTAAATAATTGTCATTAATGGTGACACAATAGTGATGCAGAAATTGTTTATTTAGTGAAAAAATCAATAATATAGTTTTTATTAAACTAATAGTGACCATAAAAGGCACAAAAAACCTGACCAAAACTTATTGGTCATGTACATGTGAACTATAAGCATACAATGGTCGAATATTTGACCATTTGGTTCCTTATAAAAGTGATTATGACACTTATATTATTCTATTTTAAATTATGTCAAAGTTGTCACCTTCATACATTAATAAAGATAAAATTTTAAAAGTGGGTTGTTTTAGAAGATAAATTAGACTAAAAGTATTATTATGAAATATATTATATTTATATTCATCATAGTATATTATTTTTAATTTTTATACAACAAATAAGTATATTAAATAATTATACAAAAATGTTCTATTAATTATTTTATTAAGAGAAATATCAAATTAATGATTTTAAAAGTATTAAAATAAAATTTATATGAACTAATTAATGTAATAAAATAATTTAATATATTAATATGAATTGTTATTAATATATTAAATATGTTTTTTCGAATATATATTCTCTATGGATTTTATTTAAATTCTAATAAATGAATTGTTTCAAAATTGAAACTATTGATATTTTATATTATTAAGTTGTTTAAAAATCACAATAATATTTAAAAATTACAAATTAAAATTTATACAGTCTAACATGTCATATAGTATCAAATTATGTATAATTAACAACACATAAGTAAGTAATTATAACCATATAAAATTTATAACATTGTTGCCACAAATAAAATTAAATAGATTAAATAAGGATAAATCAAAATGATAAGGTTTAAAATAAAATCAAAACATTTCTAGATTTAATTTTTTGATGATATTACAACCCTATATTATCTAAGATAATAATTTGAGTCACTTTGGAAGTTTTTATGTGGGGTTTGGGTTCATTATAAATTAATAGTTTTGAGGTTTCCAAAAGTGCCCCTCTCCTCTCCTATATAAGGGCACCTCCTTCCCTCTACTCTTCACAAAATATTGAGCCTTCAAGCTAGGCCAAAACCTACCCATTTATCTTATCCACTTCCCTAGAAATATTCTGGAGGTTATGGTCTTCTCAAAATACCAACTCTATTCCCTAAAGAGAAAGCTTAAAAGAGGTGCGTCGAAGAAGAGGTAATCTCTTCTACCGATTCTTTCAAGTTTCTTTCTGCTTCAAATTATTCTTCTTTATATGTTTCATTATAAAGTAATAAAATAAGTATAAATAATATAATTATATGTTATTATAAATATTAAACAAACCCATTTCAACTTCTATCCATCCTACGGAAAACGAAATCACCGTGCATGCGTACGTATGGAATACCGTCTCCAGGCCGTGGTGTAATCTGTTTTTCCACCACCACCTTACATGGATGGGTATAATGGTGTAAAGAATAAATATATATGGTTATTATAAAATCATACTGATTCTGAGATATTATATCATCCACTCCCAATTCCATTCAATAATTATGGGAACAATATCATCGCACGTGCGTACGTACGGATTACCGTCTCCACGACGCGATGAGATTCATTCTCCATGTTAACCATTCAAGAATGATTATAAAGTATATATAATGAATAATAATGTTATATATAACATAATAATTCTACTTGATTTATGTATATATATATATATTTCATCTACTTACTTCGATTCAAGTCAATAAGGAAAGGAAAACATCGTTAATGCGTACATACGGCCTACCGTCTCCATGAACGATGTGTTTAATTTATCTATCTATTATATATATATATATACTGAATATATATGATATATAAATCATGTTTTAAATTCTGGAAGTAATTAAATCATGATATATTTAATAATAATATCAATAATTACAACTCCAAACACGTACGATAAATGAAATGATTTTACCGAAAATGCTGTTTTAACATGGAATTGACAAAAGAATGGGTAATATAAAGTCATAAATGAATCATATATGATATAATAAATATTATTATTGTTCTTTTACAAGTTAATAATATGTTTAAACCCACTATACAGGAGTTTCAGACATGTACGGAAGAAATTGGACCTAAGGTAAATGATAATTTTGCAAATCTCATTTTTATCCGAGATTGCTTATACGTAAGTATTTACTGGGGTTATATTTTTCATCCATGTCCATAAAATGTTTTTCATAAAGTGTTTTATATTCTTCTATATATGTTTAAATTCATTTTTAACCCTCTTTGACTTTTACTTTTTGTTATGGAAGGAATCTTTTTTTTGTTTACCCTATGTGGCACTTTTTGACTTTTCCAGCAAAAGTACAAGAAGAATGTTTTTTTAAATTATATGGCATGAACGCATTCTTACGATTTTATAACGCCTTATTTTCATGAAGATTACTCTATAATATTTCATGAATATTTAAACAAAATCCTTTTCTTGCAAAATTTCATGCCATTTTTTGAAAAGAAAATGATTTTGAAGAAAAAGGGATATTATTCTCAAGAATTAATTTCAAGTGTTTTGTCAAAACTATTTTCCATCTAAGATGACATTATTTAGTATTATTATGTTTCAAGTATAATGTATCTATGATTTAAATGGTTTCACTTTTCTTATGAGGAAATGATATCCATTTTTTTATATGGATTATGTTATAATGGAATAATGTTTATGAAACTCATTTTATTCTTTGGGTTATGATGAATTATTTATGTTTATGTTGTGGAACACGTAAGAATAATTTAATTATGAGATTGGTGGGACCTATATCTCATTCCAATGCATTGGGTAAAGATTTATATCCCATGCTATAGACACGGTTGGAATGGTAAGTTAATTCAGTTCAGTGATACAGGACTGGAACGAGGAGTGAACTCGATTCAATAAGGGACTTTGTCCACTAAGATGGTTTTGGAAGCAATGCCTTGGATACTATGGAAATAATATCACATTCTTAATGGTTTTCCACAATTACATGTTTTATTCCCATGCTATTTTATCATGATTAATTTTCCTTTATGATCTATTCCTTAGGTACTGCCAAGATTTATTTATCAGGATTTAGATGTTTAAAATTTATTTTCATGTTTTTTTTAAGTTCAAATGTATATGGTTTGTTTTATTTTCTCCATTCTTACACTTACTGAGAATTTTAGATCACCCTTTATATGTTTTCTTTTTCCCAGGATTTAAATAAAGGTTTTAGGTAAGAAAACAAATGGGGAAGATCTTTATGGGAGATGTTGGAGATCTTTCACCATGATTAGAAGATTATTTTCTGAGTTTCCAAAGACACTAAACTATTACGGTCATTGAGTGTTGGTTCTTATTATGTATTAATTATTCTGAAAAACTAACATAATTTCCATGTACGTCAAGCTTTGGGTCTCTGCAGTTGGTATCAGAGGAAAGGTTTAGTTAAACTTTGGAAACTAGTATGCGAAAACTTTATTGAGATCCCTAGAAGATATTTCTAAGGTATGTATAGGGATGTCCCTAAGGATAAGTATAAGTATAGGTTATAGTCCTAGAATTATAGTAACAATAATAGAATTAAACCTAAGATGTTAGATATTTAAGTTACTCCCCCTTTATTATGTTGTTTTCCCTATCATGACTCTTGCCTCTCACACTATTCTTTTTGGGTTTTAGACGATAGCTAGAACCCGAAGGAACCATGTTGATCAATGTAATGGACAATGCAATGATTTTCCTTCTGAACAAACCAATATTATGGGAGATGGAGTGAAAAATATTATTGCTATACTTACACAAGATATGAATCATTCTGTACTTCCAAATGAGAATAGAAGGGAACAATATTCTATTGATTCCTTCATGAGGCAACATCCACCTTCTTTAACTGGGTCTTCTGATCCGTGTGTTGCTGAACAATGGATCAGTACCATTGAAAAGATATTTTCCATACTTCATTGTTTGGAACATGAAAAAGTTATTCTGGCTATTTACCATTTAGAATGTGAAGCAGGCCAGTGGTGGACTCTAATTAAGAATACAATGACCCAAGATGAAATTGAATCAATGGAAAGGGATGAGTTCAAAAACATGTTTTTCAATAAGTACTTCCCTCATATTCTTCCAAAAAATGGAAAAGGAGTTCCTTGAGCTAAAAAAATAGGATGATGAATTTGTTGGTGTAGACAAATCAAATTTTACAAGTCTTGCAAGGTATGCATCTGGATTTATCATCTAACATGGAAGTAAAGTTGATCGATTCTTCAGTGGCTTAAAACCAAGTCTTCGAAGGGCATTAGCTATAAGAGAGTTCAGTAGCTATGAAGAAATTGTACGTTGTGCTCTCAAGGTTGAACTGGAAGTTGGTGTTACATATCCATCTCATGGTTTTGACAAAAAACGAAAGATGGAGTTTAATAAGAAATCTCAGAACAATGTTAAAGAGAAGATGGATGTTTATTTATGCTCAAAGTGTGGAAAGAATCTTGGTGGATATTTCCTAAAAAGTACTAGAAAATTATTTAAGTGTGGAAAAAAATTCACCGAGAAGTTGAGTGTCGAAGTAATGTTAAAAAGGTATCTAATGATGTAAAGGATACAGAGAACGCTCCACCAACACTTCAATGCTTCAAGTGCAAGGAAATGGGGCATTATGCTAATCAATGCCCTAATACAAGGGTTAATGATGATTAACATCAACAACCTCTTAAAGAAAAGGACAAAGGGAAGTCACATGCGATCACTATTGGCGATGTTGAATATGAAAATGATGTGGTGGAATGATAAAGTGTTTATGTAATGGGATTCCAAAATAATGTTGTAGTATCATGGAATATTGGAATATTTATTTATTGGTCTATTGTGGTTTTCAATAATTTTATGGTACTGGTAACCATGAAAAGTGATTGAAATGTTTTTTTGAAAGGAAATGAAATACGTATAATGAATGGATAAGGAGAAAATAATATGTATGATATTATTCATGAGCTCATGATTGATATAAGGAAAAAGTTATATCATGGTTTGAGTATATAGAAATTTTTGGATTTTGGTATGGGGAAAGAGTTAAATTTTTACAGCATTCATATTTTCACTAAGGTTCAATGGGTATTCATTTTTCAATAGAATACATGATTAAGGTATTCACATGTATGGAATGTGACCAATAAGATATATCGTTTGATATATGGGGGATAAATGATGGTATTCAAACGCTCGGAAGAGGACATTTCTGGTAATTGTTTTCTTTATACAATGAGCTTGGACAGAAGTATTTTAGAGAAGTCTAAATATTAGAATGGATTATGTTGGAAATAAGTTAGTATTGTTTAATGATATAAATGTTATTTGATATTATTGATGGGATGTTATAATAATGTAGTTTTAGAAAAAGGACAACCTACAGGATAGGCGACAACCCGTCACATCGGACAAGGTTGTGGGAATCAAACCCACAACCGAAGTGCGACAAGACTTTATCAACTACCACTGGCCTGCAAGAAGTCCCTGGTTAGTAGAAACTAGTTTTATTTTATTAAGCAGGATTTTAGATGAAGTATAAGTCCATTTTTGAACTATATATAATTAATCTCACCATAGATGGACTTATGTATATAACTTTTTCTAACTTATGATCTGATAAAACTTCAGAAAAGACAAATTCAACTTCATTTCATTAAGAGATGAAGTGGAAATTGTTCGAGGCACGAGCAATGTTGAGATTGTACCAAAATCAAGTAAGTATTTCTTTTAATTAAAAAATTCTTCAAAATTTGGGAAATGATCATGAAAACAAAAAATTTTGTCCTGGTGCCCTCATATCTGATGAATCAGATAGTACCTTAGATCATCACAAATTTATGGCTTTGTGATTGTTGGATTTTTCATAGCCATGTTCTCTACCACTCTCCATCGGAACTTGATGGTTATATTTCTCTTCCATATCCATATTTTCACCCATGTTCACCTATGTGGACACCCAGTGATTAGTTAATTTGGGTAACCGCTACGTTTCATAATTTAGTTTTTAAAGATATGTTTTGGTATTCCTTTTTATGATGTGGGTTTATATTAAAGAAACATTCAAGTAGTAAACCATTTATAACCCTGACGAATTTCGAGGGTTAAATTAATTTTAAAGGGGGTAGAATGTAACACCCTAAGATTTTATGAGATATATTATTTTTAATTTCTTTCATATCTTCTGTTGTACGCTACACCAAGATTATCTTATGCTATACACAACACCGTATTAGCTTGCAATATATGCAACACTATTCTTGGATCGTGTTACACACAATTTCAAGTTCGTTTGAAAGTAGTTATTCTACGCAACATTGAGTATATATATATATATATTCAATGTATAAATGAAATATGTTTGGATTATATTATATGCAATAATAAAGGAGTCTTTCACTACATGCAACCCTCACTTGGCTTGCATTATACCCAATCGCAACCATCCTCGATAGCGTGTGTTGTACGCAATACCGGGTTTCACTAAACAATGATATATGGTTATAATATTATTATGAGCTAGATGTTATGAATAGTATTAGATAAATTTTGAATTTTATAAAATTAGTATTCATCTTACACATTTTCTAGAACATGGTATGAGAATAAAATAAATTTAACGGGTAAAATAAGTATTTTTCAAAAAAATGCAGTTTTGCCGCCTTTTGATGGCACACCCATTTTAAATATAATTTTTGACAAGTTTATAAGTTCAATTTTACAAAATAAACTTCTTCTTTTGAATCAGGATATAAAAATTTACATTGGATAAAGTTTTGATATTTTTCTGACAACGTTCTTATTTTGATGAATAGTAAAAACACACTAAATTTTACTTAAAAACAACTTTTTTCATCGAGATAATTTATATGCTTAAATTATAATAGAATTTTTTTAAAAAATATAAATAAAATATATTTTTACCATTTAATATAATGTATGTCATTACCATTAATTTTACATTGAATTCATAGGTAAAAACATTTCAATCTTTGACAATGTTTTAAGTTTTAAAACCCATTTTCTTGACAACGGGATTAATTTTAAATTAATTACTGAAACTTATGTGTTTTGAATTTTGAAAAATAGATTCCATATTTGAATTTAGTGGGTTAAAATTATGTTAATAGTTTGCTTTTATTTTTTTGATATTATTAATAATTAGTACGATATTTTTTATTTACTACAGTTAATGGTAAATTTGGTAATTAAGGGTAAAAATAAGATTATAAAATTACCCTAACACCTGATAAAAATCTCTTGGATGACTAAAAGTCGACCTATATCACATAAGGGTCGGAATAGATTCATTTTATGGACTTTTTACGGTGAAAAGAATTTAATTATTATTAAAACCAAAGAAAGTGACAACATGTCACTCTCTTAAATCTCATATGTATAATAATTTTAATTTAGTGATAAACTTCATGAAACTTTGAACTTAAATAGTCCCCAGAAATATAATAAAATTATCTACATCATGAGAATTTATTTAGAATTTTTATGGATTAAATAATTGTCATTAATGGTGTCAAAATAGTGATACAGAAATTGTTTATTTAGTGAAAAAATCAATAATATAGTTTTTATTAAGCTAATAGTGACCATAAAAGGCACAAAAAACCTGACCAAAACTTATTGGTAATGTATATTTAAACTATAAGCATCCAATGGTCTAATATTTTACCATTTTGAGCCTTATAAAAGTTATTATGACACTTATGTTATTTTATTTTAAATGATGTCAAATTTGTCACCTTCATACTTTAATAAAGATAAAATTTTAAAAGTGGGTTGTTTTAGAAGATAAATTCTACTAAAAGTATTATTATGAAATATATTATATTTATATTCATCATATTATATTATTTTTAATTTTTGTACAAAAAATAATTATATTAAATAATTATACAAAAATGTTCTATTAATTATTTTATTAAGAGAAATATCAAATAAATGATTTTAAAAGTATTATAATAAACTTTATATTAACTAATTAATGTGATAAACTAATTTTATAGATGAATATGAAATGTTATTATTCTATTAAATAGGTTTTTTCGAATATATATTCTCTGTGTATTTTATTTAAATTCTAATAAATGAATTGTGTCAAATTTGACACTATTGATATTTTATATTATTAAGTTGTTTAAAAATCACAAAAATATTTAAAAATTACAAATTAATATTTATATGATCTAAAATGTCATAAATTATAAAATTATTTATAATTAAAAACACATAAGTAAGTATTTATAACCATATAAAATTTATAACATTGTTACCACAAATAAAATTAAACAGATTAAATAAGGATAAATCAAAATGATAAGGTTTAAAATAAAATAAAAACATGTCAAAATTTAATTGGTTGATGAGATTACAACCCTATATTATCTAATATAATAATTTGAGCCACTTTTAAAGTTTTTATGTGGGTTTTGGGTTTATTATAAATGAATAGTTTTGAGGTTTCCAAAAGTGCCCCTCTCCTCTCCTATATAAGGGCACCTCATTCCCTCTACTCTTCACAAAACTTTGAGCCTTAAAGCTAGGCCAAACCCTACCCATTTATCTTATACACTTCCATATAAATATTCTGGAGGTTCTGGTCTTCTCAAAAGACCAACTCTAGTCTCTAAAGAGGAATCTTAAAAGAGGTGCGTCGAAGAAGAGGTAATCTCTTCTACCGATTCTTTCAAGTTTCTTTATGCTTCAACTTCTTCTTATTTAGTTTTTTAATTATAAAGTAATAAAATCAGTATAAATAATATAATTATATGTTATTATAAATATGAAACAAACCCATTTCACCTTCTATCCATCCTACAGAAAACGAAATCACCGTGCATGCGTACGTATGGAATACCATCTCCAGGCCATGGTGTAATCTGTTTTTCCACCACCACCTTACATGGATGGGTATAATGGTGTAAAAAATAAATATATATGGTTATTATAAAATCATACTGATTCTGAGATATTATATCATCCACTCCCAATTCCATTCAATAATTATGGGAACAATATCATCGCTTGTGCGTACGTACGGATTACCGTCTCCACGACGCGATGCGATTCATTCTCCATGTTAACCATTAAAGAATGATTATAAAGTATATATAATGAATAATAATGGTATATATATCATAATAATTCTACTTTATTTATGTATATATATATATATGTCATCTACTTACTTCGATTCAAGTCAATAAGGAAAGGAAAACATCGTTCATGTGTACGTACGGCCTACCATCTCCATGAATGATGGGTTTAATTTATCTATCTATTATATATATATATAATGAATATATATGATATATAAATCATGTTTTAAATTCTGTAAGTAAGTAAATCATGATATATTTAATAATAATATCAAGAATTACAAGTCCAAACACGTACGATAAATGAAACGATTTTACCGAAAACGCTGCTTTAACATGGAATTGACAAAAGAACGGGTAATATAAAGTCATAAATGAATCATATATGATATCATAAATATTATTATGGTTATGTTACAATTTAATAATATTTTTAAACCCACTATATAGAAGTTTCAGACACGAACGGAAGAAATTGGACCCAAGGTAATGGATAATTTTACAAATCTCATTTTTATCTGAGATTGCTTATACGTAAGTATTTACTGGGGTTATATTTTTCATCCATGTCCATAAAATGTTTTTCATAAAGTGTTTAATATTCTTCCATATATTTTTAAAGTCATTTTTACCCCTCTTTGACTTTTACTTTATGTTATGGAAGGAATCTTTTTTTTTGTTTACCCTATTGGTACTTTTTGACTTTTCCTGTAAAAGTACAAGAATATATTTTTTAAATTATACGGCACGAACGGATTATTACGGTTTTATAATGCCTTATTTTCGTGAAGATTACTCTATAATATTTCATGAATATTTTCAACAAAATCCTTTTCTTTTAAAATATCATGTAATTTTTTGAAAAGAAAATGATTTTGAAGAAGAAGGGATATTATTCTCAAGAATTATTTTCAAGTGTTTTGTCAAAACTATTTTCCATATAAGATAAAATTATTTAGTATGATTATGATTAAATTATAATGTCTCTATGATTTAAATGGTTTCACTTTTCTTATGATGAAATGATATCCATTTTATTATATGGATTATGTTATGATGGAATGATGTTTTTGAAACCTATTTTATTCTTTGGGTTATGATGAATTATTTATGTTTATGTTGTGGCACACATAGGAATAATTTCATTATGAGATGGGTGAGACCTATATATCCTTCCAATTAATTGGGTAAAGATTTATATCTCATGATATAGACATGGTTGGATATGGTAAGTTAATTCGGTTCAGTGATACAAGACTGGAACGAGGAGTGAACTCGATTCAGTAAGGGACTTTGTCCACTATGATGGTCTTGGCAGCATTGCCTTGGCTACTATGGAAATCATATCATGTTATTAATGGTTTTCCACAATTACATGTTTTATTACCATGATATTTTATTATGATTAATTTTTCTTTTATGATCTATGCCTTATGTACTGCAAAGATTTATTTCTCAGGATTTTGATGCTTAAACTTTATGTTCATGTTTTTTTTAAGTTCAAATGTATATGATTTGTTTTATTTTGTCCATTATTACCCTTACTGATCATTTTAGCTCACCATTTATATGTTTTCTTTTCCCCTAGATTTAAAGAAAGGTTTTAGGTAAGAAAACAAAAGGGGAAGATCTTTATGGGAGATGTTGAAGATCTTTCACCATGATTATAAGATTATGTTACGAGTTTCCAAAGACACTAAACTATTACGGTCATTAAGTGTTGGTTCTTGTTATGTATTAATTATTCCAAAAAATTAACGTAATGTCCATGTACGTCATTCTTTGGGTCTCTACAGTTGGTATCATAGGAAAGGTTTAGTTAACCTTTGGAAACTAGGATGCGAAAACTTTAGTGAGATCCCTAGAAGATATTTCTAAGGTATGTATAGGGATATACCAAAGGATAAGTATAAGTATAGGTTATAGTCCTAGAATTATGGTTGCAATATTATAATTAAACCTAAGATGTTAGATATTGAAGTTACTCCCCATTTATTATGTTGTTTTCCCTAGCATGATTCTTGCCTCTCACACTATTCTTTTTGGGTTTTAGACGATGGATGGAACCCGAAGGAACCATGTTTTATCAATGTAATGGACAATGCAATGATTGTCCTTCAGAACAAACCAATATTATGGGAGATGGAGTGAAAAATATTATTTCTATACTTACACAAGATATGAGTCATTCTGGACTTCCAAATGATAATAGAAGGGAACAATATTCTATTGAGTCCTTCATGAGGCAACATACACCTTCTTTAAGTGGGTCTTCTGATCCGTGTGTTGCTGAACAATGGAAAAATACCATTGAAAAGATATTTTCCATACTTCTTTGTTCGGAACATGAAAAAGTTATTTTGGCTGTTTACTGTTTAGAATGTCAAGCAGACCAGTGTTGGACTCTAATTAAGAATACAATGCCCCAAGATGAAATTGAATCAATGGAATGGGACAAGTTCAAGAACTTGTTTTTCAATAAGTACTTCCCTTGTATTCTTCGAACAAAAATGGAAAAGGAGTTCCTTGAGCTAAAGAAAAAGGATGATGAATCTGTTGGTATATACGAAGCAAATTTTACAAGTCTTGAAAGGTATGCGTCTGGCTTTATCATCCAACATGAAAGTAAAGTTGATCGATTCTTCAGTGGCTTAAAACCAAGTCTTTGAAGGGCATTGGCTATAAGAGAGTTCAGTAGCTATGAAGAAATTGTACGTTGTGATATCAAGGTTGAACTGGAAGTTGGTGTTACATATCCATCTCATGTTTTTGACAAAAAACGAAAGATGGAGTTCAAGGAGAAATATCAGAACAATAGTGAAGAGAAGATGAATGTTTCTTTATGCTCAAACTGTGGAAAGAATCATGGTCGATATTTCCTAAAAAGTACTAGAAAATGATTTAAGTGTGGAAAGGAATTCATCGAGAAGTTCAGTGTCGAAGTAATGGAAAAAAGGTAGCTAATGATGTAAAGGCTACAGAGAATGCTCCACCAACACTTCAATGATTCAAGTGCAAGGAAATGGGGCATTATGCTAATCAATTACCAAATCCAAGGGTTAATGATGATCAACATCAAAAACCTCTTAAATAAAAGGACAAAGGGAAGTCACATGCGATCACTATTGGCGATGTTGAATATGACAATGATGTGGTGGAATGATAAAGTGTTTATGTAATGGGATTCCAAAATAATGTTTTAGTATCGAGGAATATTGGAATATTTATGTATTGGTCTATTGTGGTTTTCAATAATTTTATGGTACTGGTAACCATGAAAAGTGATTGAATTGTTTTTGGAAAGAAAATGAAATATACATAATGAAGGGATAAGGAGAAAATAATATGTATGATAGTATTCATGAGCTCATGATTGATATAAGGAAAAAGTTATATCATGGTTTGAGTATATAGAAATTTTGGGATTTTGGTATGTGGAAAGAGTTAACTTTTGAAAGCATTCATATTTTCACTAAGGTTCAATGGGTATTCATTTTTCAAGAGAATACATGATTAAGGTATTCACATGTTTGGAATGTGACCAATAAGATATATCGTTTGATATATGGGGGTTAAATTATGGTATTCACATGCTCGGAAGAGAATATTTCTAGTAATTGTTTTCTTTATACTATGAGCTTGGACAGAAGTATTTTAGATAAGCCTAAATAATAGAATGGATTATGTTTGAAATAAGTTATTATTGTTTAATGATAGAACTTTTTTTCAATATTATTGATGGGATGTTATAATAATGTAGTTTTAGAAAAAGGACAACCTGCAGTATGGGCGACAACCCATAACGTCGGACAAGGTTGTGGGAATCAAACCCACAACCGAAGTACCACATGCCTTTATCGACTACCACTGGCCTACAAGAAGTCTCTGGTTAGTAGAAACTAGTTTTATTTTATTAAGCAGGATGATAGATGAAGTATAAGTCCATTTTGGAACCATATCTGATTAATCTCACCATAGATGGACTTTTGTGTATAACTTTTTCTAACTTATGATCTTATGAAACTTTGAAAAAGACAAATTCAACTTCATTTCATTAATAGATGAAGTGGAAATTGTTCGAGGCATGAGAAACGTTGAGATTGTACCAAAATCAAGTATGTATTTCTTTTAATTCAAAAATTCTTTAAAATTTGGGAAATGATCATGAAAACCAAAAATGTTGTCCTGTTTCCCTCATATCTGATGAATCAGATGGTACCTTAAATCATCACAAATTTATGTCTTTGTGATTGTTGGATTTTTCATAGCCATGTTCTCTACCACTCTCCATCAGAACTTGATGGTTAGATTTCTCTTCCATATGCATATTTTCACCTATGTTCTCCTATGTGGAAACCCAGTGATTAGTTAATTTGTGTAACCACTATGTTTCATAATTTAGTTTTTATAGTTATGTTTTGGTATTCCTTTTTACAATGTGGGTTTCTATTAAAGAAACATTCAAGTAGTAAACCATTTATAACCCCGACGAATTTTGAGGGCGAAATTAATTTAAAGGGGGGTAGAATGTAACACCCCGAGATTTTATGAGATATATTATTTTTAATTTATTTCATATCTTCTATTTTATGCTACACCAATATTATCTTGTGCTATATGAAACACCATATTAGCTTGCAGTATACACAACACTATTCTTGGATCGTGGTACACATAATTTCAAGTTCATTTGGAAGTAGTTATTCTACGCAACATTGAGTGTATATATATATATATATATATATATATTCAAAGTATAAATTAAATATGGTTGGATTCTGTTATACACAACAATAAAGGAGTCTTTCACTATACTCAACCCTTACTTGGCTTGCATTACACACAATTGCGACTATCCCCGATAGCGTGTGTTGTACGCAATACCGAGTTTCAATAAACAACGATATATGGTTATAATATTATTATGAACTAGCCGTTATTAATTGTATTAACTAAATTTTTAATTTTATAAAATTATTATTCATGTTACACATTTTCTATAACATGGTATGAGAACAAAATAATTTTTTCGGGTAAAATAAGTATTTTTCAAAAAAATGCAGTTTTGCCGCCATTTGATGGCACACCCATTTTAAATATAATGTTTGACAAGTTTATAAGTTCAATTTTAAAAAATAAACTTATTCTTTTGAATCAAGATATAAAAATTTACATTGGATAAAGTTTTGATATTTTTCTGACAATGTTCTTATTTTGATGAATAGTAAAAACACGCTAAATTTTACTTAAAAACAACTTTTTTCATCGAGATAATTTATATGGTTAAATTATAATATTAAATTTTTTTAAAGTATAAATAGAATATATTTTTACCATTTAATATAATTTATATCATTAACATTAATTGTACATTGAATTCATAGGAAAAACATTTCAATCTTTGGCAATGTTTTAACTTATAAAACCCATTTTTTTAACAACGGGATTAATTTTAAATTAATTACTGTAACTTCTGTGTTTTGAATTTTGAAAAATAGATTCCATATTTTAATTTATTGGGTCCAAATTATGTTAATAGGTTATTTTTATTTTTTTTGATGTTATGAATATTAACTACGGTAATTTTTATTTACTACAGTTAAAGGTAAATCGGGTAATTAAGGGTAAAAATAAGATTATAAAATTACCCTAACACCTGCCAAAAATATCTTGGATGACTAAAAGTCGACCAATATCACCAAAGGGTCGGAATAGATTTATTTTATAGACTTTTGACCATGAAAAGAATTTAATTATTATTAAAACAAAAGAAAGTGACAACATGTCACTCTCTTAAATCTTTTAAGTATAATAATTTTAATTTAGTGATAAAATTTATGAAACTTAGAAAATAAATAGTCTCTAGAAATCTAATAAAATTATATACATCATGATAAATTATTTAGAATTTTTAGGGATTAAATAATTGTTATTAATGGTGACACAATAGTGATGCAGAAATTGTTTATTTAGTAAAAAAATTAATAATATAGTTTTTATTAAACTAATAGTGACCATAAAAGGCACAAAAAACCTTAACAAAACTTATTTTTCATGTACATGTAAACTATAATCATCCAATGGTAGAATATTAGACCATTTGGAGCCTTATAAAAGTGATTATGACACTTATATTATTTTATTTTAAATGATGTCAAAGTTGTCACCTTCATACTTTAATAAAGATAAAATTTTCAAAGTGGGTTTTTTTAGAAGATACATTCGACTAAAAGTATTATTATGAAATATATTATATTCATATTCAGCATAGTAATTTAATTTAAATTTTTATACAACAAATAAGTATATTAAATAATTATACAAAAATGTTATATTAATTATTTTATTAAGAGAAATATCAAATAAATGATTTTAAAAGTATTAAAATAAATTTTATATGAACTAATTAATATTCTATACTAATTTTATAGATGAATATGACTTTTTATTAATATATTAAATAGGTTTTTTAGAAAATATATTCTCTGTGGATTTTATTTAAATTCAAATAAATGAATTGTGTCAAAATTGACACTATTGATATTTTATATTATTAAGTTGTTTAAAAATCACAAAAATATTTAAAAATTATATATTAAAATTTATATGATCTAAAATGTCATAAAGTGTAAAATTATGTATAATTAAAAACACATAATTAATTATTTATAACCATATAAAATTTATAACATTATTACCACAAATAAAATTAAATAGATTAAATAAGGATAAATCAAAATGATAAGGTTTAAAATAAAATCAAAACATGTCTAAATTAAATTGGTTGATGAGATTACAACCCTATATTATCTAATATCCTAATTTTAGTCACATTGGATGTTTTTATGTGGGGTTTGGGTTTATTATAAATTAATATTTTTAAGGTTTCCAAAAGTGCCCCTCTCCTCTCCTATATAGGGTCACCTCCTTCCCTCTCCTATTCACAACACTTTGAGCCTTCAATATCGGAAAAAACCTGCCCATTTCTCTTATAAACTTTCCTAGAAACATTCTAGATGTTTTTTTCATCTCAAAATACCAACTCTAGTCCCTAAATAGGAAGCTTAAAAGAGGTGCGTCGAAGAAGAGGTAATCTCTTCTACCGATTATTTCGAGTATCATTCTTCTTCAACTTCTTATTATTTAGTTGTTTCATTATAAATTAATAACATCAGTATCACTAATATAATTATATGTTATTATAAATATGAAACAACCCCATTTCACCTTTTATCCATCCAATGGAAAACGAAATCACTCTTCGTGCGTACGTACGGAATACCGTCTCCACGCCGTGGTGTAATCTGTTTTTCCACCACCATATTACATGGATGGGTATAATGGTGTAATGAATAACTATATATGGTTATTATAAAATTATAATGATACTGAGATATTATATCATCCACTCCCAGTTCCATAGAATAATTATGGGAAGGATATCATCGCTCGTGCGTACTTACAGATTACCGTCTTCACGACGCGATGAGATTCATTCTCCATGTTAACCATTCAAGAATGATTATAAAGTATATATAATGAATAATAATGGTATATAAAACATAATAATGCTACTTTATTTATGTATATATATATATATATGTCATCTACTTACTTCGATTCAAGTCAATAAGGAAAGGAAAACAACGTTCATGCGTACGTATGGCCTACCATCTCCATGAACGGTGTGTTTCATTTATCTATCTATTATATATATATATATAATAAATATATATGATATATAAATCATGTTTTACATTCTGGAATTAAGTAAATCATGATATATTTAATAATAATATCAAGAATAACAAGTCCAAGCATGTACGATAAATGAAGCGATTTTACCAAAAACGCTGCTTTAATATGGAATTGACAAAAGAACGGGTAATATAAAGTCATAAATGAATCATATATGATATCACAAATATTATTATTGTTCTTTTAAAAGTTAATAATATGTTTTAACCCACTATACAGGAGTTTCGGACGTGTACGGAACAAATTGGACCCTAGGTAAGGGATAATTTTTCAAATCTCATTTTTATCCGAGATTGCTTATACGTAAGTATTTACTGGGGTTATATTTTTCATCCATGTCCATAATTTTTTTTTCATAAAGTTTTTAATATTATTCCATATATGTTTAAAGTCATTTTTACCCCTCTTTGACTTTTACTTTTTTTTATGGAAGGAATCTTTCTTTTGTTTACCCTACGTGGTACTTTTTGACTTTTTCGACAAAAGTACGAGAAGAATGTTTTTTTAAATTATACGGCATGAACAAAATTTTATGGTTTTATAAATCATTATTTTCATAAATATTACTCTATAATATTTAATTACTATTTTCAACAAAATCCTTTTCTTTTAAAATTTCATGGCATTTTGTGAAAAGAAAATGATTTT
This sequence comes from Viscum album, assembly GCA_963277665.1. NCBI lineage: Eukaryota > Viridiplantae > Streptophyta > Magnoliopsida > Santalales > Viscaceae > Viscum > Viscum album. The sequence continues at coordinate 1,818,341,164 of OY728150.1, forward strand.
GAAGAAGATGGGATATCATTCTCAAGAATTAATTTCAATTTTTTTGTCAAAAACATTTTACATATAAGATGACATTATTTAGTATGATTATGTTTCAAGTATAATGTCTCTATGATTTAAATGGTTTCAATTTTCTTATGATGAAATGATATCCATTTATTTTATATGGATTATGTTATGATGGAATGATGTTTATGAAACTCATTTTATTTTTTGGGTTATGATGAATGATTTATGTTTATGTTGTGGCACATGTAAGAATGATTTCATTATGAGATGGGTAGGACCTATATATCCTTCCAATGCATTGGGTAAATATTTATATCTCATGATATCAACATTGTTGGAATGGTAATTTAATCCGGTTCAGTGATACAGGACTGGAACGAGGAGTGAACTCGATTCAATAAGGGACTTTGTCCACTAAGATGGTCTTGGCAGCAATGCCTTGGCTTCTATGGAAATCATATCATGTGCTTAATGGTTTTCCACAATTACATGTTTTATTCTCACGCTTTTTTATCATGATTAAGTTTCCATTATGATATATGCCTTATGTACTGCCAAGATTTATTTCTCAAGATTTTGATGTTTAATCTTTATATTCATGTTTTTTTAAGTTCAAATGTATAGGATTTGTTTTATTTTCTCCATTATTACCCTTAATGATCATTTTAGACCACCATTTATATGTTTTCTTTTCCCCAGTATTTAATGAAAGGTTTTAGGTATGAAAACAAAAGGGGAAGATCTTTATGGGAGATGTTGAAGATCTTTCACCATGATTAGAAGATTATGTTCAGAGTTTCCAAAGACACTAAACTCTTACGGTCCTTGGGTGTTAGTTCTTGTTATGTATTAATTATTCCTCAAAAGTAATATAATGTACATGTACGTCGAGTTTGGGTCGTTTTAGAAAGACAACAAATCCTTTATAGTTTTTTTCTTTTACATTGGTGTGAATATTGCATTTTTTATTTATTATTTATTATTGGTATTATATTTTTTAATGTTTATTTATTTTACTAATAATAATATTATTATTATTATTTTATGATATATTTTTTTTTGCGATTATTGAGAATTTTAATATATTTTATATTTTATTATTTTAATAATATTAATATTATTTTTTCATTAATCATAATTTTATATATTTTTTAATTTATTAAATATTTGCGATGGGAATTTTTTCAAAGGGACCCCATCACAAATAGATTATATATATATATTTATAAAAGTTTGTACGATGGGTGACTTTACCGCCGTAAAAATGTTTTTGCGATGAACCCGTTACAAGAGGTTTATTACATAAAGTTATTTGCGATGGGGCCTCATCATGTCGCAAATAATTTTTGTGAAGAGCCTGTCTCAATAGGTTCTTGTATATATAACGTATTTAATCAGATATTTATTTGCGAAGAGACAGCTTCCCGTTGCAAGTAATATTTTTTGCGACAGGCTCATCGCAAAAAATACTAGTTGTGACATCGTTTTTTGCAACATGCTATTTGTGACGGGACCCCATTGCCAAAGGGTTTTTGCGACGAGATCCCTCCACAAATATCCCATCACAAATAGCCAAAATTCTTGTATTGTTGGAGCATAAGTAAAAATTAGGGTTATTGACATTGATGAATGGGAATACCATTAAAATATAAATTAAGAAATTTGAAGTAAAATACCATTTTAATTTTAAAAAGAATAACTTTTTAAATTCTTATAATTCAAAAAATATTTCAAAAAATATTTTCTTTAAAAATAACCTTGGTAATATATAAAAGATCATTTTAAAATAATTTAAAACATTTCTTTAGAAAAATATACTTTCCATTTAAAAAAAATTAAACATGTTGAAAAATAAATTATGTGAAAATAAACTTGAATAATTATAAAATAAGATTCAAAGAAAATAATGTCCATTAAAATGGAAAATTCCATTCATGTTGTACACGTTAAAATAAAAATTACTTGCACATTTTCAGTAAAATACTAATGGACATTGATTGGAAAATTAAATGAAATGAATATTCATTTAATTTTTTTTGTAAAAACTAAAACTTAGGTAAAAACTATTTTGATAAATATATTAAATAATTATATAAAAATATTTTTTTTATAAAACATGGGTTTTGAAGAAAATGGATTTCTGGCCGAAGAGAGAAACAATGACGATTTTTCTCATAGACATTTTCTCAATTATTTTAAGTTCCAAAGAGTTTAAAAAGGTAATATTACTTAAAAATATCATGAATAATTAGAGGAAAATATGTGATGTCCCAAACCCTAATTCCACTTAATGGGTGCCCCAAGCTCGGCGGGCCACATGGCCTCAAGAACATCTCCCTGAACTCCAGAGGCTACCGAATAGTAGCAAGGGCCTAGGGTGTGTCTATGCGGAGACTATTCCCTCATTACTAAAGTGTAGAAAATAGATAAATTTATAAAATAAGGTAAATAGTTGAAGAAATATGATTAAATAGAAGGCTGAATGGAAAGTAGGGACAACAACAGGCACTATAACGGTGGAAGGCATTGTAGCGGCGGCAGGTCACTCTAGCGGCAGTAGGGCACTGTAGCTGCGGCAAGTACTGTGCGATACTATAGAAGGCAAGTACTATAGATGTACTATTCACAAAATAGGCCTTGGGACAAAAATTTGGGCCTACGGGCAATGTAATGGGCTAAATTCTCTCTGGGCCTTTGGGCTATGTAATGGTTTTCCCTCTACCCAATCAAAATAGGTCTTTGCTTTGCTTTAATAATAAATGAGGCTTCAGCCCCAACCTTTAAAAAAAATGTATCTAGAAAACTAGAAAATATGGATACAAGATAAAGGGAATAACATGTTACACATAAGTATAAATGAAATAAAATATTATCCCAATCATCCCGAGCTCCGACTCAGTCATCTACTATCAAGATCCATACTAAAAATCAAGCAATCAAGTGTTTGAAGCCGTATGATTCCCGTTGCAGACACCTACAACCATGTAATCAACTCTGGGTACCAAATGATGCCTGGAGAGGGTGTGAGATAAATCTCAGTGGGCTACCACCAACAGTGCCTATAACATACAACCCATGTAATGGAATATAATAGTATGCAAGCATGCATATATAAAGTAAAGTAGTACAATATAACTAAATACCCAAGTACCCGCTTCATCCCTCGAATAGCATCAAAACATAACCAATCCATTAATTGATCACTAAAATTTTATAAATGAGTCATATGTTAACAATAATTAAGGTTCCAAGTTGTGATAGGGAAACCTGTAATGACATTTAATAATGGAGTTCCAAGGTAATAACCAAGGCAACATAGACCTCAAGGGTTACCAACTTAGTAATAACTGTATCTTGGATAAGGGTAAGAGTGTAATCCAAGGAGCATATTCCAAGGAATTCTATAATAATATTCATACCGAATCCAAGTTAATCATCTAAGGTAAAATGGGGCTAAGTAGAGACATGGTCTTATATGATGTAACCATGGCACCTACTTGTCAATACTAAATCTAAGGAGTGTATCCAATACATCCTTTAATACTATGTGAGGGATCCTATGGGGTCATACCGGGAATCCAAGAATGGACAAGGATAGGTATTTAGGTGGGTCTCAACATAAGAAATCCATATCCTTGAATCGAAATGGAGTTCCAAAGTACTCATGGTGTTCCTCGATAAGAATCCAAGGCGTGCTAAAGTATGGACATTCCTATTTAATTATAAAGTCATGAAATATTTCATTTGGTTCAAGCCTTACCTCTCATTAGTAAAATAAGTTCAAGTATCATGAAACCTTTATTAATTTAATTTAAGTAATATTCAATAATTAAGGTTAATTCTGCAACATTCCATTAATGTGGTAAGGGGTGCTATGAAAATGCAACATATTAATCATTCATATTTAATCTTTTCAAGTCATATACTTAATATACATTCCAATTTTCCTTTCACATTTAATTATCAATTTGAATCACTTACCTTAGGTAGGTGAAGTGGTGAGAATACGCAGTACTTTCCAATATGTAATTCACAATATAAGTTAATCCATTTAATATAGAAAAGCTTACCGTTAGAAGGGTCAAGAAAAGTCACACCCAAATGACCTCTCAAACGTGTCAAATACAAAAAACCCAATAATGGACTAACATCCTACATGGGATGGATGGAGTTGTGGGCATAAGCACCAAAAATTAATCACATATATAGAAAGGGAATAACCATATGATTATAATGATTATAAGCATGAAATATAATTTAAATAAACGACACCCAATGAAATCGGTGGGCCCCACATGACAATTCCAAAATCAACGAACTTAAGGGATGAGTTATAGAACACCCACCTTAGGGTTGTACAAATATCCTCCTATGGTATCACCCACTGATTTGGCTCGGATCAGAGCATATCTACGAAAAGATGAAAAATGATCACACCATGATAACTAGGTTGAGATAAAAAGAGAAGGAGAAAGGCTCAAACAGACTTGAGTACTTACCGTTGCGCATACAACACGATGAACAGAATCCCGATCAGATCCCAGATGAAGTATATCTCTTGATCCCTATATTTGGACTTCAAAAAAATCCAATTTGATATAGAAATAGGTTAATCCCGAAAGAAATTGTATTAGGAGGAAGAAGAAGGGTTAAGAGATCATTAAGAGATTTTTTTTAAAATTACCTATAAAAATAGCCTATGAATGGTTTTTCAAAAGAATTTGACAAACCGTGTGAAAAAAATGCATAATTACCTAGTTAGAAAGGGAACTTTCATGGTTAGGGTACATGACCATGTGCAAACCATGCGAGATGGTTCTATCTGAAAATTTTCATCCGTACGGTTAGCCAAACCAAGCTCCAACCATGCGCTAACCATGCGACACAACTAGTTTCTCCAAAAAGATGGGTTATGGGCCCTAAACTTTCCTCCGACACCCCTAAGAACTTTTATAAACCATTAGAAATCAATATTAGGTCCAAAATAAATATTTATTCTGAAATTTAAATGATAAATACCAGAGTGAAGAAACCTGTTCTTATAACAATCCCCCCTTAAAATAACTTGTCCCTGAGTTCACTTTACAAGGGATTTGAAACACTGTCTAATAAAAACTCTGGACAATGGGCATGTACGTCAGACTCCCTCTCCCAATTCTCATCCTGCATGCGACCGTGCTGCTATAACACCTATACTAGAAAGACATACCGACCTCAGAGAGCCTTCGTGCTCCTGTCAACGATGCATACTGGATACTCCTCAAAGGTAGCATCGACATCTAACTCAACTTCCTAGAGATCAAAGGTATGATATGGGTTGACATGATATTGGAAAAGATGTGAAACATGGAATACGTCGTACATGGAATGATACCTCTAAGTTAATAGTAATTGATAGGCTACCGACCTGACTCTTTCTAGGATCTCAAATGGAACTACATAACGAGGTAAAAACTTCCCTTGCTTATGTAACTGTCCATGCCCTAGCCTATGTGATACCCGAAGGAAAAAACGATCCCCAACCTTGAACACTAGAGGTAATTTATGGAGATTAACATACGATTTTTTTTCTAGACTGGGTAGTATTCATATGTTTTCTGATCAACATAACCTTATCTAAAGTCTCCTATATGAGACGAGGACCTAGTAGGGCTACCTCACCTACCTCTAGCCAGCATAGGGGTGAACGGAACGACCTACCATATACGACCTCAAAAAATCCATATTAATTATTACTTGAAAGATATTATTATAGATGAACTCAATTAGAGGTATATGATTATACTAAGAACTACCAAAATCAAGGACACATGCTTGAAGCATATCCTCTAGAAACTGTATTATTCATTCTGATTGTCCACCAATATAAGGATGAAAGGATGTTCTTAGAAGCACCTATGTTCCTATAGCCTTCTGCAATTCCTACCAGAACCCTGACATGAAACACGTGTTCTTATCTGAAACGATAGTACGAGGGACCCCGTGGAGTCGTATGATTTCACGTATATATAATTTTCCAAGATCAACCATTGATAAAGTCTCCCAAATAGGAATAAAGTGGGATAATTTTTCCAGTTTATAAATGGAAATCCATACAACATCGCTACCTCTAGGAGACCTAGGTAAACTGACTAAAAAGTCCATAACAAAAGCTTCACATTTCCATTCTGGGACTAGAAGCGGCTGTAACAATCCTATAGGCCTTTGGTGCTCCACCTTTACTTGATGATAGATGAAACACCTAGTGATAAAGCCTCTTATCTAACGTTTCATCCTAGGCCACCAATACTAGCGTTGCATGTCTCGATACATCTTCGAGATGCTTGGATGAATTGCCCACTGAGAGATGTTGGGCTCTTTCATCAACTCCTCTCTCATATATTCAGGAACCCAGATACATCCACGTAGATGCAGGGAGTCGTCTCAATCCACAGACCAATCCAGAGGTGGGTTATCTCCTAATATAATCTCATCGATAACCAAACCTTTAGGATCTGAAAATTTTCTACTCTTCACCTTCTCAAGGATAGAAGAGGTTACTGTTAATAATGAGAGATAAGACTTATCATGACAATCATGAAACTAAAAATGTAGCTTATAAATTAGGTCTATTAACTTCCATTCATCACTAGCTTCCCGTATAACCTATGCCTGAGTTTTCTGACTCAGTGCATCTGGAACCACATTTCCCTTACCAAGCATATAACCAAGCTCAAAATCAATGGATTGTAGATAATTGACTCATATTCACCGTTTGAGGTTCAATTCACATGTATTAAAGATATATTTGAGGCTCTTGTGGTCTGTGTACACCACAAAGTGGTCACCCAATAGATAATGTCTCCAACAACATTAGGCATGGAAAACTGCTGCTAGCTCAAGGTAATGAGTTTGGTAATTTCTCTCATGGGGACTCAACTACCAATATCCATACACAGCGACTATATCTTTTAAACTCATCACCACTCCAAAGATGATTCCTGATGAATCACAAAAGATGGTATAACTTACACCTGGCTCAGGAAGAATTAGAATAGGTTCTGATATAAGACTCCCCTTAAACTCCTAAAAGTATTTCCCACATTATTCTGACCAAAGAAACTTGGAACCCTTCTTTGTAAGGCCAATAAGAGGTTAAGAAAGGTGGGGAAAGTTTTGTATGAAATACCTATAATATCCATCTAGCTGCAAGAAAATCCTTATATTAAACACGTTCTTTAGATACTCTCAGGAAATGAAAACACTAACCTTTTCAGGGTCAACTGATACACCTGATTCTGAGATAATATGACCCAAGAAGTGAACTTTGTCGATCTTGAAGTGGAACTTAACACTCTTGAAATAAAGATGATGCTATCTCAGTATACTCATAATGATCTCAAGATGTTTGGCGTGGTCTCTACAAGTCTGATAATACACCAAGATGTTGTCCACAAAGACTATAACAAAAGAGTCCAAATAGTGGTGGAACACCATATTCATCAAAGCCATGAAAACGGAAGGTTCATTCGTAAGTCTGAATGATATAACAAGGTATTAAAATAGACCATACCAGTTATAGAAATCTGTAAGAGGTATGTCTTATGGCCTTACTCTCACTTGATGACAACCCAATCTTAGGTCGATCTTGGATAAGGCCTTTGCTCTTCAGAGATGGTTGAAGAGATTATCTATTTGAGGTAGTGGATATTGGTTCTTGACTGTAAGCTGGATCAACATTATATAATCTATGCATAGACATAATGTTCTATCCAAATTATTTGAAAAAAAGCATAGGCAAACCCTAAGAGGATGTTCTGGACCGTATAAAAACTTTGGCCTCTAAATCCTCTAACTGCTGCTTGAGCTCCTAAAGTTCCATAGGTTTTATCCTATATGGGGAAATGGATATGGGAGATGCTACTAGAACACAATTGATTATAAACTCTACCTATCTATTATGAGGTAAGATAAAAAAATAATCAGGAAAAAAATCCCTAAAATGATCCACTACTTGAGGGATATCAACTTATCGTGAACCCTAATCCTCTATAAAGAGATTTTCAATTTGGGAAGTCACTCCACCTAGCCCATGATGCTCTGGTTCAGCTCTACCAGCCTAGACATCCCATTCACCCTTATGTAGATAACTGATTCCCTCTAGTGATGTAAATAATAACCTACAGTGATAGCAGTCTACAAAAGCATGATACTGAACCAACCAATCCATCTTGATAATGACATCGAAGTCTATCATATCGAGAACAAATAGGTTCTATAAGAAAGGGTAACTACCTAACTCAATGGGACAATCCCTAAATTGGCATATACCATCTGTTCGTACCCCTAATGGAATATCTAGGGTCATTACACCATAATAATACTGTATCTCCAGTCCAAGACTCTCCACGATAGATATAGAGATAAAAGAGTTCGAAACACCTGTATCAAATAAAGCAGATACTATAGTATATGCCACAAGAATAGTACCTCGTACTATAGATGGTCCCACAACATGATCCTTAGGTATTGGTGATAGTGAATGAAATTGACCTGATCCATGACCTTGTGTAATAGATGGACTACCACGATTGTAAAGTCCCAAAATTTTAGTATATATTTTTTAATTGTATGCAATTATTTTGAGACCGTGAAATTTGACGACACATGATTTTGAGGCCTAGATTGCTTGGAATGATCTATCGAAAAATGTTAAGTTTTAAATAGTGTGCATGAGAGGTTTTTTTTCTGAAAAAGTGGACTAACTCTTAAATGGGTGCCCAAATAATAAATCTGAGGGCACCGTTGCATTCAGGATGGCGTTTTTACCCAAGGAGCGACTTAAGTTTAGTTAGCACAGACCTCTAGTGAGGAAAACCGAAAATAGAATAACTGTAAATAAAATAATTAAATAAAATTAATTTATTTTTCAAATGCTTATAAATCACGAACATAGAATCAGATTATAAATCCAAGACCACCATTGAACTATTGAGGGTATTCTTTCCTTAGGAAGATCTTAACATTGGTCGGCGTGGTCCAACAGAGGAAGTTAGTTTTTTGCAGTAAATAAAATAATTAAGTAACAATTAATTTATTGTCAAATCCTTATAACTCATAAATGGTAACTCAAAATGAAAATCCCAGAGTATTGTTTAGCTTGTGAGGGCATGTTTCTATTAGGTGTAGCCTAACCTCAACCGGTGCGGGTCGAGGGTGACTGTTAATAATTTTTAAACTTTTTTTAAGTTACGTTCAGTAAAAGTGTGAGTGACGATTTTTATATTTTGAACTGGTGCTCAGAATAAAAACTTGAGGGCACCATTGAATTCACAGTGCTGAGATTCTCCTAGGAAAAGCTTAACTTCGACCGTCAAGGGTCAGACAAAAAGGTTAATGTTTATCCTTTACAAAAAAATAATAAAATAACTGCATGAGTTATTTTATTTCTTTTTTTAAACTTAGAGAGATGGTGGAGGGACCACACAGTTGGTCGGTCATTTTAGCAAAGGTAATTTAATGACTAGTTACACTTGGTTGTGTAACCACACCATTGGGAGATTAATGAGTTCATTAATTATTCCTTAATGAACCACATAATTGTGTGGAGATTTGAAATCCTTTTCTTTTTTTTAATCTAGTAATTGGCGTGGGTTTTGGAAACCCATGGGAGAACTCTTGAAAAAGTGTTGGTGACTTCTTCCTCCAATGAAGTATAGTGAATTTGGAGACGCCACCGAGGATTCGATCCAGAGATCGACGAATACCAATGAACACCCTTCGAACACAAGTTCTCCTTCCCTCATCCACATTGTATTCCAACGAGTTCCACGTAGGGGTTTGATTCTGTTCTAATATTTTTATGAATTCATCTTCTGTTGATGATGTTCAAACTCCCCCTTGTTATAACACTAACGTGGAGGGCGTTGGCTAAACCGAACAATGCTCGAACCATATACCATTTTTTTCATTGGTTTTGTTCTTCGTGGGCGATAGAGAAACAAGGAAGAAATGAAAAACCAAGGGCCCCATAGTGTAAGAGGTATACTGGGAGGCCCATAGGCGCAGTCAGAAAAGAAAATGGACCTCCGGAGCTTCCCCGGAGGCCCGCAGAAGATTCTCTAGCATGATGATGCTGGTGACTGGAGGAGGCGGTGGCCGGCTCTCGCCAGTTGCGAGGAGGTGGTGATGCCCGAAGGCACTGCTGCAGACAGGGGGTGGATGTCCGATGCTGGCAGAATGGACGGTAGTAGCATTCCATGGAGGAGATTCTGCAGCGGAGGTGGACCCAGACCGTGGGTCCCACCCTACACCGGTCCACTGTACCGTTCAGCTGAAGGGGTGGCGCCAGCCTGGTGCCGCCTATTGAACATTGAATGCACTTCGATCCATTCGATGGGAAGTTGGGTCTACACCTAGCTAGCGGTCCGCCCCCAGCTGGTAGACCAATCTAGGTACAGCTGGTCTGATCCGGGTCGGACCTGAGTCAGACTGGACCCAGACCCATTTAGGACCAGTTTCACTTAAAGGGGAATATCTTCTAAACCGGACATCGGTTTGAAGAACCATTTGCAGCACTGGATCCCTTAGTATGAGGAAGTCCTTTTGAGATACTCCACTTGGGATTTGGGGAAATTTGGAGTATGACCAAGTTGGATCGGACTCAAATTCAACCGGGCCCTCAACACTAAAACACCTATAACTTACAGACTGAGCATCTGATTGATGTGTTGTCTATTTCATTGGAACCCTTATGATATGGCAGTTATTTGGGATACTTTTTCATGGGAATTTGTGGTGGTTGAGGTATGACCGATATCTTGAGGAGCAGTTTCTCGGAAACTCAAGTGCACCTAGTGCGGGAATCCTGTGGATGGTTGTCAAGTAACATACGACCCTTTGTGGATCGACATCAGAATGAACCTATGTGGATCGACAATAGCATGACCCAATGTAGACCAGCCTTAGAGCGGCCTGTCATGGATCAGTGATTTATGACCATGTGTGGATCGGTAACTTAAGACCCTATGTGGATCTACAACTTAGAAACCTGTGTGGATCGATGACTTATGACCCTGTGTGGATCGACGACTTACGACACTATGTGGATCAGAAGTAGCACAACCCCACGAGGACCAGCCTCAGAGCGGCCCATCGTGGATCAACGACTTATGACCCTGTGTGGATCAACAATTTATGACCCTTTGTGGTTTAGTGACTTAAGACCCTGTGTGGATCAGTGATAGAGTGACTTCTTCATGGTTCATTAGTGGAGCTTCTCAATTGAATAAGATGAATTAGCATTACAAATAATCATCATTATTAATATTATTTAAGTTATATACTTGGTTTGATCTGAGTCTTTTACTTGTGCTTTGTTATTGGTGTCAAGATTTGTGGTTTTTACTTTTTGGAATTCTGGGAGACCTTCTAGGGGTCTCAGAGTCTCTATTGGGTATTGTTATACTCACCCCTTCACGAGTTTCACCCAAACCTTGTTGTGTCTTGTGAAGACAACAGGCATATTTGACTGAGTTTAGGGAGCTAGGACTAGATAGCGCACAGAGGTGACTGATTGACATAGAGATCCACAATGATGAGTTGTACTTACCCTTTAGGTAGTATTATTTGCATACAATTTTATTTGTTATTTTCCTTTTTTTTGTTGTATTTTATTTTAGTCGGGTTTGTATTCTGGCCCATTTTTCTTCAGTTCACACTTTTAATTTCATCAATTATATTACGTGGTTTGTTCTTGTTGTGTACCTGGTTTGTGTATTTGTAGTTTTAAATGCAATTCCTTCCCATTTTAGAAATATTCCTTCTAGTTCTGGTCGCCAAACCCTAGTCTATGGAAGGAAGGCTTAGGGTAGTCATGACACATGCCCTGGGGGAAGGGTCGTGACAAAGTGGTATCAAAGGGTGGTCAGTTCTACCCAAAGAACTAAGAGTCTGTATTTTCAATGGGGGCAAAATTTTTAGGTGTCTTGAGTTTAGATTTAAGTCTAGGGAGTCCAGTGTTGGTACGACAGCCAATGTATCCATTCACTGGGGTCCTAAATTCTGTTTTCTAACTCGTTACATGAAAAAACAAGTTGCATGTGTTTTAAAAATGTTTTTTTTCTCTTGATCTCTTTTGAGTCAGCTCACCAGGTATAACTTAATGACCGTGGTTTATCTTGATACGCTTTCAAGAAGCCTCCATGCATACATCCATCTAGTATTTCAATGTGTGACCATGAGGATGGTCCACAAAGTGATGAGGCTTCAATACAAGGACTTTTTCCTGAGATGGTACTTTCGGGAGGTGTCCCAGCGATACCACTACCCGTTGGTTAGAAGTTACTACTAGCGCTAATGGTAGAGGACACATGTAGGCTCAGTGCCTTAGACAAGTTTTAGTGATAGATACCCCTTAGGTTTTGAGGCGATCCCGACTAATAGACGACTAAAGACTAGCTTAATGTGGTGATCAAATTTCTATCTAGCTAGGGCATCATTAGATCATATGGAGGTCCTAGTAGTGATCATTATATGTGTCTTACTAGTTAATGGAAGGGTTTAGATAAACCCTATCTTATGATGAGGTAAATTTTCCATGGACAGAGCTTTAGAACCTTCCTCATAGAAGGGGTCTCTTGCCACACAAGCTAATGGGTTTGTGTTCCTAAGAGCTTATATAGTTTTGATAGAATGACATGTCAGTAATTGAGTATTTGTCGAGGTGTAATGACCATTATAGGTACTCGATGAATATGATATGAGCAGTGTTTCAGGGCTTGGACCTCTGAGTGAGATGTGTTTAGGGACATCTGATCTAGAACTATTCATTTGTGCATTCCTACATATGTTAGGGTGCTAGAGAGAACCTTTGTGATTGAAAATTATTTGGATGAGTAGATACAACCAGTGAATGTCAGTAGTGGTAAAGAAGGAAACCAATGTTAGTCTCAGAGACTTGGATGTGTAAATGTTTCAGGAATAAGAAGCGATAGGGACAGATGAATCTACAGGGCATCAGGCATGGAAGAGGAGCTAGGAGAGCGGTAGGAGGTGGTATACATTTTGATATGTTACAAACAGCACCCCAATGTGGTCCCCACCAGGCTCATGGAGTTGGGGGACGGGGGAAGGGAGTAGCTTCATGCAGTTTAGGAGTGTGACCCAAGGGCTATAGGAATGAATCAAGGTACAATCTATGTCTACTACTAACTACTGTATTAATAGACATAGGTACTAATCATTCCTTCTTGTCACGAATCTTGTTCAAGACACAGAGTTTCCGGTTAACCCGTTGATTTGACCCTTCTGTTTAGAGATGCCTATGGGAGGAGACTTGATAATCACACTTATTCTGATGGTGTGATCCGACCCTTGAGGTGAGAGTTTCAGTTGGAACCTCTTAGTGGCAGCATCAAGGCCTTAAGATGTCCGTTTGGGTATGGATTGGTCATCCACATTTCATGCTCAGATTCACAGTTTTAGGAAAAAGTATGTGGTATATATACAACATTGTAATGGGGTTTTCCTTGGTTGGTGAAAAAGGAAACCCAGGAAGCACAGGATAAACTCATGCATAGGAGGGTGCAACGGATCACTCTTGAGTCAGCTAGCCTTACCCTATTGCTAGTAGGTGTTTTGAGTTTTCATTTCCCAACAATATTGGCAGAGTGGGGGAGAATCCTTTTAAAATATTTTTTGAGGATTACCTCCTCATAGGGAGAGGGACTTCTGCTTTGGCTTCTACCCAGGGATGACACCAATATCTACAACTGCACATCGAATGGATCCCATGGAGCTTTGAGAGCTAAGAGTATAGTTAGGGGAATTGTAGAGGAAGGTATTAGTAAGACCCAGTGTTTTATTTTATATGTAGATTACTGGCACTTTAACTAAGTGTATGTGGAGAATGAGTACCCACTACCAAAGGGTTGATGGGAACATCAATCAGTTAAAAAGGGGTAACCTTTCGAGTGGATGAAATGGTGCCTGTAGGACTTACAATAGTTGAGACAATGGTGACGGTTGGAGTTCCTCCAGGACTATGACTTTGAGATAGTCTATACTCCTGGGAAAGGAAATGTGGTGGCAGATGCACTCAACAGGAGGTCTGGTTTACAGTTTTCGAGTGAGGAAACAGAGCAGCTAGCCATGATACAGATATCCTTCATGGATAGTGATGGAGAAACTTACCTCTAGTCTATGACTATCTCTCCCCCACTATTAAAGTAAGTTAGGGAGGTGCAGCTTGTGTATGTTGACTATGAGGCTTAACGTGCTCAGATATCCTCAGCACTTTCTCCAGATGGATTTTCGATAGGTGGGGAGCACATCATCCTTTTCAGAGTATGCACCATGGTAGCAGTGACGTTATGGGAAGAGGTGTTTAGGGAGTTCCATACACCCCCTTTGGTGATACATCTTGGTGTGGTGAAGATGTACCAGGACCTCCAACATCAATACTGGTGGTCAGGGATAAAAAAAGAAGTGGCAGTGTTCGTTTTACGATGCCTCACTTGTCAGCAAGTGATAGTCGAGTATCAGGTTCCAGCATGCTTAGCACAACCACTTGAGGTGATAATATTGAAATAGGATGATATCTATTTGGATTTCGTGATAGGACTACTAAGTGTGTATGGGGACCATGATTCCATATGGGTGATCATTGAATAACACACCAAGTCGGCCCACTTCCTACCCATCAGAGAGCAAGGATCAGTAGAGGGATTGGGACACCTCTACATACATGAGATAGTACGGCTTCACGGGTTTCCATTGACGATCATATCAGATCGTGATACTCATTTTACAACCCAGTTGTGAAAGGGATTGTAGAAGGTGTTCAGGAATCAATAATGTTTGAGTACCACCTTTCATCCTCAGAAAGATGGTAAGATGGAGTGGACCATACAGACGCTTGAGGTCATGCTCTGTGCTTGCATCCTTGATTTTAGCCGTAGTTGGGAGGATCACTTGCCTTTTGTGGATTTCACATACAACAATATTTATCACTCCACCATTGGTATGTCACCATTTGATGGCTTGTACGGGAGACCATGCATATCACCTCTATACTGGACAAACCCAGGGAAGTTAGCACTTATGGGTCCAGAGTTGGTACGGGCTACCACTAAGAAGGTTCAAATCATCAAGGAGAAGATGAAGACTGCACATAACGGGAAGATGTCTTATGCTGATGGGAGATAGAGACCCCTTGAGTTTGAGGAGGGCGATCATGTTTTCCTTCAGGTCTCACCCCGACGAGGATTACAAAGATTTGGTCGGGGTAACAATCTATCTCCGAGGATCATTAGACCCTTTAAGATTCTCAGTAGAGTCAGTGAGGTGGCGTACTGCCTAGCATTTCCCCATAGATGCACCAGGTGCATAATGTTTTCCTTGTATTGTAGCTGAGGAGGTACATGCATGCTCCATCACACGTCATCGACTGTGTAGAGCTGTACATTGGCGATGGGGTGACATTTTCAAAGTTACTGGTAGAGATTGAGGATCGACAGGAGCGGGTATCTCATGGATAGTCAGTTCCTCTAGTGCACATTCGGTGGTGTCACGTGAATCTTTAGGAGAGCACAAGTGAGTAGGAGGCTCATATTCATGCTCTGTACCCCCACTTGTTTGATTTTCCTTTTTTTTTGACTTTAAGGGATGTAAATCCCTAAAGTAGGGAGAATATAAAGTTTTGTAATTTTCGTTTTTTTTATTATATGGAATTATTTTGAGACTGTGAAATTTGACAGCACGTGATTCCGAGGCCCGGAGTGCCTGGAATGATCCATCTAAATATGTTTAGCTTTAAATAGTGTGTGTGATGGGTTTTCTTGAAAAAGTATAATAAATCTTAAACTGGTGCCCAGATCAAAAATTTGGGGGAACCGTTACATTCAAGATGGCGGGTTTACCCTAAACGTGACTTAAGTTTAGTCGGCGCAGGCCTCTAGTGAGGAAACCTGAAAATGGAATAACTATAAATAAAATTATTAAATAAAATTATTAAATAAAATTATTTTATTTTTCAAATGCTTATAACTCATGAACGAAGACTTGGATTAAAAATCCAAGACCACCACTGAACTTTTGAGGGTATGCTTTCTTTAGGAATATCCTAACATTGGCTGATGCGGGCCAACAATAGAAGTTAGTTTTTGGTCATAAATAAAATAATTATGTAACAATTATTTTATTGTCAAATACTTATAAATCCTAAACGGTAACTCATATTGTAAATCCGAGAGTAATGTGAGCTCGTGAGGGAATGTTTCCTTTAGGTGGAACCTAACCTCGACCGACGCGGGTGGAGGGTGACTGTTAATAATTTTTGAAATTTTCTTAATGTATGTTCAGTAAACATGTGAGCGGCGATTTATATCTTTTGAACCGGTGCTCAGATTAAAAATTTTATGGAACCATTGAATTCACAGTGCTGGGATTCTCTTAGGTGAAGCATAATTTTGAATGGAAAGGGTCAGACCAAAAAGTTAATTTTTGTACTTTACAAAAAAATAAAAAAATAACTCCATGAGTTTTTTTATTTCTTTTTGTAACCTTTGAGAAATGGTGGTAGGACCATAGAGTTGGTCAATAATTTTAATGTAGATAATTTAATGACCGGTTACACTTGGTTGTATAACCACACAGTCAAGAGATTAATGGGTTCATTAATTATTCATTAATGATCCACATAACTGTGCAGAGAGTTGAACTCCTTTTATTTTATTTAATCTATTCATTGGCGTGGGTTTTGGAAACCCATGGGAGAACTCATGATGAAGTGCCAACGATGTCTTCCTCCAATGAAGAATGGAGAATTTGGTGATTCCATTGATGATTCGATATGGATATCGGCAAACAAAAACGAACACCCTTCGAACGTTGGTTCCCCTTCCCTCATCTACTGCGCCTTCCAACGAGTTCTAGGTAGGGGTTAGTTTCTATTCTAAGAGTTTTATGAATTTATCTTCTCTTGATGATGATTGAACTCTACCCTTGTTATAACACTAACGTAGAGGGTGTGGGATGAACTGAACAAGGCCCAGACCCTCTACCAATTTTTTCTTTGGTTGCGTTCTTCATGGGAGACCGATAAACATAGCGACAAGGAAAAAACGGGGGCCCCATAGTTTAAACAGCATTCCGGGAGGACCATAGGCACAGTTGGAAAAGAAAACAGACCTCCGGAGCTTAACAGGAGGCCCAGAGAAGCTTTGCTGGTGTAGCGACACCGACAACCGAAGGGGGTGGAGGCTGGGTTTCACCGGCTGTGAGGAGTTGGCAGAGCCCGAAGGAGCTGAGGTAGATAGGGGGCGGCTAGCCAACGCCGGCCACATTGACAATGACGGCATGCCGCAATAATGTGCCGCATAAGAGATGCTTCTATTCTGGCTATGAAGGTGGCGGACTCGGACCGCGGTTCCCACCCTAGACCGGTTCAAGGGACTGGTCAGCTGAAGGGGTGGTTCCATCATGACACCGCCTGTGGAAGACCGAACTAACTTCATTCCATTTAGTGGGGAGCTGGGTATGCACCTAGCTGGCGGGCCGCGCCCAGCTGACGGACGAGACTGGGTCCAGCCGGTCCAGCCCGGGTGCACCTGGTTCGGGCTAGGCCCAGCCCGTTTGGGTCAGGATGGGTTGGACCTGGGTCGACCTAGACTGGGTTGGCTTGGGTTGGTCCAACCGGGTCGGACCAGACCCAGACCCATTTAGGCCCAATTTTTCTTAAAGGGGCATATATTCTAAATCAGACATCTGTTTAACAAACAGTCTATGACACTAGAACCCTTAGGACAAGGCAATCCTTTTGAGATACTCCACTTGGTATTTGGAGAAAGTTGAAGTATGGATGGGTTGGATCAGACTCAAATCCAACCAGGCCCACATTACTAAAATGACTATAACATACAAACCGGGCGTCTGATTGATGCATCGTCTATTTCATTGGAACCCTTATGACATGGATGTTATTTGGGATAATTTTTCATGGGAATTAGTGGTGGTTGAGTTATGACCGATATCTTGAGGAGAGGTTTCTCTAAAACTCAAGCTCACCAAGTGCGGGAATCCTGCAACTGTCTATCAAGTAACATACGACCCTTTGCAGATCAGCATCAGAATGACCCTGTGTGGATCATCAGTAGCACAAATCGATGTGGATCAGCATTAGAGCATCCCATCATGGATCATCGACTTATGAATCCATGTGGATCGATGACTTAAGACTAGGTGTGGATTGATGACATACGACCCCATGTGGATCACTGATTTATGACCCGATGTAGATCAAAAAATTACGAACCTGTCTGTATCGACGAATTACAACCCTGTGATGATCAGTAGTAGTGCGACCTGATGAAGACCAGACGTAGAGTAGCCCATCGTGGATCATCAACTTACTACCCTGTGTGGATAAACAACTTACAATCCTGTGTGGATCAGTGATTTACGACCCTATGTGGATCGGTGATAGAGTGACTTCTTCATGGTTCAACAGTGGAACTTCTCAATAGAATAAGATGAATTAGATTTACAACTAATCATCATTATTCATATTCTTTATGCTATATACCTGGTTTGAGTTGAGTCTTTTACTTGTGATTTGTGATTGGGGTCATGATTTGTGGTATTTCCTTTGTGGAAATCTGGGAGACCTTCAGGGGGGTCTCGGGGTCCCTACTAGGTATTGTTATACTCATCCATGCATGGGATTTTCCCGCACCTTGTTGTATCTTTTGCAGAAGATGGAAAACTTTGACCGAGTTTAGGAAGCCCAGACTAGACGGTGCACAGATGTGACCGATTGATGTGGAGAGCCTCAATGAAGAGCTATATATACCCTTCAGGTAGGATCCTTGGCGGAAGACTTCAAGAGTTGTTTTCCTTTTTTGGTGGTATTTTATTTTAGCTGGGTTTGTATTCTGGTTCATTCTTCTTCAATTCACACTTTTATTTTCAATAGTTATACTACATGGTTTGTTCTTATTTTGTACCTGGTCTGTGTGTTTCCAGGTTTAACAGCAATGCCTTCCCATTTTAGGGATATGCCTTTCTAGTGCTAGTCACCAAGCCGTGGCATATGGAAGGTAGGTTTGGGGTAGTCATGGAATGGGCCCTGGGGGACAGGTCATGACAATGATCATAACTTCTCTTTTGGTTCTATTGGTGATTAAGGGTTTGGTTACCACAACCATGACCTCCTCCTCAGCTGGACCTGCCGGTGCTATTCCAACTCCCCATCTAACACAGTGTGAAAGAACCCGCTCCCGAAGGTGAAGTTGGCATGGATCCTTTTCCACTTGAAGATGGTGGAAAGGTATTACAGAAACACTGGAGATGCCCCATAATGTTGCAAGACCAAAACTCTATTGGGTATCTATCACATTGAGGCTTCTTGTTCTCCTGTCATCCACACTGATGAAACTCTATAGAGCTATCTAAATAGGAACTCTGGTTTTCATTTCCCTGATGAGAAACCTCGAGAGAACATTTCCTGCTGCTAGAAGAACTGCTGTCCTGATGTATAATGAGTCCAATATACCCAGTACTATTTCCAACCCTTGGGTAATGTTCAGTGATAAGATCTTTATCGACTATTACATAAAATTTTGGTTGGAAAAAGATATTCACCTGTGTACATATGGCATACTGGAGCCCATCCTCTAAGCATCTATCATACGAAATCTCATTACTGACTAGAAGTGGTGAAAAGCAATGAAACTCCATGAAATGCGATGAATACTACATGACTGACTCATAACCCTTCTCGAGATGAATGAAATATCTGGCTCTCTTATATCTCAATGTCTGAGGAAAGAACTGATCATAGAAGGTAGTCTGTAAATCAACCCATAACATGCCCTGACGACGAACGATCTGGGTAATCACATCCCACTAGCACTTGGACGAATCCCGAAGCTTGTATGTATTAATCTTGACCCTCTAATCTAGAGGAATCTCTAGGTGATCAAATATAGATAGGGTGGACTCTAGACAAGACTCAATAGATTGCAGACCACTCTCCCCTAAAAAGGTAGGAGAATGCTGCTGCTGGAACTCTCCAGTCAGATAAGCCATTATAGGTGCAAGATATGGAGCACCATGCATGGACTTCATCATATGTGAGAAACTATCAAGAACTTAGGAATCAGTGATCAAATTAGGTACAGAAGTTGGTGCCTTGAGTGGAACTCCTAGAGGTGAGAGTGGCAGATTAGGGCCCACCATGTCTGGAGTGTGGTCATTACCACCCTCTTGGCGTACAATACGAGGACATCAGGGCAGAATTTGTCTAAAAATTCCAAGAACATGCCTTAGAAAAAGCTTAGATTAAGAAAGATATAATCATTAGTAGAAGATAAATGTAAGAAAACTCACTACCTAAGGAATACTACCCCAACTACCCACTTAGACGACTAGGTATCGATAAGTTTTTATGTATAAGTTTCATTTCGTTTTAAATTTATTTACCAAGTTTAATCCTTTAACTTTCATAGACGTGAAAAGGATGGATACTGATGTGAAATTATTTCATTTTAGAATTCATGATTCACTTTATAATGGATAGACATTTTAGGTGAATCAGTTCCTATACACCTTATCACTGGAAATTCCACCCATTTATTTATAGCATAATGGATTGCCATGGTAAATTACTCATCCCAACCCATGCGAGCCCATAGCCCACATGTCGAAGGATCTAGACCACCATTTGATACCACTTTGTGACATCATGGACCCAGATGCCACTTAATGGGTGCCCCGAGCCTGGTGATCCACATGGCCTCAAGAACATCTCCCCAAACTCCAGAGGCTTCCGACTAGCAGTGATGACCTAAGATGTGTCAGTGGGGATACTATTACCTCATTACCAAAGTGTAGAATAATAGATAAATATATAAACTAAGGTAAATAGTGGAAGAAATATGAGTAAACAAAAGGCACAATGAAAAGTTGGGACAATAGTAACAATAACTAAAATAACTTGAATAACATACAACAATTGATGATGAAATGTCATGTATCAAGAAAAATAGAAAACAAGGATACAAGAAAGAAAGAATAACGTGTTCCACATAAGTTTATAGGAAATAAAATACTATCCCAAGAATCTTTAGCTCTAAATCGGTCATCTGCTATCAAGATCCATACTAAACAGTAATCTATCAAGTGTTTGAAGCATTATACTTCCCTTTGTCGACACCTGCAACCATGCAATCTACTTTGGGTACCAAATAACACCCAGAGAGGGTTTGAGATAAATCTCAATTTTCCAACACCAACAGTTTATATAACATTCACCCTGTGTAATGAAATATTACAGTGTACAAGCATGCATATATAAAGTAAATCAATACGATATAACTAAATACCCAAGTACCTGCTTTAACCCTCAGTTGGAATCTGAATATAACCAGTCTATTAACTGATTACTAACAGTTTATAAATGATTAACATGATAACAATAATGAAGGTTCCAATTTGTGACAATGAAACCTATAATGATATTTAATAATGGCGTTCCAAGGTAATAACCAAGGAAACATAGACTTAAATAATCACTAACTCAGTAATAACTATAGAATTGTTGGTAAGGACTCTGTAAGTACATCCGAGAGACCCGAGATCAAATCTAGGTGGAGAAATTATTTCTGGATTACTGTAGCTGTACTGTAGCAGCATTGTAGCAGGTACTGTAGTAGGCACCGTAGCGGGAACCGTGCAGTACTGTAGTAGGTGCTGTAGCAGGAACTGTAGCAGGTACTATTTGGAACTGTAGTAGCCAGGAATATGCCCCTGTTTGGGCCTTTGGGACATCGATTTGGTCCCCGAGTCCTTTAAGGCCTTTGGACCACCCAGGCCTTCGGGTCAGTAAGGCCTTCAGGGCACCTCATGGCCTTCAGGCCACCTTAAGTGCAGATGCAATCCAGATGACCTACGAGGAACAAACTATACAAGGAGGATGAGCAAGGAGCTTTCACCATAGAATAAGATAAACGGATTGCAAGAATGAGAGGGTATGACACCTTCTATTAGGAAAAGCATGTGCATGCACAAGAATGCCTAGCCGAACAACCATGAAAGGTGGAGAGCTGATTTCACGATGAAGATTCTGGGGAGGAGCAGTTCTAAGTAGCTAGTCTGGGTTGTATGTAATGTTTGAATCCTAATAGAAAATGAATCCCTATAAGGCCTACGGGCCATGTAATACTTAAGACTATGGGCCTTTTAAGGGTTCCACCTCACCCCTTGAAAGGTGGATTATCAAAAATCAATAAAAAAATGAAGGCCTTCGGGCCATTGGAGGAACGGTAAGAGTGTAATCCAAGGAGAATATTCTAAGGTAATTCCACAAAAATATTTCTACTGAATCCAAGGGGTTCATCGAAGGTAAAATGGGGCTAAGATGAGACAAGGCCCTATGGCCTGTAACTATGGCACCTATGTGTCAATGATTGATCCAAGGAGTATATCCCATGCATCCTTTAATACTATTTGAGGGATTCTATGGTGTGATACTAGGAATCCAATAATAAAGAAGGATTGGGATTTAGGTGGGTCTCAACCTAAGAAATTCATATCCTTGAATCAGAATGGGGTTCCCAAGTGCTCATGACATTCTTCAATAAGAATCCAAGGTGAGATCAAATCAGCCCATTCCTGTTTAATTATGAACTCATGCAATATTTTATTTGGTTCAAGATCTACCTCTCATTAGTGTGATAAGGAAAAGTAGCATGAAACCTTTATTAACTCTATTTAATCCATAATCAATAATTAAGTTTCATTCAGCTACCTTTCATTAATGTGGAAAGGGGTTCTATAAACAAGCAACCTCTTAATCATTCACATTGAATCCGGTCAAGTCATATACTTAATATACTTTCCAATTTCCCTTTCATATTTAATTATCAAATTGAAGAACTTACCTTAGATGGGTTAAGTGGTGATCATACGTGGTACTATCCATTATTAAATTCACAATACAAGTCGACCCATTTAAATAGAAAAGATTACCCTTATAAGGGTCAATCCAAGTCACACCCGAACGACAAATCAAACATGTAAAATACTAAAAACCCAATTATAGAATAACATCCTACATGGGATGGATGGAGTTGTGGGAATAAACATAAAAAATCAATCACATATATAAAAAGAGAATAACCATACATATCTTATGATTATAAGCATGGAAAATAATTTCAATAAACAACACTCGATGAAATCGGTTGGCCCCACATGACAATTCAAAAATCAACAAACTTGAGAGATGAGTTATAGTCCACCTAACATAGGGTTGTATGACTCTCCTCCTCTGGTATCATCCCTTGATTTGTCTTGGATCAGAGTAGATCTAAGAAAAGAGGAAAACACTAACACCATGATAACTAGGTTGAGAGAAAAAGAGAAGGAGAAAGGATTAAATGGACTCGAGTACACACCACTGTGCATCCAATGTGATGAACACAATCTTAATCAGATACCAAACGAAGAATATATCTTGATCCCTAGATTTGGCCTTCAAAAAGCTCAAATTTGAGAGATAAATAGGTTAATTATGTAATAAATTGTATTAGGAGGAAGAAGGAGGGTTAAAAGATCCTTAAGGAAAAATTTGTAAAATTACCCAGAAAAAAATCATGTCCATGGTTTATCTACACGGTTTGACAAAACGTTTGTAAACCGTGCACTGTTACCTTGGTTGAAGCGAAACTTGCATGGTTAGGCTTCAAAACCATGTGTAAACCATGTGAGATGGTTTAATCTGAAAATTTCCATTCGCAAAGTTATCCAAACTATGCACCAACCATGCGCTAACCGTGAGACATGGCCAGTTTCCCCCAAAAGATGGGTTTTGGGCCCTATACTTGGCCCAGACACCCCTAATACCTTTTCTAACTCATTAAACATAAATATTAGGTCTAAAATAAATATTCATATTGAAGTTTAAAAGATCCATACCTAAGTGAAAAACTCAGTTCTTATAGAATAAAATTCATGGGAATTATTTAGAGTTAGATCCTATGGTTTTAATATTAGAGGCTTAATCATAAACAATCTTGATAAAGGATGATATTGTAATAGAAAAATCTTACCACTTTGGTATCATTGAATCATAATAAACATGAAATTATAACATTAAATGAAACCTATAATATATTTAGTATAAATAAATTCATGATATTATATGAAAAAGTGTCTTTATATACACATGATAAAAGTAGATAAGTTCATAACATGACATAAGTCACAAAGAAGGAAAATTGAGACATAAATCCCTTACCTCTTTAGTAATATTTTGAATCTCAATACCCAATAAATCATATCATCAAATGAAACATTAAATATAATTAAAATAATGATATTCATGATATAAAATTTAATATGGCTAGTATATACGCCAACCAAAAGAAACAAGTTTCAAAATTTCATATGTATCCCAAAAATAAAAGAGAGATAAAAATCCATTATAAGGATCATATCATTGATGTGGATATTAATAAATGAAATGATTATGTGAATAAAATTTAAATCCACGTAAAAAATATTTAAATACCACATAGAACAATCAAAGTTCATCACACACATAATCTTAGCATGGCATAATCAATGAAGTATAAGTTTAAACCAATGAATGAAAAATGAGTTAATAAATCCTTTACCTCACGATTCTAATTGGAAGAATGTGATTTAACCTCTGATATAGTAGTTTTAAACATGTTATTAACTTATTAAATAATTTTTTTTAATATTTATAATATCATATATGATCCTTTATAACATATTATCACCCATTCATTAATAATCATTCACTGTTTTGTGTGTTAATTACCTTATTTTCACATTTTTTTTTGTTATGAATGTTTTGGTTGTTTGGAATATTATATATTACCATAATATCCATAATAATAATCATAAAATAATCATAATATTTAAACATCAATTATAATTTTAAAACTAATCATGAATGATGGTTATGAAAAATGAAGCATGTTATGATGATGGCGACAGTAGGTCATACGTACGAATGGGTAACATTTCCATTACTCAACGATCATTATGAAAAATTGGTAAGTGATGATTTATATTTATAGAATCATAAAAATATCATATATCATATATTATTTATTTAAATATAATTATATATATGATCCATGTGGTGTGGTGAGGAAAAGATAATCACATTGCTTCGTGAATGCTGTAGAGAACATGTACATGAAGGATGCTATCATTTTTCAGTGTAAAAAATAAAATGATATATTATCTTTTAATAATGATAAATATTTAATGAATATCATAATTATTTCATTTATATCACATATAATAATTAAATTTGTCTTTATTATATTCTATGTAAATCTTTTGTGAAAGACGAATCATCTCACATTGCAATGCGGTGGTCCGCCAT
Organism: Viscum album; assembly: GCA_963277665.1. Classification (NCBI taxonomy): domain Eukaryota; kingdom Viridiplantae; phylum Streptophyta; class Magnoliopsida; order Santalales; family Viscaceae; genus Viscum; species Viscum album. Next base: position 1,818,366,575 of record OY728150.1, read on the forward strand.
ACACATGAGAATCCTAATCGTATCCCCTATGGAATTGTAATTTAAAAATTTAAATATTATATAATGACTCAAAATATATTATTATGTTATAAATATAATATATATACTTTATATCCATCATCATATTAATTTGTGAGAGGTGGTAATGGAAAAATGAATGGCATCGTTTCGTGAGCCGGTAGTCCGCTGTACACACGAATAATGATTTTGTAACCATTGATATAAAAGGAGAATAATATAGGTAATTCCATTAAAATAATAAATTCCATATATAAAAAATATAATGAGTTTATTATATAATCATTATTTCATAATAATTTAAGGAGGTGGAGGATGAAATAATATAAAAACGCTCATTTGGAGAACATTAATTCTTCTTCAGGTAACTTCTTTTTGTTTTCACAAAAGGACTTTCTTGGTTGGATTTATTATAAAAATAAGGATTATAGAATGATATGAGAGAATTATATACGTTATTTGGGTAGGTAATGGCCTAAAAAATGGGGTTTTAAGGTGTTAATAAGAGAAGAGAGTGGGTGACCTTTTATAAGTGAGGTGAGTGGCACATTTGTAATATTTAAAAATAATGAATTATTTTTTTCATGTCAAAAGTTTACAATAGTATAAAATTATAGATACAATAAGGTATAATGTATAAATATGGAAAAAATAGATTTATACATGTTTTAAGTCATTTTAACCTTTATATTTTCAGTTTAACCTTGGTAAATCCATTTTTACCTCAAACACAATAATTAATTTTTACATTTTTTACTATTAATTTTAGTCAAAAATAAATTTTAAATTATTATGTAAGATGAATAATTATTATTCCAAATATTGAATCAATTTTAACAAATTAAATTCACATAAACAAAAAAATTTAATTTAAAATTATCCCTACATACTTGACGAGAAATTAGGTTTCAAAGGGAAAATGTTCAAAAGTTTATAATGTTTTTTATATCAAAATTTTATATGAAAACGATACGAATAACATAAATTGGATATATATATATATAATAACTTATTTTAATTAAAAAAAATAAAAATATAATTTAAATTTATAAATAATTTAAACCAAAAGACAGTTATCAATTAAAATTTAGTACTTTTCATTATTCATCAAAAAGCGAAATATTTCAAAAAAACCCAAAAAAATCACGCTAATAAAAATTTGGTATTATAATTTCAAAAATAAATTAATTTTATTATATAAACTTTCAAAAAGTGGTAAAAAATAATTTTGAATTATATGCGTGAAGGATGACTAAATTTTCTTTGAGTAAAAATATAGTTTAAAAAAAAATCTTTTTTATTTATAATAAATTGATAAACATAATTTTCATAATTTATTTAGCACTATTTATACTCATAAAATTAACTTTTACTTCATAACAGTATACTATATTATGGTTCATTTCAAACTGGGGTTGTGTATTCAACAAGCTATCAAAGAGATTAAATTTATTTAAAAAGAAATATATCGTAAATTATTAGGTTGTTAAATTCTTCTCTAAGTTGGAATTTCATGTAATTTATGATATTGAACATAATTTTATTCTTTTAAAATCTCTAATTGTTACATATTACCACATTTAATAAATAGTTTCCTTGCACTTTTAACTTTATCTCGACAATTAAAGGATGAACATTTGAAAATACTTTTGTTGTAAACCCACATCATAAAAATGGATAATTAAACATCATCTTGATAAAAGAGAAAGGGAAGTATGTGGGTCATCTGTAATAACACATAATAGGTTTCCAAATTTGATAATAGTTATGGGAAGTGAATATTTGGACATTTAAGAAAAGAATAAATAATTTTGGATAGTGATTGAGGTCATTGATCACAAATAAGTGAATGATCAATGGAAAGTTTGGGGTATAAAAACCATAAACATGGGATGATTTAAAATACAATATGATTCATTATATATGAATTTAAAGAGATATCATTTTTGTTTCAAGGTAGTTTTCCTAAATTTGAGGAATTCTTTTACTATCTAGACTGAAAACATAGTGCAATATACTTACATTCCAAGTAAAATTTAATCCTTTAGCCAATTTCCACCATAATATCATTTTTTCTCCAAATGATGAGTATTCAAGATGAATTTGACATTATCAAATAACTAAAAATCAACTTTAAATGGATTATATAGCCATTAAGGGGATAAAAATATATTCTACCTATCGTTTTACGTTAACCAAAACCATAATGTTTATCAAATAGTAATAATTCTCAAAATGAGTAAACATTCATATGATGAAATAATACATTAATATCCAAAATTAAATTGTTGTTCCGAAATTTCAAACTAAATCATTCCTAAAAAACCTCAACATTAAAGAGTGTTTTAACCACAAATGTTATCTCATACCTTTCAGCTTTCAAGCCCAAAATATGGTGACCTTTTTTTTTGAAATAACAGTAATCAACTAGTCACACAATCAATTTTTAATCCTATAGATATCTATATGAAAAATATTATGTTCCCATAATTACCTCAATATAAAATATCATGTAAATAATAAAGGTTATCAACTGATTAAATATTATTTCTAAAAAATTTAAATCCATACTTCATGTTAAACTAAGGATTTACTTATAATTCAACCTAACATAATGTCTTTTATAGTGTCATTAAACACTTTAACATCCCATCACTTTAAACCGCAAAAGGGGTGTCTAAGAATTTAAACTTATGATAATCCTAAATCTTATAGACCTATGATGGTATGTATAAATCTTAAGATAAAATCACATGATAGAATCCTAATATCCAATTTTATCTAAAAGTTTTCTCTAATACCAACTAAAACAACCCAGAATCTGCACTCCTTGATCTGGTGTTGAAATCATAAATATTTCATTTTTTAGCTTTGATACCAATAATTGTGTCCCAATTTTTTCCATCCAAACTTTACAACATAAAAAGGAAAATTTTAATCACATATATTCTCTAGGATATTTTAGGTTTATAATTTTAGATAATTAGGAAAAAATTCTACATAAACAATACCCATGTCATTGAATGAGGATTTCTCCCACTTAAGGTAGATTTTCTTATTTGAAATCAGTTAATCGTAATAATACATATGAAATAACTTCTAGAAATATTTTTTTTCAACATCATTTCTTGATAACCTGGGGAAAAGGAAACATAAAAAAGGTTATCTAAGATGCTTAATAAGGGTAAACATAAGCATTAATAATTTAATGTCATCAATGAACATAAGAAGAGAATAAGGGTATGATGACATAATTAGAGAAAATGATCAAATCATAAAATAAAACATACCATTAAATGCATGAATCATAAATAATAAAACATGGTATAAGGATTATAGTCCCCAAAAACAATAATAACGACCCATGTGATTTTATTCTTGATCAAAGTGAACAATATAAATCCATAGTAATCATAGATAAAACATACTGGTATCGCAGAATATCATCTTCATAAGACATTTAAAGAACCATTAAAAATGGAATAACCATATGCTAAACTTCTAATATAATTACTTATATAAAATAATCATTACCCAATGCATTGGATCACTATATGGGAAAACCCATAATTTAATCTATATCATGATACCTTCATAATATCTATGAACACACATTATATAAGTAATTTCCAAGAACCAAATCATGAATAAAGTATATAGAGCTTAAATTTCATCATAAAAATCATAAAACAACTATTATCCCTTAAAAAAACGATTAAACCATATAAAAGAAATAGTTTCCATAAACATCTCTTTAAAATATGATTAAACCAGGGGAAAGAAATGTGTTCCATATAAATATCTTTAAAATAATATTAATCTATATAGGGAAATAATGAGGATAATATCCTTAAAAAATCCCCCATTGTAGCACAAGTAATAGTAGAGGTTGATGATTCTTATGAATATGAATAAAATTAAAATATCATTAAATACATTTTAAGGAAAATAATATTTTTATTTTCTAAAGTAACTTTTTAAAAAACTAAAATTTCAAAAAATATTGTGAAGATCCTTTTCATTGAAAATAACATTTGAAACATATAATGGAAGTTTAAAAAATAATTTAAAACATTTTTTGAGGAAAGTATCCTTTCCACTTTGAAATAAACATTTTAATTTTGTTTAATATCATTTTCTTTGAAAATAACCTTGAAAAAATATAAGGGAATCTTAAAAGAAAATAATGGCAAAAAAGGTGGAAAATTCTATTCATATTGTACATGTTAGAAAAAATATTCATTTCACATTTTTGGTAAAAGACAAATAATCATTATTTGGAAAATAAAATGCTGATTCCTTTTAAATATTTTTTTTAAATTAAAAAATTGGTAAAAACGTATCTAATAAATCATTTGGTAAATTTTAAAAATTATTTTTAAATTATTTTTCAGAAAACATGGTTTTGGAAGAAAAGTGAATTTTGACCAAAGAGAGAAATAAAAGCATTTCTTAAAAACGTTTTACTGGTATTTTAAGTACCAAAGAGTGGAAAAAGGTAATATTATGTGAAAATATAATGAGTAACCAGAGTATAATATAACTCATGTTAATTATTGATTGGTGTATCCTAAGGTTTCCGCTTTGGAGACTTAATCATAAACAGTCCTGATAAATAATGAGATTGTAATAGCAAACTCTTACCACTTTGGTAAATTTGAATCATAATCCCTATAAAATGATAACATTAAAAAAAAATTAAAAAAAAATTATGATATTTCATATCATATGGGATATATATAATCCTCATAAAAGTAAATATGTATATAACATGACATAAGTCTCAAAAAGGGAATTTGAGAAAAAAATCCCTTACCAATTTTTTAAATTTTGAATCATTATCCCCAATAGATAGTAATATCAAATGATAAATTAAATATCCTAAAAATAATGGGATTCATGATATAAAAAGTTAAATTGGAAGTATATATTCCACACAAAAGAAATGAGTGGTGAATATGCATATATCTTATAGAAATAAAAGAGAGATGGCAAATCTGATAAAAATATTATATAATTGAAGTGGGGATTAATCAATAAAATAATAATGTGTATAAAATATAAATTAAAATAAAAAAATTAAAAATTCCACATAATATTATAAAAGGTCATTACACACATAATCTTATAATTCCATAATCAATGAAATTGAAATTTAACAAAGTGAATGTAAATTAAGTTAAGAAATATCTAAAATCACCCATTATTTTGGTTGAATGTGATTTAACCTCTTTTATATCAGTTTTAAACATGTTATTAACTTATTAATTAACCATATTGTGATTTATAATATCATATATGATCCTTTTATAATATCTTATCACTTGGTCTTTAATAATCATTCATTGTTTCTCATGTTAATTTCTTTGTTTTATCATTTGTATTTTATCACGAATGTTACAATTATTGTGCATATTATAAAGTTATATAATCTATATAATAATAATAATGAAATAATTATCATATTTATAAATCATTTATAAATTTAAAACTAATCATGAAATATGGTTATGAAAAATTATGTATGTTACGATCATGGAGACGGAAAGCCATACATACACATGAGTATCATTTCCATTTTTCAACGATCATTATAGAAAGGTGGTAAGAAATGTTCTATATTTACATAATTATAATAATATCAAATATAAAAAAATATTTTTTCTTTAAATTTACTTGTATATACCATACATTTAGTGTGGTGATGAAAAGAGAATCACATCGCTTCGTTAAGGCGGTAGTCCCCATGTACTTGAACTGTGTTATCATTTTTTAGTGTAAAAAATAAAATGATATATTATATTTTCAGAATGATAAATATTTCATGAATATAATAATTATTTAATTTATATCACATATACTCATTGTCTCTATCCTCATTACATTTCATGTAAATCTTTAGTTAAAGACAAATCACACCGTCTCGCAGGGCGGTAGTTTGTTGTACACACGAGCGACGTTATCACATCCCCAAATGAATGGAAATTAAATAAATGTATATATTATATAATTAATCCATATGTATTATTATGTTATAAATATCATATATATACTTCAGATACATCATCATACCCAACCTTGAGAATTGGTAATTGAAAAAAAAATGTCATCAGTTCGTGAGGTGGTAGTCCGCTGAACACATGAATGATGATTTCATAACCCTTTGATGTAATAGATGTAGGATTTAAGTTATTACATTGATATAATAAAATATCAGTTTATATAATATACTAAATTTAATATATAATAATTTTTAATAAGATTTGAAGGATGTAGATAAAGAAATGAAAGAAAAATACTCGTTGAAGAATGTACCTCTTCTTCGGAAAACATCATTTGGTTTGAACCAAAGGCCTACCTCGGTAGGATTTATTACCAAAATAAGTAATATAGGTTGTGATGGGGGAATTATATAGGTGATTTGTTTATTTATTTTCTATAACAAATTTTTTTTTAAGGTGTGAAGAATAGAGGGGAGTGGTTGGCCTTTCATAAGTGAGGTTAGTTGCATACATGTAATTTTTTAAAGGAATGAATTGCAACCACATTGTTTCATGTCACAGGGATCCAATAATAGACCATTATTGATACAATAAGGTATATGGTCTAAATATTTCTATAAAATATATTTTTTAAAAGTTTTTAGGTCATTTAAACCCTTATCTCTTTAGTTTAACCCCCGGTAAATCAACTTTTACCTTAACTGTGATAATTAATTTTTACTATTTACAATATTCATTTTGGTAAAAAATTAAGTTGAAGTTATTAGGAGACATAAATTAATATTATTAAAAATATGTAATCCATTTTACCAAATTCAATTCAAATAAGTGGAAAAATTTAATTTAAAATTAACCCCACAGACATGATAGGAAAATATGTTTTCAAATGGAAAAAATTCAAAAGAATAAGAAAATGATTACAATGACTGAAATTTTATTAATATATATATATATATATATATATATATATATATAATTTTGATAATTTTACATTAACAAAAATTAATAATATAATTTAACTTTATAACAAATATAAAAAAAATGCAGTTTTCAATTAAGATTCAGTATTTTTCACTATTCATCAAAAAATGAAATATTGCGGAAAAATCCCAAAACATTCACCCAAATATAAAATATATATTTTTATTTCAAAAATTAAATTTTTTTTCTTAAAAAAACTTTATAAAATTAGTAAAAATTTATTTTAAATTATGTGTGTAAAACGTGACTGAGCTGCCTTTTATTTGAAATATTTTTTTTAGAAAACATTTTTTTTATTTTAAATGCTTCTTATTTTAGTTATAATCAATAGATGATCATAATTTTCATAATTTAGTTAGTATTATTCATACCTTCCAATTTAATGGTTAGGTTATAACATATACTATGTTGTTGATCATTTTGACTCAGGGTTGCGTGTTCTACAAGCTATTGAAGAGATTTAATTTATGTAAAAAGAAATATATTATTGAGTCTTAAGGGGTTACATTCACATCTAATATTAGTGTTTCATTCCATTTATACCATCAAACATAATTTTATTCTTTTAAAATCAAGGGCTGTTATAACTGCCTTTCCTTAATTTATCCTTTGATACTGATGAACTACCCTTACATAGTTCACTTTACCCTTACACATCCTTTATAAAATTATAGTTACCCTTACAAGGTTCCTTAAGTACCCTTACACATCACATATACACAAGGGATTTCCCTTATGTTGTTCCAAGGTTACCATTATGCAAAACACATACATAAGGTCTTATCTATATGTAGTGCAAGGGTTACCCTTATCCAGTGCATATACACCCTTACACAGTGCATATCTTTCCCTACAAATTGAATATTTTCCCTTACACAGCTCTAAGAATTCCAATTTACCCTTATAAAAATAAGATAAATTCTTCTCTACTGAGACACAACCCATATAAATAGAAATTTACCCTTATACAACTTCTAAAAACTACCTTGTGTAAAGGCATGAGTGACTTAATCTTACATAAATATTATAACATGCATAAAGGTAAAAATTAAGTTAAAAATTATTTAATTTCTAATAAAATGGATTATAAATTCAAACCAAAAGGGTTTTTAATTATTATAAAAATTTAGGCATTACAATATTTGTTATTTAGATACACTAATTGAATTTTATCAATGAATTAATATTGAAAATGATTGTTGTTTTTATTTATATATATATTTCATAAAGAGTTTACCTATATTTATACCTGAAAATTCGTTGAATACTTTATGAGAATTACATTTTTATTTATAAAAGGTTTCATGGTTTGATTTTGGTTCAGTGTTCCATTTAAAAGAATCTATTTAACACAATGTTTATTTTAAGGAGGAAGATTCACTAAAATCATGGGTCATTACATTCTAACCCAATAAAATAATTCTATCCTTGAAATTTTATTACTATGATGAAAAATGTGATGATAGTTTTCTCTCATTGCATCCTTAGGTTTCCATGTTGCTTCCTTAATCTTATGGTTCTAACATAGAACTTTGACTAGATGGGTTGTCTTATTCCAAAACACTTTATCACTTCTATCTAAAATTTACAAAAGATTTTCCTCATATGAGAAATAATGTTACAGTTTATTGGATTCCCCATTCAGTATATGTGAAGGGTATGGTATATACTTCCTCGAAATAAACATAAGGAATACATCATATACATGGGATAATTTAGGGGGGAGTGTTATGTGATAATCTATAACCCCAACACAATCAAGGATATCTAAGGAATTAATATATCTAGGGATCATCTTAACTTTATTCCTAAATCTTATAACTCACTTCTAAGGAGATATCCAAAGGAAAAAGTGGTCACTAAATTCACACCCTAGATCTCATCGATGATCATATTCATCACTCTTCTATCAAATTTGTTTCTCTTTCAGGTGATGCTGAATGGTTTGAAACTTATTTATCATTTATCAGTCATGGTCATGTTCTATCATCTTCCACTCTCTAAATTTATCCTAGAATATACTATACATAGCCTCATATTGTGTCATAAGAATTATAGAATGGAAACTATTCTTATATGAGACTTATATTACGAGAATATGTTAATATCAAGATCCTTGTAAATCCATTGAACATGATATTAGCATATCCTTAATAGTTTTAATAGTTATCTCAGACTAACCATCTATATGCGGGTGATAAGTAGTGTTAAATTTTAGATATATATCCAATACCAATTGAATAATTATAAAAAAACTCAAGGAAAACCTCATATCTTTATTAGATACAATAGAGATTGGTAATACATGTTGCCTTACTATTTCCCTTATATATATTTTTGTGAGTTGTTCAGTTGAGAAATATTATTTTATAGAAATAAAATGTATATAACTTTTTTTGTGATCGATTATTACCCAAATGGAATTATGACCTTTATAAGTCCTAGGGATTCCTATGAAAAAATACAAGATGATTTTTTTTACCATTTCCATACTTGTATGGGAAATACCTGCATCATCCCTTTAATTGTTTTTCATTCTTACTTAACTTACTAGAAAAAAATGTATTAATATATGTATTATGAAATATACCTCTTCATGATATCCTCTATAGATGTTTTGCTTTATATCTCTATAAATATTCAAGATTCATAGATGAATATAGAAATATGATCTATGTGAATCATCCAAAAGTTCACTATTTAGTTATGGTCTTTATGGGACACCTATATTTTTCTATATATTCGTATCATCTTTATGGGATTATTTATCTGTAAGTGGAATGATGGTTGAGTATTCATTTAGGAAATACAATATATATCCCCTTACCTTATGATTCAAAGGTTCATCCTTTGTAAATCCATGAGTTTTTAGTTTTTTTTCAACCCCCATCATGGACAATGTAATGTGATCTTTCCATCCCTGCGTAACATCTTGAGTAGATTACTTGTCTACAAGAATTGATAAGGGTAAGACCCCTACTATATATGTTTGATTAATTTTACTAATAACCAATAGCATGGGTTAAAGAACTGAGCATATGATTGTGATGCTAGTGGAGTAGTATTTTAGCCTTTTTGTATTCATGTATAGTGTGTTTTATATTCCAGTCATCAAGTTACCCTTTTTATATCAGCATACACTAAAATATTTATATAGGAATCATCCTGTTGGATTTTTATATCATTAAATTTCTGGATTATTTAATCTTCCATAGTTTATCATATTTTTTGCACTATTCCATCATATTATATCATGATTCCTCTACGAATAGTTATTGGTCTTGTTATTATAGTGTTTATTTATATATTCTTTTGTCGTTTTATTCTTATATACTATATCCACTATTCCACAATGATATGAGGGTATTGTCTCCCCACTATACCACCTTAGACCCTTACGACTAGTCAGTTGCCTATGGCATATGGGAGGTGCGCTTGAAGCCATGTGACCCACCAGCTTGGTGCACAGGTTAAGTGGATACTAGTTCATGATGTTAAAAGGTGATATCGAAGGAGTTTCTTTTCATTTTGTATTACATTTTAGGTATTATACATGAGAATATGATGTAATGGAAATTTTTTAAGGAGCATATTCTTCTGAGTAGCTAATCTATGTATAAGATAAACCAAAATTACCTGGGATAGGTTATTGTTATTTTGATATTCTGTATATTAGTGTTGGTCTGATTTCTACATTGGGTGACTCACATTTATTTTAACATAATTATTATTAGTATTATTGTAATGGTATTTAATTTACTTCTGCTTGATGAAATGATGGAGTGACATATCCTGCATCATCATAGGCACATTAGGACAAATATTCCATGCATTTTTCCATGCCACGTCTAATTTTTGTGTTCATTTTCTTATCTCATATCATTAGTACCTTGATTATTATATGTTCAGACATGCTAACATTTATTATAGTTAATTGAGAAACATAGTAGGCACTTAGAGTTCCTACCATAACCAAAACAATGTTCTCCTAATTAGGCTACAGTAGACACCCTAAGTAATAAAATATGGGAAGTTGACTTAGGGACCATTGGTTACATGGTTTGGAATATGTTGTGGTATGAATGGAGTTGATTATATATTTTGGTTCATGTGGTGCATGTGACCTTATGAATTAGATGTGTTTAACCATTTGGTTTAACTATTTAAATATAATTGTGAATGAATATGAATTCAAATAGAAATTAAAATTGTGAAATAGAGAACTCAACACAGACCTGGCCTTAGTAGTGGGTAGATGGGGTGTCTCTTACATTCTTATAGCCTGATATGGTTTCTTGTTATCATGTAGACCTTCCTTTTGGAGTAGGAAAAAAGTGTGATATTTTCATAGTAAGGCTATGTACTTATCGTAGTTATCTATCTATGATCTCTTAACTGCTAAATTCTATTATGAGGAATGCGTTTGGAATTATAGCATAATTACACCATGAAATCTTCTGGTTCTATGCCATGAAGGTGGTAATGAACATGTATTGGAGGTGGTGGGCCTTGAGATACCATATATTCCTTCTACAGTGAAACCTATGGAACCACCTATTATTCCATATATAGTCAACGATGCCTAATTCCATGGTGGATTTTTCTATATAATGAAATCTGTGCAAGGTGTCACTCGCCCTTCCAAAACTACGGACGATTTGACTTAGGAGTTCCAATAGCCAAATACTCTAAATTTTCTAGGGGATGTTTAAGCTCATGATGCAAAGTCATGGATAGATCCCATGCATTCAATTTTCAACCATCAGGAGATGCCTCTAGAGGAGAGGGTCAAACTTACTACCTATATGTTGTGATATTCTTCCAATCGATAGTGGGATGTTATTACCCAAGTAGATTGATATCAAGATATGGTTTGGGCAGATTTTATTACAATATTCTTTAATAACTTCTTTTAAAATACTTTGAGTGCTGACAAGGATAGAGAGTTTATGAACCTACTGTAGGGAGCCATATCTTTTATGGAATATTCTACTTGTTTTACTAAGCTGTAGAATTTCACTCATAATCTATCTAGAAATGATCTTATAACCACCAGGCGATTTGTGGATTGGTTGGTATAACCCATATGATCATAGGTCAATGTTTTTGGGCTGGATATATTTCTCAGATAGTTATCTAATCCCCCATTACTGAGTAGAACACAAGGAAAGTTGATGGTGGGAATCAGGTTGGTTCAACACCTAGATTTGACAGTGTTTCTTCTAGTGGTTAAAAGTGCCGCTTAGAGGTTTCTAACAGGGGTAGTAGTAGTAAAACCCCTCATAGTAGCATATTATTGATATTTCACCAACATAGGAATATAGGACATATGAAACCTTAGTGTATGTAGGATCCAGTAGAATTCATAGGTTGTGGTAGGATGAGTCATATCCAACACTTTTGCAGGACCTTTCCATCAATGCCTAGTAATTAAGGACCTAAAATTACACCACATTCTGGAGAAGACCATATATTATCTCTCTTGAAAGGTAGCTAGAATACCACTAACCACTCAGAATGAGGTGGTGTTCAAGGCAAAGGTATTCAGACACATGATTTGCAGTGTTAGTAGAGCGGGATTACTCAGGGTAGTCAGGTTGTGACTCAGGGATGTGGTATGAGCCAATTTCATGTAGTGAAACCTATGATAGAGGTGTAGAGAGATGTACCTTCTTCCATTTGAGGTATTATTCTATTAAACTCTACATTAGTGTCTATTTTTTTGACACAGTCATGTCTCACTATTTTATATTTGAGACCGTTGTGGAATGTATAGGCCTCAAGATAAATAAATTTTTGTGTGTGATGATGATCAATACCCCATTTGGTATCTAATCAGAGAGTGTTAACCATTATAATGATTTTACCTTTGAGATATGTGGATATCTTATTGTATGGAATATTATTATCCTTGACATGACATGTTTTGATGTAATTATCAAGAAAGAATACTTAGTTCCCTATCAATACCATATTGACTTCTATTGTTATAGGGTGATGTTTACATAAGTAGGGGGTGGTAGGTATGATTATATGATAAACGAGGATGTTATTTTAACTTGAGTGGGACCCAAGTAATAAAGACTAGGTAGAGTGGAAATATATATTGCCAGTATTTTATTGGTTTATTAGGGGTTATTACTAGATTTTTTTTCTCATGTGGTGGATAAATTTAGAAAAATCTTCCCTGATAAATTTTCTAGGCTACCTCTAGTGAGAAAGGAGGAATTCACCATTGATATAGTTCTAGGAGAAGAAATAGTGTTTATTACTCCTAATAGGGTAGAACTTATGGATCTTCTAGAGCTCAAAAAATAGTCGGAGGACTTAGAGGCTAAAGGTTTTATATTCCCCATAACATCTCTTTAGGGTTCACCAGAATTTTTTTCAAAGAACACAGATGGTAGCCTCAATATTTTCATGGATTATCATCATTTGAACTGTATCACGATTAATAAACAGTATCCACTGCCTTACGAATAAAACCTATTTGATTAACACTGAGGAGTGAGGGTGTTCTCAAAGATTTATTTGAGGTCAATTTATCATCAAGTGTGTTTTAGGCCATCATACATACCTTATGAGACTTTCAAGAGTAGGTATAGTCTTTATGAGTACCTGGTCATGCCTTTTGGTCCCACGAACACACTTGCGGTCTTTAAGGATATGATGAATTAGTTTTTTCACCCATATATGTATTTATTCATGGTAGTGATTTTGGATTATATCTTAGTGTATTTTTTCTCTTGAAATGACCATTCCAACCATCTTGAGATCATATTGAATACAGTAATAGAGAATCAGATTTATTCTAAGCTTAGTAAATTTCACTTTTATATCAACAGGGTCCACTTCCTAGGTCATATTATCTCAATGTTAGGAGTTTTAGTATACCTAGAGAAATTGAAAGCTATATTTTCCTAGGTGGATCCCAATTAATTATTTGATATAAGGAGTTTCTTGGGGCTATATGGATATTAAAAATATTTCAAACATGATCTATCATCCCTTATAGTGCTTACAAGATTGACTAAGAAGGGCGTGAAATTCATATGGTTATAATCGTGTTAAATAGAATTTCAGGAGTTGAAGAGAAGATTGAATTTATCACATATACTAATTCTTCTAGAGATGGATAGGATATATATAGTCTACTATGATGCATTAGTTATTGGGATGGAATTTATTTTGATACATGATGGGTTATTTTTCATGTATGTGTCTCCTTGGTTGACACCACACAAGACGAATTAACCAACCCATGACCTCGATCTAGCTACGATTGTTCGTGATCTATGTTGTTGAAGGAATTATTTACTTGGAGAGAGTTTTGTGATATTAACTAATTATAAAATCCCCAAGTACCTCTTTAAATAATGTTATATGAATCTTAGGCAGTTTAGATGGGATAAGTACCTTCAATCCTTTGACTTTGAGCTTGCTTGTATGTCTTGAAAATGAAATGTTGTAGCCGATGCTCTGAGCTAGAAGACTTAGACACAGGTGATTCAAGAGTCCATCATTGAGTGTAATCTCATGGACTTGTTTTCAAATATGAACATTGAGTATCAAGAGGATCATGGAAAGATTATGCTCTTAGCCTTACTAGGGACCTTTACCCTTCTGGATTGGGTAAGAATGAGGAAAATCTCAAATATTGAGGGATTAGTCCTAGTGGAGAGTGTCTCAAATGAAAATTCATCTTATAGTTGGATAATGGACAAGGATGATATCCTATGCTTTCATGGGAGTTTATGGGTCCTAGAAGACATCATAGAGGTGTTGTAGTGGGAATTTCTTGCCTTAGTTTGGGTAGTGAATCTTGGTGTCACTAAGATGTATCAAGATCTACATCGCTAGTATTGGTGGCCTTTTATGAAATGGGAAGTATTTGGTCTTATTAATCAGAATTCCACCTATTAATAAATGAATTTGTAACATTAGTGACAATAAATACTTTTATAGCCATTGTCTATTCCTGAGTTGAAATAGGAAAATGTTTCTATAGATTTTGTGACTATTTTACCTAGATCACCTTGTGAAAATGTTTCCATTTGGGTAGTGGTTGAACATTTTATGAAGGTATCAAACTTCTTACCTATTTTAGAGACCTTCTTGATTAGTGATCGTGGGAGTCTATATGTTAGGGTGGTCATACATCTTCAAATAGCTCCATTTTCTATCATATCTAACAGGGATGATAACTTCACATCTATGTTCTCGAAGGAGGTTTAGTAGGAATTGGGTACATAGGTGTTTCTGAGCATAACCTATCACCCTCAAAATGAAGAACGTGTAGAGTGTACAATTTAGGTGTTAAAGGAAATGTTTCATGAATGTGTCCTTGACTTTGGGGGAACCTAGGAGAAACAGATACCCCTTGTTGAGTTCTCTTATAATAACATATTTTAGGAAACCATCCATATGGATCCTTATGAGGATTTATATGATAGACCTTGCTGATCACCTCTATTATAGTTAGAGGTATGGGAGGAATATTTTCTTGGACCATGTCCCATCCAGAAGACTTCAGAGTAGTTCTAGTTGATCTGAAAGTGTATGATGACATCTCGGTCTAGACAATAGTCATATTACAATCGATGCCGAGGACCTATTGAGTTTGAGGTTGGATATCATATTTTATTATGTGAATTTCTCAGGTTCATCCATTGACTTATTTGGAGGCAGGACAAGCTTTGAACTTAATTTTTTGTACCCTTTTAGGTTTTAAAACTAATTTGACTGGTGGCATACCAGATAACACTTCCTCAGATATATTATTCTATGGATGATGTCTTTCACATATCTCTGATTCACCAATATTATTTAGGATCATCACATTATTTACAACCTGAGGAGGTTGAGTTAGATATGGATTATTATTTTGAGGAGTATCTAGTGCATATCATGGATTAGAGTGTGAGGGAACTCTATGTAATGTCAGTTCCTTTACTACGGGTGCAATGACATCATGGATGAGTACTTGATGAGACTTGGGAGTGGTAAGTTGATATACAATCTAGATAGAAAGAACATTTCTCATATTAACTTTCTTTACCCTCAAAGGCCAACTTTGGGATGGGTTTCTTTGAGGATTGGATGATGTAATGACCTGACTTTTCTCAAAGGTAAAAATCATTTATTTTACAGACTAAATGAATTGATACCAATTTGTAATGGTTCTGGAGTAGATTACTTTAATAAAATAATGGATAAGAAAAATAACCATACTATAAAGTTTTAATTCATTTTAATTATTACAATGTATTTTTTTATATTCTTCAACTGTTTTCCTCTTATTTATTATATATGATTCTCCACTCTGATATGAGGGCATAGTATCCTCACTATACCACCTTATACCCCCATTTCTATTTGAAATACTATGGCGTATGAGGAGGAAAGCTTGAGGCCACATGTCCCACCAGCTCAGGGAACAAGTTAAGTGGATCCTAGGTCAGGATGGTACACCAAAAGCATAAATCACTTTGTTTACTTTCTCCAAATTTTAATTTATTTATAATTCATAATTTTAAATAAACTCTAACCATCTAATTTGGAAAATATTTAAATATTTCTATATGAATATATATTTCATGTTCTTTTGGGTAGTATATTTATGAAACTTCTCACCATGCAGATGATTCCACCAAATATTTAATTCAAAGATCACTTCCTTTTGCTCCAAATCTTGAATCAATTAATTTTTCTCTTGATTTTTTAATTGATTTGAGTCATATGAAATTATATTATCATTATAAAAGAATTAACATCCCAAAACATTTAAGTAATAATCATGATATATTATAAATCCTTTTATATTGTAGGGTAATGAATTAACATGGGTGTTAAGTAATCTATTTTTAATATCCTCAATGATTTCCTCATATTATTCTATCCATAGGAGATTTAATACCATTCTTGTTAAATTGGTTATAAGATCATACAATCATGAAAAATTTAGCACATATCCTTGGTATTTTCCAACTAATCCAAGAAGACTTTTGATCTCATTTATAGTGTTTGGTCTAATCCATTATTCCATAACTTCCATATTCGAAGGATCTATAAATATTCCCTCACTTATTATTACATTAAAAAATAATGATACTTTATATATCCATAATTAACACTTGATAAATTTGCGATACAATTTATCATTTCTTAAGGTATTTTAAAAAAATCCATAAATAATTTTCTTGGTCCTCATTGGTTGTAATATATGAGAATACTATATATGAAGACAACAAAAAATTGATCCAAATATCCTATAAATAAAATATTCATTAAATATATGATTATAAAAAGAGAATTTGTATGTCTAAATGAAATCACTATAAATTCATAGTTTCCATACATTGTTAGGAATGCTATCTTAGAGATATCCTCAATTTGACCTTTAATTGATGATATCCATATAAAAATTTAATCTTTGAGAAGTATTAAGATCCTCTAAGTTTATCAAAAATATCATCAATATGGTGTAGAGGATACTTTATCTTGATTATTATTTTATTAGGATCATGATAATTAATGTAAATATGTATCTATCTATACTTATTTTTGATAAATAGGACTAGTTCACCGTATGATAAATCATTAAGGTGTATAAAAGCCTTATCTAGATTCTCTTGTAACTTCTTATTTAATTCTTCCAACACAACATGTGCTATTATTAAAGGAAACATTGAGATAGGTAGGATCAAGGTATGATTTCACTGAAAAATTCAATCACACGCTCTAAAAGAATACAACAAGTTTATCTAGAAATACATTAGTACATTCCCACAAAAAATTCAAGTCATCAGTGTTAGCTTCATCCATGATCATTTGATCTATAAGTACCTTGTTGGTGGGAATCAACAGCCATATAATATAATTTTCTTCCAAATAGAGATTATGATCATCCTTACATTGATATTTGATAAAATTATAATTTAGTATATGAAATGAGATTTAATTATACCAAAAATTGATATGTTCTTTATATAGATAAATCGAATTCATACCTAAAATTATGAAAAATTCAACTATGGGAAGAATTACTAGATATATATGAAGTAAATTTCTAAATTTTTTGACTATATAATATTTATATATCTTATAGGAGATCATCATTCCACTAGGTGTTTCCATAGATATTTCAATATAAAAAACTTGTGGTGGTAAAATAAAATTCTTAGAAAACATTTATGATATGGAAGAATGAGAAGAACTAAAATTAAATAATTCATTTATGGTTATGGAGTATAGAATTAGTGTAACATTTATATCATCATTATCATTATCCACCTCAATATTAGTCATAGAGTATAGTCTTCCTTATTCGATTGGTTTATGAGGATTTTGGGGCCTATTCTCTTCATTATATATGGGGTTAGCAGAGTGATTTTCATAGTACCCAAACTCTATGCATTTAAATCATTGAAGTGTGGGTGGAGAATTATTTGAATATTTTTCCTCCCTCATTTTTTAATTGGATTCTTAATATTACCTTACAATTGTGAACTAGGAATCCTTACTTACCACATATAAAACACTTGCTAGATCTATTGAGGTAGTTTACTTGGTCCTTCCTATTGTATTTTTGACATGAATATAGTTGGAATTTATTTCCTTCTTGTGAAATATCATTGGAGGTTCTATGATACTTTACATTCCATTTTTTTCTCTCCAAAATAATGAGAGTCCCATGTTTCAATCTCTAACATTACCGAAAATTGATCAATTTATTTATAGATTCTAAAGTTTCTTATGGATAAATATTTTTAAAGACTCAGTTTTAATATAATAAATAATATATTTATTTAACTCTTAGGGTAAAATACAAAACCATTGGTATAACTTGTAAGTATCATGAAGTTTTATTCACATGTTCTAATGGATTCATCCTCCCATTGTTTCAACTGCACCAATTTTCTACCAATTTTCATGTGAAGAGTTCAAAGAAAATACTTGGTAAAAAAATATCTTGTATTCATATAATTATATAGAGTATAATTCCCCATTTTCAATATTATTATTGATTATAGTTGACTATTTTTTATCCTCACATTCTAATTGATAAATATAAAAAACAACCTTATTATGTTTCGAGAACTAGGGAGTGAATTTTTTTATATCATATTGGTCCATTGATCAATAATAAGTGGAATGTAAGGGATAATTAAAGAGGGTGGGTATTGTTTTTAGGAAACCATTGATAGTAAGTTACTCTTTCCTTAGTGTGTTCAAGATATAAATGTAGTTTTTGTTGTTATTCCTATCTTGTGATTGTCGGGTGATCATTTCCATAAGGTTTTGTACTCCGACTCCCATCCCATTTGGTTTTTCATTGAGGCAATCCCCGAATTTTATTTTCAACCATTATAAAATTAGTTTCTTCTAGATCCAACAATGTATTTAAATAAAGTAATGTTGTGATAAAAGAATTAACAAATTCATAATATGAAACTATAATCGTAGAATATGTAATTAATAAATGGCTTGCATATCCACACATATAAATCTCTAGGCTTTATTATAGTTTATACATGGTCATTTCTTATTTGGTTCCCTAAAATAAATATATTAAATAGCTTGAAATGGATCATAAATAACATATAAATCACTAAATAATATCCCCAGGGAGTGTCAAAATAGGAGTGAAATTAAGCCTCTTTGTCATGTACTGAGTGATGATTGATTTAAAACCCAATAAACCTCTTTTAGGGTCACTATACCTAGGTAAATCTCTATTAGATCCCATATCCACTTTTAGTATTTTGATAGGGGTTTAAACACTAGAAATACAAGAAACTCTATACATTAAGAAAATTAAAATGTAATCCCATATGTAGAATTATCCATATGATTTTTACTAAATTTATCTCATCCCAATCCAAAAATGTAATTAAAGTAATCTTAAAAAATAAATAAACCCTACTATAATACTAACTATGGAAAACTAGGATAAATACATATATATTTTATATCATTTCTCTTAATTTAACATTTTATCTCAAATAATTTCAAAAATCCCCAGAAACAAAGTTTTAATGTCTTTGAGGAATAACTATATAAAAAATTATTCTACAATAATTATAAACATGCCTCCTAAATTTAGCCACACAATAATCCCATCTAGACTTCTCAAAAATTTTACCCATTTTCCTAACATGGTAATGAAAACATAATTGAGGGGTGATGTCAAATGGTCAATAAGGGAAAAATAATCAACATTTCATCAAATAGTTAGATCATAAACATATTATAAAACCAGACCAATGTAGTGTCCCACCATGAGTTACACTCAAAAGTGCCTTGAGACGGTTGTCTACAAGACATCAAGAACATATCCTCAAATTCCATAAGATTCCAACTAGAATCAAGGGACTTGCGTAAGTCTTTGGGGACACTATGCCATTATTTATCATAGTATAGTGTAGTAATAGATATAAAAATAACAAAAAATAGAAGCAATGAAAACATCTAGATATTAGTACAAACCAAAAGCATAAACATGCAAGATAAATAAATAAATTGTGGAAGAAGAATAAATGAATAAATAAATTGATGATGATAATATGGCATGTATCTATACAAAAATGAGAAATCATGGGTAAGGAATACAAGTATATACAATATGATGAAAAAAATATAAAAGGCTAAAAATTATTATAGCAAGAATATTGAGCTTAGGATTATTCCTTTACTCCCAAATCCATAATAGAAATGTAAATCGAGCACTGGATGTTAGATACTTCCCTTTATCATTACCTAAAATCATAAAGTATACTTTGGGTACCAAAAATCACTTGAGTAGGGTGTGAGACATAATCTCAGCAGGCTGACACCCACATTGTCGAGGAAATTCCATTTCATGCCATAATAAATAAGCATTATGTTATAATAATTTAATGAAATATAGAATAAGTAAATAAAATCCTAGGTCTAGGTTCCTTCTGGACACCCTCCTAACTACCTGATTCGGCCAAAGATGGTGTGTCTAAACTGATAGATCCTGAAATTTTAAAGTGAGAAGTGTAAGGTTCCATAAGCTAGATGGTAACCAAGCTTCTTCTTGGGATTGGAAGACTCATCCATACCTTTCTTAAATAACCTTACTAACTATAATTTTAAGAAATTTATTACTTTTGAAAACATTTTAATTATTATTTATAAAATCAACTGATATTCCTTGAGACAGTCCATATAAATCTAGTAAAACTTTACAAGTATAGCTCAAAGCGTTCAGTCAAGGTATAATGCTAAGTGTTCATCCAAGGTGACCCATGTATTAAGTCCCAAGTATCACTTTGAAATGGAGTGAAAACAAACAACAATTTCCCTCTGAGACTGTACCTAGTATCGCTCATAGTGGTACAAGTCTCTCTCGCATCAAGGTACAAACAATCGTGCCCTTTATACCATCCAAGGGGTCTCCCCTAGGGAAATGGTTTCACCTTTATGGAGGTAAAATAGACGATGCACGGTGAACCCATACCATGAATATATTGTTTAAATCCCAGCATGTTTACTAAGCATTATAATCTCTAACATAGTGGATTGAGAGTCTATCCGATGGGTCTTTAATTCATAACCCCTTGTTTGAACCTCATATCTAAAGTGAAAACAACACAAAAGAAATTCATATTGATCAAGTTCAACTAAAATACCCTTACATTTAATTTATTCCATTTGGTCATTGTGGGCCTATTATTCAAGGAATGTCAATAGGAATTTTCCATTTAAGTCATATGACATAAGGAAAAGAAACCCAGCTAATTCAATTTAAGTCCACCAATCTATAAATGGAATTGGGAAAGGCTAGTCACTAGGTTTAACACCCCATGTAATTAAAACCATAGTTCAAGGAATTTAATATAAATTAAAAAACCCTTTGAATCATTTAAAAATCCAAGGAAAAGTGGATTTTTTCATTATAGGTATAAATGAACCCATTGCGGTGGCGTATCTCTAGGAGATCAACCCATAGAGTATCTTTGCCACTTACACAGGACACCAAAGGCTAGGTGGTACATCCATTTAAATTATATTAACAATAAAGAGGGGAAACAACAAATTATGTCTCATGGCACAATAGGGAAATTTATGGAAAGTGACAAAATGACAAGAAAAGACCATGACCACCTACCCGAGCCTCGTGGTGCTTGCCTCATCTAGTGTGAAGCTTTGATTTGTGCTATGTTGGAAAAAAATCAATGAAACTGTCAAAATACCTAAAAATTAGGAAAATGATATTGCACCCATATAGTGAAAAGTATGGGATAAATAACTTGAATATGATTATAGGGGATTATAGATTGTACCTCTATCTCTCTGTTAGATCTGACGATGGACAAATCAAAGGCCAAATGGAGGATCCACATTGATTCCAATATTTGAGAGGAAAGAGGGTTCCAACTCAAAGGAGGGGGATTCTCAAATTCTATAGAAACAAGGAGGAAAAAATAGATGTTTTAAAACATTAAATAAAGGAATTTTAGTAATTTCACCCAAAAAACAATGTACACAGTTTGGTCGAATGGTTTATCTAGACCGTGTGCCAGTCACTACAACTTAAAGCATATTGTATAGTTTTTTTGCATGGATTGACTAACCGTTCATAAACTATGAAAAAAATCTACCTTAGATTATAGATTTCTTTCATGGTCATTCACCCTTGGTTGTACGATTGTAGAAAAACCATGCAGCTTAGTATGCTCTTCCTTTTTCAAGGTTTTGGGCTCCTAACGACCCCTAGATGCACCCAAGGCCTCCTTTACTTGATTATAAATTATAATTAGGGCCATTTAAGATAATAAGAACCAAAATTTAATGGTCCATAACTTTATGAAAATATTGTATGTTACAACCTACCCTCCTTAAGATAACTTTTCCTTGAGTTTCCTTTCCGATGGTAGTAGAACATCGTTTTGAGAAGAGTTTTGGCCACCACACAAGTACATTAGACTTCCTCTCCCAGGTCTAATCCTATACCGATCAGTGCTACCAAAGAACCCATGCCAGAGGAACTAAACTGTCTTGATTATCCTTCATGATACAACCAATGATATAGATCAGATGCTCCTTAAAGTAGACATCCACTTCTAGCAAAATATATTATGGGTCAAATGAATGAGACAGGTTGACATGATATTGTTGAAGATGAGATATGTGTAATATGTCATGCATGTGATGCTACCTATGATGTAACATAAACCAATAGTCTACTGGAATATCCTTCTCTACTATCTTTAAAGGCCAAACATATCTCATTGATAACATTCCATGTCTCCCGATTCATATATGACCCAACTTGGGAAATACATGCAGAAATACCCGATGTCCCACCTCAAACTCAAGAGGGCTACATCAACAATTAGTATAAGACTTCTCCTTGGAATGAGATGTATCCACACACATATTAATCTTCAGTAATTTATTTGAAGTATCCTAAATAATGCAGTGACCCAGTAGAGATTCCTCTACTACCTCTAACCAGTATAGAGGTGAACGACATAGTTTATCATAGAGGGCCTCATACAGAGCCATATAAATTGTTTCTTGAAAATTTTTATTGTAAGAACACTTAATTAGAGGAAAATTATTCTCTCAGAAGCCTCTTAAATCAAAGACACATGCTCACAACATATCCTTTAACACTAGTATGGTCCTGTCAGACTTCCTGTTAGTCTGAGAGTGATATGTAGTTCTCAAGAGAACCTGTGAATCCAATGGCTCCTGCAACCCTTGATATAACCAGAAACTGAACTAGTAATCTCAGTATGAAATTATAGAATAGTTCATACCATGAATCCATAATATCTCTTGGATATAACATCTTATTAAATCATTAATAGAGAATGTATCCTAGATCGGTAAGAAGAGCATGACGTTTGTCAGCTTATCGATATCACCCATACTCCATCACCACCTCAATGGGATTCGTGAATTCCCATAAAAAATTCTACTGTGTCATCATTACATTTCCATTCAAGAATGGATATAGGCTATAGAAGTCCAAATGGTCACTGGTGATTTTACTTCACCTGTTAAAATGTGGAGCATCGAGTTATGAAACCTACTATCTGATTCTTCATACCTAGCCACCAATACTAAGGACACATTCCTCTAAACATCTTGGTAAGAGTAGGATGAAATTCCTAAATAGAGGCATGTTATTCCCTTACCAACTCCTCTCATTTATCCATAGGCACCCATACACAGTCAAAAAATAGTAAGGTATCACTACCATAAACAACCCAACCAGGAGGCAAGTTATTTCCTGTGATTCTCTTTATTAAGATGAGGCCCTCAAAATCTAATAACTATCTCATATGAATATGTTATATAAGATAATAGGTCACTGATATAGCTACTAGAACTTCTCGTGATATTCCTAACCCTCAATATACATTTTAGGAAACAAATCCATCAACTGCCACTCACTTCTAGTGTTTGTGTCTGATTTTTCTAGCTTTAGGCATCATCCAATTCACATTCCCTTTCCCAAGAATATAATAATTCTCATAGTAAAACTATTTCTTGTATTCAACCCACACACACTACCTCATATTCAAGTCTTTTTAAGTGAAGATTAATATGATACTTTTATAGTCTGTGTAAATGAAAAACTACTCACCCAAAAATTAGTGCCTCCAATAATGAATAGAATGAACCATGACTTCTAGATCCAGGTCATGCGTAGGATAGTTACTCCCATGTTGCATCAGTTGGTAGGATCCATAAGCCATGAATCAATCACCCTACATCATAACTTTAACTAGTCTAAATCATGAATCATCACAATAAACTATATAACTTCTTCCCAGCTCAGGGAGAATCAGAATCAGAGTTTAAGTGAGTCTTCCCTTTAATTTATAAAAAAATATCTCACAAGATTCACTCCATTCAAAATCCACACACTTTTTGGTCTAGACCATTCATGGTGCTTTCGGATATGAGAATTACTGTACAAAACTTATGTAATAACTAACTAGCCCCAAGATGCTACTTATGTCAAACACATTCTTATTTTTCTCTAAGGAAACCATGATACTCACCTTATATAGGTCAATTGATACACATTTCTTAGATGTGATATGATAAAAAAAGTGAACATTTCTAATCCAAATGTTGAATTTACTGAGGTTTGTATATAGATGGTTCTCTCTCAGTGTACTTAGCATGATCTCAAGATTATTTTCATGGTTCTATTTAGAGTGTGAGTACACCCGGATTTCGTCTACAAAGACTACCATGAAGGAATCAAGATTCAGGTGGAAAACTTGATTCATCAAATCCATGAATACTACTAGTGAATTCCTAAGGTTGAATGGAATAAAAAGGTACTCGTATAGACCACACATACTCTGGAAAGCTATACATGGTATGTATGATGGACTCACATGAACTTGAAGGTAACTCAACCTCAAATTGATTTTATAGAAAATAGTTTCTTCCTAGAGTTGGTCATGGAGGTCGGATATACAATGTAGTGGATACCTATTCTTTACTGTAAGATGGTTCAGTCAACAGTAATCCACACATTATCTAAGATTAGAATCTTTTTTCTTGGTGAAAAGGATTGGTGAACCCCATGTAGATGTGATGGGTCATATGAAACCCTTGGACCCAAATTCTTGAATATGCTTCTTGAGTTCCTTGAGATCCATAGGTTCTATACTATAAGGAGGAATATCCACTAGTGTCACACTAGGAACAAGATCTATGGTTAACTCAACCTCTATATCAGGAGGTAATCTAGAGAAATAACTAAGGAATAATTCCCTGAAATGATCCAATAAAGGATGAAAATTTTCCAACTGCATCCCCTAATTGCTCATAAAGAGACTGGCCATTTGACATATAATCATTCCCTGCCCAGTAAACTTGATCCCCGTTCGATTGGCTTAAAGATCCCACTCACCGTTATGGATGTAAATACTACCCTCGAGTGATGTGAACATCACCCTATGGTGATAGAATCCTACATGATCCTGATAAGGCACAAGCCAATCCATGATGAGAATGACATCGAATCCCATCATTTTGAGGAAAAAGAAACACTACAGAAAATGGGACCCACCTATCTCAAGGTGGAAATCCTTACACTGACATATACCCTCTTCTCGAACTCCCAATAGCACGTGAAGGGTCATACCACCACTATATTATTCTATCACTAAGCCCAAACTCCCCATAGTTTCAATAGATTGGAAAGTGTGTGATGCACCTATATTAAATAATGAAAATACTAGAGTAGAGGCTATCAAAATAGTACCCCTAAATGTATATGGACCTAGACTCTACTCCTCTAGTGTAGGACACACTGCATATATATGACCTGAACTGTGACCCTTAGATACTTCCTAAGTAACTTGAGAAGGTCCAATATACTAATGATGGAACTCTGAATCCTGAATACCTCATCCTCAACCACCAACGCAGTTTAATTGTCCTGTAGAAGTCTAGAATCCCGTCCGATGAGGTTTCATTGGCCTTATAGATGATGGTGGTGATAGGATGGAACCTCGTTCACATGGTAATAATGGAAAGGATCATCATAAATTCCAGAGTTTACCCATACGACAACAATCCCGACACTTAATCGATTTCCTCATACACTGCGGATTTTTATTCCCTAGATTTCCACACTAGTGACACAACAAAAAACTATCAGTGCATTCCACATAGCTGGTAATTCTCTTGTGTTTTCCATAGAAAAATCCCTTATTGCTGTAAGGTATACCACTTTTAATATACCTAGAAGATAAACTGCCTTGCCTCATGTCACCCAAATTCCTTAGGTTCAACTCAGTGATAAGGGCCTAGTTCACGATCCCTGACATAGTGGTCTTCTAAAATATGTTCACCTACTAGAGGATGGTATACAAGACCATCCTCAAAGAACCTCACACTAGTTATCTCATAACCAGTCAAGTTCAGTGAGAAACTATTTACTTCAGTGAAATGAGTTGAATATTCTATCAAGGGGATTTCACCTTGGTCAAGGTGCATGAATTCCTAAGTACCACTCAATAGTGCCTCTATACGGTTGTCTACAGGAACTCAAGTACATCTACCCAAACTCTAGAGTCTGCCAAATAACAGTGAGGTACTTGGGTAAGTTTATGGGGATAAAATCCCCTCATTGACCAAAGTAGATCATAGTAATAAAGATACAAATAAGAAATAGAAAATTAATGAAAATGTCCAGATAGAAGTAGAAACCAAAATCATAACCATGAAAGATAAAGAAATAAATTGCAGATGCTAAATAAATGAACAAAGTAACTTATGATGATAGTATGACATGTATCTATACAAAAATGAGCAATTAGGGGTAGGGAATACAAGTATATACATTATTCTAAAAAAATACAAAAAATTACAAAAACTTCTACAACGAACATCTCAAGAATAATATTGATCCTCTACTCCAAACTCCATCCTAGAAATTTAAATAAATAATTGGAAGCTGGATGCTTCCCTTGATCAGTAGATAAATTAATAAAGTATACTTGGGTATCAAAATGCACTCGAGTAGGGTGTGAGATATAATCTCAATAGGAAAACACCGATGATGCCATGGAATTTCCATTTCAAGACATAATAAAATAGAAGTGTGTCATAATAATTTAATTCAAGATAGAATAAATATTAAAATCTTTGGAATGGGTTACTTATGAAAACCCTCCAAACTAACTTCTTCTTCCTAAGTTTGTGTGTCTGAACTGAGAGCTCTTGAAATGGTAAAGTGAGTAATGTAAGGTATAATAGGCTAGATGGTCTCCAAGCTTGTTCTTGGGGTTGGAAGACATGCCCCTAATTTTTCTAAATAAAATAACTAAATCTAATTTGAAGACATTTTAATAATTATTTATAAAAAATGATGAGACTTCTTGAGCCCTTTCATAGAAATATGGAAAGACATTCCACGCATTGCTCGAAGGGCTCAGTCAAGGTACAATGCCAAGAGTCCATCAAAGGCGACCAATGTCTGAAGTCCCAAGTGTCAGTCTAGCATGGAGTAAAAATAGAACACAACTAACCTCTAATTGTATACCTAGTATCACATGTATTGGATTGAGTCTCTCTCATTGAATGGTACAACCAATCATGACAATGAGGCCATACAAGGGGTCTCCCCTAGGGAACTTGTTTCACTCATCTGGAGGTAAAACATACAATGCACGAATAACCCATTCCCAGAATAGGTGGTTTCAATCTTGACATGTTCACTAAGCATTAATATATCTAACAGAATGGAAATAGAGTCCATGCATGGGGTCCTTAATTCAAAACCCCTTGTTTCACCCTCAGATCTAATGTGAAAACATAAATAAAACACTTTATGTTTAAAAAGTTCAACTTAAGGAATATTTCATTTAATCCAATCCGTTTGATCACATTGGGCCTATTAATCAAGGAATTTAATTGGGAATCATCCATTTATGTCTTTTGGAATAAGGAAAATTAACTTTTCCAATTCAGTTTAACTCCAACCATCTATATGTGGCATGGGGATAGGCTAGTCACAATGTTTAGAACCCCTAGAAATTCAAAACATAGATCTAAGAATTTAATATAATTCAAAACCACTTGGATGAATTTAAAAAACTAAGGAAAATGGTCAATTTTTCATTATTGTTATAGCTCAAACCATTGGGTTGGCATATATCATGGCGATCAACCCACAGAGTTGCTTTACCACTTACTTGGGTCTCCAAAGGCAAGGCGATACATCCATTTAAATTAAATTGAAAAAAGAGGTGAAACCAGAGAAGTAAGGATCGTAGAATAATGAAATAATTAACAGAAAGAAATAAAATGATAGGAAAATACCATGAACACTTACCTTAGCCTTGTTTAGCTTGCCTCATATAGTGTCAAGCTTTGATTTGAGATAGGTTGGAGGAAATCAACGAAACCATCAAAAGCCCTGAAAATGGGAAAAATGATCTTGCACCCAAATAGTGAAAAGTATGGGATGAATAACTTGAAAAGGATTATAGAGGATTGTAGATAATACCTATATCTCTCCATAGGATCCAATATTGGACAAATTGGTGACCAGACATAGGCTCAACCTTGATTACTAGATTTGAGAGGAAAGAGGGTTGCAATGTGAGGGTGGGGGGGGATGCTTGGAATCTATAGAGAAAAAGAGGAAGGAAGAAATGTTTTAAAACATTAAATATGGTAATCTTAGTAATTTTACACAAAAAAAACTGCACATGGTTTGGCCAAACTTTGCACTAACTAGGCACCAGTCACAACTACTTAAAAACATCACACAGTTTTCAGCACGATTTGACTATCCACGTGCAAACCAAGAAAAATATGTCTAGAATGGATTGTATATGTATTTAATGGAAATTTAACCAAGGTCATATGGTTGTAAAAAAATAGTTTTCCCCGGTCTTCTCTTACTTTTTTGGGGTTTTGGGCTCCGAACGACCCCCCAGAAATACCTGGGGCCTCCTTGACCTAATTAAGAATCATATTTATGGATGTTTAAGGGAATAATGACCAAAATTCAATGGTCTATACCTTTATTAAAAGCTGAGATTTTATAACCAAGTTTTTAATGTCTTATTAAAAACTCAGGGTACATTAAGAGTTTTCCATAAGTCATGATAGAAGGACTTATAATCTCAAATGAAAAAAATGTGCTATGAAAAAATAGTGCATGATAATATAAACTAGACATAGAGAATAATAATATGAATTTGATATAAAAATGTTTTATTTCATGGTAACATTACATAATAAGGAACTATGTAACTAACATAAAACATCATATATGTGTACATGCATACTTATGGAAATAAAATGTGTTTTGTAACCCTTCGAAAATGGCATCACATATTTGTTTTCAGGATATAGATTGGTGGATACCAAAAAATTTCAATCACTCAAAAGAGGATTTTATAAGCTGTTTAGATGGTGATTAATGTAAAATAACTTTCCAAGGAGATAATTTCTTTTTATATAAAGAGGCTAATATAAGTGAATCCTTGAAATAGATTTTTTGATAATTATTTTTAACATTTTGGAGAGTAGTAGTTAAAATGTATGATTCGGAAAGAAAACTCATTTCAGTCATTTAAAAAACCATTAATTGAAACGAATATTGTAAAAAGTGCAGTCAATAATTTATTTGAGAAAAATAAGGAGAAAATTTTAGATAACCTGAAATAAAACATATTTGGACTTCAAAATAATAAGGGAGAACATTGACATGAACATTGAATATAGACGTGGAAGAAAAATAAATTATTTGGAGAGGATTTGAATTATTTTTAACATCATAAAATTTTATAAAGAAAGAAATAAGTAAATATAATTATATAGAAAAAAAGGAAAGGAATTATTATATCATCATAGAATAGAAAACTATATTGTAAAACCATATTAAAAAAATAATCATTATGACTCAATCAAAGAAGTTGATTCAAGAAAACCCCCTTATCTTTTAATCCCGACATCTATGAAAGCACTTTATCCTCTAATATAACAAACATAATAATATTAATAGTATATTTTAGAACCTTATCCATATATATTACCATATTTTCTCTTCATTTATAATTATTTTTTATACATTTATTATTTAGATATAGATTATTTTCATCATCAGATGTTAGCAATTTGATTGTTTCATGAATGATTTAATGTGTAAATGTTATTACTCATTATTTTATACCAATTTCAGCATTCTTATATTATTTAAATTACTAGAATATATGTTCTATAATAATTTATAAATTCCTAAATTCACCCAATGAGAGATTTAATAATGATTTGTGTGGATGAAATCTACGAAGAGCTAGTTTCGATAATTTTCAAAGAATGATTGGGGGTATATTTAATTAATGTGTTAATAATTAAAATTTAATTAACATAAAAAATAATTATTTATATAATAATATCATATTAATTTAGAAATTATATTATTATAACCATCTATGTTGTGTAGTGATGAGAAAAAACTTCATGAATCTATGGAGGCGATAGTCCACACGTACACATAGATAATGTTTTATTTTTTGCATAGAATAAGAGAAAGGTAAAACATGAATTATATTTTAATAATACTAAAAAAGTTATAAATAAAATATTGATTCATTAAATACCACTTTTAAAACCTGTTATGTAAGGTGGTTATGAAAAAAAGAATACGTTTCTTCGTAAAGGTTGTATTTCAAATGTACCCATGAATGACGTTCTAATTTTTCTAATGGGAAAGGGTAGATAATGATTATTTAAAAACATTAAGATTTTATGAAATATTTTATACAAATAAATTTAATTTTTTTGATAGATTATGCTACACATAACACCGAGTTTAAAAGAACCAAGATATACTATTCAAATATTATTATTTAATGTGACCATTATAACCTAACCGTTAAATTTGGAATTATGAATAGAAATAACCAAAATTTTAAAATTATTTATGATGGTTTTAGATAATAAAAATATAATGATATATTAGTACTTAAATTTTAGTTAATTTTATATATGCTTCGAAAATAGTTTTTTCCCAGAAAATGATTTTTTATTGATTTTTTTAAACAAATAATAAAATTAAATTTTTACACTTAGAAAATTTATTTGAAAAAATAGATATAATTTTTTAAATAACTATTTATAATTTATATTATATTTATTTTTTTATAATTTTCTGAAAAGATAATTTTTTTCAATGAATTGTAAAAATACCAATTTTTTTAAAACTACCTTTTTATTTAAAGCATTTACAAAGATATATTTTATTTTAAATTGTCTTAAAAATAAAATTAATTCAATTATATTATTATTAATCCTATTTAGGTAATTATAATCAATTTTATGATAAAGTTTTATATAAAACGTTTTTTTATTTATGAAAACATTTTCTTTGGAAAACCACATTTTCATCACCTTTATAGGTTTAATTTTAAACTAACTTCAAAAAATACTATGAATTAAATTAAAAAATATGGATTATATATTTTTAATCATCATAATTGATATTATAAAATAATTTTAACTTAATTTTTAGCCATAATGAATAGTTAAAACAATTAAAAAATAATTACCACAGTTAAGGTTAACAGGTTTACCGACCAGTTAAACAAAAAGATAATGGTAAAATTTTCAACTAAACATGTCCAAACACTTTTGTATGGAAATATTTAAACCTTATCCTATCCCAAATTTTTATCTATTTTCATTTTAAATCATTTATCTTTCAAATGAATTTATTATTTTGTATTCTTTTGGGAAATTTCCAAGTGGTTTTCAAATGGGTCATCCCCCCACTTATAAAATGAAACCTCCTCTCATATTCACATTTTCAAAGAATTTTGGTTATTTACCAGAACAAACATCTTAATTAATTCCCTAAACATTTCCTATATTCCTTTTTTTATTATGAAACCCTTCTAAGAAGGATTTAAGTGTAAACATATAGAGGTTCTTCAAGGAAGAGGTAAAGTCCTAAACCATACATTTTGATTTTATTTCTTCTTCCAGATCCTTTAAATATTATAAAAATATTATAAAATAACAAAATAAGTATGTTATATATACTTATATTTTATTATTTTAATGTATGGACCTATATCCATCCACTCTTCCATCAAATGGGAAATAAAACCGTTGATTGTGTGTATGACAGACTACCACCCCGCGAACCGATGTAAATTATTTCCCACAACCACCACTCAAGAATTTATATAGTTATGGTTTTAATGAATATATATTATATTTATAACCTAATTACACTTATGTAATTATAATATCACATTTAACTTCTTACCTTCCTATCCATTTAAAAATGACAACATCACTCATCCGTACGTGTGGACTACCACCTCCACGATGTGATGTGATACAATTTTAATTTTATTTTTTAGATGGATGGTAATAAGTATATATTTAAGGAATATATATGATATATATTAAATAAAAATTATTCTATAAAGTTGAATTGTTCTTTAAATTTTTTTTTTCAATCAATCGAAAAAATTGAAATAGTATTCATGAATAAATATGGCCTGCTCTCTCTATGAATGGTTCCATTCATTTTTCTATATAAAACTTTATCGGTGAATATATATATGTATTTAATTAATATAATTATATTTATATAATTATTAAAATTCTAGAGATTATGGAACCATAATCATATTATGAGGACAAAAACATCTGTACCAAAACGTACATGAAAAACGAAGTAGTTATTACACTAAATAATGATTTTAACAAAGAATTGTTAATGAGAGGGTGAAAAAAGTATATGAGTAAATCATATAAGGTATTATATATATGAATATGATATTTACTATATTTATAATAAACCTCTATTTATTATACAAGAGGTTTTAATGTGTATGAATAATGTCATCACATGAGTTGGGGTATTTTCGTCTCACTTTTATATCTGTGGGACACATTCCATATTCACCATATGTTTTATTTGTGTGGTGTATATAATGACTATGAATATATTTTATAATTATTATCAATAAAATTATGGTATATAAATATCCATATAGTTTTCTTTCCTTCATGGGTCTTACAGTTCAAAAGTTATGAAAGTGGTAATGGATTTATGTTACAATCTTATTAATTATCCGCATTGTTTATAAATATGTTTCCAATGATGAAATATCATGATCAAAATCTCAAGAAATTATTGAAAAGAATTATAATATTATTATTTATATAGAAAAAATGTTTTAATATCACTTTATTCTCTTTATAAACTAATGATACTAAAATAAATTTTTAAGGAAAAATAATCTTTATTTCACTCTTCAGTTGAAAATCATTTCTCTTTCATGAACTTGTTTTTGAAAAATAATTCAAATAATATTTTAACTATTATAAAATTATTATTTAAAGTTATTTTGATCCATTAATTATTTTTTAATTTTTTTAATAGGAATATTCTGTTTGTTTTTTAAATGACATAACTTGCAATTTTTAAAAATAATGTGAAAGGAACACTTGTTTTTACATGTAGGACATGAAGGATATTTCCTGTTGGCATGAAAACTTAATTATTTAATAATCACTTTACAAATTACAATGTTTATTTTAGAATAAAATTTTTTCATTATTATTTGGGATTTTTTTATATTTTAAAAAAGTGATTTCAAAATATAAAGGGTATATTCCTCAAAAATGGTTTAATGAACTTTTTAATGGAATTTATATTCATAAATGACAATAGACTTTGGTGATTCATATATTTTACCATGGATTTGATCTAATAAAACCATAATTTTTATTTCTCTAGATGGTTTATGATTATTATGATGATATTTTTTGAAACCCATTCTTTTTTTACAAGTTGTCCCATGATGAATTGATGAAATAATGATACAACCCAATTATTTTCCACTAGTTATATAATGATGAAATGTTTATGAAAATAATTTATTTACCATGGGTTATGGTGTGATGGAATGATTATGAAACCCATTTCTTTTCCTAGTTTATGATATGATAAAGGTTTTATGATCTTATGAAAAACATTTGTAATATTTTCATTATGTGATGGGTGGGATTAGAATTATATAACCCTATAATGTATTGGGTAAATATTGATATCTCATGTGATAAAAAGGATTAGAGTGGGGTGTGAACCCAGTTAAGTAAGGGAATTTTCCTAATTTGATAGTCTTGAGTGTGAACCTTGACTATTATGATGGTTTGGGAAGTGAACATATTCCACTATGATATCTTTGGAAACAATCCTCGAATAAAAATAAAACAATTTTATATACTTATTTTTATGCAAAAAATATATGTCTTAATATAATGTTATGATAACATGGCTTATGTTCTTTGGTTAAGTAATGATTAATGTCTTATGAACTTTTAATAATTATTCCATGTCTAATGATTATGATCTTTGATATATATGATATAGTTTTCAAATGTTATTCTCATGTTATCATGCCCTTATTCCCATTTTATGTTGATATCTCTCTTGATTACCCTTACTGATCATCTAAGATCATCCTTTCTTCTGGTTACTTTCCCCAGGTTATAAAGAGAGGTATTATGTGTGATATTTATAAAAGGGATTCCAGTTATAAAGATATTAGTGGGAGATGATGTAGTTCACTTATGAACCATTTTTTATGTTTCCATGTTTCCAAAGATACTAGGCCTATATGATTTTGAAATGTATCATCATGTTATGTAATGAATATTATTATTTTAAGATGTGATATATAAATGTATTAAAAGTGTGGATCACTATAGTTGGTATCAAAGAATGGTTTAGTTAATATTTAGAAAATAGGATAAGAAAAATTTAATGATAACCCTAGGGATTAGTGAAAATATAGAAAACTATCTTAGAATTTTGGTGAAGGATAGAGTAAGTAGTTTCTAAGAAATTAAATCTCTATCTAGATAATACAAGTGTAAGTGGCACTGGAACAGTTTTACCTATTGTAATAACTCTAAAAAGGTATCATTGGGCTTTTACTTGATCATCACCTGAAACATGACAATAGACCTTACTACACATCTATTTTGGCACTCCCAGGGGATATGTTTTGTAAATTCAAAAACTCTTTATAACCCATCATGAAGGATTTGAATTGATGATTACCAGGAATGGCCTAGGTTAAACCTAATGTTTTATAGATCAAAAATAATGGGTCACGATTTTGACATTCTATGAATTATTTATTATTATTAATAAATCTAATTTTCAATGTTTAATAGTGACAAAAACCATTTTAGTTTTAGTTAGGGGTTGAATATAGAACAAAGATGTTGAAGTGGTAAAAGTAATGATACAATATTTTTAAAGTAACATATTTTATATTAGTTATATATATTCCTATATACCAAGAAAAGTATAAACTAATGTTATTTCATATCCCCAATGATTAGATGTTGAATGATAAATGAAAACCCCTAATGGTATGATGATTTCATCTCAAGTCTATGATCCTTAATTGGATAAAGTGTGTGGGAAACTGATTCCTGTAAATATTATGGTTGTCCCTTTAGTTTAATTTGTTACGCTTATAAGCATGGATTAAATTTATTTATATGGATCCCATATCATTTATCGAGGTAGGGAAGTCAAATTTCATATTACAAATGAACCCAATCTCATTTATTGGTGTGAGGATGAATAAAAACTTCTAATATAAGTTGTATCCATTGTGTGTTTCTTGATTACTTTTTAAAATGGATGTTTATTTTAGATAGTTGGGGAGAAACTCAAAATTAATGATATGACTGTTGTACTATATTTTTTTGATGTCTTTTTAGAAGAGTTTTCTAATCATTAATTTAATTGTAAAGTTATGTTCTAAATCGAAATCATACCTAGCGCTACACATTTTTAAATTTGTTCATATATAATGGTCCTGATTGAGTTTCAAGAATTGAAGAAGAAACTCTAGGAGAATATTGAGAGGGGATTAATTTGGACACGTGCATCACCTTGGGGTGTACCTGTTTTTTTGTTAAAAATAAATATGGATTGATATGAATCTGTATTGATTATTGGGAGCAGAAAAACATCATAATCAATAACAAGTATCTACTACCCTCTATTTATGGATTTTTTGATCAAATGTGAGGAGCTCAATAATTTTTCCAAGATTTACCTTTTTTCTGTATATTAAAAATTGAGGGTCAATAAGGAGGATAAAACCAAGGAAGAATCCATAAAATTTATTGATACTATTAATATATTTTGATTCCATTTGATCTTAGAAATTCCCCCCTTATCTTCTTGGATTTAATGAGAATATTCTTTATAGATTACAATGATCAGTTTGTGGTCATCCTTATAGATTATATTATTATATGTTCAAAGATAAAGTTAGAGTATGAATATGACATAATAATATTGTTGAAGACCCTATAGAAGGATAAGTTTTATTAAAAATTAACCAATTGTGAATTTTGGAAACAAAATGTTTCATTTTAGGTCACATAATCTCAAAAGAGTGTATTTTTCTGGATCCATCAAAGAAAGAAGACATTGAATGTTGGACCATTCCAAAAACTATGACTGGGATACAATTTTGTCTTAGTTTTTATGGATATTATCAATTGTTTATGGTGAATTTATCATTATTGTCTAAAACACCCACTAAGACAATGCAAAATGGAGTGAATTTTCTTTGGATAGATGAATATGGGGAGGATTTTAAGGAAATTAAGAGAAGGTCATTTAGATCACCTTGACACACATTACCCTATAGTGGGGAAGGTTTTTTAATCTATAGTAACAATCGGAGAAGATATTGATATGTGTTCTCATGCATAATTATATGGTTATAGCTTATGCCTCAAGACAATAGAAGGTTGATGAATTTTTTTCCCAACCCATGATTTGGAGTTATCTATTATAATATTTTCATTAAATATATAGAGAAAATATATTTATTGAGAAAGGTGTGATATATATATAGATCATAAAATTTTAAACTATATATTCACACAGAAGGAGTTGAATATACACCAGAGAAGATGGTTGGAACTAAATAAAGATTTTGGCTGTTAAATAAATTACCACCTTAGGAAAGAGAACAAAATGAACAATTATTTTAGTCTAAAGGATCATGATAGATTAACTATGATAAGGATAAAAAAGATCCAATAATTATATTTTCTTAAAGGATAGAATAGGAAAGAGTGATAGAATGGGATAAATATTATCCTTATGAAATGAGTGTTCAATCATCTATCCATGTAAAAATTAAAGAGGTGTATAAGGAATATGTAGAGATGTATAATAAGGAAAGAAATATTATTGAGTTTAACATTGATTATGATGGAATGATAAGATTCAAAATCCATGTATGTGTTCTATAAATACCATATTTAAAGAAGGATCTTTTGGATGAGCCTTATAGTTCTTCATTCTCTATCCATACTAGAAGTATGAATGTGTATAGATATATGAATGATTATTTCTTGTGTGAAATCATAAATGGAGATATTGATGAGTATGTATCTTGGTTCTTGGTATGTTCACAATTTAAGGCCAAGAGAAAATATTCTAAGGGGATGTTACTACCATTACACTTACTAGAATAGAATTGGGAAATCATCGCCATGTATTTTTTTCATTAGACCCCCCAAAACATCTAAGGGATATAATTCTATTTGGGTTGTATTCAATAGTGTTAAAAAGTTAGTAAAAATAATTAATTTTAGAAAATATTTGTATATGGATCATCTTTATAGGATATACATTACATGATTGGTAATGCTTCATAGAGTAACACATTCTATTATATCTGATCAGGATCAGAGTCTTACCATGAAGTTTTGGGGAAGTATTCAATAATCTCTGGTTATGAATTTAAGTTATAAAATAAATTTTCATCCATAGAAATATGGTCAACATGAGAGAATAATTAAAACCCTAGAGGATATACTAAGTTATTTTTCTATTTATATCAAAGGATTTCAGGATCATAAAATTTCTCTAGTTGAGTTTTCATGAAACAATAAATGTGACTCAAGAATTTAGATGACTCATTATGAAGACCTCTTTGGAAATAAGTGTAGAACTAAAACATGCTGGGATGCAGTTTGGAAAAGAAAGAGATTGCTACCTAAGATAACTAAGGAAATGGAAGAGAGAATTAGAGCCTTTCAATATAAAACCAAGGTATCCCAGAGTCGATATAAAAGTTATACTGATAATCATCAGTGTAAACAAGAATATAAAGTTAGTGAGATAGTTTTTCTTATAAATTTCTATAGGGAAGAAATTTATGAGATCCATGAATAAAGGAAAGATCATATATAGGTATATTTCACCTTTCAAGATTCTTAGTTGATTATGGATGGTTTTTTATCACTTGATTCTTCCCCTAAACCTCTCTTAAGTCCATAACGTGTTCTATGTATCACTCTTGAAGAAGTATATACTTGATCTTTCATATATAATAAACTCAATGTTCATACTGCTGGATCATGATCATTCCTATGAAGAACATCCTATATAGATTCTTGATCATATAGAAAAATTTTATAAAAGAACACCACTCGCCTAGTCAATGTTTTGGGGTGAAACCACCAATTTAAAGAAGCTACATGGGTACTTGAGGATTTGATGAGGTAGAGGTATACTCAACTATTTGTATCATAGTGATATAATTTAAAGGTAGAAATTCATTTTATGGTGGTATAATGTGACAACCATATTTTTTATGAAATATTTTATTTCATATAAATTTAATTTCTTGGATAGTTTATTCTACATGCAACACTGAGATTAAGAAAACAAGGATATACTATTAAAGTATTATTATTTAATGATGTAGTTATAACCTAACCATTAAATTATGAGATATGAATAAGAATTACAACATTTTAAAATTATGTATCATGTTTTTAGATAAATTAATTATATTTATAAAAAATTACTTAATTTTAATTAAAGTCTTTATATGCTTTAAAAAAAGTTTTTTCTCAAAAATTGATTTCTTTTTTGAAAAAACAATAAATTTATTTTTCATTTTTTTAGAAAGTGTATTTTAAAAAATAAAATTAGTTTTTAAAATCATTATATAAAAATAATGTTAGAGCGATTTTATTATAATTTTCATCAGATATTAATTTGTTCGATTAATAATGAAAAATACAGATTTTTATTAAAAATGTCCTTTTCGTTTAATGCATTTATAAAGATATTTTTTTAAAGGTTAAAATAGTTAAATTATATTATTATAAATACTATTTATGTCATTTTAATTAATTTCATGTCAAATTTTATAAATTTTTTTTATATACAAGAAAATATTTTCTTTGGAAAACCGTATTTTCGTCATGCACATGGGTTTAATTTTAAATTGTTTTCAATTAATATAGTGAATTATAATTTTAAAAATGGAGTAAATATTTGGAATCATAATTTTTTATATTATTTAATATGTAAATCATTATTTTGGTTTTAATCAATAGTAAAAATAGTAAACAATTAATTACCATCGTTAAGGTTTGACAGGTCTACTAAGCGGTTAAACTAAATGAAAAGGGTATGTTTTATAATTAAAATTATCTAAATATTACTTTATATCCATATTTCAATATTATAATACACAAAAGTAAAATAAATGGTCATTTTTAGTCTTTTTTCTTGGGAATAACTATAATTTTTTATTCTTTTGGGAGATTTCCAAGTGGTTTCCAAGTGGGTTCTTTCCCTCCACTTATAAAAGGACACCATCTCTCTTCTACTATTCAAAATTTAAAATAATTATTTCTGATGAAATATATGAAAAACTCCATTCATAATTTTTCTTACTATATCCTAGATGTCATGTTCCGATTAGGAAACCCCCCTTAGAAGGCTTTAGGTGTATGCCTAAATAAGTTCTTCGAAGAAGAGGTATAGTCCTAAACCATGCACTTTTGATTTATTTTTACTTCCACTTCCTTAAAATATTAGAAAACTATAATAAAATAATAAATAAATATCTTATATATATATATATATTTTATTATGTTAATGACATAACCTATATTCATCCTCTATTCCATCAAATGGGTAACTAATCCATCGATCCTGTGTACGGCGGACTACCGCCTCACGAATCAATGTTTTTTTTCTACCACCACCTCTCACAGATGGATATAATGATGAATTTAATGTATATAAATTATATTTATGATATAATTATACTTATTTAATTATAATATCACATATACCTTTATACCTTCTAAACCATTTAAAAACAATAACGTCGCTTAAGCGTATGTGTGGATTACTACCTCCACAAAGTGATATAATGCAATTTTAATTTTAGTTTTATATGGATGATAATAAGGATAGATTTTATGAGTTTTTATGATATCTAATACATAAAAATAATTATATAATGTTGAAATTTTATTTAATTTTCTTTCTTTTTATCCGTTGAAAAATGGAAGCAATATTCATGCATACGTACGGACTGCCGTCTCTTTGAATAGTGTAATTCATTTTTCTATCAATAATTTTATATGGATGACTATAAATATGTATATAAAGAATATATAATACATTTATATCATTATTAAAATTATGGATATTATGGAACCATAATCAATATACAAGGACCAAAACTTCCAAACCAAAACATACATGAAAAATGAAGCAGTTATTACCCAAAACAACGATTTTAACAAAGAATTATTAATAAACAGGTGATAAAATGATATAAGTAAATCATATATGTTATTATATATATGATTATTGTTATTTAATATATTTATAGTAAACCTATATTGTTTATATAGTAGGTTCAAATGTGTATGAATAAATTCAATACTTGAGGTAATGGATTTTTGTCACACTTTTATTTCCGTGGGACACATGCTATATTCACCATGTGTGTCTTTTTTTGTCTATTTATTGAATGTGAATTATTTTCACTATTATTATCTTGAATTTTATTGTTTATACATATAAATATATGGTTTTTTGTTTCATGGGTTTTACAATTTGAATTTTACCATAGTGGTAAAAGTTTTATTTTACAATCACATTGTTTATCATGATTGTGTAGGATTATGATTCCAAAGATGAAATTTCACGATAGACCTCTCAATTAACTCAAGAATTTTATTATCATATATTTATTTTGAGAATAAATTATTTTATTCATTTTTCCTCTCTAAATGAACTAAATATATAGAAATAATATTTTTAAGGAAAAATCAACTTTATTTCTCTCTTTAGTCGAAAATATTTTCACTTCTATATAAATGATATAATTAAATGACTTAAATAATGTATTAACCATTATAAAAATATATTTTAAATTAATTTTTACCCTTTTTTCAATTTTTAAAAACTATTCTAAAAGTAATCTTTTTCTTTTTTCTGAAGGAGTTTTTTGACTTTTTACCAAAAATGGGGAATGAATCATTATTTTAACATTTATAGAATGAATAATATTTACCACCATCAAGACCAGTAAATTATTTATATTTTAATTTACATTATTAATTTTTTATTTTAAAATAAAAAATTTTCCTTATAATTTGGAATTTTTTTAGATTTTAAAGAATTAATTTTATGATGGAAATGACATTTTCCTTAAGAATTGTTTAATGATATTTTAAGGAATTTCTATTAATCAATGATAATAAACTTTTGTGTTTATTATGTTTTATTGGGGATATGATCTAATGATACCGTCCTTATCCTTTCTATGGATGGTTTCTAATTATGATGATGAGAGTTTTAGAGAACTCATTCTTTTTCCATGAGTTATACTCTAATGAAATTCTGAAATGATTAAAAAATCCATTTCATTTCTACAGGTTATGCCATGATGAAATAATTATGAAACCCATTTCATTTACTTAGGTTATGATATAATGAAATTTATATGAAAAAAATTTATTTTCCATGGTTTATAATATCATTATTTCTTTATGATCTTATGGAACAAATTTTTATGATTTTCAATATGTGATGGGTGGGACCATAATTATATATACCTATAATAAATTTGGATGATTGATATCTCATGAGATAAATAGGATTGGAATGGGGTGTGAACCCAGTTTAGTAAGGGATTTTTTCCACTATGATAGTATTGTGAGGGAACCTTTAATACTACAATAGTTTGGTGAGTGAAACCATTCCACATTGACAACCTTGAAAATGAGCTTTGACTATTAAGGAAGTTATTTTCTATGAATATGGGTATTCTAAAAATATATGTATTACACCATTTTTATGTTTACAATTAGTCTATTATTTTATTTAATTATGATTCATGTCTTATCAACTTCCAATATTAATTCCATATATCTGGATTACGATTTTTGATATATAGGGTATAGTGTATAAATGTTATGACTGTTTTATCATACCCTTATGCCCATGATATGTTGATATCTCCCTTATTTACCTTTACTAAGAATCCGATATCCCCCTTTATTGTGTTCCATTTCCCATGTTACGAATAGCGGTATTATGTGTGATATGTATAAAAGGGTTCTTGTTATGATGAAATTAGTGGGAGATTATTTAGTTCACTTATGAACTAGTTTTTTATGTGTCTAA
Source organism: Viscum album (assembly GCA_963277665.1). Classification (NCBI taxonomy): domain Eukaryota; kingdom Viridiplantae; phylum Streptophyta; class Magnoliopsida; order Santalales; family Viscaceae; genus Viscum; species Viscum album. Next base: position 1,818,409,616 of record OY728150.1, read on the forward strand.
GTTTCCAAATATATTACACATATATGATTCTAGGGTGGATCATTTGTTATTTAATGAATATTAATTTTTTAAGATGTGATATATATATATATATATAAAGTGTGGGGGTCTCTACAGCTATTCCCTTAGAATAATAAAAATTTAGTATATTAATAATAACTATGTAATTATATTATAATGTGAAAAAATATTGATGGAGAAATGAAAATAAAAAAGTTTTAGAACTGATTAGCACTCACGTTGAGAGTTTTGAAATCCTCTTAGAGCACCTCTTGCAAATAGATGATTTAGTAATTTTATTTGGTTCAAGGTTCTAAAAAACTTGGTATAAGGGTCTAGGAGAATTTAAATGTCATAGTTTTAAGAGTAAATCAAATATTATAGTGGGCTTAAAGGGGTGGTGTATAAGGTACCTTTTATAAGTGAAGAGAATGAAATTTCACTAAAAAAACCTATTAATATGAAAGGATCACCTTCTTCACAAGGAAAGTGGAATCCAATTTGGGAAATAATGCAGAATACATAAGGTTTGTTGATTCACACCTTAAACACTCATTTTAATACATGTTTTTAATCATATTTTAAGTCTTATACACTTTATTGAATTCTTTTTACCTTAATTTACCTTTAACATGGTAACTAAATTTTTATCACCAGTAACTAACTTTTATGATTAAAAATTAATTGGAAATTATTACCTAATTTATAAATTTTTATTTTAAGGAAATAATTTTATAAAATTAAATTTTAAAGTGTGATAAAAAATAATTTTAATATTAATAAACTTCACATGTAATAACCATTTTATATAAATTTTTTATTTTTAAGTATAAAAATGATTTTTAGGATAAAATTATCAATTATATTGATTTAAATGACCTTAATTGGTATATTTTTAAACAAATAAGTGTTATGAGGATTTTAGATCAGGAGAAAACTAAATTACCCCCTTAGATTACATAATTAAAACAACTGTTCCAAAAATAGATTTATTAAAATAAATATTACTTATGTTTTAAAATGTTATACAAGAGTTTTATAAATTCAACATAATAATTTTTAAATAAATCATATTACTCTCTAAATAAATTTTTTTTCAAGAAAAATATTTTATAAGTCGTACTTAGATTATCCTAAGAAATACTATGATATTTTTATTTTTTTGTAATATATACCCAAAAAGAATTCTTTTCAAAAAAATAAAAAAAAATCCATCACAAGATAATATTAAAATTATAAATTCAAAAATAAATTTCACCTTTTCTGATTGTAATTTAATAATTTAGGTTTTTAACATTTAAATTAAAATATAAGTTATAATAAAATGATTTTTATAGAAAAAATAATTTTTATTTATTAACAGTTTTAATTCATATTTACTACTAATTAAATTTTTGTTAATATATTATTAGTATAATATATTTAGATTATTAAAATAAAGTATGTAAAGATTAAATTTTTGAAAAATTAATTTTGAAGCATAATTTGTTCTTATTTTTTATTTATCTTTTTATCAATTAATTAATAATAAAAATAACCTTTTAAATAAAATATATTTTAGAAATTGGTTTCCTATATTTTTATCCAAAAATTCAATGGATACTTTATGACAGATCTACTTATATTAATAAAATATTCCATGATTCATTTTTTGTTTTTGTGTTTCATGTAAAATAATAAATCTAGAAAAATATTTCATTTAAGAATGCATATTTTCTAAAATAATAGATCGTTAACCCAATCACCATAATTTTATTTGGTTGGCATGATGAGATATTTTTTCCCAAGTATTTTGGGTCCACATGATGGCCACTATTTCACCCAGTCTTTAAGGCTTATAAGACGAGTATTGTTTCCTATATCCTTTTTGAGGCTTGTCATCAATCACTATTTTATTCAAAATATCTAATTACTCGTCATCAATATCATGTGATTTCATCAGTTATCACAAGTTTTATAAAAAAATTAAACGTTTTTTAATTTTGATTGATCATTTTTATTATGAGGGGGAGCTCATGTAGAGGAGGATAAGGTCCCACAAGTGGTTAGAGAATTTAGGTATTTATATATGGATTTGAAAAAGATAATGGTTTGAAGGAGTCAATGGTTAAATATTAGACATAAATTTTTATGTGAGTCTATACTTTTATTTTATTCATCTATGAATAATTAAAATAGAATCCCACTTAGAGCTATAGATTTGGGATCTCTCTAATAAAGTGGGGGTGCAGGCATCATATTAGGAAGTGGACAACATGACATGAGAGTGTTGTAGTAGGGGTGTACAATGTGTACCAAATTAGCAGTAATACCTAGATTTGGGAAAACATTTCAGTCAAAATTGTATATAGGGATATAGATTCACTTGAGTCGATTATAAGATACTCAAACATGGCTAAAAAAATAATAGAATTTAGTTCAGTTTTTTTTCAATCCAAGATCATTCTAAATCTACAAGAGTACTAGCTTTTTCTGAGTTTGAGTATTGGAATAATGTAATAGAGTATCTCATGATCCTAATTAGGGATTAAATATTTTAATATATTATTTTTAATGAATATATACACATTTAGTTTAATGATTTAGCATTCGGTATCCAATACAAATTCATTCTCAAATTAAGGTTTGAGTTAGATATTATATTAAAAATATAGTAAAGGATTGTAAGTGATATGATTAAAGGATAATTCAGTATCTTGATAGAAAATTAGAATATCCTCAGATCATTCTTGATCCTTGAAATTGATAGTCTATCAATAATTGATATGATATCAATAATTGAATTCATGTATCGATATTGAGATTGAGTATAGAGATACTTATCTTAGACCAACTTGATTAGTAACCAACATGCATTGTGTTCAGTAGATTTTAAGAGAACCACCTGATTGAAAATACAGTGAGACATTCTTGTAAAACTTATATTCATATAAAATGGTTTTTGAACAAAATAAAATGGAGATACACACAATAGAGGGAGGGAGTAATAACTAGGTTCCCATAGAGGATGACTGTGTGTTTGGAGGGCACTCTTAATAGTGAATTACTATCAAATATGGTTAGTGTTCAGAAACATTTTATGAATTATGTACACCAGAGAATATGTTGAAATATGTTTTATATCTAGGAATCTATCTTTTTTGGGAAAAAATCCCTCAAGGTATCATTGAAGCATTTTTGAGGTGATCGTGTTTGTTGATAAAGTGGAAAATTGTGTTCTGATTGTTGACAAAGAAAACCATGTCATACAAACTTGTTGACAAAGGAGATTTCATGGTGGAATTTCAAGTTCAAGAGCCATGTTCAATGATCTATGTTTGATTCAAGAACATCGACAAAGAGACAAATGATCTGGAGGTGGTACAAAAAGAACAAATAAAAGGTGGCGTCATTTTTCAGTGTTTACCAAATTTTTGGGCCTGAAAATCATCTAATGAAGAAAAGTGGTTTTTGGAAAAGGGGCTTGCGCGCTGTGTACTTGAAGTCTTGGAAACTTGGACGCCATATGTTTTTCAAGATCAGATCATCAAAATATGGAAAAGGGACATGTGTCGCACAAGTATTGGTGGTGTCGCGCAAGTGACTTGCGCGCCGTGAAAGAGACTTGTGCGCTGATGCCTTGGAAGCTTGAGAACTTGTGCGCCTATGGTTTTTCAAGATCAGAAGATCAAAATATGGAAACGTAAAGAGGTTCGAGCAAGTTTGAAATTGGGTCGTGCAAGTGACTTGCAGGAGAAAAGACCTGCGTGCCGAGACTTGCGCGCCGAAGGGAGACTTGCGCGCCATCACGCAGGGTGGTCAAATTGCCTATAAATACTAAACCACCCCTCCTCATTCTTCACTGGAGTTCAACACTTTGATAAATTAGAGATCCTATCATGTAGGTGTGGTGGTCGCACAGGTGGTGTGTGATCGCGCAGGTGGAGTTGCGCGTCAGTGTGAGGAGTTGCGCGCTAGTGTGAGAAGTTGCGCGCCTGTTGGTAGTTGCGTGACAATGTTGGATTGGGAGTAAAAGGAAGTGTGTCACACAAGTTTGGAGTTGAATAAGATTATGTCGCACAAGTCTGTGAGGTGGACCTGCGCCCCAGTTGTGACTTGCGCACCGATACTTGCGCGCCGAGATTGACTTGCACGCCAAGTAAGGTTTATTTCCAGCAGTGATTTTTGGGCTGTGTAGAAGCTGGAAGTTTGCCCGATACCTTCGGTGCAAAGAGAGATTCATCTACGGGTGAAGGTTGAACTTCAACGGAGCATCTAAATACAAAGGAAGATGCATTCCTTCATGCAAATGAAGAGACCTACAGGTCTATAAACTGTGAGTGGATCCTTTCCGACGCAGTGAGTAAAGGAAGATGAAGAAGGTGATCCTCTCCACTAGCAGTGAGCCAGAGAGAGAGAAATAGGAAGTGACCCTTGGGAAAGCAGTGAGATGACCCTAAACCTTATAAAGGCAGTGAGCCTGGGACAGAGTGACTGTGCTTGAACCTTGTAATCCACATCTAGTGAATAATAGTGGAATTTGGTACGACCGGAAACTTGTTGGCGTATGCTCCTTGGACGTAGCCCTTAACGGTGAACCTAGTAAAAATTGTTGTGTCCTGTGCATGCATTACCTTCTGTTTATATTGTGCAACAGGAAAGTGAGAGAAGATTGTTTTTTCTTAACAGAAAAACAACATTAGAACGAGCTTTAATTTTGAATTTGTCATACCATGATTCACCCCCTCCCACGGTACTCAGCCTAGTGGACCTAACAATTGGTATCAGAGGGAAAGGTTGATATTAGGTCTTCTCTTAATAGAGGTCACTAATCATAAATGGATTCCGATCTTCGACGGATGTAATTTTCAAATATGGAATAATCGAGTTTAACACTATTTCCAATCCTTGGGAATGGATGTGTTTTCAGAAGCTATGCATGGTATCACAACTGATATTAATGGCGGTGCATTATCAGAAGTTGAGCATAGAGTGTTGGATTCTAATTCCAAAGCAATCAATGCCTTAGGGGGAGCCCTTTCCAATCCCATATACACGAAGGTGATGTCATGCAAAACGTCACATTCCATGTGGGAAAAGCTTTTGAATATATTTGAAGGGGATACAAAGGTCAGAGAGGCAAAGCTGTAGGTGTTGTGGAACAAATATGAAGATCTAAAAATGAACCCGAATGAGTCTGTTGACGCATTCTTTGACAGGGTAAACATTGTTGTGGAAGATATGCGAGGTCTTGGATAAGTCATTGAAGACATAAAGATCATAAAGTGCATCTTGAGGAAACTTCCACCTCGGTTCAATCCGAAAGTTTCAGTACTAGAAAATAAAGATCCAAAAGATTTGACACTGGATAATTTGAATAGTAACTTGGTTGCATATGAAATGAGGAACGATGATAATGAGGCTATGGAAAAGGGGAAGTCCAAATAGATGGAATTTAAGTCCATGAAGAAGCTCACCGTTGAAGATTCTCAGGAAGAAGAAGAGACAGATGAGGTAATGGCATTCCTCTCCTCAAATCTTCAAAGAGGAAAAAGAAAGTTCAAAGGGAAACTTCCACTAGCATGCTTTCGATGTTGAAAGGTTGGTCATCTTTCAACAAGATACCCCAAGAAGTTTCAAGACAACGATAATGATGATGATGAAGTTGAAATTCCCAAGAAGAATACTTCAGCGTTTGTTAAAGGGAATAAACAATTCAAGATAAATTTATTCAAGAAGAATAATCTTCTTTCACAAGAATTTGAAAGTTCAGATGAGTCTGAGGATGAAGAGGCTGAGGAGATAGAAAATTGCAGAGATCGTGGGGTAAATTCCTTGGTGGAGATTATTGGTAGTTCTCAGAAAAAGGAAGAAGCTGACGCTGAAGGAGAATAAGAAATTGAAGGGAGAGTTGACATGGAAGCTGAATTAGAAGCAGCTCTTGAAGAGATAGATGTTTGGAGAGCAAAAACAAAGAAATCCAACAAGGTGGTACATGATGCCAAACTCTACATGCTACAACAGGAAGAAGAGAAGTCTGAGTTTATGGAAGAAAGTGAAAAGCTCAAGTTATCAACACCAGATAACTCAGAATCAGTTAGTGAGTATAAGCTCAAGATTGAAGAACAGAAAATGGAGATCGATGGCTTGAACAAAAAAGTGAAAGATCATGTCAAGCATATCAAAGAGCTTGAAGAAGAAGTTGTCGGTCTGCGGAGAAAAGTTAAAGACCAGAAAAACCCCTTGATTCCCAATAAATTCTTGGGAAAGAAGGTCATTATGGAGACTAAAAAGATGAAAGTGGAGCCTAGTAGTTCAACAGGAAAGAAGCAGTAATTGAGCTCAAACATTAAGGCTGATTCAGGGCTTGATCAGAAGCAAAAATCTATAGCAATTGAAGTCATACCGCAAGCACCCGTCCCGAGATTTAAAGTTGATTTGGTCTCAAAGTGGAATTAAAATATTCATAGATCCCAAGGGGAAACTCGTAGAGATGAAGTATCAGGAAGGAATGCACCTTATATCAGGTGTTATTGTTGTGGTATGGTGGGACATTAACAGTATGTGTGTTCCATAGCCAAAAGATACCGAAGGGAACAAGAAAAGAGGTGGAAGCCAAACAAAGAGAGGTTTTCCAGAACATATTTTGATGGAAACTGTTTTTGGTGTGGAGGATTTGGGCACATGTCTAGGTACTACACTTCGACCATTTAGAGAAATGTGCCAATGCCGAATCAAAATGTTCACAAGCAGCAGATCAATAAACCGACAAGTGAGTTAAAAGTTCAGAATATATTTGCAACTCTGCAAGATGAAGCCGGTCCATCGTACTCTGAGAATGATCACGAGTCTCAATCTATACCGAGTATGTAGACAAAAATATTGACCAAGAAGAAGAGAGAAGATAAGGCAGTAGTTGCTGAAATTTCCCTTAAAGCATCAGATCGTTCTGGTGTGTGGATTCTTGATAGTGGTTGTATGTCTCACATGACAGGAAACAAGGATCTGGTTACAGGCATAAAATATGATAAAGAAGGAGTTGTCAAGTTTGGAAATTATGATGGCCTGAAGATAATTGGATCAGGAAAGGCTAGGTTTGGGGGCAAAGAAATCATACGTGCTGATGTCTTGGTTGTAGAAGGTCTCAGTCACAATTTGCTCAGTGTCATTCAATTGTGTGACTCAGGACATTCTATACGGTTTACCAAGAAGACCTGTACTGTCACGGGAAAAGATGGGGCAATTGTTCTGCAAGGAAAAAGGACAAAGGGAAATATTTACCTTATAAGCAGGGAAGAAGATAAATGTCTTTTATTCAGAGAGGAAGAAAACCAGCTGTGGCATAAGCGACTTGGTCATCTATGCCAACAATATTTGGAAGATATGGTAAAGAGTGATGCTGCTAGAGACCTTCCCAAACTATCACGTGATCGTACTCATACATGCGATGCTTGTCAACAAGGGAAGATCATCATAAAAACATACAGGCCAAAGGAACAGAAATCATCCAGAGTGCTCGAATTGGTACATGCTGATGTATGTGGACCTATTTCACCACGAGATTTAAATGGGAAAAGGTACTATGTCCTTTTCATTGATGATTATAGCATAATGTCCTAGGTATTCATCATTACCCATAATACATAGGTGTTCAGTTTCATAAAGCAGTATAGGAGGGAATCAGAAAAAATGCTTGGGACGAAAATTCTGAAGTTTCGTACTGATAACGGTACGAAATTCACCAACAGTCAAGTTAAAAACTATCTCGAGAAACATGGGATAAGGAATCAAGTTTCATCAGTAAGAACTCCCCAACAGAATGGAGTTTTTGAAAGGAGAAATCAAATCATCAATAACATGGATATAATGATACTTATTGATAAAGAACTACCAGATAAATTTTAGAAGGAAGCAGTTTTGACATCGGTCTATGTTTCGAACAGGTCTCTGTTGTGTCAGAAGCAAGGGAAGACTCCGTATAAACTGTGGTATAGAAAGAAGCCAACGTTGAAATACTTTCAAATATTTGGAATTAAGTGTTTCAATCTCAACAAAGAAAATCATAGGAAGTTTGAGGTATGAGGAGATGAGGGGATATTCCTTGGCTACTCAGGGAAAAGAAAAGCATATAAATGCTTTAACAAGAGGCTGGGAAAATTGTTGAGAGCAATGATGTCACTATAGTCGAAAAGGAACAGAATACTTAATGACCTAGTGAACAATTTTTGGATGAATGTGATGATGAGGTAAGTGACACAGGGGGAGTAGAAGTGGAAGAGGCTGACTCAGAAGAAGATACTGATGATGAACAATAAAGTTTCAAGTATGTGTCTGCAAGGAAGCCAAAGAGTCGAGCTGAAATTGATAGGTAGAATATCATTGGTGATCAGACAACTCCAGTTCAGACTCGAAGAATGAATTCATTACAGCAAACATCATTTTTATCTCAGGTGGAGCCGAAATTTTTTTCCGATGCAGCTGAAGATGAAAATTGGGTTCAGGCTATAAATTAAGAGCTTGATCAAATCGAGAAGAACCAGACATGAGAGATTGTTTTGAGGCCAGCAGACAAGAATGTCATCGGGACTAAATGGGTTTATCGCAACAAGATGAATGAATATGGAACTATGATTCGAAACAAAGCATGACTAGTGTGTAAGGGATACTCCCAGATAGAGGGAATAGATGTAGATGATGCATTTTCACTGGTTGCACGGCTGGAGACAATTAAATTATTTTTGGCCATAGCAGTGCAGAGAAAGTTCAAAGTGTTCTAGATGGATGTCAAATATGCATTTCTAAATGGGGTTCTAGAAGAAGAGGTGTACATTGAGTAGCCAGATGGTTTTCTCATTCATGAGGATGAGAACAAAGTTTTTAGGCTGAATAAGGCGTTGTATGGGCTGAAACAAGCAGCAAGAGCATGGTACTCAAGGCTTGATCAGTACTTGAAGAATCTTGGTTTCTAGGGTGGTGGAGTTGATTACAATCTCTATTTCAACAACAATAGTAATAAAAGGATGATGGTTCTGGTCTATGTCTATGACATAATATTTGGTGGATCAGAAGAAGCTCAGTGTAGACAGTTTTCCAAATTCATGAAAAATGAGTTTGAAATGTCAATTATTAGAGAGCTAACGTTTTTTCTTGGTCTACAGGTGACACAAAGAAGGAATGGAACATTCATTTCTCAATCCAAATATGTCAAGGAGGTGTTAAAAAGGTTTGGCATGGAAAATTCCAAGGAGATGAAAACTCCGATTGCTACCCGGGTGAAATTATCAAAAGATGAGGATGGCAAGGCAGTTAATATCACATAATACAGGAAAATTATTGAAAGTTTTTTGTACTTGACCATGACAAGGCATGATATTGTTTTCGCCACATGCCAAGAAGAGAGATATCAGAGTAATCCCAAGGAAAGTCACATGCTCGCAGTGAAAATAATACTTCGGTATATCAAGGGCACGGTGGACTTAGGCTTGACATATAACGACAAATATCAGACAGAGTTATTGGGATATACTGATGCAGACTGGGCCAGTTCAGCGGATGACAGGAAATAAACATCTGGAGGTGCATTCTATCTTGGCGGACTATGTATTACTTGGTTAAGAAAGAAGCAGGATTTCATTTCATTAAGCACCGCATAAGCTGAGTATATTGCGGCCACTCAAGCATGCACACAGTTATTATGGATGAAGCAACAGCTTGACGATATGGGAGTTGAATTGAAGTCTCCGATCGGAATCCAGTGCGATAACTCAAGTGCTATCAATCTTAGAAAAAATCCAGTTCATCACTCAAGGACAAAGCACATTGATATCAAATATCATTTTATCAAGGAGAAAGTGGAGCAAGGGCTTGTGAAGTTAGAGTATGTGCCTACAGAGTTTCAAGTTGCAGACATTCTGACAAAGTCCTTACCCAAGGAAGCATTCGAAAGGCATCGACTGGATCTGGGAGTTCAGTCGATTCCTCGTACTTAAAAGTGTGTGGATGTGAAACCCCCCCTCTCCCCGAGGGATGATGTGTTTTTCCCTACTGTGATGATATGTATTTTCTACTCTATTATATACTAAAAAGGAGTGACCTTTGGGTTCGTTGACAAAGGGGGAGAAAATAGTGATTTTTCAAGGGGGAGACAGTTTAGCAATTTGATAGATCATGACTGATATGATTTGGAGAGAAGATGAGAGGTGGAGCAGCGAGATAGGGGGAGAGCTATGAGAAAGGGGCAGAGTATAAAATCAAACGATGCTAGAATTGATCGATCAAAGAATAGATATCAGGACTGCTGAGGATCATGATAAAAGCATATGAGTAGTGTTGGAAGAATATTTCCAAAAATTGGTATCAGTTATGTGAAAATTGGTATCATTTTTGTGTCAACAATGGGTATAAGAGATGAAGTGATTCATTGATGAACTTTTCATTTACTCTTGTTTCTCACGCCGAGCATTGCTCATGTGGGATTAGAGTATGTGTTGAGTAAATCCTTGATCGCTATCAGAATCGCAATGAGGCGAATGGTGGCTGAAGATTAAACGATGTATCTTTTTATGGAAGAGTTTTCAACAAACCCAAAGGGGGATATTTTTGGGAAAAAATCCCTCAAGGTATCATTGAAGCATTTTTGAGGTGATTTTGGTTGTTGACAAAGTGGAAAACTGTGCTGTGATTGTTGACAAAGCAAACCATGTCATACAAACTTGTTGAAAAAGGAGATTTCATGGTGGAATATCGATTTCAAGAGCTATGGTCAACGATCCATGTTTGATTCAAGAACACTGATAAAGAGATGGATGATCTGGAGGCGGTACAAAAAGAACAGATACAAGGTGGCGCCGTTTTCCAGTGTTTGCCAAATTTTTGGGCCTAAAAATTGTCAAATGAAGAAAAGTGGTTTTTGGAAAAGGGACTTGCGCGCCGTGTACGTGAAGGCTTGGAAACTTGCACACCATATGTTTTTCAAGATCAGATCATCAAAATATGGTAAAGAGACAAGTGTCACGCAAGTATTGGTGGTGTCACGCAAGTGACTTACACGCCGTGAAATAGACTTGCTTGCTGATGCCTTGGAAGCTTGAGAATTTGCGTGCCTATGGTTTTTCAAGATCAGAAGATCAAAATATGGCAAATGAAAGAGGTTCGCGCAAGTTTGGAATTGGTTCACGCAAGTGACTTGCAGGAGAAGAGACCTGTGTGCCGAGACTTGCGCACCGAAGGGAGACTTGCACGCCGTCGCGCAGGGTGGTTAAATTGCCTATCAATACTGGACCAACCCTCATAATTATTCACCAGAGTTCAACACATTGAGAAATCAGAGCTCCCGTCACACAGGTGTGGTGGTCGCGCAGGTGGTGTGTGATCGCGCAGGTGGAGTTGCGCGCCAGTGTGAGGAGTTGCGCGCCAGTGTGAGAAGTTGCGCGCCGGTTGGTAGTTGCGTGCCAATTTTGGATTGGGCATAAAAGGAAGTGTGTCGCGCAAGTTTGGAGCTGAATAAGCATGTGTCGCACAAGTGTGTGAGGTGGACTTGCATGCCAGTTGTGACTTGTGCGCCGATACTTGCGCGCCGAGATTGACTTGCGTACCAAGTAAGGTTTATTTCCAGCAGTGATTTTCGGGCTGCGTGGAAGCTGGAAGTTTGCCCGATACCTTTGGTGAAAAGAGAGATTCATCTACGGGTGAAGGTTTAACTTCAATGGAGCATCTACATACCGAGGAAGATGCATTCCTTCATGCAAATGAAGAGACCTAAAGGTCTATAAACTATGAGTGGATCCTTTCCGACGCAGTGAGCAAAGGAAGAGGAAGAAGGTGATCATCTCCACCGGCAGTGAGCCAGAGAGAGAGAAACATGGAGTGAATCTTGGGAAAGCAGTGAGATGACCCTAAACCTTGTAAAGGCAGTGAAACTTGGACATATTGACTATGCCCGAACCTTGTAATCCACATCTAGTGAAGAATAGTGGAATTTGGTACGACCGGAAACTTGTCAGCGTACGCTCCTTGGATGTAGCCCTTAGCGGAAAACCAAGTAAAAATTGTTGTGTCCTATGCATGATTTACCTTCGGTTTATATTGTACAACAAGAAAGTGAGAGAAGAGTGTTTTTCTTAATAGAAAAACAAGATCAGAACGGGCTTTAATTTTGAATTAGTCATACCCTGATTCACCCCCCCTCTCATGGTACTCAGCCTAGTGGACCTAACAATCTTTTATCGATTCAAGGGGGTTTTATAGGGTTATGTGGGGGTGAGCGAGGGTGATTGGCTGTTATTATTGTACTATGTCTAGGCCACCATCCCCATTTATCGGAAAAAATCCAAGAGAGTGGGGTAAGGTTGGGGAACCCACTCTAATATAATTTAGAAGGAGAAAACGATAATCCATACCTCTATGTGAGGTTGGGTTTTAATTATGTTTAAATTAAAAAAATAAGTATATTTGATAAAATATAATTACAATTGAAATCATTTACTAATATCTTAGTAAAACCATTGAATAATTTGAAACCATATCTAACTATATAAATAATTTAAAAAATATTTATAAATCCTACACCAACAGACTTAGAGATCAATTTACTTTTGTTTCCTTGAGGTTCTTACTCCATTGATTCTCTTCCTTTGACACTATTTAAGGGAATTTTATTAATCTCATTGATATGATTTTCGATTCATTATGGATAAATATTTTCAAAGAACAATGCATTCCTCAATTATATGATCATATTGGCCTATATTTAAATGATCAATGACTTATTAATGAGAAATTGATATGAACTAATATTAGATGCATGACCAATAAAGTCTCAATCGATAATTTTTGGCCCATTTTTAATACTTTTAGGTTTAGGAATTTCTAATTTGATAAAAAAATCATGATTTAAGATATTTAACAGTAGTATTTATTCCATTTCACAAATAATAAATAATTCATTGTCTCTTATTATAGGGTACCTATTTTAATAAGTATTTAAAAATTAAAATACTATTAATATTCATGTTTTGTTGTAAATAAAAAATATTTAGTATAAAATTAAAAATTTATTTTTAAGGTTCACTCTTCAATTTCACTGGTCCATTTGACCATGGGAAGTAATAAATAAAAGTTTTGTGAATTATAATAAACTCATAACATATATTTTTGAAAAATTATATCATATTGACCTAATTAGTCACTCGTTAATGTATTTAATTGTCCTATTGAGTTGATTATTGACTTAATTTTTGTAATTATTAAATATGTAAATTAATTCAACTTATTATTAAGAAGATATGTATAAAAAACCTAGTATCAAAATCTAAGTGATAAAGTAATTTTTACCACATTTTTATGGTGTTAATTTTATTTCACATATGTTCATGTGTATTAATTCCAGAGGTTCATAACTCCTTTTAACAGAATTAAAGGAAAATTTAAAAAATTGTGATTCACAAAAACATAAAATTTCTTTATAGGTCAACTAAATTTTGAAGATAAATCAATGTTAAATAATTTCATTAATGATTTATAATTAACCTGAACTTATATTTCGTGTCACAAATCACAAAACTCAAGTATATAAACCAAAGGAATATTATTTTCATTAATTATAGAATACTTGGTTATAAATATTATTACTTTGAACTTAATTTTTTTTACATAACCGTTACTAATATAAACTTCAATTTCACAAACAATGACTAACTTGAATTAATTCTTAACAAGAATAGTTTTTGATACTAAATTATTAATGATATAATGTACAGGAAGATTTTTTTGGTCTAAATTTCATGTTATATGTTATTTTTAGAAGTTCCTTTTCTATAACATATACCTTTAAAGTTGATAAGTATCTTGAATAGAGGTGATCACCACTTATCATTAATGAATAGGTTAAAAAATTCATAATTTTATCATAGTTTCAATGAATGGATCAAGTTTCATCCTTTGAAATTTCAATTATATTACACTAAAAAAACGCCATAGACAAATGATTTTTTTAATTTAATAGATATTCTATCAAGGTACAATATGTTGGGTTGGGGTACATTTTTCATAATCCTTGGCTTGATGTTTAGGTTTTTTAGTTCTTGAATTTATGTTTGACCTTTTTTTACCATAACTAAGCTTCACTACATTAAAAATTCACTTATAAATAATCAATTCTCCATAAGAAATGTTATATTTTAGAGATAATATTGTTTTTGATTAATTTTTTATTAAAAATTTGGTTATCTTCTTCAATCCTTAACTTTAAAATCAATCATTCGAGTAAAATGTGCTTAATATATTTTTTGAAATATTTCCATGACATAGATAATTATTCATTAAAAAAGAAAAATTGGAAGGTTTAACTTAATTACACAACTTTAATATGAATATCATTCATTACAACCTTCAATTACTCAATATATCTCATTATAGTTTTTTAGTCAACCATCTTAATGTTTATTAATTTATAGATGATAAATTATTTCAGTATGATATACCCAAACTCGTGATTGTGATAAAAATATCTTTAATAGATATATATATATTTTAATAGAGTTGAAAACATTATAAATAGAGTTATTAAGACTATAGAGGATATGGTTACTACATAAAAAGTCATAATTCTTCCAACTATCAATAAAAACAACCATATCATTTATATTATCAATTTCATTGAGTTTTGGTTATTTTTAGTGACAATCCTTGTTATATAGAACATACTAATATAGAAAACCATATTTAAATATCATCTCTTAAAATCACCATCATTAATGTTTTCTAGATTCTCTCCTTCAGCATTCCTTGGTTTCAATATTATGAACTGCATAACCAGATTTTATTTTGATAATAAAATAACTCAAATAGAAATTAAAATCCCAAAGATTTTATAAAAAAACAAAATTATCTTAATATTTTTGTTTCTAAATAAATTTTTATAAAATATAGTTATATTTTTAGTGGATAATTTACAAACAGTGCTACATTGGACTCTTTCTGGTCTATAAAATACCATATAGGAAGTGTTGAACAATTAACATATAAGATACAGTAGGGTCTTTCATATTATGTATAAATATAGTATAGGAGTAATTGACCAATATTTATATTAAATATAATATAATACTTATTCCTATTCTACATAAATACATTAGTGGAAGTTCTGAGTAATTAATATATGAAATACAATATGATCTTTCTCGCTAGAACTAACTTTTTTAATTTGAATACATAATACCATAAATATTAATTAAGTATTTTAAAATAATTTTACACATGGAGTTTAGTATACTTAAATGATAAGAAAAAAATAACAAGATACTATAAATAAAAATTATTGAGTTCAATGAAGTCATATTGTGTAATTAAGATAAGTTTCCCCTCTATGTTGCCTATGGTAGTTGACAATTATCTTTAAGTATAGAAAATAATAAAATTCATTGAAAAATTCACTAAAAATATAAAATTATCTTCAAAACCATATTGTGTATAAAAATTCACCCTTTCTACTTAATAGGAGTAATGAAGAAAATGTACCATATCTTTAGTACAATATAACAAAATCATAAAAAGTGAGGTCCATTATAAGTTCTTATTAGTGCCAAGAATGGAGGTATTTAATAGTGTTAAAAGAAAAAGAATATATAAATAGATTTTTTATTTATAAACCAAAAAAATTTCTTCTTCCCTTTCCTTTCTCCCTCTCATGGTATATGGAACCATTTCTTCCAAACTATTGCTGACCATCATCAATATTAATTTTTCTTCACCAAATCACCATTGAATCATATGTATGTATATAAACCTCCACCAATATTCATTTTTCTCTTATAAAATAGGAATTTTTTTGGGTATATTTATATATTTTAAGGTTATATATATATTTATATTATATCATGTACAAACATGTTCTTTATAATATAAACACACACAAACATGTATTGTATATTATCTTTATATATGTTATATATATTCTGTTTAATATATATATATATATACACCTATTTTTGTTTGTATGTTGTGACACAAACACACACACACTATAACTTCACCAACCCATTTATCCTAAATATCGTCAATCTAAAGGAGCAACATGACCTTAGGTTCACCTCCCCATACACCAAAGGATGATAACATGAGTCGGGGTATATTGATCATGTGGAGTGACTATAAACTTTATTAGACAACCATAAATAACAAATAAAATAATATATATCCATTTTTAAAAATATAAAAATATAATATGAAAATTTCCACTAAATATCAATCATAGATTTTGTAACACCCCGAGCTTCCACAATACGCTTCTCATTCAATAATGCAATAGCTTGCATTGTACGCAACTTCGAGTTCAAAAACACCGCGACTAATCAAAGTAGCCGTTATGAATAGTAATAACCAATTTTTAAAATTATAGAAATTTTATATTTCAAAATGGACTTCATTTTTTGTATTCGTAATATCGAAATTATCCAAAGTTGAATTTTTTGTAATTTTCTGAGAACTTCCAATTTTTTATGAATAGTGAAAATTACTTAGAAACAACTTTTTTAATCAAAATAATTTATAGTGATAAATTATACTATTTAGTGGTTTTAAAGTATAATTAGAATATATTTTTACCATTTTTTCCAATGGTGTTCATTAGAATTAATTTAACATTGAAATTGGACATAAACAATTGCCAATCTTTTGATATAAATTGTTTCTTAAAAACACGCTATCTATCGTGACAGCGGGAATTAAGTATAAAATTAATTAATGCAACTTATATGTTTGGAATTTTTTAAAATAGACATCATTTTTGAATTCATAATATCAATTATAGCTTAGGGTGAAATTTTGGCTTTGTTCTGAAAAACATCAATTTTTGATGAATAGTGAAACCACTAAGTGGTAGTTAAATAACTGATTTCTCATTTAAATGATATATTACCACTTCTGTGATTTGATTTTCAAAAATCCAACATACATGGTTGTCATTAAGAAGTAAAATGTGGTTCAATGATATTAAAATAAATTTTTTGTGAATAGTAACTTTTAAGTTCTTAATCGCGATTAGAGGTAATTAGTGTAGTTTAAGGTACAAATAATGTTTTAATAATATGAGATGAGCATGAAACTTGTCCTACTCCTATTGGATGAGTCATGGCCAACCAAGAAAACCCATGGGTCAACTTGGGGACCCCATGGAGCCACTTTAGTTGGAAAATGACATTAATATATATTTATTTAATGTTAAAATTAAATTGACACAAACATGAGTTGTTTTACTAAAACAGTTTTTAAACAGGGTTACACAAGTCCAAATTTTGATTATAAATTTTCATTAGAAAGCTAAAAATATTTCCTACATCATAGTATTTGTTTTATAATTTTTAGACATTAAATAAATTAAATTATTTATGACATCATTATGATGCGGCGATGACCTCATTATTTAACGATTTAAATAAAATGAAAATATAATGAAAAATCCAAGGCATACACTTGTCCAAAGCCTATTGGATGAAGATATTTCGAACCCTTATCACCTTATCCACGAATTATATAAGTGTGGGACCTTTAGAATCCTAAAATAATTGTGTAATAATGTAACATTTCAATCTTTCCAAAAGAGCCCCTCCTCTCCACTTATAAAAGGCCCCTACCTCTCCCACCTCATTTACACTTTCAAGCCATTTGGATCGGCCAACCTCTACCCAAATACTCTCCCAAATTCGCCCTCTTACTCCTAGAAGCCTCACTTTGGGCATAAATCTTCCCAAGGAAGCCTTTGGCTCAAATCAAAAAGAGTTACCCGATTTTGAGATAATGTCTTCTCTAATGTTGTTTTGTTTCATTTTTCTTATCCAACCCCCTAAACTCTTTTTATTCATTTCTTTTGTAACAACACCAGTATCATCAATATACTAGGATGTTGTTATAAGAAGTATTAGAGCTACACTTACACACACCTACATCTAATGGTTAAAGAACTTACGGTTTCTGTGGATGGAGAATTTCTGCCTCACGAAACGATGATTGTTCAACACTCATATAACACCTTCAAAGGTGGACATTAAGATGTCACTATTTTTATATATGATATATAATATGTTTATGTTTTACTTATGCTTATGTATTTCTCATTTATGGCATACTTTATGATTTCCATTATGGGTAAAACGCGATAATTTCATTTTAGGAAGTGCGGACTACCGCCCCCTCAAAGTGATTTGAATCGTTAATGCCATATGTGGGATGTATAAAGGATGGAGTAAATGGTATTATACAAAATATTATACTGTAATTATATTATAAATTTATATAATTATGATTTCATTCCATTAAATAAGAAATAGAAATGAAATTAGCGTTCATGCGTACGTACGGCTTACCGTCTCCATGAACGGTGCATTTCATTTCTTACCTCTAAATGTTACATAATATTAGAAATGAATGTATATACTGGATATATATGATATATATGAAATCTAAATCATGAATATAATTCTGGAGATAATGGATATTCTACCACATAAACAACTTGTAATTATAAGAAGTTTATTGTTGACTTAAGTACCAAAGATCGACAAAACGACCGTTATTAACTTAAATAATTACACAATGTTCATAACATTGTAATAAGTGATATAAAAAGGATAATGAAATTAAAAATGGTTCTTAATAAGGTATATATTAACTCTAGTTTATTATTCAGGAGGTTAAAGAACAGTTGAGTCAAGTCAGACACGAGGTAAGGGAACTTCTTAACCCAATTTCCATTCATTGGGTTAATCTCCTACTTTCAAATTATGTCATGATATTATTATGTACTATCTTGTATTTATACTTTATTTATGTGTACATATAGTGAATACACTTAATAGATCTATGTTATTGTAAAAATGATCTTTTTAAGGACTTCGTCTCAATCTCCTTTCATTGAGGCATATTTGGTTTTATACACAACTTTCTTTTATACGGTGTATAAACCCCTTTGACTTTTACGTTTATTCAAAAGAAATCTTTTTAGACGAATCATTTTACTAAACGACAAAAGGGAATGTTTTTCTTTCCGTACTTATGCGGCGACAATGAATTCTCCGCCGCCGTGACCATTATTTGAGTTTCGGATTCCTCTACAAGCCATCATTTTTTTAATGAAAAATAAATACAAAGTTTTAACTTTCTTTTATTTTGGTATTGAAAAGGGTTTTGAAAGTGTTTTTATTATATCGATGTGTTGTATTGATATATTTTGATTGAAATGTGGAAATGTTATGTTTCCTTTATGAATGTTTTATGTGATACGATTATGTTATGGTTTATGATATGTTTAAACCTATTCATATGAGGAATGCATTGGACTTAATAAGTGACGGGTGGAGCCCGCTATAGCTCCTCGATGCATCGGCAGGTCTCACGAGACAAACTAGTGTCTTGGCACGAGGCCTTGACAAAATCTTATTTGTGGTCTTGGCACGAGGCCTTGGCTACGTGGTTATGATAGTCTGGCATTATGCATTCCATCATTATGAAAATGGTTATTGATGTTGCATGGGATTATTCGATTAGTAGAATATCCATGTGAGTAAGTAAATGGCATTATCTCATTTTATTTTTGCCATGTTATGCTAAAGTTCAAGTTTAAAAAGGCTTTTGTTTTAGTTATACATTGCCTTAAATGTTAATGATTATTTATGAAATCTTTCGCAATATTGTTATCCTTACTGAGCATCTGAGCTCACCCCTTTCAATGTTTTAATATTTTCCAGGATGTGAGGAAGTATTTTATGAATGAACTACATGGATAGTCTGAAGAGGATAGAAGTGTGGACTATGGAGACTATGTTATTATAGTTTTTCACTTTGTGATTTAATGTAACATTTATGAATGTATCTAGTGTTTCCAAGGCTACTAAACTAATCGGTCTTTCGAGACTTGATCTTTTGTGATCATGCCAATGTTACGAAGTAATGCACCGACTCTGGGTAGCTAGGGTCGGGGAGTTACAGTTGGTATCAGAGGAAGTTTAGTACAAACCTTGGAAGCTAGATTTAGATAAACTCTGATTAGAGCACATAGACCTAAGATGAACTTTGAGGATTAGTATAGAAGAACTTCCTAGAATTTTGGTATTGTAGAGATTTTGTGAGTTTTCCGAGTAATACATCCCTGTCTGGATACGAGCAGGTAGAGGCGGCTCTGGCACAGATGTTCCTAGGGGTAAAACTCGAAAACACCGCTTTGAGCTAGACTCGAATGGGAACTGGTGCACGACAAAGGGCCTTGCTGCACTCTTGGTTACGACACTCCCGGGGGATATGCTTAGGATAACTCTCATTTTCTTTACAAATCATTATGAAGGGTTTATGAGTATATACTTCCTCAAAGAAAACATTTTTATGATTATGGATTATATCCATAAATAGTTCAATTTATGTTAAGTGTTTTATAAGTATGGGATTATGTATTTTGATTCATAAACTGATCTAGTTTATGCCATTGTTTAGAAATGGCTCCTAGTGGAAGAAATGGAAACCGTATCAATGCACGCACTCCATGTAGGGATTTCCCTCCTGCTCAAGATAATTATAGTGGGGCTGGTGATGCAAATGGTGCCGATCATCTAATCACCATACTAGGACAACTTACTCAGGTTATGAATAATAACCTTACCCGTATGGAGCACCCTGATCCACAGCGTGGAGGATCAATGTTAGATCGATTTTTGAGGCAACAACCACCAACGTTCAACGGGAGTACAAATCCGTTAGTAGATGAGCAATGGATAAACTCCTTAGAGAAAATATTCCATGCCTTGGGGAGTAGCGAAAGGGAGAAGGTTGTCATGGCAGTTTACCGCCTCACTGGAGATGCCGATCAGTGGTGGTCGCTGATTCAAAACACAAAGGAAGATGATGACGTATCGAATATGGAATGGAGGGAGTTCAAAGAGCTTTTCTTAGAAAAATACTTTCCTCGTGACCATCGAGCAGATATGGAAAGGCAATTTCTGAGTCTGAGGCAGAAGGAGGATGAGAATGTCGCGAAGTATGAGGCCAACTTTACAAGGTTAGCGAGGTATGCTGCAGATTATATACGTAACCCGAGAAGTAAGATTGATCGTTTCTTTTATGGGTTAAAACCATTTCTCCGTTGAGCTTTAGTATCACAATATTTCTCAACATATGAAGATATTTTCTCATGTGCAATCAAGACGGAAAAAGAAATTTTCTAAGTCTCATGACTTTAAAGCAAAGCAAGAAAAGAAGAGAACGGTGGAACAAGAGACGGATAAAGGGAAAAAGGGAAAGAAGGATTTTCCATTATGTGATAATTGTGGGAAGAATCACCCCGGTGCTTGCCTAAAAGGAATGGGAGTTTGTTACAAATGTGGAGAAAAAGGTCACCAGGCACGTGATTGCAAGGGAAATAAAGAGGCTATCAATGTTGAATGCTACAATTGTAGGGATATAGGGCATTATGCAAATGAATGTCCTAAGCGTCAGGGAAACTTACCTCAGAAAAGGCCAAGGGATCAAGGACAATCTTATGCTGTTACTACAGTTGAAGCGGAATAATTATTGTATTTGTGTTTTTGGACTCAAGAACTAGATTATGGTTATAAGAATAATGTGATATATATAAGGATTGTACTGCAGTACATGTTGTTTTCATTAAGGATTTAATATGATGAAGGTAATCATATTTTTAGTATGTGACAATAAGAGAAACTTTACTTTGTTTGGGGAATCTGATAAATTGATTTTGCAATTAAGAGACCTTTTAGAGAAAGTTTGGACAGAGGTATTTTGGATAACTATATATGTTGGGATGGATTAAGTTGATCTTTGGATAGTATTGTTTAAGGTTAAAGCATTTCTGAAGATTATTTTTGGAATATTATAATACTATAGTTTTAGGAAAAGGACAACCTGCAGGGTGGGGCATAACCCGTCGCGTCGGACAAAGCTGCAGGAATCGAACCCACAATCATAGTGCGACAGGCCTTTATTTCCTACCACTAGCCTACAGGAAGTCCCTGGTTATTACAAAATAATTTTACTAATCTAAATGGTATGTGTTAACATTTTTAACCTTATACAATTAGGATAAGTATAATATTTTTGAGTTCTATTATCTTTCTGAGTGAAAGATGAGTTGAAGGTTGAAACTCTAATTGTCAATCATAAATATATATATACCTATCTCTTATTCAATGAATGAATTAATTCTTAAACTTTAGTAAAGGGATATTTAAACAAAAAAATGTGTTATCCTAATACCTTATGTCTTGTTGAATTCATGATATTTTAAATCAACATAGATTGAAGGCTTTGAGGCCCTCAATTTGACAGTTGATTGTGATTGATGACCTCAATCACTCCCTACAAATATTTACGTTTTTCCTCCAGTTATATGTCTCTAATTTCCACCAATGTTCTCTTAATTGAGATCATAATTGGGTGGTGACTTTTTCATTTCCCTTTCCCTCTTATTAAGGCTAAATTTTATTAATCTTATTTCAGATGTGGGTTTTCCACAAAGGTATTTTCTCTTTTCAACCTTTTATTTTCAAAGAAAAATTTCAAATTGCGAGGACGCAATTTATTGAAGGATGGGAGAATGTAACACCCTGAGCTTCCACAATACGCTTCCCATTCAATAATGCAATAGCTTGCATTGTACGCAACTTCGAGTTCAAAAACACCGCGACTAATCAAAGTAGCCGTTATGAATAGTAATAACCAATTTTTAAAATTATAGAAATTTTATATTTCAAAATGGACTTCATTTTTGTATTCGTAATATCGAAATTATCCAAATTTGAATTTTTTGTAATTTTCTGAGAACTTCCAATTTTTTATGAATAGTGAAAATTACTTAGAAACAACTTTTTTAATAAAAATAATTTATAGTGATAAATTATACTATTTAGTGGTTTTAAAGTATAATTAGAATATATTTTTACCATTTTATCCAATTGTGGTCATTAGAATTAATTTAACATTGAAATTGGACATAAACAATTGCCAATCTTTTGATATAAATTGTTTCTTAAAAACACGCTATCTATCGTGACAGCGGGAATTAAGTATAAAATTAATTAATGCAACTTATATGTTTGGAATTTTGTAAAATAGAAATCATTTTTGAATTCATAATATCAATTATATCTTAGGGTGAAATTTTGGCTTTGTTCTGAAAAACTTCAATTTTTGATGAATAGTGAAACCAGTAAGTGGTAGTTAAATAACTGATTTCTCATTTAAATGAAATATTACCACTTCTGTGATTTGATTTTCAAAAATCCGACATACATGGTTGTCATTAAGAAGTAAAATGTGGTTCAATGAGATTAAAATAAATTTTTGGTGAATAGTAACTTTTAAGTTCTTAATCGCGATTAGAGGTAATTAGTGTAGTTTAAGGTACAAATAATGTTTTAATAATATGAGATGAGCATGAAACTTGTCCTACTCCTATTGGATGAGTCATGGCCGACCAAGACAACCCATGGGTCAACTTGGGGACCCCATGGAGCCACTTTAGTTGGAAAATGACATTAATATATATTTATTTAATGTTAAAATTAAATTGACACAAACATGAGTTGTTTTACTAAAACAGTTTTTAAGTAGGGTTACACAAGTCCAAATTTTGATTATAAATATTCATTAAAAAGATAAAAAGATTTCCTACATCATAGTATTTTTTTATAATTTTTATACATTAAATAAATTAAATTACTTATGACATCATTATGATGCGGCGATGACCTCATTATTTAACGATTTAAATAAAATGAAAATATAATGAAAAATCCAAGGCTTACACTTGTCCAAAGCCTATTGGATGAATATATTTCGAACCATTATCACCTTAGACACGAATTATATAAGTTTGGGACCTTTAGAATCCGAAAAGCATTGTGTAATAATGTAACATTTCAATCTTTCCAAAAGAGCCTCTCCTCTCCACTTATAAAAGGCCCCCACCTCTCCCACCTCATTTACACTTTCAAGCCATTTGGCTCGGCCAAACTCTTCCCAAATACTCTCCCAACTTCTCCCTCTTACTCCTAGAAGCCTCACTTTGGGCAGAACTCTTCCCAAGGAAGCCTTTGGGTCAAATCAAAAAGAGTTACCCGATTTTGAGGTAATGTCTTCTCTAATGTTGTTTTGTTTCATTTTTCTTCTCCAACCCCCTAAACTCTTTTTATTCATTTATTTTGTAAAAACACCAGTATCCTCAATATACTAGGATGTTTTTATAATAATTATTCTAGCTACACTTACACACACCTACATCTAATGGTTAAAGAACATACGGTTTCTGTGGATGGCGAATTTCTGCCTCACGAAACGATGATTGTTCAACACTCATATAACACCTTCAAAGGTGGACATTAAGATGTCGCTATTTTTATATATGATATATAATATGTTTATGTTTTACTTATGCTTCTGTATTTTTCATTTATGGCATACTTTATGATTTCCATTATGGGTAAAACGCGATAATTTCATTTTAGGAAGTGCGGACTACCGCCCCCTCAAAGTGATTTGAATCGTTAATGCCATATGTGGGATGTATAAAGGATGGAGTAAATGGTATTATAC
This sequence comes from Viscum album, assembly GCA_963277665.1. Lineage (NCBI taxonomy): Eukaryota > Viridiplantae > Streptophyta > Magnoliopsida > Santalales > Viscaceae > Viscum > Viscum album. The sequence goes on from OY728150.1 coordinate 1,818,434,186, forward strand.
ACAATATTATACTGTAATTATATTATAAATTTATATCATTATGATTTCATTCCATTAAATACGAAATAGAAATGAAAGTAGCGTTCATGCGTACGTACGGCTTACCGTCTCCATGAAGGGTGCATTTCATTTCTTACCTCTAAATGTTACGTAATATTATAAATGAATGTATATACTGGATATATATGATATATATGACATATAAATCATGAATATAATTCTGGAGATAATGGATATTCTACCACATAAACAACTTGTAATTATAAGAAGTTTATTGTTGACTTTAGTACCAAAGATCGACAAAACGACCGTTATTAACTTAAATAATTACACAATGTTCATAACATTGTAATAAGTGATATAAAAAGGATAATGAAATTAAAAATGGTTCTTAATAAGGTATATATTAACTCTAGTTTATTATTCAGGAGGTTAAAGAACGGTTGAGTCAAGTCAGACACGAGGTAAGGGAACTTCTTAACCCAATTTCCATTCATTGGGTTAATCTCCTACTTTCAAATTATGTCATGATATTATTATGTACTATCTTGTATTTATACTTTATTTATGTGTACATATAGTGAATACACTTAATAGATCTATGTTATTGTAAAAATGATCTTTTTAAGGACTTCGTCTCAATCTCCTTTCATTGAGGCATATTTGGTTTTATACACAACTTTCTTTTATACGGTGTATAAACCCCTTTGAATTTTACGTTTATTCAAAAGAAATCTTTTTAGACGAATCATTTTACTAAACGACAAAAGGGAATGTTTTTCTTTCCGTACTTATGCGGCGACAACGACTTCTCCGCCGCCGTGACCATTATTTGAGTTTCGGCTTCCTCTACAAGCCATCATTTTTTTAATGAAAAATAAATACAAAGTTTTAACTTTCTTTTATTTTGGTATTGAAAAGGGTTTTGAAAGTGTTTTTATTATATCAATGTGTTGTATTGATATATTGTGATTGAAATGTGGAAATGTTATGTTTCCTTTATGCATGTTTTATGTGATACGATTATGTTATGGTTTATGATATGTTTAAACCTATTCATATGAGGAATGCATTGGACTTAATAAGTGACGGGTGGAGCCCGCTATAGCTCCTTGATGCATCGGTAGGTCTCATGAGACAAACTAGTGTCTTGGCACGAGGCATTGACAAAATCTTATTTGTGGTCTTGGCACGAGGCCTTGGCTACGTGGTTATGATAGTCTGGCATTATGCATTCCATCATTATGAAAATGGTTATTGATGTTGCATGGGATTATTCGATTAGTAGAATATCCATGTGAGTAAGTAAATGGCATTAACTCATTTTATTTTTTCCATGTTATGCTAAATTTCAAGTTTAAAAAGGCTTTTGTTTTAGTTATACATTGCCTTAAATGTTAATGATTATTTATGAAAGCTTCCGCAATATTGTTATCCTTACTGAGCATCTGAGCTCACCCCTTTCAATGTTTTAATATTTTCCAGGATGTGAAAAAGTATTTTATGAATGACCTACAGGGATAGTCCGAAGAGGATAAAAGTGTGGACTATGGAGACTATGTTATTATAGTTTTTCACTTTGTGATGTAATGTAACATTTATGAATGTATCTAGTGTTTCCAAGGCTACTAAACTAATCGGTCTTTCGAGACTTGATCTTTTGTGATCATGCCAATGTTACGAAGTAATGCACCGACTCTGGGTAGCTAGGGTCGGGGCATTACAGTTGGTATCAGAGGAAGTTTAGTACGAACCTTGGAAGCTAGATTTAGATAAACTCTGATTAGAGCACATAGACCTAAGATGAACTTTGAGGATTAGTATAGAAGAACTTCCTAGAATTTTGGTATTGTAGAGATTTTGTGAGTTTTCCGAGAAATACATCCCTGTCTGGATAAAAGCAGGTAGAGGCGGCTCTGGCACAGATGTTCCTAGGGGTAAAACCCGAAAACACCGCTTTGAGCTAGACTCGAACGGGAACTGGTGCATGACAACGGGCCTTGCAGCACTCTTGGTTACGACACTCCCGGGGGATATGCTTAGGATAACTCTCATTTTCATTACAAATCATTATGAAGGGTTTATGAGTATATACTTCCTCAACGAAAACATTTTTATGATTATGGATTATATCCATAAATAGTTCAATTTATGTTAAGTGTTTTATAAGTATGGGACTATGTATTTTGATTCATAAACTGATCTAGTTTATGCCATTGTTTAGAAATGGCGCCTAGTGGAAGAAATGGAAACCATATCAATGCACGCACTCCATGTAGGGATTTCCCTCCTGCTCAAGATAATTATAGTGGGGCTGGTGATGCAACTGGTGCCGATCATCTAATCACCACACTAGGACAACTTACTCAGGTTATGAATAATAACCTTACCCGTATGGAGCACCCTGATCCACAGCGTGGAGGATCAATGTTAGATCGATTCATGAGGCAACAACCACCAACGTTCAACGGGAGTACAAATCCATTAGTAGATGAGCAATGGATAAACTCCTTAGAGAAAATATTCCATGCCTTGGGGAGTAGCGAAAGGGAGAAGGTTGTCATGGCAGTTTACCGCCTCACTGGAGATGCCGATCAGTGGTGGTCGCTGATTCAAAACACAAAGGAAGATGACGACGTATCGAATATGGAATCGAGGGAGTTCAAAGAGCTTTTCATAGAAAAATACTTTCCTCGTGACCATCGAGCAGATATGGAAGGGCAATTTCTGAGTCTGAGGCAGAAGGAGGATGAGAATGTCGCAAAGTATGAGGCCAACTTTACAAGGTTAGCGAGGTATGCTGCAGATTATATACGTAACCCGAGAAATAAGATTGATCGTTTCTTTTATGGGTTAAAACCATTTCTCCGTCGAGCTGTAGTATCACAATATTTCTCAACATATGAAGATATTGTCTCATGTGCAATCAAGATGGAAAATGAATTTTCTAAGTCTCATGACTTTAAAGCAAAGCAAGAAAAGAAGAGAACGATGGAACAAGAGACGGATAAAGGGAAAAGGGAAAGAAGGATTTTCTATTATGTGATAATTGTGGGAAGAATCACCCCGGTGCTTGCCTAAAAGGAATGGGAGTTTGTTACAAATGTGGAGAAAAAGGTCACCAGGCACGTGATTGCAAGGGAAAGAAAGAGGCTATCAATGTTGAATGCTACAATTGTAGGGATATAGGGCATTATGCAAATGAATTTCCTAAGCGTCAGGGAAACTTACCTCAGAAAAGGCCAAGGGATCAAGGACAATCTTATGCTGTTACTACAGTTGAAGCGGAATAATTATTGTATTTGTGTTTTTGGACTCAAGAACTAGATTATGGTTATAAGAATAATGTGATATATATAAGGATTGTACTGCAGTACATGTTGTTTTCATTAAGGATTTAATATGATGAAGGTAATCATATTTTTAGTATGTGACAATAAGAGAAACTTTACTTTGTTTGGGGAATCTGATAATTTGATTTTGGAATTAAGAGACCTTTTAGAGAAAGTTTGGACAGAGGTATTTTGGATAACTATATATGTTGGGATGGATTAAGTTGATCTTCGGATAGTATTGTTTAAGGTTAAAGCATTTCTGAAGATTATTTTTGGAATATTATAATACTATAGTTTTAGGAAAAGGACAACCTGCAGGGTGGGGCATAACCCGTCGCGTCGGACAAAGCTGCAGGAATCGAACCCACAATCATAGTGCGACATGCCTTTATTTCCTACCACTAGCCTATAGGAAGTCCCTGGTTATTACAAAATAATTTTACTAATCTAAATGGTATGTGTTAACATTTTTAACCTTATACAATTAGGATAAGTATAATATTTTTGAGTTCTATTATCTTTCTGAGTGAAAGATGAGTTGAAGGTTGAAACTCTAATTGTCAATCATAAATATATATATCCCTATCTCTTATTCAATGAATGAATTAATTCTTAAACTTTAGTAAAGGGATATTTAAACAAAAAAATGTGTTATCCTAATACCTTATGTCTTGTTGAACTGATGATATTTTAAATCAACATAGATTGAAGGCTTTGAGGCCCTCAATTTGACAGTTGATTGTGATTGATGACCTCAATCACTCCCTACAAATATTTACGTTTTTCCTCTAATTATATGTCTCTAATTTCCACCAATGTTCTCCTAATTGAGATCATAATTGGGTGGTGACTTTTTCATTTCCCTTTCCCTCTTATTAAGGCTAAATTCTATTAATCTTATTTCCGATGTGGGTTTTCCACAAAGGTATTTTCTCTTTTCAACCTTTTATTTTCAAAGAAAAATTTCAAATTGCGAGGACGCAATTTATTGAAGGATGGGAGAATGTAACACCCCGAGCTTCCACAATACGCTTCTCGTTCAATAATGCAATAGCTTGCATTGTACGCAACTTCGAGTTCAAAAACACCGTGACTAATCAAAGTAGCCGTTATGAATAGTAATAACCAATTTTTAAAATTATAGAAATTTTATATTTCAAAATGGACTTCATTTTTGTATTCGTAATATCGAAATTATCCAAAGTTGAATTTTTTGTAATTTTCTGAGAACTTCCAATTTTTTATGAATAGTGAAAATTACTTAGAAACAACTTTTTTAATCAAAATAATTTATAGTGATAAATTATACTATTTAGTGGTTTTAAAGTATAATTAGAATTTATTTTTACCATTTTATCCAATTGTGGTCATTAGAATTAATTTAACATTGAAATTGGACATAAACAATTGCCAATCTTTTGATATAAATTGTTTCTTAAAAACACGCTATCTATCGTGACAGTGGGAATTAAGTATAAAATTAATTAATGCAACTTATATGTTTGGAATTTTGTAAAATAGAAATCATTTTTGAATTCATAATATCAATTATAGCTTAGGGTGAAATTTTGGCTTTGTTCTGAAAAACTTCAATTTTTGATGAATAGTGAAACCAGTAAGTGGTAGTTAAATAACTGATTTCTCATTTAAATGAAATATTACCACTTCTGTGATTTGATTTTCAAAAATCCGACATACATGGTTGTCATTAAGAAGTAAAATGTGGTTCAATGAGATTAAAATAAATTTTTGGTGAATAGTAACTTTTAAGTTCTTAATTGCGATTAGAGGTAATTAGTGTAGTTTAAGGTACAAATAATGTTTTAATAATATGAGATGAGCATGAAACTTGTCCTACTCCTATTGGATGAGTCATGGCCGACCAAGACAACCCATGGGTCAACTTGGGGACCCCATGGAGCCACTTTAGTTGGAAAATGACATTAATATATATTTATTTAATGTTAAAATTAAATTGACACAAACATGAGTTGTTTTACTAAAATAGTTTTTAAGTAGGGTTAAACAAGTCCAAATTTTGATTATAAATATTCATTAGAAAGATAAAAATATTTCCTACATCATAGTATTTTTTTTATAATTTTTAGACATTAAATAAATTAAATTATTTATGACATCATTATGATGCGGCGATGACCTCATTATTTAACGATTTAAATAAAATGAAAATATAATGCAAAATCCAAGGCTTACACTTGTCCAAAGCCTATTGGATGAAGATATTTCGAACCCTTATCACCTTATCCACTAATTATATAAGTGTGGGACCTTTAGAATCCGAAAAGCATTGTGTAATAATGTAACATTTCAATCTTTCCAAAAGAGCCCCTCCTCTCCACTTATAAAAGGCCCCCACCTCTCCCACCTCATTTACACTTTCAAGCCATTTGACTCGGCCAAAATCTGCCCAAATACTCTCCCAAATTCTCCCTCTTACTCCTAGAAGCCTCACTTTTGGCAGAACTCTTCCCAAGGAAGCCTTTGGCTCAAATCAAAAAGAGTTACCCGATTTTGAGGTAATGTCTTCTCTAATGTTGTTTTGTTTCATTTTTCTTCTCCAACCCCTAAACTCTTTTTATTCATTTCTTTTGTAACAAAACCAGTATCCTAAATATACTAGGATGTTGTTATAATAAGTATTCGAGCTACACTTACACACACCTACATCTAATGGTTAAATAACATACGGTTTCTGTGGATGGCGAATTTCTGCCTCACGAAACGATGATTGTTCAACACTCATATAACACCTTCAAAGGTGGAAATTAAGATGTCACTATTTTTATATACGATATATAATATGTTTATGTTTTACTTATGCTTCTGTATTTCTCATTTATGTCATACTTTATGATTTCCATTATGGGTAAAACGCGATAATTTCATTTTAGGAAGTGCGGACTACCGCCCCCTCAAAGTGATTTGAATCGTTAATGCCATATGTGGGATGTATAAAGGATGGAGTAAATGGTATTATACACAATATTATACTGTAATTATATTATAAATTTATATCATTATGATTTCATTCCATTAAATACGAAATAGAAATGAAAGAAGCGTTCATGCGTACGTACGGCTTACCGTCTCCATGAAGGGTGCATTTCATTTCTTACCTCTAAATGTTACGTAATATTATAAATGAATGTATATACTGGATATATATGATATATATGACATATAAATCATGAATATAATTCTGGAGATAATGGATATTCTACCACATAAACAACTTGTAATTATAAGAAGTTTATTGTTGACTTTAGTACCAAAGATCGACAAAACGACCGTTATTAACTTAAATAATTACACAATGTTCATAACATTGTAATAAGTGATATAAAAAGGATAATGAAATTAAAAATGGTTCTTAATAAGGTATATATTAACTCTAGTTTATTATTCAGGAGGTTAAAGAACGGTTGAGTCAAGTCAGACACGAGGTAAGGGAACTTCTTAACCCAATTTCCATTCATTGGGTTAATCTCCTACTTTCAAATTATGTCATGATATTATTATGTACTATCTTGTATTTATACTTTATTTATGTGTAAATATAGTGAATACACTTAATAGATATATGTTATTGTAAAAATGATCTTTTTAAGGACTTCGTCTCAATCTCCTTTCATTGAGGCATATTTGGTTTTATACACAACTTTCTTTTATACGGTGTATAAACCCCTTTGACTTTTACGTTTATTCAAAAGAAATCTTTTTAGACGAATCATTTTACTAAACGAAAAAAGGGAATGTTTTTCTTTCCGTACTTATGCGGCGACAACGACTTCTCCGCCGCCGTGACCATTATTTGAGTTTTGGCTTCCTCTACAAGCCATCATTTTTTTTAATGAAAAATAAATACAAAGTTTTAACTTTCTTTTATTTTGGTATTGAAAAGGGTTTTGAAAGTGTTTTTATTATATCAATGTGTTGTATTGATATATTGTGATTGAAATGTGGAAATGTTATGTTTCCTTTATGCATGTTTTATGTGATGCGATTATGTTATGGTTTATGATATGTTTAAACCTATTCATATGAGGAATGCATTGGACTTAATAAGTGACGGGTGGAGCCCGCTATAGCTCCTTGATGCATCGGCAGGTCTCATGAGACAAACTAGTGTCTTGGCACGAGGCCTTGACAAAATCTTATTTGTGGTCTTGGCACGAGGCCTTGGCTACGTGGTTATGATAGTCTGACATTATGCATTCCATCATTATGAAAATGGTTATTGATGTTGCATGGGATTATTCGATTAGTAGAATATCCATGTGAGTAAGTAAATGGCATTATCTCATTTTATTTTTTCCATGTTATGCTAAAGTTCAAGTTTAAAAAGGCTTTTGTTTTAGTTATACATTGCCTTAAATGTTAATGATTATTTATGAAAGCTTCCGCAATATTTTTATCCTTACTGAGCATCTGAGCTCACCCCTTTTAATGTTTTAATATTTTCCAGGATGTGAGGAAGTATTTTATGAATGACCTACAGGGATAGTCCGAAGAGGATAGAAGTGTGGACTATGGAGACTATGTTATTATAGTTTTTCACTTTGTGATGTAATGTAACATTTATGAATGTATCTAGTGTTTCCAAGGCTACTAAACTAATCGGTCTTTCGAGACTTGATCTTTTGTGATCATGCCAATGTTACGAAGTAATGCACCGACTCTGGGTAGCTAGGGTCGGGGCGTTACAGATTTATATCCCATATAATAAAAAAAATATAAACCCAAGTAAATTTTATATAATATAAACATGAATAAAAAGAATTATTGGTGAGGAAATCATATACAATGTACAATCAAAGATAAATAAAATAATGGTGTCATAAAAAATGGTCACAAGGCCATGTTTGGTATCTTATCCAAATCCCTATCAAAAAATTCCATCTCATCTTGCATAAATCAAGGACTTTCACTTACCTACATCATAGTTCATAAATTTTATATGCCCAATAAGGTGTATGTGTAGGGAATGAGAAGTATAATCTACAGGCCACCATAAATAGAATCCCTAAATAAAAAAACATATATAAGTGTATAAATAATATGATATTAAAACAAAATAATTTAAATATAAAAAAAATCACATCATCAAGTACTAAAAATTGCCTAGTGAGTGACCCTACATTCTATGAAGAGTTAAAAAATCATGTCTGAACAAATATTTGAAATTCATGGCTCTTAGATAACCCTTTATCCTACACCAAGTCCCTACATGAACTCATGTGCACTTACTAATACATCAAAGGTTTCTAACTAATAATAAGAATATACTAATAGTTTCATAGAAGAAAATAATGGATAAATAAAAAAATCATCCATCATAGAATAAAACTAATATTATAAAATTAGAATTATAGTATAAATCATACCATAAGTAATACCATACACCCATGATATAAGAAATGAAACACATGAAGGTAATACAATTTTACTTTCTAATAGATACATTACAATCGGTAAATCATATACAATATAGAAAATAGAACAATTTGGAGGCTCATACACTAGCCCTTGAACTCACATATACGTGATCTCCATATCCCTATAGATACCTTCTATCCCACTTATCTATAATCTGGTAGATCTCTAAACCTACATTTCAACCATATGGTCTGAATATCAACCAAGGTTCATGTGGATTGAATGAGTATAACAATCCATAGTTTACCACCAATGATGTCCCTAATATTAAATAATATATACATACATGCATGGACTATATGAAATAAATTCATAAATAATCACTACATACATTGGTTTTCTATTTAGTTTTTAGGAAGACACCCCAATGGATAGCCCATAATTTATTTAGTATGTATATGGGATGAAGTTTCACACGGGATATCATTTAATCAATATAATGGATTATAAAATAATCTTACCACCACTTATGGCTCATTCAGAGAACTATATTGGCACAAGTCCTAATCAGCTTAGCCTTTTCTACATTACCTGGTTTGGGACCTAACCTATATTCCTATAATTATGTCTACATGTATACCATGGTGCATGTATAGGGTGCGATCAGAAAACTCATTAGGCCACCACTAATGGTTTCCTTAATAATAATTACTAAATGTGCACATTTATGTAATATATTAAATGAAATCTGTAAATATTCACATGTACACACTGGTTGGTCGTTGAGTTCTCAAGAAAGAATCCTCAGGGCTAAACCATACCTTCTGTGGCTAGTTCCAAATGCGGGAAATAGTTTCCCATGGTATATAATATCATATAGTTTAATGGTTAAAAATTTATCTTCCATCATGAACATGAATCACTTAGGTAGCTTGGTTAGTAAAATTATCAACTGATCTATACTCATATACCTCTAGGTTGAAACCTTACCCAATCCATTTACATGAAACAATCTCTTAGTTCCTATGTCTCCCAACCCATTCAAAAGGATATATCTCTTGGTTAGAATCACACCCAACCCATTAACAGGAACCTATCTTGGTTGAAATCATAACCAACGCATTCAAAAGAATAATATCTTGGTTGGATATCACCCAATCTATTTCTAAGTATCCAAATTTAGTTCTGCATCATGCCCAACCAATTCACAAGATTCAATCTCAATTGGAATACCATACAACCCATTCATAAGGATCTATTTCTTAGTTAGAATTATAGAAATCTCATTCATAATAATCTCTATCAGTTGGAATAAATCTAAACCCTTTTTAAAGTTTATATTTATTAGTTTATATCATAACTATATAAGTGGTATAACTATATGTTAGAATTTATATCCTAGTAAATCCAAAAAAACACCACAGGTTGGTAGAGTATCTATTCTAGGGAATCCTACATCACACCATTGTCTAGTAGAGACTCATGTCTCAGTAGTCACATAACACACCACTAATGTGAAGAGAACATATTCTAGGAAATCATACTAGTGATTTATATATATATATATATATATATATATCATATCTCTAATTGTAAGCCCAATACACTCGTATAACCCTTGAGGATTTCTTCTAATCCCATTATCCTTGAACATTAAGATAATCACATAATCACCATCATAATTATGTAATTGACCTATTCAAATCCTATCCTATAACTATAACCTGTTTAACCTTGTGTATCCTATTTCCTAACATACCCATTATCTAGGACCTCAGAAAATAACACTAAAATCATATGTTTATATTACAACCCATCACCAAAAAATTATAATGTACACTACTCTAGATAGGAAATCACCCATATCACTTAAGACTACTATTTGTATACTCCCTAATCCACATTCCATCTCATTATTCTTTATTCAAATAGAGAATTTACCCTAAAACTGTCTAATAAATCATCACCACGTAAAAAAAATTATTCACAATCAATCATTGTTCCTCCATTGGTGAATTTAAATTTCAAATACCATTTAATCCCATGATTTAATTTAAATAATTGAACTTAACCTCTTTATTTATCCATCTTAGATAAATCAATTTCAATAAATTTTTCCAAGAACCCCTTTTTATGGATCACCCATAACCTTTTAGTCTCAATAGTTCATTACATCACCTCTATCAAGGCCTTCCTAGACCACATGATTCATTATCCAAGGATAAACACCCCTTAAGGTGCCTCACAATTTACAACTCAAGTTCATCACATAGTTAGGGTCATAAAGCGAATAAAAATATAAAAAATTCCTGCAATATCAATTTTATATCTCTAATAGGTCTTACTAAGGTTCCCATAACCACATAAGTAACCTAAACATCCACTTATATTAAACACACCATCTTACTCCCACAAGAATTTTATACAATGTATTAAGTTAAATAAAAAGGATGTAGTATTGGTAACCACACATGTAGAACAAGGATTTCTTTCCTTTATAACAAATTCTAACCACCATTCTTGATCTCCATATCCTTCTTGAGCTCTTAACTCATAAATACCATCATCACATTGATTATAAGAAATTTATAATCACTTTAATAAATAATTCATAATTATATTTATGAGGAATACTAGATTAATTCCAAAAAGGGTTGTATATCCTTAATAAAATCTCACACAAATAGCATTTTATGAATCTCAACAAACCCTCGATCTTATTACCTATAAAATTAAAAATTCCATCATCTATTCAAAAAACAATTTCATCAAAAATTATTTATAATCTAGGAATCATCACGGATGAAAATTAACATTAAGGAAATAGTGAAATATCTCATGTGGTCATCATCCTTAAACCCCCTATAGAAACTATGAACAAAATAACCACCTTATAAAATAAATTCCAACATGCTATGGTGAAATTGTGAATCAAATCCATAATCCAACACATTGAAATCTGAGATGAAGATGAAATAAGATGAATAAGGGGAGTGAATTTACCTTTATTGATGTACAAATTCATCAAAAATTCACTAATTCTATCGAGGAAGAGTATAGAGAGGATAGGGAAGGTGAAATTTATCCCCCTTTTATAAGACCTAGTTGGGAGGAACAAGCTATATTTTATTTTTATTAAAAACAAAAAAATATCCTTTTTACACTTTAAAAAAATGTGTTTGGGATCTATTGAGTACCCGTTAGACCCTCACTAGGTACTCTATAGACTATTAATGAGACTCCATGCATTTATCCACTCCACTAGGTACCCCATTTCCATCTGGCACTCAGTAGTAGATTACATAATTTCAATGACCACTCGATAACCTCAGGTACCCAATGTACCTGTACTATGTGTCTATTCATGCCAACTTACCTTAGAAGCTATAACATGAACTTCATAAATTACCCAACTTATAAAATCTCTTCAGAACCCAGTAATGTTACCAAAACCAATACCCATTCATTTTTTACTCACAAAAAATTAAATTTGATTATAGAAATTCAAATCCAAACTAGAACAATTTCCATCAATGTCCAATTATTTTATAATTCAACCAATAAAAAATTTCATTGGATATTATGAACTCTACACCATATTGATTGTTATACTCAAGAAGACTCTTTATGAATCTCTCTTGTTTGTTTGGGTTATTGTGATCTGACATTGCCTGTCATTCTTGGACTCCAACTGTTTATAAAAATAAACTCAATGAGAAGAACTAGTGAAAAAATATTCTCTACAGATCCCACTTTCTCCAATCCATAATGTTATGTAATCATTCCTTAAACAACATGCTTAACTAAATTCTTAAGACAGTATAGGATTGAATGTGATTCACACCACCTGATACCCTACTACACCAACTTCCTCTGAAACCATGATGGACTAAACACTATGGTGTTGACTAAATTTAAAAAATCTATGAAAATATACGTCACTTAATGAAATTTATAGAAGTATCATTCATCGATGTAATACTCCAATAGTTCAAAAAAAGTTTTGAACCAGACCTACAATGGATTGACAATTCACTTAAGCATCTCTTATCGATTTTCATTAAAAAACACAGTCTTCCTCTTGAGATTGTATCCATTAAAAAAATCCTCATTCATTTGAATATTGAATCATACTATCTTTGAGTATCAATATTAATAGGACCTAGTCACCACTTGGGTCTATTTCATAACTCTGACACCTGTTTATCTCAATTTAATTTCATTTCACTACTCATAGTTTCGATTTATTGAAAAAAATGAGTATGCATGACCATTATAAATAAATACCCATTTCTAGGTATTTCCCACTTATAAGACATATTCGTTTCAATTTTAATAAATAAATAATGTAAAAACAAAACAACCTTAGGTTCGGTTCACTGAATAATTTACCACTAATGTTCATCATCATCCACCCATAAACATGGTCATATTTGAAAATAATCAATGGTCTTCTCTCTACTATAAATGGTTTCTATTTCCAATCCACGATAATCAACCAAACATCCTCTAACAACATTTATATGTTGAATATCTTGAAACCTAATCATTATATACCAATATTTGTATCCCATGAGCCTCACCCTAGGTTTCATGAACATCCTAGTACTCTAAATATTCATTGATCATTTTCATCGATGGTCCAATACCAAAACACTCATTCTATATGGATATACCTCATGGTCAGTGATCTGACTCATTGATATGTGAATATTAAGTTTGAACTCTATAAATAATCCCATATAACCTTTAATAGTTAAATAATATCAATGGTTCCTAACTATTTCAAGTTATCAATTAATATAACTAGCCACTAATCTCCTCAGGGTTATATTAAAACTTTCAATCATATTTTTTTATTTTAAATTTATCAAGATTTTGTATTTTACACCCATAAAAATGACCATATTTTCTTAAAAAAATTATCATAACCCCCAAACCATCCCACTATTTCACTAAAGGGATCATGTATCTTATACTGGTCATACCTCATTCCAGTGATTATACTTGATCATCCAACTTCTAACTATTCCTAAATATGTTTTAGCACTTATTTCCACTCAATATAGTCGTAAAATATGACCCCACCTCTATTGATAATTCAAAAAAAAAAAATTCCTTAAGTCATCTCTTTCCATATCACACTCCCAAACAATATCTTATTAATCCCATGAGGAGATCAATGAAGTAATATAATTTAATATAGACTATGAATCTAACATTATCTAACCTCCCATGATATTTTTCATCACCCTATAATCATCATGTTTCATTTACCACCCAAGGATGATCATACCTATATAAACACTAGGATGACTATCCTATGGTCGACCATAGGTTTTCCAATATCATATACCCATTATAGAGTACCGAACCCCAAAATCTTGTCCCTACGGTAAGATCGTATACATAACCCACTCTCATAATGGTATATAAATTCCACTATTATTAATTTAAACTTTTACCCGATTAGGAGTAAAACCACTGTACACTATACTCAACTCACTATGTAATAATTTTCATCCCATCAATCAGAGACCCATATGACCAGGAATATAATCATGTATCCTAGGCATGTTAGTCACATCTAACATGAAATACAATTTGTTCTTACAAATCTAATACATACCCAATGTATACCACATAACTCTACAAAATTTCAATGACACATTAACATTGTGTTACTCCCATCACAAAAATCATGTACCCATTCCTTCCATGAAAAAAGGAACCCACATGTGTGAATATCCAAAAAATGTAACTGTTTAATTACATAACATAAAGAAAATATTTCATTACAAAACATTCCAATGATCTTATTGATTTAGATTTTTATAGATTTAGTACAAAACATTAGGTAAAAATCTTATTTTTTTTAAAAAATGGAATTTTTTTACACTATATAATCAACTGATTAATCCATAATAATTCATCAACATATCCCATTAATTATCCATATTAGAAAATTTTCTAGATATTATATACTTTTATTACCTTCATAACCCAGTGAAATGGAAACACAATAAAGGGGCCAATTTAGGTGGTTAGTGAGGGTAAACATAATTGATAGAAATAAAATATTATAAGTGATCATATGATGAAAATATGGGTATAATAAGGCTATAAAATAATATCATACTCAACAAAGAATAGATCAAAATTTATGAGTCACAATATTAAGATTTTCCTAATATAGGATATGAATCAAAAGGGTGTGAAAAAAATAATCCAATGATCCTAATCCATGAGAGAGTAACATAGGTATAAGAATAAGTAAAAAATTATGGAATATCATATAAAATAACTTGGATATATTAAACAACCCTAAGAAAAGGAAACATATTATAAACATATTTATCTTAGTGGATCAGGCTTCAATCGCCTATTTACCTTGGTGGATCCTTCTCCACTCACCTATTTCCCTTGGAATATAGAGCCATCAATACTAATTTCCATTTATGTCATGAGATATACATCCATAACCAATTCATTTTAAGGGGATATAATACCTCTCCCTTCATCATGAATGCATCAATGTTCCATATAGAATCATATAATAAAGAACCCATGGAAATAAAATTGGTTATCTACCCATTTCAAATGAAATAATATAATGAAAAAACTATTAAATCCATAAATATTCATATCAAGATATACCCTTGGAAAATAAATAAATATAAAAATATATTATTTAACTGTATAGGTAAATACCTTTAAATAAATATTATAAAGAATATAATATTTACACTATATAGATAAAGGGTATACATTTAAGTAAAAAATTACACTAATCAGTTGATTTATGCAATCTATAATAAATCCCTTCAATCAATGTAATAAGAAATAATTATTCATAGAGGATATAAATTAGAATAAGGATTATGGTTATATACCGAATATTATTAATCCTAACACATGCCATGACAGATCATTTCTCCAAAAGACAAGGGAATTAAAAATCCACATAGAAAAATAATGTGGATGGTATAATTTTAAGAATAACCATAATAAATCAAAAAACATTTCAATGGGAAATTACATATATAGAAAAATACTTTTTCAAATTTTTATAAAAATACACTTTTGAAATAATAAATTTCTATAATATTCTGAAATAATTTTCAATGAAATATATTATTAAACTAGGAGAGAAATAATTTATTTTATGAACCATAAAATAATATAGTAAATGTATCATATAAAATAAAAATGGTGATGAAACTATTTGTGCACATGGAAGATAAATAAAAAAAGATATTTTAGATATGATTTTTAATACTATCACAAAAAGATAAAGTTACATGTCCTTTAAAAAGTTAATTTCAAAAATTTGATGTGAACATTTTTAAATAAGTTAATTTTTTAAAATTAAATCTTAATAATATATCCTTTAATTATATAAAGGTTATCTAAATAAATTAGGGGTTGAAGATAAAACATTTGATTCGAAATGGTAGAAAGCATTTTTAAATATTTTTGAAATACCCTTATTGAAAATCCATATCACAAAAAGGGTAAAAAATCATTTTTAAATGAGGATAAGGGAAATATGTATTTCAAATAATATAAAACATAATTAAGTTTTAATTTATATAGGATAAATTTTTTTGGAATGTAAAATATGTCTAGAAAGGGGAGACGATCATTAAAGAGGATGATAATTATTCTTAATAATGATATACATTTGAGAAATAAATTTTATGAAGGTAAATGATTTGAAATAAATGTTTATTTATCAAGATATAGGAATATAAATTATCATTAAATAAAACCATATGGTTTATGAAAATATTATTTTAAGAAATAACTTCAAAGAGAAGCATTTTATCTTAATAAAGGAAGTTGAGTTAACAAAATCCATTATGATAATGACAACATAAAAATAAAAAGAACATGAAAAAGTGTTACCATTAAATAAACATTAAAATTACTTAATATGAATGATATTAATTATATTTTATGGAAATAGGATATTTAATACACCATATAAAATAAATTATTTTGGTCAATATCAAACATGTATAATGGGGTTGAAAATGAGACAAAGAAACCCTTACAAGTTTTGTAATTTTTGAGTCAAAACTCCATTGGAGAATTATCATGGAATAGAGAATTTAGTATCTAGAAATATAAGTTAAACACAATAAAAAATAATAATGGTGTAATATTTTCACCATGAAAAATGAAATATGGGGTATAACATAATCATGTCCCAAGGAATTCTGGTTTGAGACAAAGAACCCTTACCTTAATATTGTCTTGCAGAAATGTGATGTAACCTACTATATAAAAAAATATTTTAATAAATTATCTCAAAACCATATTAATACCTAAAAATATTTATTATTTTCATTTATAATCATTATATACATGTATATTAATTAGGTTTTACATATTTTCCCACTTCAGGTGTTTATAGTTTGGATAGTTTGTATTAATTTAATAAAAGAAGGATCAAAATTCATTTATCATCATAATTAACACATTAAATAATCATTAAATTTAATATAATTCATGAATTATAATAATTTATGAATTTATAATTTCCATAATGATATTTTTACTCTTAATCTATGAAGTTGAAATTGATAAAAAGAACACTTAAATGATTCTCCTAACCAATGAAATGTTTTTTCTTAATTATTGAGTTAAATATTGATGTATAAATTATAAAAAAAATAAAAATAAAAAACAATTATTTAATTATTTATACCATATTATACCATTAATTATGTTTTCATATTCATCCAAGATAAAATTTCATAGCATTGTTCAAGTAGGAGGTGAAACCGACCCAAACATGAACATAAGATGATTAATGGATAATTATGAAGTGATTTAGTTGAAATATTATTATACTTGTCTCATAATGATATAATATAGTGTATATTAGTATGATATATCACAATTATAAATAATAATGAGAATAAGTTGTGGACACAAAATAATTACATAGTATGAATAAATTTTTTTCCTTCTTAGTTCGCTTGTTTAAGACGATTAACATTATAATGATTGTTTTTAATTCATATTGTTAAAAGGTTATTTAATTTATATTAAATTAATATTATTCATATAAATAATATAATATTTATCCTTCAATACCATTCTTAAAACTATCTATGCAATGTGATAATGAAAAATGGAATATATTGATCCATGGAGGCCGTAGTCTGCATGTACGCATAAATGTTTCTTTTGTTTTTTAGAAAGGGAGAGAGGAGTATAATAGTTTATCATTTTATAATATTAAATAAGTAATAAATATCAAAATTATACATTAAATACCATTTTTTAACTATCTATGATAGTTTATGTTGGAAAAATAACATGTTACTTCATAGAGATGAAAAATCATACACACACGTTTTTTGTTTGCGTTTTTATTAATGTAAAGGGGAAAAGGTGGATAATTATTGTAAAATCATTATAAAAGAACAATTCAAGATAATGATATCAATTTTATAATTTTGAGATTTTGTAATTATTTTTTTGAAGAATTTCATATAATGAAATGGATAAGTCAAAGGAGTGATTAGAAAGTTATACCTAACTAGATGGACTATCTCCTTTTTGAAGGGGGTTAAAACTTTGAGGGATGGTATTTTTAAAATACCAAATCATATTAAAGATTTTTAGAAGTATTTAGGAGATCTTTTGACATATTTTTGGAGGAACTAAGGACATTTTTGTGTGAGGGAAAATGAGAAGAGGAGAACTTTCTTTATAAGTGAAAAGGGTTGACATTTTGGTAGATACCCATAACTTTTTAATAATGGTAAGTCAATATCAGGATAATTTTTTCAAAAATGATAAATAATGGATATTATAAATTATAAGGTCATTAAATACCTCAATGAAATATTACCACACATGTTTAAAATATGTTTTATGTTATTTTCTCTTAGATGTTCACTTTTACCATTTTAGCTTTTACCGCAGTAACTAGTTTTTACCTAAATAAATTATACTTAATGCTTAAAAATGGTAATTTTTATATATTCTATAACCAATGTTTCCAAATTTAAAATCCATTAAATATAATTAAATCTCTAAATGTAAAATATATATTTCAAAATAATAATTATAGAATGTATTAAAAATAATTTCATGAGAAAAATATTACTTAAGTTACAAAACATTATATATATGGTTGTAGAATAGAATAATTATTTTATATTTATTATATAACAAATAAAATGAATTTTTAGTATAAAAGGGTTTTATAAATTTTATAATCATTCTTACAAACTCATAATTCCAGAAAATCCATGATATTTGTAATATGATATCAACCTTACTCTCTTCGTATATACCAAGTTACTTATATTTTCTCATTAAAAATTAATCATTCATATAATCATGTACCCCAACATGTATATACCCTAATCATATATTCTCTATTATATAACATTTCCAAAAGAATTTTAATATCCAAAAAGTTAAATCATTTCAAAATCACATAACCTATTTATATATCATGATAAAAAAATGATATAAAATTCACCAAAAATATCATGAATGAATTTTTCATTAAATCGATAGTCAATTACAAGGATATTTATAATATATAGCTCACTTTTATCAAAATAAATCAAACCATTATTACCTCTACATTAAGAATATATTAAAACTAAGAGTTATCCATACCTTAATCATTTTTTCGTAAATAGTTATCCAAAAAAATATAACATTGTCAAAAATTTATTTTTTAGGGTTATTGTTACCATTTAATAAAAATTTCCCTACCATTTTAGAAAAAAACTGAAGAAAAATCCTTATTGGTTTCACATAATCCCAATCACTTCATGAATTTAACGAAATATCATATACAAATATCAATCAATAATGAAAATAAGTAAGAGCATCAAGATTTTATTTGTATTAGGATTTAGAACCCACTACCTTAGATAATATTATAAAAATCATTTTTTTCTATAATAACAATCATATACTAAAATTATCAACTATTTATGTATGCTCCCTTATTCTGTTATGAGACATAGTGGTTTCCTGATACATACCTTTCTTAGCTTTATTTTTTCGATCTTATATCAACCAAATAATAAACCAAAATGATTATAACAATATCCAATAATATCAGAGTAAATAATCATATGAATATGAAATATTAATCGCAATATGTATTATCCAATGACATATTATTTCTAACCTATGATACTTTCATTTTAATTATTACACTCTTAGTTATTCCCATAAATCTCTTTCTTCTACCTAGGTTACATATTATTTTACAATACTAGAAGACTACACTATACCCATGGTTTAGAACAATGGGTATAACTCCTAAAACCTTGGGTATAGCCTATACCCATGGTTTTAGGAATTATGGACTTGGTAACCATGGGTATAGATATAGTGTATTTTAGCATACCCACAGTTTAACCCATATGTATATATCTATACTCACAGTTTTAAAAAATGTGGCTATAGCTTTTCTCAGTTGAAAATTTATATCCACGGTTCTTCAAACCATGTGTATAGGTAGGCATCCCCATTTGGAAGCAGAAACAACTCTTCTAGCCCCCAAACCTGTAAATAAAATAAAAAACTATATACATATTCAATGTTATACAAATTTTGTATATTTATCATTCAACCAAATACTTTCAATAATTTTTAAACCATTTGGAATACTATAAATTACATATACATCCATACAAAAAATCAGTTCAAGTCATTAAAGAACATCGACATGTCAATTTATTGTAAAGTATAAAATTAAGGGGATCATTATCTCCCCCATCACCAACATCCTCATCCTCATCACCATTGACAACATTCTCATCACCAACAACATCATCTGGAGCATCAACAACATCATCATCATCATTGCCAACACCATCAACTCGACCACCAATAGAACCTTCATTGAAATCACTCGGGAAATAATTAAAGAGCACATTTATTTGATATATGAATCAGTAGTAGTAGCATACTCTAAGGGAAGTGACTAACTTATAATTGACATAGCTTTCAGGAAGTGATCAATGATCATATTACTTATTTTGTGCTTCTATAAATCCATTTTTTTGGCCTTAGCTACTTCGACATGAGTTCTTTGTAACTCAACGGTCTGAGAGTTTTGAGATGAGCCACATAAGGAACAATACCTAGTGAGAATGATGTTTTCCTAGACTGACATCAGACTCGCCCCTAGTGATCGAAACCTAATACATTACTCAAATGATCATTTGGCCTGAATTTTCCATCTTCTTTATCATCGAGGACCTCTAGGGTGGTTTTTTGAAAATATAAACAAGATATATAATTCTTAATTTCATATAAATATTTGAAATATAAATAAAAAAACTTAAAATCCTTTATTGTGTTTATCCATTTACTGCACTTACATAATTTTTCTTACCAGTTAAGAAAAATAATTTTTCTTGGGCCACATAGACTTTGATTCCCAATACAACTTACTACAAATGACATTTATTAGTATACACATATTCAAAATATAAACTTTTTATAATCTTTAATTATAATAAAAGGGAATAAATTTTAAATGAATGAATAATTCATAAATATAAACATGTGATAAACATTGATGAAAAATTCATAAATAAAATCTAATCATAAATAATTTATAATTTAGAAACACATTCTGAACATTTCATAATGTTGAATATAAATTCCTTAAATTCATTTCATAATATGTTCTCCATATTATTGATTATATGAAATTATATATATATATTTTAAATTTTTAATAAATATAAATATTTTTTTATTTCAATTTATTATAAAAACTATTTAGATAATATAAAATGAACATAGTTAATAATATTTAATCATTGATCAAATCAAACCTTAAAAATATTTTGATATTATTTCAATAATATCAAAATATGAAACAAAATTTGAATAATTCAAATTATGTGTTTATGAACTATTCATAATATTTAAATATAAATAAATTATTTATAATTCATAAGGAATTCCAATTGCATAATGGCATAATAGTCATTATCCCAATTGGAAATTGGCCAATTGGCCATCAGGACATTAGACCATTAGTCCAAATTGATAATTAGCTATTAGGCCATTAGATAAATTGTCTAATTTCCCATTAGGTCTTTAAGAAAATTGGTCATTAGGCCTTTAGGACAATTTTTCATTACTCCTTTAGTCTAGTTTTCCATTAGAAGATTAGGCCAATTGGCTAGTAGGCCTGTACGCTAATTGGTCATTAGGAATTTAAGACAATTTTCCATTAGGAATTTTGGCCAATTAGATATTAGGACACTAGGCCAATTGGATTATTTTCCATTAGGACTTTATGCCAGTTGGCCTTTAGGCCAATTGGCCACTAGGACTTTAGGCCAATTTTCCAATTGGTCATTAGGCCTTTTGGATTATTATCTATTAGTCCAATTTTCCATTATACCATTAGTTGATTTTTCCAATTGGCCATTAGGCATTTAAGATCATTTGAAAATTTTTAATTAGGATTTTATTCCAATTGGACATTAGGCCTTTAGTCCATTTTAACATTATGCCATTAATCCTTTAGTCCAATTGTCCATTAGGAATTTAGGTCCTTTTACCTTTAGTCTAATGAGTAAAATTGGCCATTTGAAAATTAGGCCATTATGCCTTTAGGATAAGTAGGCCAATTGGAAAATTTTCAATTAGGCCTTTGGGATAATTGTCCACTATGGAAAATTTTCCAATTTTCCATTAGCCTTTAGGAAAATTGTTCATTATCCCTTTATGAAAATTGGCCATTAGACATTTAGAGGAATTTTCCAATTGGCCATTGGGCCTTTAGAAGAAATAGAAATTAGTCCTTTAGGCCAATTAGCCAATTTTCCATTATATGTTTAGGAAAATTAATCATTATAACTTTAGGAAAATTGGTCATTAGGCCAACTTTTTAATTGTCCATTAAGCCATTATGCCAATTTTCCATTATTCCTTTAGGCCAATTATGCATTAGGACTTCAAGACAATTAGGCCAATTGGTCATTAATCTAATTAGGCCATTTTTCCATTAGGTATTTTGGATAATTATGCCAATTTTCCAATTTTCAATTATTCCTTTAGGCCAATTAGTCATTAGTCCAATTAGGCCAATTTTACAACTGACCATTAAGCCTATAAGACAATTGGAAATTTGGCATTTATTCCAATAGGTCTTTAGGTCAATTAGGCCAATTGGACATTAGGCCATTTGAAAGGGGGTATTTTCATCCTTATATTAAATGGATTAATGATAGAAACTTAAATTTCAGAATGTAAAGCTAAATAAGTAACAATATCAATCTATATTTTATTCATATTCATATTAAAGTAGCTGGTGCTTCTCATTCTCATGCATTGTAGTGCACCCCGATGTGTGTAGATATGTCATTGAATCTTTGTTCTATTTTTTTTCCGATGTATCCTAAAAAATAAAATTCAAAACATGTAATAAGAATTAAATTTTATATGCAAACCATTAAAGATTGTAAATCCCTTAAACTCATCACTCTTCAAATATGAGATCGTTTTTTTGACATTGTGTTGTTTAAAATTCATTTAATATGGGCACACAGTCTAAATCAGAACCAACACTACTCCTCCAACCAATATACAACTCATGATTATATGATCACTAGAACCCCCAAAGATCCATCAGCCTTGAAACCTTATCAGATTCACTATCAAGAAAGTTAAACTGATTCTATAATAAACATATTAATTAATATAAATACAACAATAATATAGATATAAATATATCAAATTTTCTTACCCATATCTTCACCCATTATTTGTCCTTAATGTCATTACCGATATGTCTCCATAAGATTGGTTCCATCAGAATGATATCATGGTACTTGGATAAAGTAAACATGATACTTCTATACTACCTATAATTTTTTACTTGTTATTTGATTTTCTTCATTTTAATCAGCCATAATTTGTGTTTGGTGATCCTAGGCTTCCCGCATATGGGTGCGCCCACATCGTCTACTAGAAGATCCCATTAAATAAGATAAAAGGAAAAAAAAATGTCATGGTACACCATGAAAAAATGATGTGATATAATTTTAAAAACTTATAATAAAAAACCTGATGAAGTATGCTCAATAACCTATGATGAATCCAGGGGAATTCTTGGATTGGTAGACTTAGAAGGATACACCTATTTAAATTCATGCTCTGGGTGATCTGCATACAATGGATCGGGAGTTGAAGGAATACAATCATTAGATCCTGAATGGATATAAGTGAATGAAAGAAACATAGATATTTATAGGATATGTGTAGTAGGGTTAGGGATATATTAAATTATATGGAAATGGTAAAGGGGGTACCATCCCTACAGGTGTTGTAGTCATGGTATTAGAAGAAGATGCTAGAGGAATGCATGGGAACATACCTAGAGCCTCAAGAGGAGGATTTAAAGGTGTGGTATATGAGATTTTCATTGGTGGGTCAGGGTGGGAACATTCAAGAGAGGTTCCCCGTCTAGGTTTAGGAGCATCCTCACTCAAAACCATGCTGGTAGGACGAGGATGAGTCAAATATGGTGCAACTGAATATCCCTAAAAAAATTTGATAAAGAATATGAACATGAAATTATATGTAATGCAGAACAAATATATTAAAATAATTATGCTCACTATGGGAAGTAGATGGGGAAACCCATGCTTGCACATCTATCAATCGACATCGAATAATCACTTCCTTATAACTTCTAGAGTATTTTTCACAATATTCTTAAGAATGAAATGTACATTTTTTAGAATTTTTTTAAAAAATAATTATTACCACTTAGAATTAAAATAATACATAAACAATTGCATAACATGTTTTAGAAATCCATTTTAAACCCTATTTTCTAAATTGAAATAAATCTAATTAAATTAAATGAAACCAAAAAAATAGTAAAACATACCTATCATTGAAAACTAATACTAAATTAATGTAATTACAGTAATACAAACCTAAGGAACCCATGACAAGGTAAACTAAATTAAAAGTAAACATATATGGGTTTTTCTATATTTTACCCACCACTACTTCAGGTTCAACATCAACTCTCACAATGGGACAATTTTAGACATAAAATGAAATATTTTGGTCAACACTAAGGGGGTTCAAGAGTGCCAATTTTATCCCTAGCATCATCAAATCCAATCAGTATGATACATCAATCTTATATCCATTCTATTACAGGGAACATATCTATGTTTCAATCGATAATGTAAACTATAATTATAATGATATCCAAATTCAAATAAAATTACAAGTATAGTGTAGAGGAAATTAAATAATACTATTAAGAAACCAAATTGAATATAATGCATGATGTATATGACCATTATATAATACTCTAATATCCATTCTAACAAATAATAAGTCATATCATAAGAAAAAAGTAAGGCATACTTATAGAAGTGATTCCAAAACTTTAGAACATGTTTAAGTATCCTTGAAAACCAGCCCTCAGCAATCCAACTATCATTAATGAAATGACCATTTAAAATACCTGAACTATATAGTCTATATAAATGATCACTATATATCAACTCAATAGAAATATCCATATTTCTATACAAATAATAGAAGATAGCACATGGAATTGTGTTCAGTGATAGGGAAGTGTTAAAAATAGAAGGTGGGATGACCCTAAAGATAGGTACTTCATCTTCACAGTAGACCATTCTAGGAGGCCTATGTGAAATCAACACGAGACATCAATTCAACATGGTAATTACCCCTAAATCAAACCACAATCCAAAATAATTAAAGTTATTAAACAAAATTCCACTTTTTAAAACTATTTACCCCCTTATTCAAAAATTTTGTAACAAAATAAGTGATAAATACCAAGAATTAAACTGCCAAAGAGGAAAAAATTTTGAAAAAAACTCAAAAATAATGACCATGTTTAATTAAAAAAAGTCAGATTTAGAAACATTTTAAAACCACCCAATAATTACCATTAACAAATCACAATGATGAAACTAATTACCATTAATAAATATCTTATAATATTTAATTTTTTAATTCATAACCTTTCCAAATATATTAATATCAAAAACCCCACCTTCACTTCACATGTTAAAAATATCCCGTCTTGAAATACCCTTCAAGAGGGTATGATTTCCATTTTAAGAAAATGGAAGACAATAATAAAAGAATATTTCATTTTACAAACAAACCCTAAGGAATCACATAAAAAAAATTTATGTTAAGGAATCCATTTTTCTCACAAAGAAATAAATTTGTTTTACAACAATGGCATAATAATAACATGATAAAAAATTACTTGAGGCATTATGAGAGAAAGAATACCTATCCACTGGGGAAGATAAGACACGAAATTAAAAGAAGTGAAATAAATATTACCACTTCTTATGGGTACAATGTGTCCTAAGGAGGAGGGGGGGGATTCCAAAGTCACTTATGAGGGGAGGGGGGAGGATGCCAAAAAGAGGAGGGGAGAGGGGACGTCAAACTAAGGTGGGGAGGGGGGACGCTAAGACAAGGAGGGGGTAGGGGGATTCCAAGATGAGGTGGGGAGGGGAAGTCACCGAGGAAAGTGGGGGAGGAGAGAAATAGGCATCAAATGAGGAGGGTGAGGAGGATCCCGAGTGCGGCTGACTAAGTAAGGGGATATACCCCCATTGTTTTTAAACTGTGGGTATAGGTTTGGGTATATGGTCTAAACAAATGATTTATCTCATCCATGGGTATATATCCAATGGCTTAGAGCAGGTTTCTAGTAATGTTATTCTCTGAAACTTATAAACCTAATCCCTTAAAATATTTTGGAGATAAATCCTTTATAATGGTATATAAACTAAATTTGATTGGTCAAAGAATATCCCCTAAGAGATTCTAGCAAAGTGTGTTGTCTTAGGCTCCCTCATTGTGAACTACTGTAAATATTGAGTCAAATATCAACCAAAATTTTTCATGGTGACTAACCCTAGGTGCTTCTATGCCACAACCACATCAACTTTATAGTATCTATATAGGGATAAGATTGATAGGGGAACCATACAATCTTTACATTTCCAAAACTATATGATGTCATCCTATTAGTAAATTAATACCTTAGACTTATCCCTATGTTTTTTCACTAAATCCATCTTATCTTAATCTCAAAAATAAAAAATATTACCTCGATGAACCTAAAGGGTTATTTATACCTTTGAAATTATTATCAACCATAACTTATCAAACATTGATAAAAGTTATAACTATTGAATTTTCCTCAATTAATAACATCCTAATATATAATATTATTTAATCCATTATTTGATAAAAATTGTGAAGAACAATATATGTATCCACCTAATTACATGTCTTAAAGAAAATATTTTATCACAATATAGTCTCATGATAGTTTACATTTAGTGTTTTAGATAAATAGGAAAAAACATTGACTAATAAAACTCATG
Organism: Viscum album; assembly: GCA_963277665.1. NCBI lineage: Eukaryota > Viridiplantae > Streptophyta > Magnoliopsida > Santalales > Viscaceae > Viscum > Viscum album. The sequence continues at coordinate 1,818,461,343 of OY728150.1, forward strand.
TATTTTTTAACCAATGGATATTTTTCCACTATATGAAAAAATTATTAATCGAAAACCAGACTTCAACATCTCCCAAAAATTATACACATAATAAACCCTTTAATATATTACATACTATTCTTATCTATATAACCTAGGGAAATTGATGAATAAGAAAGTGCTGAGTTTAGATGCCCATTATGGGACAACATAAGAGATAATAATAAAATATTATAAGTGATAATAAGATTAATGTATGTTTATAATTAGTAAACATAAGAATATTTTAACCAATAAAACATAGATGAAAAGTTATGAGTCATAGTATTATGCTTGGAAGAATATAAGACATGATTAAAAAGATTGTGAAAACATAAGACAAAAATCATAATCCATGAGAGAGTAAAATAGACATAATAATAAGCATAAAAGTATGGAATATCACGTAAAAATAACTTAGATATATAGAACAAGCCTAGGAATATAAATCATAACATTTTGGATCATGTATCATGACCTGTTCACCTTAGTGTATCAATCTTTAATCTCCTATTTCCCTTGGTTGATCATTCTTCACTCAACTATTTCCCTTGGTTGATCGATTCATCAAAAATCATTTTCATTTATCTCATGAGATATACAACCTTGAAAAGTACATTAGATATTGATATAAGACATATAAAATCACATAACAAATAACCCCTGTAAATAAAATGGGTTTTATATAACTTTAAAATGAAATCATTCATAATTACATCAATTTTTTAACCTAATATACCCGTGAAAAGTAAATGGGAATCCAAATATATTCTATTACTTTATATTTAAATACCATTAATTCAAGATAATAAAGAATATAATATTGACACCATATAAATAAAGGGAATATAATTATTTCAATAATTTATCCAATAAATTAATGTAGGGAATGAATGTTAACAACCCTCGATAAATGGAATTAAAAATAGTACATTCATAAAAGAAAAGTATTGGATGAAAAATAATATTTATAAACTGAATATGATTAGTAAATACAAAGGAAGTGATGAATTATTCCTCCAAAACACAAGAAAATTACATAAGATTTTTAGATAATGAATGTGGATGATATAATTTTAAGACTATATGTGGTTAAGAATAAAATATATCAAAGGATAATGAATTATATGGAAAAATATTTTTTTAGGATTATTGAAAAAATACACTTTAGAAATAATAAATGTACTTGTTATTTTGAAATCATTTTCAAATAAATATTTTGTGAAAATAGGATAGAAATTATTTCTTTTAGAAAAAATGAAAACATAGAGTTAAAATATTTTATAAAATTAAAAAGGAAATTGAAATATGTGTTCAAATTTAAGAAAAAAAGATATTTCAAATTTTATTATTTTCATTATCGAAAAAAATGAAGTTACGAGTCTTTTCAATATTTTATTTCCAAAATGGTAAAGGGAACAAATTGAATATAAATTAATTTATAAAAATAAAATTCAATAATATATCATTTAATGACATAAATGTTTTCATAATAAACATGTTTTTTAAGATAAAATTTTTTATTTGAAATGATGGAAAACATTTTTAAATATTTTTGATTTACCGATTGTTCAAAATACACATCGTAAAAAGAGTTATAAAAACATCCTTTAAAAATACTAGATTGGAAATATTGAGTTAACATGAGATACCACATAATTTGGTTTCCCATTATAAATGAGAACATTTGTGGGAAATTAAAATATGGACAAGGTGGGGGAAAATCATTAAATAGGATGATAATTATTCTAAACAATTATATACTTTGAGAATAAAGTTTTATCAAGGTAAAAGATATGAAATAAAAATTAATTTTCAACCAGATAGGAAGATAAAGTTCCATTAAATAAAATATTAGGTTTAAAGAAACAAATATTTTAAGAAAGAAGCTCAAAATGTATCATTTTAACATAATTAAGGGAGTTAAGTTATCAAAAACCCTAACAGTAATGAAAACATCAGAATAAAAAGATCAAGAGGGAGAGAGTTATCATTAAATAGAAATTAAAATATCATGATATTATAGAATTTATTATAATTATGGGAAACTAAACATTTATTATACCATATAAAATAAATGATGGTGCACAATATCAAACATGTCTCATGGGGTTAAAAATGAGACAAAGAAACCATTACCATTTTTTGTAATTTTTGAGTCAAAACACAATGAATGAATAAAATTATAATAGAACATAGAACATAATGAAATATAACGGAATCATGAAAAAAATGACAATGGGGTATTATTATCACTATATAAAATAAAACATGGTGTATAACACAAACAAGTCTCAAAATATTTAATTTTGAGACAAAGAACCCTTATAATAATCTTATCTTCCACAAATGCACTCTAACCATCTATATAAAAAACATAAATATCTTAATAACTTATTTTATAAATATATTCATAACTAAAAATATTTAAAATTTTAATTTATAATCATCATCTACATGAACAATAATTAGTTTTTACCTATTTTTCCACATTAGTTGTTTATAGTTGTGATCGTTTTTACAAGTTTCCTAGGAGTAGTGTCGGTGCTCATAATTTTTCCAAAATTCATCATTAAAAGTTCATTAAAGTTACTATAATAGATGAATTATAATTTTTATGAATTTTAAAATTAATTTTATTAATTTTTAGGTTTTTATATTGATATTAAATAGATCCCAAAATATCATCACTCATACAAGGAGGTGCTACATGTGATAGGTGAGGAAGATACAACAGTCTGAATAACCAGTAGAGCTAGTAGAGCCTGGGAGAATAGAAATAGTAGGAAAAGTTAAATTAGTACCATATCAATGATTAATATTAGCAATATATTTTAAGATATATAGTTCAAAAGTTTGGTTTAGGATTAAGGGGATGAAACACAAGATGAAATGATAATCTAAACCATAATACTAGAGAAGAACTTATCTTATGGCCAAAGGTTTTATGAGAAAAAAATTGAAGGATGAGATATATATCCATGTTTTTGTGGAAAGTGTCTATGAAGTTCATGAAAGTGTCCCACATATCTCATGTGAGAAGAAGTGATGGAAATAAAAAAGGGATTCAGGGAACAAAATTGTGCAAAAGGGAAAGATGTTTAAAGGATATATAGAATAATCTATGTTACCTAAGCCAGTAGAAACTAGTTACACAAAAAGGAATACTGAAATGGATAGAGAACCAATATCCCATGAACATGAAGGAAAATATAGTTTGAATATTCAGATTAAAAATCAGATTATGGAGTGTGGTGATGCCAGGGTCTAAGAATAAGGTGGTGGTTTGTTGGAATATCCAATTCAAGAGCTTGTGTTAACTAATTGAAAGGTCAGGGTAACAGATAAGAACACTGGGGAAAAAGGGAAGTATCTGAGGCTATTAATCATTCCAATTATGAAATTTAAGAGGAGTAATTTGAGATCAATTCTACATAAAAGGAGGTCAACATGATGACTAAGAGGATGGTTCAAGTGGAAATTAATATGGAAAAATGTGTATAGATCAACAATTAAGATATTATTTTGACACGAGGCTTCAAAAACAGGATGATTATTGTGGAAGAGAATATACAAACTTGGTACAAGTTGGAATACAACTTTAAAGACCTCATCAATAATGATATGAACTTGATGGAAAATTATATTCAATATAGTTTATAAAGGGGTAAGGTTTCTAATAGACTTAAACCCAACATTAATGATTCAGTGATTTATTATGGTGTCTATTGATTTCTTGATCAGAACATGAAAGGTTTTCCACTACTTCAATAAAAGTTATTTTCATAATAAAAAGATAATTTTCAATTTTTTATATTCACAACATGGTTTTTTATTTTATTTTCCACTAACCATAATTTTGGATGTTAAAGTATAGAGGTATATTTGTAGAATAACCTTTATAATTAGTATCCATAACTAAATATTAATGACTAAGAATAAAAATAATATTTCTAAAAACATTATTAAAGATAAAACTAGGAATAGATAATGAAAAAAAACCCTCAGATACAAAATATTTTTCAAAGTGTAAAACTCAATAAGAGTGAATTATGATTCTAATTAAAATTACTATTTAAAAAAATTATAAAAAAACCGTAGATTAAAATACAACCTAGTAAATTAATAATGTAGGTATGTATAATTTAATGATTTTAACTAACATATCTAAAGTATAATAATAACACAATTAGAATAATATTACGACTATTCTAATATTTTTAGATTAATTTTATCATATTAAATTGTAGAAATATCAATTCTAGAAACTAATTATGAAAGTGTAGTTTTTCAAAAAATATTTTGAAAATAGTTTAAATATATTTGAATAAAAATATTGAATTATACAATAGAGTAAAAACAATAATTTCTTTCTCAAGATAAGAGGTAATCCTACCAAATTTGTAATCACCTACTTCTAAGTTTCCTATTTATAAATAAACTAATCCCAAAATCAGACCAGGTATTAGAAACAACAACACTCCAGGATATCCAAGCTATGCAAAATCTCTTACAAATTTTATATGGTAGTGCATATATGAAGAAAGAAAATGAGATAGTATATATGTACTCTATAATAAAGTATAGGAGCACATGATAATAAATATATAGCATATAAAAAAAACACCAAAGTAATAAAAAAGAGATTAATAGAAGAATCAAGAATTCAATTAACAAGTAAATTGTGTTTTTTAGTAAATTCCTATTATCTTATCAAAGTTTTTATTTAGGTTAGGAATTGAGATATGAAGATTCAAAGTTGTTCTTAGATATTAAAATGTTATTCTGGAGAAAAAAGAGTATCGTATTCATGTACTTTATTTTTGGAAATTAAATTGTTTTTACTAATGTCAACACAAATATTTTCATTAATTCTATCATAGTTTAAAAACAAATACCAAAAAAATGACATTGGAAACACATCATTGTAAATCCTTGTATGAGTTATGAAATATGAGTGCATTAAATAATTCTAACTTCACATTTTATTTTATATAGAATAATGATTGAGAAATATTATATTTAAATATAATACACACTTTTAGACATGGTTTATTTAGATGTTCCACATCAGATTCTCCATGGTTGCTTGAACACTTATCAAAACACTTGATCATACTCCTTGAAATGTTATAAGGTTGATTGATTTTCCACACGGGCAATCTTGTTATTAGATAATTTTTTTTTCAATATGATCTACCATTAAATTACTACATCATAGATTTGTATTCATGAATGAAATTGAATATTTAGACTAATCAACTATGTGAGATAATAGCTACATGAGTAATCAGCTACATCAATAATTGAATATGTGAGAAATCAACTACGTGAGCAATTAGATGCATGAGAAAATAGCTATACAAGAAATCAGATACATCAACTAATCATGAGGTCACTTCAAATCAACTTATGATAGATTTAACATTTTATCCAAAATAGAAAATTCCATATAGTAGATTTAATTCCACATGTGGTTATATCAAGACTTGGGTGAGTTTTTTTAAAGGTGAGAAAAACCATATGTTCGATTCAACATGTTCATTCAGTCTCTTGGTTGTTTGTATGATTTTTTGAGGAGTTCTGGATAAAATATCCTTATTTTATCCACTTGGTGTGTATTCAATCACATCCTTTGTGAAAATCCTAACAGTTGTGGTTTCTCTGAGATTATGTTTTGTTACTTGATTTATCTTGTGGTCACTAAATTACTTTGTGAATATATTAATATAGTCGATCTAATAGACTTGCAGTCAATCATTTTTTGTGGGTTCTCTCTAGTACCTTTTCAAATATCTATTTTCCAAATTTTTTAATATGGTATATAGACTCTTCATGAAGTCGATTTAAAACTTCTTAAAATTGATCTTTTCTAGACACACAGTTGATAGTTTGACTTCATTGGCTTTATGGCCATCTCAATATTTATGAAAGTTTTATGAATTTACTAGAATAATATATAAATTCTATAAACAAATGATTAGAAACACATAAAAATTATTTTTTATTATTAAAATAAAGAATATCCCGATAATGAAAACACATGTAAAATATTTAGTTAAATATATAAATAAACTATAGATTAATAAATAAATAAGGTTTTTCTATCCTTGGGTCTTGCGTAACTTCTGAGATCTTTCAAATCATTATTTGACCAGTGTTGGAGTGTCTCTCAGAACATCACACAACCATGCCAACCAAATAATAAGACAAAATTCCAACTCCCAAGAGGTTATCCAAGGTGGACTATAATATCAAGAGTAAATATGAATCCTAGGGGGACGATCCTAGGTGATCCAATAATATCAACATACATTTATTTGATTTATAAGTAGATGACCCTAAGAAATATAGTAATAATATCAAGCTCCATAGCCTATTTCTAGAGGGTGGCCCTCATAAATATAATCAAAGAATCAGGATCCATAGTCAATTATTATGGGAATGACCCTAAGTAATCTAATGGTATCATGCCTCAAATCCAATTCCTAGGAAGATGAACATTGTAAATATTGTAATATAATTAGGATCCATAGCCTACTATTAAGGGGATGACCCTACGATATCCATATAGACCTCAATGTATAGATCACAACATCATGGGAATCCAATATCATCAAAAAACTCAAGGGATTTCCCTATTGGGAAAACCAATCACATAGTTGTTGAAAAAAACCAGTTTCTAGGGAGAAGTTCCTACACAATTATCATATTTATTGGGTGTAAATAAAATTCCTAGGGGTAACCCTTGGTGGTCAAATAAACATCATACATCATTGTTGAATCCATATATTATGTTTAGAGAATCCCAAAGTAGATGGTGTTATAATTTATTCCTAGAGTGTGGCCTTAAGAAATCAATCATATAAAAAATTAATAATTATTCCAAGGGGGATGAACCTAATAAATCATCAATATCAGGATCATCATCAATCCAGAATCAAATTTGACACCCCAAATCATCACTATCCAATTTCCCAAATGCACCATCTCAGCGGTAAGTGTATAACTATAGTACCCACTGAGGTTCTCTAGACCACATATCCTTCAGGACACCCCACATGGGTTCCTTGGTCTCAAAATCATCTCTTGGGATAGCTCTATTCACTTGGAAGTAATAATATCCCTCGATGTCATCATAATATAATTACATCATCACTATATAAGTCTCATAAAGAAGTTTTCTTGAAGCCCACACCCTTTCCTAGTCACCCTAGGTCAGTCCTCACCCCTAACCTATGAATCAGTATCATCTTGGTCCACCCACCTGGTTAATCATGTGTTAGTAAGTTTAGAATACTTTCCCCAATATCATACCATTATACCAATAAACTTATTGTATTTCAAGGTCCCTACATTTCTAACCCCTAGGTGGTCTATGTCAACTCATTACTCACTCATACTTGGTGGTTTATAAGGGATACTATGCTAGGGACACTACATCTTATCCATTTATTTTGATTTAGTTCACACTCAACAAGTTCCAAACATCTCACTAGCCATATATTCATAATCATGGCCTTGAACATTAATGGTCAGGGCATCAAGTTAGTGCAAAAGGTCCATCATGGACTTGATAATTTATCTATTTGATACTTAAGAATTTGATTTTTAATTAAATTATTTACTTTAAATCGAATGATATAATGATAGTTGGTGGTGATCCTATATAAAAATGTATATGAATAAAATTCATAATACTAATGCGGTATGTATGAGGGACCACTTACCTCAAATTGAGCCTCTTCCCCTTTTAAACTGACACACAACTATCCCCACCAAATCTCATCCAAGATTTTATCAACATCCCAAGAACATATCTCAAGGAAAAACATAAAATAACTAATTATTAAAAATGTAGAATTAATTATTAAATTCATTTTAATAATTTATAATTAATACAAAAATTTATTTAATTAGGATTAAAGCCTAAAAACTCAAGAAGCTCAACCTACTCACCAAACCTCAAGCCATGGGGTATGACCCACTCTCAACACGAACCTGAAGCTAATCCATTACATCCAGCTCAATTAATTATAACATTTATAAATTAATAATTAATTGAAATAATTATTCACAATTTAGAAAAACTCACTAGGTGATCTTGTAACCTTATAACCACAACTAAAAACCCACAAGAGGTCCATGATTTACTCTCAGAACCATCTTGAGATAAATCACTAACACACAACATCAATTCCATGGTAAAATCAATTTAATTTAGTCAAAAACCCCTAAATAAATTCATCAAGTGACTTAAAATTGAAGAAAAAACGGTGTGTATATACCATATGAGGACACTGTTAATGAAACCTAAGAAAATTCCCCATTGAAATCAACTAATTTCACTATGATCTGGTGGAAGAAACATCGAACCCTAAACTATTCCATAATGAAATTAGAAACAATGGAAGGAAAATAGAATGAACGTATGGTGGATGATAAAAACCCTACAATTATCATCAAAACACATGAACAACCATCCCAAGAGAGGATGACCAAGATAGGAGAAAGAGGGGAGGTTTGACCTTAATAGACTCCCCACACCCCCTATTTTTCTAAAAGTGTGAGAGGGTATGGTCGTGATATTATGGGTCTACCCTTCGGAAAAACAACACAAAAATATTTAATGTAATGAAAATGAGATTCACATCATGAAATCCTTAGGTAGTATCTCAAAACCCTTGGTCACCTCCCCTTTCACACCCTAAACACATCCCATGAAGGCCATTCATGGTGTGAACCACATTCATGTCATGAACAATTTCAATCTATAAAGAATCAACAGATCAACCACCCCCAAAAAACTTTAAAGATTTTCCAATCACCCATATCACTACCCATATCTCTAACCACTTATAAAAAAATTTATTTAATATTTCACAACCCTTGAAATTATTATATGAAATATGTTTCTGAAAGAAAATCTTCTACCAAATCGAAAATTAAAATTTCCCCATAATTCACACCATAAAAGGGTATGAGGTTTTAAAACCACCCCACCATAAAACAACTCATTAAGAATAACTCTCATCAATCATTCAATAAATAATCCCAGTCTACTCTACCTTCCAATTCAAGCTCATTTCACTTAATTCTACCTTGATATAACAAATGAGTTACTATTGTGAAATTAAAAACACGAGGTGAAATATTCATCAATAATTAATGAATCAATTTTCATCATCTCCAAATCACTATAACAATGCTTACCCACACCTATATAACTAGATACACCATAGTCTCATCAATCAATTCATCCCCAAACTTATGGTTCTCCCAACCATAATACTCAACTATCCAACTAGACACTTGATTCAGTTCTCATGTCACTTCATCTAATTCCACCCAAAACATTTTTCATAACTCATATGGACACCCCTTCCTATAAACTATTAGCTGTAGTTACTAACACACTAATATAATCACCTAGTTATGATGCATCAAATCTCTAAGACATCTCGAGATTATATAACACTCACACTAAAGTCCGAACCTAACTTCTATTATAATTCAATGGTTATATCCCCCAATAAATCAAACTAGCTATCATGCTCTCCCTTTAGCACTAGTGTACCTACTGTAAGAAATATGATATTCCTTTTCAGATATGGATCTTGATTTATTGTTTTTTTGAGAAAAAATAGGATTTTGTGGAAATTTAAGGAGTACACGCCATGTACATAGGAGTACACACATTGTACTTGGTTTCTGTGGACAACCATGTACAGGCCATGAAACAGCTGAGTACATGGCCATGTGAGGTGACTTGGAGACCACCTAAATTGGGGACTATTAAAGGTCTATAAACGATGTTTATCCTTTGGGAAAATTCCTTTTATTTTTATTTATAATTGTTATATTAGACTAGGGTTGCGCCTAATCGAAAAAAATGACCTCTTTTGAACCCGTCTTGTCTAGGAGCGACGAATATCACCAATTCTTCTTTGAGCCCTCATTTTTCCATATGTTCTTCAAATCAATCATCGCTGACTGCATTGAAATAACCAAGGTGAGTTATTCCTTCTTATAGAGCCTCACCTCTATTTTTCTCCTCTTACGTGAGATATCCTTGGTTGAACGTTTTAGACATTTTTGTAGATATACGACATTCTAGGTTGATTCAAAGGCTGAGATACAACTATATAGATCATAAAACATTGAGGTAGGCGGTTTGTGCCTTTTCGTAGATTGTATTTGAGTTATATGGGGAAAAAGTGTCCAATACCCTAGCTTAGGGTATTGCGTGTTTAGGAAATTTAACCCTATTAATGTCTGCCATGCCTTGTTTTCTTGAGTATGGACTTTTGATTGTAAATAGGGTTTTTTACCTTGGTATGGATGTTTTTTCCCATGTTTGATATGATATTGGATGTTGGGTCTAGGATTTCCAGTTAGTCTACTCTGTTTTCTATGCCTAGTGTTGTTAGGATGGAGTGATATTATATGAAATGCTTTTTTATGCTTTATAGTTGTTTAACCAAGTAGTATTTTTTATTTACATTGGATGATGAATATCATTTGTGCACTATTTAATTACACAGGGTTGTGGGAACCTGGTGTAGTTATACCATAGGGGGAATGGATGCTGAGGGATTTGCCAGAGTGTTTGTTATACTTTTCACGTTGCAAGACCATAGGGGGGATGGACATGAGTGCTCCCTTAGAGTGTCTGTAGTTCCATGTTGTGAGATTAAATGGGGAATTGGAGGTTGAGTGCTTCCCCATAGTGTAGGTAGTTTACCGTTACAATACCACATGGGGAATTGACGGTGAGTGATTCCTCATAGAGTCTTTGTTAAGATGAACCAGAGAGGTTAGACTGTGAAAACATCCCAGAGGGTTTCTTGAGTTTTGTTTGGTTGTTTATTTAAAAAATGTAAATTAATATAGTTTAAACTATAGGATAGTTGACTTTTGAGTACTTATTTATTACTTCATTTTTCATATTTCCTTCCATATATATTCACTGATAGTTAGGCACAGATCTTTGGGTGGTTGCGTATTGGGATTCTTCTCACACCATGTTTGGGTCATGTTTTTTGGCCCAAATAGATTATATTGTTGCAGGTATAGATAAGGGAAAGTTTACTTCTACTTTAAGTACTTGATTTCTGTGGAGCTGGAGAGCATGTGACCAAGTTGAGGCTTGCGATGATGTTGGAGTTATTTACTTGTTTTTAATTTTTACTTTTGTTTAGTACTATATTTTAGCATCGTGACTTATTTGGATTCTTTCTTAGATACTTGTGACATGCATCATTATTAACACACACACACACACAGATATATATATATATATGTGTGTGTGTGTGTGTGTTATAGTTGTTAATATACTTTTAGTCATCTACTATTTACTTGTTGTATGGAATTATTGTTTCCTCTACTGTTATACATTTGTTTCCACTATGTTACTCTGCCAATGAGGGAATAATTTCCCCACTATCACACCCAAGTCCCTCACTTCTAGTAGGCATCATCTGGTATTCAGGAAAATGCACTTGAGGCCATGTGACAAACTGTATATGGGGCACCTTTGCGCGGAACCCGTAACTGGGATGTTACAAAGTGGTATTAGAGGAATTATTCTCTTCTTAACTTACTGTTCGGAGCCTATAGACATGTATATTATGGAATATATATTTGGTAATAAGCTATGACTGTGAGTAGCTAACCCATTTATATGGAAAATCTAATTTACCCTGATTATTGCATTTTTTTTATTTTTCAATTATTACAGTTGATTTGATTTCACCTTTGGGTGATTCACATGTTTTGTGATGTTATAATTGATGTTATTGAGGTTACATTTCTGTTGCAACCTGATGAGATGAGGGTATACCATATCATGAATCATATAGGTACCTACTAGAGATCACATGTCATGTGTTCTTGTCATTCCATTTAGGGTGAATTATATATTTAAGGTTGTCACGGGAGGTGTTGTACTAGATACACATGCTGTTGTGATAGATGCCTTGATAAAATGCCTGATATTTTGATAGGGTATTGGATTGTGTAAAGTTTCATTTGTATGGGCGCCAAACTTCAGTCCATGAGGTGTTATGGGCCCTCATGGATCAGAATTTGGTGGATCATGTGTTGGACTGCACTGTTATTCCTTGTGATGTACATGAATATGATTCCAAGCTTTGATTCATCGGGAGTATAGCCCCCATAGATTAGAATTTGGCACTTTAATGTTTGTTTCAGTGTTTTATGGGTTTTGGAGTATTTTATGAGGCTTATTGTCGGAAAAAACCCAGAATACATGGTTTGTATTGATGAATACATGCCATGTATCATTCAATTCGAGAAGGAAAATTTTTTCTTAAGTACACGATGTGTACTATATGTACACTTCGTGTAATCCTTGACCATGTGACTGATTGTGTGGGTATATACATGGGGTTGGGAAATATTTAGTGGAACACACAATATACCATATGTGCACTCTGTGTTATTGAGACCATGTGTCCACTCGTGTGACTACAAACACATATGGACGCAACTCAAGTAGTACACGTTGGTTTCATCTTGAACACACTGTGTAGAGTCGACCATGTATCCAACCATGTGACTAATGAAATAGGTTGGTGAAATCCTTCTAGTACACACCATGTCTAGAATAAACACACCGTGTTATAGGGACCATGTATCCCACCGTGTGACGAATGAAACAGGTGAAGGAAACTTAAGGGCTATATGCCATGTCTAGGGGGAAAATGCCGTGTAATGTTACCCAGGAAAGAACCATGTGGTTTAATAGTGTAAGGGAACTTGGGTATTGAAGAAATATTCAATTACATACTGTGTTATAGGATAACTTTCCATGTGTATAGGGTGTTACACGACTAGGGTTGAAAGAAGTACATGCCCATGAAAAGGCTTAAGGGAACAAGCCGTTTAAGGGTCAAACACGCCGTGTATCCATTTTTTGAAAATCTTGACTGTTTTTATTCTCTTATTCCATTCTTGCACTTCTATGTTCAGTCCTTGATCATCTTGAACTAAGGTGTGCACTTGACCTTGCAGATTCATGCCTCCACAATGCCCTCCGGTTGTACGCGGGATTCAGGGAAACTATCAGACACCAGACATGGTGGACCAAGGACCACCAATAGATCCTCCCATCATCACCGTCTTGGAACCAAGAATCATTCCAGATACAGGTGACGATGCACAGTTCTGAGAAGGCTTCATAATGTTTATGCATACATTCCGGGGAGCACCACATCCTGCCCCGTATATGGAAGAATTGACGCGGGTCTTTCAACAACAACATCCTTCTACTTTCTTAGTGGATAGAGGACCTCAGGGTTTAGAGTCATGGTTGGAAGCCATTCAGTCCATCTTCGAGTATCTGGAGATGCCTTCAGAGAGGAGGTTGAAGCTCTCTACCTACATTCTTCGTGATTCCTCCAAGAGATGGTGGGATGTGATATCATAGCTGGGATGCTAGCAGGTTATGGCTTGGGATGAGTTCCATCATGCTTTCTATGATTACATCTACCCGGAGACCTTGAGGGCCAATCGAACCCGAGAGTTCATGAGTTTGGAGTAGGGTACACTCTCAGTCATGGAGTATTATTCTCACTTCACAAAGGTTCAGCGCTTCACACCCCTTCTAGGGGGTGATGAGGTATTTCTGGTGAGAATGTTTGAGGATGGTCTCAGGAACGACATCCGATATCAGGTGAATAACTTCATGTTAACTTTCATCACTTCTATAGTCAACCGAGTGCTGATCACAGAGCACAACCTAAGGTATTTTGGAGTTGTGGGCTAGGGAAGTTCAATATTTAGAGATGGTTCCCTTATGACTAACAGGAGGAAGCACCATAGTGAGTCTACGTGCAGAGACCCGAGCAGGCGGGATAATACTTCAGGTAGCAAGGCGGTATGCTACAAGTTTAGAAAGAGAGGGAATACAAGGCCAAATTTCCCAAAGGACCTAGTGAAGTGCTGGTATTGTAGGAAGATGGGACATCTTCAACATTTCTACTAGTTTTTATTACCACTAGCTGGTTATCGGGGTTATGTTTTGAATCCTCATATCGGAGCAAGACCACCAGTCCCACATCAGGCTAGGGGTTAGAGTTCTTCAGGCCATTCAGGATGAGGTGGAGGTCGAGGATGCAGTGGTCAGACATAGGGTTTTTGACAACCACAGGGTGGGTCATCTTAGGGATCATAGAAATCTTCATAGGGCTGTAGCGCAGGTTAGGATTTTGCAATAGAGAAGAACCAACTGGATCAAGATCTCAGGCCATCTACAGTTAGAGGTATCATTATAGTTTCTTATGTTTTAGCTTATGCACTTTTTGATACAGGGGATTCCTATAGTTTCATATCTGTTGCTGTTGTGGAGATCCGTGGGCTATGTATCTTTACTTATATTTTTATCATGATGCTAGACACTCCGTTGGAGATTAGAACAGCTAGTGAACGTTAGTGCAAGGAGTTACCTCTTGAGGTCAGAGGGTGTCACTTCTTATGGGACCTCTATGTCTTAGAGATGATAGGCTATGATTTCATTTTTGGAATGGACTGGTTGGTTCCCTACTAGGCTTATGTCGACTGCTATCACCGTATGGTGAGTTTCAAATCACAAGAGGGTAAATTGTTTTCATAAGGGTGAATGGGATGTCTAGGAGAGAAGAGCAGGACCTGAGCATCATGGTTTGGGAGGAGTTATATCCCAAATTGCTAGTCTATATCTAGATGACCAGGTAACTTCACAGATGGATTTTCCTCCAGTGGTGGATTGTTTTAGAGATGTCTTTCTAGAGAACTTTTTGGGTTTGTCTCCAGAGTGAGAGGTAGACTTTTCTATTGATCTTGTACTAGGAGCAGAATCAGTGTCCATTCCTCATTATAGGATGGCTACAACAGAGTTACATGAGCTCAATAAGTATTTATAGGAGTTATAAGAAAAGGGTTTCATCCGACCCAATACTTCTCATTGGGGTTCGCCTGTCTTATTTGCAAAGAAGGCAGATGGTTCCCTTATACTTTGTGTGGATTATCAAAAGATGAACCAGTTGACGATCAAGAACCAATATCCCTTATTAAGGATTGATGATTTCTTTGATTAGCTTTGAGGAGCCTCAGTGTTCTAGAAGATTGACTTGAGATCCAGTTATCATCATTTGCACATTAGACCATTAGATATACCTCTTATAGTCTTTTAGAGAAGGTATGTTCTATACAAGTATGTGGTTATGCCGTTCGGTATCCCGAACGCACCTGCAGTTTTTATGGCACTGATGAACCTAGTGTTCCATCCATACTTGGACTCATTTTTAGTGGTTTTCATGGATGATATTTTGGTGTACTCTCACAATCAACACAACCATACTACCCATCTTGAGATCATTTTGAGTACACTAAGAGACCATCAGTTATATGCTAAGCTATCAAAATGCCACTTTTGGATGGACTAAATTCACTTCTTATGTCATGTTATCTCAGAGATAGGAGTATCAGTAATCCCATAGAGTGTGAGAGAAGTAGTTTCTTGGGAGTGTCCAAATAACTTCTTTGAGTTATGAAGTTTTCTAGGGATGGCTGGTTATTACAAACATTTTATACATGACTTTTCATGCTTAACATCTCCACATACATGCCTGACTAAGATGGGTGAAAAGTACTTGTAGACAAATTCTTGTGATTCATCCTTTAAAAAGATAAAAGGGAGGTTAACTTCAGCACCAGTTCTAGTTTTTCCAAAGCTAAGAAAGATCTATACTATTTACTATGATGCATCCGGTATCAGGCTGGGAGCAGTGCTTATGCAGGGGGAATGAGTCATTGCGTACATGTATCAGCAGTTGAGGGCACATGAGAGGAATTACCCAACACATGATCTTGAGTTGGCTGAATTTGTTCATGCTCTACGGTGTTGGAGACATTACCATCTGGGAGAGAATTTTGTGGTTTTCACCGACCACAAAAGTCTCAAGTATAAATTTAATCTGTGTGATATGAATCTGAGACAAAGAAGGTGGGTTGAGTACCTTCAGTCCTTTGACTTTGAGCTTGCCTACATGTCTGGGAAAAGAAATGTAGTGGCTGATGTGTTGAACAGGAGGACTCAGAAATAGGAAGTACAGGAGGCCAGTAGTGAGTGGCGACTTATGGCTCTATTCTCTGAGATTCATTTGGAGGTGTATGACAGACAGGGGTAGATGTTTCTTTCTTATGTAGCTGTTAGCTCTACCCAACTTGATCGAGTGCGAATGAGGAAACTATTAGATTCTGAAGGCCCAGTTCTATGAGAAAACATGTTAGGAGAGGACCCTACTCCTATATGGACAATAGGAGAGGATGAGATCTTGAGTTTCTAGTGATGTGTATGGGTGTCAGTAGACATACGTGAGGAGATGATGTGGGATTTTCATTCTTCAGTTTGGATATTTCGTCCTGGTGTCACAAAGATATATAGAGATCTAAACAATCAGTATTGGTGGCCAGGAATAAAGAGAGATATTACTGGATTTGCGATGAGGTGTTCCACCTATCAGTAGGTGACGGCGGAGCATTAGTGACCAGAAGGACTTTTACCGAAGTTACCCATTCCTTAGTGGAAGTGGAATGATGTCATGATGAACTTCATGATAGGTTTACCAAGGTCGCCTCGAGAGAAAAATGCAATTTGGTTTGTCATTGACAGAATCACGAATGTTTCACACTTTTTACCGATCATAGAGACCTTTAGTGCTGATGAGCTGGGAAGGTTGTACATCCGAGAGATTGTACGTTTACATGGGATTCCACAATCCATCATTTTAGACAGGTATGTCCATTTTACTTCTCAGTTCTGGTAGAGACTATAAAGGGATTTGGGTACACATGTACTTCTGAGTACAACTTACGATCCCCAGACAGATGGCCTATCCCAGCATATGATTCAGGTGCTGGAGGACATGCTTCGAGCATGCGTCCTAGATTTTGGAGGTTATTGAGAGAATAAAATACTTATGGTGTATTTTTCCTACAATAATAGTTTTCAGGTTACAATTTAGATGACACCTTATGAGGCTTTGTATGGTAGGCAATGACGATCACCCCTATGTTGGCCGGAGGTAGGAGAGGCAACTATGCTGGGACCTCGTCTTGTCAAGGAGACCATGGAGAAGATAGAGTTGATTCAGAAGAGAATGGATACACCAAATTCACAACAGAAGTCTTATGTTGATCGATGGAGACGACCTCTAGAGTTTGAGGTCAGAGACCAGGTTTATCGACGTGTCACACCAAGGTTGGGACATAGGAGGTTTAGGAGATAAGTAAAGCTTTCACCAATGTAAGTCAGGCTATTTGAGGTTTTTGAGATAGTCAGGATGGTTTCCTATCAGTTGCAGTTACCTCATAGATACCAAGCAATGCACGACGCCTTCCATGTTTCTCAGCTATGGCATTACTTTCATACTCGTCCCATGTTTTTAAACCTTTGTTGGTTTAGTTGAAGGTTGACACATCATTCGAGGAGCATCCTATCAGAATTTTTGATCGCAGTGTGAAGGTTCTCCATGGATGGTATGTTCATCTAGTATGAGACCTATGGTAGCACGAGCGAGTACAAGATAAGAATTGGGAAAGGGAGGTTAATGTATGATTGAAGTGGCTGGAATTGTTCGAGGATCCTTCTTCATCTCCACCTTGTTAGGAAAATTGAGTGATGAATTTATTTAAGGGGGAAGTCTGTAAGAACACAAATATTCTTTTTTAGGTATGGATCTAGATTTCTGGTGTTTTTGAGAAAAATAAGAGTTTCAAAAAATTTAAGAAGTACATATCATTTACTCAGGAGTACAAGCTGTGTACCTGGTTGCCGTGGGTAGCTGTGTACTGGTCGTGTAATGGCCGAGTACATGACATTGTGAGGTGACATGGAGACCACCTAAATCATGGCCTAATAAAAGCTTATATATGCCTTTTATACTCATGGAACACGCCGTGTATTTTTATTTTTAATTGTTATATCGTATTGGGATCACGTCTAATCGACATAAACAAATTCTTCTAAACTCATCTCGTCTAGGAGTAACGAATATCACCAATTCTTGTTTGAGCCCCTGTTTGGCCGTCTGTTCTTCGAATCAAACACCGTCAATTGCATTGAAATATCCACGGTGAGTTATTCCTTTTTCTAGAGCCTCACCTCTTATTTTCTCCTCTTTCATGAGATATCCTTGGATGATCATTTTAGACATTTTTGTAGATATAAGACATTCTAAGTCAAATCAATGGTTGAGGTTCAACTATATCAATCATACAATGTCAAGGTAGGTGGTTTGTGCCTTTATGTATATTTTCTTTGAGTTATATATACAAAAAGTTCCCAATACCCTAGTTTAGGGTATTGCGTGTTTAGGGAATTTAACCCTGTTAATGCCTTTAATTCCTTGTTTGATTGAGTATGGGTTTTTTATTATAAATAGGGTTATTTACGTTGATATGGATGTGTTTGCCCATGTTTGATCTGATACTGGCCGTTGGGTCTAGGATTTACTGTTAGGCTGCTCTATTTTCTTTGCCTAGTGCTATTAGGATGGAGTGTTATTATATTACATTCTAGTGTTATGATTTATAACTGTTTAGCCAAGAAGTATTTGTGATTTACTTTGGATGATGAATATTTTTTGTGCATGATTTTTTACACAGGGATATGGGAACCTAGTGTAGTTAGACCATAGGGGGAATGGACGTTGAGGGCTTCCCCAGAGTGTCTGTTATACTTTTCACGTTGCGATACAATAGGGGGGATGGATGTGAGTTCTCTATTAGAGTGTCTATAGTTACACATTGTGATACCACATGGAGAATTGGACGTTGAGTGCTTCCCAAGAGTTTCTTTAGTTTACCGTTATGATACCACATGGGGAATTGATGGTGAGTGCTTCCTTAGATAGTCTTTGTTAAGCTGAACCAGAGGGGTTAGACTGTGAGAACTTCCCAGAGGGGTTCTTGATTTTTGTTTGGTTGTTTATTTAATAAATGTAAATGAATTTAGTTGAAATTGTAGGATTGTATAATTTTGAGTACTTCCTTTTTTATTAATTTATTTTGTATATTTCCTGCCATATATATTAACTGACAGTTAGGCATAGATCTTTGGGTGGTTCCCTACAGGGATTCATCTCACACCCTGTTTGGGTCATGCTTTTGGACCCAAATAGATTATATTATTGTAGTTATAGATAAGTGAAATTGACCTTCTACTTCAGGTACTTGATTACTGTGGATCTGGAGAACATGAGACCAAGTTGAGGCTTGCGATACTGTTGGAGTTGTTTACTTGTTTTTCTTTTGAACTTCGGTTTAGGACTATAATTAAGCATTGTGACTTTTTTTGGCTTATTTCCTAGATACTTGTGACATGAATCATTATATATATATATATATATATATGTTGTAGTTGTAAATTTACTTTCAGTATTCTGCTCTTTACTTATTATATGGCATTATTGTTTCCACTACTGTTATATGTCTGTTTCCACTATGTTACTCTACCAATAAGGGCATAGTTTCCCTACTATCACAACTAAGGCCCTCGCTGCTAGTCAGCGGCCTATGGCATTCAGGGAAATGCGCTTGAGGCCATGTGACCAACTGGGTATGAGGCACCTTTGGGCGACACCCATAACCGGGACGTTACACCTACGATCCAACTCATGCTCATATCACATTAGAAACCAACCCATTCCCAATGGCAACACATAAACTCCATATAATATCACATCTAAATCCCATATATGGTATTATACAATGAACTAGTTATAATAAGATTTCAATAATCAATAGGATCCAAATTCCACCTCTATTTTCCAGTGATCAGTATCATCACACCCACAACCCTTCCATTATGAGGGGAATACCTCAAATGATCACACACCATACATTGTCTCCAGTAATGAATTGAAATTACCATTAATATCACATTCAAGTGATAACATGAAACATTGATCACAACCTAATTCTGACTTATGGAAACACAATCCTCAAGATTAATTGAATTTTTATATGAAATCAGGGTCACACCCTCCACTATCTTGTGGTGAAATCCCTACCATATGAATTCCTATATACAAATCCTTGATAATAACCTCGATAGTTTCCATAATTGCACGTGTGTATCTCCTCCAGAGCCACCTCACCCACCATCAATTTTCTCACTATCCCTTACTAACAATACATGTCAAGGAATAAACATAAGTTTGTGTTCCATCATACCCAATCCTTTTCTGATGCCACCTCTACCACAAAGGGACATTCTCCAT
This sequence comes from Viscum album, assembly GCA_963277665.1. Taxonomy (NCBI): domain Eukaryota; kingdom Viridiplantae; phylum Streptophyta; class Magnoliopsida; order Santalales; family Viscaceae; genus Viscum; species Viscum album. Next base: position 1,818,481,646 of record OY728150.1, read on the forward strand.
TTTTATCAAAACCATGGGTAACCAAGCCCATAAGAATTGTACCAAATCAAATAATCCTTAACTCATACATGGTCACTCATTGATTTCTATTTCAAATGGAACCATGCATAACCAACATGTACCACATCTATATCATCCAATCCCAATATGTGTACGACCCCATATGACCTGATTATAGAACCTGAAACATGTTTTCCTAATTCACACATCATTGAACCTAGTATAACATTTCTAAACATTATACTAGGATCCTTGGTATATCGGTCTCATGAAAATGGAAGCAATCCCGATGCTTCATTTAAAAATAATGAATTTTACCTATTCTAAGGTCCATCACATGATTCCCATAAAAATGATGTCATGTCAAAAGAAAAAGTGTCTACCATTATCTCACCACATTTTTGAAATCAAATCCAGAAACATTAGATCCAATCACTCGATTAGCCCAGCTTCCCAAAACCCAACCTCATCCCCAAATAACTAGCACACAAGGTTCTTGACTGCTAAATTCCATGGGGCCCCATGCCTTTATCTCATACTCGGTAGTACCTATCATGAAATGATCTCAAAAAAATACATATACCCATAACTTCTATGTTCACAATATCTATGGAATCACCATGCCTATATCCCATGTTTAGTAGCACATCCCATGAACAAATCTTAGACCTAAATCATCTAACCATGCTTCCCATATCTATGGTATTTATTAACTTGGGATAACCCATATCATGGATTATCCTAACATATCAAATCTAAATGAAAATAGGGGTGAGTTTCATACTTCTCAATCACAAATCTCAACACACTGATTTATTCATCCATATATCAAGGAATTATGATTTATTACCTGACCCATAGGTCATATCTCATAGAAGTAATAACTTAAAAGAAACATTAATGTTTCCATACCAAACACTAGTAGAAAACTCACATGAAGAAACTCCAAATCTAGGATTCTCATAATTATAAACCTCATGCATCACATGCAATGTCATCCACCTGCTTATGGTACTAATTCTCAGCATATACCCATATATGAGACTACCCCTTAATAACCCTAAATATACGAATAATATTTATAATGACACCATATATAAGATCTAGCCTATCCATGATCACATTCTCATGGATCAACACATTTTTATAAAATGTAATCATCCTATATGATCAATGAAGAGGAAACAAAATTAAATGGTTTAGTTAAAAATAATGACACCTACAAGCTATATGGGAAAACACCGTATAGGTTTTAAAATATTATTTTAATATAAAAAACTATTTTCTTTTTGAAACCAATAACATAATCACAAACAATGGGTTTACCACTATGGAATCAAATGCATGTACTTACCTACTAGGGGCACTATACATCCCTTACATCGAGGGACTACATAGTTTTAATAAAATAGAATCGTTCCATTAATCCAAATGTCCTATTATCATAAAAACATATAATATGGTTTAGATGAGTACAATACCACCATCATGTTATATGGGAAAACATTCAATAAGTTATTTTTTCCTATTTAAATAGCTAGAACCTCCATCTTAAGTGATATTAATCACATGAAATAACATGTATGTGATGTGAATACTCAATGAAAAAATATGATTCATATACACATGCCTCTTGCTAATGGGAAAGATCCAATAGAAGACAAATTATAAGTCCAAAAAAAAACAATGAGTGTCATTCTTAGGGAAAATTATACAAATTTAATATTATAATCCAAGAGAATTAATCCCATATACTTTTAAATAGGGACTTCCAATCAGAAAAGGTGATCATGATGCACCCATATAATATCCATCACAATCTTTGAAACATTACTATGTCACCTTTCCACCATCTACCCAAATAGTAAGACAAAAAAAACTCTAATACATCCTATAATATCCATCATACAAAATATTTGATAGAACTTTGTAATTTCTTCCCCCATGTCATGACCACTGAATGGTGCCTGAATCGGAGGGGTCACCCCTAGGACCTCAGGTGTGCTCTTATGTATTCCAGAGGATATCAACTATCTAGAGGGTTATAGGGTGGTAACATGGGGATATTATACCCCATATTATTGTGTTCAATAATAAGAAAAATAAACCAAAAAAATAAACAATAATAAACATCAAAGTATGTGGAATAAATAAATAAACAATAATGATATATCAAATGATCATGTGGAAGTATAAAATAATTCAGACTCATTGGATCCCACCAGACTGTGAACATATAAAAAATAAATACAGGAAAAAAATAATTGTATAAGAGACATTACAACATCCCTAAGACACACCTCATCTCAATATCTAGTATCATCTGAGTTATCCCACTCGATTATACAACATCAGGACTCTTCCCAATCTGAACCTAAAACTAGTGAAGTATACTCGAGTACCCAAGTTCCATGACCATTTGAGGAGGGTGTGACTACTACTCAATAAGGCATCAATAACACGGTCCCATAAATAAACATTAAATGTAGGTCATACGTGTGTTTTTTTTTGAAAATAATAAATAAAGTAAAAAATCATAAATAAATAAAAAATATTGATCTAAAGGTCATGAATAACACCTATGATCATCCCAAACCTACTTCATCTAGTTCCTGAGTCTCTCTGAGCATGTGACACAACCATTACAATCAAATAATAAGTGAAAATAGTACCCCCAAGAAGATATCTAGGATGTATATAATACTAGGAATAAATATGATCTCTATGGGGATTAACATTGAAGATCTTATCATAGTATATGGCATACATTCAATACTTAAGTGGTTGAACATAGGAAATATAGAATTAATATTAGGCTTCACAACTAATTACTTGGGGAATGAACCTAGTAAATCTAGTAATAACATTAGGATCTATAACTGATTCCTAGGTAGATGACCCTAGGAAATCCAATAGTATCAGGAACTAAAACCATTGACTAAGGGGATGAAAAAAATACAGTAATAACACCAATATGAAAAACAGATTTCTTGGGGATGAACTTAGGAAATCCGCATTGACCACAATAGCTAGATCCCATCATCCTGGGATTCGAATATCATCTAGAAACTATTGATAGTTTTTTTTTGAAAAAAAGAGTAGCATGAACATAGAAAATTTATAGGGGGGTAACCCTTTCAAATGCTCATAATCACTAGGTATAAACTAAATACCTAAAATCTAATCCAAGGTGAAAAAATAAATATCAAGAGTTATCTCTAAATCTATCGATCATATTTGAGGCATCCCATAGTAACAATAATCATCACCAATTAAAAGGGGATAATATTAAATAATCAATCATATCACACATTATTTATTATTCTTAGGGGGGATAAACAATGTAAATACTTAACAATAGGATCATCATTGATTCAGTTTCTAAGGTGACACCCACAATTATCACCACTTCATTTTATAAATATATACTTTCATGGTTCAATTTATCACTAGGGAACCCATTGGGGTCCCCTCGGCTATATCTCTATCAGGAAACCCCACATGGGTTCCTCATATCAATGTTATATCTTAGGGTAAAACCCTTCACCTAGACAGTATAACATACTTTGATTTCATCATAATCATCTCATGCCCTCACTGGAAACAAAAGATAAGTCTCAAAAAAAAAGATAGCCTAAAGACCATACCAATTTCCTATTTCCATAGGTTGGTCCTCAAAAAAACCTATCCTTTAGTCTCCTTGGGGCCTATGCATATGGATAATCATGTCTCAGTGGCGAAGTAACTATCACTTCATTGTTATCTCACTATCCCAATGTATTTATAGCATCCCAAGGTCCCCCATAGACAATACCAAAGCCATCCATCTCAACCCATTAATCACATATACCTAGAGGGCTCTATGGAATCCTCTTCCAGGGCCATTACATATTATCCATTTCATATGATTTATTTCACTCACCACAGGGTCCACATATCTCAGTGAGCATAAATTTGTAATCACAACCTCAGTCCTTAGTAGTCGAGGCATCAAGCCAGTGCAAAAGGTCTATCATGGTCTTGGAACTTTTTCCGTTTCATATATAAGAATTTATTTTTTAATTTATTTTTTTAAATTTTATTAAATTTTTTACACACAAAAAAATTAGTTTAAAATAAGACTATTCTTGATATCTTTCTTATCACACAACACCAACCATTAAGTGAATTGTGGCATACTATAAGATATTATTATGTAAATGTAACCACTAAAACCTAGCCGTTAAATATGTGGTATTAAGTGGAATAAAACATTATAAAGATATTTTTAATGGCTTTATATAATTCAGTTTTTTTATTAGATTATGATAAATAAGTACTCAATTTTTTAATAAAGTATTTTTATTCTTCATTTTTTTTTTCAAAAGTAGTTTTTATTGATTTTTTTTGAAAATATTATATTTAATTTATTCCAATTTTATAAATTTTATTTGATAAAATGAACATATGTTTTTAAATCATTAGTTTATATTAGTCTTATTATTATTTTTTTGATATATTTATTTTTAATTGAATTGTGAAAAATATGTTTTTTTCATAAAACTATCATTTCAAGTAATTTAAAAGCCACATTATGTTTTGGATTTGATTATAAAGGTAAATAATTTTCCTTTAATTTTAAATAATATAAATAATTATATATTAATGAAAATTAAAGTTAGCTTTGGAATGAATTCATTTTTGGGATTAAAAACACATTTAACTAAAAACTATTTTTCATCGTTTTTACACATTTAAATTAAAATTGATTTATACCATTTAAAGAATTTTATTTATGAAAAATTTATTCCATATTTGGAATTAGATTGTTCAAATTTAATAAAATTTCACTTTTTCGGGTCATTATGAATAGTAATCAGTGTAAATAGTTGTCACATTAGTAAGTGTAATGTATGTAAAACTATGTTAAAACTATGGGGTATGGATTTAAAATCTATCTAAAACCAGAATTTATCCTATTATATGAGTGTTTTTATGAATAAATATATGTTTAAGATTTTAAATATTTTTTTTAAATATTATTTTGAATTTGGGGACCCATTCTTGACTTTATGAAGATAAATTATATTTTATTCAGATTAAAAACTACAATTGGGTCTTATTTTTAATGGTATGGTTAGAAGGTTTCATTCAGTTTGGGATTGATAAAGAATCATAAAACATTCCCTTTTTATTATTTAACAAAAAAAATCATGAAAATAAAATTCTTATCTTATTTCAAGATGAAATGATTTTGTAGGCTTAAATAGGGCATTTTCCTAAAAATGGGGTTTTATGCACTTTGTATACTTATATTACAAATAATTTTTGACACATATAGATTTTAAATATGATAAAATGAATCCAAAATTTTGAATGAAAATTTATAATTTTTATATGCCCCATTATATTTTTGGTTATATAATTAATTTTTCATTTTAAAAACGTTAAAGTATCACAATTAAGATTAGAATGGGTTTAAAGTGGTTTAAGGAGATAAGGCTTAAACTATCTCTAAAAATAGTATAAATGTAATTTTTTGAGTTTATTTTGACCCTATAAAATCTTATATATAAATTTTTGGTTCCTTGGTTCCACTTTACATGATTATGATATATATTATATTTACATATTTTAAGTAATTCCCTGTGTGTCCTTTCCCACACTTATAAAAGGGATCATTCTCTTCTCTTTTATTCACATTGTATGAGATATCTATCTGAGACAATGCCAAACCTAATAAAATTATATATTATATTACTTAATCATATATATTTTTTCTTCCCCTAAGGCGATACATAGAATTCTTAAGGAGTAATCTAAAGTAGGTCTCTCAAAGAATAAGTAATCATCTTAACCAACTATTTCAAAGTTAATTTGTTCTTATAATTATTATAAATCTATTTCATACATCCAAACATGAATAATTTGTATCATAAATTTATTAATATTTTATTATGATTATGTTACAATAAATTTTCACCTCATTTCTCCCAAATGAGAAATGAAAATATTGCTCATGCATATGTGTGGACTACTCCCTCCTGTAGCGATATGATTCATTTTCCATCACTATATTTCATTATTGGTTATTATAATGGATTTAATACTTATATGTAATGTTCATGAAATAAATATAATTATATAATTATAATATCTTATCTACTTATTACCTTCTTATCCATTGGAAAATGATAAAGACACTCGTGTGTAAGTGTGGACAACCACCTTCACGAAGCGATGAGACTCAATTTTCAATTACACTTTACATGGATGATAATAATGTTATATTTAATGAAAATATATTATATTTATTATATTATAATTATCATGGAATATTAATTATTTATTACTTTTATTTAGTTCCATCAATCAAAAGTGGAAAGATTAGTCATACATATGTACAGATTACTATCTCCACGGAGTGATGTAATTTTGTTTTCACCGCCACTTTATATGAAGAGTTAAAAAAGTTTATATAACGATTAAATATTATTATTATTACATGATTAACATTTTTTATATGATATAACCCTGATAAAAGAACAAGGAACATAAATTTTGAACCTAAACATGCATGAAAAAAGAAACAGTTATCACGCAGAACAATAATTTTAATTAATATTTTTTAATAAATCGGTGATAAGATGTTATAAGTAAATCATATATGGTATGATATGTATTAATATGGACATATAATTGATTTATAATAAATTTATATATTTTTATAGTATATTTTTAACCCATATGAAGAATGATGAGACTTGAGGTAAGAGTTTCTTGTCTTACTATTATTTCTATGAGACATATTCCATATTCCCTACTTGTTTCTTTTTTTTGTAGTATATATACTACACAATAAAGAATTGTATGATTATTGTGAATAAAATTATGAGTATTTATAAATAAATCTATGTTTATCTCCTTTATTATATTTTTATACAGATATTACCAAAGTGGTAAGGGATTTATGTTAGGATCACTTTTTTTTAGAATTGATTATATTAAATTTCCACTGAGCTAAATTATATGATCCTTATCCTCGAACCTTATATATTTTTCTTATCGTATTTTTATTCCTATAATTTTCATGTATTAGTACCATTTTTATCTCTTTGAAATTTAAAATGATCATGAAAACGTTTTTTAAGAAAAACTGATCTTATTTCTTCTCTAGTTGACAAACTTCTTTCTTCCATGTGCATGTTATTTAAAATTATTTCAAAAATATTTATTTCTATGATAAAATGATTGTTTCAATTCATTTTCAATAGTGTTTTAATTTATTTAAAATTATTTAAAAATGATTTTATAATTTTTTTTCAAATTAGTTATTTATTACATTTTATGAAAACTAAGAAAGGAATATTTATTTTAGCATATACGACATGAATGAAATTACCCACCATCATGACCGATCAATGATTTGAATCTTCATTTTAAATTTTAAATTTTTATTTTAAATGAAAATATTTTTAATAATTTTTTGGTTTTTTTTTGATTTTATGTAAGTTATTTCAAAATGAAAATGGGATTTTATTCCAGAAATATTTCATTGACATCACCCATATTCTTTCTATAGACGGTATATGATTATGATGATGAGATCTTTACAAAACATTTTTATTTTGCATAGGTTATGCAATGATGGTATGAATATTTATTTATGATCAGATGACACACATATGTATGGGTTGAGTTATTTGATGGGTGTTTATGTTATAAACCAAGGACAAGTGGTTACATTATAAACCAAGATGAGTAGTTAAATTATAAACCATGGATGGTTAGTTATGTTATAAAATAAGGACGTGTGTTTATATTACAAAACATATAAGGGTGTTATGTTATAAACTAGTGATGGGTGGGTCTATTACATCCCTCTAATTAATTAGGTAATGATGACTAATTTATGAATCTTCTAATATATTATGCTGTTAAAAAATCTAAAGAGATGATTTAGTTAAGTAGATATAAGTAACTACCAAGATAACATTAGAATTGTAATGTTTAGTTGACTCTATTATGAAAATATGATTAACCAAGATAATATTATTATTTTATATTATTATGATTATTCCATATAATTCCTATGATTATGATATGATCATATGGGTCTTGATAAATTATTAACAAGTCCACACTCTTATGAATTTTTCTTTTTTTTATTTCAAATCCTTATTCTACAAATCACGATTAATGAAGTTTAATTCATAGGAAGGAATTTACTATGTTTTGATCATGTTATAATATAATTATGCTCACTTATAATAATTGATTGATATATCCTATGTTTACCCTTACAATGTAGTTGAGATCACCATTTCATATGTTTCCATTTTCTATTAGTTAAGAAGAAAGGTTTTAAATGGATTACATATAAGAAGAGTACAATTATAGAGGAACTTTCTTAGAGATGCTGAAGATTAATTTTGAGATAAGATATTTTTTATATATTCTCAATAGACACTAATCCTTTTTCGGCCCTTTAGAATGTATAATTGTGATATGTTTTGAATATTCCTCTAAAATGATGTAATATTTATGTATGTTATGCCTAGGTCTCCCCACAAGTGGTCAATCTCCCTCAGTAGAGAGACCACCTACTAAATGAATATAAAAAATGAATAATTATAAATGGTTATTTAACACCCCAATATTTCATGATATATTTATTTAAAAATAAATTTTTTTCATTGAAAGATTTATTTAAACACAACCCCAAGTTTAAAAAGACCATGATATGCGATTGAAATATTATTATTTAATGTGATTGTTATCACAAAGATGTTTGATTGGTAGGTGTGAATAGGACTAACTAAATTATGATAAAAATGTGGTTTGAACATATATAAAAATAATTTATTCCTTATCAATTGATTATAAATGGAAATTAAAAAAATCAATAGAAAGTAAAAGAGAAGTTTTTCTAAAAACAATTTATGCTCCCAATTTATTTTTATATTATATAATTAAATTAATAATAATTTATGAATTATTTTAAATAAATTTAAATATTTTATATTAAATAATATGTTTGAAAATTTATCTATTATTTTTTATAGTAATGGGACAAAAATAAATCTAATTTTATGCTTAAAAATACATTTTTTCAAAAATTCAATTTTCATTGAGTTTTGTAGACTTATTTTAAAAGAAATTTACACCACTTAATGAAATTTAATATTGAAAAATTAATCCCATATTTTGGAATAAGAGATTCAAATTTGGTAAATAGGACTCATTTATTTTTTTGTCATTATGAATAGTAATCTTTATAAACTTTTGTAACCTTGGTAAGGGTAAAACATGTAAAATAGGGTTAAAACATTAGGAAAAGGATTTAAAATTTCTTTAACACCATAATTTATCCAATTGGATTAGTGGATTTCATAAATTTCCATCTACGTATTTAATATAACTCAACTTAGTGTTATTTTTATTTTATTATGACCTTTCTATTATTTTAACAAAAGAATAAACACAAAATGTCACTCTCTTGATTTTATATCTCTAATTTTTTTTACATATGGTTAAAAATAGGATAAGAGAGTCTATAAATGTTTATTTGAAGATTATTTAATTTTTTTTATCATGGTAATTTATTTTTAATTTTTATTGATTTAATAACTATCTTAAAATCCTACACAATGCTGACATAGTATATATTCATTTAATAGAGAAAAAAATAAATGATTTAAAAAATATTAAAATTATTTTAATTTTGATTAATTATTTTGATAAAAGATCCTTTTAGATAAATATAACATATTTGAGATGTTTTAAATGTTTATATTATAATTTCTTTACTTTCATGATGTTTTGAAAGTCGATGTAAATGAACAGTTCCAAAAACTGTCATTAATGATATTTTAGAATAAAAAATATTTTTTAATCGATTTAAAATTCATAAAAGATTATATTAGTCTAAGTGAATGATATATGGTTTAAAATATCAACCATGGTCCATTTATGGGTCACATTTACATTAATGGAAACATTTTTGACCCTTAAATTATAGAAAACATTGATATCATAGAAATTCCCAATAGGTTTAATGTTGGGTTAGAACAAAAAACAATAAGGGTTAAAACATAAAAAACAAGTCCAATTTTTATTTTATTTTAGTAATTTAAATTATACACATATTATATTCAAATTATACCAATTTGGAGCCATTTTACTTTGAAAATTAATTTATAATAATTTTATACTTTAAGTAATTCCAAGAGTGACCCTCCACCCACTTATAAAAGGGCAGCAATTATCCTCCCTTACTCACATATTTTGAGATTTATATCTCAAAAATGATATTAAATAATTCCTTACCAGCTTACTTAAATATTTTTCTAGATTTATGTAATTTAAAAAATTCCATTCCTTAATGGATTAAAGTGTAAGCTAAAAGTGGAATCTCAACAAAGAGGTATAACTCTTAACTGAGTGTTTTCAAATTTATTTCCTTTTCTACATCATCTAAATAAATTATATCCATTATAAAAATAATTAATTCGGTATATTAACTATTCATAATTTTTTTTATGATAATTTTACAAAAATTATCCACCTTATTCCCATTCACTGGAACACAATTACATTGCTTATCCGTATGTGTAGACTACTACCTCCACGAAGCAATGTAATTCATTTTTCATTTCCACATTACAAAGATTTTAATAAGAATAAATTTAATGAATATATTATAAATATATGAAATAATAATGGTTTTTAAAAATTTAATTATTATTTACCTTTATTTTGTTCTATCTATCAAAAAGTGAGAACATCATTCATGCGTACGTACAACCTACCATCTTTATTAATGGTATCATTAATGTTTATATATATATCATTAATATATGGTTATAAATATTTATATAATTAATATATATTATATTTATATCATTATTAACATTTTTATATGGTGTAACCACGATCAAAGAAGAAGGACTGGAAGTATTAAACCAAAATCCTCAGGAAAAACAAAACATGTAACACCTGGAAATGACAATTTTAATAAGGAATTGTTTATAAATGGGTGATAAAATGTTATAAGTGGATCATATATGATATTATAATTATTTAAAGTACGTTGTTATTGAGTTATAATAAATTTAAATTTATTATATAGTAGGTTAAATTACTTTTGAAGAAAGTTAAACACGAGGTAAGGGTTTTTAGTTGTAATCTCATGTTTACAAGGATTGTTTTTTATTAAGATTTAAATTATTAAATTTCATTATATACCCCTAAATAATTCTCATTAATTTAATCTCATACGGTTTTTATAGATATTACATATTTTAATTTCAATTTTCTCTCTTTATGTACTCAATGGAGAAAAATAATATTATTAAGGAAAACCGACTTTATTCCTCTCTTCAGTCAAATATCCTTTTTCATCCTTGTCCATGTTTTCTAAAAAAATCAACAATTTTTTTAATATTATCAATTTATTTTTTAATGTCATTTATTCATGTTAAAATATTTTAAAAATGTTTTAATATGAATTCTCTTGTTATTTTCTAAATGTGGTACTTTTGTCTTTTTACTGAAAATGTGAAAGAAAACATTGTTTTAACATATATTAAATTAACATGATTTCCCACTTTCATGAACTCTTAATGTTTTTATGATTAAAATACATGTATACTTTTTTATTATAAAATAAAATGATTAATATAATATTTTATAAATTTCTATATTTTAAACAAGTGACATTCAAATGAAATGGATTTTTTTCTCAATCAATCTTCCAAGTGATCATTTAAAGGAATTTTCATCTAAGTTGAAATCCTTAGATTTTAATTATACTTTACTTGGGATACTATCCAATGATATTATACATATTATTTATCTAGATTTTTTATGATTATTATTAAGAGATGTCACTGAAACCCATTTATTTTTCAGGGTTTATGCTGTAATGAATTGTTTAGATGTATATTAAACTCGTTTCCTTTCCATGGGTTTTGATATATGATAAATTATTAATGATCTACTATAAAAAATATAAATTGATTATGGATATGTGATGGGTAGGACCATAATTATATATCCCTTTAATTAATTAAGTAAATATGGATATCTCATAAGATAACACAGAATATAATGGGGTGTGATCCTAGTTTAGTAAGCTACTATGCCCACTATGACAGTCTTGGGGGTGAACCTTGACTAATAAAATATAATGGAGAGTGAAAAAAATCTAATATAATAGTCTTGGTATTGAACCTTTATTAATAAGAAAATAATTTTCTATGCTTATGTGTATGCCAAAAATTTATGTATTATTCCAATGTTATGCTCTCAAGGATGATGTTCTTTGATTCATTTGTGATTCATGTCTTATAAACATCCAAGATTTATTCCATGACTCAATATTATGATATATGATATGTTGGGTTTGGTTTTAAAATGTTAATATTTTGTTCTTATACCCTTATGATCATTTTATGTTTAAGTGATCATTGTTATCTCCCATGATTACCATTACTAATAATAAGAGCTCAAACTTTATTATGTTTCCTTTCCCAATGTTATAAGGAAAGGTTTTAAGTATGATATGTATAAGAAGGGTTCTAGTTTTGAAGAGCACAGATGGAGATGATGTAGATATCTTAAGAACAAGTTTTTTACATATCAATATTCTTAAATTCACTAAATCTATATGACTCTCGAATGGATCATTATGTTATGTATTGAATAATCATACAATAAGATATAATATTTATGTATAAAATTAATGGGTAACTATATCTAGTATCTGAGTAAGGTTTATTTATCTTTAGAAACTAGGATGAGAAAACTTTAGTGATAACCCATAAGAAAATACCATATATAGCAGAACTTCCTAAGTTATGATAATGAAATATTTGTGGTTTAAAAAAACATCCATGTATGGATACTAAAAGTTGACATCGTTTTGGAATACATGAATCTAGGTTTAATAACCATTAAAAGAGTTAGTCGAGCACATCTTATCTGTCATTCTGGAGCTTGGTGGGAGTGCATATACTATGAACATGTTTTGACATTCCTAGAAGATATTATTAGTTTAATTCAATTTTTATTTATAAATAATTATGAAGGATTTGAATATATGACTATTAGGGATATCTAGACTAAAACAAAGGTTTCATAGATTAAAAATTAGTTTTCAGTATTTATACTTGCTATAAATTAGTTTTCACGATTATACAGTTCACACAATTATTATTTTTTATCAAAATATGATTTTTTGTTTCATTTATTGGATGGAACCTAATGGGGATGTGTTAATGATAAATGTTAAAGAAAATTAAGTGATTTTCCCCATGAGAAATAAAATTTTATGGGAGTTGGAATGAAAAATCTATTTTTTATTGTTATATAACATTATTAATATATGAATCATGTTGAGATTCAAAATATTCAAAGGAGGGAAAAACTTTCCATTGAGTCATTCATTAGATTACATCCAACATATTTTATTGGGTACAATGATTATTTAGTTTTCAAGTAATGTATTAGTACCATTGAAATTTTATTTTTTGTTCTCTCGTGTGTGGATGATGAAAAATTTTTATTGGATTTTTATCATTTGAAAGATGAAAAATATAAATGGTGGACTTGTATCAAGAATACAATGCCTTGGGATGAAATTGAATCCATGTAATGGGATGAGTTTAAGATATTATACTTCACTAATTACTTTCCTCATAATCTTCATATGAAAATGGATAAATAATTCCTTGAGATAAAGAATAAGGATGATGAATATGTCAGTACATATGAGGAAACTTTTACAAGACTTTCGAGGTATGCTTCTTGAATTACCATCCAACCTGAAAATTAGGCTGATATATTATTTAGTGTCTTAAAATTATGTCTTTTAAGGGAATTATATATAATATACTTTAGTAGTTATGATTAAATTATTCAACATGATATCATGGTGGAAATTGAGTTTGAAGTTACCCATCAATGTCATGGTTTTGATAATAAAAGAAATATGGAATTAAATAGAAATTATAAAAACCATGGAGAGAAGAAGATGTGATTTCCTTTACGATTTAAGTGTGAAAAGAAACATGGGGAAAATTTTCTCAAGTGAGTTGGTAATTGTTTTAAGTGTGGAAAAAAAATCATCAGGTAATCGAATTCCAAAGCGATGGAAAGAAGAAGTTAGATAATGATAGATAGAAATATCCACTAAATGCATCATGAACACTATACTATTTCAAATGAGAATAGTATATGAATTATGATAAACTATGATAAAATACAAAGGATAGTTATTATGATTTATTTCAAAAAAAATATTAATCCTAGAGACAAAGGTAAATATCATTTTATCACTATTATTGATATAGGGAATAATAAAAAAGTGGTGTATGATACACTTACCATCCACTCTAGAAATTCTAATGTCTTATTTTATTTTAGATCAACACACTCTTTTATATCTTAAGAATTTTCTAATGTCATCACAATACCACCTAAATGATTAGATGTTCAATTATTAGTAAAAACCCTTTATGGTATGTTGATCACATCTCAAGCCTATGATTCTTCTCCAAATGATTTTTTTGTGAATGTGTTTCATGAAAATATTTTTATCTCTCCATTTAGTTGATTTTGATATTATCTTAGTTATTGATCGAATTTATTTACCTAATTACCAAATTAATTAATGAGGAAGGGAATTAAAATTTGATATTATAAACCAAGATATGACAATATATTTGGGTGATTATAAATATTAATGTTTGATTAAAATTATATTCATTCTATAGTTCTAGATTCTTTTTCAAAATAGGGGTTTATTTTTGACAGTTGGAGATAAATTCAACATAAAATATATGACTATTATATGAGAGTTTATGGATGTATTTATGGAAACTTCCCTAGTATTCCAACAAATCATTGAATTTTTAGTAGAACTCATACCTGGTGCTATACCTATTTCAAAGAATCCATATAGAATATACCCTATTGAGTTGTATGAATTGAAGAAGAAACTCTAGGAGAGTATTACAAAGGGATTCATTTGATCAAGTGTTTCACCATGGGGTGAACCTAATATTTCTGGTAAGAATAAAGATGTATCAATGAAAATTTAAATTGATTATCAAGAATTGAAAAATATGAAAATCAAGAACACATATCCTCTAATATATATTGATTACTTATTTGATAAATTCCAGATATATTAATAATTTTACAAGATTTATATTCATTCTAGATATCATCAATTAATAGTCATTGAGGATATACCCAAGAAAACATTTTATATGAGTTATAGACACTATGAATTTATAGTGACACTATTTGGTCTTACTAATTCCACCACTACCTTTATGGATTTAATGAAAAAAGTCTTTAGAGATTACCTCGATCAGTTAGTGGTAGTCTTTATAAAAGATATTATTACATGTTCAATGATAAAGGAAGAATATCACGTTCACTTATGGACTATACTAATGACCCTAAGGAAGTATAACCCATATTAAAAATTTACTATTTGTGAATTTTGGCTATAATAGTTTTATTTGGGACATATAATCACAAAATAGGGTATATATGTGGATCCCTCAAAGATTATGTTTATTGAATGATTCCCCAGACAAACCATTGTGACTAAGATCCCATGTTTTTTTTATTTTTACTAGATATTATAAATTCATTTTGGAGAATTTATCATGAATATATAATCCACATAACATGTTAACTTAAGAGGGATTCATGTTCCTTTAGATAGATGAACGTGAGTGAAATTTCAAGGAACTGAAGAGAATGTTTGTCATAAAACCAGTTATTACAATACCTAAAGTGGTTAAGGGTTTTTAATAAATAGTGATGCTTTGAAAAATATAATAGGATGAATCCTCATGAATAATTACATGAGTATATATAATGCATTATGATAATTGAAGGTTTATGAGAAAAATTACCCAACTCATGATTTGTAGTTAGCTGCGGTGATTTTTGCGTTAATGGTATGGACACATAATCATCATGGAGAGAGGTGTGAGATATATACAAATAAAAAAAATTTAAAGTATATATTCAATTATAAAGATATGAATATGATCCAAGGAAAATGGTTGGAGTTTATTTGAGATTATGACCTCCTAATACATTACCACCCTAGGAATGGGATCAAGGAGGTAGATGCTCTTAGTTAAAAGGATTATGCTGACTTATCTATAATGAGGATCATAAATAGTTCAATATTTATGGATTTTAAAAGGATGGATCTTGAAATATTTAATTAAGGGGAGAAATATTATCTTTCTCAAATGAATATAAAACCATATGTAGCAGCCAATGATTTTTAGGAGATAGATTTTTTTTAATTTCATTGATGTATTGTATTGTAAAAAAACTAAAATAATATTATGCTACACAAAACATTGGATTAGATTACAATATTAACAACACTATCCTTGTATTAGGTTATACACAATTTCAAGTTCTTTTGATAAAATTCATTTAACATAAGTCTGAGTATAAGCGAAAAACTAAATATTATTATGTTACCTTATAACATATCCATTATAATGGCAGGTATGAACAATATTAACTGAATCTTTAAAATACTCTTTACACATGTTTATATAATTAATTATTTGGTAAGAAATTAATTATAAATTAAAATAAAACCATTTTTAAATAAAATGAAATGTTTTTCAGAAAAAACTATTTAAATAAAATTAGGCGAGTTTATAAAATAATAAAATAACTATTTATAAATTTTATTAATTAAATATATAAGTAATATATTCAATATAATTTTAAAAATTAATCTTATATTTTTTCAAAATGAGATATAAGAAAAAATTCAATTTTTTGAATGAAATATGTTTATTTAAAAATATAATTTTTCCGCCATTTGATGGCGCACCCATTTTTATTCAAAATTCTAAAAAAAATTTATATTATAGTTGAAAATATAAACCTTTTATTTGGAATCGAGATATACAGTTTTACTTTGGATAATTTTTTATATTTTTCTGATAACTTTCAATTTTTGATAAATTGTTAAAATATTCTAAATTTTAATTGAAAACAACTTTTTTTATAAAAAAAAATTATATGTAAAGTTATATTAATTAATAGTTTGAAAATATAAATATATTATATTTTTATAATTTAATATAATGTAGGTCACTGGCATTAATTTTACATTCAATTTAGATGTAAAAACAATTCAATCTTTTGCATGTTTTAACTTTTAAAACCTGCTTTCTCATTTCAAAAAACAAGATTAATTTTAAAGTAATTACAACCAATTATATGGTTTAAATTTTGAAAAATTTATTCTATATTTAGAATTATTAGGTCCAAATTATTTAAATATTTTTTGGGCATTATGAAAAGTAACTTCAGTAATTTTTTTAATTAATATAGTTAAAAGGTAAATTGAGTAATTAAAGGTAAAAATAATATTATAAAGTTTTCCTAACACTTGTAATAATATAATTGGATGAGTGTGTTTATACATAAATAATCCTTGTGTTGAAATAGAATCCTTTGGAATCCACTTGGATGATATTAGGATATTTAATATATTTCACTTAATGAAAAGTTAAATATGTCATATTCAAATTTTAATAACTGTATCATTTTTTATATAAGGCTATATAGAAGAAAATTGTTCTAGAAATACTAATTTTAAATATAGTTTATTTATTTATCATAGTAACTTATTTTTAATTTTTAAGAAATAAATAATTATCTTAAAGTATTATACACTGATGAAGCGAAAATTATTTAATTGGTGAAAAATAAAAATGATTTTTATTAAAATTATAATAACCATTAAAAGACAAAAACACTAAAAAAAATATTATTTTTCGAGTATATATTGACCATAATAATCCATGGGTTGAATTATAGACAATTTGGAGCCATATTAAAAATATTACAACACTTATAATATTTTATTTAAAGTGACATTAAAGTTGTCACATTATTGTTTTAATATATATAACATTTTAAATGGAGGATTTTTCAGAAGCTATATTATACTATAAGTATTATTATTAAAACTATACGATTTAACTTCATCATAGTATTTTATTTATAATTTTTATGAAACATATAATTATGTTAAACAATTACACAAAACCGATGTATTAATTATTTTATTAATGGAAATATCAAATTAAGGTTATTAAAAACAAAAAAATAATTATAATTTGAAATAATTAATATATACAATGAATTTTATAGATAAACCTAACACCTTAGGGATATAATAAAATATATTTTTTCTAGGATAAAATAATATTTTGATATTTTAAAAAATCAATGAAATAAATAGTGTCAAAATTGAAACTATTGATATTTTTTCAAAATAATGTTTTATTAAATTATTTAAAAAACATAATATATTTTTTAAAATATAAAATAATTTATATATTTTAATTTTTTTTCTAAATTGTTCATTTATTTTTTAATTGTAATCAAATAAGTAAACTTTAATCTATTTTAATATTGATTAATTTGTTACCATAGTTAAAATTAAAATAGAATAATGAAGGGTTAATTAAAATGATAAGGTTTAAATTGATATAAAAACCTATATAAAATTTATTTGTTGATGGTATTACAAAATTTTATAATCTAATATTTGAAAATATAAAATTTTATATTTTTTTTGAATGTGGTTTGAGTTTATTATAAATTATTATTTTTGGAGATTCCAAAAGTTCCCCTCACCTCAATTATAAAAGAGAAACTTTTACATTGCTTATTAACTTCATTTTGATCATTAAAGATTGAATATACCCTAAAAATTTCCTTTATATAATTCTCTAGTAACATTATAGAGGTATTGGGCTTCTCAAAATACCAACTCTATTTCCCCTAAGAGGAGATCTAGAGGGAGCTCGTTGAAGAAGAGACAATCTCCTATACGGATTCTTTGAAAGAACATTCTTATTCTACTTATTATTGATGAGTTGTTTCCATTATAAAGTAATCAATATAGTATAAATTATATAATGATATTTTATTATGATTATGTAACAACCATATTCCACCTTCTATCCATCCTATGAAAAACGAAATCACCACGCACACGTATGTACAACTTACTATCTCCACACTGTGGTGTAATCGGTTTTTCACCACCACCTTACATTGATGTGTATAATGACCGAAATAATAACAATATTTGATGATTATAACATGATAATTATTATAGAAATTAATATATATCATCCACATCCATACCATTTTACAATTATGGGAATGATATCACCGCTCGTGCGTACGAACGACCTACCGTCTCCACGATGTGATATGATTCATTCTACATGGTATCCATTAAATAATGATTATATAATTTTATTGAATGAAAAGATATGGTATATATTATGTTAATATCATTTTTAATAATATAAATATTACCTAATAAGCATAATCTAAACTTCTTCGATCAAACAATCATAAGAAAATGAAGTAGTTAATACCCGAATAACGAGTAATAATGAAATGTTATCAACAAACAAATGATAATATTATAATATATGATATCATAAAATGACTATGATTCTGGAATAAGTCAATGAAATTATTTAAATCATCATACATGATATTTAGATACATACAAAGGATATCTGACCTAAGGTAAGGGATAATTTTTCAATCTCATTATTAACTGAGATTGTTTATACGTAAGTATTAACTGGGGTATATATATCATCTATATCCATGTTTATTAAATATATATTCAAAAATATTATTTCTATCATTTTAAAATTGTTTTAATTCAATGTTACCCATTGGTTAATTTTTATTAAATGGTATGAAAGTAATCTTTTTTCATTTTCGATATGAGTTACTTTTTGACTTTCCAACAGAAGTATGAGAATGATGTTTTCTATTAAATTATATTACATGAACAATTTTTTTATGTTTTCATAACACATTATTTCCATGAATATTATTTTATATTATTTCTTGTTTATTTCCAAATAAATGTTTTTCTTTTAAAATTTCATGAAATTTTGAGAAAAGAAAACATTTTTGAATAAGAAATGTTATTTTCCTCATGAATTAATTTCAAGTGTTTTAACAAAATTATTTTTTATCTAAGATGGAATTTTTTTAATATGGTTATGTTTTAAGTATACTATCCGTATTATTCCTATTAATTTATTGGGTTTATGATTGAATTATATTTATAAAATTGATTTTTTTACATGTATTATGTTATGAAAGAATGATGTTTAATGAAACCCATTTTATTCCTTGGGTTATGATGAGTGATTTATGTTTTTGTGACACATGTATGAATGATTTCATTATGAGATGGGTGAGACCTATATCTTACTCTAATTCATTGGGTAAATATTCATATCTCATGAGATATAATGGGATGGAATGAGAAATGATATTGGTTTAGTAATATAGGGATGTAATAAGAAATGATCTCAGTTTTGTAATACATGGTTGGAATGGTAAGTAAACCCGGTTCAGTAATACATAGTTGGAATGTGGAGTGAACTTTGTTCAGTAAAGGACTTTTTTCAGTGTGATGGTGTTAGAAATGAGCTTTGGCTAATAAAAAAATGATTTTTCATGCTTATGTGTTTTCCACAATTACATATTTTATGCCAATGATATTTTATCCTAGCTTGTTTTCAGTTATGATTTATGCCTTATGTACTACAAAGATATATTTCACGACTCAATATTTTGATATATGTTATAAATGGTATTATTTTCAAATGTTATGTCCATGTTTTTTACATTCTTATGTTTATGTTTTGTTTGATATTTTTGTTGTTTACTCTTATTGATCATCTGAGATCACCCTTTTTACATGTTTTCATTTTCCCAAGATATAAAAAAGGTTTTAGGTAGAAAACTAATGTGGAATATCTTTAGGAGAGATGTTGAAAAAATTTCACTAAAATAGAATAATGCATTTTATGTTTCAAAAGGCACCAAACTAATATAATTTTTGGGATTCTACTTGCGTAATTTATTTAGTATTCTGAAAAAGTAATGTAATATTTATGTATTTCAAACTTGGGTTATTAGAGTTAGTATTGGAGTGAAATTTTAGTCAACCTTTGGAAACTAGGATAGGAAAGGTTTAGTGAGATCCCTAGAAATATTTCTAAGGATATGTCTAGGGATGTCCCTAAGGATAAGTCAAAGTATAGGTTACAATACTTGAATTTTGGTAATGATCACAGTTAACCTAAGACTAAACCTAAGATGTTAGAGATTTAAAGTACTTAACCTTGATTATGTTGTTTTACTGGTATGATTTTTTCTCTTGCACTATTGTTTTTGGGTTTTAGATAATAGTAGGAACCCAAAGGAACCATGTTAATGATGAATGCAATGACAAATGCAATGATTTTCCTCCTGAATAACCAAATGTTATTGGATCTTGAATGTAAAATATTATCACTATAATTACAAAAACTATGAATCATTATAGACTTCTAAATAAATAGATAGGGGAAAAACATTTTATTGAGTCCTTCATGAGGAAACGTCCACCTTCTTTTAGTGGTTCTTCTGATACACTTATTGATTAACAATGGATCATTACCATAAAAAAGATATTTTATGTGCTTTACTATTCAAAACATGAAAAATTAATTTTGTCTTTTTTATCATTTAGAAGATGAAGAGGACTAGTGGTAGACTCTAATAGAGAATACTAGGAAGCAATATGAAATTGGATCCATGGAATTGGATGAGTTCATGAACTTATTTTTCAATAAGTACTTTCCTCGCATTATTCATACAAAGATGGAAAAGAAGTTCCTTGAGCTTAAGAAAAAGGATGATGAATCCATTGGTACATAAGAGGAAAATTTTATAAGACTTAAATGGTATACTTCTGTCTTTATCATCTAAGATGAAAGTAAGGTTGATCGATTCTTTAGTGGCTTAAAACTATTCCTTCGAAGGGAGTTATCCATAAGAGACTCTAGTAGTTATGACGAGATTGTCCATTGTGCTATCAAGGTTGAAATTCAAGTTGGGGTAACACATCAATATCATGGTTTTGAAAAGAAACATATGATGGAGTTAAAGGTAAAATCTCAAAACCAATGTAAAAATAATATGATCATTTCCTTATGCTCAAGGTGTGGAAAGAATTATGGTGGATATTGTCTTAAAGGGGATATAAAATGTTTTAAGTGTGGAAAATAAGTTAATAACATAGTTTAGAATTGAGGTAATTGGAAAAATATATCTAATTATGTGAATAGAGAAAAGGATATTTAGAATTCACCTCCCACACTTCAACGCTATAAGCGAAATGAAATGGGGAATTATGCTAACCAATTCCCTAATCCAAGTGTTATCGAGGATGATAGATGTCTGAAATCTCTTAAGGAAAGAGGTAATTGAAAATCACATGTGATCACTATTGTTGATGTAGATTACGAAAATGAATTGGTTCAATGATTGAGTGTTTATGTAATGGGATTCCACAATAATGTTGTAGAATCACTTTTATGGTATTATGGAATAATGAAATATCTGTGTAATTGTCCACTATGGGTTTTCCACATGTATTTAAGAGTATATGCTGAGTGGTACATGTAACCATGAAAAGTGATTCATATATTTTTTTAAAAACATTAAGTAAATGATAACCTTTAATATGTGCATAATGTTGGGATAATGAAATAAAGAGATGTTTAATAGTATTAATGACATTAGGACTGATATGATGGAAAAGTGATTTATGATATCATGGACTTAGTATATTGAATTTTTAGGATTTATGGTATGTGTAAAGACTTAATTTTTTAAAGAATGAATTTTTTAACTAATGTTCTATGTTAATTTAAGTTATTACCATGTTTCAAGAAAATATATGATGAAGGAATTCACATATTTAAAATGTGACCAATAATAGATAACTTATGATATATGGGGGATAAATGCTAAGCTGAGTTAGTGGACCTCTTTCTAAAGTTTTGGATTTTTAGATTTCAGAAGTATTTTAAGGTTATCAATTTATATAAAGTTTAATTTAAAATTTGGATTATGTTTGTTATATTAATGTATTATCTCACAATACGAGAACTTATGCATATTTTATTACTTTTTCTATCCTTTTTATTGTGATAAAGACAAATGGAATGACCTGTTATTCTATTTATGGATCTCATGATCTGATAATGCAAAAAGAATGAAAAATTCACCTTCATTTCATAGAATAATAAATAAAGTTGAAATTGATCAAGGAACAACAGAATTATGATATTATAGTTAATCAAGTAATTAAATATTCTCATTCTTTAACTCTATGAAGTCAAAGTTGGGCTATACACACCAGATTGGTCATGGGTTCTGTATTTGGGCCATAACATCTTCATCCGTGCTTGGAATATGCCAAAATTTTTAAAGAATCTCGAGAACTCATTTTATCATGAATCATCCTTCTATAATGACATATGATTTACAAGTTTTTGTGGTCAAATAGGTGGTTCAAGTTGGCATAAAATATTTGGCCGAGATTCCCCATTCACACTTGAAACCACTTTGAACCTATTCTCCCAAACACTCAATAAATTGGTGTTTTTATAATTTGGTGGGGTTGGCGACGTGCATTAGGATAATGAAGGTAGATGATAATTGGTTTCAACCAAATTATCTAACCATTGTAATAGGTGTAGCTCTTGAAGCAAGGATCCCCTCATCGAATCCTTATTCTCTTTTTCAAGTTGAAATTTTTTCATTTGTGTAATAAAATTCTTTTTTCTTCTTTTAATTATTATATTTTTTTTGTTTTGTTCAATTATATTCTGCTTTACTCATCCTATTTGGGTTGGAATCAAGAGTGGAGACGAGATTGGGTTCTTCCCTTTCAATCCTTTGCTAATGCAAAACGTCTACACGATGACCACACTACCCAAGGAAGAGTAGTTCTCTTAGTGATAGATCTATCTTCTACCCTCTTCATTTAACTATTTTGAATCATTGAGCTACTATAATTCACATAATATGATACATGAATTGAGTTTTCAAATTATAAGAAACTAAGCAAGCAATTAAACAATTAACACAAAAACACATGAGGTCGAGTATTGTGAATATTCTGAGAGCGCAAACTTAATCTGTAAAACAAGACCACACAAGATAAATTTGTAGAGTTCAAATATAATCCCTAAGTTCAATTCATCATCATTTTCCAGAATAGACATTTTCCTTAATTTAACAATGACCATAATCTATCCTTAGAACATCAATCAAAGCAGGATGTTGCGATTGCATGTTCCGAAGAAAGCCTAAGGTTTAATTCTCTTCATATTTGTGGTAAAGTTAATTCTTGTTGGGTTCAGGGGTTAAAAAATTAGGGGATAATAATTAATTGGATATTAATTTAAATTATAATGATTAATAATTAAATAAATACGTAGAGTTATATCAATTACATCTTTTAAAAAATTTCTAAAAAAACATCTTCTTGTTGTGTCTTTTTAATTGAACTTCATTTCAAAAATAAAAAAAAATTATACAATGTTATTCCAACAAAATTCATCTAGATTTATGAATGGTAAAACCCCCCACATACTTTCAAGTAGTGTTATTATTCCCTTTTATGTTATTTTTAAAATACCTTTAATACGTTTTCATATTTACTTCCTCCTTTGAGAGTTGACATTGGTCAGCCACTCTGCTGCACCTAAGTACCAAAAAAAGAACTAATCATTTGAGGGTGCCCATGACTGCGCCTTTCAAATTGGTGCCATTTATAGGGATTAAAGTAATTAAATAAACCAATTAGAAGTATTTATTTTATTTTTCGTTTTATTTTCTTCTTCCCTTCTTTCATATTTCTTTACCCAATCTAAATTTCGTATTCTTCTTCTTTTATTTTCTTTTTCTTCTTTTTGGACCATCAACTCAAACTTATCAATTTTATTTTACTTTGGTTAACTTTAATTATTTTCATTTTTTTTTGATTTATGACATGAACTAATCCCAAGGATCATTAAGATCTTGACCCTGAGATTGAAGGTAGCCTTCAGGCTCGAATCAAACATTATCAATCTATGGGAAGTTTCAACATTCAACCAGTCGGGGAATTACTCCACTCTCAGAACATTGAAATTGGAGGAAATTAAAATTCAACCCTTAAACAAGAACCAATGGATGAAAATAATGGAAATTTACTTAATATAACCATTCAAGAATTGGATTCACCTGATATTAACTATCAACCAAATTGTATTGCATACCCAAATCTTGAATTAGACTTTGAGCTGAAATCTGGGTTAATTCAACTTCTTCCAAAATTTCATGGACTCTCTGGTGAGGATCCTAATAAAAACCTTAAAGAATTTAAAGTGGTTTTCGCAACCTTAAAAACAAGAAATGTTTCTGAAGATCAAATCAAACTAAGAGAATTTCATTATCCCTTGACGGAGCTGTAAATGATTCGATTTATTATTTACAACATGAAGATGTAACCTGTTGGAACGATTTGAAATGTCTTTTCTTGCATATATTTTTTCCAAAATCAAGGACCACAACCATTCGAAAGGAGATCTTGGGGATCAAGAAATCGCAAGGGGAGTCAATGTATGAGTACTGGGAGTTATTCAAGAGGTTATTCACAAGCTATCCACATCACCAAATCAGTGAGCGACTCCTCATCCATTACATCACTGAAGGACTCACACCTATGGAGAAGAGAATAGTGGATGCTACAGATGGAGGGGCATTGGTCGATAAGATACCAGTAGTTGCATGTGTGTTGATCCAAAATATGGAACAAAACTCCCAACAATTTGGTGATCGAGGTACACCACATGTGAGGGGAGCACATCAGGTATTTCCTTCCTCTCTTAAAAATCATTTGATTGATACTAAGTTGGAAGAATTTACCACTATGGTGAGGTAGTTTGCTTTGGAAAAAAATACATTCCAACCCCTCCTTCAAGGAATTTTTGAATTTACACTGAGACAAGTCACCCAACTGACTGTTTCCCCTAACTACAAGAAACAGATGATTGTGAAGTAGTGTTTCCTGGGAGACCATATCAGCAACAACAACATCCACATCCGCAAAATAAGTTTTATTCCTTTGCAAAAACATACAACCAAGGGTGGAAGGATCAATCAGACATGAGGTATACATATAGACAACAACAAAGGCCCACTTTTCAACAAAACTTCCAATAGCATCCGTCTTACCAGTAGGGTTTCCAATAACCCCAAAGAAGATTTGAAGCCCAAGCATCAATAATCCAAAAACAAGGGAATCCCCCATCCAAGGTAGATTTTAAAATTGATAACCTTTTGAAGAAAATTGTTCTTAATCAACAGAATGAGCTAAAGAATCAAGGTTTAGAGCTAAGGGAGTTGAAGACTCAAATGATCCAAATTCCCATTGCACTCCATGAACTGGTAAGTAAGAATTCTGGAAATCTACCATCCCAACCTACTCCAAATACCAAAGAGAATGTATGTACCATCACATTGAGAAGTGGGAGGAAAATGAATGATACTTCTGCACCCACTATTCCACCAGGACTCACCTCAACTCTGAATAAGCCCCATTTCATACCAAATAATAAGAAACCCAAGGAGAAAGATAAAGGTAAGAAAAAGATTGATGATGTTCTCTTAAACCTCTTCCCTTTTCAAATAGGGTTGTGCAATCAAATAATTTGGTTGAGGAGGTGATGTGAAAAGTGGTTTTGAATACATTCAAGTTTGTGGATATCAACATACCTTTAATTGAAGACATTAAACAAATACAAAGGTATGCCAAATTCTTAAAAGTACTTTGTACCCATCGCAGAGAGATCAAGGGAAATGAAAGGATCAATATTGGAAGGAATGTGTCAGTACTCATTACCCCAACTCTAGAAATACCAACAAAGTTCAAGGATCCAGGGACATTTACTATCCCATTCACCATGGGGGAGTTGAACTTTTATGATGATCTTTTTGATTTGGGAGCTTCTATAAATGTGATGCCACACTCTATATTCTCTTCTTTATAAACTGGTGAGTTGAAGACAACTATAGTAGTGGTGCAGTTGGTGAATAGATCTATGACATATCCAGTATGTGTCCGTGAGGATGTACTTGTTTGGGTAAGAGACATGATCTTTCTAGAATATTTCTACATGATTAACATGGAGGATGATTAGGTAAGTTCTCATGCTCCCATTATCTTAGGTAAACCCTTCCTCAAAACTAAAAAAAATATCATAAATATCAATGAGGTTACACTTTCCATGGAGTTTGGACATGAAGTTGTGATATTTAATGTCATGGAATCCATGAAGTACCCCTTAGAAGAATATTCTGCTTTTGTTATCTCCCATTTTGAACCACCAAGTAAAAACCCCATGTATTTTTATTTTCCTATGCTTAAGGATATTTTGGGCATTGGTTCTAGTTTCATGTCTAAGAGTACTTCCACGCCCATTTACAATGAAAAAGACTCTCATATATTTGATTTTGAAATGGAATCATATTATGATTTTGATCATGTGAACTCTGATTATGACATGGCTATTGAGTATTCTGATGGATTTAATGATTTATCATCGGATTTTGAGGATGTATATTCTGATACTGATGTTCATTATGCACATATTTCAGTTCCATCAATTTATCCTTCCATACACCACCCCCCTATACTGGAACTCAAGCCATTTCCACCAAATCTCAAATACTGAAACTTATTTAGTGGTGAGATATTACCTGTTATAATTGTTAATAATATTACTTTCGAACATGAAGAAAATCTTTTGAATATTTTGAGGGAGCATATTAGGGAAATCGGTTGGAACTTGGATGAGATATCAGGTATTAACCCCTCCATTTTCATGTAGAGGATTATTTTGGAGGATGGGGCTAAACCTGTTAGTCAGACTCAAAGGAGACTCAATCCAACCCTTTGGGAAGTTGTTAAAAAATAGGTTGAAAAATTGCTCGAGGTAGATATAATCTATCCCATTTCAGATTCCCGGTGGGTGAGTCCTATTCAAGTTGTGCATAAAAAAAGTTGTGTTACTGTTGTTAAAAATGAGAAATATGAGTTAATTCCAATGAGGGTACAAAACAGTTGTCGTGTGTGCATTTATTATAGGAAACTAAATCAATCTACTCATAAGGACCATTTCCCCCTACCATTTATTGATCAGATGCTTGAGAGACTAGCTGTAAAAACACACTACTATTTCTTGGAGGGATTTTCAAGATATTTTCAGCTTCCTATTGCTCCATAGGATTAGGATAATACAACAGTAACTTTTCCATTTGGTATGTTTTCCTACCGAAGGATTCCATTTGGACTTTATAATGCCCCAGGTACCTTCCAGAGATGCATGGTGAGTATTTTTTTTGAATTTTTTTAGACCTTCATGGGGGTATTTATGGATGATGGGTCTTCATTTGATGAATATATCTCTATCTTGGGAAAGGTTTTGAATCGTTTTATTGAGAAGAATCTAGTGTTAAACTTTGAAATGTGTCATTTCATGGTAGAGAATGAGATTTTATTAAGGAATGTAGTGTCAAAAAATGAGATAGAGGTTGATAGATCTAAGGTAGATATCATTTCATCCTTACCCTATCTTTAATGTGTGTGTGATGTTAGATATTTCCTAGGGTATGGAGGATTTTATCAGCGCTTCATCAAATATTTTAGTAATATTTCTCTTCCTTTGTCGTGATTAATTCAAAAGGATTCTGATTTTGTGTTTGATGATTCATGCAGGGTAGCATTTGATGAGAAGAAGAAGTGTCCGACCACTCCACCAATCATACAACCCCCACAATGGGACATTACTTTTGAGCTTATGTGTAATGCCTCCAAATTCACAGTTGGAGCAGTATTATCTCAGAGGGTGGAGGGATGTTCACATGTGATTGCCTATGCATTGAGGACACTAGATTTAGCCCAATAAAACTACACAACCACAGAAAAGAAGTTTCTTGTTGTCATATTCACTTTAGATAAATTTTGTTCATATTTATTGGGATATAAAGTAGTTGTTTTTTCTGACCATGGAGCTTTGAGGTACCTCTTGAAGATGCCAGACAAAAATCCAAGACTTATCTGATGGATGCTCCTTCTTCAAGAATTTGATATTTAGATAAAGGAAAAGAAGGGTTCAGAAAACTTTGTGGTGAACCACATGAGTAGGCGTACTCACACACTAGAGGATGACACCATGGACCAGGTACCACTTCGAGACACTTTCCTCAATGAGCATCTTTATTCCATCTCAGGTATGCATCCTTGGTATGCTGATTTAGTTATATACCTTTTTGCCTCTGAAATCCCTATAAATTTAAAGAAAGATCAAGTCCAAATGTTAAAGAGTGAGTCAGGATTTTATGTTTGGGATTCTCCATACCTATGGCGCATGTGTAGTGAACAAGTATTTGGAGGTGTTTTCATGATCATGAGTTAGATTCTGTTTTACATTTTTTCCATACACTTGCTTGTGGTGGACACTTTAGACCCCAATGGACAGCTATGAAAGTTTTGGACTCTGGATTTTATTTACCTAGATTATTCAATGATGCCCATGTGTTTTGTAAGTCATGCTCTCATTTCCAACACACATGGAACATTTCTAGGAGACATGAGATTCACCAACAACCCATACTATTCTTTGATATTTTTGATGTATGGGGCATTGATTTTATGGGTCCTTTTTCTAGTTCCTTTTTTTTATATTTTGGTTGCTTTTGATTATGTGAGTAAATGGGTGGAGGATAAAGACACCAGGACTGATGATTATCATGTTGTAGTGGACTTTGTCAAGACACATATTTTTTATAGGTTTGGAGTACCAAAGGCCATCATCAGTGTCTAAGAGACACACTTCTGAAACTAGAATTTGGATTCCCTCCTTTGTAAGTATGGGGTGATGCACAAAACATCAACACCATACCACCCCCAAACAAATGGCCAGGATGAGGTTTCAAATTGTGAGTTGAAATAAATTTTGGAGAAAACCATGCAGCTGAATAGGAAGTATTGGAGAAAGAGATTGGATGATGCACTATGGGCATATAGGAAAACATAAAAACCCCCCATATGTATTTTCCCATTTCGGATTGTTTTTTGGAAAGCATTCCACCTCCCTGTGCAAGTTGATCACAAGGCTTATTGGGCTATAAAAAATGAAATATGGATTTAGAACAAGATAGAATCCAAAGGAAGTTGAAAAATAAATAATTTGAGGAGATTATATTGTCTTCATATGAGAACTCATGGCTCTAAAAGGAAATATAAAACGAATATCATGATAGAATGATCCAACAAAGGGAGTTTCATGTTAGAGAGAAAGTCCTTATCTACAGTTCACGTCTGAAGCTGATTCCTGGTAAGTTGTGTTCTAGGTGGTTAGATCCTTATGTTGTGACTAATGTTTTGTTTATAATGTAGTGTAGATCACACAAGAAGACATATGAAGAATCATTACAGTCAATGGGAAATGTTTGAAGAAATACATTGAGGGACTTCTTACTGAGGCAGTGGATTTCATCACACTGCATGACCCCATCATCACTTGAGCATATTAGACTATTCCTAACTCTTTCACTTTTATATTCTTTTTCCTATTTAAAATTATACATTTCATGTGCATATATCATCTCACGGGTTCACATTGAGGACAATGCAATATTTTAAGTGTGGGGGAGGGGACAACATTTTGGGGTCGATATTTAGGATTTTCATTTGTGTGTTTTACATGTATTTTCTATTAAGTTTTTGGTTAATTTTTTTTAAAAATAAATTTCAATAAAAAAGAAAAATATATATCATGTAATATTCTCATATGGGACATATGGAAAATGCATGTTTTCAAAATTCATTTCTAGAAATATAATCATGAGTAAGATTTCATCATCAAGGGTTGAATTTTATAAAAATTGAAGTTGTTGATGATATGAATGGTTGTGTCATTATAAAACATTTTAGATTTTGACATCATTATTTGTGATATTTTTTCATAGTAAATTATTTCATTGATTTCTCTACAAAAGTTTTCACACAATCATGACTTGTGAGTTTCTCTTACCCAATTGAATGTATATTTAGGGTAAGTAATTATTTTCAACTTATAACATGGTCTTTCTATATGTTCGTTTCTCTTCTGATCATTTCCATCACTGTACTAGGTTTAACTATGCGTGTGTACCTAATATCTGACTATTGTACTCCCTATAAAAAAATCAAAAAAAAAAAAAACAAAAAATAAAAAAAAATCAATAAAGAGGGGAGTGAATAAATGTACAACATATGGGGATATTTAGGTCAGGAGCTCATGGTTTGACTTCTAGGAATGCTTAAATGAGTGGGTTTTGGAATTTTATTACAAAGGATGTTGAAAATGTTTGGTGGAATAGAATCAGGTAATATTAAAAGTTTTTATTGACCTAAATATACTAGATAAAGGGTGGAGAGACAAGACTGTAATGGTTGTCACACACACACACGTGGAGAATTAATGGCATAGTAGACCCATGACTTGTTTCGCTATGATTAGTGTTATGAATCTCACTGGATTTTGATTTGAAATAATTTATGAGATGATGACTTTAAAATTTATTGATATTGACTTTTTATGGGATTCTTACTTTACCTATAGTTTCATTGTGTATTGAGAATTATGAATATGCATATCTTGTCACAATTTTTTTGAATACATGATATGATGTTTTTCTTAGGAGTGAAAAAGGGTAAGTGTGGAGGAGTTGATAAAAAACATTTTTATTGAATATTTTATTGATAATAAATGATAAATTTACCTCACATTTTTTTAAATATGTTTATTTATAAAATATTTGGGATTAGATCATTCGTTTGAAAATTTGAGGGAAATTTCAGTTTTACCCTTAAAAATTCACTGTAGTATTACGAACATAAATAAATTTATTTGAAATATTTGAACATAATATTTTTTATATGTGTTAATGAAATAATTTTAAACAACTTTAATTTAGGACATTTTAGATAAATCATAATTTTGGTTATTGAAAATGGGCCATGAAATCAAAGTTGGGCTGGACTCGCCAGATTGGACACAGGTTTTGTATTTGGGACATAACTTCTTCATCCTTTTTTGGATTAGGCCCAAATTTTTATAGGAGATCTAGGAATAATTTTCTAATGAATCCTCCTTCTGGAAAGATAGCTGATTCACGCATTTTGGTGGTGAAATGGGCGGTTCTATTTGGCATAAAATATTTGGCCGAGATTCCTCATTCACACTTGAAACCACCTTGAACCTAGCCTCCCCAACACTCTATAAATTTTTGTTTTTATAATTCGGTGGGGTTGGGGACATTAATTTAGAGATTTAATGCATAATATAATTGGTTTAATTCAAATTATCCAACCATTGTAAGAGGGGTAGCTCTTGAAGCAAGGATCCCCTCATGGAAGCCTTCTTCTCTTCTTCTTGTTGTAATGTTTTTATTTGTGTAATAAAATTCTTTGTTCTTATTTTATTTCTTATATTTTATTCTGTTTTATTAAATTATATTATTCATTAATAATCCTATTTGGGTTAGAATAAATAGTATATATGAGATTTGGTTCTACCCTTTCAATCCTTTGCTCATGCAAAACGTCTCCACGATGACCATACCGCCCATGGAAGAGTAGTTCTCTTAGTGATCGATCTATCTTCTACCCTCTTCATTTAATTATTTTCAATCATTGAGATATTTTAATTAAATTTATAATATCCATGAATTGAGTTTTTAAATTATAAGAAACTAATAAATAAATTGAACAATTAACACAAAAACACGTGAGGTCGAGTATTGTGTAAATTGTGAGAGCACAAACTTAATCGGTAAAAAGACCACACATGATAAATTTGTAGAGTTCAAATATAATATCTAAGCTCAATTCATCTTCATTTTCTATAATGGATATTTGACTTCATTTACCACTGACCAT
Organism: Viscum album; assembly: GCA_963277665.1. Lineage (NCBI taxonomy): Eukaryota > Viridiplantae > Streptophyta > Magnoliopsida > Santalales > Viscaceae > Viscum > Viscum album. The sequence goes on from OY728150.1 coordinate 1,818,514,551, forward strand.
AATCTATCCTTATAACAGCAATCAAATATGGGTGTCGCGATTACGTGTTCCGAAGACAGCCTAAGGTTTAATTCTATTAATATTTATGGTAAAGTTAATTCTCGTAGGGTTTGGGGGTTAAAAATTAAGGGATAATAATTAAGTGGATATTAATTTAAATGATAATGATTAATAATTAAATTAAGAGGTATATTTATATTGATTATGTCTTTTAAATATTGTCTAAGAAAACATCTTCTTGTTGTGTCTTTTTAATCAAACTTCATTTCAAAAATAAAAAAAATATTATACAATCTTCTTCCAGCAAAATTCTTCTAGTTTTATGAAAATTAAAACCTCCCCATATCCTTTCATGTATTGTTATTATTCCCTTTTATATTATTTTTAAAATAACTTTAATAAGTTGTCAAATTTACTTCCTCCTTTGAGAGACGACCTTGGTCAGCCACTCTGATGCACCTTAGTACCAAAAAAAACACTAATCATTTGAGGGTTCCCACGACATCACCTTTCAATAACTTTTCAAGTATAAATAATTTTATTAACCATATGAATTTCTATGAAAAAATCCATTTTAAGGGGGTTAGAATGTATCACCCCAATATTTTTATGAGATATATTTTTTATTAGGTTTTATTTATTTATTTATGTTTTTTTAATTTCTTTGATGTATTGTGTTGTTTGCAACACCAAGATAATATTTCTCTATATGTAAAATCAGATTATCTTGGGGTATACACAAAAATATACTTGGCTTGTGTCACACACAATTTCAATTATTTTTTTAGAATTCATTTCACACAATCTGAGTATAAGCGAACAACTAAATATTCTTATGTTACCTTATAACCTAGCCATTATAATGGTGGGTATGAAAAATATCAACTGAATTATGAAAATATGGTTTACATAGTTATATATAATTAATTATTTGGTGAATATTTAATTATAAATGAAAATAAAACCCTTTAAAAAAAGGAAATGTTTTTCTGAAAAAATATATAAATGAAAATAAGTGAGTTTATAAAATAATAAAATCCCTCTTTGTGGATTTTTTAATGAAATATATATATAATATATTCAATATAAAGTTTAAAATTTATCTAATAAGTTTTATTAATATTATATAAGAACAAATTCAATTTTTCAGATAAAGGACACATTTTTCAAAAAATACAGTTTTGCTTCTTTTTAATGGGGAACCCATTTTAAATCAAGTTTTAAAAAACTTTTATAATATATTTGAAAAAAATAAAATTATTATTTAGAATAGGGATAAAATAATTTACTTTGGATAAATTCGTGATATTTTTATGACAACTTTTATGTTTTGATGAATAGTAAAAATATTCTAAATTTTTATTGAAAACAACTTTTTTCATAGAAATAATTTTTATGGTTAAGTTATATTAATTAATGGTTTTATAATATAAATATATTTTATTATTATATTTTAATATAATTTAGGTCGTTTTAATTAATTTTACATTGAATTTAGAAGTAAAAACATTTCAATATTTTGTATGTTTTAACTTTTAAAACCTGTTTTCTCATTTTGACAGATGGATTAATTTTAAATTAATTACCACAACTTAAATGTTTTGAATTTTTTAAAAATTTATTTTATTTTTGTAATCATTAGGTTTAAATTATTTAAATATCTTTCTTTTATTTTTGGGAATTATGAATAGTAGCTTCAATATTTTTTTATTAATACGGTAAAAAGGTAAATTAGGTAATTAAACATAAAAATAATATTATAAAATTACACTAACACTTTTAGTAATATAACTGTATGAGTTTTATTTTAACTTAATCATCATTTTTTTGAAATTTTATCCTTTGGAATCCACTTGGATGAGATTTGGACATTTAATATATTTTATTTAAACAGAAATTAAATATGTCTTACTCAAAGTATAATAATTATTTCATTTTTAATATACGGTTATACAAAATATAAGTTCGACTATAAATACTCATTTGAAATAAAAATTTCTTTTATTTATAATGGTAATTTATTTGTATTTTTTAGTAAATAAGTAATTAATTTAAAGTATTATACACTAATGATGCATTAATTATTTAATTGATGAAAAATCAATAAAATAATTTTTATTAAAATAATTTTAACCATTAAAAAACAAAAACACTCAAACAAATATTATTGGTCAAGTATATATCAACCATAATAATACAAGGGTCTAGTTATAGAGAATTTGGATCCATATGGAAAATATTATGACACATATAATATTTTATTTAATGTGTTGTTAAAGTTGTCATAATGAAGTTTTAATATATATAACATTTTAAATGTAGGATTATATAGAATATATATTAGAATATAAGTATTATTATGAAATATAGATGATTTATATTTGTCATATTATTTTATTTTGAGTTTTTATGCAATATATAAGTATATTTAATAATTACACAAAACTGATGTAGCTATTATTTTATTATGGAAATATCAAATTAAGTTTATTAAAAATAATAAACTAAATATAATTTAAATAATTAATATATCCAATGAATTTTATAGATTACCTTTACACTTTATGGATATAACAAAATATTTGGTTTGATAATAACATTTTATTTTGATATTTTTTAAAAACGATGAAATGAATAGTATCCAAATTGACGCTATTGATATTTTGTCAAAATAATGTTTTATTAAATTATTTAAAAATAATATTTTTTTAAAAAAATAGAAAATAATTATGATATGGTAAATAAATGTTCTAATTTTTTCATTTATGGTCTAATTGACATCATGTATGTTAAAATTACACTATTTTAATATTGAATAATTTGTTACCTTAGTTAAAATTAAAATATAATAATGAAGGGTTAATTAAAATGATAAGGTTTAAATTCACATAAAAACTTGTATAAATTTTATTTTTTATGATATTAAAACCTTATATAAACTCATATTCTAAAATATGACATTTTGGAGGCTTTTGGGATGTGGATTTATTTTATTATAAATTAATATTTTTAGAGATTTCAAATGTGCCCCTCGTCGCTATTATAAAATGAAACCTCCTACATCAAATCTTCACTTCAATTTTATCCTTAAATATTAAATATCCCCAACCCATTTACATTATAAACTTCCATATTTATATTCTAGAGGTATTTGTGTTCTCAAAATACAAACTCTAGTGTCTCTAAGAGGAGATCTCGAGGGAGCTCGTTGAAGAAGAGGTAATATCTTATACTGATTCTTTCAAACTTCTTTATTCATCTACTAAACATTAATGAGTTGTTTCTATTATAAATTAATACATAAATTACCACTTATATACTTATATGTTATTATGATTATGTAAAAACCATATTCCACCTTCTATCCCTCAAATGAAAAATGAAGTCACCACGCGTACGTATGTACAATTTACTGTCTCTATGTTGTGGTGTAATCTGTTTTTCACAAAAACATTACAAGGATGGGAATAATGATATAAATAATAACTATATTTTATTATCATAACATTATATGGATTATAGAACCAAATATATACCATCCATACCCATACCATTTCACAATTATGTGAATGATATCATCGCTCGTGCATACGTATGGCCTACCATCTTCATGATGTGATGCAATTAATTCTACAAGATACCCTATAAAGAATGATTATATATATTTATATAAGGAATAAATATGGTATATATTATATTAATATAATTTTGGAATGATATAACTATGACCTAATAAGGATTACCAGAACTTATTTTGCAAAACAAGCCTAAGAAAATGAAGTAGTTAATACCCAAATAACGAGTAATAATGAAATGTTATTAAGAAAAATATGATAATATGATCATATATAATATCGTAAGAATGAAAATCATTATTAAATAAGTAAATGAAACTATTTAAATCATTATACATGGTATTTATATACATAAAAAGTATATCATACCTAAGGTAAGGGATAATTTTTCAATCTCATTATTAACCGAGATTATTTATATATATGTATTTACTGGGGTATATTTATCATCCATGTCCATGTTTCCAAAATATGTACTGAAAAATATTCTTTCTATCATTATAAAACTTTTTATAGTCAATTTTACCCATTGGTTAATTTTTATTAAATTGTGTGAAAGGAATATTTTTTCATTTTTGTTACGAGGTACTTTTTGACTTTTCGACGAAAGTACGTGTAGAATGTTTTATTATAAATTATAAGAAATGAATATATTTTTATGTATTTATAACTAATTATTTACATGAATCTTAAAATACAAGATATAATTTTTATTTTCAAATAAATTATTTTATTTTAAAATTTCGTGGAATTCTGATAAAATAAAATGTTTTTGAAGAATAATGGATATTTTCATCATGAATTAAATTTCAAGTGTTCTATGAAAATTATTTTAGAAATTTGTTTAATAGGGTTATGTTTTATGTATAATATCCCTATTGTTCCTATGGTTTTATTATTTTTATGATTGAATTTTATTGATGAAATAAATTTGTTTTACATTGATTATGTTATGGTGGAATGATGTTTGACGAAACCCATTTTATTCCTTAGGATCAGATGAATGATTTATGTTTTTGTGGAACACACATGAATGATTTCATTATGAGATGGGTGAAGCCAATATCTCCCTCAAATTCATTGGGTAAATATTTATATCTCATGATATAGACATGGATGGAATGATAAATGATCGTGGTTTAGTAATATAGGGTTGGAAAGAGAAATTATATCAGTATAGTAATATAGGGATTGAACGGTAAGTAAACCCGATTTAGTAATACAAAGTTAAAAAGATAAGTGAACTAGGTACAATAAAGATCTTTTTCCACTATAATGGTCTTTTCAATGACTCTTTACTAATATGGAAATTATTTTTCAAGATTACTTGTTCTCCACAATTCCATGTTTTATGAAAATTCTATTTTCTCATGGATCATTTTCCTTTATAATTTATGCCTTATGAACTACTAGGATTTATCTCTTGACTAAAGATTTTAATATATGTTATACATGGTATGATTTTCAAAAATTACTCTCATGTTTTTAAATTATTATGTTTATGTTTTGTTTGATATTTTCCTTGTTTACCCTTTCTGAGTATTTGAGCTCATCATTTTTTTATGTTATCTTTTCCTCAGGATATAAAGAATTTTTTGTAGGTAGAAAAACCAAAGGGGAAGATCTTCATGGGATAGGTTGAAGATCTTTCACCAAATTATATGAGTTTTTTCCAAGTTTCCAAAGGCACTAAACTAATACGGACTTTGGGTTTCTATTTGTGAAATTTATTTAGTATTCCCTAAAAGAAATGTAATTTCCATTGTCACGAACCGAATATGGTCTCCATAAAAACCGACACCCGAACTGGCTCGTGACAAGGCCTGAAGGGAGTTCCCGATCCCCACGGGCTGTCACAGGTGCCTGGGTATCATAAAATGAGAATTGGGAACGATTTACCCAAGTTTATAAACATAAAACAACAAATGAATCCAATAAAATGAATCTGGTTTTTTCAAACCAAACAATGTTTTACAAAAATTAAGAACTGAATTACAGTCTAAAAATACTCAAAAAGAATATAAAAAAGGTACAAAACCAAAAATGAACAGCCCAATAACCTCAAAATGGCAAGAGGCATCGCCCTCAAGCCATCTCCACAACACCGCATCATGAATGACCGGTGAAAACCCGAACTGTTGGCACAAAAGTTATACCCAAACCTGTGACAACAAAAATAACCAAGTCTACTTACATCCAAGGGTGTATGTAGGGTGTGATCCAATGACTAGTAGGATACCACCACTAAGACATTCCATGAGATAAACATTCAAACATAAGAATCATGAAAGTTTTCAAAAACATGTAATTTCTAGTTAGAATTTCTATAAGATGCAACTTAAAAAAAATAAGTTTTCAAGTGGGATAATTTAAAGAATCAACAATTTTAAAATAAATTCAAAAGCTACTGAATTTTTTCAGCCAAATATACCGTATGCCAACGGTAAGTATAAAGGATCTAATGAGCACAATCAATAGGAAATAACCCCTAGGTACTAGCTAGCTGTGGGACCCTGGTACCTCGTTTCTCAGTGAGAGTAACAATAATAAAAATATCAGTTCTCGTGAATGATCCAATATTAGGGAACATACCCATAACCTAGTGGTCCCCAATCATCATCATCATCATCATAGTTTAGTTAGAGTTGTAAGCGTCAATATTTCTAAGTGAAACTGACGCCAAACCCCACAGATTCACTAGCATACTTGTACACGTCCACCCACCTAGATACCTCGGTTTTTTCTTTGTGCTCAAACAAGTTCAACAACCAAGAAATATAATTTTAACATGAAAATATCACTTCCACATCACACATTAAACAAACAGCCCCATGTACATCACACAAGTCACAAATTCCACTTTTCATTCAAATGCATTTTGAAATCAAACTCACACCAAAATAGCCCACAACACTTTTTTTTGCATAACTTTCACAATCCAACACATCCTTTAACAATTTTATGAAGTCCCTAAAAATATGATAAACATCAAGTAACATCCCACTCACAAGTTTCATAAAACCATTTTTATAAACAAAATCCATTTTTCACATCGCACTCACACAAACAGCCCACATTACGCTCACACCTCTTTCACATTTCAGTAAATCCATTAAACATTTTTATTAAAAATTTCTAATAGGATACACATCACATGACAGACCTATTCACATTTAAAATGGTTTATTTGAAAGTATAAACAATCCAAAACAGTTTTCCAATATGGTTTCACCTCTTACATAAATCATTAAACCACCCAAAACATTCATAAAACAATTCTAAATAGTGTACCAAAGCATTTCACATAAAACCCATTTCAAAAACATATTTCAAGGACAAAATCACAACAATACAAAATAAAAACATAATTTTCAGCCCCCAAAACAATTATTGAACTACCCCCAAGTGTTATACAAACACCTCAAACAATACCACAAAAGATCTACATGAAAAGCACACGTTTTCAAAATCACTTTCAAGAAGTACAATAAGGTTTTACACCTTAAACCCTTAAAAAACCTCTTTAAGACCTAAAGGCACACCAATACCCTACCAAATCAGAATTTTTATCCCAAATAAAATTTATTAAACCAAATTCATATGTTATAAAACACACCGAAACAATACCCAAAGGGTTGCACATGAAAAACACATAATTTTAAGCTAAAATGAAACTATAAAAACAAATGATTTACCAAATCCAACATAAACAGTTCCCTAACCACATTAAGAATATTAGTAAAATGCATAATATGTAATTCAAGCAAACTAACTCATCTAGAAATGATTACACATGGAATCCCCTACCTGTTATGCCGAAACCCTCAAAACATGGTGTGAACCATCAACCGCACCACCGCTGCACCTCAAGGAATATAAATCCAGACCTAGACCACAATATTTAACCAAAAAGACACCAAATCAAACCATATGTTCGAACCCTAACTTCTATACATTTTAGAACATAATGAAAGAGGGAGGAAACCCTAAGGAGAATGAAGAAATTGAAGGGAGAAACACTTACTCAAAACAATCTTGAATAAAACGACCCAAATCCACCAGAATCTGAATTTGAAAACATCCAACCATTCAAGGGATGTTCTAACAAGGATTATTTTATCATTTAGAAATTGTAATGGGGGGAAAATAGTAAGAATTGAGAGAGTTATGATGGAAATAACTTACCTCCTCAAATCTTCTCGATTTTAGAAACCCTAAGCATTGAAGCACTCAATAACGATGCAAACGAGCTCCAAAGAGAGGGGAAATGCAAGGGGAGAACCCCTGGGGTTCTTAGGGTCGCGAGGGAGGTGGAATAACCGAAAACTTCATTATAATGAATAAGATATTAAAATATTAATAAAACAATTTAAAACTGAAAAATGAGATTTCGAGTTGGCCCAATTCTCAAATAAAAACCCAAATCCCCCATAATTATGGATTTATAAAGGCTCTAAATTTAAATTAGGTGTGAATATATCAGAGGAGGACATTTAGGAGTTGGAATGAGTGAAAAATAATAAAAAATGAAAAAGTTATAAAAGAAACAAAATTTATTTTTAAATCTGGAATTGGGCTCACTGTTTGGCCCAATTTATGAAAACTCACATATTCTCCATAAAACCTTTGGAAACCCCCAAAACAAAGAATGAATGGAAAATAAATTAAGAATAACTTTAAAATAAGTTATTTATGTGAAAATTCTCCCCACCTTGAAAACTTTCCACCCCGAAAAGTCCCAGTAAGGTCAAAGCAACAACCGAACCCACTGAGAAACCAATAGGTACTCCCTTACGAGGTTTCACCCCAAAGGCCAAAACACCTCCAGTGATCAATTAAGGAAGGATTAATCTCACAAAAAAAACTTACACCACTTTCCTAAAAGGATCAATCACATTCATACTTTATCCCAAAAGAAAACTCCTCAAACACTATACGAACAAGACTCAAGCAATTCACCCAAACGAACAACATCTTTGAACAGGGTTACACTTACCCTACTATAACTAAACCATTGGGCACTATCCAATATCAAAGTTTACTCAAGGAATATGTTGGTATCTAGATATCTCCGAATGATACTATCTACACCAATCCAAGACCTTGGATAAATATAAGTTACTGGTACGGGGGGACACTAATACGCTCCCCACCATACGAGACAACCAATATTTCTTTTTTCTGAGAAAGAATCAGGATACTAATAGGGGGAGGACTGAACGGAATCCCTGGTACAAGGGGTATACATCCATTAGAAATTTACAAAATAATATGCATGATACCCATGGTGGGTCTCCCCGCCACAAGAACCAACCATCTTAACCGACCGGCGTGGGCCGGCACGAAAAGACCCCAAAAATTTAATGATTTGGGAAGGTTTCACAGTTAGTCCACATGATTTTGGAAACCATGCACTAACTGTGTAGATCATTCTTTCCACATGGCTTCCTGGCACATGGTCACTACTAATCGTGCACAAACCTCTTGCTCAGCCTGTCTATCTAAATTTTAGTCCATTCTCCAAATACTCAATGGAAACCAAAGGGGGGGAAGATATTGGGTGATTACATGGGTACAAGGACCTCCACCTATTCCCACCGAATGAGAGCAAAAAAATAAATATGATGAAATCATTGGTTTAAAATCTTACTATCTTTCATATTTAGGTTAGTAATTTGTACAAGGGTTTAAATGATCCTATGATTTCCATTGACTATGAGCCAGATTCACTCCGAGACCTATGGCTAGAGCTCAAATGATTGAAGCATCTTCGGCCTCACATTTAGTCTTTGGAAACCCACTGAATTGTAATTCTTCTTTTGGTGCCACCAAAAACTACACCGCACTCCGAGATAAGTTTTCCAGACATAAAACATTCCAAACTCTCTTTACCCTATCCCAATATTTCACTGAAACAAGGGCTAAGAAGATGCACACACATCACACCTTGTTTCTTCGGGTGAGAAACAATAGAAGTAAATAACACCTACACTCACATTCCTCTAAAATGGATTATTTTGAAGTTTTTCCAAGGGAGACATTCGTCCAACATAACAGGGACTCTCAGAGGATTTCACTACTTTCACCTATACGGTCAATCGAGCACATGACACCATAAGGCATCACCGAACATGACCATTGCGACTAATATAAAAAATTCATGGAGAGGGACCTTATACAACATCCCCAAACAACACACAATTCTAGAAAGTGGCCACAATATCCTATCATGACCATATTTCCCACACTTGTGGTTTAACATGAACTCATACTTCAAAGAAACTTTGAATAACCCAAAGGCCCTCTTAGACACCATCGCGACACTCATCCACACTAACAACCCTAGACCCTATCCACCTTCGACGAATCAGGAAACATAAGAAACTAACGTCTCTTTCAACCTTCCACGAGCACTCTACCATTACAAGAGGATCTAAAAATCAAATAAAGGAATGGTTTTAAACTCAATCTAACAATCTCAAGAAAAAGATTCATTATATTGATCAACTGAAGGATTTTCTAATGGAGAAACAATCCGGGTTGCACTTCAGTTGTGCACTAACCCTTAATGGGGGCATACCCTATCCAATGAGAGAACCCAAAGACCCAACCAAGCTGGTCCATTGGTAAAAAAATTCCACAAAACAGATCCAAAAACATTAATGGAACCACCGTAATGGTGTTCGGAAACATATCTCATAGGAGACTACTAACCGGTCCTTCTACCCAGCTTATCGACCAAACACAAACCCAAAACACAGTTGGAATAGGATGGGTTATTGGACTCAAAACATCCCACAACATCAACAATTTCCAAAAACAAACAATATAAACCATCCCAACAATTCATCAAGATATCATGTTTTTCTATAAAAACATTTCTTTGAAAACCAACGGTTCAACGGTTAGCGTATCCACCAATGGTACCCCATGGGCCTCACACATGCATGTCTTTGTGACACACCGGGCACTCTCCTCATATTCATCCTGGAACTCATCCAGTCATTCCATCAACCATCCATAATCCCATATAACCCCATTCATGTTGTCTTTCATTGAAAAACCAAAGGATAAAACTAAAATTCTTTCCACTTTTCAAAAACAAAATGGTCAACCAACCCATCCTTTTTCTCAAAACTCCTAACAATAAAATCAAAATCCCAATTCACATCTTAAAAAACATTTCATAAGGAAACAACCATTTAGAAAAGAACTCACTTTCGAGTTATTCACATCAATTTAAAAACATATCATCCCATTAAAACACCCTTTAATTGTTTAGAAAACTATATTGGAAACACTTTTGAAAACCAACTTCAATATGGTTCCAGATTTCAAAAGAGGTGTAAGCACACTATTTTCCATTTCAAAACAATTCTGAAAATTCAGTTCCACCATTTCATAAATCAAACCATTCCCTCTTTATTTGAAAATCATTTCACAAAAACTGTATTCTTTGTAAAACCAAGTCACTTTAAAACCAAAGTTCCATGATTTCAAAACTAAAGCATAAAACAATGCGACATGAAACTAGTTTCAGTGGGTGACTTGGACATATGGTTGGCAGCCATATTCCAATAACTTCACCATCACAGAGAGTGTTCTAGGGAATATCCCCAGCTCCACATGGCTTTCCAGACCTTGCGAGTTCACTGAGACCATTAACCCAACTCTCTTTTCATTTCCCCTAATCATCATCAGACAAAGAAAACCAAAAGACATAGATAAATCCTAACTTCCCCTAGCGACTTGAATCCCGACATGAGGTGTGGTGATCAAGCACACTACCCATAACTAGAATTTCATGTACTGACAATATTAACTCCAAACTATCCCAACTATTTCCCAAATAACATGACTCAAAGAGAGTGAACCTGCTCTGATACCATTTTGTCACGAACCGAATCTGGTCTCCATAAAAACCAGCACCCAACCTGGCCCGTGACAAGGCCCAAAGGGCATTCCCAATCCCCACAGGCTTCCACAAGTGCCTGGGTATCATAAAATTAGAATTGGGAACAATTTACCCAAGTTTATAAACATAAAACAACAAATGAATCCAATAAAATGAATCTGAATTTTTCAAACCAAACAATGTTTTACAAAAATTCAGAACTTAATTATAGTATAAAACAACTCAACAAGACTATAAAAAAGGTACAAAACCAAAAATGAACAGCCCAAGAACCTCAAAATGGCAATAGGCATCACCCTCAAGCCATCTCCACAACACCGCATCATGAATGACCGGTGAAAACCCGAACTGTTGGCACAAAAGTTATACCCAAACCTGTGATACCAAAAATAACCAAGTTTACATACACCCAAGGGTTTTAGTAGGGTGTGATCCAATGCCCAGTATGATACCACCACTAAGAGATTCCATTTTATAAACATTCAAAGACAAAAATCATCCATGTTATCAAAAACTTGTAATTTATAGTTACAATTTCTAAAATATGCAACTTAAAAAAAATCAGTTTTCAAGTGGGCTAATTTAAAGAATCAACACTTTTAAAATAAATTCAAAATCTACTGAATTTTTTCATCCAAATATACCATATGCCGACGGTAAGTATAAAGGATCTCATGAGCACAATCAATAGGAAATAACCCCTAGGTACTAGCTAGCTGTGGGTCCCAGGTACCTCATATCTCGGTGAGAGTAACCACAACAAAAATATCCATTCTTGTGCACGATCCACTAGTAGGGAACATACCCATAACCTAGTGGTCCCCAATCATCATCATAATCATAGTTTAGTTATATTTGTAAGCGTCAATCTTGCTATGTGAAACTGAGGCCAAACCCCACGGATTCACTAGCATACTAGTACACGTCCACCCACCTAGATACCCGGGTTTTCCCTTTGTGCTCAAAAAAGTTCAACAAGCCAAGAAATATAATTTTCACAAGAAAATATCACTTCCACATAATACATTAACCAAACATCCCCATGTACATCCCACAAGTCACAAATTTCACTTTTCATTCAAATGCATTTTGAAATCAAACTCACACCAAAATAGCCCACAACACTTTTTGCATAACTTTCACAATCCAACACATCCTTTAACAATTTTATGAAGTCCCTAAAAATATGATAAACATCACATAACAACCCACTCACATGTTTCATAAAACCCCTTTTATAAAGAAAATCCATTTCTCACATCGCACTCACACAAACAGCCCACATCACGTTCACACCTCTTTCACATTTCAGTAAATCCATTAATCATTTTTATAAAACATTTCCAATAGGATAAACATCACATGAAAAACCTATTCACATTTAAAATGGTTCATTTTAAAGTATAAACAATCCAAAATAGTTTTCCAATATGGTTTCACCTCTTACATAAATCATTAAACCACCCAAAACTTTCATAAAACAATTCTAAATAGTGTACCATATCTTTTTATATAAAACACATTTCAAAACCATATGTCAAGGACAAAATCACACCAATAAAAATTCAAAACAAAATTTGAATCCCCAAAAACATTTATTAAACTACCCCCAAGTGTTATACAAACACCTCAAACAATATCACAAAAGAACCACATGAAAATCACACGTTTTCAAAATCACTTTCAAGAAGTGAAATAAGGTTTTACACCTTAAACCATTAAAAACCCTCTTTAAGACCTAAAGTCACTTAAATACCCTACAAAATCAGAATTTTCATCCGAAACAAGATTTATTAAACAAAATTCATATGTTTTTAAACACACCAAAACAATACCCAAAGGGTTGCACATGAAAAACACCCAATTTTAAGGTAAATTGAAACTATCAAAACAAATGCTTTACCAAATCTAACATAAACAGTTCCCACACCACATGAAGCATATTAGGAACATGAATAATAATTAATTCAATCAAACTAACTCATCTAGAAATGATTACACATGGAATCACCTACCTTTTATGATGAAACCCTCAAAACATGGTGTGAAACATCAACCGCACCACTGCCGCACCTCAAGGAATATAAATCCATCCCTAGACCACAATATTTAACAAAAAAGACACCAAATCAAACCATATGTTAGAACTCTAACTTTTGGAAATTTTAGAACATAATGAAAGAGGGAGGAAACCCTAAGGATAATGAAGAAATTGAAGAGAGAAACACTTACTCAAAACAATATTAAATAAAACGTCCCAAAATCCACCAGAATATGAATTTGAAAACATCCAAACATTAAAGTGAAGTTCTAAAAAGGATTATTTGATCATGTAGGAACTGTAATGGGGGAAAATAGCAACAATTGAGAGAGTTATGATGGAAATAACTTACCTCCTCAAATCTGCCCGATTTTAGAAACCCTAATAATTTTAGCACTCAATCATGATGAAAACGAGCTCCAAAGAGGGGGGAAATACAATGGGAGCGCTCCTAGACCTCTTAGGGTCTAGAGTGATGTGGAATCACAGAAAAAGTCATTATAATGAAGAAGATATTAAAAACTTAAAGAAACAATTTAAAACTGGAAAATGGGCTTTCGGGTTGGCCCAATTCTCAAATAAAAACCCAAATCCCCCATGATTATGGATTTATAAAGGCTCCAAATTTAAATTTGGTGTTAATATATCAGTGGAGTACATTTAAGAGTTATAATGTGTGAAAAATATTAAAAAATGAAAAATTTATAAAAGAAACAAAATTTATTTTTAAATCTGGAATTGGGCTCACGGTTTGGCCCAATTCATGAAAACTCACCTATTCTCCATAAAACCATTGGAAAACCCCAAAACAAAGAATGAATAGAAAATAAATTAAAAATAACTTAAAAATAAGTTATGTATGTGACATCCATGTATGTGAACATTGGTCCATTAGACCATATATATATGTGAGGATTAAAGAGGTGGAGAAAGAAGACGTAGAAGTAAAAAATAAGAAGAGAAATATAAATGATTTCAACATTGATTGTGATGGAATGTAAAGGTTAAAGATCTGATCATGTGTCCCATAAATACTGGAGTTGAGGAAAGAGATATTGGATAAATCACATAGTTAATCATTACCTATTCATCCTAGAAGTATGAATATGTATAGAGATGTAAATGTATACTTTTTGTAGGACGAAATGAAGAGAGATATTGAATAGTTTATATCATGGTGGTTGGTATGTAAACAAGTTAAGGCCAAGAGACTAATTTCTAAGGGGATGTTATAGCAATTACCCATACCATAATATAAATGGGAAAAAATCACCATTGATTTTGTCATCGGGCCCTCAAAAACACTTCATGGTCATAATTCTATTTGGGTTGTAGTCAATCACCTTATGAACTTTGAAAATTTAATTTTCATTAGATAATATTTATATCTATATCAGCATTCTGAGATATAAATTAAGTATGTTTTAATATTTCATGGAGTACTACATTCTATTATATCTGATTGGGATTTAAGGGTTACATCAAAGTTTTAGTGAAGTCTTCAGTAGGATCCAGATAAAGAGTTTAGTTTTAGTAACAATTATAATTATTTTAGTGATTCATAGTTTAATATAATAATTGAAATACTAGATGATATTTTGATATATTATTTTATGGATTTTGAAGGTGTTTTGGATCAAAACCTTCCTCTATTTGAGTTTTCTTACAACAATATATTTAACTCGAGCATTCAAATGACTCCTTATGAAGACCCCTATAGAAAGAAGTGTAGAAACCTAAGTAACTCCCTATGTAGAGGTGATAGCCACAATATAAATATGTTATGGATGCCACAAGTTACCATTATGATTTATGATTTCTAGGTGTTATTCATAATTTGTTTTGATTTCATGAGGTAAGTAAAAGAGTTCATGTTTTGTTTGTATTTATGAACAAATGTTTCTTTCTTTGTTTTATAACCCTTAATGAGATTTTTATGCTCATCCCCAGTTTTGAAATGTTTTCACATGACTTAAAGATGAATAGAGTCATGGATGGGATCATGGAAAAGTCATGCTGTCTAGAACATGGAAGTAGACATGACTCTTTTTTCCTAGAGTTTTTATTTTATGAAAAAAATGGAAACTGTGTTGAAGTGTCTACCTTTTAATCTTTTGAGATGTAATAGTTATGTACTAATTCTCTAAAACTCTAAACCTAAAAATATCCTCAATGTGAATTATTAATTTAATTCAATATTATGTAACGTTTATGGTCGGGTCCTTATAGTTGGTATCAGAGGTCATTTTAGATAACTTTAGGAGTTAGGGTATTGATATCCATAAAGTAATTTATGTTAATATTGAAATCATATATCATTTACAGATTACCATGTTGCTTTGCCTATGATATTTCTATCTTCAGAATGGTTTTCTGTAGAGGAAACAGGGCAGCTATATTGGGACGACATCAGGAGGAAGACAACCTTCAAAATTAGCAATCTAATATGGTCGGAATCGGAACGGAACAGTTTGTTGCAGTGATGGCACAATTGACTCAGTTTATAAATGGTGGTGCTATACATGTACGAGATCAGCCAGATCAACTGCAAAAGAACATGTCAGTAGTGGAGCATTTCATGAGGCAACATCCCCCATCATTCAGAGGATCATCTGACCCGGTGCTAGGAGAAGGGTGGATTAAAGCACTGGAAAATATTTTTGATGTCACGGGTTGTTTAGAACATCAAAAGGTTAGTCTCAATGTTTACCGTTTTTAAGGTGAAGCTGATTAGTGGTGGTCGATGGTGAAAAATATCAGGGATAATGAGGAGATTTATGCTCTTGATTGGGATGAATTCAAAGGTATGTTTCTTGAGAAATATTTTCCTAAGGTGGTTCCTCTTAGAATGGAAAAAAAATTCCTATAATTGAGGTAGGAGGATAACTCACTGGATGCTTATGAAGCAAAATTCACTAGAATGGAAAGGTATGATCTAAATTTCATACAAGATCTTGATAGTAAAATCAACCGTTTTTACTCAATATTAAATCCAAATTATCAAAGGGCTTTATCTTTTCGTGAGGTCAAAAGTTATGAAAAACTTGTTAGTTATGCGGAGAAGGTGGAAATGGAGTTTGCTGATGATCATGAGTTCTTTGAAAAACAATAGAATAAGAGGTCGAGCTGGCAGGTTAAAGGTAAGAACTCTTCAAAAAAGTCTAATGGTAAGAAACTTAAGTTTACAGTTTGTTAAAATTGTGGTAAAAAGCATGGTGAGGAATGTCTTTTGAATTCTGTTAAGTGCTACTGATGTGGTAAAATGGGACATATGGCTCATAATTGCACTGAAAAAGATCAGGGTAATGGTAAGACAAAATCTGATTTACAGTCAGTAAAATGTTTTAAGTGCAATTAAATGGGTCATTATGCAAATTAGTGTCCAACAAAGAACTCAACTAAAGGAAAGCATCCAGACTACAAGCAAAATGGTGTGGTGAAATCCATTGCAAATACTTTAGTAGATGTTGGGCTACCAAATGAAGTTTTATCAGGTACATTGTTTGTTTGTTCATATTATGCCAATGTATTTTTTGATTCAGGGTTTACAAACTCTTTCATTTCTAAGAAGTTTTCAAGTAAATTAGTAATTCCATCTCAATATATGAAAACAGAACTTACGATAAAAACATATGGAGGAAATGTTTAGACAAAAAGAAAACATAAGAACATTCCTCTCCTTGCGTGTGGAAAGAATCTACCTACAAACCTTATTGTTTTGCCTCTAGTAGAGTTTGATGTTATTTTGGGTATGGATTGGATTTCTATTTATCATGCTATGATTGAATGTAGAGCTAAAGATGTTTCTTTTCAGAAAGATTTACAGTTTATGTACAAGAATGAAAAATTTATTTAGATAACATATCAGGAAGCTGAGAAACTAGTAAAATATGGAAATGAATATTACCTTGCACATATTTTTAAAAATAAAGGAACTATTCAGATTAATGATGTGCTAGTAGTAAATGAGTATCTTGATATTTTTCCTGATGAGTTTCATGGTAGTACACCTGACCGGGAAGTTGAATTTACTGCTGAATTAGTTCTTGATGCTAATACAATTTCAAAACCCCCTTATCGAATGACTCAAATTGAAATTTTAGAGTTAAAGAAGAAATTGCAAGAGTTATTAGATAAAGGTTTCATTCGACCTAGAACATCACCATGGGATGATCCTTTATTTTTTGTTAAAAAGAAAGATGGTTCAATGAGACTTTGCATTGATTATAGAGCATTGAATAACATCACTATTAAGAATAAGTATCCTTTGCCTCATATAGATGATTTGTTTGATCAAATCCAGGGAGCACAGTATTTTTCAAAGATTGATTTGAGGTTGGGGTAACATCAGTTGAAAGTAAAGGAAGCAGACATTCCGAAGACCGCATTTTGTACAAGATATGGCCATTATGAATTTGTAGTTATGCCCTTATGGTTTAACCAATGCACCTACTGTATTCATGGATCTTATGAATAGAATTTTCCGTGAGTTCTTGGATAAGTTTGTGGTTGTGTTCATTGATGATATATTGGTTTATTCCAAAAGTAAATAGGAACATGAAATTCATTTAAGGGTTATCTTTCAAACCTTAAAAGAAAATAAACTGTATGGGAAATTTCGAAAGTGTGAGTTTTGGTTGCAACAAATTTCTTTCCTTGGTCACATTGTTTCAAAAAATGGCATAACGATTGATCCTGCTAAAAACAAAGTTTTTTGAAGAATGTCCAAGACCCACAAATACAACCAAGATTCGTAGTTTTCTTGGTTTGGTAGGTTATTACCAGAGGTTTGTTGAAACTTTTGCATGGTTATCTAGTCCAATGACTAATTTAACTTGAAAAGGTGTTAAGTTCATCTGGACAAAAGAATGTGATGATTGTTTTCAATAATTGAAAAGAAGATTGTGGAATGCTCCAGTTTTGGAACTTTCATTCCAAAATGGTGAGTTTTTTATCTACAGTGATGCTTCGTTGAAAGGACTTGGTTGTGTCCTAATGAAAAATGATCAGGTAATTGCTTATGTTTCACGTCATTTGAAACCACATGATTTAAATTACCCTACACATGATTTGGAATTAGTTGCTATTGTTTTTTCTTTAAAAATTTGGAGGCATCATTTTTATGGAGTAAAATGTGAAATAAATATTGATAAAAAAGTTTAAAGTATATATTTACTCAAAATAAATTGAACATGAGACAGAGGAGATGGGTATAATTAATCAAGGATTAATATTTCACGATCCATTACCATCCAAGAAAATAAAATAAAGTGGACGATGCTTTGAGTCGAAAAAGTAATGCTTCATTAAAAATGTTATGTTTGGAACAAGATCCTTTGGTTTTTGATTTGAAAAACTTTGGCATAGAAGTTGTTGGTGCGGAAAATTCTTCTGTTTTGTATTAGGTGTTAGTGAGATCATCTCTATAAGATAGAATTAAGAAAGCATAAAAGGAAGACAGTGAGTTACAGAAAAAGGTAGAGTTGGTTCAGAAGAGTAAGTTTCCTGAATTTAACATCGATAATGATTGTGTTTTGAGATTTGGAAAGAGATTATGTGTTCCTTGTGATTCACAGTTGAAGAATGAGTTGTTATGTGAAGCTCATAGTTCTCCATTTTTAGTTCATCCTGGTAGTACTAAGATGTACAGAGATCTTCAGAAGTATTACCGGTGGGATGGAATGAAAAGAGATATTGCTGATTTTTCTGTGAAGTGCTTGACTTGTCAGCAGGTTAAAGTAGAGTGGTAGTTACCGAAAGGGATTCTTCATTCTTTAACAGTGAAAAAGTGGAAATGGGAAAATATATACATGGACTTTGTTGTGAGATTATCAAAGACATATCGAGGTAATAATGCAATATGGGTTATAGTTGATTGATTGACTAAATATGCTAATTTACTTCATATTTGAGATAATTTGTCTCGAGATCAACTTTGTCGGTTGTATGTTAAAGAGATAGTCAGGTTGCATGGAGTTCCTCTCTTCATTGTATCTGATCGTGATCCCAAGTTTACTTATAACTTTTGGAAAGTCCTTCAGAAGTCATTGGGTACTGAATTAAATTTTAGTATAGCTTTTCATCCTCAATCAGATGGGAAATCAGAATGAACAATTCATACATTAGAGGATATGTTACGTGCTTGCTCGATGGATTACCAGGGTAGTTGGGACGAAAATCTTTCTTTTTTTTGAATTTTCATAAAATAATAGTTTTCATTCCAGTATACAGATGGCTCCATTTGAGGCATTATATGGGAAGCGTTCTCGAAATCCAGATTTTTGGGATGAAGTGGGTGAAAGGAAGCTTATGGGACAAGAATTGGTAGAATAGATGGCAAAGAAAGTTCAGTTGATTCAGAAGCACAAGAGAATAGCTCAGAGCAGACAGAAAAGTTATGCAGATAACTAGAGGAAGGATATTTATTTTGAGGTAGGTGCTCATGTCTTTCTCAAAGTTTCTCTATGGAAAAGTGTGATGCGTTTTGGTAAGAAGGGAAAGTTGAGTCTGAGGTTCATTGGACCTTATGAAATCCTAGAGAAAGTTTGATCTGTTGCGTACAGAGTGGCTTTACCTACAAGTTTATCCCAAGTACACAATTTTTTTCATGTTTTGATGTTGAGAAAGTATATGCCAGATCCATCTCATGTTTTGAGCCCAGAGGTAGTTCAGTTGGAAAAGAATATCTCTTATGAAGAATAACCAGTTCATATTCTTGACCATAGAGAGAAAGTGTTGAGGAATAAGGTAATTCACTAGGTAAAGGTCTTGTGAAAAACCCATATGGTTGAAGAGGCAACATGGGAATATGAAAATGCTATGAGGGAAAAATACCCCCACTTATTTTGATAAGTATAATTGCGAGGACACAATTCCCAAAAGGGGGAAGGATGTAACATCCCAGGTAAATAAATAATAAGACACATTTCATATTTATTAATATTTTTGAATCAAAAATTAATTTTACTCTAAAGGGGTTTCTATGTTTGATAGCGTACCCGATCAGCAATAATGGGTTTCTTTGAAATCTTACATTGCACACAAATAATATAATATTATTAGTTTAAATGGTAGTTTACTCCTAGCCGTTGTATTGGTGGGAATGAGCAAAACTAACTATAATATGATTATACATGTTTTCTAAATGTATTTATATTTATCCAATAAAAGTTAGAGGCTTAAATTTTGGATGAATCTAATTCTAAGCATAATTTACATT
The DNA here is from genome assembly GCA_963277665.1 of Viscum album. Lineage (NCBI taxonomy): Eukaryota > Viridiplantae > Streptophyta > Magnoliopsida > Santalales > Viscaceae > Viscum > Viscum album. The sequence goes on from OY728150.1 coordinate 1,818,535,301, forward strand.
AAAAGAACAATTTACCGCCTTTTAATGGAGAACCCTATTTAAATATAGTTTTGGTCACTTTATTAAATTCTATTTGACAAAATAAAATCTTTCTTTATAATGGGGACATCAAAATTTACTTTGTGTAAATTTTTGGAATTTTTCCGATAAAGTTCATTTTTTAATGAATAGTGAAAAATATTGTATTTTAATTCAAAACTTCATTTTAATCTAATTTATTTATATATTTAGATTATATTTTTAATTAGTTTTAAAGTTTTATTAGAATATATTTTCACCATTTAATCCAATTTTGTTTATTGGAATTAATTTCACTTTGAATTTGGATATAAACAAGTGTCAATCTTTTGATAGTTATTGTTTCTTAAAAAACACCCAAATTGTTTTAACAATGAGAATTAATTTTAAATTAATTAATTCCAAATCTATTTTTTTTTTAATTTGAAAAAATAGACATTATTTTTGAATTTGTAATATCAAATAAATCTTAGGCTGAATTTTTGGTATTTTTCTGGAAAACTTCAATTTTTGATGAATAGTGAAACCACTTAGTAGTAGTTAAAAAACAGACATTTTCATTTAAATGATATTTTACCACTTATGTGAATTGGATTTTCAATATCAGACATACATTGGTTTTTTTATTAAGTAAAATTGGTTCAATAAGATGAAAATATATTTTTTTGAATAGTATCTTTTGACTTTTATTTACCGCGGTTAAAGGTAAATAGAGTAATTCAAGGTAAAAAGGATATTATAATAATTAAAAATTAACTTAACACTTGTCTTAACCTTATTTTATGAGTAATGGCCGACCATGATAATCCTTGGGTCGATTTTGGGACCCAATGGATCTACTTATGAATGGCAATGACACTTTACATTAATTAATTTAAAGTAAAGGAAAAAATGACATAAAAAAAATATTTTAGTAAATTAATTTTTATATGGTTTTATATAAGTAATATTTATGACTATAAATATTCTTTAGAAATATAAAAATATTTCATACATCATAGTATATTTTTTATAATTTTTAGACATCGAATAAATTAAATTATTAATGACACAATAATGATGCAGTGTTTACCTCATCAATAAATCATTTAATTAAATAAAATTATAATTACTAAAATAACATCCAAAACCTGTCCAATTCCTATTGTATGATTTTATTTAGACCATGAGTCATCTTATATTAATATTTAATGATTTTTGGACCTTTTGAAACCGAATTTCATTATATAATAAAATAATATTTTTACACATTCCTAAAGAGCCCCTCCTCCCCCTTATAAAATGAGACCATTTCTAACCAATTAATAACACCTCTCAAGACTTTTGGCTCATCCAAACTCAGAACAATTAAGCTCCCTATATCCCTATCTTCCACCTAGAAGCCTTACTTTAGTAATAAGACACTTCAACAAACCATTTTGGTTCAAACCAAAGAGAGTTACCCAAATTAAAGGTAACAATCACTCTTAACTTCTTTTATTTTACTTCTCCAACCCCTAAAATCTTTTTATTAACTTATTTTATAACAAAACCAACATCCTCAATATAATAGGATGTTTTTATGAGAGTTATTCAACTAAACATACACACACCTCCATCTAATGGGTGAAGAACATACTGTTTCTATGGATGACAAACTAACGCCTCACAAAACAATGATTGTTAAATTACCTCCTACTGCCTATTGTGGTGGCCATTATGATGGAACTGTGTTTATATATGATATATATTATGTTTATGTTTTCTTTATGCTTATGTATTTTTATTTTATATCATACCTTTATGGATTCCATTATGGGTAAACACGATAATTTCATTTGAGGAAGTGCGGACTACCGCCCCCGCAAAATGGTATGACTCATTAATTCCATATATAGGATGTATAAAGGATGGATTTAATGATATTATATATGATATTATACTGGAATTATAATATAAATATGTATCATTATGTTTTAATTCTATTAAAATGATAAATAGAAATGAAAGTAGCGTTCATGTGTACGTACAACTTACTATCTCCATGAACAGTGCATTTCATTTATTACCTCCAAATGATATGTACTATTATATATATATATATACTGTATATATATTATATATATGATATCTAAATAATGAATATCATTCTGGATATAATGGACTATTGACAACATGGACAACTTGTAAATATAAGGTGTTCATTTTTTACTCAAGTACAAAATATTGACAAAACGACCACTATTAACATAAATGATTACATAATGTTTATAACATGGTAATAATTGATATAAAAGGACTAATAAACTTGTAAAAGTCTCTTAAGAAATTATAAATTAACATTATTTTGTTATTCAAGAGATTAAAGAATGATTGAGTCAAGTCGGACATGAGGTAAGGGACTTCGTCTCAATCTCCTTTCATTGAGGCATATTTTGTTCTAACACACGACTTTCTTTTATGCGCTGTATAAACACCTTTTAATTTTCATTTCATTCAAAGGGAATCTTTTTCTATGGATCATTTTACTAAACTAAAAAAATGAATGTTTCTTTTTAACATAATCGGTGACAACGACCTTTTTGCCGCCGTAAGTATTATTTGATCTTTGGCGTCCTTAACAAGCCATGATGTTTAAAAAAATAAATAAATACCATATACTCTTTTTACGTATTTTGGTATTGAAAATTATTTTGAGAATAGATTTATTATTCCAATATATTGAAATGATATTTTTTTATTGCAATGTGGAAATTTTATCCTTCCTTTGTTCTTATGTTATGTGTTATGATCATGTTATGGTTCTTGAGAATTATTTATGTATATGGGTGGTTCCGTGATAAACCTAGGGCGGGTGAGCCCGAGATAGCTCTCTAATGCATTGGGTAACATGATGGAGGTAAACATGAATGTTTCTCCTAAGATATTTAGGGAATATACTATGATGGGTATTCCAAAGTAACTCACTATATAGCTGTGATAGCTACAATGTAAGTATGTTATGGATGCCACAAGTTACCGTTTGGATTTATGATTTCTATGTGTTATTCATAAAATCTTATGATTTCATGAGGTAAGTAAAAGAGTTCATGTTTTGTATGTATTTGTGAAAAAATGTTTCTTTATTTGTTTTATATCCCTTAGTGAGCTTTTTATGCTCATCCCAGGTTTTGAAATGTTTTCACAGGACTTAAAGATGAATAGGGTCAAGGATGGGATCAAGGAAAAGCCATGCTATCTAAAACATGGAACTAAACATGACTCTTTTTTTTCAAGAGTTTTTATTTTATGAAAAAATGGAAACTATGTAGAAGTGTCTACTTTGTAATCTTTTGATATGTAATAGTTATGTCCTAACTCTCTAAAACTCTAAACCTGAAAATATCCTCAATGTGAATTATTCATTTAATTCAATATTATGTAATGTTTAAGGTCGGGTCCTTATATCAATTACCATTGATTTCTTCCTAGTATAAAAAATTGTTCATACACCTAACCATTCTTATATAACATGGATTCCATTAAACTATTCCCTAAAAGGATAAAAATTCCACCACTAAATACTCGGTCTAATGAATTTGATTCCAGGTTCAAAACTTTTCACAACCATTATTTTCAATAATTAGATCTAGAAATAATTCATAATCGATAAGACACTCCATAACACATATTCATGAAATAATTATGTCATTATTAAATTAAACTCTAGACACATGAATATCCCCACTATTATATTTATCTCTTAAAAACTGATTTCAAACTGATACTTATGAGTTCCACTAACCTTACATCATGTCCCACTTGATGGATTCTCTTAAAAACCAAGTCTGATCCTTGAATTGCACCTGTTGCATCCAATATGATGTATCTAGTGTGGTTTCGGTGCACCAAACCCAATTAAAGTTGAAAATGATTTTTAGAACTCATTTTGATGACCTGTCCCTAAACGCTTGACCTAAACCACTCATAAACTTATTAAACTAGAAAATCATGTTGCCTTAAATCACAATGGTTTTCTCTGATTGTTTGAACATGAACATTGATGTCTAATATTGACCTTTAGTTTCATACAATGATTAGATCACCCGCAATTCTCATCAATCACCATTATCTTACCCAAGAACTGACACTCTCACAATCCAAATAACACTCAAATTTACTTAAATTGACCCCAAACTGAAGCTAACACTCAAAATCATAAAAAACATATTAATCTTAAATCTGGTAACATCAGAGAACCAAATATGATCAAATTCACTAACAAATCAATATTATAATTACAAGAGGACCATGAAATGATCGATCCCATCACAAACATGGTCAATCCATATAAGGTTCAAATCAACACAAACATCATGTAACTACATACCATAACAATATCATCATTGTCGCAAAAAAAATCACCGTATATCTTGTCCCATTCACTACTGAACAAAATTATGGGACATAGTTGTCCCACTCCTTATCTAATCATTTTCATGAAAGATTGACTACCATCTATTCCCAACTCATGAGAATTCCATCCACATATCCCACTGATATTCACTTTATAAACATGGTTATACCATCCAATGAGTGATGTTATAATCCCCACCATTTGACTTTTTCTAAACTAGTCCTCAAGACTATCCTTAACAGGTTCCATCATAAAATAACATGTGTCACTCCTTTTGAGACACACTCAAAACAAAATATCAACACATGAGAATACTACAATGGTCAGTAAAACCCTCATCAAGATTCTTAACATTAAAAATTATATCATTCATTAATTCCCCGATCACCTCACTTAGAGAGGGACTTGAAAATCAAAACTTTCTATGGCCCACCAATCCTAAGCCAACATGCCAAACGATGAATGACGACACCACTTCAACCTATAAAACATAAAAAATGAAGTTAATTCTAGACACCTCCTTCAAAAAAATACTTACATCCCTCACATTCCATTAATAACCACACAACCACCAACAATATCATGCATTATTCAAGAGTAATAACCAAAGCATATAATAATACACCATCCATCCTATATCCAATAATTTTTACCTTGATCATGAATAAAAATGTAAACATAATAGATTCCAAAAGGGTTAGGAATTTTGATGGTCATAACCTTTAGAACTATAATGATAAAAGAAGCTCTAGAGCTCATGTAACTAAATACACACTACTTGGTAGTATTAAACACTCACTGATATCAATACAAGCATCTACCCATGTTTATCAAATCAAAAAATGTCATAAAACCAGTTATCCCCTATAGTGGTTACATTCGAACATAACCAAAATAATCTTACAAAAATAGGATTTCATCTAGAAAAAAAACTCTTTCCCATCTAACTCAAAGATTTAAATCCATATGATTTATGGGTTATGGAAAACAACCTCATTCTCATATCAAAATTACTAGACATTAATATTCCAATACGATTTTCCCACTCAAGAATTTCCCCTATCGGTACACTCAATCAGAACCACATGAAAAACTATCAGCCTACTCAGGAACCGATCCTTACAACACATCCATATACAAGACTATGCCTAAGGCCCCATTATATGCACATACTTCAAGTTCCTCACAGTCAGACCAACTACCCACTGAAGGTTTATTCACAACTCACATATCTATATATTAAGGGGAAAATAATTATGAACATCGAGTTATCCACTTCTCTCATTCCATATAATATAAGGGTATCCCATATTTCCTTAATAAAAAAACAACTTACCAACTCTTGGTTTATCCTTGAACCCACAAGAACCAGTCATAGTCAATCCTCATCACAAATATCAAGGTCATAGTTAAAACCATGTCACAATAGGGACAATATTTCACCATGTGACACCCCTAATATCATAGATGTATCACAACCTAAGGTCTATCATTAAACCTAAAATCATATACATGGTCAATATTTTAAACAAATATTGTCCATATAAAATATATAAGACTCAGAATTATATGCTTATGATTTTTATTTAACTGAAATTTATATAACGAGGGCTCAATTAAATGAAATGTCAAGTATGAGTTATAGAGGAATGATCTCTATAATTTTTACATGGTTTTTTATATATTTGAAACCACATAAAAATTGATACAAGGTCATGTAATACATTTTTAACAATTTACTTTAACTAAAAATTTTCCATAACTGAGGGTTAGTTAAATGAAATATACATTTCATGTTATAGTGGAAAACACTATCTTTACTGTAATTTCAATTTAATATAGCTGATACCTCATAGTAATCAAGGAATGTGACCATATAAAATTATTTTTTCTACTTATAAGGTTGGATATGAAATATGACCAGATACAATTTTATAAGAATACATTATATAAATGGATAAATATACATTATATAACCAACCCATGTCAGTTTCTAGGTAAACAATAAAAATAAATCATACAAATGACATGTTAACCATATGTGCTTGATTTAATGTATGAGCACACACCATCTTCCCATAAAAAATATGAGATAAAATACCATATATCTAAAAACTCATAATCATGTTTATCAATTGAGGTGAAATATGATCAACAATAAATGTGAATAGTATGAGTGACAATCCCATCCATTGAAAAAATAGACTTTCCTCATATATGGGGTGGCCAGTCTGAGGTAAAAGTTCCATACCTTGTCATTAAAGTCATATAACTTTTCAACCTTCCCCAAATAGTAAAATAAATATAAATTGGATCCAATACCAATTTTTAATTTCCCTCTACCCAAAACAAGAATTAGTTCCAAGACTTGTGGTTTCTAGCATACCTACGGTGAACCTCCCCATACACCAAAGGTTATCGACTAACATCATGGGTCAAAGGTGGTATGATAAGAGACTATACCCATTTATAAGAGTAAAACAATGGAGGATGTAAAGGAAATAATATAAACCATCCATATAAATAAAAAGAATAACAAATACCCTTTCATGGTCTGAAAAATAATCAAAATACATTGCCATAAAAAAGAACTATATATAATACATGTCATGAATTCATATAAAAAATCCAAAACTCAAAAATATAAAATGATGAAAGAACTTAAAAATGTTCTTGAGTCCTAGTTTAGTGATAGATTCCTTGCATTATCCTAGTAATCTAATCATCAAGCACTAAATTTTCTCAATATCGGCCTTGTAATCAAGTTCCTTCTTCCTGGGTAACAATGTTCCAAGGAGGCCACAACATGTTGTGAGTAAAACACCGTAGGCCACCACCAACAACATCCCTAAATATAACAAGTCTGATAAGAATAATGGCTTTAGAGGTTCTATAATTAATCAATTCATACAGTTTAATGATTTAATCTTAAAATTAGTTAATAAGTGTCAATGATTATGTGATTTAGTGACACCCAAGTTCATTCTACACCACTGTTGATAATCATTTTCATGAAATTGACTAATCAAACAAAAATAAACTAGTTTCAAGTTGTTTCTGAGCATGTCTCAGAGCGTATGCCAACCATATAATCACAACCACTATTTTAGGTGATTTCATTAGTATATGAGGACCACCTACTAGGGATTATTCATGTATTAAATTTACAATATATATGAGGGTATTTTCATTTAGTTTCTCAATAATTAATATGAGAGTGTTTTCATTTAGAAACTCAACACTTTATATGTGGATGTTTCTATTTAGAGTATCATGGAACACTATGAAGGGTGTTTTCATTTGAATATCACATACCACAATGAAGGGTGTTTTCATTTGAGTACTAAAATATACACTTTAAAACAATAATCATCATTTACATGAAAAATTATTTTTATGACATCATAAATCATTATTTTTTTTAAAACCATTGATTTATGATTAATAGTACAAAATCAATTCTTAACACCCATCCTGGTTTTATAATTTAATTCATATTGTCCACTATGCCTCACCACCCTAAAAAACCCATTTACCATTAATAATTCATGGGGTTAAATTAGAATTTCCATTAAACATTTTAATTTCCATAATAATCCACTTTATAAAAATAAATCCATTTACCAAACCATTTCCCATTTCAAGGAATATTCTTGTTTTAGATTATTCAATTATGAAAATAATTTATAATTCCCATAACTCTCTTAATTAGCATGATTTATCATTTCACCACTCTATGCCATTTATTTTTTGAAACTACCCTTTTCAAAGTATCATAAAATTAACATATTAAGTATTAATATCAATTATATAAAAGGACAACCTAGTTAAATTAACCATTTAACCTATTCCATGGTCCAATTTCATGTCACAGTACCCTAGGAATCATTACCCATTTAGGTTATCTAATTCATTTAAACAAAGAATATAAGATGGTGAAATATAGATAAAAGATTTTAATTGGGTTCAAGGTCACCACATGATAAACTAGTGAAATTTCACAATCCAAGATCCTACAAATAAAGAGAGACTATATGTAAAAGTTTAGGGACCACCTAACTTAGTCTTAGAGTAATCCACATGTATAATATCAGCCTTTGGTTCAGACCAATTTAGAAAAAATGAGAAACCAACAAAAAATAACTAGGATTAAATCATATTACCATAAATTGGAAATAGACTTCTTCGTACGGAAAATAATAAATAAAATAAGGAAAAGTATCTGTAGACTAACCTCGAGATCACGATCAAAATCACTAAAAATTGAAACAACCAAGGATCCAGGGAGATCCTTCAAGACCCAAGGAGATGGATATGGTCACATATGGGGATACTAATGTGTATTTGGGAACCCAAAATTCCGAGTATAGTGTTAGAGGGGTGGATCCAGGTAATTTAAGGGGATTACCCTCAATTATAAATCTTTCCAGGAGTCCATTGAAAATACACTATCCCCATCATATAGCTAGTTTTCTACCAACTATCAAGTGATCCTAGGCCCTATCTGGGCTATTGGTTTTCCACCAGCTAGTTAGTGGCACTGTATCGACTAGTCAGTGACCCTAGAACAACATTTTTTATGGAACTATCCTCTTCATACCCCCTAGGAACTATCGAGACCACCCCAAACCCTATACACACACCGAACCAAGGAGGTTTGAAAAGTTGTTCCAAAATTTTGATAGGATTAGACCCCTATACAGGTCAGTGTCTTAAATATTTATCTATAAAAATGTGTGACACATGAGATAAATTAAACATTAGTTAAAATGAAATAATTACTAACCTATATAAATAAAATGGTTTATATAAAATTTTAATGAGGAATAACTTTAGAGATAACTATAAGTTGAATTGGCTGATACCAAAACTAAATCATCAATTACATAAATACGATTTGAGAACATAGAGGATGAAAAATGAATAATATTAAAGTTATTATACATATAAAATTAATCTTCATAGGAAACAGTGAAATGGAACAGAAATCATGAAAATAGTTTTATTAACATTTTGGAAACAATATCATGAAACACATATATGTTTATTTCTAAATAATATTCCAAATGGGAAAAAAATAATTTCAAAATACTTATCATAAGAGAAAATAATCAAAATTATGTAAATTTTAAATAAATAAATATAAATTAAATGAAACATGTAGATAATGATATAAAGTGGTATAAAATTTGAATGATAGAATTTTTATGATTTTTAAAATTTATTGAAGTTACTCACATCAATAAAAGAGATATAAAATTAAATTTTAAATAAAATTAAAAAGAAATATTAGAGGTATAAAAGAAAATAAAATTTTAACTTTCATGTTAAGAAAAATATAGATTTATGGTAATGAAGAATATTAATACTTAATAGAATATATAAAATAGGGAAAATAAGTTTTCTCTTTATAATATTGTATTTTATAAGGAAAGATTCAATCACAAAGGGGATTATGGGAGGAAAATGTTAATTCCATGGAAAAAATAAGAAAAAAATGATATAATTAATGGGGTAGAATATACACAACATTGAATTATAAGCTCAAAGAAGAATGATTATAACTTAATGAATTGATATTGAGTTACTAAAACCCCTAAAGTCAGATTCTTATTTTTTCCAATTTTAATGAACAAATTCGGAATGACCCAACACATCACCTGATCCGACCCACTATTTGTCCCAAAGGCTATTCCTGATCCCTAAGGGCTAAAAAATAGTTCCTGAGCATCAAGAATTAATGACTTGTAATTATATTAACCACATATAATAATAAAAATATGTTATTGAAACAAATAGATAATTTGGCATAGTGTATCTATACATCTATGAAAATAAAATAAGTACTACAAAATTATAAAACAATACAAAACATGAAATAAAAATTCCAATGGGACATAATGAATACTTTTTTTTATTCCCATTATAGAATAAAAAAAATTATATAAATGATCATCACATAAAATATAAAATATAAAAAATAAATCCCATAAACTAAAATAGAAACTATAAATTAATGTACAATGTACTAATGTGGATGATATCCATGAATAAAAAAAAACAAAATTCTAAAAATATTTCATACTAACTAAATTTGACCTAATGATACCACCATATACCAATAAATATATAAATAAACCAATAATAATATGAATCTAAAGGATCATAATTTTAACACCTAGAATAATAGAAAAGAATTTCATACACATATATAAGTTTATATGTAGGGTGTGATATAAAAATTACCTACTAGATTAAACCAAAGATTTCATGTGATTAATTATATTAAAATTTTAATAAATTAAATTTTGAAATAAATTTTTAATGTGTATTTTTTCATTTTATTTTTTTGAATAAAACAATCATTAACTTTATTATTTATACAAAACATTCAGCCCTTTTATGTAAACAAAGGGGGAACCATCACTTTCTAATGTACCAAAATTAATTTTTGAATATGAGGTTGTATTTATAGTTAATATGATTGTTATAATGTCAATTACGGATGATGATGTGCTGACCATAGATAAATGAGTAGATGAATAACTTAATGTGATAATGAAGCATCCTACCATTGAAGGATTCTTGAAGAACCTCTTTAAATAGAAAAGCAAATTTACATGGATACTTGAAAGAATCAACTAGCTAGGCTCTATAATAATATACCTCAAATTTTATGCTTATAGATCTAATATTCATAGAGGACCAATAAAAGTGTTTCTAGAGAAAAGGATACAATCTATAATAGGCTATAATGATATTGAAATTTCTATAAAAAGAGTATATTGAAAGACTGGAATTAAATTAAGTCAAAGATGGTTGGAATTAAAGGTAGTGGAAATACATATAAATAAAAAATGTTAAGTGATTAAATGTAGTATGAATTTTTAAATAAGGATGAAGAGTTCTGGAAATTTTTTTGAAAAATTAAAAAACATTTTGAAGTAATTTAGTGTTTTTTGGGTATACTAAAGTAATCCTAAGAAATTTTGAAGAGATTACAATTTAGGATAAAGAAGTATAAAGATTATATGTTTGACAAAAAATTACCAATGTCTTGAAATATTTATAGGTATGTCTTTTAGACTCTGTAATTATCATTTCATCTCCATTGAAGAGATTTAGAAAATGTAAGGAGACTTCATAAGCATTATTGGAGCATAATAAGTATAATATATGACGGTATAATGATGATTAATAAGATCCATAAGATTAATTTTGACTCTTACATTGAAAATTGGAAAAGGAATTAACACTTTTTAATGAACATTGAGGGATTTATATGAGTCTTTTCCATCTAATAAGGATAATATTCAGTCTCTATAATGATCATTAGAGTACTTAATAAGGTGAATTTTAGTTCTCATAAGGATCATTATAAAATTGATGATATTTATAACTATCAAAATATAGATGGTATAATTTTTAAGTATGAATCCCTAAAGATCATTTTAAATAATATAAGGATCATAGCCATAAGGATCGATATTTATAAAGAACAACACAAAAATCTATATAAGGATTTTTCCAAACAATATAAGGATCTTTCATTCTAAGGATAAAATTTACATAGGGATCCAACACTATGAAAATTAGTGGACATAGAATTAAATCAAAATATTCTATATAATAATACTAATTTATTCAATAATTAAAAAAATATTAATGACATGATTCAATATGACATTTGAGTGTTTCTTTCTATAAAGAGGAGTTATAGTCAAATTATTCATTCTTCCATACACACATTGAAGAATTAGAATATTTAAATTCCATATATTTTTTGAGAAAAAAACATCAATAATTAAAATATATCATAACGAATAGACCGAGTCTTATGGTGCATGAAATTGGAATATTGATCGAGATATTTTATACATTCTAAGATAATTTAGACTAGAAAATATCTGACTATTTAAATAAAGAATATCAACAATTGACGAAATATTGAGAAGTTTCTATGATTCAATTTATAAAAAAATATTCATGATTATTCTACAAATATAAAAGATAATAAATAATAAGAAGAATATTTTCTTGAGGAATCCTTTCACACTGCACCATTTTGAAGGAACCTATTAAATTTGAAGATGAAAGAGAGTTAGATAATCGGATGTATTGAATAAATTCTATATAAAATCAAGAAAATAAATGAGAGATAAATACTAAATCTGGAAACTTTCAAAAATGCAGACATAACTTGATGAACACATGATTTTGGTGACTAAGAAGGAAAGCTATATCATTGATGTTCTGAATAAGGTGATCAAGACTAACTAAACTAATTATGATAATCCGATGGTGAAGTAAATTATGAATTGTAAATATATAAATCATTTAATTTGTATGGATCATGAAGGAATATCATTATCAATAGTTATTGAATAAATTGAGAGAAAATAAATGTTATTTATCATTATGGTTGGAACAATTTTGTACTGGTACTAATGATTTTTTGTTCTAGTGGAATTTCTGTAAATCATAATGTGAGTATATGATATTGGGGATTGTAGTCAGGGATCAATAAGAATATTGGTGCAACCAATTACATGTATTTTGGAAGAATATGTGATTAGGGTGTCTAACCAATCATATAATGAAGTGGGATCTCACATTGATATCAAACCTTGTAAATCACTATATTTTAGGTCTTTTATTTCTTAAAACATAAATTCAAGGCTGATATATAATAGATGATATGATCAATATCTTAACTGATAATAGTGTTTTAATTTAAATGAAACATTCATAATAAAAAAATGGATCACTAATCCCCAACTTTCAATGATCTGACTAAGTTTGGGCACTTCAATTGGAATGACAGAAAAACCATGTTCCAAAAATTATACTATAATGATGATACGAAAAGGTAATATAAACTCTATTAATAATATGTGAGTCCCTAAATTTGATGGAAATAATTACCATAGATGTCTGAATAATATATTTCTATATTTTATATCACTCGTCTAGGAAGAATGTGATGCAAAAATAGTGAGATTTCCACCCATTTCTAAAGATGCACAAATTTTATTTTCTAATTAGAGAAACATGATATCTAATGTAAATCAAAAAAATCAATTTTTTAAATATTTTATAAAAGATATATAAAATAGTAAAGGGGTTACAAAATTGAAATAAAATTTGGGATAAATTTGAGAGACGTTATGAAGGCACTGTGAAATATGAGAAGGATACACTATAAATTTTAAGGATAATTTTTTAGGATATAAATATAAATAATTAAGATAAAATGATATATACTTTACTAGAGTGAATTACAATATAAGTTCTATTCATGTTCTTTGGAGGAAAATATGATGATTCCATAATTGTGAAAAATATGGTGATACATTTTTTTTGATAATTTTGATCCTATGATTGTAGCTATAGAAGGAAAAGATGATATTTTAATTAGAAATTTACATTATTTTATTACTAATTTGAAATGAGAAAAACTCCAGTTTAAAAAAAGAGTATCAAAGTTTAAATGGATTTTGAGCCCATGAGAAAATTCAAAATTGGAGAAAATGAAGTTGAAAAATAAATTGAATTTAATAATCTGAAAGAAAATAAATATTATTATATAATTGTTTCTATTATATCATAGATACTTTGGAAGCTCAATAGAAAAATTAAAGGAAAATTCTCACCATGGTGTTATAGTTATAATAGGATCATATATTTTTTAAAATGTTTTTCAATGGAAAAGGTAATTGAAAATAAATCAGATGGATATGGTAAGAAACCAAAGAAGAAAAAATATAAAAAATATCAAGTGAATCAAATAAATTTCATAAAAACAAGAAGAAGTTATCTAGTATCAAATTAATAATTTTGATGAGAAAAAAAAATAAAGATAACTCCTCATCTTACATCCAATATCAAGATGAATCTGTTGAGATGTTCACTATTTTTTGTCCCATATTAAAAAAGGATTTGATAAATGATATCCTTTAGTTAGATTATAAAAATATTAATTATAATATTCTAATCACACTAATATAGTGGAATGCTAGGATGAACCCAAGTAAAGGTGTGTGAGAGACCGACGAACTTATTTTCTACTAAAATACTAAAACCATCAAAAAAGGGTAGTGAGAAGAATTGATTATGAACATATAATTAGAAATTAATATGTGAGTTTATAGTGAAAATAGATTTAGAAAATAAAACCACAAGTTAGAGACAAGAAAAAACATGTATTAAGAGAAATTCTATTTGAAATAGTTTATTGAAAATATAATGAACTTAAAGAAGGGTATAACTAATTATGAAAAATGTATTACTAAAATCATGAATATCAGAAATTTAGAATATTACTATTATTGAATTCAACACAATCTATACCAAGAGGGATTTTCATTCCCGATTGGGGAAAAAAGAAATAATTGGTTATTCAAAGGATAAATTATCATTTACTCAAGGATATTCTTTCTTACCAATCTCATGTGATCAATTTGTTGATATATTGAAAGTTGAAAAAATATTTTGAATAATTCTTAATATTTATTATCATTTATTAATTTCTTAGAAAAATAAAGAACTGATCAATTTTGAAATAGTGAACAGAATAAATTAAAACCTAGAGAAAAAATAAATTAAGAGTAAAAAGGATTAAAAAAACACATTCATTACCCTTGAACATTTAATAAAAAATATTCTTATAATAATAATAATCCCACATGGGCTTGAAATAATAGTTAAAAAAGTATATGAATAATGAGGTAATGAGAGTGATTATCCTCTATCAATAAATTTTCTCATTTACTCACATACATCATCATCATTCACTCTCAATGAAGAACCAAATTATGTCTCCAAGAATGACACACTCCTCTTTTCCTACCGACCAAATCTCAAAGTAAATTTGGGTTCTTGATTTAGGAATTTTTTTATGAAATTATTTGATCAATCATTCTGTATCTAATTTTTTAGCTATCTTGTTTTAAAAGAAAAATTCGTAGGATTATTTCATCTATCCCATGATTTTGATTCCATACCTATAAGTTTATCATCAATCCTCAAAAAACATCTACCAATTTCATTATATCTTAATTACTCAATTTTTAAATACATTAATATGAAAACATCAACATCTTTAACATTCATTATTATAACAAAAACTAAACCAGGTAATACTTTAACCTTGAACTCAAGATGCTTCCTTCATCATCATCAACTAATCCATAAACTAGGATTGAGTTTAAACCATATTTTTTCTATACATATGAACCAATTCTAGATCAAATCATTTAGTTTATACCCAAAATTGATTGAATTTAATTTTATAGTACCATGGAACTACTATTATTTGAACATTCCTGATTCATCCTCATCATAATAAATTCAAATATCATCACAATTCTAGTTTGGAGGAATAAATAATGAAACTGCATTTACTCTTTCAATCAACATATCAGGTTTACAGAATTAAATTGTATCTTTGGTTGGATAGAAAATATATACCCAAATAAGATAAATACCTCTATCTTCTTCCCTCTTTCACAAAAAATCACAGCTTAATTTTTTCCCACCAAAGACGGTCACATTATTCCATAATGACATATCTTTATGGTTCAATATTTTTTTCCCTTATTTCATCTTATAATTACTATACAAAATAATTTTTCATTGAAATTGTATATAATATGATTAATGAGTCTCTTTCCATGTTGATAAATTTGAACATGTACAAAAACAAATAATATAGTGAATGAAATACTTAAATCTTGAATAATTCAATCAATCACAGATCAAATTCGAAATCTCTAAACTCAAACAAACTTCAATATTGATGCTCCATCATCCGTTATCCAATTATTTCTCATAATTACCAAGAAAATTCTTAATTTTCAATGCCTTCATACAAATTTATTTTTATAAAAACCCCGCTTAAATAATATTCTCTTGATTTTATGATTGGATGTTCGATATTTAGTTTACATGAGCCAATTCAGGTAGAACTCCTTCATCGAGTTTCTTGGGAGCAACTTGGGGGTGAGTTTTTGTACTCCTACTCTTAAACTCAGGTGGATTCAATGGTGACTCTTAGTTATATAACTTTTCTTGATATCAATATTGAAACTTCCTCTTTCACATCAAGCCACAACTTGATTATGAATTTCTACCAATACACCATAACACATATAAAGACGGGTTTCACCCATATATAGTATCATTTGACTTGTATGAAAATTTACATCACTCAAACATATTTCTTAAACAATGAAAAATGAATCATATGCTAAATGGGATATATCTAACACAATATACTTCTTTACTGATACTATATCATTGGATTGACTGATACAATGATATGGATCACTCTTATGCAGCTTCATTTGTTTTCTCTTACATTGATGAAATTGACACTTTTATAGTGTGAGACTTAGCCGAATTTAAAATAGCTCATACATAAAAAATTATGTATTTTTGATATACATTATTTTGAAATGAATCTTTAAATTCAAAAAAATGATCCATTATATTCTAAATTAAAATAATTTTTTCCAATAACTTATGTTAAAAATTAGAACATGAAATTGGAAGGAATTAATTCAAAGAGAATAATTCCTCTCAGAATCACCTAAAAATATTTTTTATGAAATTTAAACCAATAATACAAGAACACTTTTCTTCTTAAAATATCAGAAATTTAAAAAGAATAAAATTAATTAATTTAGAATCAAGAACACAAATTTAAAAATAGAAATAGAAATAATTATATATTCCATTAAAACATATTTTGAATTTATTATACCTAATTATAATAAAAATGTTTTACAAAAAATACCAAAATTACTTCAAATGGATGTGGAAAAACATATAAAAGTATATTTACATCAAATTCCCTTACACTTAATCCATTTTTATACTAATGAAATCAATTAATCCTATTTATTGGAAGAAAATTCTTCTTAAAAATGAAATATTTTCATTTCAAATTGAGATGTGATTTTGAAAACTATTTACCCAAATACACGCTTTTAACTATTTAGGGATGATTTCTCTACTCAATAAGAAATTATTTGGATGAAAATTGGTTTATAATTTTACAAAAAGCATTTAATTATAAATTTATTTAAAATATATAAACTTACATCACTTTGAATTAAAATTTTCATCCAAATGTATCTTTTTATCCATGGTGAATAGACTCACATATTTTTACACATAGAATAATTTGGAAAAAATAAATAGATGAGTGAGTTTAATAAATTATAATAAACACAATTAACTTATCCTTCAATATTATCCCAATGGATTAAAATCATAAAAATAAAAATAATTTCCTTTTATTTACTATTTAAATGAAAATCATCTATGTTTAAATATGATTAAAAAGATCAAAATGAATTAAGGTTATAAATATTACCCTAAATATTTCTATAAAAGAAGTAAATTTTAATAGATAATTATATTTGATGTCATGAAATTGAATCCATGATACTATAGACCACTCTATGTAGTAAAAGAAACCTCAAATACAAGAAAAATTTATAACCTTTGAGAATAAATATTGACCCTTGAAAACTCTCAATTTTGTTAAATTTTATGGAATTTTTGTGTGTGTTTTAACTGTAAATATAGTTTCGATGAAAATTAACCCTCACATATATTTAAAAATTAAATCATCCATAATTGTTTTACTTGAAGGTGGAATAAGAAATTAAATTATTTTTAGTTCGAAATGTATTTTAATTCAATAGTTTATAAGCATGTTAATGGGTCATAAGAGGACTCCAAATAGTATTTTTCAAAATTTATTAGAATTATAATAAATGATATTTTATATTTTCCTTGAATTTTTCATTTTGGACAAACACATTAATTTTCAATATAGCTCTATAATTTTTATGTAAATCATTGATTATAGTGATAGTTGTATACTAAAAAACTAATAAAAAATACTTATATAATTAAAAATAATATTAGGGTGATAATAATATATTTCATAAAAGGTTAAAACTAATTTACAATATAAATGATTTAAATAATCATTAACACCCATTTGATTTAAAAATGAATCATATTGTATTCAAATTCAAAATTTCAGCATCCCCTCACTTAAACACCAGATAAAAGTGAATTTTAAACAAATAAAATAGATTTTAAATAAGATTCAGGGGAATCATGAATCAATTTAAACTAGAATTAAAATTTATAATTAGATTAGAATATTGAAAAATGAAACTTCATTGAAATTTTTTTCATTGGTTTCATAGTATATGTGATCACTAACCCCTATAACATTTTAGTTCCACTTATGTGTGTCAATTGATGTGACTACAAGAGTAAAACATATCAACATTAGAACCAATAATTAAAAATAAATAATATAAGACCAAGAAAATGTAATAGGATATAGCAATGGATATCAATACAAATTAAGATAGAATTGATCATGTGGACCTTTTTTTAAATTAAACCAATAATATTGTGAGAGGGGATTCAGGTTAGGAAGAAAATGGTAAGATATTTTTTTTTTCAAGGAAAAAAACAAACATACAAACAATGATTTATTCAAAAATGTTTTGATTTTCATATAGTTCTAGATTTTATGTACCAAACTGAAACTTCCTAGAGATCAAACTATATTCACTAGAAGGATGTAGTTTCTTATCCAGAACTAACCACTTATCCACAAACCAAATATTTTTAAGTTAATTATTTGTTTTTTGGGATTATAAAATAATAAGAATTACCCATTTTAAACTAGAAGATACCCTTGAAAATACCCCATGAAAGAGATGGAAAACATGATGTCAGATTCTAAATTTTTTCTAGAACTGATGAATTTCACAGATTCCTAAAGTGAAAGCCTAATGTATAGTGTATTAGTGGATTGTAAAGAGTCCTAAAACTCTATTTATAATTTTATATTATTCAATCGTAATAAAATAAATGTTCATAAGGTTGAATTTAAAAAATAAAATTTAGGAATAAAATTTTCAAATCCACTTTGTATAGTTTTTTATTCCTTGGTAATCAAGATAAATTACTCTTCCAAATAACTATGAGTTTCACAATGAATTTTGAAACCTAAATAAGCAGAGGGAGACATTAAAAAAAAGAAATAATTTATTTTTTTTATTCAAAATCTTCAAATGCATGTTTCTTCGTTGTATAATTCTCTTAAAAAATTTCCTTACTATGAAAAACGTATCTAGTTGTCACTTCTTCTTTAAAAAGTGCATACTAAGACCAAATAGTGTTTTCTCTACATTTTATTCAAGTTAGAATTCCAAAATATTAAATTTAAATGAAAAAATATTATTAATTGAGAATTACAGGTTAAATAAAAAGGGTAAAAGGTTCAATTTAATTTCTAGAATATCATAATAAATAATTTATAAAGTAATCCTATCTCACACTAAATTATTAAAATTATTTTTCATATACTTGGGTAGTGAATTAAAGTCATTAAAGGTAGGATGATTAGAAGTAAATTGTTCAAAAATTAATCTCTCAAGAAGTGTCACTCCCTTAACCACTCTATCAATGTTTGGTCTACTGGGAAAAATACCCTGGGGGGGGTGAATCAGTGTATGGAAGATTAAAAATTTCTCCCTTTTGGATATTGTTTCGTTGTTTGAAAAAAATCAATTCTCCCTTTATCCTATAGAAATATATAACCAAGTATGGAATCAAGAACAAGACACATAAATATTTACTTAGTTCACCCTCACTGGTATAGATCTAAGGAGCATACAACAACGTTGTGCTGATGTACCAAATTTACTAAGGCTTACAACCAATAATGAGTAAAAAGTTCGGGCTATATCTTCCCTGCCTAGGCTCACTGCCTTTACAATGTTTAGGGTCTACTCACTGCATTCCCAAGGGTCACTTCCTATGCCTCTTTCTCTGGATCACTACCAGTGGAAAGGGTCACCGTCTGCCTCTTCTTTCTATCACTGCTCTTGGAAACGAATCCACTCACAGTTTATGGTCTTGTAGGTCAAACATAGTTTATGGAAATATAGGTCCCTTAATTTTCATGACTTCCTATGTCCTTAACTATAGACAAATGCTCTGTTGAAGTTCCTTTTTCACCCATAGATGAAGTCCACCTTCTCGAGTACTACTAGGTACCAGAAAATTCGTTCATGAATTGATTTGAAGCTTTCGCAAGATTCCTTGTGAAAATCACAACCCACCTGCTTCTCTGCGTACTGTGTACCAGGTATAGTATATGAACCACCTAATCCGCATACTACTGCCTCTTACACAATCCTCATATGTCCATGGACTACCCCTGCCTTTGATGTCATGTACCGCCTCCACGTACTGACTCCACAAAATTCCTTGGCAAACTACCATGTATCTATGAACTTTTCTCTATCTGTGGACTGCCTTTGCAAACCACTATCATTTACTGCACCTTTTTCTTCTGCGTACCAGATCCTTTTCAGGTTACAGTTCTCCACAAATTGTTTTGGTGAAATATATTCTATGAGAACCACTTCAGCATTTGCGAACCTCCCTTTGCTAACTTCCTTCGGTCTTTGCTAAAATCCCGGATCAAAAAGATGTTCTCTAATGATATTCGATCTCTCCAATAATCAGTGGGATTAGTGATTATTATATTGAAAAATATATCTTCAAAATCATTTAAACCAATATTTTCCAAATCTTCGATCCATCCTCTACCACCTACCGATCCTCCTGCCATTGCATACCACAATACTTCCAGTGAACTACTACTGCGAACCACAGGCCACCAGAGAACTATTTTTTATACGCGGTCAATGTACCGACATTTCTCCTATATGTTCGACCTCCTCCGTCGACATCATGCCATCCTCATACTACATCGCCTTCTGCCGTGAACCATTTTTGGTTTCACAAACCGCACCCACGTACCATTCATCAAGATTTGTCAACAAAACAATCACTCCCAAAACATTCCATGGGGACACCTTAAGGGATCTTTTCCCAACAATCTCCCCCTTTGCATTTGTTGACAAGCTCATAATAATTCTTTGAATTTTTATAACTCATTAAATCTCATTCCACCTACAACCATCACTCGAATCATGCTATTAAGATAGAGATTAATGATTTACTCAACACGTACTATAATCACACATGAGCCATGCTTGGTGTGAGAAACAAGAGTATAATTAAAATTTCATCAATGAGTCCCTTCATTGCTAATCACTAATAGCTGATACCATATTGATACAATGATACCGATGTACTGATTTCATCACGAACCTCATCCATCATGATATCTAATCATTGATCGATCACTTATAGAATAATAAGATTTAATGCTTCACCTATATAATAGATCCTCCAAAAAACATCAGCTCAACATCAACTCCCCCTATCTCGTTGCTCCACTTAACAGCTTCTCCCCTAGAATAATCACACTTTTTCTCCCTCTGTCAACAAACCCGAAGGGCACTTCAAGGTTGTCTACAACAGGGTAAATAACACATATAATCACATTAGGGAAAGACACATCATAACTTGGGGAGATGGGGATCCATATCTACACTTTTTATAGTGTGGGTATTCGTCTAGACTCTCAAAGCCAATCGATGCCTTTATAACACTTCTTTGGGTAGTCCTTCATAAGGATATCTGCAACCTATTGTTCGATAGGAATATACTTCAACTTCCTAAGCCCTTACTCAACATTCTCCTTGATAAAATGATATTTGATTTTAATGAGCTTTGTCCTTGAGTGATGGATTGGATTTTTTCTTAGATTTATAGCACTTGAATTCTCACAACGGATTTTGATCAAATATTTCACTTCAATTCTTATATCTTCAATCTACTGCTTCATCCACAATAGTTGCGTTCAGGCTTGAGTTGCCACAATGTATTAATCTTTTATTGTACGCAATGAAATGAAATCTTGTTTCTTCGTTAACCAAGAAATAAAAAATCCTCCATGACAAAAGGCACCTCCTGACGTAGATTTTCTGTCATCTAGTAATCTGAACCAATCTGCATCTATATATCCCAATAATTATGGTTGAGTTACTCCATTATACATTAAACCAAAATCCATTATGGCATTGATATACTGAAGAATTCTTTTTTACTTCAATAATATAGCTATCCTTGTGATTGCTTTGATATCTTGCTACTTGGAAAGTGGAAAATACAATATCATGCCTTTTCATTGTCTGATAAAACAAACTTCTAATGATTTGCCTATATTATGTGGTATTAAATGCTTTGCCTTCATCATCCTATGATAGTTTCAACTGACTAGAAAACAGAGTCTTCATCTCTTTGGAATTATCCATTCCAAACCTTATCAAAACATCCTTTTCATATTTATATTGAGAAATAAAAGTACCATTTCTTCCTTGCATCACTTGTAATACAAGGGAAAATGTCAGCTCACCAATCATTGACATTTCAAACTCACTTTTCATGAATTCAGAAAACTGTCAGCATTATGCTTCATCGGACCCACCAAAGATTATGTCATAGACATAAACCAACACCATCATCCTTTGACTATTTTCATTATTGAAATAAAAATTATAATCAAATCCACCGCACTGAAAACTAAGAATCTTTATAAATTGATCAATCCTCCAATACCATGCTCTTGGTTCTTGCTTCAAACCATATAAAGCCTTCTTCAGCCAATAAACCCTGTTCTCATACTCATGAATGAAAAAACCATATGGTTTCTTAATGAATACTACTTCTTCTAGAACTCCATTTAGAAATTTTGACTTGACATCCATCTATAAAGATTTAAACCTTCATTGCACTACTATGTCCAGGAATAATCTGATTTTCTCCAGCATTGAAATATCTGAAAACGTATTATCAACATCAATACCCTATATTTTAGAGTACCCTTTGCACACCGAACATGATATTTTTTTTCAAATGGAAACACCATCTTAATTAATTTTGTTGCGAAATACCCACATTGTCCTGATGAAATTCTTGTATGCTGGTCTCAAAACAATTTCCCAAGCCTAATTATTCTCAATTTGGTCAAACTCTTCATTCATTACCTGAACCCAATTCTCACCTCCAACTACTTCATCAAAGAATTTAGGCTCAACTTGTGATAAGTATGATGTTTTCTATAGAGACTTCATCCTTCTTGTCAGAACTAGTGTTGTCTGATCCTCAATTATGTTCTACCAATCAATTTCAGCTGTTCTCGCTGGTCTTTGTGAATACACTGATTTGTTCTCATCATCAGAGTCTTCTTCTGAATCAACCTATGGAGCTAGAACATCTCCTGACCTACTCATCTCTTCATCACTGTACTCCTGAGTCTGATCATGTATTTGATGAAGATTCTGTTCATTCTCCACTATAGTCACATCATGAATTTCAACCGTCTTTCCTAGAGCTTGTTGAGACAGTTGTGATCTTCTATTGAATATTCTTTGTATCCTGAAAATATTCAAATGATACCATTTTGTAAGACTAAAACTGATTATAATGAAATACTTGAATGCTGCTGCTTCTTACCCAATCGATCTTCCCAATTTCAAACATCACAATAATTCATCGTTGTTATACCATTGAGATATGACATCTTATTAGGAGATAGAATTCTCCCCCTGTGATATGAATATATTCTAGTTATTAGGCACACTGTTTAGACCCAAAATAATTCTTCTTCTTCTACATCATTTCTTTATCATGTGACCATTCGAAATGAGCCATCAACAAAACCTCTAAGGATACTATATTTGAAACTAGTGTAGGAAAAAAGAGATAGGGTTAATAAAACCATCACAATCCATTTCACTCAATCAGTTCCTTTTATCTGTAATTTTGATAACTGATTTGAATCAGTTGACATTCTAGATCACATCACATCACTACTTTTCATCTTTTGATGCCAATTCCCCTTGGATGGTATTTCAACAAAAACCTGAAACACTTGAACATTAGTTAGTATCATTTAAACACTTAGGGAGAGGGGATATTTTGTAATCCTCAAGAAGAGGAGTGTAGTTGATCGAGATGGGTCAACCCTTTAATTACATCTTGCAATGAATCACACTCTTTTCTTTCCTTCTTCAACTGCATAGCCATGTTCAACTATTGTGGCCATTTGACTAAGCATTATTTACCCCCATGATGACTATTCCTCTGATATATAAGTTATTTTGGCTTCTCCTTTTTCAAAATTTGGGGTTTAAACCCACCCGTAAACATTTCCTTCTTGATACTCCACCGATATGCAATTTATCATGACTCTTTCTTCGAGCAAAAATCATTCCTCTAGTCATATTATCTTTCTTCTTCATCTATTGGATTTTTATTTTAATTGCATTCACTTTTATGTATGTGTCATGAAATGTGAATTTTTCACGACATTATTTATTCATATTTCTTTTATCAATTGTCTATGTCATGAAACCCTTTCTTGTGGGGTTTGATTCTTCAACTTATTTTAAATTATTCTTACTCACAACTAGAGTTGATCATTCCTTTTTCTTCTAGGGTTGTTCACAATCTTTCTAGGAGTGATGTTGTGACAGTAATAGAGGAGGTGATTGATACACCTTTCGTTGATCTTCATGTGATCTTCCTGAGGCCATATACCTATTTTTCAGCTCACCATGATATCATTCAGTATAGGGTTTCTCATTATACATTGCATGTGTTTGGGATCTCTTCCAAGATTCCTTTTCTTTCCCTACTTTCTTCTTTTTGCAATATCTTTCCAAATTCCCATGATCAGAACATATAAAACATATTCCATCAAAGGCATACCTCATTTCATCATTTCTCAACCGAGATGTTGATGCATCTTGAGTTTTTCTTATAATATTGAGCTCTAGATCTTCTTGACACATTCTCATAGTGTGTACCATTATTCTATAGTAATAGCATCTGATGAATGCTTTCTTTTCATAGGTGTTCCTTTGAGACTTTTAAGGATTCGTTTTCTTATTCTCATATTTAGTAAAATTTCTATCTTTATAGTATGAATTGTATTCATGAGCCTCTGAATAAAATCTTTATGTATGACCATGAATCCAACAGAAATAGCTCATGCTACCATTACTTCCTGTTATAACCTTTTTAGGTCTATCTCCAGCACCTACAATGTTTTTCTTATCTCTAGAACTCTTCACTACTCTCTTCATATCATGCATAGAAGGGGTATAATCATATCCAATTCCATACTTTCCCATACTATGTGGTCTTTAAGATGAGAAAATATATTCTTGCTTATCCTTAGAAATAGAATACTTTCTTTTCATTATATCATCATCTGTCGAAGGAAAATTGAATAGTAAGTGAAGTGCATCCTTCAACTTGGGCTTTCTTTATCATTTTATTTCTCCATTTCTTTCTTGAATGATTTTATCTCTTCATTAAGTTTGTGAATCTTTTTATCTCTTGATTCAAGTTGAGCATTGATTTCTCTTATGAGATTCTTCTTTCTAGTTATCTCATCTTCCAGTTATCATGGGATCTTATCTACCATATCACTTTGCTAATTTATTTTCAATTTTTCATGACAAACATAATCATAGAGGGATGAATTATCTTATTGTAGAATTGTATTCTTCTGAACTAGTTTAGATAGTTGTGTTGCAAGATCACCAATTCTAGCTTTCAGATTCTGATTTTCATCTGAGTTCAAATTATTTCCCTTGACACCAGCTTTTAGATTTTCTCTTTTTATATATAACTTTTGTTGTTCTTCAGATTGAGAATCATTTTTCTCCCTCATATCAGTGACCACGTCAGTAATCCTTTGATTTAATCCTCTTATCTTGTTAACCTCAATTTCCATTGCTTAGATCCAAATATATTTAGATTTAATCTCTTCATCCAACTTTTGATCTAATTTCTTTGTTTCGTGGTCAACTTCCACTTTTCTCATTCTAGGAGTTTCTTCATCATCAATAATTCCAAAATCACTAGGAATATCAGGTTCTCCAATCATTCATTTTATATCAATGAATGGGTAAGTATTTTCACTGTATTATTTATCCAAATCTTCATTCTGTTTACTACTAGATTCCTTCAACTGAATCACACTATTTCCGTTGACACTTCCACACTGGGGAATTTCAAAAGACTTCTGTTTTTTATTTGAAGTTATTTCCTTTTCCATGGAACACCAAGATATGAGCAGAATGAATCTTTAACTTGAGAAAATCGACTGAACCAAGTTAGAGTAAACAAATATGATGAAAGAAACCTTTCCTCTAATACCAATTGTTAGGTCTACTAGGTCGAATACCCTAAGGGGGGGAGTGAATTAGTGTATGGAAGATTAAAACCTTATCCATTTTGGATCTTGTTTCCTTGTTAGACAAAATTCAATTCTCTATTCCTCCCATAGAAATATATATCTAGGTATGAAATCATGCATATGACACCAAAACTTTTACTTGGTTCGCCCTCACTGGGATATGTCTAAGAAGCATACAACGACAATGTGTTGATGTACCAAATTCACTACGGATCACAACCAATAATGAGTACTATGTTCAGGATAGATATCCTATGCCTATTCTCACTAACTATACAATGTTTAGAGTCTTATGAATTCTTTTTCAAGGGCCACTCCCTATGCCTCTTTCTCTAGATCACTACTGATGGAAAGGGTCCTCATCTTCCTCTTACTTTTCTCACTTCTCTTGGAAACGAATCCACTCACTGGTTATGTAATTTTAGATCAAAAAATGTTTATGGACATGTAGGTCCCTTAATTTACATGAATTCCTGCATCCTTAACTATATGTAGATGCTCTGTTGAAGTTCCTTTTTCACCCGTATATGTATTCCACCTTCTCAAGTACTACTAGGTACCGAAAAATCATTTCGCAAACTGATATGAAGCTTTCACAAGCTTCCCTGTGAAAATCGCGAACCACCTGCTCCTCCACATACTGTGTTCTGAATATGGTACTTGGATAGCCTTCTCTGAATACTCACACCTCTTCCACGAACCTCCTCTGTCCATGGAATACCTCTATCGTTGTTTTCACGTATCGCCTCCATGTACCGACCCCCTAAACTTCCTCGATGAACTAACTTCTATATGAGAACTATTTTCTGTTCATAGATTGCCTTCGAAAACTACTATCGCGTACCATGACTTCTTCTTCCATGTACCATGACTTATTCTTCCATGTACCACACCCTTTGTGGGTTACAGTTCTTCGCAAAAAATTTTGGTGGAATATCTTTTGTGAAAACCACTCCAGTCTTTACGAACCACTCTTCACGAACTTCCTTCTATATTTTCCGAAATCCCAGATCAAAACGATGTTCTCTAATGATATTCGATCTCCCCATTAATTGTTAGGATTAACGATTCTCATATAGGCAAAGGTATTTGTAGGATTTGCTAACCCAAGATTTTCCAAATCTTCGATCCAGCCTCTACCGCTTACCGATCCTCCTACCGCTGTGAACCAAAATCCTTCCAAAAAACTATCACCGTGAATCGCAAGCCACCTGGGAACCATTTTTTATACATGGTATTCATACCTCCTTTGATCCTATGTAGTCAAACTCCTCTACTGACATCAATAAATCCGTGTACCGCATCGCCTTCCACCATGAACCGTTTTTGGTTTCGTGAACCGCACCCATGTATTGTTCCTACTACCTGGTATGTGGTCGCGTACACTTCCCAGACATGGTAAGAGATCCATGTCTTGGGCTCCTCATTTCTCTATTTTTACCAACTTTATTCACCATTATTTACAGAAATTCCCAATTTTGAGGCCCCAAAATTTGGAAAACATTGGGAAACTGCACCACCTTAAAAAACTATCTTTGGAAAACAACAACAAATCCCATTTTTAGTCATCTAGCTTTTTCAATAAACACAATCACACCCAAAACATTCCGAAGGGACACCTTGAGGGATTTTTTCCCAACAATCAATAAAGAAGAGGATATTTTTTGTTTCAATCCATTATAATAAGAAAGATCAGTTTTTAAAATAGGATAATTTTTTTTGAATCCATATATTATATTTTCATTTACCCTTATAAATACTCAACTTAAAACTATCTTTCAATACTAAAAATTTTAGAAAAATATGATGAAGGGTTTTTAAAATTTAAATCCTTATTTCTAGGATTTTTTTTCATCCTGAACAGTCATACCCTAAAAAATATTATCGAAATATGTATTTTCAGGTTTTGAGAGAAACAAAATAATGGAAAATTATTCTGCAAGTTCTTTTTTTAAAATTCCTTAATTAATTTTCCTAGTTATTGATATTAATTTTATCATGCACTTTATTTTTTTATGGAACACCCAAATTTTAGTTTCTCAAATTTAGATTCTTGGTTAATCATATTCTTTGTACTGGTCAAATAGAGTAAGTAACATAAAAATCATTTGTCTCAATTTGGATCCATATTCAAATTTATATCATAAAATTCTTAGGGTTCATTATAATTATTGGAATGTTGTGGTTGGTTATAGAGATAATACCAAGCAGCGTCACCCAAACAACCAAAAAACTATAAAAAACTTGGTTTTGTTGATCTTATACCATGAAATAAGCCAAATAAAACTTGTATAATAATAAATCCCCCCAAAAATATCACTTTTAATATCAAGACCACAAAAAAATGATTTTGGATTTTAGCTCCTAGCACAACTCATATAATATTTCTTTTTTTTAGTTATTTTTTAATTTTTTTTGTTTTTTATTTAATTTTATTTTGTTTTTTTAACCTAGAGAAACCTAATTACACCCTTCCCCATCAAAAACAACAATTTTTTAACTCCCTATTTTCAGAAAATAATAATATTATTTATAATCTCTTACTCTCAGTAATATATTTGATAGAAGGGTCGAACACAAGGGAAGGATGGTGGGTTACCAAAGATCTTATTTTCTATTAATCTACCAAAATCCTTAAACATTTATGGTGTAAATAGGGGATGATTAATACATAATTAAAAATTAATAGGTGATTGTGTCATGAAAATAGAGTAAGAAACTAAAACGATAGACCAAATACATGTGAGAAAGAGTATCAAGGGAAAGTCTAATTGAATCATTTTTTTTGAAAATATGACAAACCTAATTATGGGTTCGACATAGAATGCAAACATGATTAATAAAATTTTAAACATTTTTTATATATAATATTACTATAATAAAATTCAACATAATACTTGTTGAGAGGTTATTTTATTAAAAAATGATAAGATAAATAAATCAATGGTCATTCATAAGAAAAACCATAACTTTACTATGTATGTACATTATTTTGAATCCAATGTGCTGAATCTGTTGATATATTTATAGTATTAAAATTATTTTAAACCAATATCAATAATATTTCATCTATATATTTCTCATTAAAACTAAGAACATATCAAAGTTGAAATTGTCAAAAGAATGAATTTCATATAATAAAAAAAGAAATCAATAACCGAAATAAATAAACAAGACACAAAAATTACATTCCCCTCATGAATTTAAGTACAACACATGTTTTTTAACAATAATAATCTTTCATAATCAGTAAATAATATTAAAAAAGCTATGAAAAAATAATGGGATATTGGTGGTTCATCTCTATCAAGAATGTATCTCTATTTCTCACATCTGTCATCATAGTTCTCTTTTGATGAAGCATAAAATCATGCCTCTAAGAATCGCCTACTCCTCCACTCATTCCCCATGGACCTCAAATTTATTCTTTTTTTAATCTAAGAACTATTTTATATAATTAGTCAATTATTTATTCTCTATTAAATTCTTCTATTTCCATATATTAAAATAAAAATCCATCAACTTAATTTTTTAAAGCCAAATTATGTTAATGTACCCATAATTTTAGCACAACTCCTAAAAGGAAATATATTACACTTGTATAGTCTCTTAATTTCTTAAAAAATAACTACATAAATAAGAAAACATTTATTTCTTTATCTTTCATCAATAGAAAAAAATTGGACCAATGAAGACATCTACCTTGATCTCAAGATGTCTCCTTCTTTATCATCAACTGAGCTAAAAGTAGGATTGAGTTATCTAGTAATTCTATAGAACATATAAACCAAATCCAGATAAACTCGTTTAGTTTAGACGCAACATTAATTGACATCAATATTCTAAAACCATGAATAATCCATTATTTTAACATTCTTGACTCATTATCATCTAAAGAGATTAAAACTTCATAATAAGTTTAGTTTGTAGAAAAGAAAAAATGGAACATAACAAAACTATTTCATCCTTAGATTGGGTTTACAACCATGTAAATAATCCTCATTTGAATAGAAAATCTTGATTTTAGTAATACAATGTGATTAGTCTTCTTCCATTTTTATAGTAATTCCTGGATTGACATTAGTCCTCCAATGTTTCTCACATTCATCCCTAATAAATTTTCCATCTAGTTCAAGATTCTCTTGTTGAATTTCATCAAGTAATTTCCATGGACCAAATTTTTTTAATGTTAACAATAGAAAATAGAAGGATCAAGGCCCCCTACAAGTTGAGAAAATTATAATATAACCTAAACAAATAATCTAATGAAAAATGTACTTAAATCTTGAATTTTTCACTCAATACCTAATCAAAATTTACATATCCAAACTCAATAAATCCTCAATCTGTATTTTTCCTCATCCATCAATTTATTCTTCCTCCGTATCATATACAACACATTTACTCATTCTAATTACCTTAGTTTCATAAAACTGTCTTTAGAAAAAATATTTTCTTGATTTCCTATATTAGTGTTCGAGTCATTTTATGATATTGATTTCGGGTTGATCTCGTTCATCGAGTTGCATAGGTGTGGTCCGGGTCGAGCATCAATTTTCTTTCACGAAAGATCAAGTTTATTTAATAGTCACTATCAGTTAGATAACTTTAATCCACCTTATGATAAAATCAATTTCATTCTCTTTCAATCAAAAATTTATTTAGAATTTCTATTCACTCACATGTTGTGACTTGTATGAAGATGGGTCTCACTCATACATTACCTCATTTGACTCATATGAAATTTTACATCCCTCAGATATTGTTTCTCAACAATGATAAATGACTCATACACTGCATAGGATATGACTCAAATTCTATTCATATATTCTCATACTCTATCTCTAGATTGACATGTAAATAGATGGAGTTATCTCTTATGATGTTTTAATTTTTTTTCACAAATACACTACTGAAATTGGATCTTACATATTATGGGATATATAAATATAAAATAAATTATACATGAAAACATAAGCCTTTTTTAAAACTATAAATTCCAAATGAATTATTAAATTTCAAATAGAATTGAACAATGATAGTCCAAATTAAATTTTTTTTTGAGAAATTGATATTAAAAATTGGAATATATAATTTTACTGAATTAATTATAAGAGAATAATTGCCTTGAGAAAAAAGTAAATATTACTTCCATAAAAGGTTCACCAAAATCATAGAATTTTTTTCCATAAAATATAATAAAATTATATCCAGTAACATTAATAAATTTAGCGTCAATAACATTTATTTATTTTTTTTAAAAAGAATGAATTATAAAATACATCTAAATAGATCGTGAACAAATTATTTAAAAAAATAATCACATTATATTATCAATATTATAATAATTTCATACATGGGATTCGAAAAACATGTATAAAAATAAAATCACATCCTTACCTCAAGTAGTGAATAATATTAAAGTGAACCAACAATGATGGAATACATGAAAAATAATGAATTAGAATCTTATATTAATTAGAACACAATTCTCAAGCAATATAAAAATGTGGTAATAAAAGAAAGATAAAAGGCAGTTTAAGGAAATGTGGAGTATGTCATGAAATAAGAAACATTCATTGATAAGAAAATGAAACTCAGGTTGAAAGTGGATGAGAAAGATAAAATGGTGAATGAACGTGAAAAAAACATGTTATAAGAGAATAAATTTTATTCAAGACATAATCAAAGTGTTTTGAAGCTTAGAAAATTTTAATAATGTTATAGAGGACCTTAATGAGTTATTTGAGGTCAAGGTTTAACTTTATCAAGACAGTGAAAAGAAGGGTATGGAGATTCACATTAATTATACTCATAATAAATATTAATTTAAACCTATTATAAGTTTTGAAATCAAATATAAGTACAAAATTACATTAAAAATAATGAGAAACCCTCTTCAAAATTAAATTAATGGAAGAATATTTTATAAATATTACTCCCTCCTTGGAAAATACAGGCTCTATTTTAATTAGGGGAACATAAATATTTTTTTTTGAAATATTTGTTAATAGAAATAGATATCATGGTCTAGAATATACTATTAGTTTTGTGGGGGAGTTTAGACGTAAATCTTACTCTTGTCAATTTAGTTTTTCATTACTAGGGTAGAGGCATAAACAAAGGTGGAAATATTATAATAAGCTGATATTAAATTTTCGAATAAAAAAAATCCTCTATGTATTCAACTAATATTCCTATAAAAACTAGGTATGAATTATTAGAAAAAATTTATAATAGGTGTTATTAAATAGGTTATATTTCTAAGGAATGTATGACTAGACAACCTTGACATATTTTCTATAGTGAAAAATTGAAGGGAATATATAAGGTTAAGTAATACAAGTTAGGTTTTTGTGAGGCTACCAAGAAATGATGTAGGGGAACAAAAACATTTAATCATGGTAAAATGAAGTGATTAGTTATTTATCTAATCCATTTGAAAAGAGATATAAAAATAGAGAAATAGTCTCAAGTTTA
The DNA here is from genome assembly GCA_963277665.1 of Viscum album. Lineage (NCBI taxonomy): Eukaryota > Viridiplantae > Streptophyta > Magnoliopsida > Santalales > Viscaceae > Viscum > Viscum album. The sequence goes on from OY728150.1 coordinate 1,818,568,402, forward strand.
TAGTGCTAAAAGGGAAAATTTTCTTTGAATTGAAGGGATTGAATTTCATGAAAGGTTTTCAAAAAGTGGTAATGAAATGATCCAAGAGAATCTATATAGAAGGTGAAAATATGATAGAAATTAAAAAAATGATTATTTGACTATTCTACCTGCTTAAGGGGTGTTAATAAAAAATACTATGAAAACACTTAGTAATTAATTTGAATTAATCATTTATATGATGAAAAATAATCCACAAAATGAAATTGTTAGATTGAATAAAATTCCCATGAATCATAGAAAATGTCATAATAATAAAGAAAGTATGAATAATTTTACCAATTTTGAGATCTAAAATAATAATGATCTTGGTTGAGAGGAAAATCTCAGCCTCTCTATTTTTACCAAGGAACTAAGATGTTCCACCTTGTTCTCTTATTTCTTTTATATAAACTAACTAGTAAAGAATTAAAGGAGATGAATTAATGCAGTAACAATATGGGGCTATAACTAATGTATAATAAATGATGATAACTATCCCGGATTGATATAACTACAATGATGGATAATGTAAGAGTGCATCATTAAAGGGGGATCAAACAGAAATAGAATGTTTACCAAAGATGCACTATTTTATAAATCTAGAATCTATATAGATATTAAAAAAATATTGGATATTAAAGTAAATAATTATTCTACAATCCCCATTCATAATTATTTTAAATCTACTATAATGGAACAATGTTTGTTGTGAAGAAAAGGGGGAATTTTATGTCTTGCACTTGAATTTTTCAAATTTATTTTTTGAATAAAAGTGCAACATTATAATTCATAGTAAATATTTTGTACTACTACTAAAATGAGAAATCTGAAAATGGTATCACATGCAAGAAAAATTAATGGATAGAATTTATTTTGAGGTTTATTTACCCTTTTTTATTTAGTTATCCTATATTGACATAGAGATGAATTATTGGTGGCTTATTTATAAGACACATGTGATTTCATCCTTCTCTCAAAATACCGGATTAGAATGTAATTCTTTACTAAAGGTTGAGATGAATCTATTTTTAAAACTATTGAAAATGGTTGAAAATGTGTAATACATATCTCTTATATAAGACCCCATATATAAAATTTCAAAAGGAATTTGAATTTTCATTAATGGATGAGTTGAATCTTGAATAAATAATCATAATGAAGTTACAACAGTTTGAATGTATCAAAATGGTTTTTTGAGAAGAGTAATGATGATAAAGAGTTAGCTCGTCTATTTGGTTGATATTTGGAGGCTTTGGGTTTTGTAAAAGAAGTTTTGGAGATTTTTCCCTCGTTTCACAGTTCAGTATGAACAGTTTAGTAGAAATTATGAAACAATTTAATGCTTAGGAGGTTTTTAGATCACTTTGAACTGAGAATAGTTTGTCTTAATGGTTACCACATGGTTAAGAAAAAACCATCAATGGTCCTAGGGGATACCATGTTAGTTTGTAGAGAGGAGTAGGCATGGAAGACAACATATTCATGGTTTTCGACAAACCATGTGCCTTAATATAGAAGGGAGGTTGTTCAAACAGAATAGTTGCACACTATTTGTAAAACCATGTGAAAAAAATACGCGAGGAATGGATGTTTAGAACTAGGGGTGCACACGATTTGAACATTTTTTCCCAACCACGTGTAAAAATAATGCGGGTGGGGGGTGGGTGGACTTGGAAAGATTTAATTGTATTATTGGTGCACAATTTGAAAAACAGTGTGGCCAATCCATGCGAATTCCCAAAATTTCATAAAAATAGTTGTTTTTACCATTTTTACTTTCTGATATTTTAAGTACCCCCTCCCATATCACTATACCTTAGGAGAATGAACCACAAGAGGGATCAAACTCCCTTAATCCTTCTTCAAACTAAAAATTCGGGATGCATTCATTGTATTTATTCAGCATTTAAGATGAGATTTCTCTTCAAAATCCTTTCCTTTCTCCCTTACCATAGTTCATTATAATTTAAGATGTGTGGGTTTAGGTATTTAATTATGATTCCACCAGATCATGGTGGAATTTACCAAGGATGATGGGGATTTTGGTGGGCATAGATAGATGAGAACCTGATATGGATTATTCATGTCATTACATGGGGTTTCGTTAAGGTGTGTGACCACAGTTAAATTTCTTCAGTTTATCTATTGATTTAATTTAATTAGTTGTAAAATTGGTATTTCTACCTAGGTATTTGGATAATAATATATCTAGGTTATGCTATGGGTATTCAGTGAGTGGTTGGCTTCACTTTCAGTGTGGCATGATGACCCAATTGAATTTTCTAATTGGGGTTTTGTTAATTAATTAATTATAATTTTTATAATTAATTAAGTTTTTATGGTTGATATGAGTGTGTGTCTTGGTTGATCAAGATGATATCGGTTGGATAATAAGATGTTTAGATTGTACATAGATGGTCCTTACAAGGCCACTATGATTTGGAACTCTAATTGGAAACATTTTTAACGTGGTAGATGTTTTAAGAGATTTACCCATGGTCTTGTTAATTGATTCACATGTGTACATAGTATGTTCCTTAAAGACCATGTTTTGTGTATTTACTTCCATAGAAAAAGTAATTTGGTTTTTGTATTTTGATTAATACTTTAGACCTTATATGGATCTTGTTGGATCCATGTGTGTTTATAAGACTGAACCTGTAGAGACCCGAAGCCTGACGTACATGGACATTACATTACATTTGCGGAATACTTAGTACATAACAAAAACACACACACAAGGACCGTAATAGTTTAGTGTCTTTGGAAACTCGGAGTATAATCTTCTAATCGTGGTGAAAGATCTTCAATATCTCCCATAAAGATCTTCTTTTTTTTCTACCTAAAACCTTTCTTTATATCCTGGGGAAAAGGAAACATAAAAGGGTGAGCTCAAATGCTCAGTAAGGGTAAACAAAAGAAATATCAATAACATAATTTTCATAAGATCATAACATTTTTGGAAGTCTTAACCTGCAAAAGAGAGCATAATTTCATAACATGGGATAAATCATAGTAGTGAAATGAAATCATAACTTAAAACATTACTCATTGTGGCATACACACATAATCATAGAGAATCATTTCTTGTTAGTCAAGACTCATTGCCAAGACTATCTTAGTGGACAAAGTCCCTTTCTGAATCGAGTAATCCTCGTTTCAGTCCTGTTTCACTGAACCGGTATAACCTACCATTCCAGCCATGTCTATCTCATGAGATATAAAATCTTTACCCAATGCATTGGAGGGAGATATAGGTCCCACCCATCTCATAATGATACCATTCTTATGTGTGCCACATAAATCATACATCATTGCATAACCCATGTAATAAAAATGGGATTCTTAAATAACATGACATCATAAAACCATTCATATAAGATAAAGGAATTCATAAACATAATTCCATCACAACATAGCCAAATCAATGTAAAAACATGGATAGAAACAGAACCCTTTATTATCTTAGATGGAAAATAATTTTGATAAAACACTTGAAATGAATTCTTGAGGAAAATATCCTTTCTTCTTCAAAATCAATTTCTTTTCACAAAACATCATGCAATTTTAAAAGAAAGAGATTTTATTAAAAATAGTCATGAAATCTTTTGGAGGAAGCTTCATGAAAATAAGGTTTTATAAAACCGTAAAAATCCGTTCATGCCGTTTAAGTTAAAAAAAAACATTCTTCGTACTTTTGTCGGAAAAGTCAAAAAGTACCTCGTATGAAAAAGCGACAAAAGATTCCTTTCATATTCTTTACTAAAAACTCACCGAAGGGTAAAATTGGATTTAAAATATTGTAAGTGGATGGAAACAATATTACATATTGAGGGAACATGGATGTGGATGATAAAATACACCCCAGTAAATACTTACGAATAAACAATCTCGGATAAAAATGAGATTGTGATATTTCCCTTACCTTATGTCCGACTTGCTTTGTAAGTGTCCGAACCTCCTGTATAATGATTTAAATCATGTTATTGACTTATTCCAGAATCATATTCATTGTTATGATAGCATATATGGTTCACTTATGACATTATATTACCCGTTCTTTTGTAAATTCCATGTTAAAGAAGCGTTTTGGGTAAAATCGTTTCATTTATCGTAGGTGTTTTGACTTGTTGTTCTTGACATCATTATTACTTATATCATGATTTACTTACTTCCAGAATATAAAATATGATTTATATATCATATATATTCAGTATATATATATATATATATATAATAGATAGATAAATAAAATGAAAAACACCGTTCATGGAGACGGTAGTCCGTACGTACGCATGAACGCTGTTTTTCTTTCCTTATTGTCTTGAAATGGAAGTAAGTAGATGACATACATATGTATATATATACATAAATCCAGTAGCTTTATAATGTCATATATTTCATTATTATTTCTTATATATACATTATAATCATTCTTAAATGGTTAACATGGAGAATGAATCTCATCGCGTCGTGGAGACGGTAGTCCGTACGTACGCACGAGCGATGATATCATTTCTATAAATATTGAATTGAATTGGAGTGGATTATACAGTATATCAGAATCAATATGATGTTGTAATAACTATGTATAGTTATTCTTTACACCATTATACCCATCCATGTAAGGTGGTGGTGGAAAATAGATTACACCACGGCGTGGAGACGGTATTCCGTACGTACGCACGCGCGGTGATTTCTTTTTCCGTAGGATGGATAGATGGTGAAATAGGGTTGTTTCATACTTATAATAACATATCAGTATATGAGTGATACCGATGTTATTACTTCATAATGAAACAACCTAAGAAGAAGAAGTGGAAGAAGAAATAAAGATGAAAGAATTGGTAACGGTAATTACCTCTTCTTTGAAGTGCCTCTTTGAGACCTCCTCTTAGGGCACTAAAATTGGTCTTTGAGGAAGACCAGAACCTCTAGGATGTTTCTAGGGAAGTGGAGAGGAGAAATTGGCATGGGTTGGCCGAGCTTGAGTGCTCAAATTGGTGTGAGGAGGAGGGGGAGGAGGTGTCCTTTTATAGGGGAGGAGAGGGGCACCTTAGGAATATCTCAAAATATTATTTTATATTAAAGTCAAAATCGGTTTATAATGGTTCCAAAGGGTCTTATTTCGAAGCTAAAGTGGGGATGGGTCGAAATCCTATCAACCAATAGGATTTAGACAAGTTTAGGGTATTATTTTAACCTTATCAATTAGATTTAACTCTAAGTTAAATAATTTAACTTTTACCGTGTCTTTTTGTTTTCTTTCACTATATGGTTAATACACTTACTATAACATGCCAAACGAACCCCAAATTGTATATTATTAATAAATATATCCTTAGCTAAGTCATTTGGCCGAACCTTAGATTTTTAGGAATAAAATAACAATTAATAATATAATATTTGATTAAAAAACTATTTTGTGTCAATTTTGACACTATTTGATATATGATTTTTGTGAAAGTCATAACAGAATTATATGTTCGAACCAAGTTGATTAAATCAACACTAATATATCATAGTAACCTAGAAAATTAGTGGAATTAATAAAAAGTCTCAAATTACATTTATTTGGGTGTTTATAACATCAATTATGTCAATATTTCATTAACAAGATAATTACTGCATCATCTTTGTGTCATAAATAAATTAAATTATTTGATGTCTAAAAATTACAAATAAAATACCATCATGTAGTAAATATTTTTAGCTTTCTAATGAATATTCACAATCGAATTTATCTTATGTATAACCCCATATTAGAAATGATTTACTTATTAAACTTTGATTTTAACTATTTTAACCCTTCTTTAAATAAATTAATAATAAATGTCCTAATCTAATCCAAGTGGGCCTAAATGGTCATATTTTATTCCTAAGTTTGTTTTTGGTCGAATTACACTTGTCCAATAGAATTAGTACATGTGTTAGGGTAATATTAATATCATATTTACCCTTAGTTACCCTATTTACTATTAACCGTGGTAAAAAAAAAGTAAAAAGTTACTATTCACCAAAAATTATTTTCATCTCATTGAACCACATTTTAGTCCTTGATATTAACCGTGTCTCTCGGATTTTCGAAATTCCATTCACAGAAGCGGTAAAATTAAGTTTTATGCAATATTCAGTTTTTAACCTACCACTTAGTGGTTTCACTATTCATCAAAAATTGAAAGTTTTCAGAAAGATGCCAAAATTTCATCCTAAGCTATATTTCATATTCCGAATTCAAAAATGAAGTCTATTTTACCAAATTCATAACATATAAATTGCATTAATTAATTTTATAATTAAATCCCGCTGTTAAAACAAATAACGTGTTTTTAAGAAACAATATCTATCAAAAGATTGACACTTGTTTATGTCTAGTTTAAATGTGAAATTACATCCAATGACCAACATTGTATTAAATTGTAAAAATATATTTTAAATATACTTTAAAACCACTCAAATTAATGATTTATCACTATTAATTATTTCGATTAAAAAAGTTGTTTTTAATTATAATTTAGTAATTTTCACTATTCATCAGAATATGAAAGTTATCCGAAAAGTACCAAAATTTCACCTTAGGCTAAATTCGATACTCCGAATCCAAAAATGAAGTCCATTTTGAGAGTTAAAATTTCTAAAATTTAAAAAGTGGTTATTACTATTCATAACGGCTAGTTTTAATAATATTTTAATAGCATATCATTGTTTCATGAAACTCAGGATTACGTACCACACACGCTATCGAGGAAGGTTGCGATTGCGTGTAATGCAAGGCAAGTCAAGGATGCGTGTTGTGCAAGCTCCTTTTGGTATAGCGTATAACACAAGACATTAGTAAAATAAAAAAGAATACTTTTCATAAAATCTCGGGCTGTTACATTCTACCCCCCTTAAAATGAATTTCGCCCTCGAAATTCGTCGGGGTTATAAATGGTTTACTATTCGAAAGTTTCTTTAATAGAAACCCACATCGTAAAAGGGAATACCAAAACTTGGCTTTAAAAACTAAAGTATGAAATGTAACGATTACCCAAATAAACTAATCACTGGGTTTCCACATAGGTGAAAATATGGATATGGAAGAGAAATCTAACCATCATGTTCTGATGGAGAGTGGTAGAGAACATGGCTATGGAAAAGAAAGTAATCACAAATCCATAGATTTGTGATGATATAAGGTACCATCTGATTCATCAGGTATAAGATCACTAGGACAACATTTTTGGTTTTCAAGATCATTTCCCTAAAGTTAAAGAATTTGAATTAGAATAAATACTTACTTTATTTTGGTACAATCTCGCTGTTGTTCGTGCCTTTAACAATTTCCACTTCATCTCTTAAATAAATGAAGTTGAATTTGTTATTCGTGAAGTGTTAGCAGATCATGTGATAGAATGACTGTTCATTCCATCTGTCTCAAACAAAAGGTTAGAAAAAGTTATTAAATATACATAAGTCATTCTATAGTGAGATTAATCATATACGGTTCCTAAAATGGACTTATACTTCATATATCATACTGCTTAATATAATAAAACTAGTTTCTACTAAACAGGGACTTCCTGTAGGCCAGTGGTAGGCGATAAAGGCCAGTCGCACTTCGATTGTGGGTTCGATTCCTACAGCCTTGTCCGAAGCGATGGGCTGTCGCCCGTCCTGCAGGATGTCCTTTTTCCAAAACTATATTACTATAACATCCCATCAATAATATCGAAAAAAACTTTTATCCTTAAACAATACTAACTTATGTCCAACATAATCCATTCCAATCTTTAGGCTTATCCATAATACTGCAGTCCATTCTCATAACATAGAGATTTAATACTATCGTTGATCCCCATATATCATAAGATATATCTTGTTGGTCACATTCCAAACATTCAAAGGCCTTAATCTTGTACTCTCTTGAATACCTTAGTGAAAACATGAGTGCAGTTAAAAGTTAACACTTTCCACATACCAAAATCCTCAAAATTCTATATACTCAAACCATGATATCACTTAGTCCTTATATCAATCATGAGCTCATGAATACTATTAAACATTTCATTTTCTCGCATATCATCTTATTTCCAAAAAAAAAATATATCTCAATCACTTTGAATACCACATCAATAAATATTGCAATACTCAATGATACAACATTATTTTGGAATCCCATTACATAAACACTTAATCATTCCACCACATCGTTGTCATATTCAACATTGCCAATAGTGATCGCATGTGATTTCCCTTTGTCCTTTGCCTTCAGTGGTTGCTCATGTTGATCATCACTAACCCTTGGATTAGGGCACTTATTAGCATAATGCCCCATTTCCTTGCACTTGAAGCATTGAAGTGTTGGCGGTGCGTTCTCTGCAGTGTTTGCTTTATTCACATCATTAGAAACCCTTTTTCCATTACTTCGACACTCAGCTGCTCGATGACCTTCTTTTCCACACTTAAAACATTTTCTCGTCCCTTTTAGACAATCTCCACCATGCTTCTTTCCACACTTTGTGCATAAGGAAACATTCATCTTCTTTTCACCATTATTTTGAGATTTCTCCTTGAACTCCATCTTTCGTTTCTTGTCAAAACCTTGAGATGGATATGTAACACCAACTTCCATTTCTACCTTGATAGCACAACGCACAATTTCTTCATAGCTACTGAAGTCTCTTATAGATAATGCCCTTCGAAGACTTGGTTTTAAGCCACTGAAAAATCGATCAACTTTACTTTCAGGTTGGATGATAATTCCAGAAGCATACCTTGCAAGTATTGTAAAATTTGCTTCATAGGTACCAACAGATTCATCGTCCCTTTGCTTCAGTTCAAGAAACTCTTTCTCCATATTTGTTCGAAGAATACGAGGGAAGTACTTATTGAAAAATAAGTTCTTGAACTCGTCCCATTCCATAGACTCAATTTCATCCCTTTGCCTTGTATTCTTAATAAGATTCCACCATTGATCAGCATCTCCTTCCAAACGATACACTCCTAGGATGACTTTATCATGTTCAGAACATTGAAGAACTGAAAATATCTTTTCAGTAGTACTAATCCATTGTTCAGCAACTAATGGATCAGTAGACCCACTGAAAGAAGGTGGACGCTGCCTCATGAAGGATTCAACAGAATGTTGCTCCTTCCTTTGCTCGTTTGGATGTCCTGCATGATTCATAGCTTGAGAAAGTTGTGTGAGCATGGCTACAAGATTTTGCATTCCAGCTCCCATATCGTTTGGTTGCTCAGGGGTACAATCATTGCATTGCCCATCACATTCCGTATTAACACGGTTCCTTCGGGTTCCAGCCATCGTCTAAAACCCCAAAAGAATTGTGTGAGAGGAAAAAATCATGCTAGGGAAAACAACATAATAAAGGGTTAGTACCCTCAATATCTAACATCTTAGGTTGAATTCGAAGATCGTTAGCGCAATTCTAGGACTATAACCTATACGTATACTTAACCTTAGAGACATCCCTAGACATACCTTAGAAATATCTCTAGGGATCTCACTAACGTTTTCGCATCCTAGTTTCCAAAGGTTGACTAAACCTTTCCTCTGATACCAACTGTAGAGACCCGAAGCCTGACGTACATGGACATTACATTACATTTGCGGAATACTTAGTACATAACAAAAACACACACACAAGGACCGTAATAGTTTAGTGTCTTTGGAAACTCGGAGTATAATCTTCTAATCGTGGTGAAAGATCTTCAATATCTCCCATAAATATCTTCTTTTTTTTTTCTACCTAAAACCTTTCTTTATATCCTGGGGAAAAGGAAACATAAAAGGGTGAGCTCAAATGATCAGTAAGGGTAAACAAAAGAAATATCAATAACATAATTTTCATAAGAACATAACATTTTTGGAAGTCTTAACCTGCAAAAGAGAGCATAATTTCATAACATGGGATAAATCATAGTAGTGAAATGAAATCATAACTTAAAACATTACTCATTGTGGCATACACACATAATCATAGAGAATCATTTCTTGTTAGTCAAGACTCATTGCCAAGACTATCTTAGTGGATAAAGTCCCTTTCTGAATCGAGTAATCCTCGTTTCAGTCCTGTTTCACTGAACCGGTATAACCTACCATTCCAGCCATGTCTATCTCATGAGATATAAAATCTTTACCCAATGCATTGGAGGGAGATATAGGTCCCACCCATCTCATAATGATACCATTCTTATGTGTGCCACATAAATCATACATCATTGCATAACCCATGTAATAAAAATGGGATTCTTAAATAACATGACATCATAAAACCATTCATATAAGATAAAGGAATTCATAAACATAATTCCATCACAACATAGCCAAATCAATGTAAAAACATGGATATAAACAGAACCCTTTATTATCTTAGATGGAAAATAATTTTGATAAAACACTTGAAATGAATTCTTGAGGAAAATATCCTTTCTTCTTCAAAATCAATTTCTTTTCACAAAACATCATGCAATTTTAAAAGAAAGAGATTTTATTAAAAATAGTCATGAAATCTTTTGGAGGAAGCTTCATGAAAATAAGGTTTTATAAAACCGTAAAAATCCGTTCATGCCGTTTAAGTTAAAAAAAACATTCTTCGTACTTTTGTCGGAAAAGTCAAAAAGTACCTCGTATGAAAAAGCGACAAAAGATTCCTTTCATATTCTTTACTAAAAACTCACCGAAGGGTAAAATTGGATTTAAAATATTGTAAGTGGATGGAAACAATATTACATATTGAGGGAACATGGATGTGGATGATAAAATACACCCCAGTAAATACTTACGAATAAACAATCTCGGATAAAAATGAGATTGTGATATTTCCCTTACCTTATGTCCGACTTGCTTTGTAAGTGTCCGAACCTCCTATATAATGATTTAAATCATGTTATTGACTTATTCCAGAATCATATTCATTGTTATGATAGCATATATGGTTCACTTATGACATTATATTACCCGTTCTTTTGTAAATTCCATGTTAAAGAAGCGTTTTGGGTAAAATCGTTTCATTTATCGTAGGTGTTTTGACTTGTTGTTCTTGACATCATTATTACTTATATCATGATTTACTTACTTCCAGAATATAAAATATGATTTATATATCATATATATTCAGTATATATATATATATAATAGATAGATAAATAAAATGAAAAACACCGTTCATGGAGACGGTAGTCCGTACGTACGCATGAACGCTGTTTTTCTTTCCTTATTGTCTTGAAATGGAAGTAAGTAGATGACATACATATGTATATATATACATAAATCCAGTAGCTTTATAATGTCATATATTTCATTATTATTTCTTATATATACATTATAATCATTCTTAAATGGTTAACATGGAGAATGAATCTCATCGCGTCGTGGAGACGGTAGTCCGTACGTACGCACGAGCGATGATATCATTTCTATAAATATTGAATTGAATTGGAGTGGATTATACAGTATATCAGAATCAATATGATGTTGTAATAACTATGTATAGTTATTCTTTACACCATTATACCCATCCATGTAAGGTGGTGGTGGAAAATAGATTACACCACGGCGTGGAGACGGTATTCCGTACGTACGCACGCGCGGTGATTTCTTTTTCCGTAGGATGGATAGATGGTGAAATAGGGTTGTTTCATACTTATAATAACATATCAGTATATGAGTGATACTGATGTTATTACTTCATAATGAAACAACCTAAGAAGAAGAAGTGGAAGAAGAAATAAAGATGAAAGAATTGGTAACGGTAATTACCTCTTCTTTGAAGTGCCTCTTTGAGACCTCCTCTTAGGGCACTAAAATTGGTCTTTGAGGAAGACCAGAACCTCTAGGATGTTTCTAGGGAAGTGGAGAGGAGAAATTGGCAGGGGTTGGCCGAGCTTGAGTGCTCAAATTGGTGTGAGGAGGAGGGGGAGGAGGTGTCCTTTTATAGGGGAGGAGAGGGGCACCTTAGGAATATCTCAAAATATTATTTTATATTAAAGTCAAAATCGGTTTATAATGGTTCCAAAGGGTCTTATTTCGAAGCTAAAGTGGGGATGGGTCGAAATCCTATCAACCAATAGGATTTAGACAAGTTTAGGGTATTATTTTAACCTTATCAATTAGATTTAACTCTAAGTTAAATAATTTAACTTTTACCGTGTCTTTTTGTTTTCTTTCACTATATGGTTAATACACTTACTATAACATGCCAAACGAACCCCAAATTGTATATTATTAATAAATATATCCTTATCTAAGTCATTTGTCCGAACCTTAGATTTTTAGTAATAAAATAACAATTAATAATATAATATTTGATTAAAAAACTATTTTGTGTCAATTTTGACACTATTTGATATATGATTTTTTTGAAAGTCATAACAGAATTATATGTTCGAACCAAGTTGATTAAATCAACACTAATATATCATAGTAACCTAGAAAGTTAGTGGAATTCATAAAAAGTCTCAAATTACATTTATTTGGGTGTTTATAACATCAATTATGTCAATATTTCATTAACAAGATAATTACTGCATCATCTTTGTGTCATAAATAAATTAAATTATTTGATGTCTAAAAATTACAAATAAAATACCATCATGTAGTAAATCTTTTTATCTTTCTAATGAATATTCACAATCGAATTTATCTTATGTATAACCCCATATTATAAATGATTTACTTATTAAACTTTGATTTTAACTATTTTAACCATTCTTTAAATAAATTAATAATAAATGTCCTAATCTAATCCAAGTGGGCCTAAATGGTCATATTTTATTCCTAAGTTTGTTTTTGGTCGAATTACACTTGTCCAATAGAATTAGTACATGTGTTAGGGTAATATTAATATCATATTTACCCTTAGTTACCCTATTTACTATTAACCGTGGTAAAAAAAAGTAAAAAGTTACTATTCACCAAAAATTATTTTCATCTCATTGAACCACATTTTAGTCCTTGATATTAACCGTGTCTCTCGGATTTTCGAAATTCCATTCACAGAAGCGGTAAAATTAAGTTTTATGCAAAATTCAGTTTTTAACCTACCACTTAGTGGTTTCACTATTCATCAAAAATTGAAAGTTTTCAGAAAGATGCCAAAATTTCATCCTAAGCTATATTTCATATTCCGAATTCAAAAATGAAGTCTATTTTACCAAATTCATAACATAGAAATTGCATTAATTAATTTTATAATTAAATCCCGCTGTTAAAACAAATAACGTGTTTTTAAGAAACAATATCTATCAAAAGATTGACACTTGTTTATGTCTAGTTTAAATGTGAAATTACATCCAATGACCAACATTGTATTAAATTGTAAAAATATATTCTAAATATACTTTAAAACCACTCAAATTAATGATTTATCACTATTAATTATTTCGATTAAAAAAGTTGTTTTTAATTATAATTTAGTAATTTTCACTATTCATCAGAATATGAAAGTTATCCGAAAAGTACCAAAATTTCACCTTAGGCTAAATTCGATACTCCGAATCCAAAAATGAAGTCCATTTTGAGAGTTAAAATTTCTAAAATTTAAAAAGTGGTTATTACTATTCATAACGGCTAGTTTTAATAATATTTTAATAGCATATCATTGTTTCATGAAACTCAGGATTACGTACCACACACGCTATCGAGGAAGGTTGCGATTGCGTGTAATGCAAGGCAAGTCAAGGATGCGTGTTGTGCAAGCTCCTTTTGGTATAGCGTATAACACAAGACATTAGTAAAATAAAAAAGAATACTTTTCATAAAATCTCGGGCTGTTACAGAACCTATGGCCACCCATGGGTTTTTTTATTTCATCGAAATGGGTAGAGTGAGATTGTAAATGGATGATTTGGATTGATTTTATGTGTTAAGGTTTTTTTCGAATTCATATGAGACTTTTGAAATAGTTTTAAATGTGTCAATTGGTTTTTCACCCTGTTTTGGGTTTCAAAGAGTGAAAGCTATGTTTTGAAATGATTTTTGTTTTGGAATGAGGTTTTGACCTCCAAGGGGGTTATAAGAAAATGGTTTTTATTGGATTTGAAATGTTATTTTAAATGAGGGTGTGTTTATTTTTTCATTGAAAATGTATTAATAATTCTTTAAAATTATTTTTAAGGAAAACGAATGTCCTAGACCTTATTTTGTTTTTCAAAGAGGAAGACCCATGTTTTAAAGGGGTGTCTTCAATTTTTTTTCTAGGATAACTATTTTTTGATTTATGACAAGTGAAAATGGGTTATATTCATTTGATCTATGTGTTGATTTAATGGTTTGTTTGGATCCTGATAAATGTTGTGATTTAGAAATGATTAAATGGTTTAATTTTGAGTTTGGTTTTATTATGATTAAGGTAATAGATCTTGAAAATGTTTAATGAAAAAGTAATGAATACTAATGAAATGAATGGGGATGGTTAGACATAACATTTCTAATCCATTTGAGATTCATGGACTTATGCTTCATATTTTCCAAATAGTAACTAAATATTTTGGGATGATGGAATGATTCTCCACTTCCTAGTGATGGGTGGTCTATAATAATGCTATAAGTAACCTGGTGTTCCATAATTTATAGAGGATAAAATAATTCCCCTAACTCTAAGGGTATGTACATGATGTATATTATCACGGTTGGGACATCCAGATAAGGAATTTTTAGTCCCGATTGGATACTTGGACTGATGTTCCTTGTTTCTCAACTTGTGACCTAGTGGTTTTCCTTGCCGTGAATTGCATAACAGATCCCAATTGGATACTTGGAATGAGGTTCCTAAATTACCAACATTTGACCCATGTGATATATGACCTAAATGACTTGATTTGGTAAATGAATGTTTGATGGAAATGGGTAACTTTTAGAACAAAGAATAAAAGTGATTAATAATGGTTTAGATAGAAATTCATTGTGGGAATGGATAATGAGTAAAGATTAGGGTAAGAGGTTAAATAAATATTTAATTATTAGAGTCAGAATCAAGTTTTTTTTTCGGGTCACACAAGATTGTGTTTGAGGGATAAGTTTTAATGAGATCTTTGAGGCATGTGTGGATAGTGAGGTGCTATGTCATTTGGTTTATGAATTAGATGATATGAGATCATACATATGAGGATCATGGGTTAAGTATGCAGCCATGAGTAGGTTGAGAAACGATGTGGGTGTGGTAAGATGCTTCTGGGTAGGGAGGTCTAGGGCCCTTAAATGGGGGTTTTATGTCCCTACAGATATAAGTGAATTTGGAAATGTATGTTGTGGTATTCATTGATGGAATCATAGTGTAATATTATAATAGAGATAATCATTCCCAATAATTTTACATCATCCCAGGTATGCTTAGAGGGAAACATCTATATGTGTAGAGACCCGAAGCCTGACGTACATGGAAATTACATTACATTTCCGGAATACTTAGTACATAACAAAAACACACACTAAAGGATCGTAATAGTTTAGTGTCTTTGGAAACTCGGAACGTAATCTTCTAATCGTGGTGAAAGTTCTTCAATATCTCCCATAAAGGTCATCCCTTTTTTTTACCTAAAACCTTTCTTTATATCCTGGGGAAAAGAAAACATAAAAGGGTGAGCTCAAATGCTCAGTAAGGGTAAACAAAAGAAATATCAATCACATCATATATATAAGAACATAGCTTTTGGAAATCTTAACCTGCAAAAAAGCTCATAATATCATAACATGGGATAAATCATAGAAGTGAAATGTAATCCCAATAATCATAACTTAAAACATGAAACTTTGTGGCATTCACACATAATCATAGAGAATCATTTCTTGTTAGTCAAGACTCATTGTCAAGACTATCTTAGTGGAAAAAGTCCCTTTCTGAATCGAGTAACCCTCGTTTCAGTCCTGTTTCACTAAACCGGTATAACCTACCATTCCAGCCCTGTCTATCTCATGAGATATAAAATCTTTACCCAATGCATTGGAGGGAGATATAGGTCCCACCCATCTCATAATGATACCATTCTTATGTGTGCCACAAAATCATAAATCATACATCATTTCATAACCCATGTAATAAAAATGGGATTCTTAAACAACATGACATCATAAAACCATTCATATAAGATAAAGGAATTCATAAACATAATTCCATCACAACATAGTCAAATCAATGTAAAATATGGATAGAAACAGAACCCTTTATTATCTTAGATGGAAAATAATTTTGATAAAACACTTGAAATGAATTCTCGAGGAAAATATCCTTTCTTCTTCAAAATCAATTTCTTTTCACAAAACATCATGCAATTTTAAAAGAAAGAGATTTTATTAAAAATAGTCATGAAATCTTTTGGAGGAAGCTTTATGAAAATAAGGCTTTATAAAACCATAAAAATCCGTTCGTTCCGTTTAAGTAAAAAAAAACATTCTTCGTACTTTTGTCGGAAAAGTCAAAAAGTACCTCGTACGAAAAACGAAAAAAGATTCCTTTCATATCCTTTACTAAAAACTCATAGAAGGGTAAAATTGGATTTAAACAATTGTAGGTGGATGGAAATAATATTACATATTGAGGAAACATGGATGGGGATAATAAAATACACCCCAGTAAATTTCAAAGTATAAACAATCTCGGATAAAAATGAGATTGTGATATTTCCCTTACCTTAGGTCCGACTTGCTTTGTAAGTGTCCGAACCTCCTGTATAATGATTTAAATAATGTTATTGACTTATTACAGAATCATATTCATTGTTATGATATCATATATGGTTCACTTATGACATTGTATTACCCGTTCTTTTGTAAATTCCATGTTAAAGAAGCGTTTTGGGTAAAATCGTTTCATTTATCGTAGGTGTTTTGACTTGTTGTTCTTGACATCATTATTACTTATATCATGATTTACTTACTTCCAGAATATAAAATATTATTTATATATCATATATATTCAGTATATATATATATATATAATCGGTAGATAAATAAAATGAAAAACACCGTTCATGGAGACGGTAGTCCGTACGTACGCATGAACGCTGTTTTCCTTTCCTTATTGTCTTGAAATGGAAGTAAGTAGATGACATACATATGTATATATATACATAAATCCAGTATCTTTATAATGTCATATATTTCATTATTATTTCTTATATATACTTTATAATCATTCTTAAATGGTTAACATGGAGAATGAATCTCATCGCGTCGTGGAGACGGTAGTCCGTACGTACGCACGAGCGATGATATCATTTCTATAAATATTGAATTGAATTGGAGTGGATTATACAATATATCAGAATCAATATGATGTTTTAATAACTATGTATAGTTATTCTTTACACCATTATACCCATCCATGTAAGGTGGTGGTGGAAAATAGATTACACCACGGCGTGGAGACGGTATTCCGTACGTACGCACGCGCGGTGATTTCTTTTTCCGTAGGATGGATAGATGGTGAAATAGGGTTGTTTCATACTTATAATAACATATCAGTATATGAGTGATACTGATGTTATTACTTCATAATGAAACAACCTAAGAAGAAGAAGTGGAAGAAGAAATAAAGATGAAAGAATTGGTAACGGTAATTACCTCTTCTTTGAAGCGCCTCTTTGAGACCTCCTCTTAGGGCACTAAAATTGGTCTTTGAGGAAGACCAGAACCTCTAGGATGTTTCTAGGGAAGTGGAGAAGATAGTTTGGCAGGGGTTGGCCGAGCTTGAGTGCTCAAATTGGTGTGAGGAGGAGGGGGAGGAGGTGTCCTTTTATAAGGGAGGAGAGGGGCACCTTAGGAATATCTCAAAATATTATTTTATATTAAAGTCAAAATCGGTTTATAATGGTTCCAAAGGGTCTTATTTTGAAGCTAAGGTGGGGATGGGTCGAAATCCTATCAACCAATATAATTTAGACAAGTTTAGGATATTATTTTAACCTTATCAATTAGATTTAACTCCAAGTTAAATAATTTAACTTTTACCGTGTCTTTTTGTTTTCTTTCACTATATGGTTAATACACTTACTATAACATGCCAAACGAACCCAAATTGTTTATTATTAATATATATATCCTTATCTAAGTCATTTGGCCTAACCTTAGATTTTTAGGAATAAAATAACAATTAATAATATAATATTTGATTTAAAAACTATTTTGTGTCAATTTTGACACTATTTGATATTTGATTTTTGTGAAAGTCATAACAGAATTAAATGTTCGAATAAAGTTAATTACATCAACATTAATATATCATAGTAACCTAGAAAATTAGTGGAATTCATAAAAAGTCTCAAATTACATTTATTTTGGTGTTTATAACATCAATTATGTCAATATTTCATTAATAAGATAATTACTGCATCATCATTGTGTCATAAATAAATTAAATTATTTAAAGTCTAAAAATTACAAATAAAATACCATTATGTAGGAAATCGTTTTATCTTTCTAATGAATATTTATAATCTAAAATCCAACATATATAACCCTATCTAACAATTGTTTTTCTAAAAGATATATGATTGTGTCAATTTTGTATTCATTTTAACTTAATTAAAATAAAGTGTCATTATCACTTACAAGTGGATCAATGGGGTCCCAAAATCGACCCAAAGATGCCCATGGTCGAACATGTATCAACCAATAGGTTTAAGACACGTTTTAGGGTAATTTAATATTATTATAATATTATTTTTTAACCCTTATTTACCGGATTTACCCTTAACCATGGTAAATAAAATATTTACCGCAGTAATTATTCAAAATGTCTAATAATAAAAGTTACCTATTTACACAATTTGAACATCCTGATTCCAAATATGGAATCCATTTTTCTAAATTCAAAACACAGAAGTGGCAGAAATTAATTTAAAATTAATTCCCGCTGTCAAAACAAAAAGCGTGTTTTTAAGAGATAATAACTATCAAAAGATTGACACTTGTTTATGTTCGGTTTAATTGTAAAATTGTGTCTAATGACCAACATTATATTAAGTGGTAAAAATATATTCTAAATATACTTTAAAACCATTCAATATTATAATTTAACCACATAATATATTACGATGAAAAAAGTTGTTTTTAATTAAAATATAGCGTGTTTTTACTATTCATTAAAATATGAAAGTTGTCGAAAAAAAAAACTTTATCTAATGTAAATTTTTACATCCTGATTCAAAAGAAGAATATTATTTTGTCAAATTTAACATATAAACATGTCAAAAACTATATTTAAAGTGGGTGCGCCATCAAAAGGCGGTAAAACTGCATTTTTTGAAAAATACTTATTTTACCCGAAAAATTTATTTTGTTCTTATACCATGTTCTAGAAATGTGTAAGATGAATAATAATGTTAAAATTCAAAATTTAGTTAATACTATTCATAATGGCTAGTTCATGACAATATTATAATAATATAACATTGTTTATTAAAACCCGGTATTGCGTACAACACACGCTATCGAGGAAGGTCGCGATTGCGTGTAATGCAAGCCAAGTCAGGGTTGCGTGTTGTGAAAGAATCCTTCATTGTTTCGTATAACAGAATCCAACCATATTTCATTTATACATTTAATATATATATATATATACTCAATGTTGCGTAGAATAACTATTATCAAAATTGTGTGTAACACGATCCAAGAATAGTGTTGCGTATACTGCAAGCTAATACGGTGTTGCGTATAGCGCAAGGTAATCTTGGTGTAGAATACAACACAAGACATTAATGAAATTAAAAGAATATTTTTCATAAAATCTCAGGGTGTTACATTCTACCCCCCTTAAAATGAATATCGCCCTCGAAATTCGTCGGGGTTATAAATGGTTTACTATTCGAAAGTTTCTTTAATAGAAACCCACATCGTAAAAAGGAATATCAAAACCAATCTTTAAAAACAAAAGTATGAAACGTAACGGTTACCCAAATAAACTAATCATTGGGTTCCCACATAGGTGAAAATATGGATATGGAAGAGAAATCTAACCATCATGTTCTGATGGAGAGTGGTAGAGAACATGGCTATGGAAAAGCCAGTAATCACAAAGCCATAAATTTGTGAAGATCTAAGGTACCATCCGATTCATCAGATATAAGATCACTAGGACAACATTTTTGGTTTTCAATATCATTTCCCTAAAGTTGAAAAATTTGAATTAGAAGAAATACTTACTTTATTTTGGTACAATCTCACTGTTGTTCGTGCCTTGAACAATTTCCACTTCATCTCTTAAATAAATGAAGTTGAACTTGTTATTCGTGATGTGTTAGCAGATCATGTGATAGAATGACAGGTCATTCCATCTGTCTCATACAAAAGGTTAGCAAAACTTATATACATAAGTCGATCTATAGTGAGATTAATCATATATGGTTCCTAAAATGGACTTATACTTCATATATCATACTTCTTAATATAATAACACTAGTTTCTACTAAACAGGGACTTCCTGTAGGTCAGTGGTAGGCGATAAAGGCCAGTCGCACTTCGGTTGTGGGTTCGATTCCCACAGCCTTGTCCGAAGCGATGGGCTGTCGCCCGTCCTGCAGGTTGTCCTTTTTCCAAAACTATATTACTATAACATCCCATCAATAATATCGAAAAAAAAATTTCTATCCTTAAACAATACTAACTTACGTCCAACACAATCCATTCCAATCTTTAGGCTTATCCATAATACTGCAGTCCACTCTCATAACATAGTGAAAACAGTTACCAGAGATTTAATATCATCGTTGATCCCCATATATCATAAGATATGTTTTTTTGGTCACATTCCAAACATTCAAAGTCCTTAATCATGTATACTCTTGAATACCCATTGAACCTTAGTGAAAACTTGAATGCAGTTAAAAGTTAACACTTTACACATACCAAAATCCTCAAAATTATTTATACTCAAACCATGATATCACTTAGTCCTTATATCAATCATGAGCTCATGAATACAATCAAACATCTCATTATCTTCTTATCCTTTCATTATGCACTTATCATCTACCTTCCAAAATATTTGAATCACTTTTCATAGTTATTGGTACCTTAAAATTATTGAAAACCACAATAGAACAATACTTAAATATTTCAATACACCATAAAAGTACCTCAACAACATTATTCTTGAATACCAAAACACTTCAGTCCATCCACATCAATGATTATCCTGGAATAAGTCCTTCCTTGATTTAGAAGTAACTTTTTAGGTCAGGGCATTGAGTTGGGTAATGCCCATGTTCTCCACAAATAAGACATTGAACTCCATAATAGTCTGTCACTCTATGACCCTTTTCTCCACACAGATAACATCGGTCCCTCCATTTGAGGTATTCCTCAAGGTTCTTCTTCCCTTCTTTAGAAATCTCAATCTTCCTTTCTTTATGCTCCTCAACATGCGAACATGCATAATAGTCTATCTTCCTCTTCTTTGAAGAATTAGGCATACAACTAAATTCCACCTTGTTAATCATATATCGCGATGATTGATTCGGCATAATCACAACATCTTTCTCTCTAGGCATTACACAATTTTGTTGCTCATAGTCACCAATTTGTCCATTGGATTCAATGTTAACTGAATTCCTTTTGGTTCCCTCCATTAACTAAAACACAAAAATAATTTTGTGAGAATCAAAAATCATGCTAGAGAAAACAACATAGTAAAGGGAAAGTATCCCCAATACCTAACTTCTTAGGTTTAATCTAATATCATTACCATAGTTCTAGGAATATATCCTATACGTATACTTATCCTTAGGGACATCCCTAGACATACCTTAGAAATATCTCTAGGAATCTCACTAACGTTTTCGCATCCTAGTTTCCAAAGGTTGACTAAACCTTTCCTCTGATACCAACTGTAGAGACCCGAAGCCTGACGTACATGGACATTACATTACATTTGCGGAATACTTAGTACATAACAAAAACACACACTAAAGGATCGTAATATTTTAGTGTCTTTGGAGACTTGGAACGTAATCTTCTAATCGTGGTGAAAGTTCTTCAATATCTCCCATAAAGGTCATCCCTTTTTTTTACCTAAAACCTTTCTTTATATCCTGGGGAAAAGAAAACATAAAAGGGTGAGCTCAAATGCTCAGTAAGGGTAAACAAAAGAAATATCAATCACATCATATATATAAGAACATAGCTTTTGGAAATCTTAACCTGCAAAAAAGCTCATAATATCATAACATGGGATAAATCATAGAAGTGAAATGTAATCCCAATAATCATAACTTAAAACATGAAACTTTGTGGCATTCACACATAATCATAGAGAATCATTTCTTTTTAGTCAAGACTCATTGTCAAGACTATCTTAGTGGACAAAGTCCCTTTCTGAATCGAGTAACCCCCGTTTCAGTCCTGTTTCACTGAACCGGTATAACCTACCATTCCAGCCCTGTCTATCTCATGAGATATAAAATCTTTACCCAATGCATTGGAGGGAGATATAGGTCCCACCCATCTCATAATGATACCATTCTTATGTGTGCCACAAAATCATAAATCATACATCATTTCATAACCCATGTAATAAAAATGGGATTCTTAAACAACATGACATCATAAAACCATTCATATAAGATAAAGGAATTCATAAACATAATTACATCACAACATAGTCAAATAAATGTAAAATATGGATAGAAACAGAACCCTTTATTATCTTAGATGGAAAATAATTTTGATAAAACACTTGAAATGAATTCTTGAGGAAAATATCCTTTCTTCTTCAAAATCAAATTCTTTTCACAAAACATCATGCAATTTTAAAAGAAAGAGATTTTATTAAAAATAGTCATGAAATCTTTTGGAGGAAGATTTATGAAAATAAGGCTTTATAAAACCATAAAAATCCGTTCATTCCGTTTAAGTAAAAAAAAACATTCTTCCTACTTTTGTTGGAAAAGTCAAAAAGTACCTCGTACGAAAAACGAAAAAAGATTCCTTTCATATCCTTTACTAAAAACTCATCGAAGGGTAAAATTGGATTTAAACAATTGTAGGTGGATGGAAATAATATTACATATTGAGGAAACATGGATGTGGATAATAAAATACACCCCAGTAAATTTCAAAGTATAAACAATCTCGGATAAAAATGAGATTGTGATATTTCCCTTACCTTAGGTCCGACTTGCTTTGTAAGTGTCCGAACCTCCTGTATAATGATTTAAATCATGTTATTGACTTATTACAGAATCATATTCATTGTTATGATATCATATATGGTTCACTTATGACATTGTATTACCCGTTCTTTTGTAAATTCCATGTTAAAGAAGCGTTTTGGGTAAAATCGTTTCATTTATCGTAGGTGTTTTGACTTGTTGTTCTTGACATCATTATTACTTATATCATGATTTACTTACTTCCAGAATATAAAATATGATTTATATATCATATATATTCAGTATATATATATATATAATCGGTAGATAAATAAAATGAAAAACACCGTTCATGGAGACGGTAGTCCGTACGTACGCATGAACGCTGTTTTCCTTTCCTTATTGTCTTGAAATGGAAGTAAGTAGATGACATACATATGTATATATATACATAAATCCAGTAGCTTTATAATGTCATATATTTCATTATTATTTCTTATATATACTTTATAATCATTCTTAAATGGTTAACATGGAGAATGAATCTCATCGCGTCGTGGAGACGGTAGTCCGTACGTACGCACGAGCGATGATATCATTTCTATAAATATTGAATTGAATTGGAGTGGATTATACAATATATCAGAATCAATATGATGTTTTAATAACTATGTATAGTTATTCTTTACACCATTATACCCATCCATGTAAGGTGGTGATGGAAAATAGATTACACCACGGCGTAGAGACGGTATTCCGTACGTACGCACGCGCGGTGATTTCTTTTTCCGTAGGATGGATAGATGGTGAAATAGGGTTGTTTCATACTTATAATAAAATATCAGTATATGAGTGATACTGATGTTATTACTTCATAATGAAACAACCTAAGAAGAAGAAGTGGAAGAAGAAATAAAGATGAAAGAATTGGTAACGGTAATTACCTCTTCTTTGAAGCGCCTCTTTGAGACCTCCTCTTAGGGCACTAAAATTGGTCTTTGAGGAAGAACAGAACCTCTAGGATGTTTCTAGGGAAGTGGAGAAGATATTTTGGCAGGGGTTGGCCGAGCTTGAGTGCTCAAATTGGTGTGAGGAGGAGGGGGAGTAGGTGTCCTTTTATAAGGGAGGAGAGGGGCACCTTAGGAATATCTCAAAATATTATTTTATATTAAAGTCAAAATCGGTTTATAATGGTTCCAAAGGGTCTTATTTTGAAGCTAAGGTGGGTATGGGTCGAAATCCTATCAACCAATAGAATTTAGACAAGTTTAGGATATTATTTTAACCTTATCAATTAGATTTAACTCCAAGTTAAATAATTTAACTTTTACCGTGTCTTTTTGTTTTCTTTCACTATATGGTTAACAAACTTACTATAACATGCCGAACGAACCCCAAATTGTTTATTATTAATATATATATCCTTATCTAAGTCATTTGGACGAACCTTAGATTTTTAGGAATAAAATAACAATTAATAATATAATATTTTATTTAAAAACTATTTTGTGTCAATTTTGACACTATTTGATATTTGATTTTTGTGAAAGTCATAACAGAATTAAATGTTCGAATAAAGTTAATTACATCAACATTAATATATCATATTAACCTAGAAAATTATTGGAATTCATAAAAAGTCTCAAATTACATTTATTTTGGTGTTTATAACATCAATTATGTCAATATTTCATTATTAAGATAATTACTGCATCATCATTGTGTCATACATAAATTAAATTATTTAAAGTCTAAAAATTACAAATAAAATACCATTATGTAGGACATCTTTTTGTCTTTCTAATGAATATTTATAATCGTAAATCCAACATATATAACCCTATGTAACAATTGTTTTGCTAAAAGATATATGCTTGTGTCAATTTTGTATTCATTTTAACTTAATTAAAATAAAGTGTCATTATCACTTACAAGTGGATCAATGGGGTCCCAAAATCGACCCAAAGATGCCCATGGTCGACCATGTATCAACCAATAGGTTTAATACACGTTTTAGGGTAATTTAATATTATTATAATATTATTTGTTAACCCTTATTTAACGGATTTACCCTTAACCATGGTAAATAAAATATTTACCGCAGTAATTATTCAAAATGTCTAAAAATAAAATTACCTATTTACACAATTTGAACATCCTGATTCAAAATATGGAATCCATTTTTCTAAATTCGAAACACAAAAGTGGCAGAAATTAATTTAAAATTAATTCCCGCTGTCAAAACAAAAAGCGTGTTTTTAAGAGATAATAACTATCAAAAGATTGACACTTGTTTATGTTTGGTTTAATTGTAAAATTGTGTCTAATGACCAACATTATATTAAGTGGTAAAAATATATTCTAAATATACTTTAAAACCATTCAATATTATAATTTAACCACATAATATATTACGATGAAAAAAGTTGTTTTTAATTAAAATATAGCGTGTTTTTACTATTCATTAAAATATGAAAGTTGTCGGAAAAATATCAAAAGTTATCTAATGTAAATTTTTACATCCTGATTCAAAAGAAGAATATTATTTTGTCAAATTGAACATATAAACATGTCAAAAACTATATTTAAAGTGGGTGCGCCATCAAAAGGCGGTAAAACTGCATTTTTTGAAAAATACTAATTTTACCCGAAAAATTTATTTTGTTCTTATACCATGTTCTAGAAATGTGTAAGATGAATAATAATGTTAAAATTCAAAATTTAGTTAATACTATTCATAATGGCTAGTTCATGACAATATTATAATAATATAACATTGTTTATTAAAACCCGGTATTGCGTACAACACACGCTATCGAGGAAGGTCGCGATTGCGTGTAATGCAAGCCAAGTCAGGGTTGCGTGTTGTGAAAGAATCATTCATTGTTTTGTATAACAGAATCCAACCATATTTCATTTATACATTTAATATATATATATATATACTCAATGTTGCGTAGAATAACTATTATCAAAATTGTGTGTAACACGATCCAAGAATAGTGTTGCGTATACTGCAAGCTAATACGGTGTTGCGTATAGCGCAAGGTAATCTTGGTGTAGAATACAACACAAGACATTAATGAAATTAAAAGAATATTTTTCATAAAATCTCGGGGTGTTACAATATGCCTATCTAATTAGGGGTTTTATGGGTTTGATAAAAGGCCTCTTTGTGTGTGTGGGGGGGGGGGGGGACTTGTGGAGTAGTGTAAGTGGATATGTATAGTGGGAAGAACATAATCAGGAATTGGTATGTGAGGTCCTTTTTATTGAGCAGATTATGATGAATTCTATTGGTATATGTCTCAAAATCTAGGGATAATTGATAATTGATGTTTTGTTTTGTTGAACTAGTGAGACCGAGATGGCCATGTCCAATTACTGGGATGGTAGTGAACATAATGTCAGTTGTAGTGTTTATAGTATCTTGAGTGGGGTGATGACAACGAAACTACTATGTTGGGGAGTGATGTGTTAGTCATGGATATATGCCCCTCGGGTTGGATGGGCCACATATGTGTAGAGCTAGCCATGGATGAGTTGTGGAAGCATTGTGGTGCCACTGAAACACCATTGTGTTGAATAATTAATTTCTATAGGGAATTCCAAGGGGAAATCAATTGTGACTAGTGATAAATCAATGTGATGACTTTTATCTTGAGGTAGTTCTATAAATATTTTTAGGTATAGAATCTAGTGGTATTATTTGGGTGGTTGTGGAACGTATCTTGGTGTGAGGGAAACATGATCAGGTAAGATGGTGATTGACCGTCAGCTAGAGTTGGGTTCTTTTGGGATGAGTTGGTTAAGTATTTTCCAAATAGGCTCATCACACAATGATGGTGTGAAATTTTTCAAGATATTTCTTGTGTATCATTTTGGGAATTAAAAGTGGGTTTCCCATTTGAGTTTTGATTTTTGAGGAAAAAGAAAGTATATTCTTATTTCCTGCATAGACGATGAGTATGAATCAAATTTATTTGGTCTTCAATTACAAATAGGGGTGCCTATGATGATAGTGATTCTAATGGTTGTTGGAGCATGGTAAGTTGAGAACCATGTAAGGATTTTGGTGAGAGCATGAGTCAGGTATTATTTGGATTTCATGACAGAAAATTTGCTATGTATCGGGAGTTGGTGGTTGTAACATGAAGCTTATGGTGGGGAGAAACATACTTATATGACTAATCAGGTGGTATTGTAATCAATTTTCCAATAAGATGGGTTGGGTAAGAACCATCCTAGTGCTTCAGTTTTAGTAATAGGTGTTACATCAAGGTCTTGTCTGGTTAAGGTCCTTGATTTCAATATTGTTCCTTGGTAGTCTTTTCGGATATCTAAATCTTAATGAGCCTATTGGAAAAAATTTGGAAACAAATATAGGTCAGGTGGTGTGGTTTTATTACCACCAAGGATTTTTGAGGATGAGATGTGTTATGGCGGGGAGTTTGTAAGACCCTGCATCTGGTTGAATTTGAAATTTCGAAAGGAATTTTAATTTTCATTATTGGAAGGGTTGAATCATCAATCAGGACATGGAATAGACTTTGAATAGTTGTACTATCTAAAAATGGTATGTTGAGATGAGTAATTTGGCTTAGTAGGTATATCAGGGGTTTGATCGAGCTTTGGAGGCTTCATGTTATGTTTTAAGAGTTTTGGATATTTGTGATCAGGTTTCATGATTTGGTGTGAACAATTTTTGAGAAACAGTGTGTCACCTTAATGCTCCGAAGGTTTTTAGTTCATTTTAAACTGATCATGGTTGGGTTACACTGTTATCATATAGTTATGGGAAATATTTTTGAGGTATAAGGGGAATATGTATGAGGTTGAGGGGTGTATGAGGCATGGAACACAAGCTATGCATGGTTTTAGAAAAACTATGTGCCTTACTGTAAATGGGGGGTAGGGATAATACTATGGTTGGTGAATAGTTTTTCCAACTGTGTAGCCTAACTATGAGGGGAATGATATTGGAAAGTAGGGGAACACATAGTCTGTGCATTTTGTGGTCAACCATACGTCCAAACTGTGTGAGGGGATGGCCTTGGATAGATCCAACTACACAGTTTGCGCATGGTTTAAAAAATATGTGAATAAACCATACGAATACCAATAATTTCATTAAAATGGTGTTTTTACCATATTACCCTTCAATTTTTTAAGTTACCTCTCCCCATTTTCTTTTCCTAACATTCAAAAACTAGAGGAGGGATCTTCCCTTCCTCCTTTTCCACCCTTTGATTCAGGCTGAGTTCATGGTGTTTCTTTAGCATCTAAGATAAGAATTATCTTCCTCCACTTTCCCTTACTCCCTTCCCATGTTTTCTTCTAATTTTGGATGTGTGTGTTAAGGGATTTGATCTTGAATTCTGAAATGAATTGTGGAATTAGGAAAGGGTGATGGGTAATTTGGTTAACTTGTGTATAGAAGATCCTGAGATGGCTACCTCACACCATTGTGTGGCCTTTCATTAAGGTATCTAACCATGATGAATTTTCAAAGTTATTTCCTAGTGATTTAATTTAATTATTTTATAAATTTATATCTATTATTTGGTATTTGACTCTGAATATAGTTTGGGTTATGTCGCAGGTCTTTAGTGAGTGGTTAGATTCATTTTTAGTGTGGCATGATGAACTGGTGAGTTTTTGGGCATTATACCAAGTTGGGTTTGGGTTAATTAATTAATTATAATTTTTATCATTAATTAATTTTTGATTTTTGTTATGATGTTGAGTCTTGGGTGATGAAGATGAGCTCTTTTGGATGCCAAGAAGTTGTGATGAGACTTATAAGGGCATTGACATGGACATAGTGCTTTGGAAATATTATGGGAAGCTTTGTTAATGAGGTAGGTGGATTAATAGCTTTACCAAAAGTCTTGTTAATTGATTCACCTGTGTATGTAGTCTTTTCCTTAAATCCCATGTGTTGTATGTTTTTTTCCTTGGCATAAGTAATTTGGTTTTTGGATTTGGATTAATACCACATACCTTCAATGGATCCTGTTGGATTCATGGGTGTTTATGTGACAGGATCTACAGTTTTCCATGGGATCTTCTATTTAATGTAAATGTGTAAAGTGGGGTTGTAAAGGGATGATTAGGAATGATTTTTTACATTAATATTTTATGTAAATTAATATAAGGTTTTGAAATGGTTTTAAATATGTGTATTAGGTTTTGACCCAGTTTTAGGTGTCAAAGGGTGAAATTTATGTTTTGAAATGATTCTTGGATTGGAATGAGGTGTTGACCTACAAAGGGGTTATAAGAAATGGGTTTTAAGTGGATTTAAAATGTTTATTTGAAATGAGTGTGTTGTTACCTTTTCAGTGAAAATTTGTTGATGAATATTTAGAATGGTTTTAATGGAAAATGAAGGTCTTGAACATTATTTGGAATTTTATAGAGGAATCCATGTTTTAATGGGGTTCCTTCCAAGTAATAAAATGGATGAATGTTTTTTGATTTATGAAACATGAAAAGGGGTGTATTTTAGTTGATCTAGGTGTTGATTTAGATGTCCATTTGAACCATGATAAATGTTGTCATTTAGAAAGGATGATATGGTTTAATTATGGGTTAAGTTTTATGTGATAAAGTAAATGGACCATGTAAATGTGGAATGAAATAGTAATGATTAATAATGGAATATTTGGGTATGGTCAGATATGACATGCCCAATCCTAGTTGGATTCATGGACTGATTCTCCCTGTTTTTCGACCAGTGACTAGTGGTTTTGGGATGATGGACTCAGGACCCACTCTGTAGTTTTGGGAGTGCCTGACTAATTCTCCAGGCACCCTGATGAAACATAGCTTTCATAGTATGGATATATGTTCTTGAATCTGAGGGTATAAACTTGGTTTTCCTTATCCTAGTTGGGACGGTCGGATATGGCATTCCGACTTCCAATTGAATATGTGAACTGATACTCCTTGTTTTTTGAATTGTGACCATGTGGTTGGGATGACAAGACATGGTATACCAAATCTCAACTGGATACGTGGATAGAGGCTCCTCACTTGATAACCAGTGAACCCTATAATATATGGTCATACTAATATCTTTATATGAGGATTTTTATAGAAATATAGAACTTTTGGAAAAAGGAATAAAAGTGATTAAATTAACTTTGAAAAAATAATAAACCTTGTTTTATTTACCTTTTTTTCTATAGATTATTCATACATCTTCATAAATTGTTGTTCAGAATGGTATTTTATTTATACACCATTAGGGGTTTCCTACTAAGTTTTACTCACACCCTTCTCAAACTTCCATTATAATTGGGTAGTAGATTATCTTTCACAAGTTTATTATAGGAACCATTTTGGGTTGGTACACATGTTGGGTACGGTTTAGTCGAGTTGGATTTCTCAAGTGGTATCAGATGGATAAATGGGTTGGCTTAGTGATGCAATGGAGCTCTTTTTATTTTCTTTTATTTTGATATGTTATTTATCCGGTCTAGTGGGTGATTGATCATATGTCTTCCATTGTTGTTTGATCAATTATTAAATTCCATTTTATTATCGCATGTTTCTATTTCTATTTATTTATTATTTCTATGTACTCTTATGTGTATCATGTTTGGTTATTTACATCTAGTTGTTCACTCTCATATGGGGTTATAGTATCCTTATAGTTCCATTTTAGACCCCCGCTACTAGTCATCAAACTCTGGTGTATGAGGAGGAACACTTGAGGTCATGTGGCATTTTGGATCAAGGCACTGGGTTAGTGAAACATGGGTCTAAAAGGTACAATTGATATACCTTTGTATTGATTTTCAACAAGCAGAATAATATAAAATTTTCTTTAGAAGGAAAATGGGAATTGAAGATAAATATATTGGGTGAGATTGAAGTACCGAAATGGATTTGTTAATATGAGGATGTATTTATTGTTAATATTATTTGTATAAATGTTAATACAGGATGATAGGGTGATACTCATATATAAATGAGTAGAGAAGGAAAGCAAGATGATGATTTATCCCTCTTACATTGAATGATTCTTGAAGAATGTTTTTATATGGAAAAGAAAATTGATTTTTTTCAAGGTACAATTGACTATACATGTTTTAGGAAAACAACACTTAAATGTTATGATTGTATTGATTCTCTTCAAATAAACTAAGTAAATATACTACTAGATGAAAATACACTATCTAATATATGTTGGAATGAGTTTGAAATATCTGGAAAATGAGGAGATTGAAGAACTAAAAGTAAAGGGAGATGAATCTAGTTATAATTAATGATGGAATTAAACTACGTTGAAATAGAAAACGGAGAGTATTTAAAATTTTCAAGACATTGGAACAAAAGAAAAATGGCTTATAAATATTTTTTAAATTTCCAAAACTATTTAATGTGATCTAGAGTTTTGTTTTTGGATTTAATAAAGATGTTTTGAGAAAGGATGATGACATTATGATTTAGTTTTAGGAAGTATTTAAATTATGTGTTGGGAATGATAATTTCCTATGTCCGAAAATCTTCATAAGTATGTTTTTATATTTTTTATGTGCAATTTCATCTGTACAGTAGATAATTGGAAAAATATTGTAGATTTCATAAGGAATATTGTAGTCTTTGTAAGGATCATTTCTGACAATGAAATAATATTTTGTGAGCCTTGTAAGAGTCAATTTGACTTGTAAATTGAAAATTTAAAAATAAACTAAAAAATTAAAAGGATTGATGAGGATTCTGTAAGAGTAATTTTCATTCCACAAGGGTTATTTTTGGTATTTGTAAGGATCAATAGAGTAATTTTTAAGGATGTTTGTATTTTTCTTAAGGGTCATCCTATAGTTAAGAATTTTCTTAAGGATTGTCTTACGTTTGAAAAACAAGATAAGGATAAATACATACAAGGATAATTATAACCAATATAAGGATCATTATAGAATGACTCCATTCTATTAAATAAAATATTCATTTCATGGAGCAAAATACAGTATCTTTTAAATCTCAGTCTCTAAAAAAGGAACTTAATACAATAAAACATAAAAAATTAACATAATTTAATTGAAATACATCTTCATGGATCCATCCTAGGTTACTTATACTGCATACATATCTTAGGGACATACTTCAAATGAAAGAGGTGACCATGATCGCAATAAGGGAGTAATAAATGAATACATTTAGCATGTGATCATGAGGAATATCAATAAGAAAAAGAGGTGTAATAGTATAACATGATCCAGAGAACATGAGACATATAATAATAAAAGGAACATTAATCATAACATGGAAATGTGGATACAAAATTTAAAAGATACTTTTTGTTTATAAAAGACGGATTCATTAATGTCGAAAATCAGTAGACATACAAACACGAAGCCATGAAGGAAAACGGTCCAGCCAGAGCTGGTTGTCATCAAAGGGGCTATATGATGCCACCTAATGGGAAACATTGTTTCCTTTCATTTTGGTAAAGGATAAGGAGCAGAAAGTGAAGCATTGACAGAGAGATAGGATTTTCCTAATGAGGGATCTAAAGGACTAAAGTCAGCCATTGTTGAGGTTGATAGCAATGATAATGGTGAGGTAGTCTGATTCTAGGTTGATTTTGTCCCATCCATGGTCTTTAGCAAGAATCATTCTAGTGAGGATGGCGGCAGCCTCAACAACCACAAGTTCCCAAATAACGCGATGTGATTCATGTTTGGCAGCAATGATTTGACTAAGATGGTTCTGGACTAGTAGGCCAAGGGAAACAGGTCCATCCATGGGGAGAGAAAAATCCACATTAATCTTGAGAATCCCTTCGAGTGGCAGGACCCATAGGGAGGAAAAGGAAGGGGTTACAAAGGGCTTATGTTGTCCATTGTGATGCATCCAGCCCTCAATCCAAGAAGAGGCCAGTTCAATCCAGAATCCAGGAGGTTTGTGAACATGGTTGAAAACGATATCATTGCAGCAGACCCAAATGATCCAGGACATGATGCAAAGTGAGCCTTCTTTAGCCAAAGAGAATGAGGAACACCATCACATAAGGAGAGAGGGGAGGTCTGAGCACATGTTTAGTGAATCTGCAGTATAGTTCCATTTCTTCCAAATCTCATTTGCCCCCAGGCATTGGAAGATAGCGTGAAAGGGAGATTTTGGGACGTTTGGGAAGAAGGGGTAAAACCTATCACTGGAAATATGTCAGAAGACGAGAAGGATCATGGTGGGGAGGGTGACCGTGCACACCTGCCACCAAAAGTGATGTATTTTTGGGGTAACATTGAGTTTCCAAAGCGATTTCCAGGGCCCCCTTCCCTAACATCTGTCTGAGTGCCAGTAGAAATCCAGTAACTGGATTTCACCGTATAGGCTTCCAAGATGTCGTTGATCCCGAAGAGATGGACGGGGCTTTCGTCTGTAATATAGGGGATACTCAGGATAATTTTTTTGTCTCTTTAATTAAACCATGTGTGAATCTTTTCCATGCACCACCCAAACCCCTGATCAGCAAAAAGGCACATGACAGTGGCATCTTCAAAACCTGGTTGGGTAGGTGTAATAAATGAAAATTAATAAGGTTATTCACCATGGTATCATAAAAAATATCCTATATTGCGATTAAATTATTTAAAAAATTCACTAGAGAACTATTTGGTATCACTATTCACAAGTATTTATTAATGTGATCCCCATATATCATAAATAATCTTTTTATTAATAACACATGGAGAATAAACACTACTAGAAAATGAAATATTTGTGATGGGAACCCATCAAAAATAGTCATTTGTGATGAGAACCCATCGAAAGTATCCATTTTGATGTTTTCCCATACCAATAGTCATTTGTGATGGGTTTCTATTGAAATTTCTTATAGCTAAAACGGGTTTCAAAAAATCTATTTTTTGTAATGGCCCATCACAATCAATTAGTTTTTGTGATGGGGGAATATCCGATCACAAAAATATTTTACCAATTATATATATGTTAGCATTTTCGATGGGATTTGTAACACCCCGAGATTTTATGAAAAATATATTCTTTTAATTTCATTAATGTCTTGTGTTGTATTCTACACCAAGATTACCTTGCGCTATACGCAACACCGTATTAGCTTGCAGTATACGCAACACTATTCTTGGATCGTGTTACACACAATTTTGATAATAGTTATTCTACGCAACATTGAGTATATATATATATATATTAAATGTATAAATGAAATATGGTTGGATTCTGTTATACGAAACAATGAAGGATTCTTTCACAACACGCAACCCTGACTTGGCTTGCATTACACGCAATCGCGACCTTCCTCGATAGCGTGTGTTGTACGCAATACCGGGTTTTAATAAACAATGTTATATTATTATAATATTGTCATGAACTAGCCATTATGAATAGTATTAACTAAATTTTGAATTTTAACATTATTATTCATCTTACACATTTCTAGAACATGGTATAAGAACAAAATAAATTTTTCGGGTAAAATAAGTATTTTTCAAAAAATGCAGTTTTACCGCCTTTTGATGGCGCACCCACTTTAAATATAGTTTTTGACATGTTTATATGTTCAATTTGACAAAATAATATTCTTCTTTTGAATCAGGATGTAAAAATTTACATTAGATAAAGTTTTGATATTTTTCCGACAACTTTCATATTTTAATGAATTGTAAAAACACGCTATATTTTAATTAAAAACAACTTTTTTCATCGTAATATATTATGTGGTTAAATTATAATATTGAATGGTTTTAAAGTATATTTAGAATATATTTTTACCACTTAATATAATGTTGGTCATTAGACACAATTTTACAATTAAACCGAACATAAACAAGTGTCAATCTTTTGATAGTTATTATCTCTTAAAAACATGCTTTTTGTTTTGACAGCGGGAATTAATTTTAAATTAATTTCTGCCACTTCTGTGTTTTGAATTTAGAAAAATGGATTCCATATTTGGAATCAGGATGTTCAAATTGTGTAAATAGGTAACTTTTAGTTTTAGACATTTTGAATAATTACTGCGGTAAATATTTTATTTACCATGGTTAAGGGTAAATCCGGTAAATAAGGGTTAAAAAATAATATTATAATAATATTAAATTACCCTAAAACGTGTCTTAAACCTATTGGTTGATACATGGTCGACCATGGGCATCTTTGGGTCGATTTTGGGACCCCATTGATCCACTTGTAAGTGATAATGACACTTTATTTTAATTAAGTTAAAATGAATACAAAATTGACACAAGCATATATCTTTTAGCAAAACAATTGTTACATAGGGTTATATATGTTGGATTTTATATTATAAATATTAATTAGAAAGATAAAACGATTTCCTACATAATGGTATTTTATTTTTAATTTTTAGACTTTAAATAATTTAATTTATTTATGACACAATGATGATGCAGTAATTATCTTATTAATGAAATATTGACATAATTGATGTTATAAACACCAAAATAAATGTAATTTGAGACTTTTTATGAATTCCACTAATTTTCTAGGTTACTATGATATATTAATGTTGATGTAATTAACTTTCTTAGAACATTTAATTCTGTTATGACTTTCACAAAAATCAAATATCAAATAGTGTCAAAATTGACACAAAATAGTTTTTAAATCAAATATTATATAATTAATTGTTATTTTATTCCTAAAAATCTAAGGTTCGGCCAAATGACTTATATAAGGATATATATATTAATAATAAACAATTTGGGGTTCGTTTGGCATGTTATAGTAAGTGTATTAACCATATAGTGAAAGAAAACAAAAAGACACGGTAAAAGTTAAATTATTTAACTTGGAGTTAAATCTAATTGATAAGGTTAAAATAATATCCTAAACTTGTCTAAATTCTATTTGTTGATATGATTTAGACCCATCCCCACCTTAGCTTCAAAATAAGACCCTTTGGAACCATTATAAACCGATTTTGACTTTAATATAAAATAATATTTTGAGATATTCCTAAGGTGCCCCTCTCCTCCCTTATAAAAGGACACCTCCTCCCCCTCCTCCTCACACCAATTTGAGCACTCAATCTCGGCCAACCCCTGCCAAAATATCTTCTACACTTCCCTAGAAACATCCTAGAGGTTCTGGTCTTCCTCAAAGACCAATTTTAGTGCCCTAAGAGGAGGTCTCAAAGAGGCGCTTCAAAGAAGAGGTAATTACCGTTACCAATTCTTTCATCTTTATTTCTTATTCCACTTCTTCTTATTAGGTTGTTTCATTATGAAGTAATAACATCAGTATCACTAATATACTGATATGTTATTATAAGTATGAAACAACCCTATTTCACCATCTATCCATCCCACGGAAAAAGAAATCACCGCGCGTGCGTACGTACGGAATACCGTCTCCACGCCGTGGTGTAATCTATTTTCCACCACCACCTTACATGGATGGGTATAATGGTGTAAAGAATAACTATACATAGTTATTAAAACATCATATTGATTCTGATATATTGTATAATCCACTCCAATTCAATTCAATATTTATAGAAATGATATCATCGCTCGTGCGTACGTACGGACTACCGTCTCCACGACGCGATGAGATTCATTCTCCATGTTAACCATTTAAGAATGATTATAAAGTATATATAAGAAATAATAATGAAATATATGACATTATAAAGATACTGGATTTATGTATATATATACATATGTATGTCATCTACTTACTTCCATTTCAAGACAATAAGGAAAGGAAAACAGCGTTCATGCGTACGTACGGACTACCGTCTCCATGAACGGTGTTTTTCATTTTATTTATCTACCGATTATATATATATATATACTGAATATATATGATATATAAATCATATTTTATATTCTGGAAGTAAGTAAATCATGATATAAGTAATAATGATGTCAAGAACAACAAGTCAAAACACCTACGATAAATGAAACGATTTTATCCAAAACGCTTCTTTAACATGGAATTTACAAAAGAAAGGGTAATACAATGTCATAAGTGAACCATATATGATATCATAACAATGAATATGATTCTTTAATAAGTCAATAACATGATTTAAATCATTATACAGGAGGTTCGGACACTTACAAAACAAGTCGGACCTAAGGTAAGGGAAATATCACAATCTCATTTTTATCCGAGATTGTTTATACTTTGAAATTTACTGGGGTGTATTTTATTATCCACATCCATGTTTCCACAATATGTAATATTATTTCCATCCACCTAAAATTGTTTAAATCCAATTTTACCCTTGGATGAGTTTTTAGTAAAGGATATGAAAGGAATCTTTTTTCGTTTTTCGTACGAGGTACTTTTTGACTTTTCCGACAAAAGTACGAAGAATGTTTTTTTTACTTAAACAGAACGAACGGATTTTTATGGTTTTATAAAGCCTTATTTTCATAAAGCTTCCTCCAAAATATTTCATGACTATTTTTAATAAAATCTCTTTCTTTTAAAATTGCATGATGTTTTGTGAAAAGAAATTGATTTTGAAGAAGAAAGGATATTTTCCTCAAGAATTCATTTCAAGTGTTTTATCAAAATTATTTTCCATCTAAGATAATAAAGGGTTCTGTTTCTATCCATATTTTACATTGATTTGACTATGTTGTGATGGAATTATGTTTATGAATTCCTTTATCTTATATGAATGGTTTTATGATGTCATGTTGTTTAAGAATCCCATTTTTATTACATGGGTTATGAAATGATGTATGATTTATGATTTTGTGGCACACATAAGAATGGTATCATTATGAGATGGGTGGGACCTATATCTCCCTCCAATGCATTGGGTAAAGATTTTATATCTCATGAGATAGACAGGGATGGAATGGTAGGTTATACCGGTTCAGTGAAACAGGACTGAAACGAGGGTTACTCGATTCAGAAAGATACTTTGTCCACTAAGATAGTCTTGACAATGAGTCTTGACTAACAAGAAATGATTCTCTATGAATATGTGTGAATGCCACAAAGTCTCATGTTTTAAGTTATGATTATTGGGATTACATTTCACTTCTATGATTTATCCCATGTTATGATATTATGAGCTTTTTTGCAGGTTAAGATTTCCAAAAGCTATGTTCTTATATATATGATGTGATTGATATTTCTTTTGTTTACCCTTACTGAGCATTTGAGCTCACCCTTTTATATTTTCTTTTCCCCAGGATATAAAGAAAGGTTTTAGGTAAAAAAAAGGGATGACCTTTATGGGAGATATTGAAGAACTTTCACCATGATTAGAAGATTACGTTCCGAGTTTCCAAAGACACTAAACTATTACGATCCTTTAGTGTGTGTTTTTGTTATGTACTAAGTATTCCGCAAATGTAATGTAATGTCCATGTACGTCAGGCTTCGGGTCTCTACAGTTGGTATCAGAGGAAAGGTTTAGTCAACCTTTGGAAACTAGGATGCGAAAACGTTAGTGAGATTCCTAGAGATATTTCTAAGGTATGTCTAGGGATGTCCCTAAGGATAAGTATACGTATAGGATATATTCCTAGAACTATGGTAATGATATTAGATTAAACCTAAGAAGTTAGGTATTGGGGATACTTTCCCTTTACTATGTTGTTTTCTCTAGCATGATTTTTGATTCTCACAAAATTATTTTTGTGTTTTAGTTAATGGAGGGAACCAAAAGGAATTCAGTTAACATTGAATCCAATGGACAAATTGGTGACTATGAGCAACAAAATTGTGTAATGCCTAGAGAGAAAGATGTTGTGATTATGCCGAATCAATCATCGCGATATATGATTAACAAAGTGAAATTTAGTGGTATGCCTAATTCTTCAAAGAAGAGGAAGATAGACTATTATGCATGTTCGCATGTTGAGGAGCATAAAGAAAGGAAGATTGAGATTTCTAAAGAAGGGAAGAAGAACCTTGAGGAATACCTCAAATGGAGGGACCGATGTTATCTGTGTGGAGAAAAGGGTCATAGAGTGACAGACTGTTATGGAGTTCAATGTCTTATTTGTGGAGAACATGGGCATTACCCAACTCAATGCCCTGACCTAAAAAGTTACTTCTAAATCAAGGAAGGACTTATTCCAGGATAATCATTGATGTGGATGGACTGAAGTGTTTTGGTATTCAAGAATAATGTTGTTGAGGTACTTTTATGGTGTATTGAAATATTTAAGTATTGGTCTATTGTGGTTTTCAATAATTTTAAGGTACCAATAACTATGAAAAGTGATTCAAATATTTTGGAAGGTAGATGATAAGTGCATAATGAAAGGATAAGAAGATAATGAGATGTTTGATTGTATTCATGAGCTCATGATTGATATAAGGACTAAGTGATATCATGGTTTGAGTATAAATAATTTTGAGGATTTTGGTATGTGTAAAGTGTTAACTTTTAACTACATTCAAGTTTTCACTAAGGTTCAATTGGTATTCAAGAGTATACATGATTAAGGACTTTGAATGTTTGGAATGTGACCAACAAAACATATCTTATGATATATGGGGATCAACGATGATATTAAATCTCTGGTAACTGTTTTCACTATGTTATGAGAGTGTACTGCAGTATTATGGATAAGCCTAAAGATTGGAATGGATTGTGTTGGACGTAAGTTAGTATTGTTTAAGGATAGAAATTTTTTTTCGATATTATTGATGGGATGTTATAGTAATATAGTTTTGGAAAAAGGACAACCTGCAGGACGGGCGACAGCCCATCGCTTCGGACAAGGCTGTGGGAATCGAACCCACAACCGAAGTGCGACTGGCCTTTATCGCCTACCACTGACCTACAGGAAGTCCCTGTTTAGTAGAAACTAGTGTTATTATATTAAGCAGTATGATATATGAAGTATAAGTCCATTTTAGGAACCATATATGATTAATCTCACTATAGATCGACTTATGTATATAAGTTTTGCTAACCTTTTGTATGAGACAGATGGAATGACCTGTCATTCTATCACATGATCTGCTAACACATCACGAATAACAAGTTCAACTTCATTTATTTAAGAGATGAAGTGGAAATTGTTCAAGGCACGAACAACAGTTAGATTGTACCAAAATAAAGTAAGTATTTCTTCTAATTCAAAATTTTCAACTTTAGGGAAATGATATTGAAAACCAAAAATGTTGTCCTAGTGATCTTATATCTGATGAATCGGATGGTACCTTAGATCGTCACAAATTTATGGCTTTGTGATTACTGGCTTTTCCATAGCCATGTTCTCTACCACTCTCCATCAGAACATGATGGTTAGATTTCCCTTCCATATCCATATTTTCACCTATGTGGAAACCCAATGATTAGTTTATTTGGGTAACCGTTACGTTTCATACTTTTGTTTTTAAAGATTGGTTTTGATATTCCTTTTTACGATGTGGGTTTCTATTAAAGAAACTTTCGAATAGTAAACCATTTATAACCCCGACGAATTTCGAGGGCGAAATTCATTTTAAGGGGGGTAGAATGTAACACCCCGAGATTTTATGAAAAATATTCTTTTAATTTCATTAATGTCTTGTGTTGTATTCTACACCAATATTACCTTGCGCTATACGCAACACCGTATTAGCTTGCAGTATACGCAACACTATTCTTGGATCGTGTTACACACAATTTTGATAATAGTTATTCTACGCAACATTGAGTGTATATATATATATATATATTAAATGTATAAATGAAATATGGTTGGATTCTGTTATACGAAACAATGAAGGATTCTTTCACAACACGCAACCCTGACTTGGCTTGCATTACACGCAATCGCGACCTTCCTCGATAGCGTGTGTTGTATGCAATACCGGGTTTTAATAAACAATGTTATATTATTATAATATTGTCATGAACTAGCCATTATGAATAGTATTAACTAAATTTTGAATTTTAACATTATTATTCATCTTACACATTTCTAGAACATGGTATAAGAACAAAATAAATTTTTCGGGTAAAATAAGTATTTTTCAAAAAATGCAGTTTTACCGCCTTTTGATGGCGCACCCACTTTAAATATAGTTTTTGACATGTTTATATGTTCAATTTGACAAAATAATATTCTTCTTTTGAATCAGGATGTAAAAATTTACATTAGATAAAGTTTTGATATTTTTCCGACAACTTTCATATTTTAATGAATAGTAAAAACACGCTATATTTTAATTAAAAACAACTTTTTTCATCGTAATATATTATGTGGTTAAATTATAATATTGAATGGTTTTAAAGTATATTTAGAATATATTTTTACCACTTAATATAATGTTGGTCATTAGACACAATTTTACAATTAAACCGAACATAAACAAGTGTCAATCTTTTGATAGTTATTATCTCTTAAAAACACGCTTTTTGTTTTGACAGCGGGAATTAATTTTAAAATAATTTCTGCCACTTCTGTGTTTTGAATTTAGAAAAATGGATTCCATATTTGGAATCAGGATGTTCAAATTGTGTAAATAGGTAACTTTTATTTTTAGACATTTTGAATAATTACTGCGGTAAATATTTTATTTACCATGGTTAAGGGTAAATCCGGTAAATAAGGGTTAAAAAATAATATTATAATAATATTAAATTTCCCTAAAACGTGTCTTAAACCTATTGGTTGATACATGGTCGACCATGGGCATCTTTGGGTCGATTTTGGGACCCCATTGATCCACTTGTAAGTGATAATGACACTTTATTTTAATTAAGTTAAAATGAATACAAAATTGACACAAGCATATATCTTTTAGAAAAACAATTGTTACATAGGGTTATATATTTTGGATTTTAGATTATAAATATTCATTAGAAAGATACAAAGGTTTCCTAAATAATGGTATTTTATTTGTAATTTTTAGACTTTAAATAATTTAATTTATTTATGACACAATGATGATGCAGTAATTATCTTATTAATGAAATATTGACATAATTGATGTTATAAACACCAAAATAAATGTAATTTGAGACTTTTTATGAATTCAACTAATTTTCTAGGTTACTATGATATATTAATGTTGATGTAATTAACTTTTTTCGAACATTTAATTCTGTTATGACTTTCACAAAAATCAAATATCAAATAGTGTCAAAATTGACACAAAATAGTTTTTAAATCAAATATTATATTATTAATTGTTATTTTATTCCTAAAAATCTAAGGTTCGGCCAAATGACTTAGATAAGGATATATATATTAATAATAAACAATTTGGGGTTCGTTTGGCATGTTATAGTAAGTGTATTAACCATATAGTGAAAGCAAACAAAAAGACACGGTAAAAGTTAAATTATTTAACTTGGAGTTAAATCTAATTGATAAGGTTAAAATAATATCCGAAACTTGTCTAAATTCTATTGGTTGATAGGATTTCGACCCATCCCCACCTTAGCTTCAAAATAAGACCCTTTGTAACCATTATAAACCGATTTTGACTTTAATATAAAATAATATTTTGAGATATTCCTAAGGTGCCCCTCTCCTCCCTTATAAAAGGACACCTCCTCCCCCTCCTCCTCACACCAATTTGAGCACTCAAGCTCGGCCAAACCCTGCCAAAATATCTTCTCCACTTCCCTAGAAACATCCTAGAGGTTCTGGTCTTCCTCAAAGACCAATTTTAGTGCCCTAAGAGGAGGTCTCAAAGAGGCGCTTCAAAGAAGAGGTAATTACCGTTACCAATTCTTTCATCTTTATTTCTTCTTCCACTTCTTCTTCTTAGGTTGTTTCATTATTAAGTAATAACATCAGTATCACTCATATACTGATATGTTATTATATGTATGAAACAACCCTATTTCACCATCTATCCATCCTACGGAAAAAGAAATCACCGCGCGTGCGTACGTACGGAATACCGTCTCCACGCCGTGGTGTAATCTATTTTCCACCACCACCTTACATGGATGGGTATAATGGTGTAAAGAATAACTATACATAGTTATTAAAACATCATATTGATTCTGATATATTGTATAATCCACTCCAATTCAATTCAATATTTATAGAAATGATATCATCGCTCGTGCGTACGTACGGACTACCGTCTCCACGACGCGATGAGATTCATTCTCCATGTTAACCATTTAAGAATGATTATAAAGTATATATAAGAAATAATAATGAAATATATGACATTATAAAGCTACTGGATTTATGTATATATATACATATGTATGTCATCTACTTACTTCCATTTCAAGACAATAAGGAAAGGAAAACAGCGTTCATGCGTACGTACGGACTACCGTCTCCATGAACGGTGTTTTTCATTTTATTTATCTACCGATTATATATATATATATACTGAATATATATGATATATAAATCAAATTTTATATTCTGGAAGTAAGTAAATCATGATATAAGTAATAATGATGTCAAGAACAACAAGTCAAAACACCTACGATAAATGAAACGATTTTACCCAAAACGCTTCTTTAACATGGAATTTACAAAATAACGGGTAATACAATGTCATAAGTGAACCATATATGATATCATAAAAATGAATATGATTCTGTAATAAGTCAATAACATGATTTAAATCATTATACAGGAGGCTCGGACACTTACAAAGCAAGTCGGACCTAAGGTAAGGGAAATATCACAATCTCATTTTTATCCGAGATTGTTTATACTTTGAAATTTAATGGGGTGTATTTTATTATCCACATCCATGTTTCCTCAATATGTAATATTATTTCCATCCACCTACAATTGTTTAAATCCAATTTTACCCTTCGATGAGTTTTTAGTAAAGGATATGAAAGGAATCTTTTTTCGTTTTTCGTACGAGGTACTTTTTGACTTTTCCGACAAAAGTACGAAGAATGTTTTTTTTACTTAAACGGAACGAACGGATTTTTATGGTTTTATAAAGCCTTATTTTCATAAAGCTTCCTCCAAAAGATTTCATGACTATTTTTAATAAAATCTCTTTCTTTTAAAATTGCATGATGTTTTGTGAAAAGAAATTGATTTTGAAGAAGAAAGGATATTTTCCTCAAGAATTCATTTCAAGTGTTTTATCAAAATTATTTTCCATCTAAGATAATAAAGGGTTCTGTTTCTATCCATATTTTACATTTATTTGACTATGTTGTGATGGAATTATGTTTATGAATTCCTTTATCTTATATGAATGGTTTTATGATGTCATGTTGTTTAAGAATCCCATTTTTATTACATGGGTTATGAAATGATGTATGATTTATGATTTTGTGGCACACATAAGAATGGTATCATTATGAGAT
Organism: Viscum album; assembly: GCA_963277665.1. Classification (NCBI taxonomy): domain Eukaryota; kingdom Viridiplantae; phylum Streptophyta; class Magnoliopsida; order Santalales; family Viscaceae; genus Viscum; species Viscum album. The sequence continues at coordinate 1,818,612,746 of OY728150.1, forward strand.
GGGTGGGACCTATATCTCCCTCCAATGCATTGGGTAAAGATTTTATATCTCATGAGATAGACAGGGCTGGAATGGTAGGTTATACCGGTTCAGTGAAACAGGACTGAAACGAGGGTTACTCGATTCAGAAAGGGACTTTGTCCACTAAGATAGTCTTGACAATGAGTCTTGACTAACAAGAAATGATTCTCTATGATTATGTGTGAATGCCACAAAGTTTCATGTTTTAAGTTATGATTATTGGGATTACATTTCACTTCTATGATTTATCCCATGTTATGATATTATGAGCTTTTTTGCAGGTTAAGATTTCCAAAAGCTATGTTCTTATATATATGATGTGATTGATATTTCTTTTGTTTACCCTTACTGAGCATTTGAGCTCACCCTTTTATGTTTTCTTTTCCCCAGGATATAAAGAAAGGTTTTAGGTAAAAAAAGGGATGACCTTTATGGGAGATATTGAAGAACTTTCACCACGATTAGAAGATTACGTTCCGAGTTTCCAAAGACACTAAACTATTACGATCCTTTAGTGTGTGTTTTTGTTATGTACTAAGTATTCCGCAAATGTAATGTAATGTCCATGTACGTCAGGCTTCGGGTCTCTACAGGATTGATCCCATATCTCAAATAATTATTTTCTATGGGCGATCAATCCCATCATAAATAGTATAAAAAAATATTTTTATTTAAAACATAATTTTTTTAATATTTTCAATTTTTTAAAAAAATATTCCAAATATTATAAAAAATTAAAATAAAATAATAAATAATTTTAAAAATATATATATAAAATTAAAAAAAATTACAATAATATAAATAAAATGAAATATATAAAACTAAAAATATCTAAATTAATTACAATATTAAGAACTGTAATCAATCAAATGTTTATCATAATAAATGTGTAAAAAAATGCATATATAATTGTGGTGGGGGATGGTCATCTGGAAAGGTTGGTAGAGGCAACTCCATCCCTATACCCTATGGTAAGCATAACATGTTCTCCATCATTTTCTACAATTGATGCTTAGATGCCCAATGATTATCCTCAAGTTGCTTCTCATACTGTCGATGAAACTCTTCTTACTCTCTACATAGGGTCTCTATAACCTTATCTTGAGTTCAAAACTTCTCTTCATAATTCAAAGCTAATTATGACCACTCTCCACATTCTCCCCTTGGACTGGATGATGAAAATGTAGTAGTACTATAATAACAATCATGTGTCAATTGAGAGCAGATTCTGAAAACTCATCCTTTCTCAAAGGCTTAAAGAGTCACCTACACCATCGTTACGCCATCAAATCCAAATTTACTAGTGGAATAACCCTCAATATCATCATGAATCTCATCATGTGTTCGATAAATATTGACCTCATATAACTCCATTAAATTCAATTTCAAATTAAAATTGGAAAAATATCATTTTTGGTTAATTTTAAAACTCAAAAAAAAGTTCACTACACACAATTTGATTCTTTCAAACATGGGTAATATCTACAGTGATAAGGTTAGTGTACACCCCCTTATAAACATTAAAATATATAATATCAATCTTCTTAACTTTGTATATGAATAATAAAATAAAAGGTTTACATTTATAATTATATAAATTGTTAAATAAAAGTTCTTACTTGATGTAATTGATGATTAATTAACATAAGACTAACATCACAATGTATAACCTCCAGCCTCCCCCAATTCTTGCAAATTAATGATGATCTCCTCTAAAAACTATCTTCTATCCAGTATGAGCACAATCTATCCAAAACCTAAAAGTAGATGTAATTGGGTCAATGGGTTCTCCAATAATAATAAAAAACATAGACTCTATATTTCTTCGTGACTCTATTTCTAGGATTGTGAAAAACAATGATGAAAATGCTCAAACATTTAGGCCACCCATTCCTTTTATATAGAGGTCCTCATGCTATCAATTATAGGATACCATAAACCCTTATTATAATTTATAATATAAACTTAATAATTAAATAAATTTCAAAATAACTATTATATATTTACATATCATTCAATGAAAAAACATGTAACATTGAACATCAATGGGAATATGATCCCACATCACCCATGCTCTAGAAAAATAATTCCATAGAATAAAAATCACTTTCACAATAGATATATGTGAAAAACTATGGGAAAATAGATAAAATAGTAAAACAATTAGTACAAAGATAAATTAATTAAAACTAATGATAATGAAAATTAACTAAATTACACAACTAATCATACCTCTATATACATGGATATAAATAATTGTATTGGCATCACTGAGGAATAGGGTCCTACATCATCAATATCATAAGAACTAAACCCTTCTGATTCAATGCACCACTGACCACCTGAGGGTCAGATGATGCAACATCATGCTCATTAGTTGGTATTATATCCTCCCCGAGGCTATGGAACATCTCATCATAAGCATTTTTATCCATCCGAAACATGAAAATAACATTTTAAGCATATAATTGATGATGAGTATTATATATATATTTATTATGAATATAAACAACATGTAATTGTGTCATTATTCATCTTCATCCTCATCTTTTTATAAAATTATGTCAATATCTTCATATTCCTCCGAATTATCATAAGTTTCAACAAGTGTTTCAGCTCAATCATATCTTATTAATTCAAATTCATTTTTTACATCATTAACATCATTATCTCCATCAACCTATAACTACAGGGTTTCATAATCGATATTCTTTTCTCTTCATCAAAAATATTTATTTAGAGCTTTATCTTAAAAAAATTCAATTCCTTTCACTTAAATAGAACCACATTACCTTTTTATAAACTTATTTTCATGGGATTTCATTTTGATAATGCTCTACCAATTAATTAACCCTCTTGAAGGATGGAAATAATATGAATAATACAATTTATTTTCTTGATGAACCAATAAAAATAATTCATTTAATATAAGAATACTTTTATATTTAATGTCAATGAATCCATGGTGCAGATGAACACACAATTCTTTATCAGTATGAAACTAATTAAATTTAAAAATCATTACATAATTCTATCTTAGATAACAGAGTTCAACTATTTCATCCAATATGAAATAAAAGTAAACTTTACTTTTTATAGGATGGGAAATTCCCAAGAAAACACTACTATTCATTGTTTTTTTGATTCACCGTAGTCACGTGTATGAAATCAAAAACCATTAACCATATATAAATTATAATATTTAACCATTTTGGATGGTGGTTTACTCAACACACATAATATATTTTCAATTTTATTGGCATGTTGTTATACCTAAAAAATTTAATAACAATTATCAATATAAAAAAATAATAAATTCTGTGAATATGTTAAATAATAAACAATTTACTTTACCATTCATTGAAACTATTAGGAGAAATTATGTTGCAGACGATTTTCAATGGAATCTAATGTAATTTTTTGAAATAGTTTATTTATATGATCATCATATAATCTATAAATAAAATAATATTAATTTAAATTAAAAAAAAATATGAATAGAAGATAGTATCACTCAGTTTAAAAATCATGTCATTTCTTCATAGTTGAATAGAACAATGTATAAGCTCTGTGATGTCCATCATATGAAATCCATCATTCATGAACTCCAGCAAAACAAAGTTCAATTTGATTAAAAACTAATAATTGAATGTTTAGTGCATCATTAATATTTCCCTGATTACATCCCAGTAAGTTATGTTTTAAAGGATATTTAGGTTAGAAGTAATGGGAACAAAAAAACAAATTTAATGTTATAAATATGCTTCTTCTACTGACCATTCAAATGACGCATTTTTATATACCATTTTATTATAATTCTATTTTCATCTCTCATATGTGTACATCCATCTGAATAGTATGGTCCCTCCACATTTCTCTTCACATAGAAAATGTAATATAAAATATTTCATTAAATCAAATAATGTTTTTTGGATTTTTTCCAATTTTCACAAAATTATAGAAACATCTTTTTTGTAGTCTACTAAGTGCATCATAGTCTATTTTCTCCACACAAAAATAAAAATATATATGATATTTTCTATTAGTGCATCCCAAATTTAAGAATTCAACAAACCTCTAAATTTATTCAGTAGAAGTCCTTCCAATATAACATGATAATCATGAATTTTTAATATGGTAATAAAAATATTTATACAACATCTAGAAAAATTAGAAACATAATCATCTGGTAGCTAAAAATCAATAATACACTAAAAAAATTATAAATAATTTAATTTGGGATGTATATAAGATGATTTTTTATTCATTTACTTCTATGGTCTTTAATTTTCAAAAAACTCAATTTTTGGTCGCCTATAAATTTCGGAAAGATCTAATTATGCCTTAACATTATAATTGGTCTTATTAGGTATTTAAAAAATTGTATAAAATATATTATCAAAATAGTTCTTCTAAATATTCATGATATCCAATATGCGATTGAGTAACAAATCAGACCAATATGGGTGATCATAAAAAATACTTTAATAAATTTTTGATTATTCCCAAAGCCATATATTTTTTGTTAGTTTATAGTCAGTCCAAGGTAATGAAAAGACAATACATTTTAAATAAATACATGTGATCATTGTTGTAGGTCCATAAATTAAAATTGTACCATTATTTAAATGATTTTTGTTCCTTTAGAAAGGTTGATCAATAGGATGAAATTTGATATGACAATAAAAAAATTAAGGATTTATCCCATTGAAGAGAATAAATACTTTTCTATAACTCATATAGTATGTACATGATTTTGGACTATATAGACTCCATCATGATAACATGAAATATGATGGAGAGTTACTAATTATCCATGTTAATGTGTATTTAATTAGTAAATCTTGTTTCACAACAACATCAGATGTACTAAAACAAATTTTCCATAATAATTTTAACTCGAAAATCAATGGCTTAAAATAATCATTCATATTCTGTTTTTAGATTTCCTAGAATTAATATTATTAAAAAAGATATATAGTTCATTCATCAAAATATAAGGAGATCAGATTTATGGAGTTATAAAGACACTCCAATAAGAATATTGACCACTGTATGAACAAAATCGACAGAAACCATTAGTATAAAGACACAATTACATGTTATGGGATTATAACAAAAAAGAAGGGCGTACATAGTCAAAATTATTCCAAAAATCACCTTGCAAGGATGATTTAATATTTTACTGGTTTAAATATTGTATTTTTCCCTTGAAATCAATGAATATGTTTTTTGAGACATAAATCAACACTTAAAACCAGGTGTGAGTGGGAAATACCTCAACTGTTTAATGGGAAGAAATCTAAAAATCCATTATTGAGCCTATATGTAAATCAACTATATAAATGTAAGACAACTAAATAAAGACTCGTTTTCACCATAATATAAGATGAAATCATTTGAAATGCATGAATATTCTGATAACAAAGATCCAAAATATGACATAGACTCTTGCTCTCATAAAATTAGTAGGCAATACATTTTAATTAGGTAAAAGTGATTTAATCAAATAGAATATCTGATCAAATATAACTATTTGAAATTTCATCATCTGATTTTATAACCATAAATATTATAACCACTTCAAATTTTCTTATCATGAAACTTGGATGTAAGGAATATTTGAAAAACTTTCAAAACTCATAAAATCGATATGGTTTTAACTCTGGAATTTAATCAATATCATTATGAGTTTTTGTTTGTTGAAAAGATAAACCAATAACCTCATATACTAATGTTTGAATCTTTGATGGATATGGAAAAAAATATTAGTATCATCTTTAGAATTCCATCCAATATGTTAACACCCAAATACATAATCTTTTTGAAAACCAAAATAGAATAGATGAACCATAACATTGTCAAATGTATCAAATATCCTCAGATCACATTTTTTAAATGGACACTTAATTATCCCTTATGAAACAAATTATGGTTTAGTTGATGAAAATGAAAAAAAAAGCTTCCAAACCAACAAGATATATAGGATTTATACTAGAATCATTTATATTCCTATATTGACTTATGAAATCTTGATCTTTTAATGAAGACTATGGTATACTTACTTTGTCATTATTTTTCATAAAAATATGAAATAAAAATATTTCTTATGATTAATTTGATATAAGGTAGAAACTTTTCAAATGAAATTATGAAATAAAAATAATACAAATCACTTTAAAATATTAAAAATTATATCTAGTTACTACTAAATTTTTTTAATTAAACAAATTATTGCCAATTTTTTATAATTATATCCCTGTTTTTATAATTACCATTAATTATAAATAATAGAAATAGAAGGAAAACCTAGGGGAATGATGTAATCATGGAAGGGAGTGGATTAAAGTGATGATAGAGTGAAATAATTTAGGTTCCCCTTCATTCAGACTATTTGGAGGATAAGAATTCATGGGTAAAACTACGTGTTTACCCATGATTTCCTCTCCAACAAATGGTATAAACATAGGGGCACTAAAAATCTTTCACATTATTATATCCAGTGTCCCCTCCCCACTATGCTTCCTTTTAGGGAACCAAGGAGTGAAGGGGATGGAGGTGAATGTAAAGATAATGGATTTCAACACCAAAATTCTTTTACTATGTTGTCCTCTTCATCTTCTATGCTTCATGCTTCCCTCATGCCCCTTGGTCGGACTTCTATTACAAAATGTGATAAATTTGGTTAATTATGGTTATTTTTTTCTAAATTCCACTCATTAATAGTATTTTTTACTAAATCGAACTCATTAACAGTATTGTTTACTAATTACCATTCATTTCTAGTATTTTTAGTAATTGACCCTGCTTAACAATAATTTATACTAATTACCACTCATTATCAGTATTTTTTACTAATTACTTCTCATTAACACTATTTTTTAATAATTAATGCTCATTACCTATATTTTGTTTACTAATTAACACTCAATACTGGTAATTTTATCTTATTAATGCTCATTACCAGAAATTTTCACTAATTAACTCTCATTACTGGTTTTGATTAATAATTATCTACCATTATTGATATTTTTTTTAATAAATACCACTATTTACTGGTAATCTTTACTAATTATTAGTTATTAGTAATTTAACTAAATAACGATATTTACTAGCATTTTTAATAAATAATGCTCATTGTTGGTATTTTTTACTAAATAACACTCATTAATGATATTTTTTTACTAAATAATGCTCATTACCGATATTTTTTTAATAAATATCACTTATTCCTAATTTGTTTTCTAATTTTTTGTCATTACCATTATTTTCATTACTAATTCCTGGTCATTACAAGTATTCTTTACTAAATACTTCTCATTAATGGTATTTTTGCTGACTAATACTCTTTACTGGTGTCTTTTTCAAAATTCCACTCATTACCAATATTTTATTTTACTAAATATAGCTCATAATCAAATTTTTTCTACTAAATACCACTTAGTTAATATAACTTTGACTAATTACTGCTCATTACCAATATTTTTTTACTAATTACAGCTCATTACGGGTATTTGTTTTGTAATCAACACTCATTTATAGTAATTTTTACTAATTAATGCTCATTATCAGTATTTTTTATAAATTAAAGATCATTACTTGTAATATTTACTAATTACCGCTCATTATCGATAATTTTTAATAATTACAAATCATTATCGGTAATTTCTACACTATTCCCACTCATTACCTCTAATTTTTACTAATTAGCACTTATTACCTATAATTTTTACTAATTACAACTCATTACCACTAATTAATAATATGTTTTACTAATTATCAACCATTATATCTAATTGTTACCAAATAATGTTAATTATCAATTTTTTTTACTAATTACCGCTCATTGATGATATTTTTTACTAATTAATGTTCATTATTAGTTTTTCACAAATTATCTCTAATTATCTTTTTTAATATTTATTGTTAATTACCAATTTTTTTTACTAATTATCACCCATTATAATTATTTTTTACTAATTAACTCTCATTGTGAGAAATTGTTTACTAATTAATGCTCATTACCAGTAATTTTTTACCAATTAATTATCATTACCTATATTTTTTTTACAAATTACAACTCATTACTTGTATTATTTCATAACTAAAACTCATTACTTATATTTTTTACTGAATACTTCTCATTACTAGTATTTTTTACAAATTACTACTCCTTACTAGTAATTTTGATGAACAACCGATCAATATCGGAATTGTTTTATGAATTACTGCTCATTACTGATGTTTTTCAATAATTAATGCCCATTATTTGTATTATCTCCCAATTAATGCTAATTATTGGTAAATTTTACTATTAAACACTTATTTTTGGCAATCTTTACAAATTACTACCCATTACTGATAAATTTTAATAATTACCACTCATTGTAGATAATTTTTACTAATTACCACTTATTAGTACTAATCTTTATGAATTCCTACTCATTTCACAAATTTTTTCCATGTTCAACTCATTTATTGTAATTTCTACTAACTACCATTCATTTCCACATTTTTTTTACTATCACTAATTACTAGTAATTTTTACTTACTGCTTATTTCTGCGAAGTTTTACTAATTAACAATCATTTTGGACATTTTTTACTAATTCACACTCAATTGCACTAATTTTTACAAGTTTCCTCTCATTTCAACTAATATTTACCAAATTATTATATTTTCTACTAATTTATACTAATTTATGCTCCTTTACACTTATTTTTACTAATTCGCGCTCATTACAACCCATTTCTCCTAATTAATCTATTTTTAAATAATTGTCAATCATTTCTAATAATTACCACTAATTTATAATAAGTACCACTAATTTTTAGTAGTTATTTCTAATTCATAATAATTAATGCTAATTTTTACTAATTGTTTTTAAAATATTAATATTTACTATTAATTAATAAAATTTAGTGTTAATAACTACTAATTACTTATTACTATTAATTATTACAAATTACTACAAAATTTTATTATTTATATCTATGGTCTATGAATTATTACTATATTATGTTAATTAATAATATTTATCTATAAATTATAAGTCATTACTACTAATTAAAACAAATAACTGCTAATTAAAAAAATTATTTCTAATTAAAAATAATTACTGATAAATAAAAAAATATTCATAAATAAAAATAATTACTCAAAAAATAATAATTACTGACATTAAAACTAATTAATTCTAATTAAATATAATTATGAAAAATTAATGATACTAAATTTTAATAAAAAATAAATCAAAATAATAAAAAAATTAAAATAATTAAATAACTCACCAAAATTAATGCTTTTATCAGATTAAAATTAGAATGATTTCATCCCTATCATAATTAAAAATTTTGAATGATGAAATTTTAAATAATATAGGAGTGAATAGGAGAAGAGAGTATATGGATGCTCAGAATGAAATGAGATTAGAAAAACTGAGGGGACATATATAGGTTAGATTAGTAGCAACTTAACTATCTAAGATATGATTCATTTCTTAAATATTAGTGATTTCTACGAGGACCATGAGAAATAATACCAATGTTAAATAATAGATTTGGTGATTAAAAAAATTTGATGGTCCTCATGGAAAAAAAATAATTATTGACACATTATTTGCGACAAGTTATAAATTATCATTTCAAATAACCATTCTTTCCATTTTGTGCACACACGTTCCAAATGTATTTGCGATGAGAGACATTTCCCATAAAAAATAATAGTTTATATATGGGTTTTTTCAATGAAAATATATACAATTGCAAATAGTCTTTCCATAACAGCTATTTACGATGGGAAACATGGACATTGCAAATATCCCATCGAAAAAACTAGATTTTCTCATAGTGAAATAATGAGTTTCTTCTCAAAATCATGGTGTACAAATGTTCAAAAAGACACGATCATTAAATAATTTTTATCTAAAAAAAGGGAATGTGGGTTTCATATATGTTAATACCTGAATCAATAAATTATATTGACACTGAGGTGAGTACCCATGGATTAAGTAATAGTTTGGTTATTCAAAAATATAAGATTTTTTATTTAAAAGAAATAATTTTGAGAAGTAAATCATAGAACATGACAAGTATAAAACCTGGATTTAGAAAAGGGTGAAATGAGAGAGAATGAAGCCCTCACATTGATAAAAAATTAATTTACAAGTAAGTGTATGATCGAAGTCATAATAAAATAAATTAACACACCCTTTAGAATATGTACAAAGGAATAATTATGTTACTCGAAAAGAAGATGTTGAGAATTCCCTTACCTCAAAGAGTTACTACAAAATCATAAGGATTAAAACTTGGGGGCTTGATGAGTCCTTAGTGGAGAAACTATTTGGGAGTAAAAATCACCATAAATTCATGGAGGATATTTTTTTGTGTGGAAGGGAAAGGTTGAAATGGGAAGGTGTTTATAGTAAAAGTAGAGGAACTGTTCATTAACTTCCAAATATAGGTCTTAGAAATCTATGTTGTGGAAGAATCAAAAATCATTGTATTAACCATGGGTTTTCCCATGGTTTTGGACATTAGAGTCACATTTTATGATATTTTAATCGATATTAACATATTTTTCTTATTAATACTCTTATGGACATAGAAAGTTAAATTTTAGACAAAATAATGATTTTAAAATCAAATTTCCCATTTTAGACTCTGGAAAGTCACTTTTTGGTTTGGAAATTTATTAAAATCCATTAATAAACTTTAATTACTAAAATATCACATTTTATATCTTTTATTGTGTTTAATTAATTATTTAATAATTATAACATAAATATTAAGTCTTAAAACAAATAGAAAACCCGAAAATGTATTTTTACTATTCATGGAAAAATAATGTATCTTAAAAAATTCTGAAAAATTCACCCTTACCTAATTTTTATGTGATTATTTAAAATATAATATTTATTTTATCAAATTTTTTTCTAAATATGTGAAATTTATGTTTTATGTATAGATATCCTTATTTATTGAAAAATTGAAATTTTTAAGAAATTCAAATTTCCGACACTTAGAAAAAATTACTGGTCCACCATAAAATTATATTATCATTTCTATTAAAATAAGTTTTATTTAAAATACAATTTCAAAAATTAAATTTAATACCATAATTTATTGAAAATGTGTATATATTTTTTAAGAAATAAACAGATGTTTTATTTGTGTCCAAAAATCAATTTATCAAGTTCATCATACTTAAACATATATTATATTAAGAAAAACTATTATAAAAATGATATTAATGGAATAAAAATTTTATTTATAAAACAAATTACACTTTATAAAACTATGTCCCTAGATATGTAACCCCTTATTACACCCACATACACCCTAAGGGTAAGGTGTGTGATAGTGCTAGTTTCATGGGGTCGATCGACTAACATTAACCGAGTGTTAATATTCACTAACATGAACACATCCTCTTGATGATTTCATTCAAGCATCACATGTTGAATATCATATTGGGCGTGGTTGAGAGAGAACCCTAATGATGCTACCTCCCTCCAAATTTCTGTCAAATGGGCTTTAAATGACACGAATCTACTAGTTGAGGCCACCATTTCTTCTTTATGCACTAATTGTCATTTTTCATTACTACTTATAAACACTAATTATAATTCTAAAATTATCACCCATGTGTATAGTTTCTAACCATCAAATTGGCCAATGGTAATATTGACCAATGGTCCTATAACATTCAACTCCCAATGTGACATTTTCATTTAGACCTATAAACACCACTTCATTCTTTCACTCATTATTTCTACAATTTTTCTTAATATTATATTTTCATTTTCTAATATGTTGATTGGTTTAATAATATATTTTTTCATTTATATAGTGTTCACCATGGAGGTTATTATCCTAAGAGATTATGGCTATCCATATTTTCTAATTTTATCTTGTCTATTTTTTTATTTTATTTTTAATTATAATGTTTTCCATTTTAATTGGTTACATAACTGACTAATGTAATGATACTGATTAACAAGATAATGCTTTTTTGTTTCCTCTATATTTTGAACATGTATAATACTATATAATATACCAATTTGTTTTTGGAAAAAATATTATTTATAAAACCAAGTTCGTTATATCCCCCCTTTAAAATTTATCCCTTGAAATTTGCTTATTTCTTATAGATCCCATGATGCCTCTTCATAAATATGGTCCTGCCACAACACCTTAATATGGTGTGTTGTCTTGTTACCTATAATTGTTTCTCTACATTCCACGAACTCCATTGAATACTCCATATAATAGAGTTCATGTTCTAGTTGTACCATTTATGGATTCATTACATGTGAGGGATCAAATATTTTCCTCCTCAAGATTAATATGTGGAATAAATTATGAACTTAAGCTAGATTTGGAAAATGTTCTAGATGGTAGTCCATTACTCCTTTGAGATCAAGGGTTTCAAAGGGGCTAATGGACCTAGGGTCTTTCTCTCATTTCTTTCCAAATCTCATGACTCTCTTCTATAGTGATATACGAAGAAAAAATTTGTCTCTAACATCAAAATACATGTCCCTTATACGATTTTTAACATACACTACTGGAATTTAGTCTTTTCCCAACATCAGTATACCAACGGTTTGCTTAAACCGTTGGTATAGTGAGCCTTTGCCAACGGTTTAAGAAAACCGTTGGCAAAGAGAATTTCGGTGGACCCTTTCCCAACGGTTCACTGGAACCGTTGGGAAAGGGTGCTAAAATCACACATTTCCCAACGGTTCAGTGGAACCGTTGGAAAAAACTCACACCTTTCCCAACGGTTCACTGGAACTGTTGGGAAAGGGGTGCTAAACTCACACATTTCCCAACGGTTCCAGTGAACCGTTGGGAAATGTGTTCCTTTGCCAACGGTTTTTATAAACCGTTGGAAAAGGTTTCCCCCAAATTGCAGATCGCGATCTCCTCTCCCCATTCGGACAGAGCCCTAATCTATTCGCTCCGGTGCTCTCGCGAACCCCATCCGACTCCACTGCTCTCACGAATCCGAACACCAGCACCCCCCTATCCCAATAGGTACACCCCAATACGAATATGTAAAATTTGATCTCAACCATATTGTTGTAGTTGTTTTAATGAATAGATTTTTTCCAGGTGTTGGTGGTTTAATTGATTATTGAAATTAATATCTAAATAGGATATTGTTTGTGTTTATGAAGACTTCTTTATTGTTTTTGTATTCTATGTTTGGAAGGAGAGTGTTCAAAACATGTAAATCAGAGTTGGGACGTTTACATGTTTTGGATAATGGATTGTGGGAATTATGGATTGTGTTCAAACCAATTTGATATGTTTTGGATAATGGATTGTGGGGGTAGGGGGTGTCCACAGGGGTGGGTGGGTTGTCCACAGGGGTGGGCGGGGGTGTCCACGGGGGTGGGAAAGGTTGTCCACGGGGTGGGCGGTGCTGTCTAGGGGGTGTGGGCTGTCCTGGGGGTCTGGGTGGGGTGTCCTGGTGGGGGAGGGGTGTGTGGGGTGTCCAGGGGGGGTGGTATGTCTAGGTGGTGGTGGTGGGGTTGCAGGGGAGGGGGTGTGGGCAGTTTGGGAGGGTGGGCGGGGCTATCCAGGGGGGGTACGGGGTGTCCAGGGGGGTACGGGGGTCGGCGGGTTGTTTGTGCACGGGCTGTCCACGGGGGTGGCCGGGCTGTCAAGGAGGGGTGGACGGGCTGTCCAGGGGGGGTGGGTGGGCTGGCCACGGGGGGTAGGGGTGTCTAGGGGGGTGGGAGGGCTATCCAAGGGGGTGGGGGGCTGTCCATAGGGAGAAGGGGTGTCGAGGGGGGTGGGCGGGCTGTCCACGGGGGTGGTTGGGCTGTCTAGGGGGTAGGGGGTGTCCACGGGGGTGGGTAGGGCTGTCCAGGGGGTGTGGGCTGTCCTGGGGGTCTGGGTGGGGTGTCCTGGTGGGGGAGGGGTGTGTGGGGTGTCCAGGTGGGGTGGTATGTCTAGGTGGTGGTGGTGGGGTTGCAGGGAAGGGGGGTGTGGGCTGTTTGGGAGGGTGGGCGGGGCTATCCAGGGGGGGTACGGGGGTGGGCGGGCTGTCCACAAGGGTGGACGGGCTGTCCACGGGGGTGGCCGGGCTATCAAGGAGGCGTGGGCGGGCTGTCCAGGGGGGGTGGGTGGGCTGGCCACAGGGGGTAGGGGTGTCCAGGGGGGTGGGCGGGCTATCCAAGGGGGTGGGGGGCTGTCCATAGGGAGAAGGGGTGTCGAGGGGGGTGGGTGGGCTGTCCACGGGGGTGGTTGGGCTATCTAGGGGGTAGGGGGCGTCCACGGGGGTGGGTGGGTTGTCCACGGGGGTGGGCGAGGCTGTCCACGGGGGTGGGAAAGGCTGTCCACGGGGGTGGGCGGGGCTGTCCAGGGGGTGTGGGCTGTCTTGGGGGTCTGGGTGGGGTGTCCTGGTGGGGGAGGGGTGTGTGGGGTGTCAAGGGGGGTTGGTATGTCTAGGTGGTGGTGGTGGGGTTGCAGGGGAGGGGGTGTGGGCTATTTGGGAGGGTGGGAGGGGCTATCCCGGGGGGGGGGGGGGGTACGGGGTGTCCAGGGGGGTACGGGGGTGGGCGGGCTGCCACAAGGGTGGATGGGCTGTCCACGGGGGTGGCCGGGCTGTCAAGGAGGGGTGGGCGGGCTATCCAGGGGGGGTGGGTGGGCTGGCCACAGGGGGTAGGGGTGTCCAGGGGGGTGGGCGGGCTATCCAAGGGGGTGGAGGCTATCCATAGGGAGAAGGGGTGTCGAGGGGGGTGGGTGGGCTGTCAACGGGGGTGGTTGGGCTGTCTAGGGGGTAGGGGGTGTCCACGGGGGTGGGTTGTCCATGGGGGTGGGCGGGGCTGTCCACGAGGGTGGGAAAGGCTGTCCACGGGGGTGGGCGGGGCTGTCCAGGGGGTGTGGGCTGTCCTGGGGGTCTGGGTGGGGTGTCCTGGTGGGGGAGGGGTGTGTGGGGTGTCCAGGGGGGTTGGTATGTCTAGGTGGTGGTAGTGGGGTTGCAGGGGAGGGGGGTGTGGGCTGTTTGGGAGGGTGGGCGGGGCTATCCCAGGGGGGTACGCGGTGTCCAGGGGGGTACAGGGGTGGGCGGGCTGTCCACAAGGGTGGACGGGCTGTCCACGGGGGTGGTCGGGCTGTCAAGGAGGGGTGGGCGGGCTGTCCAGGGGGGGTGGGTGGGCTGGCCACAGGGGGTGGTCGTGCTCTCGTGAACCCCTCGTCCGAACATCATCGACCCTCATGGACAACCCACCTTTTATCCCAAATTCCATAGATTTATACATTATTTTATTATATTATGTCTCAAATTATCTAAAATATGTGTTTGATGTTCTTCACGTGACCTATCATAATTCCTTCTCATAATCTATAGTGATCATGGGAAGATCCCATGCATGATTCATGATCACTCAAATTATTCTGCAGATCATACATAATGGAAGCCTTACAGGATGTGAGATGATTATATCTATGAAATCTACTCAGGTACCTGGTGAGGAAGTGCATATTAATTCAAAAAGGTAAATCACATATGAGGATACCCTACTAATATGGTTATGGGATGAGGCATGCTCTGATGTGATAACACATTAAGTTCTTGTTGGTTTTACATTTTTTCAATAACACATTAGTATGTTTTTTTCACATGTGTAGTTGATACCATGATTATTTTCTTCCTTTATCGTTTACTTAAATGTATTTTCTATTAAAGTTCAATCCTATTGAATTGTTTATGACAAAATGACTTATATGAATTCTTTTTACAGAATGGACAGAAGTTGGATGTATGAAACCGATCGTATCTCAAGAGATTTTCAAAACAATTTGGAGAGCTTTATAGATTTTGCATTTCACAATGCTTCAGATAGTGGTCGCATACACTGCCCATGTTCCAATTGTGTTGGTAGACCTTGGTTGAGTCGTGAAGAAGTCAGCTACCACATAACCAAAAATTGTTTTCATGCAAACTACTTTGTGTGGTATCACAATGGGCATAAAATGAAATCTCAAATTGGTGATGATCGAAATGAAAGGAATGGAATGGAGAATTTGTTAGATGATCGGTTTCCGTTTATTCGTCATCATGAAGAAGAAAGGATTTCGACTCAAGAAGACGTCGATATGAGGACAACTGATGCATCTAGTGAAAATGATGATATTGATAGGGTGAAAAAATTGAATGATGCTGCCACGACTCCAGTATATCGACAATGCGATAAAATGAAAAAGCTGAAATTTTTAATCCGATTGTTTCATGGAAAAACTATGTATGGGATTTCTAATACAGCAATCGATTACATTCTTACCCTCTTGAAGGATTTACTTCCAGATGATGCAGATATTCCCTCAAACCACTATATGGCATGGAAGTTAGTTGAAGAACTTGGATTTTCCAGAAACAAAATTCATGCTTGCCCGAAAGATTGCAGTTTATTCTGGAAAGAAACCGCTGAACGAAATGAATGTATAAAATGCAGCACATCCCGCTGGAAGTCAAAATCTGATGGAACACCATCCCGCGTTCCACAGAAAGTAATTTGGCACTTTCCATTGATCCCCAGACTCCAGAATCTTTTTATGTCTGATGACATATCAATAAAAATGAGATGGCATGATACCGAGAGAAAGAAGACTAATGATGAGTTGGTTCATCCTACAGATGGATTTGCATGGCAGAGATTTGATGCTCAACATCCTGATTTTGCAGCTGACGTGCGTAATGTGAGGCTGGGTCTTTCATGCGACGGTTTTAATCCGTTTGGGCAGATGCTTACTTCGCACAGCACATGGCCAGTTTTTATACACATTTATAATCTTCCCCCATGGTTGTGTATGAAAAAATCTTTCACTTTCATGAGTATACTCATATCTGGTCCTTCTGATCCCGACATTGATATTGATGTATACATGCAACCTTTAATAAACGAGTTGAAACTTCTTTGGGATGTGGGTGTGCGCACATACGATGAATGTTCGAAAGACATATTTCAGATGCGTTCTGCGCTTATGTGGACGATCAATGATTTTCCGGCTTATGCAATGATGTCTGGATGGAGCACGAAGGGAAAACTGTCATGTCCAGTTTGTATGAAGAATACACGATCCAGAAGACTGAAACATCGTTGTAGTTTCCGTTTTATGGGACATCGACGATTTTTGCCAAAGGATCATCCATATAGAATGAATCGTCGAAGATTTGATAATACTATAGAGACCGATGATCCACCTCAGCGTATGTCGGGAACTGATGTGCTTAATGAATTGAAATATTTCAGTTTTTCATTCGGGAAGGGTCAAATGAAATCTGGAAAGAGAAAGAATGTTTCCACAGAAACCTGTTACAATTGGAGGAAGAGGAGTATCTTTTTTGATTTGCCTTATTGGTCAACCAATTTACTACGTCATTGCTTAGACGTAATGCATATTGAAAAGAATATATGTGAAATGTTGCTTTCAGTTCTTCTAAATGTCAAGGGGAAGACAAAAGATGATTTATGATCTCGACGTGACTTGGTGGATTGGGGCATCAGACCAGAATTGCATCCTGTGCGTATCAGTGAAAATAAATGGCAACTTCCATGTGCTTCTTATGTGATGACACCTACTGAAAAAAAAACAATTTTTGGAAGTATTAGAGACTATTAGATTTCCTGATGGATATTCAAGCAACATATCTAAACGGGTCAACAGAAGAGAGTTGAAGCTAAAATCTTTGAAGTCTCATGATTATCACGTTCTACTGCATGAGTTGCTTCCAATAGCAATCCGTCATCTTTTGTCCAATAATGTAAGGGTGGGTGTTATTCGGTTGTGCCATTTGTTTAGAGATCATTGTGCTAAGAAGTTGTCCAAGTCTTTCTTGCAAAAAATGTTGACAGATGCCCCATTAATTTTGTGTGAGTTGGAGAAAATATTTCCCCCATCATTTTTCACATGCATGCTGCATCTGACTGTCCATATTCCAACTGAAATACTTCTCGGAGGACCTGTTTCTTTTCGTTGGATGTATCCAAATGAAATAAATATGTTCACATTAAAGTCTTATGTTCGAAACAAGAATCATCCCGAAGGTTCTATCGTGAACGGTTACTTAGCTCAAGAATGTATGGATTTCTGTTCAATGTATTTGTCTGATCTTACTACAAGAATGAACAGACCAATGAGAAATGAAGAAGAAAAATATGAGCAAATTGAACCCAGTTTTCCATCACTTCCTCAAACAGGAGGAATTCCTGGATCATATACATTGAAGACATTAAGCCATGAAGAGCGGGAGATGGCACATCGCACAGTTTTGTTCAACTGTGATTTGTTCGATGACTATATCAGGTAACAAAATTGAATATGTATATCTTACATATATATCTGTTAAACTATTCATATTTTTTTATCTACAGGGAACATAAAACAATGATAAATAGGAAGCATCATTCTTTATCTTTGAGAAGGAGAGAGACTTTGCATAGCAAAGAGTTTTCTGCTTGGTTAAAATTGAAGGTAAAAATATTACTGTTTAAATTAATTATTTCAATATTTACTTAATTTTAACTGTCATTTATATTGCAGGTATTGAGTTTGTCTGCTGGCTCTGTCTCTGAGGAAATAAGAGCTTTGGCTTTTGGTCCTAATACCGTGGTTTGTGACTGTAAATAAATTGTTATCAATGGGTACAGATTTATTGTCACTGAACGAGCCAAAAACACGAGAACACAACATGATGGTATTATGGTTACTGCCACAACAGATTGTTATGCCAGTGCATCAGATAGTAGACCGCGACTTGAAAATGTGGGTTATTATGGAGTCGTTGAGAAAATAATAATATTGGATTATTACTCTCATGGACGAGTCACAATGATGAAATGCCATTGGTTTGATTCGATGACGAGACATGGCACATTTATTGATGATTGTGGATTTCGAGTAATTAATATGACCCGCACTCTTGCTACCAAAGAACCATATCTGTTGGCATCAATGGCTAAACATGTTTTTTATGTCAAAGATCAACTTCAACCTGAATTTGGTGTCATAGTTGAAGTAATTCTAAGACATATTTTTGATGATGCTGATGATGGAATTCACACTTTCCCTATTTCCATTGGAACCAATCCATTTATTTCTTTTGATGACTCCAATAGCTCAATTTTCAGAGTTGATTGTGAACCTGAAGTTGTGGTTGGAAATATATAGAATCATTCATCCATGTTCTCAATTCTTTTGGTTTACCTCGAGTTGGGTTGTTAAGGTTGGTAATATTCATATTTATTTAGTATTGATCACAAATATGTTTTAGCTGACTTGACTGTTATGTGAATTTTCAATGTTTATTGGTTGCTGTTTTATTTTAATTGCATTTTCTAATTTGGAATTGAACTGTATTCAAACCAAATCAAACAATATTTCTAACTTGGTGAACATTACAACTTGTATTTTTTATTAAATTCATTCAAGCTCTTCTAAAACAATTGATTGCTAAATTACCAATGAATCCCCTCATTCCCTCATATATTTAGTTTTTTGGTTTACACATTAATTTTCTTTTTCTAATTAATTACATATTTGTTTTCAAATGCAGGAAATGCAGCCAATTGAAGAGAGACGAAGAAAAAAATGGCGGAGAACAATCGTCGGATGGAGGAGATGGGCATTCCACCATTAGTGCCTACAGTGAGTACTTTATTTCAAATATATATATATATATATATATATATATATATATATATATATATATTTACAGAATATATAATGTCATGTGATTAATTTTTTTTGTAAACTTTTTTGTAGGATCCACCATTACGTCGACAGTTATTCGACGAGGAGCCTAGTACTGGTCCTAGTACTCAGGCCGGTGGTACGAGGAGGGTTCGTACCAGAGGTGGACGTAGAGCTGCGCGTGCCCGACTAGACCCTGCCCCTCCCACTGATATTTCAGCCTTCCCACATTCTTGATCCCGGTGTGTCGTTAGGGACACACGGGGTATTTAGGCCTCCCATGTTTTCGCTACCTTCTGCATCTTCTGCCCCATCATTTTCACATCCCATGATGATTCCCACTCCCCAGTCAGCATCAGGTCATACAGCTGTTCCATATTCTTTTCCTTCTACTTCTGTCTCTCCGAGCTTTTATATTCCATCGTCTTCGACTCCTGTTCCACCAGAGGGTGTTCCATCAGGTTCTGTGGATCCAGCACCACTCATTGATTAGACTAGCGCAGGTATATTTCTAAAACACTAACAAATTTTTATAGCAATATTTATTTTCATTATAACATGTTTTGATAAAATATTTTTTTTTCTTTCATGACAGATACATCTACTGATAGAAGGAGGGGGCGGGGTCGTACACGCATGCGTTCGGTGTGGAACCCTCGCACACAGGTTATGGTGGAATATAATGAAGACAATCAGATGGTTGATAAAACAGGTCAGCAATGTCGGAGTTTTCTGGCGACGCTTGCCAAATACTCCGACATCATTCCCGTCAGCCCGCAGTCGTGGAGACATTTGCCACATGAGGTCAAAGATAGAGCTTGGGCAGAGATATGGGTAAAAAAATCTGTTGTATTTAATGCCATGAATTATTTTTGTATTTATATGAATTAATATTTTGATTTCAGCTTTGATTTAATTTTCCTGATGGTGAGGGTGCACGACTGGAACGTCTAAAGGATTTAGGCGAGATTTGGAGAGCCTACAAGCATGAGCTGTATATTGGCTGGCGTGCTAGAGTTGGCACTGAGTTAGAGGTGGTACCAGTCATGGATGATTGTCCTATAGAGTAGTATCGTCAGATGATTACTCATTGGACGAGTACCCAGTTTAAGGTATGAATTACATTTGAGGTATTTAAATAATAACTTTCAAGTTTTTCATTAATATTATCCTTTCCATTATCGAATTTTATTTAGGAATCATCTGGAAAAAATAAAAAAAACATTGATGCAAAAAAATACCTCCATACACTAGGACGCACGACGATGCCGGATCATGAGTGGCAGCAGGTATGACAATTGTTTATAAGTTTTCTTTACGACATACATTTTCTTTTGTTTCCTCAATTATTTAATCATTTTCTAAATTTTTTATATAACTTTTGTTTTCAATGTCATTGTAGAGGCAAGTACAAAATATTGAAGGACGTGTGCCTCGAGCAAAACTGTTTTGCTCGAGTAAACGAAAAAAGGATGGAAGTGCTGTCAACGAAGCGACTCAGCAGCAGATTGTAAGTTTTAATCTGTTGATTTTATATTTTAATATCTATTTCGTAACTTAATAATATATTTATATTTGTAACAGGATTCTTTAGAGGCCCTCGATGCCCAAGAAGCAGACAATTTTGGGCCATCTGATCACTTACATCAGGTGTTGGGAGAGGATCATTCTGGCAGAGTACGCTGCCGACCTAGGATAGCCCCGATGAGGTATTGGCCTGCCTCAGGTACGAGTTGTAGTGCCACCGAGCTGCAGCAAGTTAGGGCACAGGCAGAACAGGCTGAGAAAAGGGCCACAGAGACGGCAGAACAGTCTGCTAGGGCAAACAGTGCATTTATGAAATTTATTGAAGTTCTACGTCCAACACTTCCAGCAGAGGCCAGCCCAGCGATTGATGAATACATGTCGTCGATACATTCTATATATGGTGCACCAGGTGGCAGTTCCAGTGGTGGTCAGGCCGATGTCCAGCATGAAGATGATGATGGAGAGGAGTCTGATGCGGAAGAGGAGGGAGATGAGGAGGGTGAGGAGGAGGGCGAAGGCGAGGAGGAAGGCGCTGTGGAGGGTGAGGACGATGAGGAGGACGATGAAGAGGGTGATGATGATGATGATGGTGATGGTGATGCTGATGTGGGACATATTGATCCGTTACATTTTTGACTTATATTACTGAGATTTGATGTTTAATCTATTCTAGTTGTTGGTTTTATCTAGACTCGTAGTATAGTATTGGAGTTGAGTTATTTTTATATATTGTCTATTTTTATGGATGTTGTTTTCTTTTAGTGGTTGTGTGTTTGAGAACTCCCTGGACAACCCCCCTCATTCTTGGACCCTAGACAACCCCCCCTCCCCCTTGGACCCCGAACACCCCCCAAACACCCCCCAGAAAGCCCCGCGGACAGCCCCCTGGACAGCCCCCCGTACAGCCCCCAACCCTCCACCCTGGACCCTGGATAGCCCCCCAGACAGCCCCCCGGACAACCCCCCCACCCCCCCACTTCGAACCCGGACAACCCCCCAAACACCCCCCGGACAACCCCCTGAACAACCCCGGACAACCCCCTGAACAACCCCTGAACAACCCCTGAATAACCCCTGAACAACCCATGAACAACCCCCTGAACAACCCCCGGACAACCCCCTGAACAACCCTGGACAACCCCCTGAACAACCCCCAAACACCCCCCCGGACAGACCCCGCACAGCCCCCCCACCCTCCTCCTTGGTCCCCGGACAGACCCCGCACAACCCCCCCACCCTCCTCCTTGGTCCCCGGACAGCCCCCCGGACACCCACCGGACAGCCCCCCCAGACAGCCCCCGCGGACAACCCCCTGGACAGCCCCCCGTACAGCCCCCAACCCTCCACCCTGGACCCCGGATAGCCCCCCGAACAGCCCCCCGGACAACCCCCCCACCCTCCCCCATGGACCCCCGGACAACCCTCCAAACACCCCCCAGACAGCCCCCTGAACAACCCCGGACAACCCCCTGAACAACCCCTGAACAACCCCTGAACAACCCCCTGAACAACCCCCAGAAATCCCCCTGAACAACCCCGGACAACCCCCTGAACAACCCCTAAACACCCCCCGGATAGACCCCGCACAGCCCCCCACCCTCCTCCTTGGTCCCCGGACAGCCCCCCGGACACCCACCAGACAGCCCCCCCGGACAGCCCCTCCACCTTCCTTAATTTCATTAGCTCTGAAATGTTTCATATCATGATCAACTAAAATCTAATCCATACTAAATATGATATAAAAAATATTATATATGAATTTCCATAAGATTTTAAGTGAAAACAAAAAGTGACATACAAAAAACTGACCAAACGCATTCGAAATGTGTTGATGCTTTAGGAAAACGATCCAAGGGTCATATGTGACGTGTACGAATCAACCCCGCCTCAATCCGAGGTGCGGTGTGGTCGGAACAACTCAAAGTGTATGTCTTTTGTTTCAAAAGGACATCATTTTAACTGAAAAACATCAACTGGCATACGGAAAACCGGCCAAACGCATTCAGATTGTGTTGATACTTTATGAAAACGATCCATGGGTCATTTGAGACGTGTATGAGTCAACCCCGCCTAAATCCGAGATGCGGTGTGGTCGGGACCACTCTAAGTGACTTTCTTTTGTTTAAAATGGACAGTATTTTAAGTACATACGGAAAACAGACCAAACGCATTCGGTTTCTGTTGAAACTTTAGGAGAACGATCCATGGGTCATATGTGACGTGTACGAGTCAACACCACCTCAATCCGAGGCGCGGTGTGGCCGACGCCACTCAAAGTGTCTCTATTTTGTTTAAAATGGACTTCATTTTTAGTGAAAAAAAATGACATACGGAAAACCGACCAAACGCATTCGGTTTCTGTTGAAACTTTAGGAGAACGATCCATGAGTCATATGTGACGTGTACGAGTCAACGCCACCTCAATCCGAGGCGCGGTGTGGCCGACACCACTCAAAGTGTCTCTATTTTGTTTAAAATGGACAGTATTTTGGCCGTTAATGAGACCAGAACTGCGTTGTCGGTCACCGCTGGCACATGGCACGTCCGATTGACGTGCCGTTTGCGCGTACACATCACGAATAATAATTAGAATGTTGCACGGTGGTTTCAGGTCAATCCGAGGTCGTCCGCTATGAATTTGATCGTTGGACGCCCGTTTTGGCCGTTTATGACACCAGAACTGCGTTGTCGGTCACCGCGGGTACACGGCACGTCCGATTGACGTGTCGTCTACTCGACCACTTCATAAATCACTCTCCCGTATTTGTCGTCTGATTTTAGGCCATTCTAACTTCGTTCGGCCCCATTTGGACCCCCCTCACGCGCGTTTACGAAGCGCGCGCATCACTTAAAACACGAATATTGAGCCGTACCGCGCAAACCGCACATCAGATTGACGTTCCGTCTACGCGTACACGTCATGAATAATAATTAGAATGTTTCACGGTGGTTTCAGCTCATTCTGAGGTCGTCTGCTATGAATTTGACCGTTTGACGCCCGTTTTGGCTGTTTATGACACCAGAACTGCGTTGTCGGTCACCGCGGGCACACGGAACGTCCGATTGACGTGCTGTCTGCTCGACCACTTCATAAATCACTCTCCCGTATTTTTTGTCTGATTTCAGGCCATTCCGACTTCGTTCGGCCCGTTTGGACCCCCCTCACGTGCGTTTACGAAGCGCGCGCATCACTTAAAACACGAATATTGAGCCGTACTGTGCAAACCGCACGTCCGATAGACGTGCCGTCTGCGCATACATGTCACGAATAATAATTAGAATGTTTCACGGTGGTTTCAGCTCATTCCGAGGTCGTCTGCTATGAATTTGACCGTTTGACGCCCGTTTTGGCCGTTTATGACACCAGAACTGCGTTGTCAGTCACCGTGGGCACACGGCACGTCCGATTGACGTTCCGTCTACTCGACCACTTCATAAATCACTCTCCCGTATTTGTCGTCTGATTTCAGGCCATTCCGACTTCGTTCGGCCCCGTTTGGACCCCCCTCACGCGCGTTTACGAAGCGCGCACATCACTTAAAACACGAATAATGAGCCGTACCGCGCAAACCGCACGTCCGATTGATGTTCTTTCCACGTGTACAAGTCACGAATAATAATTAGAATGTTGCACGGTGGTTTCAGGTCAATCTGAGGTCGTCCGCTATGAATTTGACCGTTAGACGCCCGTTTTGGCCGTTTATGACACCAGAACTGCGTTGTCGGTCACCACGGGCACACGGCATGTCCGATTGATGTGTCGTCTACTCGACCACTTCATAAATCACTCACCTGTATTTGTCGTCTGATTTCAGGACATTCCGAAATCGTTCGGGCCCGTTTGGACCACCCTCACGCGCGTTTACGAAGCGTGCGCATCACTTAAAATACGAATATTTAGCCATACCGCACAAACCACACGTCCTATTGACGTTCCATCTACGCGTACATGTCACGAATAATAATTAGAATGTTTCACGATGGTTTCAGGTCAATCCGAGGTCGTCCGCTATGAATTTGACCGTTAGACGCCCGTTTTGGCCGTTTATGACACCAGAACTGCGTTGTCGGTCACCGCGGGCACACGACACGTCCGATTGACGTAATGTCTGCTCGACCACTTCATAAATCACTCTCCCGTATTTTTCGTCTGATTTCAGTCCATTCCGACTTCGTTCGGCCCGTTTGGACCCCCCTCACGCGCGTTTACGAAGCGCGCGCATCACTTAAAACACGAAAATTGAGCCGTACAGCGCAAACCGCACGTCCGATTGACGTGCCGTCTGCGCGTACACATCAAGAATAATAATTAGAATGTTGAACGGTGGTTTCAGGTCAATCCGAGGTCGTCCGCTATGAATTTGACCGTTGGACGCCCGTTTTGGCCGTTTATGACACCAGAACTGCGTTGTCGGTCACCGCGGGCACACGGCACGTCCGATTGACGTGCCGTCTTCTCGACCACTTCATAAATCACCCAACCGTATTTTTCATCTGATTTCAGTCCATTCCGACTTCGTTCGGACCCGTTTGGACCACCCTCACGCGCGTTTACGAAGCGCGCGCATCACTTAAAACACGAATATTGAGCCGTACCGCGCAAACCGCACGTCCAATTGATGTGCCATCTGCGCATCACACATCACGAATAATAATTAGAATGTTTTACGGTGGTTTCAGCTCAATCCGAGGTTGTCCGCTATGAATTTGACCGTTTGACGCCCGTTTTGGCCGTTTCTGACACCAGAACTGCGTTGTCGGTCACCGCGGGCACACGGCACGTCCGATTGACGTGCCGTCTGCTCGACCACTTCAGAAATAACTCACCCGTATTTTTCGTCTGATTTCAGGCCATTCCGACTTCGTTCGGCCCGTTTGGACCCCCCTCACGCACGTTTACGAAGCGCGCACATCACTTAAAAGACTAATATTGAGGCGTACCGCGCAAACCGCACGTCCGATTGACGTTCCGTCTACACGTACACGTCATGAATAATAATTAGAATGTTTCACGGTGGTTTCAGCTCAATCTGAGGTCGTCCGCTATGAATTTGACCATTGGACGCCCGTTTTGGCCGTTTATGACACCAGAACTGCGTTGTCGGTCACCGCGGGCACACGGAACGTCCGATTGACGTGCCGTCTACTCGACCACTTCATAAATCACTCTCCCGTATTTTTCGTCTGATTTCAGGCCATTCCGACTTCGTTCGGCCCGTTTGGACCCCCCTCACGCGCGTTTACGAAGCGCACACATCACTTAAAACACGAATATTGAGTCGTACCGCGCAAACCGCACGTCCGATTGACGTTCCGTCTGCGCGTACACATCACAAATAATAATTAGAATGTTGCACGGTGGTTTCAGCTCAATCTGGAGACGTGGTCTGGCCAGCACCACTCAAATTGTCCGTCTTTTGTTTCAAAATGACGTCATTTTAAGTGAAAAGCTTCAACTGACATACGGAAAACCGACCAAACGCATTCCGAATCTGTTGATAATTTATCCCAACAATCCATGGGTCATAATGTAAGAGCCAACCCGGGATGAATTTGAGTCGCGGTGTGGCCAGGATAAGTCTAAGTGACTCTCTTTTGTTTAAAATGGACACCATTTTAAGTACATATGGAAAAACGACCAAACGGATTCGGTTTCCATTGAAACTTTAGGAGAACGATCCATGGGTCATATGTGACGTGTACGAATCATCCCCGCCTCAATCTGACATGCGGTGCGGCTGACACCACTCAAAGTGTCCGTCTTTTGTTTCAAAAGGACGTCAATTTAAGTGAAAGGCATCAACTGACATACGGAAGAACGACCAAACGCATTCGGATTCTATCGATACTTTAGCACAACGATCCATGAGTCATATGTGACGTGTACAAGTCAACCCCGTCTTAATCTGAGACGCGGTGTGGCCGAGACTGCTCTAACTCTGTCTCTTTTTTTTAAAATAGACATGATTATAAATGAAAAGAACAACTGGCATACGCAAAACCGACCAAACGCATTTGTAATCTTTTGATAATTTATCACAACGATCCATGGGTCATATGTGACATGTAATAGCCAACCTGGGATGAATCTGAGTCGTGGTGTGGTCAGGATTAGTCTAAGTGTCACTCTTTTGTTTAAAATGGACAACATTTTAAGTACATATGGAAAACCGACCAAACGCATTCGGTTTCCATTTAAACTTTAGGAGAACAATCCATGGGTCATATGTGACGTGTAAGAATCAACCCCCGCCTCAATTGGAGATGCGGTGTGGTCGGAACCACTCATAGTGTCCGTCTTTTGTTTCAAAAGGACGTCATTTTAATTGAAAAACATCAATTGGCATACGGAAAACCGACCAAACACATTCGGATTGTGTCGATACTTTAGCACAACGATCTATGGGTCAAATTTGATGTGTACAAGTTAACCCCACCTCAATATGAGTTGCGGTGTGGCCGGTATCACTTCAGGTGTATGTATTTTGTTTAAAATGGACATCATTTGAGGTAAAAATATATGGTATAGAAAAAACCGATCAAATTATGAATTGAATTTCGGATTCCACATATAATTGTCATCTAAATTTTAAATTTAATTCTATATGAATTATGTACGTTTATAATTACGTTATGAATTCTAATTTAATTTTCATCTAAGTGTGGTCGGGACCACTCTAAGTGACTTTTTGTTGTTTAAAATGGACAACATTTTATGTACATACGGAAAACTGACCAAACGCATTCGGTTTCCATTGAAACTTTAGGAGAACGATCCATGGGTTATATGTGATGTGTAAGAGTCAACGCCACCTCAATCCGAGGCATGGTGTGGCCGGCACAACTCAAAGTGTATGTCTTTTGTTTCAAAAGGACATCATTTTAAGTGAAAAACATCAACTGACATACGGAAAACCGGCCAAACGCATTCGGATTGTGTTGATACTTTAGGAAAATGATCCATGGGTCATTTGAGACGTGTAAGAGTCAACCCCGTCTAAATACGAGATGCGGTGTGGCCGGTACCACTCTGACTGTGTCTCTTTTGTTTAAAATGGACAAGATTATAAGTGAAATAAACAACTGACATATGAAAAACTGAACAAACTCATTCGGAATCTGTTTAAAATTTAGGACAACGATTCATGGGTCATATGTTACGTGTACGAGTCAACCAAGCCTCAACCCGAGTCGCGGTTTGGCCGAGACCACTCTAAGTGTATCTCTTTTCTTTAAAATGGACTACATTTTAAATTCATATGGAAAACAAACCAAACGCATTCTGATTGTGTTTATATTTTAGCACAACAATCCATGGGTCATTTGTGATGTGTACGAGTTAACCCCGCCTCAATACGAGGCGCGGTGTGGCCGACACCATTCAAAGTGTCTCTCTTTTATTTAAAAAACACTTCATTTTAAGTGAAAACAACAACTGTCATACGGAAAACCGACCAAACGATTTCGGAATATGTTGATACTTTAGGACAACGATCAATGAGTCATTTGTGACGTGTACGAGTTAACCTCGCCTCAATCTGAGGCACGGTGTGACTGGTATCAATCCAGATGTATGTATTTTGTTTAAAATGGATATCATTTCTATTAAAAATATATGGTATATGAAAAACCAATCAAATTATGAATTGAATTCCGGATTCCACATATGATTGTCATCTAAATTTTAAAATGAATTCTAAATGAATTATGTATGTTTATAATTATG
Source organism: Viscum album (assembly GCA_963277665.1). Classification (NCBI taxonomy): domain Eukaryota; kingdom Viridiplantae; phylum Streptophyta; class Magnoliopsida; order Santalales; family Viscaceae; genus Viscum; species Viscum album. The sequence goes on from OY728150.1 coordinate 1,818,641,729, forward strand.
TTATGAATTCTACTTTAATTATGGATGTGTATATTTTCAGGATGCATTATATGTGTTGGTTGGTTGGTTTGCATTATTTGTATGTGTTGGTTTGTTCTCTATATGTATGCATTATATGTGTTATATGTACAATAATTGGATTGAAAAATGAATTGAAAACGAGGGCATAATTGGATTGAAAACTGAATTGAAACCGAGACCTGCTGTGCAAATTACAGGCTGCTGTGCAATTTGCACAGCAAAGCCTATGCCAACGGTTTGAAAACCGTTGGCATAGGCTCTATGTAGCTATTTTTACCAACGGTTCAAGGAACCGTTGGTAAAAACAGCCTATACCAATGGTTTGAAACCATTGGGATATCCTGTTGAATGGTTATTTTTACCAACGGTTCTATGAACCGTTGGTAAAAACCTTTCCCAATGGTTTTTAAACCGTTGGGAAAGAATTTCTCTGTTGATTTCCCAACGGGCCAAACCATTGGGAAAGGCCTTTCCCAACAGTTTGGAAGAACCGTTGGGATAGGTTTATTTTTTCTAACCTATCCCAATGGTTCTCTGTAAACCGTTGGGAAAAGCCTTTCCCAACGGCTTACTTCCCCACGGTTTGCAGAACCGTTGGTATAACATATACCAACGGTTCTGCAGCCTTTCCCAACGGTTCTAAACTGTTGGGAAATGCTGGATTTCCAGTAGTGATATCACTTCTTTAGAATTTGAGAAACCATTACATGTTTTTAGATGACATGAACCTTTTTTTATCAGATCTTTTACAAGATCAGGACCATGTATATTTCTCTCACCAAATTCATCCCAATAAGTAGTATTTCCCATCACTTCCCACATAGATCTTTGATATGGTGAGATTTTAATACTCTAATGACGGATTTTGTTGTATTATAACTCAACTAATGGGGGTTGTTTATCCCATACACCTTTATATTTCATCGATCATGTTTTCGACTATTTGAATAGTTCTTTTAGATAATCTATCATCTTAGGGGAGACAGTCCATACTAAAATTCAATTTAGTATCTAAATAATATTGAATAAATCTCTAGAATTTAGATGCTAATCATATATTAGGATTAGAAATGATAGAATATGTGACCCCATGCAACCTCACCACTTCCTTTACATATATCATGGAAATTTGGTCAAGGGAAAAATTTTATTTAAGTAGGGATAAATGGGGGTGTTTTGGAGAGTAGGTCAACTATAGCCTATATTACACTGTTTCCTTTCGATATTATTGGGATAACAACGATGATGCCCATAGTGATATTACTCCACTTCCATTTTGGTATGGGTAGTGGATGCAATACCCCTTTTGGAAGTTTTCGCTCCACCTTTACTTATTGATGCACCAAGAACCTTTAAATATAGTCAACAATTTCCATTTTCATATTATACCACCAATTATTTTCACAAAGGTCACTATACATTTTAATGCTTCTAGAATGTATATAGAATATAGAGATATGAGATTCATCTATTACATCCTTCTTTATCTATGGGATATATGTGACACATAGGAATTTTAATATATCTTCTTGATCAATATGGAACTTAGAAAACCTCCCATTATTCACAACCTCGATATTATTTTATATCAAAAGATATTCTCTTTGATATTTCTTAATTATATTAAGTAATGATGGTTGAGAAATTATTTGGGATACGATTTATGATTTCTCTTCCATTATAACTCCCACACACAACATTCCTATGTACTTAATAACTGGATCTCAAAGAATCATAATCATTTCCAGAAAAATAGGGTCTTTTTTAATTAATATATCAATAATTTTTTTTCTCTTCTGTTTGTATTTATATATCCCATTTCCATGAATAGAGACAGTGCCTTCGTATCTTCAGATAAAAAAATGACTTTATCTAAGTCTTGGTTTAGTGTAGGATAATTCTACTTATGAGACCTTAAATGTTGAGATGAATAAATGATCACCATTTTTTGGCATGAGGATTCACCCAATCGCATTCAAAGATGTGTCACTATAAATAAAAAAAATCCTTGATAGAGGGTAGATTTAAAGTAGTTGTGGAGACCAATATCTTCTTTAATTTTTGAGAACATTCCTCATACTCTTTTGTCCAGATAAACTTACCTCATTTTCAGGTTTACTTGGATAGTCGATTTAAAATTTGAGAACATTTTTTCACAAAAACCCTATAATATCTAGCTAAATAAAGGGAAATATGAATCCCAATTACTATTGTAGGATGAGGCCACTCCTCTACAACCTTGTTCTTAGAAGGGCCAAATAATATTCCATCATTATTTATAATTCTCCCCAAGAATGAAAATTTTTGTAACATGAATTCACATTTTCTAAATTTTATAAATATTTTCTCCTTCCTTAGAGTTTTCAATATAACCCTTATATGATCCTTAATATCCTTGTGAAATTTATAATATTTAAAAATATCATCAACAAAAAACGACCATGAATTAATTTTCAAGGTAGTCCTTAAAGATTCTATTCATAAAATCTATAAATATCACAGGATCCTCAGCCAATCCTAAGGGAATAACCTACAACTCATAATTCCCATATGTTTTTTGAAAGTTAGTCTTTGGAATATCTTCCTTATTCACCCTCAATGGATGATACCCAGATTAAAGGTCAATCATTGACAATAATTGAGCCCAATGAAGATGGTCAAAGAAATCAGTAGTTCTTGGGATATGGTATTTTTTCTTTATTTTTATCCCATTAAGTTCCCTATAATCAATTAATTTCCCAATTGAACCATCCGACTTCATTAAAAAGAGAATATGTGCCCTCTAGGGAGGCAAACTTTGTTAGATAAATCCCTTCACCAAAAGATCTTGAAGTTATTTTTGTAATTCCACTAACTCCACATTTTAAATTCTATATGGGGTCTTCTATTTAATCTTGGATCTTGGTAGGATTTCAATGCATAACTAAACCTCATTTTATAGAGGCGGTCCAGGTAACTCTTCAGGAATTAAAGAAATTCAGTCTTGAATTATGGGGTCATTTTCTATCCTTATACTTTAATTTCCTTCTACCTCTCCATCTATACTCCCCTTATGTAAGGCTATGGGATGTGCTTCTAGAAAAAGATCATGTCGTGATATCTCTCCATTGAAAATAAATTTTGTTTTTCAAAGAAATACTACTGAATTTTTCTTTCTCCTATAGTTTATCATATCATTATAATTTTTGATCCAGTCCATCCTTATTAGAGTTTCAAATTCCACCATGTGAATGAAAACTAGATTTTTGATGAGATTGAAAATGAAAAAGTTAATGCTAGAGGTTATATAAATAGTTGATTTATGGATAATACCTCCAGGATTCCTGACTGATAACTCTACTTGTAGTAGTTTGAATATTGTTTCTATATTGTTTGAAAAGTTTAATGAAAATAAGGAATGCATAGAATGAGAATAAAATAATGGACTTATTAGATTTGAGATCATAATAAGGGTACCTACCACCAAAACATTTGATCCTATACTTCGACTATTGTGATAGAAAATTCCCAAATTTACTCCCTTAGACTATGAAGAAGTTGATGTTAGTTTACCTCTATTATATTCTGATTTTGAATTTTATTGGAAAAGTTACAAAGATATCCACAATTGAAGCATTAAACTTCGAGCTTGTCTTGTACCATCTTCCCACTATTGTTAGTATTGATAAGTTGAGACTTCACCTCACCATAAATGTTTTCAGCTATATTCCAATATCTTCAACATTTTTAGCAATTTCCACTCCAAATCATGAATTTCTCTAAAGTATTATTCCAACATTTTTTGCACATGGGAAGTATCACTTTCTTACCTCATCTTAGATGATCTAAATTCTTCCCTGTATTTGGATCCAATTCTCTCTTCTTTTCATTCAACCTATGTGATGACTACATCTCTTCAAAATACAATTCAACCTTTATATCACTTCCCACTATCTTCTCATAGATTTTATAGTATTAATTTGCTAAATTACTTTGCAAAAGGGGTATTAGTCCACCAAATAATATATAAAACTTTCCCTTAGGGTCCATAACCAAGCTAAAGGTGTATCGAGAATGTTTTTTGAAGTTTATTTCAAAAATTTATACAAATTCATTTTCCTTATGATTTAAGTCTAGGAATTCCTTATCTATTTTTTGGCATCTAAGGTGGAAAATATTTATTGAAAAAATATTCCCCTAAACTCTACATACTCCATTACATCAATCTATCTTTTTGGATCCATGATTTTAGTCAATTTCATCCATAATTAAACTTCTCCTTCTAAGAAGTATTCTTACACTGTGCCTTTCTATAGCTCTGAATAGAAGAGTATGAAAAAGATATTTTCTACAGAGGTAATCTATTTTTTATTAATCAATGGGTTTGTAGATCCACTAAAAGAATTTGGTAATTGAAACATAGAGAACTCAATATAATGTTTTTTCTATTGATGTGAATCTGGTTACTCAACTTAATTCAAGTTATTATTCATAAATTGAGTTAGTTGATTCATCATTCTCATGATGCTTTTCATTATAGATTTTAGCAGAAGGTGGTCAATACAACTTCCATTGCAGTCATTATTAATGTGGTTCCTCTTATTTCCTTCCATATTTCTAAAATAATATAACCCTAGTGAGAAACATGTTACTTCTGTGAATCTTACAATTCTAAAGGGAGTTTATGTATTAAAACATCATTCTAAATATTTTGTTAATATCCTCTAATAATAATTAAATTTTACATATACCCTTCATTAAGGTTCATAAAAATCTTTTGATTATACAAGAATATTCTCTAGGAATGTCAAACAGTGTCTATATCTAGTCATGTTGTCATACACCAGATATAGATTGAGTCCATCTAGGTAAATCTATACTAGAGCCACATCAACTTATAGTATCTAAGGATATGTGTATTTTCTTTGAAAGAACATACTTAATACTCCCCAAAATACCATTCTTTTTTTTATATTTAGACTTATCCTTAAAGACTTAACTAATGTTTTATAATCCTAATTTCTAAAAATAAATTAATTGCGCTCCCATACCATCTATGTAATACTTCCTCACTATTACATAAACTTTTTGTTGACCTCGCCTGTTTTGAAAATCCCAATTATGCTTTTACATACTTTGATAATCCCAAATAATGTGTATCTATATATTAATTCTTTCAATATATGATATTATATTATCAAGTTGATAATTATATTAAAATAATCATTGAAATATGTTAATCAATGTTTATCTATGTTTATATGAATTTTGAAATAATTCTAACTCAATCAGATATGTTTTTCATAAAACAGATAAGTGTTAATTCACTGATATGCTTATAGCTACTAAAATAGATCTACTGGTACTTATTCTACCGATAAGACATAGTCACAGATAAGCTAAGGTCACCGATACACAGAGCTACCGATATGTATAAGTCCACTGGTAAGCACATGTCTCTAAAAGATCAAGTCCACCGATACAGACAGCTACCAATAGAAGCTGAGCTACCGATAGAACAAGTCCACCGGTATGCATAAGTCTACCGATATACACTCCACTGGTACAGAACGGAGTTACCGGTATGCACAAGCTACCGATAAAAAGTTCACCAATACAGACAGTTACCAATACATAAAGCTACCGATATAAGTGAGTTACTACTAGAAAAAACAAGATACTGATAGAAGGAGTCACAAGTACAGAGAGCTACTGATACACGGAGTAACAGCTACCGATACAAGGATCTACCGATAGAAGGTCACCACTACATAAAGTCCACCAATACCGACAGAAGGCTACTAATGAAAGACTGACCAGTCAAACTCTACTTCTCTCAATATTATTTATTTACTAAGCAACAGTCATATTTGATGTTTTTAATGCAGTTAATGTTATTTAATGATAGTTTTTGGCATGTTAGGGAACCGTACCTAGTACCCATGAAAAGGTAATCATTCCTTTTACTGGAGCTGAAAGCTATAAAAGGAAGGACAAAGACCGGTTAAAAAAGGGGTATATAAGAAGGCATGTGAAGAGTATGAAAAAGAAAGGGCTGAATAGCATTGGAAGGTGGTGCATTCACACAGAAAATAAAGGCTACATTCATACTAGAAGATCACTGGACATACACGAAGCCATTTAATTTTCTATAGGAGAACACAAGATGCACCTTAGTCAAGGAGTGAATAACTACAACGAGCTCTTCATGCACTCAATCTGATCAAACTGAACTTGAAGAAAATGACCCTCTGTTTTTCAGAAAAAAATCAGAGAAGGACTCAGAAGAATTTCTGATTAATCAAAAGAGTCCAGAGCTACATTTCAAATCACAAGAGATTTATAAAACTCATATTTACTCTCTTAGTGATTATTTTATTTACATTTATAGCAGTGTGTGTGCTCTGTATATTTTATACACACACTGTCTCCTGAGCTAAGATTAAGGATTTCTAAATCCTTACCCAAACCTTCCTTAACTATCTTGTATCCCACTCTGGATAGTGGTAGAGGTAAAGTAAGACCTTGAAAGCTAGTGTGCTGTTGTTTTGTTTTCCCATGTATAACTGTGGTAGAGGTCTTAGTACCTGGACAGTCTTTGCACTGTTGTTTACCCTGATCCAGGGTGTGGATCAAATTTATATAAATTGTTTGAGAGGACTAAGTCTCGGCTTGAGACTGAACCTCTTGGTTACATATGCTATGAATCGTTGATTAAGTCTAAAGTATACAATATAATTTATATTCCGATGCTAATTACTTTGAAATACAATTTTTTTTAAAGTTAATTTCATAGTTAAATTATTAGGTGTTTATACTTATTGTGAACCAGTAAGTTAGTTTCAAAAGTTATTATAATCTTCTGATTAAATTAACTGAGACCTAATCAATATTTGAGAAACTAATTGAACTTTTACAATCTGTATAAATTCACTACAGTTTAATTTGTTTTTAAATAGGGGATTTTAATAGAAATATTTTTAACAGAAATTTTAATTGGAACTCAATTCACCCCCTCTTGAGTATCCACTCCGACCAACATTTGGTATCAGAGGATTTGTTTATTATTAAAGGTTTTCGAAATACTCTATTTTTTAACTGTGATTTTAGTTAAATCTTAGATATATTAAATTTCTGTTAGTTCTAAATTTTATCTCTTTAAATATATTTGTTAAAATCTAATTATGGATAATAGACTTGAAGGTGCTGCTACCAACCGACCACCTTTCTTTAATGGTACAAACTATGCCCAGTGGAATCTTAAAATGAAAATTCATTTAGAATGTATGGGATTTCATATCTGGACAGCAATAGAAACTCAATATAAGATTCCATAATCTGAAAGAACTACTTGGGATGAACCTACTAAAACTGCTTACAATAATAATTTTAAAGCAATGAATGCCTTGTACCGTGCTTTAGGAGATGAAGAATTCAATTGCATATCTGCTTGTAAAACTGCTTATGATATTTGAGACACTTTGGCTATTTCCCATGAGGGAACAACCAATGTTAAAGAAATGAGGCTGAATACCTATACTATTAAATATGATAATTTTAAAATGAAGCATGATGAATCCATTTCTGACATGTATCTCAGGTTCAATGAGATTTTGAACACCATGAGATCTCTTGGTAAAGATGTTCCTGCAAAAGAACAGATCATGGGAATATTAATATGTCTTCCAGAAAGATGTAGAGGCACATCTGTTTACATTAGAGAATCATGCGACATCAGCAAACTGCATGTTAAAGAATTAATAGGTAAGCTTATGATGTATGAGTAAGAACTCAAATTGAATAAGGAAAAAGATGATGAACCAAAAAGGAAGTCAGTGGCTTTTAAGTCTACTGCCTCAAGAATCAAGGACAAGGAAAAAGTTCACAAACCAACTGAAAGCTCATCAAGTGAAATTTCAGAATCTGACAATGATACTGAGATGTCTCAAATAGCGAGAATATTTATGAAGTTCTACAAGAAGAAGAAATTATTCAAAAAATCAAACTACAAAGTAAAATATGATAACAAAGGTCATTTTAAGAAAGGACTGGAAGAAGCCTGATAAAAGTGATGAAATTGTCTGTTATGAGTGCAAAAGGAAAGGAAATGTAAAAGAAAACTGCCCAAAATTGAAATTTAGGAAGAAACATTATTACAAGGACATTAAGTACAATAATGATTTGAAAGCTACCTGGAGTGATTCAGAAGACAACACAAGTGAATCTGAAGTATCTAACTCTGAAAAGAATCGTGCTAACATGTGTTTTATGACAAAAAAATCTGAGGTAACACTGGACAATCCTACTTTAAATTCATATTATTCTATAGTTGATTCTGATTCTGAATCTGAAAATATTTCTAGTGAAGAGTTACTTGAATATTGTAATATGATAGAAGATACATGTAATGAATTAAAGAACAAGTATAAAACCTTGAAAAAACAGAATGTGTTGACTATCTCTGTTAAATCTTCACTTCATATAGAAAAGGAAAAGAATGCTCAATTACTCAAGGAAAATACTGAACTGAAGTTGTCTAATGAGAAATTAAGGAAGGACTTCGAAAAATTCACAAATGGAAACGATAAACTTACACAAATGTTAGGAAAACAAGTGTCACCAAAATATACCACTGGAATAGGCTATCATCTTGGAAAGATATAGTTTACTAAAAGTAGATTTATTTCTAAATCTGGACAGAATGCTTCTAGTTCTAGTTCTGGGAATTTGTATGCTTAAACTAGTTATTCATATGTTTATAGACCAAATAATGTTTATATTTCAAAATACATTGATTGTGTAAATTATTTGAGACCCATAAGACAAATATTGGTACCTAAAGCTTTGATTGCTAACCTTTTAGGACCCAAGAAAATATGGGTTCCAAAATCATTTTCTGTTTAAACCTGTTTTGTAGGAGACTTGCTTGAAAAGTCCTCACAAGAAGGTATGGTACTTGGATAGTGTATGTTCAAGGAATATGACTGGAGATTACTCATGCTTTAAGAGTTTAATCAAATTTTATGGAGGCCATGTCACCATTGGTGATAATTATAAAGGAAAAATCACCGGCCTAGGCCAGATTGGTAACACTGATTCAGTTTTAATTTCTGAAGTTTTACTTGTTGATGGACTTAAATATAACCTGTTAAGTATTTCTTAGCTGTGTGATGATGGTTTCAATGTTATATTTGAAAATGATTCTTATAATGTTTTTAACTCTAAAAATGTTTTAGTATTTTCTGCTTTGAGAAATGAAAATGTTTATGCTATTAATTTGAATTCTATAGCCAAGAAAAATATTACTTGTTTAAATGATTTTCATAAAGATTCTTGTCTATGGAAAAGAAGATTACAACACTGCAACATTCATTCACTTAGAAAACTGACTAGGAAGAACTTAGTTAGAGACCTACCTAAGCTTGAATTCCCATCAGACAAAGTTTGTAATCCCTGTCAAAAGGGAAAGAAACCTAAAGTTTCTTTTAAATCAAAGAAAGAAGTTTCAACTTCTCAACCTCTCGAGTTGGTTCACATGGACTTGTTTGGGCCTTCTAGAGTTTCTATTTTAAATGGGAAACACTATGTCTATGTATCAGTAGATGACTTTTCTAGTTACACATGGGTATACTTCTTTGCTCACAAAATTGAAACTTGTTCTTACTTTATTAAGTATTCCATGTCTTTAGAAAACCATAGTGGACTTAAGATTAAGACTTTGAGAAGTGACCATGGTCGTGAGTTCAAAAATCATGAGTTTGAATCTTATTGCTCACAAAATGGCTATAGTCACAATTTCTCTACCCCTAGGACACCTCAACAGAATGGTGTACTCGAAAGAAGAAATAGAACCCTTCAAGAGATTTCAAGAACCATACTTAATGAGTATGACCTGCCTATTTACTTTTAAGATGAATCTGTAAATAAATCTTGCTATATTATTAATAAAGTCTTGATTAGACCCGTTATCGAGAAGAACCCTTATGATTTGTGGAATAATAGGAAACCTAAGGTTAGTTTATTTAGAGTTTTTGGCTGCAAAGTTTTTATTCTCAATATAAAGGATAATCTTGAAAAGTTTTCTTCTAAAAGTGAAGAAGGATTTTTTCTTGGTTATTATTTAACTAGTAAAGCCTATAGAGTCTTTAACAAAAGAACCAAATGTGTGGAAGAATCTGTTCACATCAAGTTTGATGAAACTGATCCACATGAAACTAAGTCTTCTATTGAAAATCTCGAAGAAGATTTGACTGTTCTGGACCTAATGATAAAACCAAATAACTTACTATAAAGACATCTAGTTCTGGACATATTCTAGTATCTACTTCTATAAAACTCGTACTTATAGAAGAGACTGAAATTTCTAGTCTTATCTTTACTTGATCAACTAGGATTCTAAAGAATCATCCTTTAGATGCTCTTGTTGGTAATCTTGATAGAGGGACACAGACTAGAGCTTCTCTAAGAAACCAGGTTGAACATCATGTCTTTATTTCAAATCTAGAACCTAAAAATGTCAATGATGCAATCAATGATGAATTTTGGGTAATGGATATTCAAGAAGAATTAAATCAATTTGAAAGAAACAAAGTCTGGGAATTAGTTGACAGACCCAAGGACACTTTGACAATAGGCACTAAATAGGTTTTTAGAAACAAAGTTGATGAGTCTAGAAATATAGTTAGAAACAAAGAAAGGCTAGTGGCACAAGGATATAATCAAGAGGAAGAAATAGACTATGAAGAAACCTTTTCACCTGTAGCTAGATTAGAAGATATTAGGATCCTGCTTGCCTATACTGCTCATCTAAATATCAAGTTACATCAAATGGATGTGAAAAGTGATTTTCTAAATCGTTTTATAATTGAAGATGTTTTTGTTGAACAAACACCTGGATTTACAAATCCTCATTTTACAAATCATGTTTTCAAACTATCTAGGTCTTTATATGGTTTAAAACAAGCTCCAAGAGCTTGGTATGATAGACTTAGCAATTTTCTTATATCAAAGGGTTTTACTAAAGGGATTGCTGATCAAACTATTTTTATTAAAAGATTTTCTAAAGATGTATTGATAGTACAAATATATGTTGATGATATTATATTTGGATATTCTAAATATTCTTTATGTATTGATTTTTCAAAGAGTATGAAAAATGAATTTGAAATGAGTTTAATGGGAGAACTCAAATATTTTCTTGGATTTCAAGTTTTTCAAAATGAAAATGGTATTATTTTGAATCAAAGTAAATATAAAAAGGATATTTTAATTTTTTTGGGTTTGGATAGTATTAAGGAAAATGATACTCCTATGAGTGCTATTTGTAAATTGGATGCAGATGAAACTGGGAAACCAGTGGATCAAACCAATTACAGAGGTATTATTGGAAGCTTACTTTACCTTACTGATAGTCGACCAGTTATTATGTTTAGTGTGTGTATGTGTGAAAGATTTTAAGCTAATCCAAAATAATCTCATTTAATTGCAGATAAATGAATTTTTAAGTATCTTAAACACACTGTAAATTAGGTTTGTTTTACCCAAAAGGACAATCTTTTGAATTAATGAGTTATTCAGATGCTGACTTTGCTGGTTGTAATTTGGATAGAAAAAGCACATCTGGAACATGTAATTTTCTAGGTAAGTTCTTAGTATCTTATTGTAGTAAAAACAGAATTCTGTAGCTTTGTCTACTGTTGAAGTAGAGTATATATCTGTTGGTAGTTGTTGTGCACAAATTCTGTGGATGAAACACACTCTTTTGGACTATGGATATGATTTTAAGAATGTTTCAATTAACTATGATAACAATAGTGCAATTAACATTTCAAAGAACCCTGTATATCACTCTAGGACCAAACACATTAATGTAAGACACCATTTTTGGAGAGATCATTACCAAAAAGGATATATTAATCTTGAATTCATAGGTACTAAAAATCAATTAGCTGACATTTTCACCAAACCTTTAAGTTTAGATAGGTTATGTTATATTAGACATGAGTTAGGAATGTTTAACCTTAACTAGTTGAAACCTCACCGATATGAAACCTCACTGATATGAAACCTCACCGATATGAAACCTCACCGATATGAAACCTCACCGATATGAAACCTCACCGATATGAAACCTCACCGATATGAAACCTCACCGATATGAAACCTCACCGATATAAAACCGCACCGATATAAAACCTCACTGATATGAAACCTCACTGATGAACCTCACCGATATGAAACCTCACCAATGTACATCACCGATATGGACCTCACTGATAGATAAACCTCACTGTTAGGAATTATCACCGATATACCCTACCGTTGTATGCGCTGTTTTAAACTTCTATCTGCCACCAGAATCTGTATCGTTTATACTTTATTTATTTTATTTTAATTATTTATATTACGATTCCTAAATGATAAAACAAAGTCCTAGTTACTTCTCAATCCACTGAACCTTTCCTTTACCCTCAAGCCTTAGCTCCAAAATTTCTCAAAAAACCCTAAGTTCCTTGAACTAAAAATGCCAAAAACCAAACTCCCTACTATCAGAGATGACATTGATGAGCCGAATGTGAAGAAGCAGAAGAACGAGCTAGAAGCAAGTGGCAGTGTTGGTAGAACAAGGTCGGGGATGCGACCAGTGAACCCTCATTTACAAAATAGAGTTACTGTGATCGAAAAAGAGCTATGCATGGAATGTTTGTTGTCCAGTAAATTATTAGTTCCAGAGGTTCTGGAAAATCAGAAGTGGGTTGAATGATTCTCAAATAATAATTGCCCCTACTATCCGAAGCTAGTGAAATAGTTCTATGAGTTCATGAGCTTTGAGAAATCCGAAGATGAGAACCGATTGATTTATTTTGTGAATGTAAAGGAGATAGATTTTTATTCTATTGAGTGGGATGAATGCCTGAAGGTTCCCCACGAAGGTGTTTTTGGATATTTCTCGAAATTAGTAACACCTACAAGTGATATATTTGATTATGATACTACCTTAGAGGAGCTCACCGGTAGTGGAAATCAAAGACAGGTGGTGGCTGCTGAAATGGATGTATAGAATAGATTGCTGTTAAAGTTTTTTCAGCATGTTTTAATTCCAAGGAGAGGAAACTTTGCAAATTTAAAATATCAGGATATATATTTGCTACATATTTTGAGACATGGTATGAAAGTGAATATGTGCAGGCTGCTAATGATTCAAATGGTGGATATGACCAGGCCAAAATCAAAGACCAATGCTTTATTCATTTCCAAGTTGATCTCAGTAATGATTAAAGTTAAAGGAGTAGATGAGTCTCTGGATGAGAAAGTAGTGGTAAGAAACAGCTTCTGTATTACAAGCATAGTTTGCAAATACATGAAGATAAACAGGAATCCATGGATAGGAGAGTGTTTTAATGATGATAAGAAGATATATGATAAGTTCAATCCTATGGATCATCCTTTAAGGGCTAAGGATGTGAGGGATCCAGGTCTAGGACCTGATGAAGAAGAACCTGAGTACAATGATGAGACTGATGAAGAGGATACTTCTATAACTGATGGAAGGGATCCGAACTTGCCCCCAAGTCCTGTTGCTGAAATTATATCTTCAGGAAAGTAAACTTTACTAAAAGAAGAAAGACCTCTTGATGAGGAAGACCAGACATCCCCTGAGAATGAAGAAGAACGAGTGAATGAATCTGAAGCCTCTGATTCAGTCTTCTTAAGTCTGAGTCCATTGATTGGAAGCTCAGTTGTGCATGTTAAGGATGTAGTGGGTGAGATGGAAGGACCTGTGCCTAATCTAGAGGATCCTCCTACTGTTTTAAAAATGGAGTTAGTTGTATAAGATTACTCTAAGGAAGAAAGACCTGCTGAGAATGCTGTTGCTGTACAAAAGAATGCACCAGTTGAGGGGGAGCATACAACTAAGTTTGGCAGTGTTTCAGTGGCTGTTGAAATTGAGGATTGGGAAGAAGACCCAGGTTTTGTGGTTTGTGGTTTAGATTATCCCGATTCTGATAATGAGGCATCCCTCAATAGACCAAAAATCAATTATGAAATTCAAACTAAGTTATTACTTGAAGATGTGGTCAGAATACATGATCTGGATAAGCTGATGTCTGATCTCAAAATCAGCTTTGTGGAAGAAATAAGAAAAATGGAAGCTTCACTGGTGGCATCTATTCAATCGATTATGAATGACTTAGTGGCTAGTATAGTATCTGAAAGAGCACCTGTTGTGGTTGAACCTGCTGATATGATCACCAAGGCTAACCTTGAATCCTTAAAGGATGAGCTGAAAGAGCCTTTTAGTGCTTCTGTTGCCGAATTGAAGCACTTCTTTGTTGTGGGGATGTGAAATTTGGAAATGTCTTTTCAACTCTCTCTCGGTTGTAATGTGTCAACCTTTGTGGCCGAAATAATGGAAGAAATTACAGCTTGTCAGACTCAAGTATCTAGACTGGCAGAGGATGTTGAATTTCTAAAGAAATTTGTTATCTCTTTAGAAACTTATATGAGTTCAAATTACCAAGCAGATAAAGATTTAGCTTATGTCAAAAGTGTTTTGAGCCAGATGGAATTAGTCTTTGAAGAATTTAAAACCACCATGAAAGATCATGTTAGCACCCAGGATTCCCAAGTGAAAAATATTTTCAGTGGGTCGACCAAAAACTTAAAGGAAACTGTAACCATCTCTATTGGTTCTCTTGCCTCCAAACCTTCAATAGAACTAAATCAGATTCGAGCTGTGATGAAGGAGGAGCTTGGTTCAGCATCAACCAGTGGCTCTGTTGACTCATCTGATCTGACCAAAGTAGTAACATCTTCTAGAGATACCACTAGAGAGATAATGAAGATTGTTCAGGACTATATGAGAGAAGATTATGCCTCTCAGAAAGAAGTGAAAGACAAGGCATATTATTATTTCCAAAGGGTTTATACCAAGAATCAGCTCAAAAATCATTTCAATATTATGTTATAAAATATGAAGTTACCTCCAGTTAATCAAGCCTTCAGAGAACAAGTCACCAGGCTCAAATAGTGGACTCTAGCCTTGAAAAAATTCATGGAAAACAAGGATGATTTCGTATCTGCTATGGAGAGAGGAAGAAGAATCATTAAGGATTTCAGAAATCTCTTATTGCCTTTCTTGCATGTCGATGCTAGCCCCGTGATTGTACCTCCAGCTTTACCTACCTCTGCCTCTACTACATATCCTGTTCAGATGACTCCATCCCATGCCATTCGCAGCCTTACTCCTATGATCACTTAGACGGCTACTCAGTACAGGCCTGGAACAGTTTCAGTAGCTCAGCCTCCTGTGATCATTTCTAGTGTTCCTATGCCTTCTCCTGCATCCACACAGCCTGAATCCTCTTCTGATCCCAAGGGAAAATCTAACATTGAGGACATGGATGGAATAAGTGGCTAAGATATTTGATTGGAATCCCTAGTATTTTGTTTTATTTTCTTGTATCTTTTTGCAACATGAAATACAAATGGATTTATTTTCTTTCCCATTTTTTCCTTCTCTCTTTGTTGTTTCCCACTTTTTTCTAATCACAAAGGGGGAGATCTAATAGAACTGAAGAAGAGAGATACTATTGCATTTGGTAACTTGTAACTTTGATACCATTGCATTTAATTCTACCTCTGATACATTTAACATTTCACATCTTACATTTTTACCTCTGGTGTGTTTTTTTCTCTGCTACAATTGAATTTAATGCTATATCCTCTGATACATTACTGACTATTTTTATATTATAATATCATAAGTTGTGATTATCAAAACGGGGGAGATTGTTGACCTCACCTATTTTGATAATCCAAATTATGCTTTCACACACTTTGATGATCCCAAATAATGTGTATCTATATATTAATTCTTTCAATCTATGATATTATATTATAAAGTTGTTAATTATATTAAAATAATCTTTTAAATATGTTAATAAATGTTTATCTATGTTTATATGAATTTTGAAATAATTCTAACTCAATCGGATATGTTTTTCATAAAACAGATAAGTGTTAAGTCACTGATATGCTTATAGATACTAACACAGATCTACCGGTACTTAGTCTACCGATAATAAATAGTCACTGATAAGCTAAGGTCACCGATATGCAGAGATACCGGTATGTATAAGTACACCGGTAAGCACATGTCTCTGATATATCAAGTCCACCGATACAGACATCTACTGATAAAAGCTGAGCTATTGATAGAACAAGTCTACCGGTATGCATAAGTCTACCGATATACAATTCACTAGTACAGAATGGAGGTACCAGTATGAACAAGCTACCATTACAAAGTTCACCAATACAAATAGTTACTGATACATCAAGCTACCGATACAAGCGAGTTAATGCTAGACAAAACAAGATACCGAGAGAAGGAGTCACCTGTACATAGAGCTACAGATACAGGGAGTAACAGCTACCGATACAAGGAGCTTCCGATAAAAGGTCACTGCTACATAAAGTCCACCACTACCGACAGAAGGCTACTAATGAAAGACTGACCAGTCAAACTCTACTTCTCTCAATAATATTTATTTATTAAGAAATGGTCTTATTTTATGTTTTAATGCAATTAATGTTATTTAATGATATTTTTTGGAATTTCAAGGAACTTTACCTAGTACCCATGAAAAGGAAATCATTCCTTTTAATATAGATGAAAGCTATAAAAAAAAGAGAAAAGCTAGTTAAAAAAAGGGGAACTAAGAAGGCATGTGAAGGGTGTGAAAAAGAAAGGGTTGAATAGCGTTGGAAGGTGGTGCATTCACATAGAAAAGAATGGCTACATTCATACTAGAAGAGTACTGGACATACATGAAGACATTTCATTTTCTAGAGGTGAACACAAGATGCACTTTAGTCAAGGAGTGAAGAACTACAATGAGCACTTCATGCACTCAAGCTGATTAAACTGAACTTGAAGAAAATGAACCTCTGTTTTTCAGACAAAACCAGAGAAGGACTCAGAAGCATTTCTAATTAATCAAAAATTTCCATAGATGCATTTCAAATTACTAGAGATTTCTAAAACTCATATTTACTCTCATAGTGATTATTTTATTTACATTTTGAGTAGTGTGTGTGCTCTATATATTTTATACACACACTGTCTCCTGAGCTAAGCTGGAAGATTTCTAAATCCTTACCCAAACCTTTCTTAACTCTCTTGTATCCCACTGTGGATAGTGGTAGAGGTCAAGTAAAACCTGGACAGCTAGTGTGCTATTGTTATGTTTTCCCACGTATAACTGTGGTAGAGGACTTAATACCTGGATAGTCATTGCACTGTTGTTTACCCTGATCCAGGGTGTGGATCAAGTTTATATAAATTGTTTGAGAGGAATAAGTCTCGACTTGAGACTGAACCTCTTGGTTACATCTACTGTACATATTTGATTAAATCTAAAGTATACTATATATTTTATATTCCCTTGGTAATTACTTTGAAATACAATTTGTTTTAAAGTTACTTTGATAGTTAAATTAGCAAGTGTTTATACTTATTGTGAACAAATAAGTTAGTTTCAAAAGTTAATTTAATCTTCTGATTAAATTAAATGAGACCTAATCAATCATTGAGAAACTAATTGAACTTTTATAATCTATATAAATTCACTACATTTGAACTTGTTTTTAAATTGGGGTATTTTAATAGAAATATTTTTAACAGAAATTTTAATTGGAACTCAATTGACCCCCCCTCTTGAGTATCCACTCTGTCCAACACTTTTTATTACATTGAACTAGATAAAATATCTTTATAAGTTTAATTTATTATAAATATGGAACCTAATACAAGAAAAACTAAAAAATTATTCGAACCTACTTGAAATAAATCTTCATGGGTTCATCCTAGGTAACTCTTATTGTATCTCATATCCTGGGGTCATAAATAAAAGGAAAGGGGTGATCATGGCCCAGTAAGGGAATAAGAAAAAGAGACACTTAGCATGTGATCATGAGGCATATAAATAAGAAGAATATATGTAACAATATAACATTATCAAGAGAACATAAGGAAAAATAATAAAAAAAAACCTTAATAGTAACATGGAAATGTCGGTACAACATTTAAATGAGTCATTCCTAATAAAATCACGAAGGTTTATCACCAAGGTTTCATAAATGGAAATTACCAAGGTTATTCACAAAGTATTCACAGAAATGTCTTCTATAGAGATTAAATGATTTACCTAATGCATGAGAGAAGTATCAAGGTTCATAATCCATATGTATTAATTAATGCGATCCATATAGTTCATAATAAATCATTTCATTAATAACCCATGGATAATAAAGACCATGTTTATTATCAAAATCATGGAATAAAAAAGTACTTAAATACATGATCATTACATAATTATTATCCCAAAAAGGTAATGTGGGTTTCATATTTGTAAATACCTGAATAAATTAATTATATTAATATCTATGTGAATAACCATGGATAAAAGAATTGTTTGGCCATTCTGAATAAAATAATTTTTTATTTTAAAGAGGGAAATTTGGGAAGTAAATTTATCAGCATGACAGGTATAAAAAGTAGATTTATAAAGGGGTCAAATGATAGGTACAAAAATTCGCTCAATGATAAATAATAATTTCATGACTAAGGTTATGATAAAATACACAAGAAAAGAAATCAACACACCATTTATAGGTCACACACAGAAACAATTACATGATTTGAAAAGAATATGATGAGAATTCCCTTACCTTAAAGAGTTACTCCAAATCATGAGGATTGGAACATTAGGAGCTTGAGGAAATCTTCAAAGGACTCATTGGGTGGAAAAATAACAAACAATTCATTGAGGATGGATTTTTATAGGATGTGAAATGGTGAAATGTTTGGGTGTTTATAGTAAAAGAGGAGGAATTATTTATAAATTTACAAATACAAGTCTTAGTAATCTAGGTTCTGGAAAAATGAAAAACCATTTGCTTAACCATGATTTTTATGCATAGTTTTATAAACTTGGGTAAACTTTTTGATATTTTAATCCAAAAGAATCGAAAACCATTTTTCAATATTCATTTGTACATGGAAAGTTAATGTTTGGACAAAATATATCTTTTAAAATAAATTTCCCATTTTAGACATTGGAAAGTCACTTATAGGTTTGGAAATTGATTAAAATCCATTAAAAAAATTAGTATTACTAAAATTACATATTTTAGGGTGTGGATTGTGGTTAATTAATTATTACATCATTATGATATAATATGAATTCATAAAACATACTAAAAACCCAAAATTTCATTTTTTACTATTTATTGATAAATAATGTATTTTTGAAAATTATCAAAAATTCACCCTAACCTGAATATGATGTGATGATTTAAAATGTAATATTTATGTTATCAAAATAATTTTCTAAACATGAGAATTATAACCTTTTAATATAAATATTCTTATTTATTTAAAATAGTAGTCTTTAAGACGTAGTCATATTTCTACCACATATAAATATTTACTAGGCCATTATAAAATTATTTTACTAATTCTATTTAAATAATTGTTTTTAGAAGAATATTTTAAATATTATTTAGAAAAACTATATTTATTATAAAAGTGAATATATTTTCTAAAATAATACAATTATGTTTTATTTGTGTCTAGAAATCAATTTATCAAATTTGTAATGACCTGTGTTTTCACTACAACAGAATCACCGTTTAGCGGCAGTTTTTTTACGTTTAGCGGTGGTTTAAACGGCCTCTATATTGTTTGGCGGCGGTTTACAGAAACTGTCGCCTAATAGGGCGTCGACAATCTATTAGTGGCAATTTTTAACGTTTAGCGGAGGTTTCAGGAAAGTGTC
Organism: Viscum album; assembly: GCA_963277665.1. Classification (NCBI taxonomy): domain Eukaryota; kingdom Viridiplantae; phylum Streptophyta; class Magnoliopsida; order Santalales; family Viscaceae; genus Viscum; species Viscum album. The sequence goes on from OY728150.1 coordinate 1,818,661,573, forward strand.
GTAGGTGCCTCATTTCGCGGCGGTTTTCCTGAATTTAGCGGCGTTTTTACGAGCCCTGGATATCACTTTATAGGCGGCGGTTATAACCACCGCGAAAAAACTCAATTTCCAGTGGCAGTAAAACCACCGCAAAATTCAGGTAAACTGCCGCAGAATGAGGCAGCCACGATGCTCCTATTTAGCGGCGGTTATAACCGCCGCTAGAAGTAAATTTTATTTTACGTTTAGAGGCGGTTTAAACCACCGCCAGTATACATTTTGCAGCGGTTAAAACCGCCGCTGAAAGCTACCCAGAATAAAAAAAATAATTCTTGGATTCTGCTGCACCACTGCCCTGAAAAACAAATAAAACCAGAAAAAACAATCAAAGGTTCCAACACATTCCTCATACTCATGTATACAATATCCTAAATAGTAAATACTAGGAAGATAAAACTCCATTGATACAACATTGTAACATCCCAAACTGGATTCCACTAAATCTTATAACTTCACTTTCTTAGGATAGATCATCCATAGTGATTCCACTCTACTTATAAAAATTGATAATTGATGAATTAGTAGTTATATTAGTACAAATCCATTTATATAATGATTTTTTTGGTTTTGTGGCCTAGAAACCATCCTTAATACTTATAATAAATTTGAACTGATGAAATAGCTTAAATAACACATTAGAAATATATTGTTATAAAAAATCCTATTGTGGGAATAGTTTTAGAGTTACATTGGGATATAGCTTTTATAGGAATGTGGATATTTCCAGTGAGTCTTAGTTGACATCTTTTTATGTTGGAATATAGGTTAGGTATTAACTATGTTGTGGTGAGTGATGTAGACCAGAGTTTTTAGTAGAAAAGCTAAGTTATACTAGTTCTATGGATGACTATGTAAGAGGATCGAGTTTTATAACATCATCAATATGGGTTAAAGTTCAAGATGTAGTTATTGATGTTGATTGAATGTGTGCGCATGGAATGATGATTTCATAATACAAGTGATTATGAATAGACCATTTCTATTTATTATTAAGTGGATGATGTAAATCTATGTGGTAGGAAGTGAACCAAAAGTTGTTCAAGGATGGAATATTAGTTCCAGGTGAGGCTTCAGCGTATGCCAAGGATGGATTGTCATGATGGAACATGGTATAATTATGTTGACTCACATCCAGAAACCATGTTTAGTGGTGGACAGATTGCTTTTCATGGGAATTTGATTCCTATTTTTATTAAAATGATGAATATTAAAATCCTATGGTGGGGAGAATCACACAGGTCATGGAAAATGTAACCTTTGGGAGAGTGGTTGTAGAAAGAATAGTCATGAATAGTAAAGAAGAAAGTTCTGTAATTCCAGTAATTGAAGTTTCATGACCGGATAGCTTGTAATGAATCAAAAAATGGAATTAAGAATCATAATATAAATAATTCAGGGATATAATGACAGGTAATAATTACCAGACATACCATGATTAAGTGGAAATTGTGTTGGGAATGCAGTTCAAGTCATGCAGTAACAGTTCAGTGATCAAAACAGTTATGGTTGGAAATGGTCCATTGTAACCATCCTAATATTGAAGTATTTGGTAGAAGTTATTTTCTTTAAATTCATGTTTTTATAAGACATACCAATTTTGCGTCAAGTTGACATCCATCTTCGAGATTATATTTTAATTTATAAATTATTCTTTCCTATATTCATGGACTTATGCTAATTTATCACCCCTCAGTCACACATATATCTTAGTGAACCACCCTTGATTTAGAACATTCTCATGACATTTTAGAAGAGCTAGAGCATGTTTAGATACTTTTGACGCTTAAATCAGACATTTTCAACAATGGGCATCACCAAAGTGTCCACAAAACCATCCCCTTGATCACTATGAAATGACCCAATTTGTTCACAACATCAACAATGGGTTTAACTCCTTGTCATCCAAAATCTCAACTACTAATTCAAACATATGCCTAAATAGAATGATGTATACCACACTCGAGAAATGAATACATAAAAACGAACATCAGAAATCAATAAAATGCGTAAAATGAAATGTGAAAAATCAAGGAAAATTTTGGACATGAAAATGTGTGGTGGAAACTATGTGCCACAAATGTTACATATACAAACCAACTATTTCCATTTTTGTTCAACACATCAACAGTACAACTACTCAGGGTCCGATGATGCATCGTCACCCTCTCCACCTTCATTTCCACTTTGTGCTGTCACCTGTAAGAACATTATATTGAAAATTAAATACGGTTACATATTTATATTAAAACTTAAAACAAATGAAAGTTAGAAAACTAAATGATTCTGATTTTTTGTGATTTACCTGCATACCACCAATCGATGCACTCCCACAGGGGGCATATATGCTCATCTGATAACGTAGTTCAGCCAACTCTTTCTGCAATGCAGATATCTGATCCCCCTGCTGGTGAACTATGTTTCGTAAAGAAACAATCTCTTTATTAGCATCTTCGGGCTGACTAAAGTCAGGAGTAGATACAACAGCTATCCCCGGTGGCCTGCTAAAACCCATAGATGGCACAGGTCCCAAACCCATCCTGCGCACTCTCCTAGGATGCTCCTTCCCAAGGACTTTAGCAACCGGGTCATCCTGTGAGACAGAGTAGGAATACGGAGGATTGGAATCCCATAGTTCTTTAATTTTGACCTATAAATCAAATATCAATATATATTAACACAGAAAAAATTGATAAGAAGTTATAATGATAAAAAATTGACTTCCTACCCCAAATTTTTTAGTAGGCTCATTAACAAAACATCCATCTGATTTCTTATGAACATCCAACCACAGTTCAATTCTGGATGCTTCATGGCCTAAACTCGGTGACTGCATTAATCAAAGATAAATCAACAATTCAATATATTAAACAGATAATATTGTCTTATAAATATTTAAACTAATTAAAATATTACCAATGAACTTCGATTTCTAGAAAAACTTTTTGAGCCCGCAGTGTGCGGGATGACTTTCTTCGCTCGGTTTGACGCATTCTGTCTTGATAGATCCTAAAATAAATAAAATGCAATTTAATACTAATGTATTGAATGTCATGTCCTTTTCATATACATGTATAAATGTAAAATGAGGATAATATAATAATATATATATTTCAATACCATCTGCTTCTGATCTCGATGCCTATCAACAAACACTTTCCACTGCTCTTTTGGTACCCCACTGGGTATCTTCTCATACATTTGCAGTGTGGTCAACGGAGCATCGTTGACATCACACCACAATATCCATTTAAAATCATTCCACTTCTTACCTAGATTTTTCAACGTCCACTTCTGTGCTATCACATCAGCAACGGTAAAGTGGAAGAACATCTGTATAAAAAAATTCATTTTGAACATATTAGTAACATGACATTATATTAAACCATAATGTAATAAATTTACCTTGATTTTGGAATCAAACACTTTATTTGTCCAGATTGGAGGCATATTCCTTCAATCATCATATGAAATGGGAAGGGAAATGGGCTCCGCTGCCAGCTGGCCTAGAATCTGGCCATGCAACCCCACGACATCATCTATAAGGACTCCGTAAGAATCAAATGGAATAACAATCAAATGGCCATTCAGATTCCAAACATCTGAACTTTTTATTTTTTTCTCCGCGGTTGCGTTTTTGTCATCTTCAATGAGAAAACTATAAGTATAAACAAAATTCAATAAATTAATTTAATTAAAATTTGTACCTATGATAGTGACACTCGAGTATGTCCAGGATGAACTAGAAGGGGCGCGTTGCTACCCCACTGCTGAGGCTCCTGAAGGGGGAGTCGACGACTCAGCCTCTACTGGGACATGCATAGATGGTGTGAGAGATGATGCAAGGGGAGATGGTGTAGGGGTGTCAGCAGCTGGTGCATCAGATGTCGTGGGGAGGGAGCCAAATGGATAGTCATCTGTCGCAGAACTGGATGAAATAATGTAACTCTTCTTCCTTGGCATTCCTGTCATTTAATCAAATAGAATTACATTCAGAATATAAATTTCAAAAAAATTATGCAAAAAAAAAAATTAAAAATGATAACAGATGGAGTAATAACAGAAAAAATATATATAACAATGATAATGAATGACTGTAGAAATGAAACAAGTGGTTGCTGAATAAATAAATAATTGTACATACAATCATTTTCCCATTCAATCATGTCGGTTTCCTGCTCCATTTCTTCATCCACTTCATTCATCCTTGCTAGACTAATATTTTCAATATCATGATGGACACATAATTTTGCTTCCTGTTTCTAATTAAATTCAATTTCAGAGGTCAAATTTTCCACTTCATCACCCATATCATACAAATCTCTTTGTATTATGTGAGAAACTACACTCCACCCTTCATCAAAAACATCATTCACATAATATACCATTTTTGCTTACGATGCTAAGATATATGGATCATGCAGTTCACGATCACCAACATCCATCAAATGAGAGAAGTTCATAGAACTAAATTGCAAGGAATATCTTTTAACGCCTATGATAATATCGACCCATTTTCATTTGAATAAAACAACCAAAAAATGTCCGTGGTAGTTTAATTCAATAATATCATGTAGCTTTCCATAGTATTCCACTTCATCAAATGTAAATATACCACTATTTTGTGTTCTCAAACCCACTTCTCGATCGACTGTACGAAATCTAAAGTCATTCACATTATAAGCGTCGAACTTTCTAACTTCTTTTAGAGGACCTCTAGCAAGAAACTTCAAATCTTCTAATACCTCTGCTAGAGTATCAGTATTCATGATATGAAAAAATAAATACACTTTATTAGATTTACAAAATGTATGTGTCAAACTAATATTCGTATTTATTGCAATATTTATGAACTTACACGTTTTGAAAACCATTCTACAAGATCTTTATTAATAGATTTCATTATATCTTTCTCATTTTGTGTTCGGCCTCTCATTAGTCTCTTTATTTGTATCCTCAACTCTTCAATAAATGGATATGAAATTTCACTATTAATCAGCACATATCTATGTACCTGTAATAATTCCAATTCAGTCAGTGTCACATTTGAGGTCCTCCCAACTGATCGGCCAATAGCAGGAAATATTTTGAATTTCTGATGTATTTGAGATTGAGTCGATGTGCCATCAACACGTCCAACTCGATTAAATCTTGTATCAATATCATCCAAGTATTGAGAACAAAAGTTAAGACACTCTTCATCCACATAGCCTTCAGCAATTGAGCCTTGTAGTTTAGCTTTATTTCTCACGTATGATTTCAAATGCCCAAGATATCTGTGAAACAAAATAAACATAATTATGCATTTAATTAAGTACCAAAAATTGTTTACATAACTGGAAAACATATAAATAAAGTACCTATCAATTGGATACATCCATCTATAATGAACGGGGCTTCCTAATTTAGCTTCCTCAACCAAATGCATAGTTAAATGCATCATTATAGTAAAAAATGACGGAGGAAAGATCATCTCCATTGCGCAAAGGGTCAATACAAACCCCTCCTGGAGGTTGTCAAGCTGAAATGGATGTAGAGATTTCTCACATAGTTTTCTGAAAAATGTGCAGAACTGGAGTACAACAGTAGTAATTTTTTCAGGTAATAATGTACGCAATGCCAATGGTAGTAACTGTTGTAACAAAATATGTGAATCATGGCTTTTCAATCCATGTAACTTACGATTCTTCAAGTCAACACACCTCGATATGTTACTTGAATAACCATCAGATACCTTAACATTCTTTAACATTCGAAAGAATGTATCTTTATCCCTATTTTTCTTTGCAAAAATTTCCAGAGGATACTTTCCATTCTCATCTGGCCAGAGATCGATTTTATGTTCATTTCTTGTAAGTCTTTGCGAGCATTGAGATGATCCTTCGACTTTCCATGATCATTAATCAATTTGAAAATTAAATTGTCACAGAAATTTTTCTAAATATGCATCACATCAAGATTATTCCTCAACAAATTAAATTCCCAATACGGAAGTTTGAAGAATATACTTTTTTTCTTCCATTGTTGCGTTCCGGTTTCTCCTGACAATACACTTCAGACCCGTTTTCCGCTATCATTCAAATGATGAACCTTACCAAATTCTGTTTCAACATTTTCAAGCTGTTCCAATATTTCAAAACCATTTAACAACTTTGGAGGTGGTCTACGATCAATGGAACAATTAAATTTTGATCTGTTCAGCCGAAATCTATGAGATGCATCGAGAAATCTTCGATGACACAAGAAGCACCATTTTCTACTGTGAGGTAGCCGTTTGGGCTCAAAATCAAAGTTACAAATAGGACAAGACAAACCCATGTAAGTGTTCCAACCAAATAAATTCCCAAGCCCAGGGAAGTCACTAATCGTCCACAGTAAAGCAGCATGCATTTTGAACATTGTTTTAGAAGAAGCATCAAATGTCTCAACATTGTTGCTTCATAACTCCTGCAATTCTTCAATCAAAGGCTGCAAGTATACATCAATATCATTTCCAGGAATTTGTTTTCCAGGAATAATCATCGAAAAGATAAAAGATGTTTGTTGCATACACATCCACGTAGGCAGATTATAAGGGATCAAAAAAACTGTCCAAATGCTATAATTGGTACTCAAAGTCCCAAATGGGTTGAATCCATCGGCAACCAATCCCAATCGAACATTACTAGGATTAGCTGAGAAATCGAGATGTAATGAATCAAATGTATTCCACGATTGGGAATCCCATGGATGTCTCATTAACCCATCATTTTTATTATCTACAGAATGCCACTTCATGTGTTCGGCGGTTTTCCATGACATGAATAATCTTTGCAATCGAGGATTTAAATGAAAGTAATACAAAACCTTTGCATGTGTTCTCCTTTTCTTCTTCTCCATGAAATTATGTTCATTCAGACTTCCAACATCACCGTTTTCCTTCCATCTAGAAGAAGAACATTTCTTGCAATTCTATCTACTTGAATCCTCTCCCCAATAAAGCATACAATCGTTGGGACACACACATATTTTTGTATAATTCAGACCAAGCTTGTTAACAACTTTTTTCAAATCATAAAAAGATTTTGATATTTTTGCTTCAGGAAATGCATCACGAATAAATTCCAATATCATGGACATTGCCTTATTTGTAATTCCACATAGACATTTGATATGGTAAAACTTCAGAAAAAATGAAAGCTTTGAATATTTCAAACACCCACTATACAACTCTTGATTTCCATCGTCAACTAAATCATGAAACACATTTTCCTTAGTGAAGTTTTCTCTTACATTTGGGTCCACAGAATCAAGAGAAGGATCCAATGATATGTGACAATCTTGATCTACCTGTGTTACAGTCTCAAAAACATCACTTGTCATGTTGCAATTTGTAGCACCCTCTTCTGGTTGTTCTGATATGTTTGGATGCTGATAGTGGTGTCTTGTAGTGTCGAATGCATCATTTATTAGGTTTTTCATTTCATTTTCCATTGTCGACAAACTTGGGACCTCATTATGCGGATTAACATTATTTCTCAATCTTTTTGTAACATTCTATTCTCCATGCCAAATCCGACACAAATATTGAGTAGGGAATTGCTTCAGTATTAAATGTTCATAAACCTCATCTCTCTTCAACCATGTTCTAAATTTACATTTAGGACATGGAGATTTTATTCTCCCTTCAATGGATCAATTAGAAATTTCAAAATCTAAAAACTCATTCAAACCCTTAACATACTAAGGTGTGTTCCTCAGTAATGTGATCCAGCTTTTATCCATGTATATAACAATGTGACTACACAAAAAACAAGGAATCAAACATGAGACATCTTCTATAACCCCATCATCAAAAACAAATAATTATGAACAAAATTTCCATAATAGAGAAAAATTCAATGATATATCAAGAAATGGGACTCAAAATTCCTCAAAGTCCCTAAACTGGAATCACAAAATGGATGAACTATTTCTATAAGAATGGGCATTTCCATCATGTTATGGTTCATCCTGCCTCTACTCCTTGCACATTGGATTCTCTTAATTCCCACTATTAATTTGTTGCATACCTAATAAAACTAAGGAATGAACAACCATCGATTTCCAAGAATATTTAGCTTCCATTCACATGTCCCTAGTGACAACATCCAAAATGGATGTTATGCCCAAAGAAAGTAGAGATGTACCAAGGTCTGGGTGGAGACCATCACCAAAGAAATGATCTTTCTCATAATTGATGACCCCTATCTTTGGAGAATATATAACAAACCTTGAAAGGTTATTGACATACTCCCATACTGATCTCTCACCAATAAAAAGTCTCATGAGCTCAGTCTATTTCTCTACATTCATTCCCTTAGGAAATAACCATTAAAAAATAAATCTTGATGAGATTCCAATTCATACATTCATGAATTTAAAGGACTGAATTTTAAATATAAGGACTGAATTAAAATATAAGTACATTGATGAATAAGCCTCTGGTGAAATATATCATGTAGAAATATATCCTTTGTATGATAGGGGACATCATTAACATACCATGGATTCATGGGTAGTGGAACATGTTTATATTGAGATATTTTATTTATCTGACTCTCCTGTACATATTTATAGCTAATAAAGTTAATATACAATAACCAGATTGAGTTCATGTAGAATTTACTATATATCAAGAAATTTTTTCGCATGTAATGAGGAAACAGTACCCTTAGGTTGTTCATGAGTATAAAATTTGTGATCTAACACTATCCATGTTTGAGTGGCCTAGTGAATATTCACACTATGTTTAATTTCATTGTTCATAGACCAATGATCATATAAACAATCTCATGGATATTCACACTATGTTTAATTTCATTGTTCATAGACTAATCTATGTATAGAGTTTAAGGGAATGTATCCTTGAAAAAAATTATGTGATATATATAGAGATATAAGAGAGGAATTAAAATATGATATGGATGTAGATCATGACACACATATGCATATATCCTTAGGGGATGACTCAGATATTTTATGGTCATGGTTCTCAGACCTGTAGCTGCTAACATTTTTATATATAAAAACATAGAACCAATGATTGGTTAGTATTCATAGATATTTCAAAACACAACCTAACGTGAATTAAGGATTATTAGTATCATATAATACCTTGGAGGGGGAAATTAATTTTATGGTCATGATGTTTAGACCATTGTGTCACAAAGTTTAATATCCTATGAAAAGGACCATGGTTTTGACAAGACATTAAAAAAGGAGAATCTAATGTTATGTATCTGTGGTATCCAAAAGAGATTCATACCCAAATTGGAAGGTGCAGAAAAATATAATTTCATAATTTATTTAACTGTTAAAAAGATTCTCAAATATTTAAACTTCAGGGTAAAACAATCACTTGAATAGAATGATTTTGGAAGGTTTAAAACATACATTATTAATGCCTGAGTCAATAATAAATAGAGACCAATTGGTGAAGAATGACCATTACAAATAGTGGAATACTAATACCATTCTCATTCAATAGAATCTAATGGTAGTAGGTTGGATATTTTCTCAATCATTCCATTGATTGATTATGTGGTTTAGGTGGAACTATCTTCCATGACTGAAATATCCCATAGGGATAACTTTATATTCTTCGAGGAAAGGTGTTATATTAACTATCAAATCATAATAGGTTAGCTCCAAATAAATCAACATCCACAACCAATTTTTAGAAGATCCCTACAGACCCACTATATAGGGCTATCCCCCAAGGCCTCATTACACCTTTACATACCGCCCTATAATGAAAAAAACCAGTAAAATAATCATTTAAGTGTAATTTAAAATAAAATATGTGGAAAAGTAGAGTGAGAGGGGCTATAGGGTGTGAAAAAACTCAACACAAAGAAATGGTTAAAAATAGTGTATGGAGTATCCATTGGTTAATGAGAGACCATCCAAAAGGTGGAATGTGGTAGAGGATGTAACCATTCATTAAATTATAATTGTGGAGGCTATCATTAACCAACCCCACCAATCATAATAAAAACCTTACTATAACTATCATGGTCTTGGAAACACAGGATCAGTTCAAATTATCTAGCATAGTTTCACTTCAAGCCACCATGATATGGTTTTTTAGTCTGAATCGATATTCGAATTCTAGTACATGATTGGTATTGGGAACTTAGATAACTTTCATGGGTTCTTCCATATCCATTTCAATGGCTACTCTGGTGTCCCTTTACTTATTTTAAATGAATACATTAATGATAGAATCTAATCATTCTTTTCATACCACAATGTCACCCCTATTCACCATTAGAACACCCCTTCTTGGTACTTTCTTAGTCTTCATAGATGTCTTTCTCATAGGGACAAATAGAATTCATGGAATCTTCTTCAAGCCCATGGGACAATTTTCTTGGAACGGTTTGGTACATAGGGGACATTACAAAATTATGTTCTATTCTAAAAAGAAACAGGGTGATAGTACATTCCATGCCTCCATGATGTAGTTCCATCATACAACAATGAGGGTAGGGATTACTGATATGGGACATGCAGATATTCCTTAGACTTGGTTCTGAGGGAATATGATCAACACCTTTACTGCTGAACAACTAGACCATTTCTTGGGTTTGGGTGAATGGAATAATTTATTCCAACTTTCCATATCTCTCACCTGACACATACTACCTTAGATATTACCCCATTATTTTCGAAACTACCTACGATTTAAAGAGACCAAAACATGTTAAATACTCAACATTTGAGATATTTGTTGACAAGTAAAATGAATGTGATGATGTGAATCGAGATAGCCATATGGTCGATGACCCTAACAAAAACCATGAAATCTTCTCAAATAAAATTTAGCCTAAGTAGGGATTGAGTACAAATTAGGAGGCCACCACTAACATTTTTCTTACCCAAATCTAGAAAATATAAGTTTATATAGACGTGACATTAATATAATAATAATATAACCTAAATAAAAAATACCCCTTATGTTATTGGGTTCCATCATGACTTCCAAGATCAACTATACATGCTTCGTCCAGTTTTACTATTATTTCTAAAAATGTTACAAATAAATACCTATGGTTATCATGAAATATTCCCAAAATGAATGGTAGTTGGAAGTATATCCAATTTAAGAACCGACTCATATAAAAAAACCACACATGTTGGAAGTGAACGCAACCCATAACTCAAATAGGTTTATTGTTGTAATTACATCCATTCCATTCCCTGTACAGTCTATGGTTGTCATTACAAGAAACCCATATTTCATGAATATCCATGATTATAAATACACGCAACCCCTCACTAATAAACACACTTGAGATGGAATTACAACTAAATCCATGTAAATCATTTCATCAGGTTTTCATTATAGCCAACCACACCCAAAATATATCTTCTATGTTGGCATTAAACCCAAACACATAATAAAAACATCCCCAGATATCATTATATTCAACAACATTTTAATAAAATTTTATTGTATTAATTACACACAAACCCTTATTGGGGATTTTATTATTATAACTACCTAAAAACCAAGAAACCTAAAGGAGAAACAAAACCCTACCTAGAGGGGAAGACGGTGCAGCTTCTGGGGTCGCGGGGGGCCGGGGGTCGCAGGGTCGCGGGGTTGTCGGGGTCTCCTGGGTCACGCGGGGTCTCCGGGGTCAGGGTCCCGTGGTCGCCGGGGGAAGCGGGGGGTCGGGGTCACGGGGGAAGGAGGGTCGGGTGTTAAAAAAACCAACGTTTCATTGAGGTTCATTATAAACCGCCGCGAAACCTTTTTTACAAAAGTTTTAGCGGCGGTTTTGTTGCAGTGTTTTGAGTCGGATTAAAATTCACTCCCAACTTGAGATTTTCAAACAGCATCTATGACATATTCTAATATAAAGAGTAGAACTAAATTTTGATAGTTAAATCAGAATTATATGATGGTTTTGGGTTGGTTTAGTGGCTTGGAGAGTTTCTTAGGTTCTCAGAAAGAGTTTCAGGACCATCAGAGGCCCAAAAACCAATTTTGTAGTTGCAGGTTAGGGAACACCGTTTAGGGTAAACTGTGCTGCCTCTTCGAAGTAACCATGTGCCCTGTTTTTGAACTACCTCAGGGTTTGGGTAAATCATGTGGGTGAGTCATATGACCATATGGTTTTTCTACTGTAGTTGCAAAGGGATACCACGCGGTTTGTGCATGCTTAAGGAAAAATATGTGCCAGGCCGCACCGGTACAACCACTAAAGCAGTACCTATGCACTGTAGCCCTTACGGTTTACACATGGTTTGGGAAACCCTGGAGACTAAAAATGAGGCCCTTTTGGGTTGTTTTTTTTAATTTTTTTCAGTATTTTCTATTTTCTTATTATTTCCATATTCTTTCCTCCATTCTTCTCCTCATGGGTCATGCGAGCAAAGGGTTCTCCCTCTATTTTCCTCTCCTCCTTCCCTTTAAACCCATATCTTCATTCATGATTTTATTTGAGATCCATCAGAATATGGATACTCATATAAGTAAGGTTAACCTCACCCTATCCTCTTCTTCATTTTTTTTCTCATCATAGAGTGCATAATTCATTTGAGCCATTTTCCATTTTTTCAGGGCATAAGATAGAAACTCATATCTATTCCAATATGCTTCAAATTGGATCCTGATATTAAATGTACCTATATCTACTTGTCTAAGGTAGGTGGTTCATACCATAATTTGTGTTTTTGAGGTCATTTTGGGGCATTTCATAAAGCATTCATTTTGGGTATTTTTAGTGAGACCCAAATATATCTCATGCTTTATATCAAAATGACCATGTGACCCTAAGGGATGTCGCTGGGCATGCTAATATTTTTTCAATCAAGCGAGGTCGGGTTATAGGTTATTGATCCATGGTGTATTTTAGATGAAGGTTCCAAAATTGTTTAAATTGAACTGTTTTTATTTAAATTGAATCATTTAAATTGTTATGTCATTGTTAACAAATTTGATGCATTCAAGACCTCCATGCTAATATGTTATAATTTTTTTCTATTTAAATGTAATTTCTTTTAATTAAATTGCTTGATTTATGTGTTTTAATGTGATTTATATATTTGTAATGTTTGATATTGCATATGATGAGACCCATGGGGTCATGAAAGGATCATCCAGTGGTTGGAATGGAATGGCCATCTGAATTGAGGTGATGAGATCATATGGTTGGGCTTGGACCAGTTTTACTTGAGTGGTATTGAACAAAGGATTGGGAGTCATGGACGTCAGTTTGAGGTAGCAAGGATTTTAGGTTGGGAATGGCCCATGATACTAGATGTAATGGCTGTTAGAGTGGAGCGACAAGATCACAAGGGTATGAGGTGCGAGTGTTGATGCGGATTGGGATATTTATTTGGTTATTTCCACACAGCAGTGATGGAAAAAGTTCTGAATTGAGTTATGTAAACACAATTGGAATCTATTTATATGGTGGTTTGGACCTCTTGTGTGGGTAGATATGCCTGGTAATTGCATATTAGGTAATTAGGGTTTGGGGGTGCTTGCCACAAAAAGCCACGTGGAAGGTGAGGAGCCTTCAGATGCTAGCATTGAGGCCGACAGTTGGGGGATGAGTCTTTTCATGATTGAGGCTGTGAGCCTAAACTTTTATTTGAGGACATATATATTTTTTCTTCTAGTTTTTTGCCTCGGGATTTCATGTTCTTTCGAGCATGGGTATGTGGGACCGGGTTACTATTTTCATGGGCGTGCCTTCAGGATGTTGGTACCTATTGGGACATGAGGTGTGAGGAGGCATGAGGTGCCATGTTACATGACTTGAGGTGGAACCTAAGGGTTCGCCTGGACTGTTTGACATTCGAGGTACTTTGTTCCATGAGCTAAGGACATTCACCTATTTGTATATTCTAGCACTGGCTAAGGAAGGTGATAGTTTCCTAGTGGCTGTTTAGAATTAGGGAAACCTTGTTCATTTATTTAACTTAGATTCTTGTTTTAAGCATTGTAACATATAGGATTAATCACTTATGATTGGTACAAACCTTTGGGTTGTAACCTTTTAAGATTCATCTCACACCCTACACCGATCCTTTAGGATACATGTAGAATTTATTAATTTACATTCAAGGAAAGGACTAGCCTTAGGAGCAAGATCTTAGTATCCATTTGGTAGGGATATTGGCATGGAAATTGAGGTCATTCCTAGATAGAGTTTCTATTTAGTTTTATTTCAGTTTTTAGTATTCTCTTTTTTATATTGCATGTAGCTATAATGTTTATCCATTGGAACCCCTTTGGTATATTGACATGTATGAAATGATATTATATGTATGATTTTTAATGATTAGTTTCAAAAATTGTTTTTATGGAAGAATTATCTGTTTAATTTCCACTTCTTTTTGTATATTGATTCTGCTATTGCATGATATTGATTGTGATTCCACCATTGGAGGGTCTAGTTTCATTCTGCTAAGTCTTATCTTTCAGTTGAATTTTATATTTATATTCTCAGACAAGTATTTTTGCATTACCTGAGGGTATATCCTTCCCTCTATACCTTTTTAAACCCTCACTACAAGTTGGATGACTTTGAAATTTAGGGATGCAGGCCAAAGGCTAGTGGTCCACCATCCTGGATGCACTATATGGGTGGCTATTCGGGTCAGGATTCTACAAATGGTATCAACTATTTTTTTACATATTTTATTGGTATTAAAATTTGGGTTATGGTATACTAGAGATTAGGTTGTGGTTTGAATTGGATTTAGAACTTGTGATTGGGTGCCTGCAGATCCATGTATCTAGGGAGGATTTAGATACCTTGGGTGGGAAATTATGTTCTATTTTTCATAGACTACTGTTTATATGATTTCCACCTCACTTGCTTATATGGAATGTGATTTTATTCATTTTTATATCTTTACATTGAACTGATGAGGTAAGGGATGAGAATATAGACACTTGGATCGGTATGGAAAGGGGGTTGTGATTCTTGTTGTGTTTTGGCTTTCGATAGGAACATATTAGGGTATTTAAAATTTATAAATTCATGTATGATTTGTAAAATTATTATAGAATGTGTTAAAAATAAAACTCCTTGATGAATGTTATATTCAATAATATGTGTAAATTGGTTTGATATGTATGAAATGTGATATTCCAAGTGTATATATATATATATATGAAATTATTCTGTGTTATGAGAAGTGGGCATAGTTCTTATAATAGTAGACAGATGACATGAAATGGGGTGATTTTGATCACTAGGGTGGGCGAATTGATCATCAGATTGAGGTAACATTGGATGTCAGTATAGGCATGGATCATGGATTAAATGGTACATAGATCTCTTGAGGGTGTGTAAGGAGGCCATGTTCCAGGATGCTATGAGTAATGGTTGCAATAGGGAGGGTTAAGGGTAGTGAGATTGCACGACCTTTTACTACTTTCCATATTTACGTGTTATATATATATACACGATATGGGTAGTTTGACCATTTGATGGTATTCAATGAGTTTCTACATTGAAAACTCTAATAAAGAATTAGGAATGTGAGGATAGGGTGCCATTAGAGCATGAGTAGGTTCATACACATGATGGTTAGGTAGAGCAAGAGCCATATGTACAGGCTCAGGTTTAGGATCCAGTGCAGTCAGGGAAGCTGCTAGACTTGACAGCGTTTGGGTTGTGGCTCAACGAGCAACTCCGATCGAGCATGGTGTGAGCTCTATAGGGAATCGATCAGGGTGCTTCTAGATTAGAGCCATCTAGGGCATATCTAACACAATATTTTTAGTCATAGCTCCTGTTGTTTTTTTCAGGATAAGGGTGGCCCCTAGGCCACTATGAACTGTATCGAAAGAATGAAGATGATTTTCGAGTAGCTGGATATTTCTCTAGGGTGGAGAGTGAAACTGGACACTTACATGGTCAAAGGACCATATATGCACCGGTGGGATGTGTAGGTTCAGGTAGCTAGACACAAGGGACTAGCCTCAAAGGACTTTGATGCCAAATTCTTTGAGCAGTTTTTCTCAGAGATGCTAAGGGTTAAAAGGTATTAAGAGTTCCTAAGCCTTCAGTAGGGATCCATCTCTATCATAAACTATATAGTGAATTTTAATGAATTGTCTTGGTTTTCACCCATCATGGTATGCAAAGACACATACAAGGCGAGTCTTTTTGAGGATGGTTTATGTAATTTTATTCATGTGTAGGTAAACATTTTTAGATTTACCTCATTCTATGAGGCATTGAACATGGTGATCATATCTGAGGACAATTTGACAGATAGGTCCTTATTTATTCGTGATTTAGCTTTAGGTGGTTTTAGTGGAAATGTTTCAAATGGAAGGAAATGAGGCCAGGATGAGTTCTAGTAGGGTAGTCAGGCCATAGACCCCAGCAGACCACCTCGTAGTTCCTCTTCTATGGTTTTATTCTAGTGCGAGAATGTAGGACATGTTCAAACTCAATGTGAGTGGCCCCCAAGGGAGTGATGGGCATGTGGATAGGGATAGTGAGACCCATCAGCAGGGTTATTCATTGGTGGATAGAGAAACATGAAAGGAAAATTGGGTTTCATACAGTTGAGATTCAAGATAGGTGAATGGTATAGAGCTGAAAGGGACTGAGAAAGCGGGTGATCCAACCAAAGTCATAGGTATGCCATGGGGATAGTCGTAATTGGCCTTTTTTGTTTGGCAAGGTCTAGTGAGGCATTTCGGTATGAATTCACGATTAGTATATGGGATAAAAAGATGCTGGTTAGTAGGTTGTAATCACATCAGATGTGCAATATATATATATATAAGGTTTGAGGCTTTAGGTTTTATACTTTATCACTGTGGGTGTGGGATTTTTAGGTTCTTGTCATCATGATCATTGATGGATGCAAGTTTATGTGGTACTTCAGTATCAGTGCATCGAGGATGCAGGTTACATGAGGTGAGAGGAATCTAGGATTCAAGATAGTGTGGTACTTGACTGAGGCATGAAGCACCAATAGTTTTTTGGGTATCTGAGGTGACGAGGGACTTCTTTAGTGCCATATGTGACATGTGATCAAATAGGGAACCAATGCGGTGTAAGATGTGATTGGTAGTCTTGTATGACACAAGAGCACATGATAAGGTGGAGGAGTGACAATTCATCTTAGGAGGGTCATTAGGTCCTATTTTTGTCATTATATTGATGTTTTATTTGAGCTTCGGGTTGGAATGGATTGGGTTAGGCAATTCCTAAGGTGGGGAGCCCCTGGAAGCAATTCACCTATACCATTAAGACCAAGGTTGTATGGGTTTATTATAATGTTATGGGTATGTTCAATACTATCTATATGTTTCATTTTATATCTTAGGGATGACTCTATAAAGTTGGGGAGATTGTAACATTGTATGTTTTTCAGTGGGGTTAAAATTCACTCCCGAATTGATCTTTTTAAATAGTGGCTATTTCATTTTCTAATCAGATGATCATAACTCAATTCTGAAAGTTTAATCAGATTTATATGATTTTTTGGTTGGTTTATAGGGTTGTAGAATGACTTGGGTGGTCATAATGAGTTTTGAGATCTTCAGAGGCATGAAACTGAATTTTGGAGTTGCAGGATAAGGTGCATGGTTTAGGGTAAACTGTGCGGCCTCTTCCAGGTTACCATACACCATTTTTTGATCCACAACATGGTTTGGGTATGTCGTGACAGAGAGGTTCATGACCATGCAGTTTTTCTACAATAGTGTTAGTGTGATACCATACAAGTACTACTAAATAGGCAGTACCTCTGCACTGTAACTCACACATTTTGGGCACAGTTTGGAAAAATGTGCGGACTAACGGTGCAACATTTTCCAGTTCCGTTTTTTTAGTATTTATTTATTTTCTATTTTTTTATTATTTTTATCATCTCTTCCACCTTCTTTGTCATGACCCGTCCTCAGGGCCCGTGCCGTGACTACCCCAAGCCCGCCTTCCATAGGCTAGGGGCTGGCGACTAGCACCAAGGCATAATTCCTGATAAAAAGGGAATGCATTGAATTTTTAAAGTAAACAAACACCATAGAGAAAGCAAGCAGAAGTAAACACTAAGTAAAAACTTTCCACAACAGTAAGTGCAGAAAAGTAAGTGGGCCAGAATACAAACCCAAACTGAAGTAAAGTACAACTAGAAAGGGAAATCAACAACTGAAAGTAAAGCCGCAGCCTCGAGCCGTCCACTGGAACTCCCACCTAAAGGGTGGGTACAGATAGCCTCCACAGCTCCTCGGGTCCAGCAGTCCACTCCGAGTACGTCCCACCCAGTGGTCCACCTCCAGGTACCGACCTGCTCCAGAAGCGTCAACCACGATCAGCGCTGTCCGTCGTCTGCAACCAACACAATGTAGTGCGGGCATAGCCCGTGCAGGGGTGAGTATAAGCTACTCAGTAGGGACCCCGAGACCCCCGAAGGTCTCCCGGAATCCACAAAGGATAATCCAAAAAGGAAAGATACAATCACGAAGTAACATTCGACACTGCTTAGGTATATGCCCATACATATACCTAAGTCATCAATTCAAGTTCGCTCCAACGTCTGAGCCCAAGTTCGATCACATCCACACAGGATAGCACAACACAATCCACATAGGAAAGAAAGTCAAGATTCAGCTCACACGTATAATTCTTCGTATGACGATAGAGATGATCAGATATAGCCAATGATTCATCTAATCCGTCAGACCCACAAAGGATCGGTAGGTACTAACCCCCACAATGATCCACTAAGGATCTGCCCCACACAAGGTCGATAGGTAACTAACCCCCGCAATGACCCACACCGGATCGGGCCCACACAGGATCTATAGGCGCTGGCCCACACAGGACCGCTGAGCGCTGACCCACACAGGATCTGACCCATACAGGATCGGTAGCACTGATCCACGTAGGATCGCTGAGTGTTGTAGTCATCGTTGTCGAATCCACGAAGGATTTCTGTACAGTCGTCGTCGTCGCAGTCGCAGCCAGCTCTAGGGTTCCCGCACACAGCAAGCTCGTTCGAGAGGGTACGCTCCATGAGCCGAGGGGCTGATACATCAACTGACACATAGTCCGAAGTTGATGTATCAAAAAGTTCTGTATCGTCAACAGGAACTCAACGTCACAGACGGCGCGTCAATCGGACGCCCGGTCTGAGAGTTATTGGCTTTTTCGTCCCAGGGGCCCGGTTGGTTTTTAAGTCAATACCAACCCGACCATACTCCAACCACGTCCACACCTCGAGTGGAGTAAGCCAAAATTTCCGTCTCACTAAGAGGAATCCAACAAAGTCGACGGTACGTTAATCGGGCGTTCGGAGCTCAAGTTATAAGCGTTTCCACTCCGAGGGCCCGGTTAGTTTCGTGTACGAACCAACCCGGCCGAACCCAAAGTTCTCCGAAACCCTGAGTGTAATATACCGAAATGACCGTCTCGATCCAAGGATCGCTACGCAGCTGACGGTGCGTTGATCAGAGGTTCGTAGCCCATGTTATGGGCAACAAATCGAAAAAGGTTCGGTATTAGGGGGTTCGAGTCCGGTCCGACCCGGCCCGATACCCCCAGGGTCGGCCCGAACCGGGTCCGGGTCCAGCCGGCTGGGGCGCGGCCCGACATGGCCATCCGGCCGAGCGGCTCGGCCTGGCGTGCAGGCGCGCTGGCGCTGGCCAAGTGGCCGTGAAAAGCGGGGGACCGCCCCTGGATGAAATCGTGGCCCCGCGTGGGGGCCTCCCCTTGCCAACGGACGCGGCCGTGTGCCACATCCCGTCTCCTTCGGTACCACGCGGTCGCGGGACTTACGGGTTGTCACCGTCTCCTGGCGGCTGGCTGGTGCCGGCCGCCGCCTCCTGCCGCCGTGCCGGCGAGGCGCGCCGGCAGGTTGCTCTGCGGACCACCGGACGAGCTCCAGTGGTCAGATTTTCCGGCCGTCTTCGCCAACGGCCATCCCGGGATCGGTCCTTCACCATGGAGACCCCACAACGCCCGTGCGGCCTGCTTCATTGTCACCCACCGATCCGCACACCAAGAACGAAGGGACGGTGGGTTCGGACTTGTTCGTTGGTCCGCACCCACCGCGTTAGCAGTTTAAAAAGGCTTACGACAAATATTTAAACATATTACGTGGGTATAAATCACAAAGATTTAATTGAATAAAACCCCTACCTCATCGAATTCGATGAGCGAGGATTCGTCGTGGAAATAACCATCGCGGAAGAAGCGTCGCTGGCGTCACGGAGGGAGGATCATCACGTCGCGGAGAAGCGTCATGGAAGAATCCTCACGGAAGAAGCGTCCCTGGCGACGTGGTACACGGTGTCGCGTAGTCAATCTCCGAGGATTTGGCGTTCTTCGTCGGAGATCGGTGCGGTCTTCGCGTTCTTCCCGTTCTTCGCGTTCTTCACGTTCTTCGTGTTCTTTGTCGAAGAAGAAGGATTTTCTCCAAATCCTCTCCACGCAACAAGTTCCAACAGAAATAAAATAAGAGTTGTCTTATTTTATTAACGAACAAGCCAACGTTTGAAATTCAAAAAGAAACAAAACTAGCAATTAATTGAGGAGTTTAAAACCGCCCAATTAATGAGGCGTTTATTAACCAGAATAAACGCATGAGTTGACTTCATTAAAAAGGGGTACGGGTGCATTACATAGAAGAAAAGAAATGGTGGGGATCGTGTGGGCCCCACCTCACAAATATCCTACCAAGTGGGTAGGATATTGTGGGTCCCACATCATCCACTTAACATAAGATAAGAAAAATAAAATAAAAACCGGTTGCACCACTTTTATTTTATTTCTTAACTTAACCCCAAAAATTAAAAACCACACCCGAGCAAACCCAACTCCGGAAAAGGTGTTTCTAAGAAATTACCGGCGCTGCAATTCCATCGGTGCCCTTGGAATTCGATTCCAAGCATCGGTTCAAAAGTTAGAAAAACCCGCTCGTTCGTTCACTGAACGTACCCGAGCTAAACTTCGGAAAATGATTCCGGGCACACCGGGCCTCGGAATCAGGTGCCGTCAAGAACTGCGTTCTTGTAAAATACCCAAGAAAATTATAAAAAAAAAATCCTTGAATTTTTTGGGTCTTTACATCACTCCCACCTCAGGGCTTTACCTCCCCATAAAGATACATCAAAAACTAGGGGAAAAAAAGTGGGTACTGAGCACGCATCTGAGCCTCCCGCTCCCAAGTGCTCTCCTGGAGGTTCTTGTGCTGCCATCTGATGCGCACTAGAGGAATCGACCGTCAACATAGGACCCGCTCCTGTCGATCCTCGATCTCCACCGGGACCTTCGTAAAAGTCTCCCCATCATCAACGTCCAGCTCCCCATGGTCAATGATATGTGTCGGGTCGTGCACGTATCTCCTCAGCTGAGATACATGGAAGACGTCGTGCACCCGGTGCAACTGAGGTGGTAGATCCAGGCGATAAGCCACCTCGCCAATCCTGCCGAGGACCTGGAACGGACCGATTAAGCGCGGAGATAACTTGCCGCCTTTGCCAAATCTCCGTAATCCATGTCGAGGTGAGACCCACAAGAAGACGTGGTCACCATCCTCGAACTCCAGTGGCCTCCGCCTCCTGTCAGCATAAGACTTCTTCCGGCTATGAGCTATACTCATCCACTCCTGGATGACCTGGACCTTCTCTGTCGTGGCCTGGACCATCTCCGGTCCCACAAGTGCTGACTCCCCTGGGTATGTCCAGCACATAGGTGATCTGTAAGGTCATCCGTACAATTCCTCGTATGGTGCCATCCCGATGGTGGATTGGTAGCTGTTGTTGTACGCAAACTCTACAAAGGGTAGGTGGTCCTCCCAGCTGTGACCAAAGTCGAGGACAGATGCGCGGAGCATGTCCTCGAGAGTCTGAATGGTCCTCTCCATCTGACCATCTGTCTGAGGGTGAATGGCAGTACTCAGACGTTGTTGCGTCCCGAATGCCTCCTGCAACCCCTTCCAAAGCCGGGAAGTAAAGCGATCATCTCGATTGGAGACGATAGATAATGGCACACCATGAAGCCGCACAATCTCCTGAATGTAGAGACGTCCCAATCTCTCCACTGAGCCCTGCTCTCTGATGGGTAAGAAGTGAGCTGACTTGGTGAGTCGGTCGACAATCACCCAAATGGAGTCGTGACCTCTGGAAGTGCGTGGAAGTCCAGTCACGAAGTCCATAGATATCCCGTCGCACTTCCACTCCGGGACCTCCAAGGGATATACCAAGCCTGCTGGTACCTGATGCTCTGCCTTTACCTACTGGCAGGTGAGGCATCGTGAAACGAACTCTACCACAACCTTCTTTATGCCCGTCCACCAGTGATGTCGTCTGAGATCCTGGTACATCTTCTCCACTCCAGGATGTACCGCCAAAGGGGAAGTGTGAAACTCTCTTAGCACCTCCTCTCATAAAGAAATTGGTACCAAGGTATGTCCTCTGAAAAGGATGTCGTGCTCTCCTCCTAAGGAGAAACAATCAGGTGCCTGTCCTGAGGATATCTGCGCACACCGTGTCTCACAGTCAGCGTCCCCACACTGTGCCTCTCTGACCCGCTGCAGCAGTGGAGGAGTGACTCTGAGTGACTGAAGGAAGGCTGCTCCATCTCTATCCACAAAGGATATCTGCAAAGCGGATAGCTGCTCTGTCGCCTCCCCAAGTAGCTGAATGACCGTCCTCCTACTGAGAGCATCAGATACTACATTCCCCTTCCTAGGAGTATAGACTATCGCAAAGTCATAGTCCTAGAGGAACTCGAGCCATCATCTCTGTCTCAGGTTCAGGTCCTTCTAAGAGAAGATGTATCGGAGACTCTGATGGTCATAATAGACTATAAAGTGCTCTCCCATCAGATAGTGTCGCCACATCATCAGAGCGAAGACAACTGCTGCTAACTCCAGGTCATGAGTAGTATAGTTCTGCTCATGCTGCCTCAACTGACATGATCCATAGGCGATCACAGCCCGCTCCTGCATCAGGACACATTCGAGTCCATTCCCTGATGCATCGTAGTAAACTATGTACCCAACTTCCTCCTCCGGTAGCCTCAAGATGGGGGCGCTGGTCAATCTCTGTCTCAGCTCCTGGAAGCTATACTGACATCTGTCTGACCACACAAAGGGTTTCCCCTTCTTCGTCAAACCTAAGAGTGGTGCCGCATCTCTGGAAAAGTCTGGCAAAAATCTCTGGTAGTATCCAGCTAGTCCCAAGAAACTCCTCACCTCCGTCATCCTCCTGGGTGGCTCCCTAGCTAGCACTACCTCGATCTTCGCAGGATCCACCGCAACTCCCACCTCAAAGATGATGTGTCCCAAGAAGCAGACCTAACGTATCCAGAACTGAAACTTAGAGAGCTTTCCATAAAGCTAGTGCTCTCGGAGTGTGTCTAGTATAACCCGCAAGTGGTAGGCGTGCTCCTCCCCAGTGGTCGAGTATATCAAAATGTCGTCGATGAAGACCATGACAAATCGATCGAGGTATGGCTGAAAGATCCTATTCATGAGGCCCATGAACACAACGGGAGCATTGGTTACGCCGAATGGTATAACCAAGAACTCATAGTGGCCATACCGACATCTGAAGGCTGTCTTTTGTACGTCCTCGTCCCGAACTCTGATCTGATGATAGCCTGACCTGAGGTATATCTTTGAGAGCCACCTTGCTCCCTTGAGCTGATCGAAGAGGTCATCAATCCTCGGTAGCGGGTACTTGTTCCTCACTGTCACCTGGTTAAGGCGACGATATCCGACACAAAGTCACAAGCTCCCGTCCGCCTTCTTGGCGAACAATATCAGGGAAGCCCAGGGTGAAACACTGGGTCAGATGAATCCCTTTCCCTTCAAGTCCTCTAACTGTACCCGTAGCTCTTGAAGCTCGGCAGGAGCCATCCGATATGCTGGGGTGGATATCGGGACTGTCCCAGGGTACAGATCAATATAAAATTCTACCTCTCTGTGAGGAGGTAGTCCTGGAACGTCGTCGGGGAAAATGTCCGCATACTGATCCACCACTGCAGGAAAACAAGGACTCCACATGTCAACTGCTTCTAGGATGAGGCTAGCCAACTGATGAGTGATGGGTTGTCCTCTCCTCTGCGAGAGTCCATCCTGTGCTGTGAAGGCTCCCTTCTCACCGGTGAAGGTGAACCTGCTCCCGTCGGTGCGTACACACCGCACCTTGCGCCTAATACAGTCAATCTGGGCATGGACTGTAGATAACCAATCCATGCCCAAGATGACGTCGTAAGGCCTCGACGCCGCTACAAGAAGATCCCAGCCGAAGCTCTCACCTCCTAGAGTAAGCTCACACTGCCGGCGCCAGTGTGTAATCGTTGAGTCTTCTCATGTAGGAGTCTCTAGCCATAAGGATCGAGCCAACGGCTCTGTCAGAATCTCCGAGATCCGAACAAGGGCAGCGACTATGAAAGAATGACTCGCTCCTGTGTCTATAAGAACTGCATCAAGGGTGGAATAGACATAGATAGTACCTTGAATTATCTCAGGCGCACCGTGGTCGTAGGCCTCCGCTGCCTAGAGTTGTGCCTGTCTCTGCCCGCCAGCTCCCTGTAGTCGGGGTGGACCTCCTGGTGGAGGTGGTGGTGGTGGTAGAGCCTCAAAGCGTCGCCCACCACCTGCTGCTCGACCAGCTCCTCTGCCTCGTCCTCCTGCTCCTTGAGGACCTCCACGGTCAACCCTCTCCCTCTACCTGGGTGGCCCCTCAACCGTCTTCTGCTCCTCGGTATGGCAGGTTGGGCAGTCACGAGCCATGTGGCCCTGCCCGCCGCATGCGTAGCATTGCCTGCCTCTTGAAAGACTGGTTCCTCGCTGTGTGCCCCACACTGCTGAGCCAGTGTCCTGAGGTCATTTTCCTGATGGTCTGGTCTTCCTGGACCCATGAGTCATCCGTTGACTGCCTGCTGCAGAAGACTCTGCTACGTGCCGCCCTACGGTAGGTCTCACTGCTGATGTAGGCTCAACAAGGAAGCTCTCGATCATAAGGGCTCGCTCCAGTACCCCTGCCTGAGTCGGAATGCTGAGGGAGATCAGAGATACCCTTATCTCATGCCTCAATCCCTGCTCAATGGTCCGGGCCCGGAAGAATGGGTCCCGTACCATGTCTGTCGAGTAGCGCGAGAGATCGGTAAATCTCGCCGAGTACTGGGCGACCGTCAAGCTGCCCTGCCGCAGCTGTAGAAGCTCCTGGATGTGCACTGCACGGAGGGTGGCTGGGACGAACTCCAAGCAGAAGAGTATCTCAAAGTCCGTCCAGAGGAGAGATGCCTCATCTTGCACATGGAGCATCAAGCTCCACCATCTGCCTACTGCCGCGTGCAGTAGGCTCGCTGCGCGAATCACCATAAGGTCTGCTGCTATCTTCACTAACCTGAAAACCCATACAAATGCCTCCAGCCAATCCTCGGCTACCTGGGGGTCTGTCTCCCAATGGAACCTGGGAGGTTTCTGGCGCTGAAACTCATGCAGTGCACTAAGGCGATGTGCATCGTCAGCGACTGGGGCTGGTAGCATCGGTGGCTCGGTGGGTAGAGGTACCGCCGGTGCCTCTGCTGTCAAAGGGCCCTATACCGAGGCCTCGTCGCTTAGTGGGTTGTCGTCACGCACAACGCTCGGAACCCAAGATGGATTCCATCGTGGGTCCATCCTGAAAAGAGACAGGTGAACCACAGTCAGAACAGTATACCTGGTGAGCTGACACAAAGTAATCACAAAGAAAACTTGAAACACACATGCAATCAATGTTTTCATGCATTAAGCTGGAAATCAGAAGTCAGGGTCCTGGTGTATGGATACGTCGGCCGCCGCACCAACACTGGTCTCCCTGGACTGATAACCACAATCAATACTCATAACACTATTGCTTCACATAGAAGAAAGATCAGAGTCCAAAGTTCTGCGGTAGAACCGAACTCCTCTGATACCAATTTGTCACGACCCGTCCTCGGGGCCCATGCCGTGACTTCCCCAAGCCCGTCTTCCATAGGCCAGGGGCTGGTGACTAGCACCAAGGCATAATTCCCGATAAAAAGGGAATGCATTGCTCTTGTAAAGTAAACAAACACCACAGAGCAAGCAACCAAAAGTAAACACTAAGTAAAAACTGGGTACAACAGTAATTGCGGAAAAGTAAGTGGGCCAGAATACAAACCCAAACTGAAGTAAAGTACAACTAGAAAGGGAAAACAACAACTGAAAGTAAAGCCGCAGCCTCGAGCCGTCCACTGGAACTCCCACCTGAAGGGTGGGTACAGATAGCCTCCACAGATCCTCGGGTCCAGCCGTCCACTCCGAGTACGTCCCACCTAGTGGTCCACCTCTAGGTACCGACCTGCTCCGCAGGCCTCAACCACGACCAGCGCTGTCCTTCGTCTACAACCAACACAATGTAGTGCTGGCATCTCCCATGCAGGGATGAGTATAATCTACTCAGTAGGGACCACGAGACCCCTGAAGGTCTCCCAGAATCCACAAAGGATAATCCACAAAGTAAAGATACAATCACGAAGTAACATCCGACACTGCTTAGGTATATGACCATACATATACCTAAGTCATCAATTCCAGTTCGCTCCAACGTCCGAGCCCAAGTTCGATCATATCCACACAGGATAGCACAACACAATCCACATAGGAAAGAAAGTCAAGATTCATCTCACACAGGTATACTTCTTCGTATGACAATAGAGATGATCAGATATAGCCACTGATTCATCTAAGTCGTCGGACCCACAAAGGATCGATAGGTACTAACCCTCGTAATGACCCACAAAGGATATGACCCACACAGGGTCGATAGGTAACTAACCCCCACAATGACCCACATAGGAACAGACCCACACAGGATCTATAGGCGTATGCCCACACAGGACCGCTGAGCGCTGACCCACACAGGATCTGACCCACACAGGATTGGTAGCACTGATCCACGTAGGATCGTTGAGTGTTGTAGTCGTCGCCGTCGAATCCATGGAGGATTTCTGTACAGTCGTCGTCGTCGTCGTCGCAGTCGCAGCCACCTCTAGGGTTCCCGCACACATCAAGATCATTTGGGAGGGTCTCCTCTACGAGCCAAGGGGCTGATATATCAACTGGAACATAGTCTGGAGTTGATGTATCGAAAATTTCTGTATCGTCGACAGGAACTCAACGTCACAGACGGCGCGTCAATCGGACACCCGGTCTGAGAGTTATTGGCTTTTTCTTCCGAGGGGCCCGGTTGGATTTTAAGTCAAAACCAACCCGAACATACTCCAACTACATCCAAACCTAGAGTGGAGTAATCCAAAAGGTCTGTCTCATTAAGAGGAATCCAACAAAGTCAACGGTACGTTAATCGGATGTCCGGACCTCAAGTTATAAGCGTTTCCTCTCCAAGGGCCCGGTTGGTTTCATGTACGAACCAACCCGGTCGAACCCAAAGTTCTTCGAAACCCTGAGTGTAATATACTGAAACGACCTTCTCGATCCAGGGATCACTACGCAGCTGACGGTGCGTCGATCGGAGGTCTGTAACCCATGTTATGAGCAATAGACCGAAAAAGGTTCGGTATTAGAGGGTTCGGGCCCGGTCCGACCCAGCCCGGCCTGGGCGCGGCCCGGCCCGGCCTGGGCGCGGCCCGGCCCGGCCTGGGCGCGGCCCGGCCTGGCGGTCTTGCCGGGTGGCTCGGCCCAGCGCGCTGGTGCTGGCCAAGCGGCCGCGCAAAGGGAGGGACCGCCCCCCGGGACGAAACAACGGCCCCGCATGGGGGCCGCCCCTTGCCAACGAACGCGGCTGTGTGCCGCGTCCCGCCTCCTCTGGTCCCGCACAGTCGTGGGACTTGCGGGCAGCGGCCGCAGCTTCAGCCGCGACGGCTCTTCCCAGCGGCGCGTCGGGCGCCACCATCTCCTGGCGGCCGGCCGGTGCCGGTCGCCGCCTCCTGCCGCCGTGCCGGCGAGGCGCGCCGGCGGTTTGCTCCACAGACCACTAGACGAGCTCTGGTGGTCAGATTTGCCGGCCGTCTTCGCCAACGTCCCTCCCGGGACCGGTCCTTCACCGCGAAGACCCCACAACGCCCGTGCAGCCTTCTTCATCGTCGCCCGCCGATCCGTACACCAAGAACGAAGGGAAGGTGGCTTCAGAGTTGTTCATTGGTCCTCACCAACCGCGTTAGCGGTTTAAAAAGGCTTCTGACAAATATTTAAACATATTCCATGGGTATAAATCACAAAGATTTAATTGAATCAAACCCCTACCTCGCCGAATTCGATGAGCGAGGATTCGTCGTGGAAATAACCGTCGCGGAATAAGCGTCGCTGGCATCGCGGAGGGAGGATCATCGCGTCGCGGAGAAGCATCGCGGAAGAGGCGTCGCAGAATAAGCGTTGCTGGCATCGCGGTACACGGCATCGCGTAGTTGATCTCCGAGGATTTGGCATTCTTCGTCGGAGATCAGTGCGTTCTTCACGTTCTTCATGTTCTTCGTCGAAGAAGAAGGCTTTTCTCTAAATCCTTTCCACACAACAAGTTCCAACAGAAATAAAATAAGAGTTGTCTTATTTTATTAATGCACAAGCCAACGTTTGAAATTCAAAACGAAACAAAACGGGAAATTAATTGAGGAGTTTAAAACCACACAATTAATGAGGCGTTTATTAACCAGAATAAACGCATGTGTTGACTTCATTAAAAAGGGGTGCAGGTGCGTTACTTAGAAGAAAAGAAATGGTGGGGCTCGTGTGGGCCCCACCTCAAAAATATCCTACCAAGTGTGTAGGATATTGTGGGTCTCACATCATCGACTTAACTTAAGTTAAGAAAAATAAAATAAAAACCGGTTGCACCACTTTTATTTTATTTCTTAACTTAACCCAAAAAATTAAAAACCACACCCGAGCAAACGCAACTCCGGAAAGGGTGTTTCTAAGAAATTACCGGCTCTGCAATTCCATCGGTTCCCTTGGAATTTGATTCTGAGCACCGGTTCAAAAGTTAGAAAAACCCACTCGTTCGTTCACTGAACGTACCCGAGCTAAACTTCAGAAAATGATTCTGGGCACACCGGGCCTCGGAATCAGGTGCCGTCAGAAACTGCGTTCTTGTAAAATTCCCAAGAAAATTAAGAAAAAAAATTCCTTGAATTTTTCGGGTCTTTACATTCTTCTCCTCCTGTGTAATTTAGGAAGAGGGTTCTCCCTCCAATTTCCTCTCATCATTCCATTTGATCCTATCTCTACATTTGTGATTTGATTTCAGATCCGTCAGAAGCTGGAGACTCATATCTGTAAGGCTATCCTCACCCCAACCTCGTATTCATTTTTTCTCTTCATGGAGTACAAAATCCATCTGACCCATTGTAATCACTTGAACATTTCAATAATATTTGTTTCTTTAATTTCTATGTTATTTTATTTTATACTCAAAAAAACTATATCCATTAATTAATAAAGTGAGTATAACTAAAATGAGACCATTGTGTTTCGACTGTTATATGACCATTGGTCAATATTACAATCAGAAAATGTACTCTTAACATTATGTTTATCGTTCATAAATACAAATGATCATGGTGAATTAATACAGAAAGAAGAGTCGATGTCCTCATCCAGTAGACTCGGGTTGTACGAATCCAATTTTTAGAGCTTATAAAGGAGTTGGTGTCTCTTAGAATTCCTCTAGATCAAGCCCAAGCCAAATGCCAACACGTTAAGCAAGATCAGAATCACTTACAGTAGAAGTTAAATAAGATAGAAATCAACACTCGGGCAATGTTGTCCGAGCCTCCCCAAGATTCTATCACCATTTCACACCTTACTCTTAGGTCCTATGCAGGTTTTATAAGGGGGTATGTAAGAGGCCTTAGTTACTTTTTGAAATCCTTTAGTATAATTTTTTTTATTTCTTATTATGGTACATTTTTTGAATTTCAAATGTTAAAATAAATATAGGATGAAAATATAGAAGTTCCATATTATTGGTGATCTTTTTTTTTTGGATAAGGGTATTTTAAAATATTTTTTTATACGTTAATTAATTAATAATGCGAAATGATTATAAAAAAATGGTGTTCTATAGTTTTGATAAATAAAAAATTTAGATTATAATAAGATCAATTTACTTTTCCGGTGAATAGTAAGTTATAAATAGTAATATTACCCTTATGCATAGTAACATGACCAATGGAATCTATTATATATACTAATCCTAGGTTGTTTCCTATGCACGTGTCACTAAACTATGGCTCCACGTCACCCTAAACATTCATTTCTTCCTCCAAACCCTAAAAACCTCCAGATTTTCGGCTCTTGATTTTCGACCCCGGTCGGGAATTACATCTAATCTGTACCCACTACCATCCCCAACCCCCTGTCCCATTCCCATTACCATTCCCATTCCCATTCCCAATCCCATTCCCATTCTCGAATCTCCATTGCAGTCGCGCCTCTGCCTCTGGGTTCAACCACCTCCACGTGCTCCGCCTCCATGTGCTCCACCTCCACATCCTCATATAGTACTAACTGCAACACCTTTTACCATGAATCAAAACCAGCAAACTACTCGATGGTCACCTCACTCAGAATCCGTTACTGGAAACCCTAAATCCTATATTTCTGGAATCGGCTTCCAAAAACCCTGAACTACTCCAACATTCCCCCACGCTCATCCAATTCTACATACCAGCCCTCTCTGCCTCCATGACTCTCGAATATTCCCTAGTCACTACCATTCTAACAACTACCGGTTTTCTTCCACAACTCTAGAGTCCAATGGAAGAGGTGTTCTTCCGTTGCAATAACTTTTACCATGAATTAATGCTTTCAACCTACTCACTCTTCACCTCTCTCAGAATCCGTTAATGGAAACCCTAAATATTTCCTCTAGAACATCTTCCCATAAAGGTATGACTCCAGTTAATTTCAACTGTAAGTTGCAACATACTATATTCAACTATCTTGGTAGATATTTTGAAGGAATAAACACTTGAATCATTGGCATCATAAGTACAATCCATTCCATTACACAATGTATTCAGTTTGTGTTCAATATTATTGTTTCTCCATTAATCTTTAGTTATTTATGTTTCCATTGAGTTTTTAAGAAATCATATTTGATTTTTATTGTTAAAGTGTTATGAAATCACTATTAACCTTTTTATACTAACCCATTGTAGGTATGACCCTGAGGTTATGGGAATCAAACAAGGGTATGTTATTAAGGTAATGTATCAAGTTTGAACTCAATCGATGGTTAATTTATTAACTATCCATGATGCATTGCGATTTATTCATAATTAAATTAACAATCATTGAATTTTTTAAAACTGGAAGTGCATGTTTTTTCATTAATCATAATTCATTTTATCCCATTGTTTTATGCAGCTAAATATTTTCATTCTCAATTATTTCTTTAGAGGTTCATGAGATCATAAATTAATATCACAAATACATTCAAATCATGAAGTATTTGGAGATAATGTCACTGAATGTTTACAAACCCTAATAATGTTATTTATTCTTTCCTTTTTTTAAAATTTTCATTTTATAGAACATAGTTTATAGCATTTTAATGTACTTTTGAATCACTAGTGCATGCCTTATAATCCGTATGCTTGATTAGTATCCATGTGAATGGTATGATTATCGGTTTATCTACTCAAACATACCATGTTTCTTTCACTTTTTTGACAAGAGCCTCCTATTTTTCTTCAATAATATAATTTTACAATCTCCAATGTTGTTAACATGAGACATGTCATAAGTTATTTAAATTTTTAGATTTTAATACCTATGAAATATTAAACTGTTCTAACATTAACAATGCTTTGATGGATGTTGTTTTCCATTAAGAGATTAGCTAACTAAGATT
Source organism: Viscum album (assembly GCA_963277665.1). Classification (NCBI taxonomy): domain Eukaryota; kingdom Viridiplantae; phylum Streptophyta; class Magnoliopsida; order Santalales; family Viscaceae; genus Viscum; species Viscum album. The sequence continues at coordinate 1,818,693,455 of OY728150.1, forward strand.
TACACATTATTGTGGGTTTTTATTTTGTATAGTTTTATTTTCATTAATTAAATGGATATATGTTTCAAATATCACTTTGGTTATCTCTATGATAGTGATGAATATGAATAGTTGGAGGAGCATAACGGATCTTAGACCCCAATTTTGCAGGTTACCTTATGTTTTGATTGATTCACATTTTTTTATTTACATTTCCATCCAAATTATGTCATTATTGTGTCACCATTTATTTTTACCAATTGTTCACTACTTGTTTACCTCTTATATGATCATGGATAGTTTCTCAAAGTTTCACATGAAGTATGTGTCAATAGTATACATTCATGAATAAATATCCCCATATATGCGCATCTTGGGCTAACACTGGACATTTTCAGGTTAGTCTTAGTAAATTCTATACTTTGAACAACTTTTCAAATCCTAAAACTTCTTTTTGTTTCTCTGGGTGAGGAAACTATGGAGTATATATTTCCTTGATCATTGCAATAGATTGTCTATGTTTTTTACTACATGAATATTTTATTTTTTGATTGCCTTTACTGCTACCCAGTTTACCTTGCTTTCTCATGGATCCTCTAGAATGTCTTGTCCACAAAAGTTATTCTATGTTCACCATTTATGTCCAGTATAAACGTGTTTTCTACTATAAATCCAGAGGTATGAAAAAGGTGTTTTCTTCTTAATTTATGGAAATTTATTCTCTTATCTCCAAGAATTATGAATTTCGGTTGAATATTAATTTTGGTTGAATATTACATCGTGTACTTATTTTGTTTGTCCAATGTTACTTCATGTATATTTTTTATCAGGGATATTATAGAATTCCAACACTGCATTTGAGTGTCATGTAGTTTTTTTATTCTTACCTGGTTTCATTGAATACATAATTCTTATAGTTCATTCATGAAGATAATTCATAGTTGACTTATTGATTAGTGTTGTTTCCATCAACTCCATGAATTAGTATTTTTTCCCTTCATGACAAGAATTAGTATTTCTAGTAACACATGCTTTATTCAAACATTAAAAAGATACATCTCCATCTCTGATTATACAATTATTCATTTTCCTTCTTTTTCTTGGCCAATGTTACATCATTTATAATTTTTACCATGGCTATTATATATTTCCACCACCACATCAGATAATTTTGATGTTCCAGTTGCCTACCCAACATTATTCAATATATAACTTTTTACAGTTTTATTTATGTAGATTGACTATAATTTTCAGGTATGTTATTAGTAATGTCTTTGACTACAAGCATAGTTGACTTATTGATTACATTTACAATCGAAATCTCATGTACTATGCTCAAAGATTACATGAATAGTTGACTTATTAACTACATGAATATTTTATTTTTTGATTACCTTTACTACTACCAAGTTTTCCCTTCTTTCTCATTGGATCCTCTAGCATGTCTTTTCCACAAAATTTGTTCTATGTACTCTATTTATGTCAAGTACAGACTTGTTTTCTGTTGTCATATATTTTGACTTAATTATCTATGCCAATTATTATGTGTTCCACGATTTATTCCATGTATCCCTTCATTTATGGACTGGTTATATAAAAAAATTTCCCAATTAGTCATAAATATATATTTTTATAGATTGATTATGCCGAAGTGTTTACAGATTGGTTATATATCATGGATGATTTTCTGTTTTAGTAACTATGGAACTTTTGGGAATTTTGGCGATGTCACACTCCCAAGATACGATTGATCATCTTTTTTATTGGTAATTATTTCTATTGAAACATTAGTAATTATGATTTTTGGTATAATTTATATTATTATAGGTAAAATATTTAACTTCTATACTTTTATGATGTTTAATGCATTTGTCATTAAATCTTTCAATTGTTGACACAATTAATTCTACACATCTTCTATTCTGAAACATCATGGATGGTACAACATTACACCATTTCACCTTGTATTTGTCGCATCTTACAAAATCATTCATATGAATGTTTTTGATTCTTAGATTTTTATTCACATGACTTATTGATACATGAAATACTATACAATTGTTTTTCCTAGTGCAATAGAAAGGTAATACTAAATTGTGATTGTTTCTTTCATTTAAAAATTCGTTTTTTGAATTCTTACATATGGTAAGAAGTGTATTAGACATTGACATTTATTTAAACCATTTTGGAACATATTTTTTCCACATATTTAGATTTTAGAATTTCAATTACATAATTGCTGCATAGTTTACCTTGTTTTCTCAAGGATCCTCTAGCATGTATTGTCCACAAAATAACTGATTATTATGTTTTAGGCTGAAGTAATTCATGTCTTTATTATTACATGAGTTTTATTATAATAGGTAATCACTGTTAAGCAATCAGAAAATAGTTCTTTGGAAGTAGATCTATATTTTTATCACAATGTGAGACACCCCACTATGATTATAGAGGAGATTATTTCATCCCATGAAGATATAATTCTATAGTGGATTCATGACATAATCTTGGTGACATTTTTTTTATTTTTTATTTTTATTAACAATTAGGAATTATAGAAATATGATTAATGGTATGAGAACAATTTATTTCATATAAAAGTTTTTATGAAAGGTACATTTTGGCGGCATATTGGTGTTAATGTTTTGAAGTTAATGTATTATTATTTTTGGATTTCTTTTTTATTTAGGAAATTCGTTGAGAATAGTGTTGTGATTGATTTCTGTAAGAAACAAAGACTTTCTAGAATGGTTTAGTGACTATTAATTAATCTATATTTTCATTGGTGTTCTTTTTTAGTGTTGGTTCTATTGTAATGTCTCCCACTTCAACAAAAAGTGGCTGTAATTTGGCTTTAATTAGAAAATACTGAAAATGGACTTTGAGTAACACATGGTTAGATAAACCATACCAATTTTTATATTATTTTTATTTTGGCTTCCCTATTAGTCATACATAGATATTTATGGAGTTCTAATTCAAGTTTATCCCAATTTCTCATAATTTTTTCTTTAATATAAATTTTATACATATTTATTGGTTTCTTAATGAATTGTTTCCCTACTATTCATACACATTATGTATTTTTAAATTTAAATATTATTGTATCTGCAAGTAAACATATTGAATGAATGTGTATGTGCTTAGATCCTCGCTTATTACCTCTTATTCCACCACTATAACTCCTCACCACTAAAAATATAGGTACAATAATAACTTTAATTTCTTTAAATGTTTTTATATTGGTCACCAAGCATTAAACTTCCAAATGTTATAAGTTCTAATAAACTTAACATGACATGTTTTAGAGAAGTGGATCCTTTTTTACAATAGTGGATATTTTATTTTCATTGAGTATTGGTTCATGTATTGTATTTCAGCATTGGATCATTTTTTAGAGTAGTGAAACATGTTTTTCCTTTGATGCAGGAATTGATGGTTCTGATGGTGGAAGAGAAGGGTGTAATTGTTGACATGATGTCATTATTTTTGTATACTTGATTGAAAATCCAATAATGGGATTTGTAACTTCATATTATAACTGATACTACTTCCATATGTTACTTTTATTCATCAATTTATATAAATTTTATTCCCAAGAAGACTGTCTTTCTTTAAATTTTTTCCTTCAGTATGGATTTGTTTGAAAATTCATCTCATTATGTATCTTTTATTCCTCAAAATCTGTAACTTTTACTCCATTATTTATTTTTCATTTTTATTTTAAATATTTTCAATATTAATGCAAATTATTATGTTTGAAAAATGGAATTATATTATTAATAGTAAGAATTAATTTATAATGTCATGAATCTCATGGGAAGAGTACTAGTAGTGACCTAAATTAAGAAAGTATAAATATAATTTAGGCATCTTGATTAGGTAATGTGATATAATAGCATACATAAATAACTATTTCCAAAATTATTAGTTAAGTATTAGTATTTTTTTAGGGTAAATAGTGTTTTTAATTAAACATTAAATATATCATAATTAGAAAATTATTTTCATAAAATTGATTTCATTTTTGAATTCAGAGCATTGATATTAGGTTAGGGTTAATATATGAGATTTTTTTAAAATATTTTGTTTTCCAGTGAATAGTAAAAAATACAGTTTTGAGTTTTGGTGTGTTTAATGACATCATTAATGATGTAACAATGATATAATAATTCTGGTATACTTGTTTATAGTAAGATATATTATGAGTTCTCCCAAGTGTCCAATACCATGGGAAAATACCATGGGCAAAACCATGGTTTTTCGAATACCACTAGTGAGGTGTTTGTTGGAAATTAATAAAATATTTCCATACTTTTGCTATAAATACCAACCCATTCATTCATTACATCCATTAAAAATTTATCCCCAACGAAGATCTGGTCTTTTATTACCTCAAAAGCAGTCCTAAAAAGGTTAACCTCAATCCCCTAAAGATCACAACCTTTGTGTTTTTGAAGTTACTCTTCAAGGTAAGGGAACCTTTCACCCTCCTCTTTTAGACATGACATTCTTTATGCTATGTCTTCTAGTTTCCATTTTATTTTGTAGGGGTATGTTCTTAATTATCCTTATTATTTTCCATTTCATGTACAATTTATTAAAGACCCTTTCTACTCTCATCAACTGATTTTATGAATTTTTATGTGAGGCCGTTAGGCTACCAGATTTTTCTAAAGGAAATCACATTTTCTTTTTTTTAAAGTTTCCATTTCATGTGGTATGTCGTTCAAACATATATACCATGATCTTATTAACATTTCATTCTATCCCTATAATATAATATTATTTATTTATGAGTGGGTACCTTTTATCCCATCTCTTTTTAATGTTCTATAAAACCATGTTGTATAGCCGTTATACTATAGAATTTTCGTCTCAAATATCTCTCTTTTCATCATGAAATTATTTTATTTTATTTAATTGAATACCCAAACCTATTTAATTTAAATTTGTATTCATAAATACATAAAATTGATATATTTTATTCTAATATTGACATGCATATAACCTTCACTCCCTTTCCATGTGTTATAAAGGCCATAATGATATTGTTTTTAAGAACTTTTTAAAACTTCACGATTTTGATAGGAAACCCATTTATTTTATTCTCTTTGGGTTATTTATGAACTTTATGATTATGATAAATGAGGATCACATGAAAATAAATAAATATTAAGTGTGTTCCCTGATATTTATCTAATTTATTTGGTAAAGAATTTAATCTCTAGAGATGACAAGTTTTACGATAAGTTGGTGAATAACATTGCTATTTTTTATGACACCTTGCAGATAAAACTTGGTGATATGTTCATGAATGTATAAATTAAATATTGCATCCATATTTTCATTTTATGATTCAAGTTATTATTTCTATGATATTCCTCTTTATCATTCGTTTATGATATCCCTCATGTTCTTATTGATATCGCTCAAGGTCACATGTAAACCATTTCACTTGTTTTATTTACCAAGCCATCTGCTCACCCTTTCGTTTGATGTATGTCTCCAGGTTATGAGATTTATTAACTGTAATTAGGAAAAAATTATTATTAATCCTTACAAGTGGATTAGAATAATATTTATGTTGTTATCATTTATATTTTTCCTCATTTCCAAGACACTATACTTTAAATATCCACTATTTGTAAAATGTAATGAAAAGTTATGTAATAAAAAAGGTGGGATGCCATAGTTGGTATCAAAGGATAGTTTAGTTATTTGTGTAAAAATAGTCTATGAAAACATTAGGAAGAACACTATTGAAAATGTTAAATATAATAAAATTTCTTAGTATTTTGGAGAAATATTAATTAAGTGGTTTCTGAAAAAATAAATCCTTTTCTGGATATGAACAAGTGGATGTGGCTCTAGCACAGATGTACCTATGAGTGAAAACTCTGACATGGATTTTCGGTCCTAACACAGGGTATCCTAGTACATGAAAATGGACCTTTCTGCACTCCTGGTTTGACACTCCCAGGGGATATGTTTGGTTAATCACAAGATTTTTATGAATCATTATAAAGGATTTATAGAGAAATGTAATTGTTTAAGTATGAAGTTTTAAGACATAAAATAATTTATAGTTAAAAGATTAGTAAATGAAATAATCTTCTAACTTAGGTTTTATTCTTATTGAAAATGGTGGGAAATAGGAGGAACTGTTCAAATAGTGACTGCAATAGACCATCCGCTGAAAGCCCTCCGATGGAAGCCAGAATGGAAACATTCATGAGAATGATGAACCAACTGACTCAAGTTATGGGAAATAGCTTGAATCAAGCTAAGATATTGATCTCACCATGAGGGGAAAATATTATTTTTTAAGTCCTTTATGCTTCAATGACTACCAACCTTCAGTGGATCAACTGACCCATTGATTACTGAATAGTGGATCAGCTCTATCGAGAAGATCATTTCTATGCTATGCTATTCTGAACAAGAGAAGGTCACCCTGGCTTTTCAATGTTTAGTGGGAGAATCTGATCAGTGGTGGGAATTGATTGAAAACACGATGCCAAGAGTCGAGGTTGAATCTATGGAGTAGGAAGAGTTCAGAGGGATCTTTTTCAAAAAGTATTTCCCTCATTCTATGAGAACAAAAATAGAGAAGGAGTTTATCGAGATGAAGCAGAAGGAGACTGAATCTATTGGAAGCTATGAGATGAACTTCACAAGGCCTTCACGTTATACCTCTAGAATTTTACTAGATCCAAATGGGAAGGGTGATAGATTATTTAGGGGATTATGACCTCATCTACATTAGAATCTATCCAACCAAGACTATGATAGACATGAGGAGATCGTGCGGAGTGTGATGAAAGTATAACCGGAGTTTGTTGAGAGGAAATGGTATCATAAATAAAATGATGAGAAGAGATTAATGAAGCCAATATTTGGGAAGAACTTTAATTAGGGAAGAGGATGCAAGCATGTGGAATGTCCCACATGTAATAAATGTGGGGAAAAACATTTGGGGAACTGCCTTCTCGGAAGTGGGAAGTGCTACCAGTGTCAAAGACATGGCTATATCACATGGAATTGTCATAGTTAGGTGAAGCCTAAACTCCCAAACATTAACGAAAAAGGGAAGATGGTTCATGCCATACCTGATGTCCAATGCTGTATGTGTGGAAAACATGGGAACCTTTCTAATCATTGTCCAAATCCTAGGGAAGTGGAAGGGAATCACCATCAGCCTCAGAAATGGCCAAGGGAACAAGGTTGTGCTTTTTCTATCACCACAACTAATATTGAAGCGCCAGATGATGTGGTGGTAGGTACTCTTGTTGTTCTCTCAAAGATAGCAAGTAATTTGTTTGATTCTAGTTCTACACATTCCTTTATTTCCTCCAAGTTTTCATTGAATTTAGAATTAACCACTAAATTTCTAAAAGTATATTTATTAGTCTAGACTCTTGGTGGGATTATCCAAGAATCATCAGTGTTCAAAAAATATAGTATATAATTTAGTAAGAACAGTATTATTACAAATATATTATTCATTCCCATGCTGGAATTCGACATTATACTTGGGATGGATTGGCTCTTAATGTATAATGCTAAGATCAAATGCAAAAGAAATGAAATCTCAGTATTCTAAAATGGAAAACCTACAGTTATCTTCCCTGGAGATATTTATCAACCTAATATTTGTCTAGAAGAACCTCCTATATCCTTCTTTACGGAGTTTATTAGTGAATAAGAAGAAGTAAATGAGAGTAAAAGGATAGAAAATGTCTCCATAATCTAGGAATACATAGACATATTTCTTAAGGATTTACCCTAACCTCCCCCAGAAAGAGAGGTAGATCTCTCCATTGAACTCATACCTAGATCTCATCCGATTTCAAAGATTCTGTATAGGATGGAAAATGTGGATATGGATGAATTAAAGAAACAAATATAAGTTATTTTGGAGAAGGGGTTTATCCATTCAAGTTTGTCTCCCTGGGGAGAACCTGCAATCTTTGTAAAGTAGTATGGTTCAGTGAAGATATACATTGATTATAGAGAACTAAAGGGGATCACAGTGAAGAAAAAATACCCTCTTCCATGAATTTATGACCTATTTATCCAACTTCATGGGGATCAATTCTTCTCTAAGATTGATCTTCGATATGGTTATCATCAATTGAGGGTGAAGAAATATGTTATTAAAAAAATCACCTTCTGATCAAGATATGGGCATTATGAGTTTGTTTTTGTGCCCCTCAGACTAACTAATGCACCCACTATTTTTATATATTTGATGAATAATGTCTTTAAGAAATACTATGATAACTTTGTGGTAGTTTTTATTGATGATATTCTGATATATTCCAAAATTTGTGAGGAGCATGGGGATCATCTAAGGGTTATTTTTCAAACTCTATAGAAGGATAGGATTTTTGGAATGTTCAGAAAATGTGAATTTTGGTTACAACATGTTTCTTTCTTGGGGAACATTGTAACCAATGAAGGAATCACAATTGCCCCTTGAATGAAAAGAGTAGTAGAGGAGTGGCCTTAGCCTATAACAATAACTGAGATTTATAGTTTCCTTGGATTAGCAGGATATTATAGGAGGTTTGTGAAAAACTATTCATGACATACAAATCCATTAACCAAGTTAACTTGAAAAGGGGTGAAGTTCATCTGGACAAAGGAGTGTGAGGAAAGATTCCAAGAGCTGATGAAGAGATTGGTTACTACACCCGTGTTAAATCTTCCCTCAAGTAGATAAGGTTTAGTTATTTTTAGAGATGCATATCTGAAAGGTCTTAGGTGAGTCCTCATGAAAAATGAAAATAGTCATTGCTTATGAATCTCAATAGTTGAAGACTCATGAGAAGAACTATCCTACACATGATCTGGAGCTGGCTATGACCGTTTTTTCTCTGAATATATGGAGGCACTGTATTTATGGGGAGAAATGTGATATATACATAGAACATAAATGATTGAACTATATTTTAACACAAAAGGAATTGAACATGAGACAAATGATATGGTTGGAAATTCTTAAAGACTATGATTGTTCAATTCATTATCATCCTAGAAGAGCAAACAATGTCGTTGATCCATTAAGAAGAAAATACCATATTGTTTTGTCCATGATGAGGATTCAAAGAGACCCTTTCATAAATGACCTAGTAAATCTGGATATGGGAATTACAAGGGAAGGGACATCATCAATCCTAACCCAAATGATTTCTCAACCATCCCTACTAAAGAAGATCAAGAATTCTCAGAAAGAAGATCCTCTGTTACTGAAGAAGCTTGAGGTTGTGAAGGATGGGAAGTTTTTGAGTTCAATATTGACCAAGAAGGTGTATTGAAATTTCATACAGGACTATGTGTTTTATCTATTCTAGAAATAAAGAAGGAGATGATGGATGAAGCTCATAACTCTACGTTCTCTATACATCATGGAAGTAAAAAAATATATAGAGACCTTATTGATATTTATTGGTGGGATAATATAAAAAGGGAGATTGCTGACTACACTACATGGTGCCTAGTATGTCAGAAAGTGAAGGCAGTGTGGAAAATTCCTAAAGGAGTATTGCAAACACTAGCCATACCAACATGAAAGTGGGACAATATCACAATGGAATTTGTCACTAATATCCTGAGAACTTGCAAAGGAAACAACACGATATGGGTTATTAAGGACCTCTTCACAAAGACTACCCATTTATCATTATTCCTGAAGATTTCTATCTCGATCAACATTCCATGAATTACGTGAATGAAGTGGTAAGGATGCATTGAGTTCAAATTTCTATCATATCTAATCGTGATCCAAGTTTCACATCAAAATTCTGGATATGTATTCAACATGCTCTGAGAACTTAAATGAATCTTAGTACGACCTATCACCCCCAAACTATTGGCCTATCTAAAAGAACTATTAAAAAATTAAAGTATATGATGAGAACATTCTCAATAGAATTTAATGGTGGATGGGATCAACATACCCCATTCGTTGAGTTTTCTTACAACAACATCTTCCACTCGATCATTCAAATGGCACCCTATGAAGCTCTATACGGGAAGCGATGTAAAACTACTTCTTGTTGGGATGAAGTTGGTGAGAGAAAGATTCTTGGGCTGATCTTGTGAAAGAGATGACAGAAAAGGTTCATGCCATCCGAAACACATTAAGGCTACTCAAAGTCGAAAAAAGAGCTATTCCAACAACCATCAAAGGTACTTGGAGTTTGGTGTTGGTGACAAAGTCTTTCTTTGTATTTCAACTTGGAAGAGAGTCATGAGATTTTGTAAGAAACGAAGCTTAAACTTAGGTACATTGAACCCAATGAAATCCTTGATCACATAAGAGCAGTGGCCTTTCAGATTGCACTTCCTCCAAATCTTTCTCAAATTCATGATGTCTTACATGTACCCCTCTTGAGAAAGTACATACCTGACCCTTCACATGTACTAAATCCAGAGGTGGTACATTGATAAAGGACCTATTTTATGAGGAGTAGTCGATGGAGATCTTGGATCGTTGGGACGAGGTTCTACACAATAAGACTACCCACCTTTTTAAGGTTTTGTTGAGGAACAAAAAATGTGAAGAAGCCTGGAGGGAACTAGAGGAGTCAATAAGGAAAAAGTACCCACATGTCTTCTCTTCAGAGGGTATGAGTTGAAATTTTGAGGAAATAATTTCTTAATGGGGAAGAACGTAATGACCGAAAATTTTGAATAATATTTTATTACATAATTTGTGTGTTATTTTATTTTATACTCAACAAAACTATATACTTTAACTAGTAAAGTGAGTATAATTAAAATGAGACCATTGGGTTTCACTATTATATGATCATTGGTCAATATGAAAATTGGAAACATACTCTTAATGTTATGATTATTGTTTATAAATACGAATGATCATGGTTAATTAATACAGAAAGAAGAGTCAATGGCCTCATCCAGTAGACTCAAGCCATACGAATCCAATTTATTAGAGATTGGGAAAGACATGGTATTGCTTGGAATTTGTATAGACCAAGCCCAAGCCAAACTCTAACATGTTAGGCTTGAATGGAATCTCTTAATGAAGAAGTTAAAGATTGTAGAAATCACCACTTGGGAAATGTTGTCCGAGCCACCCCAAGATTCTATCACCATTGCACACCTTACTCTTAGGTCCTATTTAGGTGTTATAAGGGGATATGGAATGAGGCCATAGTTACTTTGTGTAATCCTTTGTAGAGACCCGAAGCTTTATGTACATGGAAATTACATTACTTTTGCGGAATACTTAGTACATAACAAAAACACACACACAAGGATCGTAATAGTTTAGTGTCTTTGGAAACTCGGAATATAATCTTCTAATCGTGGTGAAAGATCTTCAACATCTCCCAAAAGATCATACTTTTTTTAATACCTAAAACCTTTCTTTATATCATGGGGAAAAGAAAACATAAAAGAGTGAGTTGAAATGCTCAGTAAGGGTAAACAAAAGAAATATCAATCACATCATATTCATAAGAACATAACATTTTGGAAATCTTAACCTGAAAAAGAGAGAATAATTTCATAACATGGGATAAATCATAGTAGTGAAATGAAATCCAAATAATCATAACTTAAAACATGAAGCTTTGTGGAATACACACATAATCATAGAGAATCATATCTTATTAGTCAAGACTCATTGCCAAGACTATCTTAGTGGACAAAGTCCATTTCTGAACCGAGTCACCCTCGTTTCAGTTCTGTTTCACTGAAACGGTATAACCTACCGTTCCAACCATGTCTATCTCATGAGATATAAAATCTTTACCCAATGCATTAGAGGTATATATAGGTCCCACCCATCTCATAATGATACCATTCTTATGTGTGCCACAAAATCATAAACCATACATCATTGCATAACCCATGTAATAAAAATGGGAATCTTAAACATCACGACATCATAAAACAATTCATACACGATAAAGGAATTCATAAAAATAATTCCATCACAACATTATCAAATCAATGTAATAATAGGGATAAAAACAGAACCCTTTATTATCTTAGATGGAAAATAATTTTGATAAAACACTTGAACTTCATTCTTGAGGAAAATATACTTTCTACTTCAAAAACACTTTTCCTTTCTTAACATGTCATAAAATTTTAAACTAAAAGAAGTTGATTAAAAATAAACTTGAAAACTTGTAAAGGAATATTTTTGGAAATAATGTTTTAAAAATCCATTCATGTCGTATAAGTTAAAAGAAAACATTCTTCTCATACCTTTGTCGGAAAAGTCAAAAAGTACCTCGTAACGTAAACAAAAGAAAGATTCCTTACATACCATGTAGTAAAAGTCAAAAATGGGTAAAATGACTTTAAACATACATGAAAACACTTTTATAAAACATGTACATGGATGATAGAAATAAACCTAGTAAATACTTACGAATAATCAATCTCGGATAAAAATGAGATTTGCAAAATTATCCCTTACCTTATGTCCGATATGCTTTGTACGTATCCGAACCTCCTCTTTTTGACGCACCTTTTCTTAACCTCCACTTAAAGAACTAAGGATGGTCTTTGAAGAAGACCAGGACCTCTAGGATGATACTAGGGGAGTGGAGAAGAGATTTTGGCAGGGGTTGTCCGAGCTTGAATGCTCAAATTGGTGTGAGGAGGAGAGGGAGGAGGTTCCCTTTTATAAGGGAGGAGAGGGGCACCTTAGGAAAATCTCAAAATATTATTTTATATTAAGGTCAAATTCGGTTTATAATGGTTCCAAAGGGTCTTATTTAGAAGCTAAAGTGGGGATTGGTCTAAATCCTCTCATCCAATAGGATTTAGACAAGTTTAGGTTATTATTTTAACCTTATCAATTAGATTTAACTCTAAGTTAAATAATTTAACTTTTACTGTGTCTTTTTGTTTTCTTACACTATATGGTTAGTAAACTTACTATATCAAGCCAAACGAACCCCAAGTTGTTTATTATTAATATATATAACCTTATCTAAGTAATTTTGCCGAACCTTATATTTTTAGGAATAAAATAACAATTAATAATAAAATATTTGTTTTAAAAACTAATTTATGTCAATTTTGACACTATTTGGTACATGATTTTTATGAAATTTATAACAGAATGATAAGTTCAAACCAAGTTACTTAAATCAACAATAACATGTCATATTAACCTATAAAATTAGTGTAAGTCATAAAAAGTCTCAAATTACATTTATTTGGGTATTTATAACATTAATTATGTCAATATTTTAGTAATAAGATAATTACTGCATCATCGTTGTTTCATAAATAAATTAAATTATTTAATGTCTAAAAATTACAAATAAAATACCATTATGTATTAAATATTTTTATCTTTCTAATGAATATTTATAGTCTAATTTATCTTATGTATAACCTCATATTAAAAATTATTTAGTTATTAAACTTTGATTTTAACTATTTTAACCCTTCTTTAAATAAATTAATAATAAATGTCCTAATCTAATCCAAGTGGGCCTAAATGGTCATATTTTATTACCAAGGTTGTTTTTTTTCGAATTAAACTTGTCCAATAGAATTAGGACATGTGTTAGGGTAATAATAATATCATTTTACCCTTAATTACCCTATTTACTTTTAACCGTGGTAAAAAAAGTAAAAAGTTACTATTCACCAAAAATTATTTTCATCTCATTGAACCACATTTTACTTACTAACATCAACCATGTCTCTTTGATTTTTGAAATTCCACTCACAGAAGCGGTAAAATTATGTTTTATGAAAAACTCATTTTTTTAACTACCACTTAGTGATTTAACTATTCATCAAAAAATGAAAGTTTCCAGAAAAATACCAAAAATTAGGCCTAAGCTATATTTGATATTATGAACTCAAAAATGATGTCTATTTTACCAAATTCAAAACATATCAGTTTCATTAATTAATTTAAAAATTAATTCCTGTCGTCAAAACAAATAGCGTGTTTTTAAGAGATAATAACTACCAAAAGATTGACACTTGTTTATGTCTGGTTTAAATGTGAAATTACATCCAATGACCAACATTGTATTAAATTGTAAAAATATATTCTAAATATACTTTAAAACCACTCAAATTAATAATTTATCACTATTAATTATTTCGATTAAAAAGGTTGTTTTTAATTAAAATTTAGTAATTTTCACTATTCATCAGAAAATGAAAGTTATCCGAAATGTACCAAAATTTCACCCTAAGCTAATTTCGATATTCTGAATCCAGAAATGAAGTCCATTTTGAAAAATAAAAATTACAAAATTTCAAAAAGTGGTTATTACTATTCATAACGGCTAGTTTTAATAATATTTTAATAGCATATCATTGTTTAGTGAAACTCGGTATTGCGTACTACACACGCTATAGAGGAAGGTCGCGATTGCGTGTAATGCAAGGCAAGTCAAGGATGCATGTTGTGCAAGCTCCTTTTGGTGTAGCGTACAACACAAGACATTAATGAAATTAAAAATAATATTTTTCATAAAATCTCGGGGTGTTACATTCTACCCCCCTTAAAATGAATTTCGCCCTCGAAATTCGTCAGGGTTATAAATGGTTTACTATTAGAAAGTTTCTTTAATAGAAACCCACATCGTAAAAAGGAATACCAAAATCAATCTTTAAAAACAAAAGTATGAAACGTAACAGTTACCCAAATAAACTAATCACTGGGTTTCCACATAGGTGAAAATATGGATATGGAACAGAAATCTAACCATCATGTTCTGATGGAGAGTGGTAGAGAACCTGGCTATGAAAAAGCCAACAATTGCAAAGCTGTAAATTTGTGATGATCTAGGGTACCATCTAATTCATCAGATATAAGATCACTAGGACAACATTTTTGGTTTTCAATATCATTTCCCTAAAGTTGAAAATTTTGAATTAGAAGAAATACTTACTTGATTTTGGTACAATCTCACTGTTGTTCGTGCTTTGAACAATTTCCACTTCATCTCTTAAAAAAATGAAGTTGAATTTGTTATTCGTGAAGTGTTAACAGATCATGTGATAGAATTATGGTTCATTCCATCTGTTTCAAACAAAAGTTTAGCAATAGTTATCAAATATACATAAGTCCGTCTCTGGTGAGGTTAATCATATACGATTCCAAAAATGAACTTATACTTCATATATCATACCGCTTAATAAAATAAAACTAGTTTCTACTAACCAGAGACTTTCTGTAGGCCAGTGGTATGCGATAAAGGCCTGTCGCACTTTAGTTGTGGGTTCGATTCCCACAGCCTCGGCCGACGTGATGGGTTGTCGCACATCCTGCAGGTTGTCCTTTTTCTAAAACTACATTATTATAACATCCCATCAACAATATCAAAAAAAAGTTTCATCCTTAAACAATACTAACTTATGTACAATATAATCCATTCCAATCTTTAGGCTTATCTAAAATACTTCGGTCCAAGCTCATAGTATAGAGAAAATGATCACGTGAATGCCATCATTTATCCCTCATATATCTTGTTCGTCACATTGCAGTCATGTGAATACCATAATCATGTAATCTCTTGAAAAATGAATACCTATTGAATCTTAGTGAAAACATGAGTACTGTCAAAATATAACTCTTTCCACATACCAAAATCCTCAAAATTCTATATACTTAGTCCTTATATCAATCATGAGCTCATGAATACAACCAAACGTCTCATTATCTTCTTGTCCCTTCATTATGTGCATATCATCTACTTTCCAAAAATATTTCAATCACTTTTTTTTCCTAGTTACCAGTATCATATAATTATTGAAAACCAATACATAGATATTCCAAAATTCCACAATACCATAAATGATATTCCATGATACTATTTTGAAATCCCATTACATAAACACTTAATCATTCCACCACATCGTTGTCATGTTAAACATCACCAATAGTGATCGCATGTGACATCCCTTTGTCCTTTTCCTTAAGCGTTTGCTTATGTCGATCATCACTAACCCTTGGATTAGGGCATTTATTAGCATAATGCCCCATTTCCTTGCACTTGAAGCATTGAAGTGTTGGTGGTGTGTTCTCTGCAGTGTTTTCTTTATTCATATCATTAGAAACCCTTTTTCCATTACTTCGACACTCAGATGCTCGATGACCTTATTTTCCACACTGAAAACATTTTATAGTCCCTTTAAGACAATCTCCACCATGCTTCTTTACACACGTTGTGCATAAGGAAACATTCATATTTTTTTCACCATTATTCTGAGATTTCTCCTTGAACTCCATCTTTTGTTTCTTGTCAAAACCATGAGATGGATATGTAACACCATCTTCCATTTCTACCTTGAAAGCACAACGCATAATTTATTCATAGCTACTGAAGTCTCTTATAGCTAATTCCCTTCGAAGACTTGGTTTTAAGCCACTAAAAAATCGATCAACTTTACTTTTAGGTTGGATGATAATTCCAGATGCATACCTTGAAAGTCTTGTAAAATTCGCTTCGTATATACAAACAGATTCATCATCCTTCTGCTTCAGCTCAAGAAATTACTTTTCCATCTTTTTTCGAAGAATACGAGGGAAGTACTTACTGAAAAACAAGTTCTTGAACTCGTCCCATTCCATGGACTCAATTTCATCTCTTGGCCTCGTATTCTTGATAAGATTCCACCATTGATCAGCTTCACCTTCCAAACGATATACTGATAAGATGAATTTATCATGTTCAGAACATTGAAGAACTGAAAATATCTTTTCAGTGGTACTGATCCATTGTTCAGCAACAAGTGGATCGGAAGGCCCACTGAAAGAAGGTGGGCGTTGCCTCATGAAGGACTCAATAGAATATTGTTCCCTTCTCTGCTCATTTGAAAGTACAGAATGATTCAAAGCTTGTGTAAGTATAGCAATAAGATTTTTCACTCCATCTCCCATAACATTTGTTTGTTCAGGAGGAAAATCATTGCATTATTCATTACAGTGATCAACACGGTTCCTTCGGGTTCCAGCCATCGTCTAAAACCCAAAAAGAATAGTGTGAGAGGCAAAAATCATGCTAGGGAAAACAACATAATAAAGGGGGAGTACCCTTAATATCTAACATCTTAGGTTAAATTCTAATATCATTACTGTAGTTCTAGGACTATATCCTATACGTATACTTATCCTTAGAGACATCACTAGACATACCTTAGAAATATCTCTAGGGATCTCACTAAATTTCTCACATCCTAGTTTCCAAAGGTTGACTAAACCTTTCCTCTGATACCAACTGTAGAGACCCAAATCTTTATGTACATGTACATTACATTACTTTTGCGGAATACTTAGTACATAACAAAAACACACAAACAATGATCGTAATAGTTTAGTGTCTTTGGAAACTCGAAATATAATCTTCTAATCGTGGTGAAAGATCTTCAACATCTCCCATAAAGATCTTCCTTTTTTTAATACCTAAAACCTTTCTTTATATCCTGGGGAAAAGAAAACATAAAAGGGTGAGCTCAAATGCTCAGTAAGGGTAAATAAAAGAAATATCAATCACATCATATTCATTAGAACATAACATTTTGGAAATCTTAACCTGCAAAAGAGAGAATAATTTCATAACATGGGATAAATCATAGTAGTGAAATAAAATCCCAATAATCATAACATAAAACATGAAGCTTTGTGGCATACACACATAATCATAGAGAATCATATCTTATTAGTCAAGACTCATTTCCAAGACTGTCTTAGTGGACAAAGTCCATTTCTGAACCGAGTCACCCTCGTTTCAGTCCTGTTTCACTGAACCGGTATTACCTACCGTTCCAACCATGTCTATATCATGAGATATAGAATCTTTACCCAATGCATTGGAGGGAGATATAGGTCCCACCCATCTCATAATGATACCATTCTTATGTGTGCCACAAAATCATAAACCATACATCATTGCATAACCCATGTAATAAAAATGGGAATCTTAAACATCATGACATCATAAAACAACTCATATACGATAAAGGAATTCATAAAAATAATTCCATCACAACATAATCAAATCAATGTAATAATAGGGATAAAAATAGAACCCTTTATTATCTTAGATGGAAAATAATTTTGATAAAACACTTGAACTTCATTCTTGAGGAAAATATCCTTTCTACTTCAAAAACAGTTTTCCTTTCTTAACATGTCATACAATTTTAAACTAAAAGAAGTTGATTAAAAATAAACTTGAAAACTTGTAAAGGAATATTTTTGGAAATAATGTTTTAAAAATCCATTCATGTCGTATAAGTTAAAAGAAAACATTCTTCTCATACCTTTGTTGGAAAAGTCAAAAAGTACCTCGTAACGTAAACAAAAGAAATATTCCTTACATACCATGTAGTAAAAGTAAAAAATGGGTAAAAATGACTTTAAACATACATGAAAACACTTTTATAAAACATGTACATGGATGATAGAAATAACCCCAGTAAATAATTACGAATAAGCAATCTCGGATAAAAATGAGATTTGCAAAATTATCCCTTACCTTATATCCGATATGCTTTGTATGTATCCGAACCTCCTCTTTTTGACGCGCCTTTTCTTAACATCCACTTAAAGAACTAAGGACGGTCTTTGAAGAAGACCAGGACCTCTAGGATGATACTAGGGGAGTGGAGCAGAGATTTTGGCAGGGTTGGCCGAGCTTGAATGCTCAAATTGGTGTGAGGAGTAGAGGGAGGAGGTGCCCTTTTATAAGGGAGGAGATGGGCACCTTAGGAAAATCTCAGAATATAATTTTATATTAAGGTCAAATTCGGTTTATAATGGTTCCAAAGGGTCTTATTTCGAAGATAATGTGGGGATGGGTCTAAATCCTATTATACAATAGGATTTAGACAAGTTTAGGTTATTATTTTAACCTTATCAATTAGATTTAACTCTAAGTTAAATAATTTAACTTTTACCGTGTCTTTTTGTTTTCTTACACTATATGGTTTGTAAACTTACTATATCAAGCCAAACGAACCCAAATTTGTTTATTATTAATATATATAACCTTATATAAGTCATTTGGACGAACCTTAGATTTTTAGGAATAAAATTACAATTAATAATAAAATATTTGTTTTAAAAACTAATTTATGTCAATTTTGACACTATTTGGTACATCATTTTTATGAAATTCATAACAGAATGATAAGTTCGAACCAAGTTACTTAAATCAAAAATAACATGTCATATTAACCTAGAAAATTAGTTTAATTCATAAAAAGTCTCAAATTACATTTATTTGGGTATTTATAACATCAATTATGTCAATATTTCATTAATAAGATAATTACTGCATCATCGTTGTGTCATAAATAAATTAAATTATTTAATGTCTAAAAATTACAAATAAAATACCATTATTTATTAAATCTTTTTATCTTTCTAATGAATATTTATAGTCGAATTTATCTTATGTATAACCTCATATTAAAAATGATTTAGTTATTAAACTTTGATTTTCACTATTTTAACCCTTCTTTAAATAAATTAATAATAAATGTCCTAATCTAATCCAAGTGGTCCTAAATGGTCATATTTTATTCCTAAGGTTGTTTTTGTTAGAATTACACTTGTCCAATAGAATTAGGACATGTGTTAGGGTAATAATAATATCATTTTTACCCTTAATTACCCTATTTACTTTTAACTGTGGTAAAAAAAAGTAAAAAGTTACTATTCACCAAAAATTATTTTCATCTCATTGAACCACATTTTACTTACTGACATCAACCGTGTCTCTTGGATTTTTTAAATTCCACTCACAGAAGCGGTAAAATTAAGTTTTATGAAAAATTCATTTTTTTAACTACCAATTAGTGGTTTCACTATTCATCAAAAAATGAAAGTTTCCAGAAAAATACCAAAAATTAGGCCTAAGCTATATTTGATATTATGAACTCAAAAATAATGTATATTTTACCAAATTCATAACATATCAGTTGCATTAATTAATTTAAAAATTAATTCCCGTCGTCAAAACAAATAACGTGTTTTTAAGAGATAATAACTACCAAAAGATTGACACTTGTTTATGTCTGGTTTAAATGTGAAATTACTTCCAATGACCAACATTGTATTAAATTGTAAAAATATATTATAAATATACTTTAAAACCACTCAAATTAATAATTTATCACTATTAATTATTTCGATTAAAAAGGTTGTTTTTAATTAAAATTTAGTAATTTTCACTATTCATCAGAAAATGAAAGTTATCCAAAATGTACCAAAATTTCACCCTAAGCTAATATTGATATTCCAAATTCAGAAATGAAGTCCATTTTGAAAAATAAAAATTAAAAAATTTCAAAAAGTGGTTATTACTATTCATAACTGCTAGTTTTAATAATATTTTAATAGCATATCGTTGTTTAGTGAAACTCGGTATTGCGTACTACACACGCTATCGAGGAAGGTCCCGATTGCGTGTAATGCAAGGCATGTCAAGGATGCGTGTTGTGCAAGCTCCTTTTTGTGTAGCGTACAACACAAGACATTAATGAAATTAAAAAGAATATTTTTCATAAAATCTCGGGGTGTTACATCCTTTTTTATAAACAATTTTTTATTTCTAATTATGGTAAAATTGGTGAATTTAAAATGTCAAAATAAATATTGGATGAAAATATAGAAGTTCCATTTTATTGGTGAATTTTTTGGAAAAAGGGTATTTTAAAATATTTTTGTATACATTAAGTAATTAATAATGTGAAATTATTTCCAAAAAATGATCTTCTAAAGTTTTGATCAGTAATAAATTTAGATTCTAATAAGATCAAATTAATTCTTCGTGTATAGTAAATTATTAATAGTAGTATTAACCTTATGAATAGAAATGTGACCAATGGAATAGTAACCTCACTTAAGAAAGTATAAGTATAATTTGGTAATCTTGATTAGGTAATGTGATGTAATAAAATAATTTAATAATCGTTTTAGAAATTATTCATTAAGTATTAGTATTTTTTCAGGTAAATAGTGATTTTGCATTAAAAATTAAATATATAATAATTATAAAATTATATTCATAAAATAAAGTCCATTTTTTAATTCAAATCATCGATATTAGGTTAGGGTGAATTTATGAAATTTTTATAAAATATTTTGTTCTTCATTAAATAGTAAAAAAATACAGTTCTGAGTTTCGGTGTGTTTAATGACATCATTAATGAAATTAAAATGATGTAATAATTTTGGTCAACTTGTGTACAGTAATATATTTTATGAGGTGTCCCAAGTATCCAAAACCATGGAAAAATACCATGGTAAAGCCCATGGTTTTTCAAATACCACTAATGAGGTGTCCCTTGGAAATTGATAAAATATTACCTCACGTTTTCTATAAATACCAACCCATTACTTCATTCATTTTATTAAAAAATCATCCTCAACGAATATATGGTCTTTTTTAACTCCCAAGGAGTCATCCCAAAGTTCCCTCAATCCCCCATGGTCACAACCTTCAATTTTTTGAAATCACTCTTCAAGGTAAGCTAACCTTTCACCCACCTCTTTTAGTCATGACTTTCTTTATATTATATATTCTAGTTTCCATTTTATTATGTGGGGGTATGTTCTTATTTATCCTTATTACTTTCCATTTCATGTACAATTTATTAGAGTCCATTTCCTCCCTCATCAACTGATTTTCTGAATTTCTAAGTGATGCTGTTAGACTGTCGAATTTTTGTTAAAGAAATCACATGTTCTCTTTTCATTCAAGTTTCATTTTCATGTGGAATGTCATATGAAAATATATACCATGATCTTATTAACATTTTATTATGTCTTTATGCAATAATATGATATATTTATGAGTGTTTATACCTTTTCTCATATCTTTTCAAGGTTTTATTAAACCATGTTGTATATCTGTTATGAAGTAGAATTTTCGTCTCAAAATTTCTCTCTTTTTCTCCAGAAATTCTCTTATTTTATTTATGTGAATACCAAAAACTGTTTCATTTATAGGGTTATTAATAAAGACATAACATTTACATATTTTATTCTAGAATTGACATGCATATAACCCTCACTCCATTTCCATGGGTTATAAATGACATAATGACCTCGTTTTTAACCACTTTTTAAAACATCACGATTTTGATATGAAACCCATTTATTTTATTCCATTTGGGTTATTTATTAATAGTATGATTATGATATATGTGGAAAAAATTAAACTAAATACATATTTATGTTGTTCCCTAATAGCGCTCCAATGCATTGGGAAAAGAATTTAATCTCTAGAGATGACAAGTTTTACAATACCTTGGTGAATAACCTTGGTATTTTTTATAAATCCTTGGAAATGGACATTGTTGATATGTTCATGAATGTATAAATTAAATGTTGTAGCCAAATTTTCAAGTTATTATTCAAGTTATTATTTCTATGATGTTCCTCTTTATCATTCCTTTATGATATCCCTCAAATTCTTATTGATATCTCCCAAGATCACATGTAAACTGTTTCACTTGTTTTATTTATTGGGCCTTCTTCTAACCCTTTTCATTGATGTATGTCTCCAGGTTTTGAGATTCAGTAATTATAATTAGGATGATCTTATGATTAAGCCTTACAAGTGTATTATAATAATGTTTTATACTGTTATCATGTATATGTTTCCTCACTCAAAGTTCCATTTTTATTTAAAAGAGAAAGAGCAATAAGGGCAACATGAGTAATCAGAACAACAAGAAACACTTCAGACTAAGGAGGCCTGAAATGGTGTAATCCAAGGGAATCCCCTCTAATAATGTATATGTTTCGTGATTTCCAAGACACTATACTTTATATATTTTCCGTTTGTACAATGTAATGAAAAGTTATGTAATAAAAAAGGTGAGATGCCATACCCATTTTCCCTATTTTCTAGGCATAAGAATAAAAATTAGATGTTCACCAATATTTTTTAAATTGTAGCCTGATATCAAACATGCCTACATCAATCAGTATAAGTTAGGTGGTTAATACCTTGATATTTGATTTTGAGGTCATTTTGGGGGCATAACTTAAATTGTTCATTTTGGGTATTTTGAGTGGGACCCTAATATACCTCATGCTTTATATCAAAATGAACTTGTAACCCTAAGTGATTACATTGGGCATGTTGGATGTTTTTTGATCGAGTGAGGTAAAGTTAGAGGCCGTTGATTCTTAGGGTATTTTGTTTGGGGTTCTAAAATAATTTAAATTGAATAGTTTTGATTTAAATTTATTAATTTAAATTTTTATTTCTTTGTTAAAACATTTTATGCATTCAAGACCTTTATGACGATAAGTTATAATTATTTTATTGGGAAATTTATTTTCATTCTATTTAATTTATTGATTTAAGTGTTTTAAAGTGATTTATATATATGAAATTCTTGAGATTTCAAATGTTGAGACCCATGGGGTCATGACGGGATCTGCCTAAGGTCGGAATGGCATGGCCATCATTATTGAGGTGATGAGATCATATAGTTGGTCTTGGACTGATTTTATGTGAGTGGTATTGACAACGAGATTAGGCGTCGTAGATGTCAGTTTGAGGTAGTGAGCATGTCAGGTTGGGAATGGTCTCTGATATGCTATGGCATGGCCATTAGAGTGGATAGACATGGTCATAAGGGCATGCAGTTCTAGTGTTGATGTGTCTTAGTATATTTATTTTGTGATTCACCCTCACCCATGATAGCCAAAGGTAAAAATTGAGTTGTGTGCACCAGGGTTGACTCTATTTATGAGGTTATTTTGAAAATTAATGTGGGTAGAGACCCCTGGTAGTTGTGTCTTAAGTAATTATGGTTTGGAATTTCTTTCTATAGAATTCCACATGGAAGCTGAGGAGCCTCCAGATATTAGCTTTGAGGCTGACTGTTGGGGGATATGGCCTTCCGCGATTGATGATGTGGGATATGACTTTTATTTGTGGAAAAATATAGTTGTTCCACCAGTTGTTAGCATCGGTCTGACATGTGATTTTGAACAGGGGTCTATGGGACCAAGTTACTATTTTCTAGGGCATGCCTTCGTGACTTCAGTACATGTTTTGGGAAATGAGGCGTTAGGAGTCATGATGTGCTAGTTTATATGACTTGAGGTGGAACCTAAGGGTTGAAGTGGATTATTTAACATTAGAGGTACTTTGGGACAGGGGCCAAGGACCTTCCCCTATTCAGACATTTCAGTGTTGGATGAGGCGGGTGATGGTATCCAGGTTTCTATTGAGAACAAAGAAAACCTTGTTTGTTTATTTTATTGTAATTATAAGTTTAATATTCGTAACAGGAGTTCATAAACACTTATTCATGGTACACACTGTGGGGTGGTATCCTACTAAGATTCATCAGACACCCTACACGGGTCCTTCGGGACACGTGTATACTTTATGAATTTACATTAAGGTAAAGGATCGACCTCAAGAGCCAGATCATAGTAGCAGTTTAGCATGGAGATTGGCATGGACCCTGAGGTTGTTCCTTGTTGTAGTTTCCATTTAGTTTTTTTAGTTTTCAGTGAGATATTTTTTATATTTTCTATTTCTAAAGTGGTTTTTCATTGTCACCCATTTTTTGTATTGATATGTACGACTTGATATGAGGTTCAGGCTTATTCTATTTAGTTTCTACAAGTGTTTTTCTGGCATCCTGATCTATTTACTTTTTCTACCTCTATTTATATTTCTTCTACTATTTCATGATATTGACTATGATTCTACCATTTGAGGGTCTGGTTCGAGTATGCTAAGTCTTATCTTTCCACTGTATGTTATATTTATTTAATCAAACATGTATTATTATCATTATATAAGGGTATATCCTCCCCTCTATACATGTTTACACCCTCACTACTATTCGGCATACTTTGGCATTTGAGGAGGCATGCAAAAGGCAAGTGGTCCATAGTCATGAAAGCACCATTCAAGTGTCTTTTTGAGTCAAGATGCTAAAAAAATAATCTTACTTAAAAATATATTTTATTAAGAATTTTTTTTTTCAAAATCAGAGTAATGGAGAAAACATTTTATTAATATGATGGAAATTATACATTATGAAAATAAGATCTAGAACCGTAATCCCATATTACACCTCTGTACTTCATAGTTGTAGTTTCATGGGGTGACTTGACTAACACTAACTGAGCGGAAATCTCCACTAATTTGAACATCTCTTATATGAAATTTTGTTCAATCCTCACATATTTAGGCTCATCTTGGTCTCGGTCGAGGTTAAACCCCAGTGATTCCACCTACCTCCCAATTCCTAACAAATAGTCTTTAAAAGACATGAATCTACTAGTTGAGGCAATTGTTTCTCCTTTCTGTATAAATTATCCTTTTTCTTTACTACTTATAATAACTAATTATAATGGTAAAATTATCACCCATGTTTATAGTTTCCAATAGTAAAATTGAGAAATAGATATATTGACTAATGCTCATATTTTACCACCATCCACATTTCCCTTTATAACCTATAAATACCAGTTAAGTATTTCACTCAATATTCAGTACAATTCCTCCAAATATTTTTTTTTAATTTTAAAATATGTAGATTTATTTAATAAAATTTTGTTTCATTACTATATTGATATCCATGGGGGTGATGATCCTAACAGATCAGGGTGATCCATATTTTCAAATTTTATATTTTCAAGTTTATATTCTTTGTCCAATTATAATTTTTGGAGTTTTAATTAGTTTCTTAGCTGACTAATGTAATGATATTTTTTAACGAGATAAGGGTTTGTTGGTTCCTCTATATTTTTCACAAGTATATTATTATATAATATGACACACAATTGTTCAAGAAACCAATATCATTTAAAAAAATAGAGTTGTTAAAATCATTAATTATATGGATTCATCCTTATAAAGATCAACATTGTAAATACACATAAGGATCAAAAAAATTTAATAATTATTATATGAAATGTAAGGATCATTCATTATAATGATAAAATATACAAAAATAAATTATAATATGAAAATACGTGAACCTATAATTAAATAAGACGATGCAATTTGATGATCCTCATTAATTCAAGCTTCACAAAACTATGAAGTATTTTGATTAAATATGATTTTAGAGATTCCTACATCTCAAATAGGAGTTCGTTTGCATAACTATGCATGATTCCATGCACACAATAAATAATATCTATAAGTTGTGATATTTTAAATTTCTCATGAACGATATCCCAACTTTCTTAGTAATTTGAATCAGAATATTAACATGTTTTGAATTTTTTTTAGATAATTTAAAGTGAAAAATAACTATAAGTTTAAAAATGAATGATCATCTATTTAATAAATATTTGTTTATTTTTATAATTCAAATTTTAATCAAAACATTCACAAATATTTTATGAATATAAAAATATGTAAAGAGGAAAGGGTTTTACTAGAGAAAAACATAGACATTGCATCATTATAAATTAACCATTCATAGTTGAAGAAGATAGAGAGATTTATAGTCAACTAAATTGAATAACTACTACATAAAAATGTAAAATAAGTGATTGATAAAGGATAAAGTCAATAAATGATAGAAATGAAAATAGAAATTACATACTAAATCATTTTGAGATTAAATAAGAAAACCATATCATTAAAGATATGAATAAGTCGAGAATGACTGATGTGTTTAATTATGATAATCAGATGTAAATGTTCCCTAAGAAGTGAGAACTGAAAACGTTTTTTTCTTGAAGGCTTGTTAAGGAATATCCTCATCAAAAATTGTATAATAAAATAGGAGTGATGAATTGATGTTTATTACTATAGTTTAAAATATTTTATATTAAGGGTGTGAAGCTATTATTCTAGTGGGATTATCGAAATCACAGTGAGGTTATATCCCATTAGAGATTATATAATTATATTTGATTTTTTTTGTGTAACCAATTTTATGGTTGAAGGATTTATTATTGGGGTGTCTAACCAATCAAAACATGTATTAAGATCTCACATTAAGACTAAATATTGTAAACAATTTTCTCTTATTCCTTTTATTTATTTCCAAATTTAGGTAAGGTTAAGAGAAACCAGATGAGAGGATATAATTGTTAGCCGATTTCATAAGTTAAATTAAAACTAAGAATCCCTTAATAAAAGTAATCACAGATTCACCCCTAGTGGTATTAAAATATTTGGTAAAATTACTTTCAATTAAAAAACTTTCTAAACAAGAAAATGTGACTCTTGAAGTTTATTGAAACGAAACTGAACATTTCCCATATTTTTGCAAATCTATTTCACAATCCTGTTTCTAAAACAAACATAAAATTTTCCATTAACACATCACATTCCAATTTTTTTAATTATTATGAATTTAATCCAAAACTATAATTTAAATAGAATAAAAAATGTAAATACACCACGATTCTAATAGAACATAATATAAATAAATTATCAAGAAATGGGTCTATACAATCAAATAATGATATAGAAGATACAAAACATTATACAATTATATGACCTAAATAATACATAATGAAATATTAGAATGACAGGTGACTCACTATGGATTATTTATTAAGATCATGGACATGGAAAATCAGGACCCTTGGCTAAACAAGAAGAACCATCCTATTATCCTGGTAATCCAATTGAACTATTTGGGCGACATAATTCATCCTTGTTTGGACACATACACCATTTTAAGAGAACTCAAAATCCATGAGATATAATTATCTATCTAAAGTGAAATATAAATTGGATGTACTACTTATTTCAAAAACAAAACTAGTGTATCAATCATCTAGTGTAAACATAGTTTACTAGGTTTTCCATGACATCAATCAAAAGGTAGGTTTAAAAATATATCTTGATAGATACATTAACCAAATTTTAAAACATAAATAAATCTCATATCATCTTTAGAAACCTCATATGAAGAACATATTAGGGATAAATACAAGTATTTCAAAATATACCCCACAGAGAAAAATTCCACACAAGATATAACCAAAATTAAGGGGCTCATAGCTAAGGGTATTTCGACATTATGTAATTTTTTTTATAAATTTCCAAACATACCTCCAAGACTGACTCAGAATTCCAATTATTATTACTTTATTTAAAACCCATTTTTATAAAAATACTTCAAAAGACAATTCTTTGGAACAACTCTTGAAATACATTTAGAAATCAAAATTTACCATGAAAACATCCCAAATCCTTTCAAGACAAATGTTTTTCAAGTAAATCATTGGAAAACAAATTTACCCAATTTAAATTCTCAAGTTAATCCAAAAACCACTATAAAATAAAAAAATACTTTAGAAATAGCTTCTTAGACATTTAAGAAAATACTATGTATGAAAAAATGATATTCTTATAAACCAAATTTGGAAAACCATAAAACCCAATTTATTAAAAACATGAGATATTATAATTTTTTCTAAAATAAATAATAGGTATCACAGATTTGTTCACATTTAATGGAAAAACATTTATAAATATCATGAATTTCACAAAATGTAAAAATAATGGAATTTTATAAAATTTACAACATAAAATTATTTATAATCCTCCTCTATTAGATCATGAAAATATCAAATGAAAACAACCCCATAAATCACTAAATGTAAAACTATTAAAATTATAACTAGTTATAACCCAAAATTTATTCAACATATCTACTAGGGTTTGCGGGAGAAATGAAGATCAATGGAAATATAAAAGTATAAGGAAAAGAGGTAGAAAAAAGGAACTACCTTTAGAATCCTATTAGAATCAATGATAAATTGATCTAGTATTCTAGGAGAAGAAGAATGGGAGATTAATTTATCTAACTCTTTGGTGTATAATGATAATGAGTGAAAGTCGAGGCCCAAAAAACACCTAAAAGGAGAAAATATAGAAAATCATAAAATTAAAAACCAAGTAGACTAGGTCGTAGCATGATACAACACCCTAAGAATCACCAATTTTCCCATAAATTTAATTTTTTTCATGTATTTTTTATCTTCTATCCTTGTTCAAAATTTCCTCCCTTGGATCCCCCTTGAAATACCTTGAATTTTGATGAAAATAGACATGTTTTGGGTGGCCAGAATAGGCCGCATAGTTTGGCTGCACTGTTTACTAAATTGTGCGGAAAAACCATGCACATGTGTCCCAGTCATTAATTTTTTTTTGTTATTAAAATTTTTACCTTCCAGGATTAAACCTATCTTTCCCCTTTATTCTCCCATTCAACCCTATCATCCATGGAAGGCCTCAAATCTCCCTCAAACTCTCTTGGAACTCATTTTTAAGGGATTTTTGGTGGTGGAACTTAAATATTCTTCATGTAATTGATTCCTACATTTTTTTTCTTATTTATATCTAGGGTTTATTCCTTACTTCTTGAAGTTACACGTGTCAAGAAACTAGGGTCTCGTACTTAGGGTTTAATTTTGTGTTTAATGATCCAATATTGTGGATTAGGGTTTATTTTCATCCCATTGTGGTGCGATGGTGGTGATGTTGAAGTTTCACAAAAAGATTTAAGGGTTTTGACATCTAAGGTAGGTGATTCCATGAGTAAGAATTAATTTATGAGTTATTTTTATTTATTTACCATCCAATAATGTTTTTTACTAATTATTTGCGGTGTGAAAATTATTTTTGATAGATTAGTTTAAGCATTTGATTTTAAAGTTTGATTTTTTTCTTGAAATTGTGTTTTTATCATGTGTAACTCATGTGGTATCATTTGAGAAAATTTTATAGTATTTGAAATTGGTTAATTAAATGTTTATCTAGATAAAATTTTTATTTTGGTGTGGTATTGGGGTGAATTTGGCCATTAAAGTGGGTTTTGAAATGGATTTGGTGTAAAAATACATGTTTTACTTCTTGAAATTGTTTTACCAAAATTTTAAATGTTTTATTGAGTTATAAAAAGGAGGAAAACATGTGGGGTAATTTTTGGTTTGTGTATGATTCATAAATGGTATTTTTATATACAAATAGTATTTTATAATATGTGAAAATTTTTTGGTCACAAAGATGGAAACCCGAGTATCTAGGTCGGTGGAATAGGACTTGTCTGCTAGTGAAATAGTAATGGTATCGTCCCTGTTTCACTTAGAAAGTTTGATGATGGAAAAAATAACTTATCATTGATGATTTTGGGGACCACTAGTACATTCTCTTCTCCCATCCTTATGGCTCGTGCATGAGAAGGATATTGTCTATGGTTACTTAAACACTGAGATATGATGTACCTAGGTCCCCACAGCTAGCTAGTTCCTAGGGGTATTCCTGTTACTAGTGATCATCAGCTATAATGTTTTTACCATCTGTATACAGTGTGTTTTTATCTAAAATTCATTAGTACATGTGTTTTATTTAAAAGTGTACATTCATCCATGTTTCTCTCTTCATAACTGTTTTCATTTAAAGTTTCACCTTTTAGAAATTGTTCTAGCATCTATTGATTATAAAAACTTTTATGAATTTTCTCTTAAAATTTTTATCACATGAAATATTTTTGGGAGGAATCCTATTGGGCTTAGGATCAAACCCTAATTATACCTTTGGGTGTAAGTATACTTGGTATTGTTTGACAGAGGTAAGGGCAAGGTCCTTGGAGATGATAGTTTTGGTTGTTTGATTCTTTTCTGGGTGCGGTGTTGTAGAGAAGGTTTGGTGGTGATGTTGTCTTTATATGTGGTGGTTATTGAGTCGTACTGTAATATCCTATTGATTTGTGTCCCTCTTTGGGTTTTTTTAAAACCATACATTTCAATTCTGAATTTTATTAATGGCTGTTTTGGATTAAATTTTCAGATTCGTTTTAATTATTATTGTTGGTTGTTTAATGCTTCTAAAATATGGTAAATAATTACCAACACATTATTTATGATACTCGAGAACTTGTTCCAGCCCGTGGGGATAGGGAACACCCTTCATCAATTACCATAGACCGAGTCGGGTGCAGGTTTGGATGGTGACCATATATCGTTTGTGAAAAAATGGTATTAGAGCATGGTGATGCCCTTTGGGTCATATTATTTGGGATGAGTTTGGTTAGACAAGAGTTATGATTTTTAGGGATTGGATTTCTAGATGTGATTAGGGTTCTTGTACCCTACCTCTCATGACAGAACTCGAGTCACCATGGGATGTTTGGATTTTTGTTTGAAAAGACTTCCAAGTGAGACGTGCGGGCTGCAAACTACACATGGACATTGGGTGGGAGTGAAGTAGTTGTTTATTTCAATGTTGAGGTGAGTTTTATTTATTTTTATTTTATTTTTTAGTTCAAATTTTTCAAAACTATAGTACTAATGATTTTTCTTGTGACTGTTGCTTTTTTATAGAAACGTGCCTCCCCGGAAAGCTCCCATGCACCCATGGGAGGAAGCCAGAGAGAGTTCTCTTTCACCGCTTAGTCAAATGTTGGTAGAAGCTATAGTCCAAAAATTCCAGGCTCTATGGAAGAGAGTAGGTCTTTCTCCAACTCTAGTTATAGAAGATAACCCTATTCTTAGGAAGGACAAAGCCCAAGATTTTTTGAATGAAAATCCTGATACTTTCCGAGATAGCACAAAACCTCAGGAAGTAGATGAGTTGCTCAAGAAGATTGAATGCATGTTAGAGTTCCTTGACGCACTTGAGGAGATTAGGGTGAAGTTTTCCTCATTCATTCAAAAAGGTCCTAATTGTAGTTGGTGGGAATCTGTGCTTCAAGCTGGGAAGCACGAGTAGATGAGTTGAAAGGAATTCAAGGCTATCTTGAATGACTGGTATTGTCATGAAGTCTTAAATTATTCCATATCCTGAGAGTTTCTGGATCTTTTTTAGGGGGACCAATCTGTGATGGAGTATTCTAACTGCTTTTCCATTCTAGTCCGATATGCCCCCCGATATTGTATATAATGAACATATGAAGTCTTGGAGATTTGAAAATGGATTTTGGAGAGAGATTTATTCTCAGGTATTCTTGTTAAAGATGATTACCTACTCTGAGGTGGTTGACCAAGATTGTATGATAGATATTGACTGCAAGGGAGGTATGGTTTCTCTATGATAGTATCAGTAATGGGAAGTGGAAGTTCATTTGAGAAGAAAAGGAAGCGAGAGTAGTAGGGGAATAAGGGAGGTGGTAGTTCAGGCCATCCTCCCTTTCAGTTTTTATATATGGATTTTGATAAAAGGTCTATTTTGTGCCCTTAGTGAGGGATGCCAGAGAACACATGACCTATATGTATGTCTTATCTATGGCGTTGTTACCAATGTGGAGTTATGGGGTACGTGAAGTGATTTTGTAACATTCAGAGTAGGGCAGGATCTCTAGATTCTAGGGGAGCATCTGTTCAGTCAGAGCCAACTATGATGGTGGGATCCCGATTTGATGGTCATTGAAGCATGGACATATCATCTTCTAGGTATATCCAATTCAGCAAAAATCCACAAGTGACTGGTCATTCTCAAGCATAGACTATCCATCCTTATGTTGTGGACCATACACTAGTGGGATCTGATGCATGGCCTTTGAAAATTAGAGGTACCATCCTGATTTATTCTTCGTTAGCTACTATTATCTTTAATATTGGTGATTATATTTATTTTATCTCTTTCCATATTTTGAATTTTCTTAATTTTCCAACATAGTTGTTGTCTTTCATGATGGAGTTGGTGAAACAATTGGGTAATAAAGAGAAAGGTCTCAGGTTCCCATCATGTGTGCTTGCAGTGTTAGGTGTTGAGATAGAGAGGGACCTTATGGTATTAGATATATACCATGTAAATTCAATCCTCATCTTGGATTGGATAGTTCACATTCAAGAAAATATCTATTTCTATAGGCAACGGGTCAGTTTCTTGGAACCTGATGGGAGTCCTCTGGTTTTTCTTGGGGAATGTGATCCTTAGTCGGGTTGTACAGGACCTCCAATCAAAGAGTTAACAGACCTTATCTTCCAATTATCATTTCTCATGCTAGAGGATGATTTTCATACTTCTGAGGGTCGATTACCTCATTCAGTGGATGATTTCATGGAGGTGTTTTCAGATTATTTTTTAGGATTTCCCCTAGAGCGAGACATAGAGTTCTCCATTTATTTAGCACCTGGAACACTACTGATATCTCTTTCTTTGTATCATATGGATTCCACCAAGTTGAGGTAATTTAAGATACAATTGGAAGATTTAAAATCCAAAGTATTCATTCACCAGAGTGTCTCTCCTTAGGTTGCTCTTATTCATTTTGTGAAGAAGGATGACAGATCCCTCTGGTTGTGCATTGAATACCAAAAGTTGAATAAGGTAACCATCAAAAGCAAATATCCTTTTCCTCAAATAGATGACTTGTTTGATTTGTTGTAGGGGGAAATTGGTTTTCCATGAAATACATGTGTTTGGGTTACCACCAAGTTAGGGTGAGAGAGGTAGATATCCTAAAGATAGCTTTCTGAAGTAGGTACGACCACTTTGAGTACTTGTTCATGCCCTTTGTATTGACCAACACTATAGTAGTCTTTATAGAACTCATGAATAGGGTGTTCCACCAGTATCTAGACTCCCACATCATGGTATTCTTAGACTACATCCTGGTTTACTCTGGATCTGAGGAAGAGTATGAGAATCATTTACAAATCGTGTTAGGCACTTTATGGTATCATGGCCTTTACCGAAAGTTTTCCAAGTGCACCTTATATATTAGGGAAATAATATTTTTTTGTCATGTAAACTTGGAACAGGGGGTTTCAGTGGACCCCGAGAAGATTAGTGTAGTTATGTCTTGAGAGTAGCTGAAAAATGTGTTCAAGATCAGGAGTTTCCTTGGCCTGGAAGGTTATTATAGGCATTTTGTTCAGAATTTCTCTCGTCTTGCATCTCACATGTTTGTGCTCACTCGGAAAGTGGAGAAGATTGAATGGGTCCCAAAATGTTAGGGAACCATTGAGGATTTGAAGCCTAGGTTGACCACCGACCTCTGTAATGATCTTAGTGGAATCTAAAAAGGGATATGTGGTGTATTTCAATGCTTCAGGTATGGGTCTTAGGTACGTGCTTATGTAGGGTGATCACGTGGTGGCATGGATCTCACCAACTCCGACCACATTAATAGAATTACACGATCCATGACTTGGAGTTACCTGTGGTGATGTATGATTTGAAGACTAGGCATCACTACCTCTTTGGGGAGAATTTTGTGGCCTACTCTGATCAAAACATCTTAGAAAACATCTATGAATAAAAGAAACTTAATCTAAAGTAGGGCCACTGGATTGAGTATTTTTAGGGGTTCGACTTTTATATCATCTATACCTTGGAAAAGAGTAATTTCGTGGCTGATTCCTTGAGAAGGAAAGTAACAGTGCATACTTTGAGGAAGTCCTGTGATGAGTGAGATATAACGAGGATCTTTTCCTATATACACTTGGAGATGAAGGATTATAGAGAACGTGTGTTCTTGGAGAGAGTTCAGTTGACTCATCTTTTATAATGGATTCAGTGGGAGTAGCTCAGTGATGAGCTATGTCAGCGGTCGATGCAGTTCCATACTTTTGGAGAGACATATTCTAATTGGTCTTCATCTCCTAATGGAATCTTGGGCTTCAAGGACCATTAGGTGGTTCCATTGTCTCTGAGGAAGGTGGTGATGTCGGATATCCACCAATATTAGTGGGTTGTTCATCCAGGTGTTACCAAAATGTATTATGATGTTCTTTGGCAGTTCTGGTAGCTAGGTATGAGGTAGGATATATCTGATTTTGAATCCAGGTGTTAAACATGTCAGCAAGTAAAAGTAGAGCATTGAAGGACGTCTAGTTTTCATCAACTATTACCCCTTCTTACCTGGAATTGGGATGAGGTCACCATGGATTTAATTTTTGGATTACCTCATACACCTCAGGGTAACCATTCTATTTGGGTACTGTTTGATCGTTTGACCAAATCAGCCCATTTCATTATGATCCGAGATAGATCTAAAGTTGATGAGTTGGGCCGATGGTATATTAAGAAGGTGGTGTGGATTCATGGTGTTCTGCCAGTAGTTGTATCAAACAGAGACCCCCCATTTCACCTCTCAGTTTTGGTAAGTCCTTAAGAAGTCTTTGGGATCACATATTGAGATGATCACGACATACCATCCTCAAACGGATGGTCAGGCAGAGCTGGAAAATCAGATTATGGAGGATATGCTTCATGCATGTGTTTTGGACTTCGAAGGTTCAGGAGATATCCATTTTGGATTGTTTTAATTTTCTTATAATAATAGTTATCAATCATTTATTCCAATGGATAATTTTTGAGGTTCTCTATGGTCGCCCTTTTTAGTCCCCCCTGTGTTGGGCAGAGGTAGGTGAGACCTCACAGTTGGTGTCGAGCCTTATGAAAGAGACATCTTGGAAGGTCAAGTTGATCAAAAAATATTTATTGAATTAACAGAGTCACCAAAAATATAATTCTGATCATATCCATTTATATATAGAGTTTTCTCAGGGTGATTGGGTATTCATGAAGGTGGATTCTTGTTTGGGTCATCGTCATTTGGGGAAGTGGGGAAACTGAACGCTAAGGTATGCCAGACCTTTTGATATCACTAAGTGAATTAGAAAGGTATAATATAGGTTAGATTTTCAATCTCAGTTGATATCTATTCAGGACGTATTCCTTATACCGCATTTGAATAAGTACAATCTAGATATGTCCCATGTGTTGAATTGGGAAGAGTTAGAGAAAGAGCCTGATTTATCTACGTTTGAACAACCAGTACGAATAGTGGATTCCCAAGAGATGGTGCTTTGAGGGAAGTATATTCCACTAGTATGGGTCTATTGGAAACATGTTAATGATGTAAAAAATATATGGTAGTGGATT
The DNA here is from genome assembly GCA_963277665.1 of Viscum album. Lineage (NCBI taxonomy): Eukaryota > Viridiplantae > Streptophyta > Magnoliopsida > Santalales > Viscaceae > Viscum > Viscum album. The sequence continues at coordinate 1,818,729,256 of OY728150.1, forward strand.
TCATGGGTTGAGAAATAGTACACATTCTTGTTTTCCAATCAAGCTTCCAGTTAACTTTCTAGGGAGAAAAGTTTTCATGGTGGGGATAATTTTCACATCCATGTCCTTCTATTCATGAATGTTTATGATTATATACTTGTATTATCTTTTCCCCTAGTATCCCCATTTAAAACCATTGACTTTTGAAGAAAATGTACATGTTTTGGGTTCCCAGAACTAGCCACATGATTTCCTACACCGTGCTAAGAAAACCGGGCACATGTGTCTAGGTCATAAAATTTTATTTGTTATTCCATGTTTTACGTTCCATGATTAAACCTATATCACCCCTTTGTTATCCCATTATACCCTTTCAACCATGTAATGCTTCCAAGATCCATCAACCTCTCTTGAAACTCATTTTTGAATGTGATTTTTGTGGTGGAACTTTAAGATTCTTCACGTAAGTGGTTCCTCCTCTGTTTTTCTTTCTCTCTCTCTTGGGTTTCTTCCTTTCTACTTAAAGTCCCACATGAACAAAAAATAGGGTTTTATACATAGTTTATAATTTTTTGATTCATAGTACAATATTGTGGATTAGGGTTTTATTTCATGCCCTTGTGGGGCGGTGGCAGTGTGGTTGAAGTTTTGCACAAAGATTTGGGATTTTTGACATCTAAGGTAGGTTATTCCATGTGTAAGAATTATTTTATGATTCAGTTTGTTTTTTTACCTTCCTAGAATGTTTCTTACTAATTTTTTGTGTTTTGAAAATTATTTTTGATAGAATTGGATAATTTTTTTATTTTAAAGATTCATTTTTTCTTGAAATTGTGTGTTTTTAATGTGTAACTCATGTGATATCATTTGAGGGAATTTTATAAGATATACTGGGGGTTTGTTAAATGTTTCTAGGGATTCATATTCTTTTTTTGTGGTATTGGTATGCATTTTTCATTGAATGTGGGTTTTTGAGATGGATTTTGTGTGAAAATCCTTGTTTTATTTCTTGAAGAGGTTTTATGAAAATTTTAAATGGTTTATTGAGTTACACATATGGGGAAAACATGTTGGGTACTTTTTGGTGTGTGTTTGAGTCTGAAATGGTATTTTTATATGAAAATTGTACTATTTAACATGTGGAACATTTTTGGTCACAAAGAGAGAAACTTGGGTATCTAGGTGGGTGGACTATGACAAGTATTATTGTGATCTGGTAGTGGTATCATCCCTATTTCACTCAACAAGTTTGACAATGAAAACACTTACTAAACATTGATGATGTTGGGGACCACTAGGACATTGGGGTTTCCCCTCCTAGTGGATTATGCACAATATGGATATTGGCTATGGTTACTTATACACTGAGATGTGATGTACATAATGACCCACAATTATCTAGTTCCTAGGGGTGTTCTTGTGACAAGTCCTCATAGAATATATTGTATTTACGATCATCACACAGTGTGTTTTTACAGAAAATTAAGTAGAATGTGTCTATTTTTTAAATTTATACATTCATACAAGTTTCCCTCTTAAAAAATATTCTCATTTAATGTTTCAAATTTTAGAAATTGTTCCATCATTTCCTGTTTATAAAAACTTGAAAACTTTTTGTGTTAAAATTTTTATCACATGTAATATTTTTGGGTGGAATTATATTGGGCTTAGGCTCACAACCTACTTACACATTTGGTGTAAGTATACTTGGTAATGTTGGACACAGGTACGGGAAACATCATTGGAGATATCAGTTCAAGTTATTAGATTCTTTATAGGGTGCGGTGTTATGGAGAAGGTTTGGGGGTGATGTCCCCTTGTCGTGTGGCAGTTCTTGAGTCAGACTTGCTACTCCTTTTGAGTTGTGGATCTCTTGGTTTTTTTTAAAACTATGGATTTAAATACTGAATTTACGAAAGGGTTATTTGGAATAAATTTTTAGATTATTTTTATTTATTCTTGTTGGTTGTTTAATACTTCTAAACTTAGGTAAATATCTCCCAAACCATTATTTATGATACACGGTCACTTATGCTAGCCCATGGGAATAGGGAACACCCCATGGGACTTGCCACAGACTAGGTTAGTTGACTGCTTGGATGGAGACTAGATCATGTTCGTGACACCAACCCACAACATAGGTCACATAATGATATTACCATTACCCTATCCAGTGTGACACACTACCATGGAAAATAGACCTTATTGTTAGGCTATGTTAGAGAAAAATACACCACCTTCATGGTGTGAAAGACTCCCCAAAATTACAGCACTATTTCCTGAGCATTATCCTAGAATAAACTCCCTTGGAAATAACAAGACCTATTGTAATCCAAGATTGTATCTCACTAAAAATTCCCGAAACACCTAAAATTAAAGATAATTAAAGAAGAAAATAAAAATTTCCAAAAATAACTGAAAACTATTTAATAAAATCTAAAATAGTAACATGGGGGTGTTAAAATCCTCCCCACCATAAAATAAGATATGTGAGGGTCAGGGGAAAACTCAAAATTGGTTATAGGATAAGGAAACAATACTCACAATAGAATTCAAAAAATCTAATGAAATAATTTCTAAAACACCATCATGAATCATAAAGTACATCCTCATTTACAAAAATCAAATAAAAAGATCTATGAAAATAAAGTAGTAGTATAGATTTTCCCACCATTTAAAATGTATCTAACATTTTTATATAAAGGATAAACACTCAGAATAGAAATGAAATCATTGAAACAACCATATTTTTATAAAATATACACAAAAATTAAGATTCTATGTCAATAAAAAAACAACATAGGAAAATGACTTAAAATATCTAAAATAAAACACAAAATAAGGAAAGCAGAATTTAAAACACAACAGTCCATCACATTTAGTAGAAATGAAATAAACACTCCAATCAGAAACATTATAAAATATAGAGTAACATAGAAATAACCATAGGTTAAATGAAATAACTAAAAGTAATGTGGGATATTGGTTTTGAAACATCAACTCACGATGACCGCTCCCAAAAATCCAACAAAGATTCAGTTAGTGAAAAATGACTAGTGTACCCCTCATCCCATTTATCACACACATACACAAGTTTTTGTCTTGTTTCACTCCACAAAATCCAAATCTCCTCAAAAACCTAGTGTCACATATAAACAACATAGATCATAGAAAATAAATGAGGCAAGAGCATAACCAAAAATAATTAATATATTAAAAAAATAGGAATCAATGATTGAACCTAATGAACATACTAACCAAGAATAACCTCAATACTTCAATAATATCTAAACTCTTCAAAAATGAATCCAAAATATAGAATCACTAAAATATAGATCATAACCAAATGTTTCTTCTTATTATGATGGAAAATGATGCTATGAGAATATCATCCCATGACAACGAATTCAAGGTTCGAAAAAAGGTATCTCTTAATGAAATGAGATTTCATAAAATCAATAGTGAATAGAAATCAATAGTATATACTCAATCTACTATTCTAGTTAGATTCAAGGTTGAGAAAACAAAAATAAAAATTAAACCTAAGAAATAAGAGGAGTCACCTCAGGGTTCATTATGAGAAATAGACATTATATATTCCTTCAAGGCCTTTTTGGGAAGAATAATCAAAATAAAATGAAACATGAACCCAATAAATTCATACATTATAATGAAACCAAATATTCATAGTAATGTCCAAGGAAAAATATGAATGTGTAGTCCACCAAAATAAATAAATTTTAAAAATAGACTTTTTATAAACACCATGCCATTGATATAACTAAATGGAATCCATTTAAAAAATATAAAGCAAGTTGAAACTACATGCTTTCTTTCAAAAAAAATTCCATAAGTATACCTTCATTTGGAAATACTGTACATATTTATTTATGAAATCATCAACTTTTAACACCTTTGAAAACATTAAATATATATAAATATTTTTATAATAAACTATAAAATCTTGTTTAAAATCAAAACATTACATATAATCTTCCTTTAAAAATAAAACTAATTATATAAAAACCATATAAAAAATGTTATACCATAAAATTCAAACATAATACAACCTAAAAACATAACACATTATTAATAATCCCTTAAATTTACCTCAAATTTATGATAAGGATAATTAATATACCTTTAAGAGTGAAAGGTAGCTAAGAAAAATCCATGTGGGATACATAACTATGCACAACATGGTTTCATTGTTCAATGAACCATATACCAATCATACAATATCCTCTAAAACATTTTTAGAACTAAATTAATAGTCATTTGATATTCCATTAAATTTTGTGATCTAACCACGAACCTATAAATTTTCAAATATTATATTCCCAAAAATCAGTAGAACACCCCCAAAGTATCTTATATAATTCCTTAGGGATTAAAAATTTCTAAAAATCATAAAAAACAACTCTAATTCTAGATTAAAATGTAGACCACGCATGGTATCTGAAGGATTTGAATGAGTAAGAGAAATTAAGATTCAACTTGAATCTAAGTCTCAAGTCTATTAAATCCTATATCCATACTACGAAACATGACAAATAATAATAGGGATATACAAGAATATATGAATTTTTATAATTATAGGATTTGATAACTTTTATAATGAAATGTCCTATGTTTACCCAAAAGATTACTCGGCCTCTCCCACCACTAGGTTTGAACGGAATTTTAGATCCCCATAAGTTGGATACTAGTGCATGGGAATTAATAATACATGATTATTAATAGTTTCAAATTCATATAATAATAAACAATTGTGGAAACTAACTTATAATATTCCATGATTAGTTGGTACATTGTACTTTCATGAAAATTAAATAAGTAGTTACAAAATTGAAAACTTTCTATACATGGAAAAAATAGTATAAATATTCAAACAGGACATAATCAATAAAAATGGGCATTATCAATCAAGAACATGTCCAATTTAAATAAATAAGAAACAAATATAAGACATAATATAAATAAATACCCCATATAAAACCAAACATAAACCAAAAATAAACATACAACATGCCAAATTTCCCAATAGTCAATAATCAAAAAAAAAAACAAAATCCTAAACAATTTCCATACAAACTCCATGTGGCCCAGGATCACTACAACATCCCAACTCTTCTATAAACGAAACAATAAATGTGTTAATATCATGGATCACAACCTGGGAACCTGGACGAAAACCTGATAACAACATACAAACACATCAATGTATATGTAGGGTATGATCAAAATATTCCATGTTGGATTTCAAAAAATAGTTTATAAAATTCATTATATTAAACATTTAATTAATTCATATTTTAAATACAATTGGAAATTAGATTTTTCTATTTGAAATGGTGTGAAGAAAAAAAATCAAATTCATTATTTTTTATACAGCAAATACCCATTCTTCGTAAATAAACGTGGAGCCATCTATTTAAAATAAAAGACATTCAATAAGTAGAAAAAGAATATTTTTCATCATAGTTTTAAGATTGTGTTTGAAATAACTAATGTCAATTGAAACACAAGAATGTTTTTATTCCCATTAATTCTTTAGTTGGCATGAAAAACTCATTAAATTAACATTTAATTTCAGTTATAGAATTCCATAAGTTAAAAGTACACTTTTAATATTAGTATTCCTATATGTTTCACTAAAATACATGCATAAGTAGTTTTAAAGATTATTTTTTCATAAACAAAATAAAAATATTTTAAAAAAACTAATACACACAACTTTTATTAAATTTTACAATGAATTTGTTATGAAACCTGTATATTCTGAACTAATGAACGCAATCCACCCATGCTCATTATTATTAATTCATTCAATTTTTATACTTCTCTTTTTCATTTTTCATCCTAAATATTTAATTGTTCAATATCATTCCACCGCCCTTCACTACATTCAGTCCACTAAAACTCTAATATGGATGACTCGTGACCACACTCTTTCTTTTATGTTCGATGAACTACATACCATGTTTTTGAAAAAAAATATTCTTAATATTGAATTTTTTGCTCTTATGTCAACTCCCTTGACTGCATTCTTCTCCCTAAAGTTTTGTTCCATTTGATTCTTTGAAGTTACTTAACCATAAGATATCAATATCCATTTTCTAACACCGACCTCCATATTTTATGTGTATTTTTTTTTATTTTTTAAAGATTAATTAATTATTTTTAATTTCATTGAATTATTTATATTTTAGGTATTTATTTGTCAATTATAAATTTCTATTGTTGTAATTAGTTTATGTTTATAATCATTTTTGATTGTAAATTATTTTTGATTGTAAATTGATGGTATAATTTATTTTTGTTTAAAGTTTTCTATTTTTATAATTTTTATTATTTAAAAATTATTTCTAGTTATAGTTTATTTATGGTTAAAATAAATTTTATTATTAATTTCTTTTTTAGTTATTATTTTTTTGTCATTAGAATTAATTTTCTCTATAAATCATTTTATGGTTACAAATTATTTTTTAAACATAATTTTTTCCATATATATATTGTTTATTATAAATTTATGCTTGTTTATATATTTATATGATTATATATTTATATATATTTTCTAATATATTAATATTTAAACAACCCAAAGACCATACTCCCAGATCTGGGGATAAAAATATTATCTTCACATTTCTGGATTTGATACTAATGAAGATAACCCAGTTTTTTGTATCCAAAAATTACAATATAAAAATGAATTATTGGATTAGTTACATACCCAAAATACATTTAGGTTTAAAGTTTTATATAATTGGGATAAAAACTTACACAAAAAATGCCCAAGTCTTTAAATGAGAATTTCTACCACTTAACCCATCTTTTATTATTTTACATTAAGTCATCATCATCATCTATATGAAAACATTATTTAAATAATTCATTAAACACAATTATTTATAAACTAGGAAAAATGAAACATATGAAGGGTGAGATCAAATTCTCAGTAAGGATAAATATAAAAAATAATAATTAAATTCCATCATATACAATATGTTGAGAATAATGGTACTATAACATAATGAATGTTCATGAGCATAACATTAGAAAAATCACACCCCTCAATAATTGTAACATAAAACATGAAAATAATGTATAAGGATGTAACAAAGACAATAACCATAAAAATAAATAATAATTATCCATGTGATGTCAATATGGATCAAAGGAAACATTTATAACCCATAATAAGAATAACCAAACATTATTTTCATCTTATGAAATCATCATCATATCACTATTACAAATGGAAAAAAATATGGTCAACTTCCATTCCTATAGTACCCTTTGCGTTGGAGGTTTATCACAGAACGAACCACCCATGGTTTATCATGGAACCACATATCCCTGTTTTATCACAAAACAATCCATACTTGGTTAATAACAGAACAACCCATAATTGGTTAATAATTTAACTACATGAAATTGGTTTTTCATGGAACCACCCATGGTTGGTTTATAATGGAACCTCCAATCATCATAAAAAATTCCCACGAACTGTGTCATGAATAAAGAAAATAGATATTTCATTTAATTCTAAACTCTTTGAAACAAACTAAATTAATTTTAGAAATTGATTAACCAAAGAAAAATAAATGGGTTCCATAACAATATCATTGAAACCTGAATAATATATGGTAGAGTAATGGGTTCCATAAAACTCTCTTTGAAACATGATTAACTCGTAGAGAAGAAATGAGTTCCACAATAATCTATTTAAAAAAATATTAATCCATGCAGATAGACAATGAGGATAGTATTATTACAAAATATCTCCATTATATAATAAATAAAAACCTTGGTTGGTGATGTTGATGAATGGAAATACCATTAAAAAATAATTAATTTTTTTAGTAAAATAACCTTTTTATTTAGAGTATCTTTAGAGGATGCAATATTATATGTAATGTGGTTTTGAAAGATCACTTTTAATATTTCTTAAGGAAAATATCATATCCATTTTGAAAATAATTATTTAAAATATAAAACATTAAAGGAATATTTTTTATTTTAAAATAACCTTTAAACTTAAAAAGAAAGGTTTACAACATTACATGGTTATGATGGTATAATTTCTTGTTCATGGAGAATATGTTAAAAAAATATCCCTTTCACATTTTTGTAAGAAACATAAAAAAACTAACTTGTTTGAAAAAATATAGGAATAATACATTTAAATAATTTTATAAAAATACCATTATGGGTATAACTTAATATAAAAATTCAATGTAAAACATTAAAAAACATGCATATAAAAGGGAAATGTTCCCAATCTAAAAGAAATATGAGGTCGGTATCACTTATAAATGAATTTCTCGATGTTTCCAAAATAAAAAAGATATGAAATAGAAATTAAATATGTGAACAAAATTTATAACAATTGGAGAATAAAATATATGTGTTCCAAGAAAATTATCTTAAATTACTTTGTCTAAAATAACCTTTAACATAAACCATCCCATAATAGAGAAGATTATTATATAAAGCCTTTGACACTTTGGTTACTCTTCTACCATAAAGCTAATGACATAATAACATGAAACGAGACATTAAATAATGTGGAAAAAATAATATTGAAGATATAAAATATCAAAATAGAAGTCTATACACCTCATAAATTATTATATTGGAATATCATAAATATATGTCTTAAAGAAATATAATTTGAGATGAATAACCCTTAAAAAAATTATACTATTGAATTTGAGAATTAATAAATGAGTCTATTATGTGTTAAAAATGTAAATAAACATAAATAAATTATAAATAAATCCGAATATAATAAAAATTCATTACACACATAACCATAAAATATAAAATACAATTAAGAAATAATGCAACCTAATAAAAGAAATTAAGTTATGAAATTATTTACTACTTTGTAAAATTCAATTCAAATCTATTTAGATGATATATTTTATTGTGAAAATTAAAACACCATGAATTATATAGGATTCATGACATAACATGTAAAATTGTGAGTATATGAACTGTATAATATAAATTAGGTGCATAACATTAAAACATTCCTAAATTAAGGGAAATTTAAACGAAGTCCCTTACATATTTGATAATATCTAGATCAAAACCCCAAAAGAGATAGAACATCATATTGATATGTAAATACGATTAATTTTCATGAAAATAATCGTAAATTACATTCAGAAGAAAAAATATACTCCATGTAACAAAAATTCGTGGTGAATATGACAAATGTATCACATAAATATAAGTGAGATGCGAAACCCTTACCTTGAGTTCATAATTTCCATGCATGTCATTTAACTCTTGTATAATAATATTGAATAGATTATTTTATTTAATAAAAAAACTTTACAAATTTAATGACTTATAATTATATATTTTATTTTATTTCTTTTTAATGACATACTCAAATACAAAATCAGTTAAGTCCACATCAGGTGTTTGGGGACGTTTAATTAATTATTTCAAAAAAGATTCAATGTGTTGACCGTGGTAGAAGAGATCATTATTTAAACATCTCCATAATAGAATAAATAGCATATTTTTCAATTTATTACATATATTATATTTTTAAAATCAGTCACTGAATATGGTTTTAAAAAATGAACAATGTTACAATCACGAAGATGGTAGGTCGTTTGTATGCATGAGTAACATTTCCATTTTTTAATGACCATTATTAAAGGAATGTAATTCATATTTTATATTAATATAATGATAATAATATCATAAATACCCTTTCATTTCTTTAAATATATTTATATATATCATTAATGTGTTGTAGTGATAAAAAAAGAGACACTCACTTTGTGGAGGTGATAGTCGACATGTACGCACGAATGACATTATCATTTTTCAGTATAAGAAATAAAATGATATATTAAATTTTCAAAATGATAAATTATTCATGAATATAATAATTATTTCATGTATCTCAAATATATTAACTAAATTTATTATCATTAACTTCTTTGAAAAGAGTTATCAAAAAATGAATCACATCGCTTCAAGAGGTGGTATTCCTCCGTATACATGAGCAACATTATCGTATCCCACATGGAATGGAAATTAAAAAAGGCATATGTATTAAAATAAATTAAAAAATATAATTATGTTAAAAATATATTTTATATAATTTTTATCCATAATTAGAATAATATGTGATAGGCGATAATGGAAAATGAATGACATCTATTTTTGGGTAGTAGTCCACCATACACATGAATGATGATTTAATTTCCCATTTGAAGGAATTTGAGATGGATTTAGGTTATTACATTAAAAATATATCATATAAGTATATTTAGACACTTTTATTATTATATAATCATAATTGAAGAACATTTTAGGGATGTTGAGGGAGAAATAAAATAATAAATCAAGTTTAAACATGATACATCTACTTCAGACAACCTCTTTAGGTACGAACCAAAAGTCTTATTAGAAAAAATTTATGATAAAAAAAGAGATATAGGTCATGGGGTGTAAATAAAGGAAGATATCTGGGTAGTTATTGTTTGAGTTAAAGGGAATTAATTTTTTGAATATGAGAGGAGTGAGTGTCCTTTGATAAGGGAGGTGAGTGAGACACTTTTAATTTTTAAAGATAAAAAGATCTACCCATGTTTTTTACATTCCACAAGGATTAATAATTTACCATTATCGAGGATTAAAAATTAAAAGGTCGAAATATGGTCATAAAATCGATATTTGATAAGGTTTTATTTTATTTTATCCTTTAAATTTTTAGTTTACCCCTGATGAATCCATTTCAACTTAATTGTAGTAATTAATTTTTATTGTTTCACTGTTCATTAATGTAAAAAATAAATTTGACCATATTAGAAAATATAAATAATTCTAATTCAAAATATAGAATCCATTTTACTAAATTTAATGCATAAAAATATTAAATTTTAGTTTAAAATTAAACCCACATATGTTATAAAAAATAGGTTTTCAAGAAGTGTTATTTTCAAGAAGAAGATGATTTTATATTAACTATACAACTATTTATAAATATTTTATGAATTTAAATAATTTTTTTTATTTAATACATAAAATTCATAAAATTTATTCCTTATTTTGTTTTTCAAATTTAATTAAAATGAAAAAAATTATACACTTTAAAATAGTTTTCATAAAAATATGTTTTTAAACCCAAAAATTTATTTATACTAAAATAAAATAAAAAGATGATGAAATTTTAATTAATTGGATTAAATATAATTGAATAATTCTTCTTTACTATAAATAATATTAAAATAAATTATTGGACATTTAAATTACATGATTTATTGGAAATAAAATAAATTTTGAAAAAATCGGCATTTATCACTATTCACTGAAAAAAATCAATATCTTCCCAAAAAACACCAAAATTTCACCCAAAATAAATTTTGAACTGATGATTCAAAAAATGAAGTTTATTTTATCCAATATTTTTTATAATTTTTAAAAAAATTAATTATAATATTAATTTAATGAAAACCATTAAAAATAATATTTGATGAAAACATATTTTTGAAGAATAAATGTTTAAAAAAATATTTATTGGTTATTTACAAAAAATTTATCAATAATATATATTGAGTTGGATATATATATATATATATATATTTCATAAATTATTTAATACTATTCATACCCTCCAATTTAATATCTATTTTATAACTATTATATATTTCATGGGTCGCTTAAGCGCTGTGTTGCCTATCGAATTAGAGAGAGAATATTGTTTTCTTTTCGAAAATATCATGGTGTTTCATCCTACCCTCCTTCATTAAATTTTATCCTGAAAATTTTAACATTATATTTTCAATTAATGTTTGGATATTTGGAAACACCTTTGTTGGAAACTGACATTATAAAAAGGGTTAATAGAAAATACTTGTGATAAGAAAGAAAATGAAGTATGAAGGTCACCTGGAATAACACATACTAGTTTTCCAAAAATGATAATATAGATGGGAAGAAAAGATTTAGACATGTATGAAAAGTATAATACCCTAATATTGATATAGAGTGAAATAGATCATTGATCATAACAAATAGAGTGATCATGATAAATTTAACAACCACAAAACCCTAAACCGAAGAGGTGTGAAAATGTCATTAATTTCATTAGAAATGATGATAATAAAACAAAATTTAATTTTAAGATCCATTAATTATAGTTTAGTAATTCATTTACCATATAGAATAATATCATAAGGAAATTTACGTACTTAATAAGTATAAATTAATCTTTTAATCAATGTTCACCACAATCTCATCATTGGATCATAATGATGAGTATTCAAGATAAATTTTTCATGCCTGAAGAAGAAAAATATACCTTTAAAGGATCACATAACCATAAAATGACAACTATATATTCCTCTTATCCTTTTACATTATCCAAAACCAAAATGGTTATCATAAGGTTAGATATTTCCTGAAATTTGTAAACCTATAGATGATAAAATAATACATTAATATTCAAAATTCAGTACTAATTCATAATATTAAAACTAAATTATTCCACAAATAAATTACACTATATCCCAAATAACCTCAACATTAATTTTTGTTTTAACCAAAAAGGTTATCTCATACCTTTTAGATTTCAAGACCAAAAAATATTGTGAAAAAATTAATCACTTCTTCACCAAATAATTTTTTTATCCCATAGTTATATACATGATAAATCATATGTCCTGAAAATCAATACACTCATTAAATTTCAAAATTTTTAATCAAAAAAATTGTCATAATATATAGGAAATCACATACTATAGAGGTAGGAACTTCACCCTTTTTTCCTTTTGATTGTGGGTTCAACCCTGTGAGCTTACTGGATGTGATGTGTTATTACCTAACCTTTGGGTTATCCTTTTTCCTAAAATTATAACCTTATAACATTCAAAAAACTATGATAAAAATATTTAAAAATAACCATAGTCTAAAAATATCATGTAAAACCTAAAGGTAATAAATATATTTTATCTTTTGAAAAAATATAATTTATCATCAAATAACAATTCTTATTGAATATAGGGGTTACATATACCTCAACCCAATAAAACATCACCCAAAATGTCACTAATAACCTCAAAATTTTATTAATTAAAATAAAAAGGGTGTATGATAAATTAATAATATTTTTAAACTTGAATCTATAAAACCATGATGGAATATATTACTCTTAATATAACCTCACATCAAACCATCTTAATTTTTAAAGTTATCTAAGCCCTTCTGTAATAACAACTATAACAGTTCCAACCCTACACTCATTAATTTGGTGTTGAATTAATTTTTTTTACATTTATTGACTTGATACTGATGATGTGGACCCAATTTTTTTATTCAAAAATTAATAAATTAAAAGGAAATATTGGATTACTTATATACTCATAAAACATTGAGGTTTAGTGTTTTATATAATTTTATAAAACCATTATAGAAAAAATATCATTGACTTTAAATGATTATTTCTCCCACATAACCAATATTTTCTTTTTTCTCATTAAGTCATCATTGTCTTCCATATAAAACCATTCTCTAAATAATTTTTTCAACACACTTATTGATAACTAGGGAAAAATGAAACATTAGAATGATGAGATCAAATTTCCGATAAGGGTATACATATGTATTGACAATTGAATGTGATCAGTGGGAATAAGATGACAATAAGGGTTTGATGACATAATCAAAGTGCATGATCATAAAATAAGAGAAGTTATACCGATCAATATCTTCATAATCAAACATGAAACCATGAAATAAGAATTTAAGAAAGTTAAGATTCATCAAAATCAATAATCTGGATCCATGTGATATAAATCATGATAAAAGGAAACAATTATAACCCCTAACAAGAATAAATGAAACATATTGGTATCTTAGTACATTATCTTCATATAACTCTTACAAATGTGATACAAAATATTATTTAATTCCATCATTGGAGTAACTAATGCATTGTATGGATATCATAGATGAACCCATAATTGGTTTTTCATGGAACCACCCATCCTTGGTTTTTGACAAAACCACCGATCCGATGTTAATATTGAAACCAACCCTCATTGATTTATCATGTAACCAACCATACTTATTTTATAATGAAACCACATTTCATTTTTTTATAATGGATAAATCAGCAACATAAACAATTTCCAAGAACCGTATCCTGAATAAATTACAGACACCAATCATTTCATCACAAACTCATTGAAATAACCTTTATTCTTTCAAAAACATGTTTAACCCATGAAAAAGAAATAGTTTTAATAAAAATTATTATAAAACAAGATCACCCCATATAAAATAAAAAAATTCCATAAAAGTCTATTTGAAACATTATTATCCCATAAAAATGCATTTGGTTCCGCAAAAATCTCTTTGAAATAGTCTTAATCTATTAAGTAAAAGAATGAGGATGGTGTCATTACAAAATATCCCCATTGGATTATAATTTAAAACAAGGTTTTTGACATTGATGAATTTAAATAACATTAAATTATCATTAAAAACATTTTTGATGAAAATTTACTTTTAATTTTGAGTATCATCAAAGTATATCTTCTTAGAAAGAAAATTATTTTGAATAATCACTTGGAAAATTTCTTGAGGAAAATTTCATTTTTATTTTGAACAAAATTATTTAAAATCTAAAAAAATTAATAAATAATTATCCTTGAAAATATATTTTTAAACATAAAATGTATGCTTCAAAACATTGTGTGTTCATGATGGAGGAAAGTTCTGTTTATGGAGAATATGTTAAAAGCAAATATTCCACTCATATTTTTCAAAGAATAGTCAAAAAGTTTCTTCTTAGGTAAACACTAGAATGATTTAATTTTTTATTTGTAAAAATATAATTATGGGTAAAAATGAATTTAAAAATTAATAGTTAATTCTTTTAGAAAATATTATAGAAAATATGGATATGGAAGAGAAAGATTATCAATATAAATGAAAATACAATATCAATAACACTTAAAAATATATTTCTTGATGTTTTTATGTTAAATAAGGGAGGAAATGAAAATTAAAATTATGAAACATATTCATAACCATAGCATAATAAAAGATTTTTTTTACAATATATATGATCACATTATTTTCTCCAAAATAACTATGATCATAAATTTGTTTGAAAGAAATGAGTTTGTAAAATAAAGTGTTTTCCACTTTGGTAACTCATAAATTGAAATCCCCATGAATCAATAACTTCAAATGAAGCATTAAATATCATGAAAATAATAATATAAATTTTATAACATGTCAAAATGGAATTATATACACCTCATAAAATAATATAGATGTATATCATAAACATATGTTGCAATGAAAGATAATTTGAGGGTAATAACCCTTACAAAAATCAATCCATTGAATTTGACAAAAAATAAAATAAATCATGTGTTTCGAATTTAAATCCACACAAAATTGTGGAAATAAAATATAAGATAATAAAAATTCATTACACACATAATCATATAATATAAAATAAAATGAAGACGTAATGTAATCCAATTAGAATAATTTGAGTTATGAAATTTTTTACCTCTTAATAACTTTCAATTCAAATCCCCTTGGATAAAATATTTCAATTTGAAATATAAAATGACATGAATTATAATTTATTCATGATATAAAATGTAAAATTGTCAGTATATACATCAAATAAAATAAATTAGGTTCATAACATTAAAATATTCCTTAATGAAGGAAAATTTGGATAAAGTTCCTTTCATCATTGGTAATAATTAGATCAAACCCCTATATAAGATATAAAATCATATTGATTTTTGTATCCAATTAATTTCATTAAAATAATCATAAAATAAATTCATGGGTATCATATACCCCACACAACAAAAATATGTGGTGAAAATGAAATATGTATTACATGAACAAAAGTGTGATGAGAAACCCTTATCTTGAATGAAAAATTTTATTTCATGTCCTTAAAATCATGTATAATAAGATAAAATCAATTATTTTATTTCTTAATGACATTTTACAATTTTAGTAACTTATAATTAAATAATATATTTTATTTATCTTTAATTACACATTCAAATACTAACTCAGCTACATCCATGTTTGGTGTTTTAGGATGTTTGGTTCATTATTTTAAAACTGTTTTGGTGTTTTGACTGTGGTCAATGAAGAAATTATTTCCAAAAAAAATATTATTTACTTATTTATCATATTTTGTATTTCAATTATAATTTTAAAATAAATAATTAATTATAGTTATGATAAATGAACAATGTTACAGTCACGAAGACGATAGACCGTACAAAGCATCAGTAACAATCCCATTTTTCAAAGATAATTATGGAAATGAGGTAAGTAATATTTTATCTTTACATAATTATCTCAATATAATTAATAACATATTAATTTTTAAATATACTTATATATATCATCCATTTTTTATTAAAAAATATCTACTCGATTCGTGGAGGCAGTAGTCCACACAAACACACAGATGATGTTATCATTTTTCAGTATAGGAAAGAAAATGAAACATTAACTTACATAATAAAGATTTATTCACTATCTTAATAATGTAATTTAGAACACATATATTCATTAATTTATCCTTATTACCTTCCATGTAATGTATTTTTGAAAATTTATTCACATCTCTTAGTGAGGTGGTAGTCCACTTTATAAACGAGTGATGGTATCACATCCCCCATGAAATGGAAATTAAGAACATATATGTAATAAAATAACTCCATAATAAGAAATACATTACATATATAATATAAGAACATTATGTAAATAATTATAAAATGATATGATATGGTCTGCTTGAAAATGAATGACATCGGTTCGTGAGGCGGTAGTTCACTGTAGACATGAATGATGATTTAGTATCCCATTTGATGGTAGAGCGGATAGATTTTGGTTGTTACATTATGATATAATATAATTATATTTTAAATAGTTTTTTTATTTTATAATAATAATTGATGAATATTTTATGGATATTGAAGAATAAATAAAACAAATGTGTACAGTTACGCACCATACCACCTCTCTGGACAACCACCTTATGTAAGTTCCAAAATCCATATTGGGATGGATTTATGATAAAAATGGATCTATACTATGAGGATAGAATTATGGAAGACACTTGGTAAAGTATTTTATGAACCAAATTTCTTTTAAAGTGTGTAGATGGGATGATATTGGGAGGAATTTTATAAGTAATTTTAGTGGAATGCTTGTATTTTTTGACAAGAAAATGGTTTACCAACATTATTTACATGAAAAATCCCCACGATAGACTTTTATTGAGAATTATACATGATAAGTTAGAAATGTGTCCATAAAATTTATTTTAGATAAGTTTGAAGTCCATATATGGATTTCATGCAATTTTAGACTTAATATACTTTGGAATAAATTGGAAGATAGGTCCCATTGTGATAGGAAACGAAAAATAGTTACCTATAAACTATCATTCTTTAATTACGGGTGAGAAGATAATTTTTTTCGATATCTTCACAACTGTAAAAATAAGCACTATATTTTCCTGAAATGTGAAAATTTATCAATCATTGAAATATTTAATGTTAATGAATATATAATTTAATTATCATCATGTATTGACACAATAAGTATTATAGGTTTAACTATGTTGAATAATTTTAATACATGTTAGAAATTCTATAATTAGATTATATTAATTTTTCAATTCCATTTGTAATAAATTTATTGATCCAAATTTTCTATATCTGTTGGAGAATGAATATCTCATCATACATTTCCATCTAGAGATATATTTTCACCATAATTTTTTTACAAATAATGTTTCATATAATTATTCAATTTTCATGAGAGATAAAAAAGTGCTGGTATATTTATTTCCATCAGCTATATCATTTTGGAAGATATATGAAAATTTTGAATGGATATTTTAAATCACCACATAGACCAGAGGTGTCTATTATTCAAAAATATTTTTTGGATGAGTTTATTGAGCTATTTATTAATTATTTTTACGATGTGTAGAATGTTCATCTCCTTAAATATATATATATATATATATATATATATCAAATTTTGATAGTTTGTTGTGAAGGTAAAGAGATTTATTACTTTAAGGAAAAGTTAATTTCTTGGGATGAAGTTATGTCGGAAAATATATAAATTTGGAGCAACACAGGTAAGATTTACCACATATATCAACAAATATTTCTATATTAATGGTTAAAAATATCAAAAGAAGTTAAAATTAATTGATGAATGAATAGAAAAATAAAATTTCCCCATGGTCTTAATTAAAAATCAACAATGGTTTATCTATATTAGAAACATTGAAATGATCAATAGGGGGACCATATGTTAATGTGGACACATTGTCTCATTTGGATATTAATGGTAAAGAAATTTACAAAAAAATAGGATGATAAGAGTAATGTTAAAAATGTTAGAGTAATGGTAATTGTTTAAGCATTACATTTTTTGAGTGTTAAATATAATAACCTAATTTCTATATCATCAACTTTTGGATTTTCAATGGATAAGTAGGAGATTGACTATTTTAAATTTAAAGTTATAGTTTATTATTGTGACTATGTTAATAGTATTGGTGGTGTGAAACATGATGATTATGGTTCTACACTCATATATTTGAAAATATTCAGTTGAAAATAGGAATCATTTAATGTGGTGACATATGAAAAAAATATAACTTTCCTCAGTGACTTATCAAATGATCATTATTGTATTATTTTTTAAGGGAAAAATCATTTGGGAGATGAGGACATCGATAATATTGTTGATTTATGTATGGTTTCATCACCAGTTACACAACATTTTTATGATAACAATTAATATGATGTAGATAGATTCCAAGATATATAAAATTATGAATTTTAAGGAATACGGTAAAACACTTCATTACTCTCCTAGTTATTCCAGAAAATTTCTATTTTTTAGAGACTTTCAAAATTAAATAATCTATTTTTTACCGTCGATTTTTTAATCAATACCTACTTATCAATTCTATGTTTTTTAAAATGTTATATTCATAATTTTAAAATATGTTTTCTCTAAGAATTAATAAATTATTATTTTTTCAAAAATTTACATGTGATTTTTTAAACTGAATATTTAATTCTATATATGTTTATCATTTATTCCATTTATGATTTTTTATTCATTTTTTTTATAAATTTTTTGGTTAATTAGTTTGACATTATATTTTTTATGGAACATACACATTAATCAAAAACATATTTTTTACATGGTTGTTTTTTTATTTGTTGGTTTTTGAAATTCACTTTTCCTCAACTATTTTAGTTAACATAATAGATTTAATTTCACACTATTGTTAATTTTTTTATATTTAATAATCATTTTATTCTAAATATTTATAGGCATATATAATTTCATTACATACATATTTTTAAATGATGGACACAAAGGTATAGGAAAATTTGAACATGTGTGTGTATATTTTTTTAATTTTTATATATTAAATAATAAAATTATTTAATAAAATTAAAATTTTCTTTGTTAATTTTTTTCATCACTACTGGTGATCTTCTTTGGTAGTGTATTCTTCTTCTTCACTAGATAATATGATACATAGATTTGGTAGATGTGAGATTACACATTTTCCAAAACCTTTACTTGCACATGGGAAATAGAGGATAAAACATGAATTCAATGGAAATTATAATATATTGGGACTATAAGAAAAGTATATTAGGAGTTACATTACCATATATATCCATTAAATTATTAGAGTTTTAAATATTTATTGGAAGAATTTTAACAAGATGAAAATGATTTTTTACGGGAGTTTTTGATAGTAAAGTATATGAAAACATTTTTGTTTTATTCAAATTATTATATATTATTTATTTAAAAAGACTAAATTTTAATATATTCAATCATATATTCCAATAAAAATTCAAAAAATGAAAGAAATTAAGAAAAAGATTCTATATTTTTCTTTAATTATATATAGAATTTTTAAAAAATAACTAATGTGTATGTTTTTCAAGAGAGATAGAATCAAAACCCATACCTAAAGTACCATTTTTTAGATATAGAGACATGGTGGAAATTTGTTACTAAGCTAAGGGATGGATCATTTTTGTTAAGATAATTATTTTATATAAAATAAATTTTTAAATTTATAATTTTTATTACTTGATAAATTGTTCATTTATTCTTATATAACATACCCTAGGATATCTTAAAAAGAGATTTATTTGAAAAAAATACACCCTGATACATTATTAGGTGGAGGGTATCGTTTATAGGAGGAGAAAATGAATAATAGAATGTGTGGTTCATTAAGAGATAAATCTAGTAGTGCCTTTGTAAAAGTCTAATTTGTCCCACATTATCCCTAGAATCTCAATGAAAAATAGAAAATGGAAAGGATGAGGAAAATGATTTTTTTATAGACCGAGACTCATAAGAATATGATGTATGGTAATTTTATTACTAAGGGTAAGAAGGAAATTATAGCTTCCAATTTAGAAAAATAATAACACCTTAGTTTCATAAGGGGATATAATGAAATTGTTGGTATGATAAATTATTTTGGACAACCTAGTAAAACATTGAGGGAGAAAAAATACAAAGGAAAAAAATGAATTCTTGAAGGTTGTTCTATAAGATGATAAATAGTTGATAAAATATTGATTTAATTCATTTTTACATTCTATAATTTCAGATTATATAAAAATAATACTACCTCTACATCCTATCATCCTAGATCTTCCACCTTTTCATTTGGACCCAAACATGTACTATGAGATTAATCTTAGGGATCCCCATGTACATATTATTTCATATGAAATTGTATATAATTTATGGGATTATGTACATCATCATCTTATATAACCAAGTTAGGTATGATTAGTGGTACATGATATTATTACTACTCTTATGTTTTTTCATACCTAAGACTTGGCCTTAATTAGAGATAATATAGGTTATTTTTCACAATGTACAAATTTCAGTCTTCATCTGTGTAAATATAAGGTATGTTTTGTTTTTTAACTGAAATTTACTTATGATTTCAAAATAATTGTAATTTTTTATTTTATATATCTTCTATATGAGTATTTGAAATCAAAGGAATCTATTAAAAATAAGAAAAAATTCAAGAGTCACTACATTTAAATACTTAAAAGGTTATGGGTTGTGTAACATCCTGATATTTTAAAATATAATTTTTTATTTATAACCTAACATGTTCAATAGATCACTTCACATCTGAAACAAAACTAGAACAAACTGCAGAACATTTAATAACTATTAAAATGTATCCATTGAATTGGTGGGTAAATATAAAGGTAACCAAATTATGAAATATATATAGAAATAAAAATAAATTCAATTTTTTAAATTCCAATGCATTGATAAAATTGAAATAGTATACCTAAATAACAAATATAATCATTTTATGAATAAAAATAGATTTTATTTAAAAAATACATTTTCATACACTATAAAGTTTATTATGTTATGGTTAAATTATGCTTAAATATAAATTAATGATAATATTTACAATTTAATATTTTTTCACCCATATGATTGATATTACTAGAAACTTTAAAAAATATTTTTTATTTAGAAGACACGTGATTATTTAATTTTTATCTATTATGCACGATCATATTAAAATTTATTTTTATCACTTTTTAAAATTGATTAAAATTAAATTATTTGAATATTTTTAATCATTATTTTAAAATTATGTAATGGTTAAATTTCATATTTATTCAGGAAATTGTGTTACCAAGTTAAATATTAGTTACACAGTAAAATAGTGTTTTAAGAATGATAATTTTCGAAATATTTTGATTTTTTAATTACATGTATATAATTTACATTGATATTGTAATATGATTTTTAACCATATGTATTAATAAATTAAAACTCCTTTAGATTTAAATCAATGTTAATTAATATTAATTAAACTTATTAATTAAAGAAACTTTTTTCTACAAAAATAGTTTTCAACATAATATATGTTTTAATTTAAAAGATAATTTATACATATTTAAAAATATAATTATGTTAAATGGAGAATAATTTCTTATTTATAAATTAAATATTTTTAAGAGTGGTTATATTATATTTTTGTGATAAAATATTTACCATCAATAAAATTTAATAAAGGATAATAAATGTTAAAAAAGTTAATCCAATGTGACTCTATTTTTAGTAAATCAATTTGGAACATAAAGTTTATATAATTAATTTTTTTTGGATTTAAAATCATTTATACACGTCTCACCAACATTTACCTATGTATCTCCTCTAACTATCATGAAATATATTTCTTACCCCTTACCTAACAATATTTTCCTATGATTTGTCCCCATTTCCACCTATAAATGTATCCCACTTTCACTCTTTTTAAGTCACACCCATAGTTATAAAATGACATGAATATTTAACCAATTCACTTATCTTATATCCCCTACACATGTTTAGTATCCTGTATCCTCATAAAAGTTCATTAAGTCAGTTAATTTCAATGGATATTTCAAGAGAATATCAAAATTCTCAATGTAATTATTAATTACCTGTTGAAAATTATTTATTTATTCTTCCCATCCAAAATCCTCAAAAACTATTTCAAAAATATGCATATCATAACTTCAGTATAAATAATATACTAATAAATTATTATATCGATGGTATAAAATTATCTATTCCCCTTATATTCAATTAATGAAAATGAAAACATTGCACATGTGCATGTGCGGACAACCACCTCCATGAACGACATATTTTGTTTTCCATCACCACCTTTGAAGGATTGTTCTAGAAATAGGTTTTACGAATAAATATGTTATTATTTTAATGATTTATATTATATAAATAAAAATTAGACATTTTATAAGTAAATTTTGATATTAAAATTTATTTTAAAACTAACCACCAAAAACAAACATACCTAGAGGGAAAACATTTTATTTACAACTCACAAATTATGCTTAATTTACCTTCATATTATAAATCTTTTAAATTGTTATTCATCACATTAATTAGACCTAAATAATATTATTATACTTTTTTGATAATGATTTTATAATAAAAGAATATCTTCCATAGTTATACCCACACATAAATTGTAGTATATTCTAGTGGGGTTGGTTTGAACACATACATGAATAATGATATAAATTTCAATAAACGATAGATTTGGAAACATAATATTGGATATAAATTATTCAATAATTATTTTTTAGTTCTATAAAGTTAATATGAGAATATAACTAATTAATTATGAAAACATAATTTATTCATTATAAGTTACCATAACAAGCTTATCACTATCTTCATCATCATGAATAATAACTAAAATACTTGTCGAATGAAATTATTATAATATAAATGATAGTAAATATTCAATTGTTTTTTTTGTTTAATATGATAATGATGAGCTTTTAGAGAAGAATGAATAATAAAACATATTTTTTGAAACTAGTTCAAAACAATAATCATTACTCACACCCGACATTGAAAATAGATAATATATAATTAATTTACTAGTAGATGATAATTATTAATGAATTTTATAGAAATTTATAGATATTTTTTTTCTATTTTTAATTAAGATAGATTTTTTCTATAAAATAGATTCATGCGCTTTATTGGAAGTTGTAAATTATGTTAAGAGGTTATTTGTATCAAATTTAATTTCATGAGACATGTTTACTATTGTGCACCATTATTTATTTTAAATGGTGAATTCACTTCCCTATTAAATTTTCATACTAAATAAATTCTATTTAATGATATTTTAATTTCAATTTAAGGATATTCCTTTCAATATTATTTTAATATTATGTGACCAATACTATGTGGGATCACCAATATCATTTTCCAAAAGATATTTATTTTAAAAGATAATCCATATGGGGAATTTTTTACTTTTCTCTTTAAAAACCTTATAATTTTATTCTTCTATGTTAATTATTTGGGTTTTCATTGTCTTATCCCTATTTCATTTCCACTATTGGCACATTACTTACCCATAATAATGAAACTGGCTTTTTTTCATGTCTATATTCATTGGATGACATTGAAAATGTTCTTATATTTTCGTCAATGATTAATTAATTTCATTTTATACTAATTAAACACCATTAAATGATTTATTTAAATTATTACTATTTTCATATGATTCATTTTTTATAAAGTGTAAAAAAATATTTTTTTTAACATTCTTCACGGGAACACACCTTTCCACTACCTTTATCATTTTATATGAAAATTTCTCTATATGTTTCCATGGTTTCTAAATGAAATTATTTATCTCCTAATTTCTTTTCCAAAACTCTTAAAAATTGTTTTTAATCGATGTAATTTTCCTTTTATTTATTTTATTCTTGATCAAGTTATATTTCAATATTATATTATCCACAATCTTTCAATAAATTGATTATGTTAATGTTTCGTATTATCAAATAACCCACTTACTTATTGGTTAATTTTGATTTTATAGAAATATATATGATTTTCTTATATGAAACACATAATATTTGACATATAAAGGTTATGAACGGACGACACTCTAAGAAATTTGTTAAAGAATTAATCTATAGAGATGACATGTTTACAATACAATTATATCATTCCATGATATTTTTTAATGAAACCCTATTGAAAAACATAGAAATATATGGAAGGGTGAACCCTGATAGCACTCTAATTCAATGGGTTAATAATTAATCTCCAGAGATGACATGTTTATGAAAATATGGAATCATGACTTGGTAAATTTTAATGATAAATTTATGAATAAACTTTGTATTATGATTTTATGACACCTTAATGATGAAATTTGGTGATATTCATATGAATATATCATTTTTATTTAATGAAAATACTTCTATGTTATTCATCTTCTACATATGTTCATATGATTAATTTGGTTCTTATTTATATTTTATTATTTTATTTATTGGTCTTACACATGATATATTCTGATTTCATTGTTTATCCATTAGAATCTAATATATCGCTTTTCTTATGTTTACATATACCCATGTTTTGAAGAAAAGTAATACATTTGATGTGTCTTGAAGAGTTTTATGCGTAGATAATTATTGGGCGATGCTAAAGACATGTTATATATTAAGTAGTAGCATACATAGTAGAGTCATAAACATTAGTTTAAAATATATAAATTTTTTTGTAAATGTTTTTTCTTAATACTTTAAAACACTAAATCTAAAATATTATGGTAATGTATTGCAAATTAATATTTTATTTATGTCATGTACATGAGATAACCACATCTCTGGGGAATCATAGTTGAAATCAATGTAGGTTTTAGATAAATTTAGAGGTTAGAATGTTACTGAAGGATAATTACAGGTATGATAAGATAAAAAGGATCACAATTTATGAGTAATAGATAACCATTTACTTTAGAGGAGGTAATATCAAATATTTTCGGTATTAAGATTAGTTAAATTTAGTTAAAACCACAAGGACAAGTCTAGGTGAAATTTTTAAGTATAGGATAACATCCCAATGTTTTAGTAACGTGTGTTTTTCATGGTTCCCATAGAAAATTCATCCATGTTTAGATATTTTCATATTGATATAGATATGACATAGATGATCCTAGGAGAAATCAATCCAAAAAGGTAGGTCTTGTACAAAATCAATCTTCACTCTGGTGTGTGATTAGTTGGCATTTGACAACACATAATGCTAGACACTCCCATAGGATATACTTTTGTTAATAAAAATTTATTTACAATCCGAGTAAGTAGGTTAAAGAATAATAGAAACTCAACCATAAGAAACCAATATTGAACCAAGAGTTATTTAAGTTAAACTAAAATCTAATGTATCAATTTCCAAGAGAGGGAAATTTTGATGTTAAATTTCTCATCATACAATAATTATCTTATGGTGTTTATTGTCCATCAATAATGTTTAAACCTTTTTATTTTAGTAATGGATTAATCCTGAAGGAATCATTTTGACGATGGGTACTAAGAACAATAAATACATTGTCTCTATGAGAAACCTAATGAGATAAGAATAGAAGTGAAAAATCCTATTATTATTCAAACCATCTATTAAAAATTATGATTAAAAATATAAAACATGTTAAATTTACAAAAAAACCAAATAAGATAAGAATGGGGTCTCATGAAAATTCATGTGAAAAATACGATGGTGAAAATAAGATTCAATTTTCTTTCTGTTAAAAATATGGGATGAGGAACAATGAAGATTGTATTAATGGAACTAGGATATAGTTTATTTTTGAGAAAAAAGTTTATTGAGCAATAATTTTCCAAGGTAAAATAAATAAATTAGTTAACATGATGAAGGGAAAATATTTTTTTACTTATTTTACCAATGATATTAAGGTAGAAAACTCATTTGAAAATATATAACGAGTTATGCATATATTTTAGATTCCCCTAACCAATTTTATTTTTGAGTGATGATTAAAATGGTGAGGTTGATAATTTTTTAAGGGTGGGGGGAGAATGTAACACCCAGATATTTTAAATATATATTTCCTTTAAAACATAATGTGTTCAATAACAAGTTTAACATGAAAAACTAATCCAAAATGAACCATAAAACATTATATAACTTCTAAAATGTATTAGTTTTATTATAGGGTAAATATATAGGTAATTTAATTTTGAAATATATGTATAATTAAAAATAAATATCATTTAATAAAACAATTTAATTGAAAAAAAATTAGTGTAGATAAATTAAAAATAAAGAAATAATACACAAAAAAATATTTTCTTTGATGAATTCCTTTTTATATGCTACAAATTTTAATATATTATTCCTAAATAATGGTTCGAATAGAAATTGATGATATTATATATAATATAATAAGTTAATATCCATTCAATAATTTTTATTAGGTAACTAATAAATTTATTTCATTTTTAGAAGATATATTTTTAATAAAATTGTTTTAATGCATCATGCACAGTTATATTAAAATTGTTTCTTATCAATTTTAAAAATTGAATCATATATAAAATTATTTTAATATCTTCAATCAGTAAGTTCAAATTATATAATGAGATAAATTTCATTTTTATGTATAAAATTTAGTTACCAAGTTAAATATTTGTTATCATGGTAAAATTATTATTTTTTAAATAATGAAACTTTTATAAATATTTTTATTTTTTAAATTAAGTGAATATAGTATAAATTAAAACTATAATATGATGTTTAAATATATATATAAAAATAAATTAATACTCAATTAATTGTTAATGGTTTGAATATCGTAAAGGCCATAAAATAATATTTTTATCTCTGGATATTACCATTTGTAACTGGGTTGAGGGGGAAACCATACATGAACTAGAGGCCCATATGAATAAATATTGAATGACATAGCTCGAATACCCAAGGTAAAAATCATGTTATAATAAATTCAACCGTGAATACACTTGAATAGCCCATTCCAAGATCTTCTATATGCCAACACCAACTCTTTTACATGTTATTATTATTAGATTGTATTTTCCTCCTTCTATCACACAAGACAATAACATATTGTACACATCCATCATTTAGACATGTACTAGTTGGCTCCACATGAGGATGCTTCTTCTCTAATCCATTAGCTTGTGGTTTCTCTAGTAATCCATGGGATTCTCTTCTTCTTGGCCAGATGACCCTTTTCTTTATAGCCTAAAAATACACATGGACCAAATTCCTGAATATTTTTTGGCATGTTGACCTAATGGATGTTGTAATAATGAATGATTAATGGCCCTGGGGCTCGAAGGCCCAAATTTTTGATCCAAAGGTACAAATTTGGAAACTAGTAGTATTAATACTATTGTACTACACTAACACCCAGAAATTCACCACTTCCTAGATTACAACCCATGCCTTTTGGATAAAGGATTATAGTTTATACCACTTATGAACCATACCAACTATAATTAATTAGTATTGAATGTTAAATAAGATAATTAAAAATTAATTACTTGTACAATTTTTCTTCTAAATTTTTTTACACATTATATGTTTAAATTTAAATGTTATTTTCCACATATATATAAATTTAATTAGTTTAAATGTAACACACATTCATATTATTAACATATAATCTTGTAAATAAGGTTCATATTGTATTTTTAGAGAAAAATAATTACCATGATTAATATTTAATCAATATTAATAAGTGTTAAAAAGGGAAATCAAATGTGGATAAATTTTTACTAAATGAATTTAACACCTAGACTTTATAGAATAACTTTTTTATGTTGGTAAGTCATACCTACATGTATCAACTATATTTAAACACCTAACTCAATTTACTCTCATGAAAATTCATTCTTACCCATTACCTTACATTATTTTCCAACTATTTATTTTTTTAACCTATAAAAGGATCTCAC
This sequence comes from Viscum album, assembly GCA_963277665.1. Classification (NCBI taxonomy): domain Eukaryota; kingdom Viridiplantae; phylum Streptophyta; class Magnoliopsida; order Santalales; family Viscaceae; genus Viscum; species Viscum album. Next base: position 1,818,757,653 of record OY728150.1, read on the forward strand.
TGACACCTCCTTTAAGACTCAAACATAGTTATAAATTCCCATGAAAAAAAATTAAAATTTACTTCTTATGGGGACCCACTGTATCCTCCATCATCAATAAAGTACCTTAAGTCCTTTATCTCCAAAGGACACATTAAGAGAAGATCAAAACTCTCAAAGTATTACTTACACTTTTATATCCTTTCTTTATTTTTCTTATCCAACCACCTCAAAAACAATTCTATCTATATGTGAATAATTAAATATGAAAAAATTATACACTAAAATGTTATTATATTTATGGTACGTCCATTATATATTTACCTCTCATTAAATTGAGAAAATGAAAACGTTGCTCATGTGAAAGTGTAGACTACTACCTTAATGAATGAATAATTTCATTTTTAGATTTATTATTCAACTTTGATTATAGGAATATCAATTAGGAATTCTATAAGTAATATTTTCATTATGAAATCACTATAATACTAACCAACATAAATATACATACCTTTAAGAAAATTTATTTATTTATAAGTGAAAATATATTTTTTATTTACCTTATTTTTATTAATCTCCCCAATTATGATATATCACTATAATAAAATAAAAAATAATTTTATTATACTTTTTTGATAATGATATTATAAAAAAACAATCTCATCCATAGCCATACTGACACATATATTGTAGCTTGTTCTTATTGGTTCTGTTTGAGGAAAAAAATGAATAATGATATAAATTTTAATAATGTAAGGATTTAGAAACATAATATTGGATTTTAATAAGTAAATAATTATTTTTGTGGTTATGGGATGGTAATAAAAATATTTTACCCCTTAATTAGGAGACCACCATTCATTTGATATAAATTTCCAGTACAAGTTCAACACTAACTTTGCTATTATAAATAGTAACCAAGATACATATGAAATGAAATTATAAAATTATAAATAATTATAAAAAAATCAGTTATAGTAACTTTTATGATTTTTTAATGATGAACATTAGGATAATAATGAATAACAATATCTCTTTTATGAAACTGTTTCAAAACAGTCATGATTACAAGGACATGAAATTAAAAATAGATAATAACTAACTAATATACATAATGATAATATCTAGAAATCAATTTTATTAATATGTTATAGATATTTTTTTTCTAAAATAGGTTATTATGATATTAATTTTATTTATATAGGTTATTGATGATCTTTAGTTGAATTCATCAATTAAGGTAATGGGTTCCTTGTGTCAAATATTATTTGAGGAGAAATGTTTGATATTATGAACCCTTATATATTTTATATGGATTAGTCACTACCATATTGATTTTATGTATGAAAAATTATACAATTTATGACATTTTAATGTTAATTTACTGGTCTTTCTCTTAATATCATTAAATTAATATGTTACTAATTTTGTGAGGGTCTAATCCCAAATCCCATTTTTAGATAGAGATTTTTTTAATAATAATACATATATTTAATTTTTATAATTTTGTCTCCATAACCATGTAATTTTATTTTCCTCAATTTATTATTGAGGTTTTACTTGTCTTATCAATATTTCATTTTCCCCTTAGCATATTACTTAGATATTTTAATGATATTGAACCTACGTTTTCTTGTCAGCTGGGAACCACTTTTTTCATGTCCATATTCATTAGATACATTTAAAAATTTCTTTATCCATGCATAAATAACTAATTATGTTCATTTTATACTACAAGAATTTATTTAAAAATTTTACAGATATTTTTATCATTTTATATATGGGTAATTTTTGTTAAGGTGAAGAAAACATCTCTTATAAATGTTTTTCACATGAAAAAAATATTTCTTACACCTTTTTAAATTTATATTAAACTTTTTTTCTATATTTTAATGGATTTGAAAGAAATTATTTATCTACTAGTTTTATAAAATATGTCTTTTATTTTTTTCAAGAGATCAAGGATATATATTATCTAAAAATGGGTTTATTTCTAAAAATACTAGAAAATTATTTTAATCTAAGTAATTATCCTTTTAAATATCATATGATTTTATGGAATTATATATGATTTATTTTTATGATAAAATAATATTATAAATTGGACGGGTGCACTGTGATATTTTTCCAATCAATTGGGTAAATAATTAATCTCTAGATATGGAATGTTTAAAGTCCTATAGATGTATTCATGTTAATGTTTTATAATACCTTATTGAAAAACCTTGGTAAAGTATAGAAGTGTGTTACCTAATATCACTAAAATGAATTTGTTAAATAATTAATCTCTATAGATAAAATGTTCATGATTACTTTGTATCATAATATGGTATTTTTTATGATACCTTGGTGAATAACCTTACTAATATTCTTTTACTCCACCATTTTGATGAACTTTGGTTATATTATTTTGAATGTATAATGTTTATATTGTAGAAAAATTTCTATTTCATTCATCATGTATATATATTAACGTGATTACTCTATTTTATATTTTCATTTTCTTATGTTATTCCTAAGTTTTACCCATGATATGTTCTAATTACCTTATTTATCCCTTACTAAGCATCTTTTCTCATCATTTTCTTATGTTTCCATTTCCCCAGGTTATAATGAAATGAAATATGTATGATTTTACTAGATAATTTTAATGTTTAAATTTTTTTTGTGAGATTTTGAAGACTTTTAATGGATTAATCAATAACTTATATTGTGGAACAAATTTTTGTTAGTGGAAAAATACTTTATTTTTAGGGGTTTTTTTCTAATTGTCTAAAACTCTAAACCTAAAAGACCATGGGTGTCACGACCTGTCCTTGGGGCCCATGCCATGACTACCCCAAACCCGCCTTCCATAGGCCAGGGGCTGGCGACTAGCACCAAAGGCGTAAATCCCGATAATTGGGAAGACATTTCCTTTATAAAAGTAAACAAAACATCATAGAGTACAAGCAGAATTAATAGATTAAGTACAAAAGAAAGTGCCGAAAAGTAAGTGGGCTAGAATACAAACCCAACTGAAAGTACAGCTATAACTGAACTAAAGTACAACAGAAAAGACAATAGTTGGAAGAAGAGAAACAACTCCTAGTTCGTCCACCTCGGATCCTACATGAAGGGTAGGTACAGATAGCGAAGCTCCTGGATTGTCAACCACGAATCATACCTGAAGGGTAGGTACATATAGCCTCCGCAATGCACTCGCCCGTCAACCTCCTCCAAGTATCGTCTCGTCGTGAAGTCCACCTCCGGGTACCATCCAGTCCTCGAACGCTCGGCCTCCGTCAGCGCTGTCCGTCGTCTGCATCCAACACAACGAGGTGTAGGCATAGCCTGTGCAGGGGTGAGTATAACGATACTCAGTAGGGACCCCGAGACCCTCAAGGTCTCTCTAAATCCAACAAGGATAACCACAAAGTAGAATCACAACAGATAACCCTTACTTAGGTATAAGCCCATACTTATACCTAAGTTATCAAGTAACCCATCTCAATCATGAGGAAACACATAGGTCATAGAATCAGCTCAAACCAGGATTTTATTTATGATGTCGAAACCACGACTACTGGAGAACTCCTCCTCTGTCGAGTACAGTGGGCCGACCGCTACAACCAAGCGCGTCCCACTATCCTGGACTGCGGAAGTACTCCGCCTGTCGAGTACTGTGGGACTGCCGCTGCAACCAAGCGCATCCCACCATTGTTCTTCCACTATAACCAAGAGCACCCCATCATAGCCTACAGAGGTACTCCTTCTGTTGATTACCACGGGTCTTCCGCTACAACCAATCGCACCTCCGCCGTGGGTTTGCTGCTATAACCAAGTGCACACCACTGGGCTATCCGAATCACTCCGAGACGATCGATCAGCAGTCGTCAAGTCTCAGCCAGCTACTAGGTCTCTGCACTCTTCCAGCTCATCACCGGGAGAGTCCGCTCCACAAGCTACTGGATGATACTCCAAGTATCACAAAGTCCCACGAATAAGTATCTCAAAGGACCGCCTCGTCATAGGGGTCTCATTGCAACAGACGACACGACAATCGGACGCCTGGTCTGTGAGTTATTAGCCTTTTAGTCCCGGGGGCCCGGTTGGTTTCGTGTGCGAACCAACCAGGTCGTATCTCAACCGTACCCTGAACTCTCATAGGGTATACTCATAGGGACCGTTTCTCAACATGATCACCAACGCCGCTGACGGTTCGTCAAACGGACGTCCAGTCTGAAAGTTATCGGCTTTTCCGTTCCAGGGGCCCGGTTGGATTTCGGGTTCAATCCAACCCGTCCACTATCCATCTGCATAAAAACCTCAGGAGTAGTATGAAAAAAGTTCCTTCTCATCAAGATGGATCCAACAAAGTCGACGGCACATCAATCGGACGTCCGGAGCTCAAGATATAAGCGTTTCTGCTCTGAGGGCCCAGTTTGTTTCGTATCTGAACCAACCCTGCCATACCCAAAGTTCTCCAAAACCTTGATTATAATATACCGAAACTCTCGTCTCGATGCAAGGATCGCATAGCAACTGACAGTACATCGATCGGAGATCCGTAGCCCAAGTTATGGACGTTTAAACGGATCTGTCCGAAAATAGGGGGTTTGGGCCCGGTCCGACCCGACCCGATACCCCCCCAGGTCGGCCCAAACCGGGTCCGAGTCCGGCCCATTAGGGCGCGGCCCGGCCCGACCTGGCACTGGCGCAGCGTAGCGCCCGCGTGGCCGGCGGGTGAGGGGGGTGGGGGGGGGGTTACAACCTCCCACGGTCGATGAAACCGGCGCGGCTTTAAGCCGCGCCGCTCAGCCTCCGGAACGGCTAAGTCGTTCCGGTTTGGCCCGCCATCGCGGCTCAACCACGACGGTTCCGTTTCGGTCACCAGCACTGTCGCGCCAGTAGGGCGCGCCGCCGCCGCCTTCCGCAGACCACTGGACGCGCTCCGGTGGTCCTTTTTGCTCGCCACCTTCGCCAACTGTCCTCCTGGGACCCGACCTTCACTGTAGAGGCTTCAAATTGACTTTTCGGCCCTGTTTGTCATCGCCCGTCAATCCGCGCACAACGATCAACCAGTGGAGTCTTGAAATCGCCTCTGCGGCCCCGACTCCGTCCGCGGTTTCTTTCGGTCTCAACGGCACGGCGCGACGGCGCCACGCTTCTTCGCCGTATTTCTTATTGTTTCCGCGCGGTGCGATGGCACCGCGTCGCTTCCATTTCAAGCCATGAAGATAACCATCAAAATAAAATAGGGGGGGAGGTTCGTCCGGGTTTGTGCGGTCCGTCCCCCCTACATTATTTTGATAACAGTTGGCCAATATTATCGAAGAACTTCCAAAATAAAATCCGAACATAAAGACAAAACCCCTACCTCGATGGAGTCGTCGATCGAGGTTTGTCGTGGAAAAAGACGTTGTAGAAGCCGGCGTCGCAGAACGAGGTTCTGTAAGCATTTTCGGTGTTCTCCCAATTAAGAATGCGGCGTCTTTCTTCCTTCGACATGGAGAGAAGATGCAAGATGAGACGACGTTATTTGTCAAATCTTCAGTGTTCTTCGCGTTCTTCAACAAGGAGATGAAGCGTTCTTCTTCGGAGGAAGAAGTTATTCAAAACATAAGAGCTCTCTTCCCTTTCTCTTAACACAACAATTCCAACTAAATTAAAATAAGGCTCCTCCTTATTTTATTTACCCATGCCATGCATTCAAATTTACAAAATTCAAATCCAATCCACTTAATTAATTAAACCCTGAGTTGTTTAATTAATTAAGATGTAGGTTTGCAAATTAAATAAGTAAGAGTTACTTAATTAAGGGGAGTTAAAAAGATTAAAGGGGGAGTTTATGAGAGTTATTGGAATGTGAAAGGTTGGGGATCGTTTGGGCCCCACCTCATATTTATCCTCAAATTTATCCTCACATGGGTAGTTAGGTGCCACCACAACTTCCCCATGTAGGATAAAACCACCTTAGACTTAAAAATAAAATTGTTTTATAATTTTATTCATTCCTCATTTAATCCACAAATTTAACTTCTCCACCTGCACAAACGCAACTCCAGAATAGGTGTTCTTAAGCAATTACCGGCGCTGCGGTTTCATCGGTGCCCTCAGATTTCGATTCCAAGCACCGGTTCAAAAGTTAAAAAACCCGCTCGTTCGTTCACTGAACGTACCCGAGCTAAACTTCGGAAATTGATTCCGGGCACACCGGGCCTCGGAATCAGGCGCTGCCAGAAACTGCATTCTTGTAAAATTCTAAATAAATTAAGAAAAAAATATTCCTTGAAATTTCTGGGTCTTTACATTACTACCATTTCAGGGCTTTACGTCCCCGTAAATCATTAACACAAACTTGGGATACAAAAGCGGTACTGAGCACACATATGATCATTCCGCTCCACTGTGCTCAGTTGGAGGTTCCCGTGCTGCCTACGAAAGTGCACAAGAGGAATCAACCATCCTCGTAGGACCCGCTCGTGTCGATCCTCAACCTCTACCGGAACCCCGAAAAAGTCACCCCATCGCCAACGTCCAGCTCCTCATGGTCGATGATATGCGAAGGGTCGAGCTCGTATCTCCTCAGTTGAGATACATGGAAGTCATCGTGCACCTGGTGCAACTGAGGTGGATGGGTCAAATGGTAAGTCACCTCGCCTACCCTGTTGAGGACCTGAAAAGGTCTGCTGAACCTCGGAGATAACTTGTCGCCTTGACCATATCTCCATAGACCTCATTGAGGTGAGACCCGTAAGAAAACATGGTCGCCATCCTCAAATTACAGTGGTCCTGTCTCCTATCAACATAAGACTTCTGTCGGCTCGGAGCTGACCTCATCCACTCCTGGGTGACCTAGACCTTCTCTATCGTGGCATGGACTATCTCTGGTCCCACAAAAGCTACTAAGATTTCTTCTTTGTCGAAAAGAGAAACCCAGTCTCATCCTCTGGATGAACCACATTATTTTCCTAATACAGTCAATCATGTCATGAATGAAATCGTAAAACCTCGACGCTACTACCAGGAGATCCAACTGTCACTCTCACCTCAAAGGGTCGAGTCACACTGTCGGCATCAGCGTGAGGTAACTGGGTCTCCTCCCGTAGGAATCTCTAAAGTGAGGGTCAAGTTAACAGTTTAAACTGGAACCTCTTAGTAATCAAAAAGGAAGAAAGCAAATGTCACAAAGGTAAGTGTCTTTATATTATTGCAGCTCGTAGTACAAAGAAACAATTGTAACAAAAACATGGAACTAGAAGTACGAAGGACAAAAGGAAACCACTAGTTCTGCTCCTGTCTACTTGATTCCGGAGTTCCGTAGTCGTATGCTTCTGCTGCCTGAAGCTGAGATCTCCCATGTCCACCAGTTCCTTGCGATCGGGGTGGACCTCCTGGTGGTGGTGGTCGAAGTGTCGTCCACCTCTAGCTGCACGGCTAGTCACCTCCCTAGGCCTTCTTCTCCTTGCGGTCTGCCTCGATCGAACCTTTGCCTCTGCCTGGGAGGTCCTTCGTTTATCTGCGGGTCATCTGTATGGCGGGTTGGACAGTCACGTGCCATGTGACAAACCCCGCCATAGGAGTAACACTGTCCGATCCTGGTAAGTCTCTCTCCACCCTGGGTGACTCGCACACACGATCCTGTGTCATGCGGTCGACCACCTGTAGGTCTGGTCCTCTTGGACATCTGCGTCATCTGTCTACTGCCCGGTGCATAAGACTCTGCCGCATGTCGGCTAGTGGTGGGTCCTGATGCTGGAGACTGCTCAGCAAGGAAACTCTCCACTAAAAGGTCTCGCTCCAACACTCTTGTCTGCGTCGGGATTCTGTGAGAAACAACAGAAGCTCTAATCTCTCGCCTGAGCCCCTGCTCGAAGGTTCAGGCCCTAAAGAACGGGTCTCGTACCATATCTGTGGAGTAGTGCGAGAGGTCTGTGAACGTTGCTGAGTACTGCGCCACCATCATGCTACCCTACTGTAGATGCAACAGCTCTTGTATATGCACCGCTCGAAGGGTGGATGGTACAAACTCTGCCCAGAACAGGCTCTCGAAGTCTGCCAACAGAAGTGTCACCTCATCATGCATCTGGAGCATCAGGCTCCACCATCTGCCTACTGCTGCCTGAAGAAGGCTGGCAGCAAGGATCACCATGAAGTCTGTTTGCGTCCCCACTAGCCTAAAGACTCTCACCACAGCCTCCAGCCAATCCTCAGCTGCATGTGGGTCCGTCTCTCCCCTGAACCTCGGTGGCCTCTGGCGCTGGAACTCTTGCAGTGCGCTCAAGTGACGTGCACCCTCTGCTGCTGGGGTTGGTGACATAGGGGGCCCAATGGGTAGTAGTACCGCTAGTGCCTCCGTTGGTGCCCCAACTGGGATAGGGACCTGTACTGAGGCCACATCGCTCGACGGGATGTCAGTACGTACAACTCTCGAGGCTCTAGCTGGTCGTCCGTGGGGAGGCATCCTGAAAGAAAAAAACGTGACACGGTCAAACGATTTACACCTGGTGAGCTGACCTGGTTTGAGCTGTTTTAAGGGAAAACCTTTGAAAACACACACGCAATCTATTTTTTTGTGCACAAAGTCGGAAATCAGTTATTAGGGTCCTGGTGTATGGATACGTCGGCCGCCCGCACCAACACTGGACTCCCTGTACTGAAAACCACACTCGGTACCCTTAACACTATTGCTTCACAGAAGAAAATATCAGAGTTATAAGTTCTGCTGTAGAACCGACTCCTCTGATACCAATTTGTCACGACCCGTCCTCGGGGCCCATGTCGTGACTACCCCAAGCCCGCCTTCCATAGGCCAGGGGCTGGCGACTAGCCCCAAAGGCATAAATACCGATAACTGGGAAGGCATTGCCTTTATAAAAGTAAACAAAACATCATAGAGTACAAGAGGAAGTAATACACTAAGTACAAAAGAAAGTGCGAAAAAGTAAGTGGGCCAGAATAAAACCCAACTAAAAGTACAGCTACAACTGAATGAAAGTAAAACAGAAAAGACAACAGCTGGAAGAAGAGAAACAGCTCCTGGGTCGTCCACCTCGGATCCTACCTAAATGGTAGGTACAGATAGCGCAGCTCCTGGATCGTCCGCCACGGATCCTACCTGAAGGGTAGGTACAGATAGCCTCCACAATGCTCTCGCCCGTCAACCTTCTCCGAGTATCGTCTCATCATGATGTCCACCTCCGGGTACCGTCCAGTCCTCGAACGCTCGGCCTCCGTCAGCGTTGTCCGTCGTCTGCATCCAACACAATGAGGTGCAGGCATAGCCCGTGCAGGGGTGAGTATAATGATACTTAGTAGGGACCCCGAGACCCTCAAGGTCTCTCTAAATCCAATAAGGATAACCAAAAAGTAGAATCACAACAGATAACCCTTACTTAGGTATAAGCCCATACTTATACCTAAGTTATCAAGTAACCCATCTCAATCATGAGGAAACACATAGGTCGTAGACTCAGCTCAAACCAGGATATTATTTATGATGTCGAAACCACAGCTGCTGGAGAACTCTTTCTCTATCGAGTATAGTGGGCCTGCCGCTACAACCAAGCGCGTCACACTAACCTGGACTGCTGAAGTACTCCACCTGTCGAGTATTGTGGGCCTACCGCTGCAACCAAGCATATCCCACCATTGGTCTGCCGCTCCAACCAAGCGCACCCCCTCATAGCCTACAGAGGTACTCCTTCTGTCGAGTACCACGGGTCTGCCGCTACAACCAAGCGCACCTCCACAGTGGGTCTACTGCTACAACCAAGCGCACCCATCTGGGATATCTGAATCACTCCGAGACGATCGATCAACAGTCATCAAGTCTCATCCAGCTACTAGGTCTCTGCACTCTGCCAGCTCATCACCGGGAGAGTCTGCCCCACGATCTACTGGTCGATACTCCAAGTATCACAAAGTCCCACGAAGAAGTATCTCAATAGACCGCCTCGTCCTAGGGGTCTCAACGCAACAGATGACACGTCAATCGGATGCCCGGTCTGTGAGTTATTATCCTTTTAGTCCCGGGGGCCCGGTTGGTTTCATGTGCGAACCAACCTGGCCATATCTCAACCGTACCCCAAACTCTCATAGGGTATAATCATAGGGATCGTTTCTCAACATGATCACCAACGCCGCTGATGGTTCGTCAAACGGACGTCCGGTCTGAAAGTTATCGACTTTTCTGTTCGAGGGGCCCGGTTGGATTTCAGGTTCAATCCAACCCATCCACTATCCATCTGCGTCCAAACCTCAGGCGTAGTATGACAAAAGTTTTGTGTCATCATGAGGAATCCAACAAAGTCGACGGAACGTCAACCGAACGTCCAAAGCTCAAGATATAAGTGTTTCCGCTCCGAGGGCCTGGTTGGTTTCGTATCCGAACGAACCCGGACATACCCAAAGTTTTCCGAAACCTTGAGGGTAATATATCGAAATGACTATCTCGATCCACGGATCACATCACAACTGACGGTGCGTCGATCGGTGGTCCGTAGCCCATGTTATGGACGTTTAAACGAATCTGTCTGAAAATAGGGGGTTCGGGCCCGGTCTGACCCGGTCCAATACCCCCCACCGGGTCGGCCCGAACCGGGTCGACCCGAACCAGGGCCGGTTCTGGCCCATTAGGGAACGGCCTGGCCCAGTGGGCACAACCCGGCCCGGCCGGCGCGGTGCGGCCTGGCTCTGGCGCGGCGCCCGTATGGCCAGCGGGTGCGGGGGGGGGGGGGGGGGGGTTACAACCCCTCGCGGTCGACGAAACCGGCGCGGCTTCAAGCCGCACCGCTCAGCCTCCGGAACGGCTAAGCCTTTCCGGTTTGGCCAGCCGCTGTGGCTCAGCCGCGGCGGTTCTGTTCCGGTAGCACACCGCCACCGCCGCCGCATTCTGGGGACCACCGGACGTGCTCCGGTGGTCCGTTTTGCTCGCCGCCTTCGCCAACTGTCCTCCCGGGACCCGACCTTCACTGTGGAGGCTTCAAATTGACTTTGCGGCCCCATTTGTCATCGACTATAAATCCTCTCACAATGATCAACCATCGGAGTCTTCGAATCGCCTCCGCGGCCCCAACTCCGGCTGCGGTTTCTTTCGGCCTCAACTGCGCGGCACGACGACGCCGCGCTTCTTCGCCGCATTTCTCCTTGTTTCCGCGCGGTGCGACGGAACCGCGTCGATTCCATTTCAAGCAATAAAGATAACCATCAAAATAAAATAGGGGAGGAGTTTCGGCCGTGTTTGTGAGGTATGACCCCCCTCCGTTAGTTTGATAAGAGTTGGCCGATATTATCGAAGAACATCCAAAATAAAATCTGAACGTAAAGACAAAACCCCTACCTTGATGGAGTCGTTGATCGAGGTTTGTCGCGAAAAAAGACGTTGCAGAAGCCGGCGTCGCGGAACGAGGTTCCGTAAGCGTCGTCGGTGTTCACCCAATAAAGAATGAGGCATCTCGCTTCCTTCGACGTGGAGAGAAGATGCATGATGAGACGGCGTTCTTCGTCGAAGCTTCGGTGTTCTTCACGTTCTTCAACAAGGAGATGAAGCGTTCTTTTTCAGAGGAAGAAGTTATTCAAAACTTAAGAGCTCTCTTCCCTTTCTCTTAACATAACAATTCCAACTAAATTAAAATAAGGCTCCTCCTTATTTTATTTACCCATGCCATGCATTCAAATTTACAAAATTCAAATCCAATTCACTTAATTAATTAAACCCTGAGTTGTTTAATTAATTAAGATGTAGGTCGGAAAATTAAATAAGGAAGAGTTACTTAATTAAAGGGAGTTAAAAAGATTAAAGGGGGAGTTTATGAGAGTTATGGAAATGTGAAAGGTTGGGGATTTTTTGGGCCCCACCTCACATTTATCCTCAAATTTATCCTCACATGGGTAGTTAGGTGCCACCAAAACTTCCCCATGTAGGATAAAACCACCTTAGACTTAAAAATAAAATTGTTTTAAAATTTTATTCATTCCTCATTTAATCCACAAATTTAACTTCTCCACCCGCACAAACACAACTCAGGAATAGGTGTTCCTAAGAAATTACCGGCGTTGTGGTTTCATCAGTGCCCTCAGATTTCGATTCCGAGCACCGGTTCAAAAGTTAAAAAAAAACCGCTCGTTCGTTCACTGAACATACTCGAGCTAAACTTCGTAAATTGATTCCGGGCACACCGGGCCTCGGAATCAGGCGCCATCAGAAACTGCGTTCTTGTAAAATTCCAAAGAAATTATGAAAAAACAATTTCCTTGAAATTTCTGGGTCTTTACAATGGGAATGTATTTTATTACAATAATTTCTTTATATTATGGAATTGATATAGTCACATCCTTGTGGAGTCATATATGGGATAAGTAAGTTAACTCATAAATCTTATATGTTGTAGTAGTATTATGATTTTTCATTGACCGCTAATATTTTTTAGAGAGACTATATAATTATATTATTTCAATAATTAATCATTAATATTATTAATTGTGAGGGTAACATCATAAAAATATTGCATTTGTTTTCAATGTACAAAAAGTTATATTTATTTATATAAATACAACTGATAGAGACTAAATTTATTACTTATGGAATTAGATATCTCCATACTTGTTAGAAAAAATGGGAGAACTTTTGTTTATGGATTTATGTATCCATAGTAAATTATTTTGTATATGAAATAACTAAGTTATATTGTTATAATTAATGTTATATGTAAATGATTATTAAATAAAGAGGTTTGTTATTTGGTTTTTCATTCCATCATACAAAATAAGTCTATAATATAATTATGAAATACTATTCATTTTGATGTTATTAAACTTGAACTTTTTATATTGTAGTGGCCATTGAATGTTATGTTTTTTATTCACAAATGAGTGCATGACATATTACTTATTATCCTTACTAGGTGATATTTGATGATGTTTTAAAAATTCATGAATTTATAATTTTGATTCTATTTGATAGGCTCATTAATCTTAAATTTATCTTATTATAAATGTTTCATAAATTGGTATATGAAATTATAGGTTTTGTGATATTTTAATAAAATGTCACTTGTCAATAATGGATCTAAATATAATTAACTATTCAAAAGTTAATGAAGATAACTTTTATATTAGTTAAAATTATATATATATATATATATAATATTTCTTATTTTTGATGTTTTTTTCATAACCCAATTTTATCATAAAAAGGTAGGAGTTTAATTTGAATATTCTGTTTTAAGATTAATTTATAATATTATCATGTCCTAAATGATGAAAGATTTTCATTAGGCTAGTTATATTAAAACACTTATATTTTTCACAAATATGTTCCAACATTAATTATATATCATTTAATATTTTTATATTTTTTTAATGATGTTACATCATGTACAAATGAATAATTAATCCCCCATTTAATATTATTTGAAAAATATTTTGTGAGTATGGATATTTTTTAGATATACATTTAAAAGATCCATTTATGTTTATTTTTCTTGATGATAATGTTTCAATGAATTATTTTTTATCATTTTATTATTGTTTACTGGTATCTTCTACCATTTTTTGTATAAAAATTCATGTTTTGGGGTTTTGATTTATGTAATTTCAAATTATTCACAAAAATTTATAATGTTTTGACATTGGTTTTTTAAAAATATGATGTTAAAATATTTCTTCAACATCAGTTTAAAAGAGAAATAATATTAAAAGTGTAATAAAAATTTGTTCTTTTGACTTCATTTTACACAAAAAGTCATTGAAACATCCTTAAATGATGGTTTTAAAACAATATATTGCTGAAATGTTAAAAAATAAATTTTTTTAACAATTTTAATGTCATTTTTTACAGAAAATGATGTGGAATTTCTACATCAATTTTTCTTTCATAAAATGGAATTAAAACTAAAATTTTTAACATCACTTAAATATTTATTAATTTTTAAACAATGTTAAAAATAAAACAAATTACACTAAACACCTTATATACTATAGTGAAACCAAGAAAAGCGACCTTTAATGTTCAAAAAGCTAAAAATTTATCCTCTTTTTTGAAACCATTTATAAACCTTATTTAACAAAAAAACATTATTTTTCCCTTTTAAAAAGAACATTCCAAACCATTTTTTAAATTAGTTCAAATTTAAACTAAAACCATAATTTAAATAGAACAAAAAATTAAAGGAACCTTTATGTCAATTGAATATACTAGAAATAAATGACTAATAAATTATTCTATATAATCAAATCAAGATATATGGGATACAAAAAGGTGTAAAAATTGATACCCTAAATAATCCTCAGTATAATATCAAAATCATGGGATACTCATGTGGACCAAAGTAATGAGGTCCTATACTTATTACCTATAAACCGTTGGTCGACCTAATTTTTTTTATCAATTTTGTAGTCAAATTAGACAATATATTACACCTAATCCAACACTGTTAGTCTATAAAAATCATCTCCGGATCCAATATATTCCATGAGACACAATCTATTATCCATAGAACAATCTAAAATGGGGAACTATAAAATTAGAATAAAAATGTATTGTAAAACTCACATATTATCTACTTATTTTCCAATGATTCCCATTAAATTCTGAAAATGGAGGTATGGAAATAATGAATCATAATATTTTCACATAAATAATGTTTTAAAAGATAAATAAATCTCATATATCTTATACAACCCTCTCAATAAAAATATTATTTCACATAAATCCAAGCATTTCATAATACCCCTCATGTGAAAAAATTATGCAAAATAGATAACACAACAAAAGGAGATCATGAACAAGTGTATTAAAACATAATGTAAAACAAATTTCATAAAGAACCAAATGGGAAATTAATACTAACACAAAATAGGAATTCATTTTTCCTTCTTTGATATTTTTTAAAAAATAATTTGAAAACTAACTCAAGGTAACAAATAGTGAAATGAATTTAAAAATAAAAACTTACCATTAATACATCCAAAAACAATTCAAGAAAAAAGAGGCTTAAAAAATGCATTGAAAACCAAAATTTCCAATTTTTAAAATATAAATTTGTTTGAAACACGACTTTAAAATTGAAAAATTAGTTCAAAATAACCTCTAAACCGTTTATGAAAGCATTTTCCATGCCCAAATGTTAACATTTGGAAAATAAATTTTTATATACATAAAAATAAATTTATACCAAGTATTAAATATATGAAACACTTTCATTAAAAATCATGGATATAAAAAATAGTTTTAACTTGAAAATATTTTCATTTAGAAATAGAATGCATTTTATAAATTGTAAAATAATCAAATTTTAGAAAATTAACAACCTCAAATTCATTAGAACACTTACATATTTATGGAGAATGGAAAGACTCAAGGGAAAATTACCCTAAAAATCTATAATACCAAAACCCAGAAGATATAAATAATCCCAACCTTAAATTAATATGATATAATGACTAGGCTTTTGGGAGAAAATGGAATCAAATAGAACAATAAATAAATGGTGATGTGGGATAAATAGGGACCAAACAACAAAATTTGTTTAGAATCAATAGATTATGGATTCTTTATTCTAGGAGAAGGAAAAGGATATCTCCCATGCACATCCTTACGTGTGGATGATGGGAATTTGGAAAAGATCGGGGCCAAACACCAAAAAATAATAGTGGTGAAATAAGAAAATATCATAAAAGTAAATAATTAGAAGAATATGTAATGGGATGACACACCACCCCCAAATCACTATCCCAATATATGGGTAGTGTTAAGGAATGACCACATATTTACACAGTGTGATGCACCACTCCCAAAAGTAGACCCTCTTCCTGGTCTATTTCATAGTGTGACAATGAAACTTATTGGTGCAACAAACCTCACCCAATATAAATCCCTGACCCCTAGGTTATATTATGTAATGAACTCCCTTGGTTGTAATGTTACCTACTATATTCTTGGAATATAACTCAACAAGACATCCCAATACACTCTAAACCCAATATAATTAAATAATAAAATCAATATTTACAAAATAAAAAAATTACTTAAAATATTATTCAAAGTTTACATGATGGTACTACATGAATGCATACTACATCCCTACATAATCATCTTTAGGTTACTATTTATATATATAAAAACCATATTTATATTTAATTTACTGTATGTCATTAATTTATATTTTTTTATCTATTTATTATCCATTCATAGTCTATCATATCCCAATATTCACTTTACTCTTTGTTTTATTGATTTATTTGAAGACTTTCCCTTCAATATCAGTTCATTTTATTAAAATTTTCAAAAATTTAAAGATTTTTTTAGAGTTCATGGATAAATAAAAAACCTACAATTATTTTTAGAGGAACTCACATAGTTTGTTAACACTTTAGAAAATTTTCAACTATATATGAGCTCTTTAGTAAGGGTCTCATGGTTGGTACAATATTTGGTAAACTCTATGGACAAACAACGTGTCCTTTCACGTTTTTTAAAACTTTGTAATTTTCTATTCTAGAATCTAAGATTTAACTCACCCTCAACACTAGTATAGGGGATACCATGGAGTGACCCCCTCCTCTCCAATTGTATTGTGGGACTAACCCTTAAATTTTTAGTGATTTAAACCAAGTAAGACCATCATTATTTCTCTTTTTTATTTCTAATGATTTGGGTTTTCCAATGGGAAGGCCTTTGCACATTTTTTTGTGTTCGGAGCCCTAGGACTTTTGAGAGGTTTAAATGGTAATTTTTTCATGTAAAATTACCTAATAAATATTTTCTATTTCTTTCATTAACTCTATAATTCGATTCTTAAACAAGGTATGATTTTCGTGAGATTCTATAGTAGAAATTTGAATATATGTATGTAATATTTTATAAATAAAATTTTAATTGATTCGATGGTTTTCACCATTATAAAAATCCAAAAATATAATTCATATTAGAATTATTAAATTATTAGTTGGTTCCAAGTTTCGGGGTTTTACATAGGTGAGGTATAATCACCATTAAGGTTCTATGATTCGGTCACTCCCATTTAATAGGTGTTTCTTTTTAATTAAAATGTGTTTAAATTATCCATATTTTTCTCCACTGTTACCCTATAGAAATCACAGTCACTCATTTACTCATTTACCATTGATGATGTGGAGAGTGAAAATTGTTGATTTATGGTGGTATATTCATATAGGGATGATTTAAATGGGGATCTAGATACAATGACCAGTAATGGGGAATCTGAATCACACATTTATGAAGCTTTGATGATCTACCAAGTGGTAGGACTCATTATTTCAGATTTATAAACATTTGGATTTCATTTTTGTTTCTTAATTTCATTTTGGATCTGATATAGAATAATTTTAATTTTCATATTTCTCTAATTTTTTAATTTATTGTTTTTCATTTTTCATTTTTTTTACCTTGATTCAAATTCAGGAATTTGATGCATATTTGCACAGATCGTAGGTGATTTTCATCTGAAATTTCTGAATATATGATATATAGTCTCAAGAATACATTACATGTGCCATTTTTTTCATATCTGGATAGATACTTATTCCACATGACATGTAGTTCTACTATACATACTGGGTGGAACACTAGGTAAGATTTCATAGTTTCAATCTTTATACCCATCCAAACACCCATGTACAACACATGGTCATTTACTTATACATTACATGTCAGTGAAAATGAAATGATATTTTGTGGGGTACATGGATATGAACTTGTACACCCCCATAAACTTTTTTAGGGACTCCCCATGTATAAATGAAGAACAAGTCTAGTTGGTCAAGAACACACCTGGAAGGAAGATTTTTTTGGACAAGTCATGTTCTCTAAAAAAATATTATGTACATTCCTTTTTACTTGGATATTTGTATCTTAACACCCATGATATAGTTTTAGAAAAATTGTTAGTCCTTTATGTTCATCATTCCTTTTAGAACATGATGTTGGTTTCCTCTTCACAGTAAGAATTTGTTGACAGTATGTGTCGATACTTGTTATGGTTTTGATATTAGGGCGGTGACTATGAGATGTTGATGATGGAACCAATTGGGTGCGAGGGATGTGGAAATATAAATATGTGATCGAAATTCATGTGTGTATTTCTTCATGTTTAGCAAGAGGTAGGTAACCCTCCTATAGTTAGTAGTGGTTTGGGTTTCATCAAAAGATAAAGGGTCATGGATTCTTATAGTTGGGCATGAATGAGAAATTTCATCTCCATCGTGGTGAAGTTCGATGGGTCCCATCTAGACATGTGACTTATAAATGAAATATCACTCAACCCAAATGAACTAATGTGTTTTTATTGGTGCATAAATCATGGTTTCATAGGATATAGGATTTGGAAACATTATCCTTATTCCTAATATATTTCTTGGAAACTCTTCATTTGATGGTTGAAACTCTCAATATCTATCTATCTATCTCATGTGGCATCTGATGTTGGGACCTCAGGTGATATAGATTAATTTTTAGAACATTATTGATAGTCCTTTTTATTGCAATTTTAGGGTTGATTAATTGGAAGAAGTTATAGTGTGACATATGGACATGGGTATTTTTTCCTTGATCTTACATGCTAGGTGAAGGAGTCAAGAGACTCTTAGTTGATAGAGATGGAAACCCTTTCTATGTTAAGAATGGTTCCTCTATCATAGGATATGTTCTCTTGTATTTCTATATCCCGAGTCATAATATGTTATTTCACATTTGGTGACATTTCTATTCATTGTAGATCTTTTTCCATGGTGTGGCACGAGTTCCCCCACAAATTCATAGTATTTGTTCAACATGGAAGTGGGTATTTAGCATAGATGGTTTGGTATCTTGGGTTTTTACTTTATCATCCATGTTTGGTGTATTGGTGAGGTGTGGGTATCTTATGAAAAAAACTGACCAACATGGATTGGTTGTGAAGATGGTGAATTACATGGATGTATCATTATTATATAGGATTTATGATCATTTAGTTATTATGTTATTTCCCCCTCGGTTATCTTCTATTGAGGAGTGATTTTTGGTTGTGGTTAATCATCTGATGAATTTTTTTACATTAACCCTTAAGGTAATCATAGATATTCAGTTCCATTGTGTTAAATCGTAAAGGTGTTTATTTCCTTCCATTGGAAAAGGGATGATATTTTTTTAGGATATATGATATGTAGACTCCTCTTTGACATAACCATAGAACATGGTGTTTTTGGCTAGGAACCATGTTGATCTCAATGTATTGTGGGGCCTCATTCAAGGAATTATGGCATGGCATTTCTGATAGTTACTCTCCTTACAATTTCATAGAGATTATAGTGATGAAAATGTGGTTCATATTAGGGTATATGTTCTTTCAATGGCGATATCACCATATTTACCTAGAGCACACCCACATCAATGTGAGGTGTTTCCCTTACTCGTAACGATAGATGTGGTCATCTATGTCAGACGTTGAAAAGAGAGTTTTCTCTCTATAATGTTTGGGACATATTAAGGTATCCTTGTGATGTGGTTAATTGAATCATTGGTTTTGGTCTTGATCGCCATGACAGATTGGGTTTCCTCAAGTTTGGGTGGTTATTAGTTATGTTCTTCCCAATTTTTAGTTCCCTTGGGTTATATTGGGTAGTCATACAGTTTTTCTCAGTATGCGTAATGACCTCCAACCATGATTCCCTTTTGTTTTTAGCCTTACTACTCAATATTTTTATACTCACCCTTACACGAGCCTCAATCCGAAACAAATCGTGTCTATGAAGATGAAAAAAATTGAGGCCTTATAAACTCATCACTATAGAGCTATATCTTGGTGGAACTAAAATAATTTATGAGAAGGTAGTGTTTAGACTGAATATTGTGTGGCGTATTGTCTATCCTTTCCCCAATTTTTTGATTGATAGAGATTCATTTTTTACTTTCTAGTTAGACATGTATATCATGCATGGTTATGGTTATCTTATTAGATAAATGGATTTTCATACTATAGAATATTTATTATAGGGCTTCTAATATTATGTTATTCTTTATTGGTGCTAGTATCAATCCCTTGACCTATTTGAGAATGGATTGGGGTGTGATTGAATACATACCAATGGCCCAGCTGGGGCCTCAGTGGGTCGATTCATAGGAGAGTGGAATCAATGGGGTTCCTTCTTAGGGAAGGAGTTTTCAGATAGGTTTATCACATGTTTAGTTTAGAAAATATGGGGATAAAATGTTTGAGGTACTTAGGATTAGGTGTTAGATCAGGGAACCAAACTAGGGTGTAATAACCTACACATTCATACATAAGGAATCTGATAATCTAGGCATATAAAATGGGAATTTATAGTATTTCTTGATGGGTACAATTTTATAGTTCCATGAATCATGTAGTTATGTCATGAATTTATTGATTTTATGGTGTGGGAACCTATTATAGTGTTGACTTCATACAGATAGGATGATCATTTCCCACACTTTATTGCTTTTACTAAATGTGAAATTTGGATATTCTACTATTGATGAGAGACCCATGAAAACTCAAATACATTTGGGATTTTTTATAGGAGTTTTTGAGACACAATATCTTCTACCTCAGTTAGAAGTTTCTTCAACTATAGTGTATTCCAATGAGATGTGGTTCAATATATGTGATTTTGGAGTTCAATATTCCCCTATAGGTATTGGGGAACAAATCTCCATTGATGGGGGCACATGTACTTCATTCCAAAATGTGGTTATAACTCTCTTGATATGATGGTTTATGGGTCCCTCATACTATAGTTGGGTTTCTACTCTATTATTTGTAAAGGAGAGGGTCCTCCATTTATAGTGACCGATGCTTGTAATGAGGCTAGCTTTGGTTTTTAACAATGTGACTTGGTAGTCCCCAGTCAGGTAGGGAATATTTCGTCTATGAGAAGTGTAGGTTCCCCACTTAGTTTATTTATTTTCGATTTGGACATGGGGTTAATACTCTTTAGATCGTAGTGAGGTACAAATCCTCTATCCTATAGAGGATTTTCTACTCCCCTATCAAGTATGTAATGGGTCATCCATCTATAGAAGTCTACAACTAATTAAGTACAAGTTAGGATTTTTCAAACATATATTGTGGTACCTAAACAATGAATCAAAGTGTTTGGTTCACCTTTGGTGAGGTTTTCACTCACGTAACTAGTTTTTAGATAGTTGATGACATGTATATCCGTCACTATAGATCAATGATCAATGAGTGTTTGGGTTGTGATAATGTTCTTTATGGTATCTTTACTGAGAGTGTTTTACAAGAGGTTCCTTTTCTTTAGGTTAGTCATGAACGGCGAGCTAGATGCAACGAATGGGAACCTTGGGTATGTATGTGAGTCCCTCATGTAGAAGGTAATCCTTTATACCACTATCTTATCTCCTGGATGGAGGTAGGTTAGATCATTTAATTTCCGAAGACCCAAGTATTGAGCTGAAAAGTCGATAGTAATCTTAATTTTTTTACCCATTTAGTAACCTGGCCTACATTTTGGAATATTTTTAGGATGACCTATCTTCAGATGGGTTTGTGAAACGCCATTTTTCATGACTTTTTGCTGGATTTTTGAAGCAAGTGGGTGTCAGTCTTGATTTTATTAGAAAATTTATTTTTTCTATTATAGTGTGTGAGGACTTTTATAATGATAGTGGTGTATCCATAGTATCCCTACATCCATTTATAATGTTAGTATAGGGGGTTTGATATTACCCTAGTTCCACAAAATAGTCGATACAGATATATATATATTTAAATGTGGTTAATCATAGTGTCACAATAGAGGTGTGGGGTGGCTCTCTTATTGAAATTCCCAATGAAGTTTTCTACACATATTAATTTTCTCTAAAAGATAGTCTTAGAATGTCACCCTTTTCATGGTGGGTAGTGTGATATGACTAGAGGGTTCCTTAAACAAATCATATCTCATAGATATATCGAGTCTTTACTGTAGGAAGATAAAGGTTGTAAAGTTGGAAGACATGATGATATGCATAAGGAAATTTTTATATAGATTGATACCTATTAACAATTTAATGTAGTGTTTGGTTGGTGGTGGGGGAATGAAAATCATGGAGGAAGCATCCCTGATCAGAATTTTGTGATGTAATAAATTCACAAGTGGGATTTGTTTGGGATCCATGTGTGCAATGAAATCAAAGTATGGAACATATCCAATAGTGGTGTTTTTATATTCTTCATTATTTCAACATAGTGGATTCTTGGAGATTCTTTATAGTTGATCCTTTATGGGGATGAAATAATTAAGGTTGGGAGAATGTAAATATCATAGTTTTTATTTGTGAAGGACTTTGTGTGTTTTGAAGTTTAGTTCCCATGGTCTATTATAAGTGAAAATTGTTATTTTCATCCTATCAAATGACCTCATAACATTTTAATAATGGTTCTATTGACTCTAAAAATTTATTTTCACCCCAGGAAGAAGTTTTATGAGATTTTTGTCAAAACTTTTATTCATAGTATACAATATTTATTTAATAAATATTAATTATATTACATTTTATGAATGATAATATCTACTAAATGAATCTCCAAATAAGAATTATGACATTAAGGCTGGTTTTGGAATTAGGGTTTTTATTTAGGTATGGTATAATCAATATTTAAGTTTTGTGCTTGGTTCATCTAATTTAATGTGTTTTTCTTTTCAATTATAGAGGGTTTTAATAAATGTTAATTTTCTACCATATTCCACTATTTATTACATAACCACTCCTATCTACCCTTTACCATTGATAATGAATATAGCATAAGGTTGAAATTACGGTAGGAATATTTATCATGTGATGATCTGAATAGGTATCTGGATGTGACAACTATAAATTGAGAATCAAGAACATGTGTTTGTGAAGCTCCACCGATCTTCCAAGTGGCAAGACTAAAAATTTTAGATTTCAATTATTCTTTTTTGATTATTTTTAATGGATTTCATTTGGATTATGGATACACTAATTTATGTTTTCCCCATTTTCCTTGATTTGAATTTGGAGTTCTGGTCAGGATTTTTGAATATCATAGGCTATATACATCTCAAAATTCCAATTACATGGCTTTTAGTCTCAAGAACACATGAAATATAGATATTTTGTTTTCATCAAGTTAGATATAGGATTAAAATGATGTGTAGTGATAATTTAAATACTGATTGGAATCCTGGGGCAAAGAAAATAGGATATATCATTGTACATGTACATACACACATGTGCGACACATGGGCACAAACTTATGCATGCCATGAAAGGAGACATAACACAGTTTGGGTTGGGGTACACAACCAGGTATTCACGCACACCCACATCCAATATAGTGTAATAAAACCCCATATACTCAACAAGTACTTGTATCATTAGTCTGAGGACATACTAAGTGGGAGGTTTAAGGTGGAAACACCATGTACTCCATATACATGCAGTTTAATCACATTTCTAATGAGATTTGTGTATCCTCTCACCCTAGATATATTTTTTAAAAAATAGATAGTTCTTTATGAGAATAATTCAATTTAGAACATAATGGTGGGGTATTATTCTATATTTTTGGTCATTGGTGAGATGTTATGATAATTATTTTTGTTCCTAATATTATGGAAATGATGACAGGATGCTAATGAAAGAGTAGAGTGGGAATGGGTATATGGAATTTCCATGGAATGATTAGAAGTTAAGTGTGAAAGTCCTAAGTTTTACTTAATGGTTAATACCTATCTAAAATATGTTAGTGGTTAGGGTTTTCTCAGTGGATGAAGTGTTATGGATGCTAGTGTTTGGGCAGGTGTGAGAAGTACCCTATTCATTGTAGAGTGGTTCGATGGGTCTCCGTCATATGTGTGACTCATGATGTAAATTCCCTTCTCTATCATTCACCACATTGTTAGTGTTGGTGGAAAAAACTTGGTTTCATAATACATAGGAGTTGGATACTCACTCTTTAACCATGATGGATTTAGTATCCAATGTTCATTAAATAGTTGATACTCCCTCTATTTCCCTCTTGTGTTTCATCTAATTTTTTTATCTAAAGAGATAGAGATTCATTTTTAGAACTTTATTGAGGTCCCCCTTTATCGATCTATTGAGGCCAATGCTTAGGAATCAATTTTCGAGTGGTATCTGGACATGGGTAGTATTTTCCATTGAGCTTGCCTAATAGGTTGAGGAGTGAGGATCATCTTGGTAGATGGAGATGAAGCCTCCTACTAGGAATAATATTGGTCTTCTATTCTATGTGATGTTCTCATGTAGTAACCTCTTATGAATAATGGTATGTTATTTCATTGTCGTTGACAATTCAATTATCTACTTATCTCATCCACTAGCACAGTGAAAGATCAGCGATGTTGTTGTAGTGTTGGTTTATCTTAGTGGAAGTTTTTTCTGACAAAGATGGTATCAGGTTTAGGGTTAGTATTCCCTCAACCAGGTTGTATATACTAGAGAGGAATATGTCTCCCATGACCACTTCAGACCAACATGTCTTAGTGGTGATGATGGCGACTTCTCTAGACTATTCATTCATAGGGAGGTTTGAGGAGTTTGAAGAGCTTTAGTTCATTCCATCTCAGTTCACTTCTAGAAGGAAGTAAGTTTATACAATGGTTACTATTCCAAAATATGTTTTATATTATCCCTTAAGAGTCTTTAGGAAACTATGTTCTCATATTGAACTACTTCACAAAGGCGGGAATTTTCCTTTACATGCTGAGGTGTGATATTTCGTCAAGTGTTCTAATTTGAGGAATCCTTTTTGGATTGTAGAGACTGTTGGGGGTTTTATCAAGGAAACATGTTGAGATCAATGTTTAAAGGTTCCTTAGTCATGAAACTATTGAATATTGGTTGTCTTATATAATTTACTTTCAATTTTGTGGTAGTTCTAGTGAAACATTTGTGGTTTATCTCAAGGTGTATGATCAAAAGATGTGGATTTCATCAGTTTTACCTCAGATACACTGAGAGGACTGTGTGGTGTTTCCCTTACTCATACCAATCAAGGTAGTCTTATATAGTGTACATTAAGAATAGATGTTTCTTTCATTGAGGTACAAGAACTTTTTGGGGTGTCCCTATGATGTGGATAAGAGACTCATAGGTGTTGTCCTTGGCCACCAAACTAGATTAGGTAGTCTCTAGTTTGAGTTTTTTTGGTGACATTATTCCAAGGTTTGTTCCCCATAAACGGTGTTGGGAATTCTTATGATATGAAAATGTTTTCATAATGACACATGGACTTGTTTCACATTTGTTTTCACGATGTACTAATAGAGTTTTTATAACAACCCGTTCACGGGCATCAGGACCACACATATTTTGTCTGTGAATATGAATTATAGATCAGTGAGCATCCAAATTCGGTAGGATGGAGCTAGATAATGGTTGAACTAGATGCATTCTGGAGCAAGTAACGTTCAAACTAGTTATAGTGCGACAAAATGTATTTTTTCCCAGTTTCTTGGGAGGTTCAATTTTTTTTAATTTTTAGTTAGACATGTATGTCTTATGTTGTTGTCGTTTTTTTATTGGATTATAGGGATTTAGGAGTATAAGTTGTTTTTTCTATAGCTTCCCATAGTTTTTAATACCTTATTGGTTCAAGTTTCTAGCTACTATCCTTTTTAGGGGGGATTAGGGTGTCACAAAAATCTTATCAGTGGTCTAGATGGGGACCTAATGGGTTAGGTCATAACATTATTCTTTTTTTATTATACTTTCTTATTCATTTTATTTGGGAGTATTTTTTGAAAACTGTCAGTGGGTTTTGGTTCTATTACCTTATGATTTTGGTTACTAGAGTTTGTAGAATCCTCCTCAAGATTCTCTATCTGTATTTTGGATAGTTTATTTAATAATATTTTAACTTGGTAGGTGTTTCCATTCCTTTGAATTGTTTAAAAAATCCATGTGATGCTTGGTTCTTGAATGTATTTCCCTTAATAAAATTTTATAATCTATTAATTGTAATAAATATATAAATAAATATCTTAAATAAATTGGTATTTTAGAAATGATTTTTTTAAATTAAATCTAGTTTTACGTGGTTCATGAGGGGTTATTTATCATAAATTTATTTTTAATGGACTTATTTTTGTGTTGTGAGCAGGTTTTATATTTTCTATTTACTAAAAATTATTATAGTGTTTATATTATTTCATAATGAGATTGTGCTTAATAGTTTTATGATTTATTGAGAATGATACCTTATTAATGGGGATTCCCCTTAGTTTTAAATTCATTTCTAGATGATTCTTGATTTCAAAAATGCAATCATAAATAATTTCAATGTATGATTTCTAATGTATGAACATATTGATTGGTTGGTACAATGAAAAGGGTTTCCTTAATAAAATTGTTTTTTAAATATATTATGAAATGTTTCTTCTAATGATATATATTTAAAAGTGATTTTCGTAAGGGTTCTTGAAAACATATTATTAGATTAAAAAATCGTGGCTAGGTTGGAAGTTTATATATAAAATTTTCTTTCTAGAATACACTACACACTTAATAAAATATCTATGGATTTACATTTGAAATGATTTTGATGATGATTTTGATTATTTTAGATATTTATAATAATTAAATTGGGTGATTTTATGAGGATAGTTTTAGAGGTCGGGATGAGATATGTTTGGAGAATGTTTCTTCACGTGTTTTATTACTAGTGTGTGTTTGATAAGCCACACATCCATCCTCACCCTCAATTACTTGTGTCATGGGAATCCTAAGTCATTTAGTGAGATATGAAAATATATTTTCTGTATCTTTCTAAATTATATATACTTATATCTACTATCCAAAGACCATTACCAACTAGAGGGGCTCCAAAAGTAATGATAAATGTGGGAAAATTGTAACTTTAAGCCTAGTAATTCATTTATATACCTAAATATTATTCCAACTAAATACATGTACAATCGTATCAATATATTTTTTGAAGTTTCCCATGATTATATATATTTAATTTAACCCACTCATTATCGTAGTTGATTATTTATTTTCATTAATTGATTTTTTTCTTCCGTCATGAGGGGCTACATTTATTTATATCTCTTTCATTGGTAAATTAAATGTATCTTTTTTTTATAATTTTTACATTTTTTACTTTCCTCTTTTTTATGACTGATTGATCTTGATTTACATAGGTTGCATTTATTCATTATTTTATTTTATTATATATGTATGAGTTTATTCCTTAGGGTTTCTATTTTTTAATTTTGGTAGCATTTCTAAGAAGAGGGTTAAGAAATGGTTTAAACATGATAAAATTTTAATAATAGTTTTGAAATAAAAGATAATTTTTTAGTTAAATATTTATATTTATTTTGAAATGGTAAGTGAGTTTTTACCATGTATTTTCTTTCTCAAACCATTGAGAAATATTATTTAAAAACAATATATTACAAAATAGTATTTCTAGAATGTTTTAAAAAATGAAACACATTGAGTCTTTGATGAACTAATACTATGATATTTATTCCCATACCATACACCAATTAATTTTTTTGACCATGTGAATTTATTATATGTTTAAGTTTGACTCTTATGGTAAATAATGGAATGATCATTTTGATATAAAGGATTGATTGGGACTTTGGGTCACATGGAGACTAGGTCATGTATGTTTGGTTTTTATTTTCTTTTACGTTGTATTGGCATTGTCAGCCACTTCCGTACTATAATTTCAAATTTAGGATCATTATAAATTTATTGATATGGGGGTTTGTTTTATTTATTACTAGTTTTTTTTTGTTCTTGATTTAAAATATTTATTTTCTTATTTATGGGAGTCCAACGTACCATGACAGATTCTTAGAATAATTATGCTACTTATTAAATATTATTTATTTGGGAGACATTTTTCATAATGAGTATGTCATTATATCCTAAAACCTGTTTATAGAACTTGGGGATCAATAATTCACCACGGTCTATGTAACGGGCCATATTGGGAACTTGGATGAAAGGTAACCTTAACTAGTTTCTAGGAAAATGGTATTAGAGAACCCTTTTTTGATGGGGGTGTTTGGTGTATCAGAGATAGGGTATTTAGATCTTATGAGGTAATATGTGGGTAGATGTATGATCATAACCTCTCACGATGGAAAAATATTTTCAATGGGATTTCAGTTTATGAGTTATGGATTTTATGTTTATTTATTTATTCATGGTGTATTTTGATTTTTATTGTTGAAGATTTGAGTTATATTAGAGTTGTATGAGCTATTTTTTAATTTCCTATATTTTGGGTGTGAAAATGGGAGTTGGACTAGAGGTTCATGGTTAACTAACATGGTCTGTTAAACCATGAAGAGATCATGAAAATGGTTATATGTAGCTCTTCGTGGTTGTTTCATAGTTGGAACAAAGTACACCATATTGTAATGATAAAATGTTTAGAGTGATGAACTATTCAAATTTTTTATTTTTAAGTCTATATAATTTTGAATTTAATTGGATCTTTCATTGATGTATTTTTGATGAATTAAATATTATTACATAGAGTATTAGTTTTTTTCTTTGATTTTAAATATTGTTTTAAATGAGAACCTAGTTTTGAATAGTGGAAGCCAGTTTTAAATTTAATAACGGGACTTTCAAAAAATATACAACTTGAGTGAAGTAAATGTTTATGGATTTGTAAAAACTATAAAATATGAATTTATAGAGTTTCAATATGATTTTTAAAAAAAATTTATGATTTTGAGTGATTTAAAAATTGAAATTTGAAAATAATTGGAATCAAATTAAATTTTTGGAACTTGTTAATGTATTCAATGAGAGAGTTGAAGAGTTTTGAATGGTTTTGAAAAGGAATTTTGTTAAATTAAATAAAATTTATTGGTTTTTAATATTATTAATTATTTTTCAGAAAGATATTCTCTAATATTTTTTAAAAAAATTTAAAATCTAATAGTTTTGAATATTATCAAATTGAAATTTTAATCAAATTTGGTGTTATGAAATTAGTGTGATGTTGATTTTTATTATGTGGGTATTTATTATAGATTGTTTTTTGAGCCTTTTTATTCTTTTATATTCAATGGATGATTCCCATAAGTGTCTTAAGAGACTATAACAATTTTGTATCTTAGGATGTTTCTTGATATTATAGTCTTTAGGGACTTAGGTGTAACTTTTATAGTTAACATATCCTACTAATCTAGTTGAAGTGGTACCGATAAACTCTAACATCCATTCAACCTTCATTGAATGGGTTCTTTCTTCGTGAACATGTTTTTAAGGACTTATTATATTCTCAAATCATGGAAGTAGGCACCTGATTATACCCTTGTACAACATTGTGCTTAGCTGGCCTCTCATCACTTAGAGGTGTATCCAATGAGTCTATAGGGGTGAAATTAACCTCCATTTCATTGTTTGAGATGATTAGTTCCTCATATAATTATATTAGAAGAATTATATACCATTTTTGTAAATGATTACTTGTATGAATCAACATTTTTATCCTAGAGACATTACGATCTCTTTATTAGAAATTTTGATAAACAATATTCTCTATATCCAGTTTAGTATATTTTATTGTTTCATTATATTTTGGTTCTTTATAACTCTTATATTTTGTGATCCATAATTTTTATTTAATTATTTTTGGAGTCTATTGATATTTTGGATATGTTTTTGTCTAATTTTGGGTATTTCTGGATCTACCTATAGGGTGAGTACTTATCTTTATCTTTATCCATTCTATGTATGTTCTTCCAATCAATTGTTTCGTTTGAGTTATAAGATCTATTTTTAGAACATAATTTTTTAAAATATTGTATCCTTGATCTATTAACCCCTCATATTAGTGAAACTGTTAAATTATGGGGATATGTGCCACAAGTCCTCACATTCTAAAATTTTCTTTGAAATTTTCTTGTTTGAGTGGAGAATTTTGAGACATAATTATCTGATCGTACTATAGATTAAAGATAATTTATTTTCTATTTTATCTATGGAACTTGTTTCCATACTATAAGGACTAGGAATGAACCTCAGGTCATGTCACTGGCCATCATGGGAACCCAAATTTTGGGTAGCCTCAGTTGGTTCCTGACTAAAAGGTATCAGAGTGTCCTTTTCTATTAATTGTGGTTGGTATATGGGACATAATGTTGTTAGGGATTGGGTTCTATGCCATGGGATGGTTCCTAATAACCACCTCTCATGAAGAAACCAATGTTTTTATGTAATGTCTGGTTGTGAGTCATGAATTTCATGTTTACTACATTTATTTAAAATTTATTTTTAATTATATTGACGGTGTTTTGAGTTATATTTTAGTTTTCTGATATATTTTTGGACATTAAATATTTTAGTGGCAAAACTAGGAGTGATAATACAAGTGCACAATTAACATGATTGATCGGGAAAATTCTATAAAGATAGTGTCCATGCTTCTAGGAAGTACTCAGTGGTTGTTTCATGGATGGCACATGGTCCACCAGACAATGTATCCAAACCTTGTAGATACATAAACCCATTAAATACTATTATTTTAATTTATATATGATTTTTAATTATTTTTAGCCCTTTTTAATTGTTATTTGAGATGAATTAAAGAGGATTTTTAGGTGAATTGGCGTTTTTGGTTTTATACTGAGTATTCTTTGAAATGAGAACCTAGTTTTAAATTATTTAAGATAATTTTAAATTTAATGAAGTATATTTAAAATATTGAATTATTATAAATTTAATCATTTTGTATTTATGCAATATTTTAATGATATATGTGGGGATTTTTAATATGGTTTTAAGAACAAAAATATTTGATTTTTGAATAATTTAAAAAAGTATTTTGTTGAAAATTATTGAAATGAATTTAAATTCTAGGATCATGTAAATGTATTAAATGAGGGATTTATAAAGATACAGATGGTTGAAAATGCATTTTAATACTTTAAAATCAATGTGTGTGATTTTGAATTTTATTAAGTCATGGATTAGAAAAGGATTCTCTATCATTGTTTTTAAAATTTAAAATCGTATGGTTTTGAATAATATTAAAAGTGAACTTCTAATGGGAACAAGTGTTACGATTTTTGTGTAATGATGATTTAAATTCTATTTATATTTATTTTTGGTTTTATAATTTTTTTGATTCTTTTCATTATTTTATATTTCTATAATTCCTACCAGAAGAGTATCAAGGGACCATATGAAGTTTCTATCATGGGGTATTTATTAAAATTAGGGTCTCATATGTCTTATATAAAACCTCTAAAGTAATTTTATCTTACATGACACTAGGTGGAGTGGATGAGAAAACCTCTAACATCATTTTAACAATCACTGAATGGTTAATTACACCATGAATCAGTTGTTAAGGACTCGATGAATGCTCATCACTTTTTATGTGGGTCTATGTTAATGCCTTAATTTGAAATTGTGATTAAATATCCTAATTCCACATTGTGGTAAAACCAATGGGGATGTGTGGGTGAAACTGACCTCTATATAGTTTTTTTGATATGATTAGTTATTTGGATAATTTTGTTTACGAATTAATTACCTTACAATGAAGTGATTTCTTGTATGAATCAACATGGTTATCCTATTCAATGTATGTTATCTTGATTTTAAATTTTAATATACCATTATCATTCAGATTTATTGTGTCTCTTTTATATTTTTTAATCATTTTTCCTTTAATATTATTTAGATTGTGTCCATGATTTTCCTTTTTGGAATGTTTTGA
Organism: Viscum album; assembly: GCA_963277665.1. Taxonomy (NCBI): domain Eukaryota; kingdom Viridiplantae; phylum Streptophyta; class Magnoliopsida; order Santalales; family Viscaceae; genus Viscum; species Viscum album. Next base: position 1,818,789,329 of record OY728150.1, read on the forward strand.
AACATTTTATATTTTAGATAGGTCTCTATTTAATTCTATTTATATTTTTTTTCTTAGGTGAGTTATACTCTTTATCATTCTCAATTATATGTGTCTTTTATTGATTTTTTAAGTGGATGTTGTAGTCATTATTCATAGATATTTCTTATAATTAATAATTTTTCATTGATCTATTATATTTTTTACACATGTAAATGTTGGGGAGATAATCTAGGGTTCCAAACATTATAAAATATTCCCTGGAACTTGAGTATTAGGCCCCAACCTTAAACATTACATAATCTTTAGTTTATGTCAATAATTTTACTTTCTTTCAAAATGAGAATACTTTTATGTATATATTTATAGGAAATTATTCCATAAATCCTACATAACAAAAATATAAAATACAAATGGTACACTTCCTATTTGTATCCATTTTTTTTCATAATATAAAACTTTTAAAATAATGAACAATTTATTTCCAGGAAAACACTTCATGACATTAAACATGACCTCTTCTAATCCATTTCCTATCCATAAATTTTCTGAAAAACATTTAAAAATATAGGATGAGAAAAAAAAACATAGTAATGGATACAAAAATGAGGTAACTATTGTCTGATGAAGAACATTAAAACCAATGAAAATACATTTCATGAGAATTTAATATTTAACCCATATTGGGAAATATCAATTTTTTAAAAGATCATTAATTTTAACTTTCAAAAAAAATTATCACCAAGAAAAATTATTTTCATGATGTGATAATTTAATAAGGTACGTTTGAACATCATCTCATAGAACCATTATAGAACCCATAAAAATTGGAATAACCATATGACTAACATTAAACATTATTTTCCATAAAATATAATCATTACCCAATGCATTTTATGGTTATGTATTTATAACCATAATTTATTATATAACAGGATCACCTTGTGCTATATCAGTTCACCCATATTATATAATGTCCAAGAACCACATCATGAAATAAAATATTTCATCATTTGAGAAGCTCCTTTAAACTCATATGAAAATCACTTTTATATATTATAATAACATTTTCTTTCAAAATTAAATATCAATAGAAAAATACACATTTATTTTGAAAAACTATTTTCAATACCAAAATACCCAAAAAATTGGAAAGAGTGTTTTTAATTTAAGAAAAAATGTAATCTTGTAAAGGAATCTTGAAATAAAATAAAATTAGTGATGATATGAAAGGCCACTGTATTCTTACATTAAAAATCAGACATTTCATTTTTCATTGATCAAAATGTTCTGTTTAAAATGTATTAAAAATTACTTTTGAAAACATTTTAAATTAAATAAAAGAGCATAATATCAACATGATAAATCTTTCATGTCCATATAAAACATTTTGAAATTTTTTTTAAAACATGTACATATAAGAGAAAGATAGTTTTATGGAAAACATTAAAAGATTTTTTTTTGAGAAAATTCCATTATCACTTGAGAAACACTTTAATTGTAAAACACATTAAATAATGACATTAAAACAATTAAATATCATTATAATAGATAAATATTTTGATCTATAATTTCAACTAGGTTGTATATAATACTTATAAAACAATAAAGGTTCATAACATCAAGAATTTCTTTAATGAAAGGAAATTAAGACGAAGTCCCTTACCTTAAGTCCGACATTTCATGTGTTTACTTATATTCCTTAATAATAGTCTTATGATAATTATTTAATTTCATGAGAATATTTTTAAAGTTTATTATTACTTATATTTCACAATATTAATATGTTATAATAAATTTCTTAATCTATAAAGTTTAATTCAGTTGTTTGGACTATATTCATCTTATGTGTCAAAACTGACATCGGCATGTCAACTATGGTCAATAAAGAAATTATTTAAAAATTTAAAGAATAATAATTATGTCCTAAACGTCATATGTATAAAAAAATTATAATTCTAAAATCAATCATTAAATATGGTTATGAAAAATGAACCGATATTATGATCATGGAGGCAGTAGGTTGTATGTCGGCAAGATTAACGTTCTCATTTTTCAATGATCATAATGGAAATAAGGTAAGTAAAATTTATCTTTACATAAGGATAATTATATCATAAAAAATATTATTTAATTATATATACTTATATATATCATTCTTTTGATGTGGTTATGAGGAAAGAATAATTAAATCACTTCAAGGAGGCGGTAGTCCACACGTCAAAGAACGACGTTATCACTTTTTTAGTGTGTCAAATAATAAGAATAAAGTGATATATTATATTTACAGAAATAAAATTAAGTAATTAATATAATAATTATGTCATTTATATAATTATAGTTACAATAATTACCTTATATCTTTCAGGTTAGTGAAAAACACTTCACATCGCTTCATGAGGTGGTAGTTCGACATATACACGAGGGATGTTATCGTATCCCCTATGATATGAAATTTAAAATGGGTGTATATTATATAATGAAAAAATAAGTATAGTTTTTTATAAATATAATAAATATCATATATAACAAGTATTTCCATAATTATTCCCAATTATTAGAGGTGGTAACTGAAAAACAAATGAAACTGTTTCGTGTGGTGGTAGTCTATTGTACACACGGATGATGATTTGATAACTCATTTGATGGAAGTTTTTATGTTTTCTTGAAGTAACCATAAAAGAAAAAAATATAAGTATATGTAGGATACTAATATTATTATATAATAATGAAAAAATAATAATTTATTGGGTCGAGAAAGAAATAAAACAAAAACATATTTTGATGAATATTACCTCTTCTTCGGGTAACTCTATTTGGTTTGCACCATAGGACTTACTTGGATGGATTTCAAAAAAATTAAGTCTTATAATATGTGTGTAGTTAATTTTAGATGTTCCTTAGGTATTTATGGGATGATACTATGTGATTTATAGGTGTGAATAGAGGAAGATAGGGGATTCCTTTTATAAGGGAGGTGAGTGGAAAAATTGTAAATTTTTGAAAGGGAGAATTACACACATGTTTTTTTCTGTCATGTGGATCCAATAACTAGAAATAATAGAGAATATAATTGATAAGGTCTAAATATTTCTACAAAATACGTTTTTTAAATGGGGTTTTTCAGTACCACACCCTATATTTTATGATTGACCACTAAGTAAACCCATTTTTTACATTAATCCAAATAATTAATTTTTGTTAGATTCACTAATATTTTTGATAAATAAATAATTTTAACTTAATAAAAATTATAAATTATTCTGAATAAAAATATGTTATCCATTTTTACAAAATCAATCCACATAACTGTAAAAATCAATATTAATATCAATCCCACAATTTTTGTGAGACAACAGGTTTTCAAAAAGAGTATTTTTTAGAAAAAGATGATTCCATATTCACCCTATGAATAATTATAATCCTCATTGTATGAAAATAAAATAATATTTAATGATATAAATTCTATAAATTTCATTTAAAGCATTCAATATTAGGGATTGTATTAATTAATTAAATTTGAGGAACATTATGCATTTTTTAAAGAGATTTTAGAAAAACCCATCATTAAACCTAAAAAAATATATTAAAAACCAAAGTTGATTAAAAAGTAATAAAGTTGATTAAATATATAAAACATAATACATAGGTTATATTAAATAATATTAGAAACATATAAGGACTCTTAAATTAAAAAATTAAATAAATGGAATCACTTTTTTTTAGAAAAATCGATATTTTCACTATTTCATGAAAAATTAATATTTTAGAAAAAATAAAATAATTTCACCCAAATTAGCATTTGAGTTGGTGAATTAAAATTATAAAATTGAGAAATTAATATTTTAAATATAACTTTATAATAATTTTTTTATTGAATCAATTTTCTTTTATATTAAAAAATACATAATTTTTTTAATTAATATAACTATCTATTTCATATTAATAAGTATAAGAATGATTTATTATATCTTTACCTGGGTTGATACATCCTTCCCCTCTTTTATAAATTATTCCCTTGCAATTTTTTATATATATTAAATTAGTGTGGATATATTTCCCTTATATCATTTTCAGATTTATTGTTGCATCTTCTACAATATTTTTCTTTCATAAAACCCTAATATGATGAATCAACTTATTCCACAATAATTTCTATTTACGATCCGGAACCTACATAGGATATTCCTCCTATGAAATATTAACTTCCAACTAAACTAATTTTGAGCTCAAAACATGAGATGAATCAAACACATATTTCTTTAACATTGAAACATGAAATACATTGTTTACCTAAAAGAAAATCATAGGTAAATCCACTCGGTAGGAATCTAATACAAATTTATCCAAAATTTTATTTCATCCCATGAAATGTATACTTATCTTCCCATGATTACCAAAATGAATCATATTTTTCCTTGGATAATCTTTTAAAAGATATGATCACTTTCTTCAAAAGAAAGATCTTCCCTCTAGTTATCTGTATAAATTTTCCGCTTATTCTAATCTTTCCTCTAGTCTCATAGAATCAAATAAAATTTACTTACCATTTCCTTTAACAAATCTTGTCCCATTAATTTCCTTACTCATATATCACCCCAAAACATGGGTGCTCGAAACCTCTTAAAATATAATGCCTCAAATGGTTCTATTTGTATACTAGAATGAAAACTGTTATTATAAAAAAAATCAACCAAGGAAAATATGTTGATAAAAAATTCCCTAGTAATACATTGATCAAGAAAGAAGTATATCCTCTATGGTATGAATCATCTTCATAGAATATCCATTGTATTGGGGTTGAAAAAGTGAACTGAAATTTAATTTAGTACCCATTTAATGTTGTATTCCTTTCCAAAAATTAGATGTCTACCTTGGATCATGGTCTGATATATTAGATAGATTCACTCCATGTAACCTTAAAAACATCTTTACATATAGTCTATAAAGCTAATCTAAAGGAATTGTATAAAACATATGAAGGAAATGTATAGATTTAGTTAATCAATTAATAATAACACAAATCACATTATTACACCGTGAAGTCTTTCAAAATCCTACCATGAAATCCATTGATATATTCTCCTATTTACACTCGAGAAATAGAAAAGGTTGAATCATCCCATTTGGTAAAAATAATTCTAATTTGACCTATTGAAAAGTGAAACACTTCTTTGTAAATATATCCTTTCATGAAATCCCACAAGTTATAATCCTTAATGTCTATATACATCTTAGTGCTACCTGGATGAATGGAAAATAAAAAACTATGATCTCTAGTAAAAAACTCTTTCCTCAACATAGAATCAAAAGGCACACATATTTTTTTTCCAAATCATAAAACTCCTTCATCATTAATATTAAATTCAAGAAAAATACCCTTCTAAATGAATCGTACATTTTCTAAAAGTTATTGATAAACCTTATGATCTCTCTTACTTCTTTCATAAAAAGGATAATGTAAAAAAATAAAAACATAAAAGAGGATATCATTTCATCCAAAACTTCTATGACACGATTCGTTAAATCATTAACCAAAGGGTCATATTCCAAAGGAAAAATTGTTAATTTAACAATACTTTTTCAACTTAAATCATCAACCACATTGTTTAATTTTCTACCATTATAAGGAATTGTGAAATCAAAGTCCTGGATTAGTTCCAACCATATTTTATGTCTCATGTTCAGTTCTTTTTGAGTGAATATATATTTAATTTTTTTAATTAGTATAAATTTCACACTTTACTCCACACAAATGATGACACAAATTTTTAAAGAAAAAATATATGTTAATTCTAAATCATTCATCAGGTGATTTAAATCATGAGGTTTCAATCAACATTAATCATAAGTAATTAATTGATCATTAGTTATTAGGATGCAACCATGTTCTTTCAGGGAATCATCACCGTGGATGAAAATTTCACCACTTCTAGAAAGAAGGTCCAAAACAAGGGAATTTACCAAAAAAAAATTCAATTCTTAAAACAAATCATAACATTAGTTTTTCCATATGAACATAACTCATTTTCAATTTTACTTAGTCAGTGGGCTAGACAACCAATAAAGGGTTTTAACAAACCATATGTAGTATCATTATATTTTAAGAAAAATAAAATTACCTATAATATTTGGGGGTCTTTTCAATTCATTAACAACTATTTTTATCAGGTTAAATAGATATTCCATGTTTAGAAACAATATATCAATGGAATGAAATTATTTGCAGTCGAAATTCATATTTTCTAAATTTCCCATACTGTTTCAATTTATTTTAAGGTTTTAAAAGAATCCCTTAGTTTTCTTTCATGTTTCTCCTTAAATTTAGAGTGTATAAAAATTTACTCAATAAACACAAACAAAAACATATCCAATAACTAATGAAAAATTACATTAATATAGTCCATAAATACATTACTTACATTAGATTACCAAAAAGGCATTACAAAAATCTCATTGTTCATATATATAGTCTGAAATGCAGTCTTCACAATGACTTCTTCCTTCAATTTCAATGATTGTACCCAAAACTCATGTTAAACTATGAAAAATAATGTTCTCCCTAAATACGATCAAACAAATCATCAATATGAGGAAAATGATACTTTTTCTTAATTTTGATGTTATTCAGGGCTCTATGAGTCTCACAAATCCATATTTATTTCTAACAAACATGACAATATCTCCCCATGGTGATGTTCATGATTAGATGAAACCTTTATATAATAACTCATGCAATGTATTTTTAGTTATAAAAGTTACACATGAGAAATTCAATAAGGTGGTTTTAAAATAGGCTTAGAATCTGGTAATAATTCAATAGTAAACTACACATCTTTATCATTGATAAAACTATGCAAATAATGTGGAGAAACATCTATGTATTCATTTATAATTCGCACATCAGTAATTTAAATAGTTTCATTATTTTAAAATACATGATATAGGTAAATTTCATGAGCATCTCTAATTAATTTCTCACCTTCTTGGTATGTTATCAAGGACATGAAATCATTAGACACAAATTTATTAGCACTGAAATTTATTTCATAATAATAAAATGAAATACAACACATACCATGAATAAGATTAAACTCAAATATAATTAGTTCAACACGATTTACAAGAAATATCAACCCATTGATAACAATATGAAGATTCCTATAAATCTTAGTTTCATTAATAATTCAACCCAAATTTTTCATCAAAAGTTCTATATTAATTTCATTAGGTGATATTACAAATTTACATAAAATTTCTCTGAAATGAAGGAATAAAAATATCCATATTCAAATATTGTGTTGGTATAATCTCAATTCACAAGTAACATATCTATCACCACTTCATTTAACAAACAAATATCAATAATAGTAGTAGAAAATGTCTTGCTACACCTTTTTGTTTCCAATCATGAAGATTTCCATCATATAAAACTTACTTTGAACATGCATTATCCTGATGATCCCACTCATTACAACTATTACACTACACTATTGGATTGATATTAGTTACCATATTCTTTGACTCATAGGGATTGTTTTCCTGACATTCGAATTCCATGTGGTTGAACTTTCCACATTAGTAACACTTCTAGGACTTCATAATTCATTATCTAGGGTGATTTGTATCACACTTACCACAAGAAGAGAACATTAATCTCATACCTCAATATTTCTTAGAATTATATTTCACCATATCCTTCCATCTAGACAACTTATTTCAGTCATCATCAAAAGGAACATAAGTTTAATAAAACTCCATCCCAGCCTTTTCTGCATAATGAAAATATTTCTCATATCTTATAAATTAGTGTGTGACTAAATATCTTGGTATAATTGGTTTTATTCTAATTAAAACCTATTAATATTGATATTAATGTCTAGAATAAAATCTAGAAAATATTAGGATAAACATGTGACTTTTTCGTCATAGGAGACTACTGAATCTTCATCTTTCTGACCCAATTCCATGAATTTATATTCCATACATATTTTAAATATATTATGGAAATACCTATAAAGGAAAATATCCTTTAAAGTGTCCCAATATATTGAATCAATATCATCTTTCTCTCTGGTATTCTTAACCAATTACCACCATCGATCATATTCACCTTCATAATGATGAATAAAAAGGGCTACCTTTTGAAGTTAGGAACATCCCATGACATCAAATATCTTTTCCTAATAATTGATCCATATATTCAATACCAATGGGTAAGATTATCCACTAAATGATGGGGGATGTTGTCACATAAAATTATCAACAATAGAAATATTCCTTCAGGGTAGATTGGGTTCCCATCTATCAATATTACCACCACCATTTATCGCTTAAGTCAATTGATTCACCACTACAAAAAACTTTTTAGTTCTAATTCCAATGATCTTGGGATACTAGTTTGGAAGGATATCTACCCATCGATTACTTTGGATTACATCTTACCAATTTATTATGTGGAAAACCATTTTGAACATAAATATTTAAGATGTATAATCATGTTAATATTCAAAATATAAAACTTTTTAACATAACCATGTGGTAAAATATTTCAAGGTCATACTATTAATATAACCTAACCTCTAAAGTTATCTAAACTGGAAATTTATGAAAAACATAGGGCCCTAACCATAAACATTTTACAATCTAGAGTTCATGTCGAGAATTTTACATTCTTTCACATTGAATATATTTTCATGTTTAGAGTTTTATAGAATCATGAAATAAATAATATATAAATACTTTAAAATATAAAGTGAAAACGTCTTATTAGTATCCATTTTTCATATAATATAAAACATTTACAATAAACCATGATCTTTTTTTTCATGAAAACACTTCATGACTATCAACTTGACCTTTTCCAATCCCTTACCCATCCTTAAATCCCATGACTAACTTTTAAAAATATGGGATGAGAAAAACAAAGCTCAGTAAGGGATAAAAAATAAGGAAACTAATTTTATAGTGGAAAACATTAAAACCCATGAAAAAACCATTTCTTGAAAACATAAAATTTTACCCTTAAAGGAAAATATCATTCCATTAAAAAGATCTTTATTTTTCCATTTGAAAAAAAAATTATTACCATGAAAATGCATTATAAATAATAGAACATTCATATATGTACCTTGGAATATTCTCTCATATAATACTTACAAAACCCTTACATAACCATTAAAAATTAGAATAACCATACGTAAAACATCCAAGATAATTCTCTGAAGAATATAATCATTACCCAATGCATTTGAATACTATCTGGGTGCACCCATTATTTTAGATCTTATGGGATCATATGGAATTATCTAGGTGAACCCATCTTATATATTTCCCTAGAAGAACAATATGAAATAAAACATTTCCCCATTTCAAAAACTCTTTTAAATTCATATGAAAATCACTTATATATATTAAAAATTTCACTATTTCAACAACTTCAATACATAAATAGTAATAAAAAGGTAGAGGGGTTTTAATTTAAGAAAAAACTAAGAATTAAAATCCATCTATAAATAAAATAATACTGTTGAAAAAAAGAATGGTTTTTGTCATATTACATTAAATATATGATATTTCATTTTTAGTTTTAAAAAACATTCCATTTAAAACGTGTAAAAAATTATATTTGATTTTAAAAAAAAAAATTAAAATAGGCATAAAATGAAATTTATAAATAGTTTATTTCCATATAATAAATTTCAAAAATCATTTTATAACATTGACATTGAATAAAAATCAAGTTTGATGGAAAACATTAAAAGATGGGGTTTTGAAAGAAAATCCCCTTATCATTTGAGAAACACTTAAATCATAATACCCATTAAATAATTACACTAAAAAATCATTAAATACACTAAGAATATATAAATTTATAGATATAGAATTCAATAGGGTCTGTATATACAACTTATAGATGAATAAATGTGCATAACACGATGTATTACATCAATGAAAGGAAATTGAGATGAAGTCTATTACCTAGAGTTTAACGTGTCACATTTGTCTTTATATTCATAAAAAATAAACTTAATTTAATTATTTAATTTTTTAGAACATTTTTCATTTTTATTATTAATTTTATTTGACCCATTGAAAAGTTAAATACAATTAATTAATCAATTAAGTTTAAGTTGGGTGTTTTGACCATATTCATCCAATGTGTCAAAACAAACTTTGGTTGGAATAAGGTCAGTGAGGTAATTATTTTAACATATAAAGAATAATAATCATTAAATAATAATATGTATACAAAAATTATACTTCTAAAATAAATCATGAAATATGGTTATGAAAAATGAACAACCTTACGATCATGTTGATGATAATCCGTATGTAGGCATGAGTAACGTTCCCATTTTTCAATGATCATTATGGAAAGAAGGTAAGTAAAATGTATCCTTATAAAATGATAATTATATCATAAATACCAAATTATTTAATAATATATACAGAAATATATCATTATTGTTATGTGTTTATGAAAAAAGAATATTCACATTGCTTGGTGGAGGCGGTAGTCCACACATCCACAAATGATGTTATCACTTTTTCATTGTGTGAAATAAAAATAAGAAAATGATATATTATTTTTCTATAAATATATTTATGTCATTAATATCACAATGATTTCATGTATACCATTATATTTACATTTATTACCATCCATGTTACACATCAATGTAAAACACTTCACATTGCTTCACGAGGCAGTAGTCTAACTTACACATGAGTGATGTTATTGTATCCCTTATGGTATGAAATGTAAATGGGTGAATATGATATAATTAATATAGAGGTATAATTATATTATGAATTTCTTAAATATCATATATTAACATAATTTAAATTATTATTCCCAACCATGAGAGGTGGTAACGGAAAAAAATAGATGTCATCATTTTATAAGGCGGTAGTGCACCATACACAAGAGCGATGTTATTTTATCTTCTATGGTATAAAATGTAAAAATAATTTATATTATATAATGAATATATTGGTATAATTATATTATTAACTTCATAAATATCATATATTAATAGTACGAAGATCATTATGCTGAACCATGAGATATGGTAATGGAAAAACGAACACCGTTTCATGAGGCAGCCATCAGCCGCACACATAAATGTTGATTTCATAATCCATTTGATGGAAATGTGTCTATTTTTAGGTCATAACCTTAAAATAACAAAATCTCAGTATAATTATGATATATAGAATATTATATAAGTTTGGATTATGAATAATTTATGTGGGTGGAGAAAAAAATTAAGCAAAAACATATGTTAGTGAACATTACCTATTCTATAGGTAACTCAATTTGGTCTTCACTAAAAGAATTACATGGTAGGATTTTTTCCTAATTTAATGATTCTAGGATTAGATTATGTATGTGAAGAAGTAATATGGTTTGGGATTGAAATAGAAAAAGGGATTTAGAAATGTGAAGAGAGGGGGAGTGGAGGATCCCTTTTATAAGTTGGGTGAGTGGAAAACTTGTAAATATTTGAAGGAGGGAATTACTCCCACATTGTTTCAATTACAAGAGTATCTCCATGACCTAAATTTCACTTGAAATAGTGATTAGGGTCTTTTGGAAACTAGTACATAAGTGCACCTCCTCATACTCCAAAGGATGTTGACTAGCTATAAGGGTGTAAGAGGTGATAGTGGGGATATTATACCCTCTGGTGATAATGATTATATTATTCTATATTAATATAAATAAGTGTAAGTGAAAGAATAAACAAACACTAGACCAATAACCCTCGGTAGGTTGAGTTAGAATCATCAATAATCCAAACAAGTTGATAAAATAATTTCATAATTAAATATCACAACACAACATTTGTAGGAACATGCATACATATCAGGTCACATAGACAATAATAAAGGAGGTTCTCCCATGGAGGACCTCAGTACATATATATAATAACATTCAAATACATAATGAAATAATCAAAATATAACACCAGTTGATTTATAAACCTCTGAGGTCCCTTTCCATCGATCCCATTAAAAAGGTCCAACACAATCAATAGGGTCCAACTCAAATGCTCGAACCTTTACCTAGTCCCAAAGTCATAAAATCTACACATGTGTTGAAGTGTCCATGTATGGTGTGAGAAATAATCATATAATTACACCACTAATGTATTCCTATCATATATTTGTGATTAAGTATATGTACTAAAATGTAAAAAAATCATCACATACACAATATATAATATATCCTTCTTCACATGTTCTCAATAGCCACAAGGAAGAAACCACCTTCTTCATTCTTTTCCATTATAAATTTTATGGGATGATCATTAGAATAGATCACATGCAATATCATGATGTATAAAAAGTCAGAGATGCCTCAGGAACCACCTATAATAGTATAACGACATCACGTGCCAATTGAAACACCATTTCCATGGTAGCAACCAATGTACTAATGGAATTACCTAATAGATAACTAGCCCTTCATACCTCATCTCATAAGAATCTACATTAGATTAGAGCACAATGTCTAAGGAACATTTATACCTATCCTCCAAAAAATCTAGGCCCAATGGATTCATGTACTGGGAGCCTCATCCCCCAATTGACAATCTCAACACCATTTATTAATGGATTCACTCCATCCTATTGGCTTTTTATAGAAAGAAAATCCAAAAACATTTCTATGAAAAATCTAACGGATTCCACTAGCCAGACTAGTGGTCAACACCCCATCCTCATCTAAGTCATACTATTTGAACATGACTTAAATGGCATGTTTTCAAACAATCATTCTGGGCAATCACCAACCATGTACTTAATCCACCTCACCTAGAACCTCAGGCCCCTGTGACCATGTCGCTAAACATGATGGTCAATACCACCATTAAATCACTTAGTCCATTCCCACAACCTAAATACCTTTCCACCACAAAAAATAACCATGTAACCCAACATAGGATTTCAATCACTCATAGAATCTAGGCCTCACCCAACCAAAAAATCACGTCTCTTCAAACAAGATGTCTAATACCATCTTAATCCTAGGGTTGATCCCATCATATTCCTTTGTAACCATTATAAGAATCATATTTAATAAAAATAATTTAATTTAAATAAACATCACACCTGCCAACCTTGACCATGGTCCGGAGCCTCTCACCATGCCCATACAATTTGATGTCTGGATTGAGCATTCCCATATGAATCTTATATTTAATGTACATTAATTAAAAGAAATCCAATAAATTATTCTAGTCATTATTTGACTAACTACTGTCATTCTCAAGAATGCACCTCCAAATAAACTGTAAAATCATAGAGAACGGTAATCACCACCTACATTGTGTTAGTAGATACTCACACGTCCAATATTTTCCTCTAAATCGAACCAATTTGGATCAAACTTTTTTAGAAGAAAAACCTAAAAATATGGTAAAATGGCTCACATGGATTTAGCACTCTTTTGGGTGAAAGAATAGGGAAAAAGGAATAAGAGTACTTGATGCCTTATCAAGGTGGTTTTAACGCACCCGATGACTTGATAAATGGATTTTGTAAGAGGATAGGAGCTAAAAAGTTAGGGGAGTGAAAAAATGGGAGAAGAGTGCATGTTGTGTGCAAAGAGCCGAAGAAAAAAAGTAGAAAAAGAGATAAATGTGAAGGATGGAAAATGATTATATAATCTCTCTAATGAGGTGCACAATTGGATCACATGGTTTGGATGAACATGCACCATCTGTGTGATACCCTCTCTCCAAAGGGGTCAACTTTTACAGTTCACCTGCATGAATTTCAAAATAATGAGGAAACCATGTGAATAAACTCTTCTAAAAACTATATAGGTGCCGAAAAACCATTACCCCCCTTAGCTTGTTTTGAGAAAATATGTCTAGTAGGTAAAGAGGGATGTATAGTTATACCTCATAGGCCCTATGGTTTGATCAAAATATGTTCCTCGGTCTGAAAACCCTTAAAACATTGGTATTCATCCTCTGATGCACCCAAAACCCAAATGAAACACCATACAAGTTTCCTATCTTATAAACCCATCCAAAACAATTTCATGATTAAAGGATCTTTCAGAATCAAGTTCCAAATATCAAGAAAATAGTTGGTCTACCCACCAAACTCCAAAAATTCAAAACTTGTGAGGAATTGGAGATGCTCAAAATACTAAAGTTGTTATAATATCACAACCATAACCTATCTCATCCCCAATGCAGTAAATCATATAATTGAGATAGTATTGCACATAAGAATCTCTATCATATCACCCTAGTATAAATGTAATTGGTCAACTACCTCTAGGGCCACCACTATATGAGTTACCTAGCCCAGTCACATCCTATCCCAAAAAGAAATTGATTGTCCACCAACCATCCCCATACTCCAAATTACTTTTGTTCTACATCATTACTCTTTCACCTCTTCAAGTTCCCCTATCATTCTCATGCCTCATCATATACCCATCATGTACCACATCTCCTCATATGCCCACCTAATTCCCATGTCACACATGGAACCTATGAGGTCCTTCATCTCAATAGATTCTTAAATAAGTCCTTATGCCTCTCACCTCACATGAATCCTACATTGCATCAAAGCCTATATACCAAAACACCTCAAAAATATATACATATATTAATGTCGTCATAAAAATCATTGTTCCATGCACCTAATATATATATATATATATATTGTATTTGAGTTGATTTCAACCTACTAACCGGTGTTTGGTTAATCCACAGATACATCCAGTGAACCTTGTGAAACAAAAATGAACATGTATATATAAGGGGCATGAAAAAATAAAATAAATCTCTAGTAACGAAAATGGAATTCCTCTAACCATCGTCGACTCGCCAGCCTACTCTGACCCTCGTAGCTTAACAGCTTGTACATGGATTGATGCCTGGCAGCATGAAGCCTGACCTTCTTACAATGCTACACCAGCCTCTAAACATTGACCCCACTACTTGGTTATACTATCTCAGCCACAACCTTCATGTGCAGTTTTATGATAGCTTCCAGCAACTGGTACTACTCCCGGTTTGACCTAAGATGCCTAAGTCTGTCCCTATCCATAACTTCTAGATATTTGAGAATTCTTATTTGAGAACTTCTCGATATTCCCAACATATCTTCATGCTCTGTACTCTTTCGATGTATGATCACATTACATCCACACATAACCTAGTTTCCCACACTGGAAGCACACTATCGATGACCCACTCTAATGTAGTCTATTGGATCCTCTTTCCTGAATTCCCTACTGATACTCCTCTTGTACTCACTTTGTGATGTTTGAAGTGTCACCACCATAATCACTAAAAACCATCACCCGAATCAATTATTACTAGTAAATCGACTTTCCCTCATCTATGAGCACTTAATTCATAGGATCTGAGAATGAGGTCAACCTGAAGATGTTTAACAGCATCTGAATGGTGTACTGTAAACTGTCTTCAAAATTCCTCTCCCTTATGGTTTCATTAGCCACCAAACCAGGTGGAAAATGATACAAATTGGTGAAAGGAGACACAATGTCAATGATAGACATATCTCCCTAGTATATGATCAAGAAAACCTAAGCTCTCTCTCCCCTCAATGTCTCTATAAAGAAGTGATCAAAGAACCCACCTTCAAAATCCTTCTAGTATAGTCTTCTTGGTCTGTGTTCTTAAAACTTCACATCCCACTAGTGATTTTCTGGTCCCATGAGAATGAAAGTATCCAGTTTTACCCTCTTCCCTAAAGGTTCCTCAAGATACTCAAATATCAACTTCATTGAATTGATCCAGTTCTCAATTACTTATGGTCCACACTCACCCTAAAATAGCGGTCAGTGTCATGACTAGAATTCTTTAGCAAGGTATTCCATAGAAGACTCTACTCCTTGAGCTCCCACATTAATCCCTTGGATAACACATATGAGACTTTCTATAATATTATCATTAATCCATGACCCAAAACATGTTAAATATGGTGGCTAACCCGCCTACACTAGATCATGTACCTAGACCTGTACATGTGGGTCATGCTCTTCCTACCACTCAGGGGGCCCAACCCAAATCTTAGGGGTCTCATCTAGTGCACACCCTTACGACACCAAATCACTACCCACCTAATGTTACATTGGATTCCATCTTGGTGGTATCCCACTAAATACCAATACATTGATAGAAAACCATTATTATATATAATGAAAACAAGGAATGTAGTAGTAGGAAGAAAAATCCCACTGCCCTTACTCTCCCCCATCACAACCAGGGCTCACAAAACCTGACCTTAGGGACTCTAATATTCCCATATTAGAGCATGTTATTACATATAAATCTTGACTCATGGCCACTCACCTACCCACATCTAAGTTAGGAATCCCATGTCAATTCCTTCCGAATCCTACTAGATCTAGGACTATATATTCATATATTACATATCACTTATATATTTCAATAGAACCCCATGCTTGGGATGGATGAGTGAAATTCCACCAAAGAGAGGTAAGACATGAAAACATTTATTATATTCCATTGTTGACATTTTAAAAAAACCAACTCCTCTTAGCACAAACTAGGATCCCAATGAGGATCACAATCAATTAATCAAAATAATATAAATATGTTAACACCCTATCTGCCAATCATGAAATCATAGTAAAACCTTTTTTCTATACTAGGCCAAGGGTCCAATCCTTCATTTACATACCCGGTCAAGGTAAAACTTCATTACAGTTAAAAAATAAACCCAATTTCACCACTTAAGGTGGAAATTAGAACAACTATAAAATGAAAAAACAAAACAACAATTCTGACCCCTAGAAACATGGTCTACCCCCCATGCATATGGATGCTGGCACCCAAACACGAGCTATAATCCCAGTTCTGAGAACATAATGTTCATTAATATACCATATCCCAAATAGTAAGACCCAAAAATAGAAAAAATAAACTCATTTGATACAATTTTTAGTGGCCCGACTAGGCTTCCACATGAAACAGATCTTAGGGCTAGTTGGCTAGTGATCCTTACTTGCGCCACCCCATACACCAATGGTTTCAAATTAGAAGTGAGTGTGTGACAAGTGATAGTGGAGAGACTATAATCTATGATGATGATGATGATGATGATATTCTATATAAATATAATTTAGTGTAATAGGAAGACCAAACATACATTGGACTAGTAACCCATCGTAGAAGAAGTAATCAGTAGCAATAATCATAACAAGTTTAAATACCTATTGAATAATTAAACATCAAAACACACCATTTTTAGGAACATGCATATATATTAGGTCATACAAAAACTAATAAAAGAGGTTCTTCCAAGGGTGACCATAGTGCATACATAGTATATTAGAAAAATAAAAAGGTAAATACTCTAAATATAACTCCAACTGATGTAGAAACCTCTGTGATCCCATTCCATCCATCCCACACTTAAGGTCCAACAAAATCACTAGGGTCCAAATACTATTATAGAACCTTTAAATGATCAAAAATCCATAAAGTCTACACATATTTTTAAGGGAACCTGTAGAGTGTGAGAATGAATCTTAGTAAGCCACCATGAATGCATTCTTATTTTACATTTTTTATTAAATAGGTTTACTAAAACGTAAGAAAAAACAACACATGCAAAAAAATAATATAACCTGCTTCCCTTATGATCAACAAACACAAGTAATAAATAATTTTTTTTTTAGAATTTTATGTTATAAATGTATTTTTAGTATCCTTAGCATATATCCCAAGGCATCCCCTAATGTATAACAAGCCGGAGATCCCTCATGCGCTTCCAATAATAGTATCCCAACACCAAATTCCAACCACACCATGTGTCCAAGATAGAAATAGATGTCGCAAAAGCATTCCCAAAAATATACTTGGCCCCTCAGACCTCATATTATATCAAATCCAATTAGATCATATCACGATGTTTAATGCATAATGATACATTTCCTCCAAATAATCCTGGCCCAAAATCCTCAAGTACAATGAGCCTATATACCAAAATAACGGTCTCAACATCATCAACTGATGGATCCTCAAAATCACCATGGATTTATATAGAAAGAACCACCAATAATTTACCTAAGCTTCATCTAATTATGGCCTCTACCCATTCAATTTTTCTACACCAATTCATCATCTAAGTCATATTGGGTGCACATGATTCCAACAGTTCATCGACCAATCATAGTAAGAAAAAATCACTAACCATGTACCTAAGACACATCACTAGCCACTTAGTTCCCCTATGACCATGTCTCTCAACATGATGGTGAACAAAACCTCAAATCACTCATGCTATTCTCCAACATGACAGTATGAACACCTCAAAAAAAAACAACCATGTTTCCCAACTTGTATCAACACTAATCATAGAATTCCAGCCTCTCCCAACCTGACGATCACATTTCCTTGTACTAGATAGCCAACTCCATCCCAATCCTTAGACTAAGACCACCACATTCTAATAGAACCATCATAAGAATCAAATTTATTAAAAACAATTATATTTTTAAAAAACACTCAAGCCTATCCTTCCCAAGGTCCGAAGCCTCTCAGTAGGCCCATATCATTTCTAGTCTTGATTAAGCATGCACGTAGGAATATAATATTTTAAATTCATTAATTAGAAGACTACCATTGAATTATTATGGTCTTACTAGGACTACCTAGTTGTGTTCTCAATAATTCACCCCAAAAAAACTACAAAACTATAGAGAAAATAAGCACCACCTACCTCATGTCGGTAGTTTCTTGCATGTCCGATCTGAGACTCTAAATCAATCCAATTCAAAATAAATTAGTGTTTTTATATGAACTCCTTAAAAATATGGTAACAAAATCACACAACTTTAATGCTCTATAGGTTGAAAGAAAAGGAAAAGAGAAATAAGAGGACATGAGACCTTACAGTTGCGGTTCTAACACAAGAGATGCCTTGAATAATGAAGACCATATGAGGAGAGTATGTAAATATCTTGAGGAGAAAAAAAGGGAGAATTGATGCTTCTATCTGAATAGAGGAGATGAAAAAAGGATAAGAAGAGATAAAAGAGGAGTGAAATAGTAAATTCACCTCTTTAATGAGGTGGATGGTTGGTTCACATAGTTTGGATAATAGTGCACCAACTATGGAACACCCTCTATCCAAATAAGTCACCATACATGGTTTCCCCATAAGGATTTCCAAAGAGTGTGAAAAATATTTGAATCACCTATATAAAAAACTATAGAGGTGATATACAACCATACAACCCCTTTCAGAACTATTTGAAAAATAGTGTCTCATAGGCTTAGAGGGATGCACAATTACACATGGGAGGTTGCAAAGTTTGATAAAAACATGTGCCTCATTCACTACTATAAAATATTCCTTTAATAGATCTAAAATAATCCATTATTAGTACTAAAAAAGATATAACAACCATACTGTAGTTAAAATGGAAAGGATTTTATAATTAATAAAAAGCACTAATAAGTGAGTGTTTTATCAATGTTTTCAAAGCACTAATAAATAAAACTTTTATTAGGGATTTTAAAAGAACTGATAAAAGACACCATTTATCAGTGTATTTATTTATCACTAATAAAGGGACTCTTTTCCTATGCTTGTGGTAGCTCTGATAAAGTAATCCTTAATTAGTGCATTTATTAGTACTAATAAAGGGGAATAATGGAGTGTGATGCTACAACATACAACAACACCAGAAACAGGGAATGTGGTGTACAATAACAACACACTACCTCACAAAAAACGGTATCATAAATTAGAGAAATTAGATACAAATGTAGAATTTAAATGAACCAAAATTTTGAACAAAAATACATTTAAAAAACACTATTAAAGAGTATCTTAGTTCCATTTTTACTAAAATTATTGTTAATTTTGAATAAAATGGTGTACATGGAGTAATATCGGTCACACTATATGTCATATTGAGGTGAAGATAATTCCTACATGTCATAAATAAATTATGGATCATTTTCATAAAGTAAAAAAACAATTCAAATGTGTTCGATTGGTTTTTAGTAAGATAGTTTTTATACATTAAAAGTAATTTTTATTTTGAATAAAAACTCACATAGAGTCACACAAATCACACCGTGCATTTGATTCAAGTGAGTATTATTCATATATATCACAAATTACTTATTGATTATTTTAATGAATTATGAAAACAACATTAATTCTTTTCCTAAGTTTTGAGTAAGACATTTGTTTTTTTACTAAAATGTCATTTTAAATTGGAAACAGGAACATTGATTCATATAGGTCGAATCTTGTGTTGGTTTGGAATCAGAATAATTTATACACCTCAAAAAAGAATAATGAATTTTTCCCTAAATTATCAAGGAAATATGAGTGCATTTTCTTAGTTTTTTAGTGATTCACACTTTTTTGTTTGACAATGCCAATTTTAAACTGATAAAAGACAATTGGAGTCATACCAGTCACACCGTGAGTTGGATTGTGGTGAGGCACATTCTTAAATGTCACAAATGACTTATGAGTTGTTTATCTAAAGTATAAAAACAATACGAATGTATTTTTTTAATTTTGAGTATGTCAGTTGATTTTTTTTACTAAAATTAATGTCAATTTTGAATAAAAAGACACACATGGTGTCATACGGGTCACACCAGGAATTTGATTGTGGTTATGATTATTTATACATTTTTAAAATGACTTATGGATAATTTTACAAATGTATCAAAACAATCTGAGTATTTTTCCCTGGTTTCTAGAATGCCACCTATTTTTTAATGAAATGTCTTTTTAAACCGGAAAAAGGAACTTTGATTAATTCTAGTTGCATAATGTGTGGGTTCAACATGAGACATATTCCAACATGTCATAAATTAATTATGAATCATTACCCAATATTATTAAAAAAATCTGATAAAATTTTCTCAGTTTTTATTGAGTGACACTTTTTTGTATCAAAATGTGAATTCTAAGCTGATAACAACCACTTGGAGTCACAACAAGAACATAATGTATCAAATTGAGTTTACACTAATTTATGCATGACAAAATTTACTTATGGATCATTTTACTTTAGTACCAAAATAATATTAATGCACTTTCTTGGTTTTGAGTATTTTAGTTGTTTTTGTCCCTAAAATTAATGTCAGTTTTGAATAAAAAGATGTACATGGAATAATATCGATCCCACCATTCATCATATTGAGGTGATAATGATTATTAAATGTCTTATATAACTTATGTATTGTTTTCATAATGTATCAAAACAATCTTAATGTTTTTCTTTGGTTTTTTTATGCTATTTAATTTTTTACGAAAATATCCTCCAAAAATGGAAACATGTACTTTTTATCCTAATTTGGAATAATGTGTGAGTTTTACCTAATGATGATTCATACATGTCACACATAAATTATGAATAATAAATTACAAATACAATTTGACCACATTTTCTTGGTTTTAAGTGAGTGAGACTTTTTTTATTAAAATGTAAATTTTAAAATGATAACGGACACTTTGAGCCATACCAGGGGAATTGTGTATCAAATTTAGGTGTGGATGATTCATAAACATCCAAAATTACTTATGGATAATTTTAATGAATCACCAAAACAATCCTAATGTGTATTCTTAGTTTTGTGTTGGTCAATTTTTTTAGAAAAATTAATGTCAATTTTTAATTAAAAGATGCACTTAGGGTCATACCAGTCACACCGTGTGGCAGATTGAAGTGATACTGATTCATAAACACCCAAAATAACTTATTTATTGTTATAATATAGTATAAAAACAATCCAAAAATAATTTCTTTAGTTTTGAGAATTCCACTTGTGTTTTTTTCTTAAATGTCATTTCATACTTGAAACACACACATTGATTCATACAAGTAGCATCATGTTTGGGATTGAAATTAGACGAATTCATACAAATTATAAATTAATTATGAATAATTTCCCAAAATTATGAAGAATATCCAAGTGTGTTTTATCATTTTTCATGGAGTGACACTTTTTTGCATTAAAATGTTAATTTTAATCTCATAACAGGAACTTTGACAACATACCTCCTCGTTGACCATGATATATCAATGATGGTTTTCCTACAATAGTTATCCCATACACCTGATGAATTATGTATTTTATTACCCACATATTTATTTAATCAATTAAGTTATATTATATAGTTATTTGATGATTGGGAGTTATATATATGTTGGACCAATAACACTAGTGGATAAATTGAAGCTTCTTAAAAAAAATATCACAAGTGGATTAATACAATGTATAAATAACTTAAAAAAGTGGTGAAAAACATTATTTCTATATGATACCTAAAACACATTAACAATGGATCTTATATTAATATAAAATTTTTGTGTTCACTTTTCAACAATATTTCTCAAACACAATCTTTGTATGATAGTCATTATACTTCACTTCCCACCTATTTTATTTTTTGCAATCTAGTTCTTCATCCCATCCTCCACCTAGGTCTCCTACTTGGTCTCCCCCTATGCCTCCACCTCTAACATGGCCTTTGACTTCGACTCTACCTCCACCTTCTCCACTAAATCCTCCTCCACCTCCACCCCTACATCCCTCATTTCCCACCAATTTTATTGTTTGCATGTTAGTGATTCTAAACAAATTGATTTTCTCCATTATAAATATCCTTGAGAAATAGATCCAAAATAATATAAAATAATTATGAATCTAAATATTCACACCAAAAAATATTTTTAATGTCATAACTCATACTAGATCACAAACGTAACATGTAAGAACCTAAATTTTTTTCAGTATACATTTTGGAAAAAAGTACGTTGACCGGTCTTATATAAACAAATTTATTTCATATTCTGAGTATCTAGGTTGTAAATAATATTGATATTAAAAAGAAAATATTGAATGATAAATTATTAAGAAATTTATTTTATGAAATTTTAATCACCTTCAAAAATTACCTATTCGGGGGTGCTAGTCTTTTCATGCTTTATTATCTCTCTCGGAAATTTTTGAAACAAATATCCATAATAGATGCCATTATCTTATTTCATAAACTAAAAAAACATTTAAAAAAATAATTAATTTTTTTGAAATTTTTTTGTGGTAAAATATTTCTATATATACTTTAAACTTTTTCCATTTATAGTAACCCACATGCTTTATCTCTTCAGACACCGACTTCATTCCAGGATTTAGCCTATATTTAGAGACCGTTCTATCATAAAAAATCCTTTTAAAACATAGAATAAAACATATAATTCAAATTTCATCTATAAAATTTTGGTTAATGTGTATTAAAAACATGAAATACACATCATCTGTGGTAGTTTGGTTGGATATCCATGCATTGGATCCAAAAAATAAACATTTAGGGGGTCCAGATTGACTGTGATAAGTATCTAGTGATCCATAAAAATACGAAAACAATTTTTTAATACAAAAAATAAAAATATATTTTATATTATTAGATTGTAAAGTTTTAATTTTTTATTTTAGGCATAAAAAGGGTCTATCTTCTGACACTATTTGATTAGACGCTTCAACTAAGTCATCTTTTTTTCTTAATTTCTTAATCATCCAATGTATGTTTTCTTGTTTAAATGATAAAAGGATTAAGGAATCTAGATCATGCTTCATATGATCTTACATTTATATACTTGTAATATAAATGACTGTATAAAATATGAGTAGTTATTAAATTTAATAGATATATTATCTCACTATTTTGACATACATATTATGAAAATTTACCTTATGGATGTATTCACAACTGAGACCCAAAACCATTCATGTTTGAGAATCTCATTGAGGGTCTTAATACCAATTTGGTATATTAAGTAATTTCAATATATTTCTCATTCATATTCAATGTAAGACATGTTGTTATCTTTTAATGTGGTCTCTAAATGACATTTTAATGATAATAAATGTTTCTTTGAAACTAGAGGGGACAAGTTACTCTCAGAAGGTCATTTTTTTCTTGTTTGAATCACTAGATATTCTTGATTTAACTTTCCAGTTCCCCACCACTTTATCCATATATAATATCCTAGACCACATCAATATTTCTATCATCAACTGATATAGGGTTTTCATCTGATATTTTTTCTAAAGACATACCTCATGCATATTTATAACATTATAAGACCATGCTATAAAAGCTCCAACAGTATCATTGACCATTGTAATATCCAGTCCATCAAGTGGAATAGAGAACTTAATAGTCATCATATGAGCTACCCAAATTCCCCCTCTCATATGATCATTTTGGAGTTCTTGATGGTGTATCTTATCTATTGGTATATTATAAAGTGTACCCATCATTACACAATGGTACATGGTTATTGACAGATAAAAATCACATACAACTATACCCTATATAATTTTAGTAATATAATTTTATTAGATGTTATTTGATTCAAATTTAGAAGAAAATCTAATGAAAAAAATTATTACCATGGGTAGTGTATGCAGATGGGGGGAATGACTAGATTCAAAGATAGTGGGATCATTTAGTTCATGTGCAGTTCTTTGCTCCACCACTAGCTTTCTTTGATCTTTTCTCATTCATTGGTCTTCCAAACTAGACTAAATATTAATATCTTATAGCGAGTCTCTTTATATCTGAAATAATATCACCATATTATATGTATCTTCATGTGGTTTTATCTTCTCAAAATATGTTCAAGGATAGAATCGAAAACCTAATCCTATAATTCAACCATATTGTTTAGGATGCTTAAAAACTACTAAAAGTATCTTTTATTCTGGTATGATCATTGTCAATTTTTATGTCTAAACCATATAATAGATGAACATAAATAGATATTTTCATGTAACATTATTTTAAATTATAACAAATTAAAATTATGATATACTTAATCTTACTTCCCATACATTTTTATGTTTTCAAAAAATAATTTACCCTCCTTATTTACCCGAGCCTCCTTCCAGAGCACATGATGTGGGATGAAAGTGGCTTTAGATTTTGATTCATCAATATGAATATAAACAAAGGAACATATATTGTTTTATATCACATAGTTAAAATTTTATTATTGATTTAAAATACATAACAATTTATTATCTAATGAAGCATTCCCCATACTTGCTTTGTGACATGAATACATTGGTTTTGATGCATGTTCTTTATTTTCAGAAATTTTTTCTATTTTATAATTTTTTTATCAATTTGTAGAAAATAAATATTGTCAAATAATCTAATATCGACTGAAATGCACCATAAATGATTTATAATTGTGAAAATTGATGAAATAAGTCCATGTTTAAGGCTTTATAATGTGTTCATAACTAATTGGCCGTTGAGGCTTCACTTTACCATCAACATAACTAATATGAACCATTATAAGAAGAGTCTGAATGACTCTATGGTCGTTTCTAATGGCCATTAAGAATGATTTAATATTGAAATTTTGTATAATGAATGAACTCTGTAAGGAATAATGAAAATTAAATCAATATTTCTTTATATAATTTATATGTAAAATAGAGAAATTATATCATAACATTACTATTATATATTTATAAAGGATTTCCTTCATTATAGGTTGGACATATCACCATCAAACAATATCAATTTTCACATTCATCCTCGTTGTGATCCCATGATTAATAATGATCATTGATTTATTGGGGGTAATAGGTTTGTTTTGATGATTCCAATCAACATCAAATTTTATACCCTGACTACTTGCCTTAATAATTTTATTCAACACGGTGATGTTATGTCGCTATTTCTTTCATAAACATGATGTTGATCCTATAATATTTACGTACTTTCATCATCAACAGTCTATTAATCCTAGGTATTGGTTACATCATCATATGTGTAAAACATTGTCTTCTTGAGTAGTAAAACATTTATTTTTTCTTGAATAACAACCATATAATACATTCTATGAATAAAATTTTACATTTTCATTCATCTTGCATGAAAATTATTACTATCTTGAATAGAGATATAATACCTAAATACTATACTACAACTAACCTACACTAAAATTATTTAATCAATCATGAAATTCTTTATTTCCTTCTATATCTTGATTATGGATTGGACTACCTCTTTAAACTAGCATTCCTCCCATCATTGTGGTTCCAAATATCCTTGATGAAATACCTCCCGAATAATTACTGTTGCATTATGTTTCTTGATACCCATCCACCATATTTTATGGACATCCACTAATGTTTCTTGAACTAATCTAACCAAAAGTCATCCCATATCGAGTACAGATAATCATTTTGAATAACTAATGCTCGGAGTGGTTTGAACAACTTTGAAGAGATGGGGGATGAGTCTCAGGTAAAAAAATTCAATAATAAATGCTTTGGAGATGAACGGTCCCTAACTCTACCATGAAAACCACAAGTCATCCACACTGAGGTGCACTAAATATATCCTATGTTACTTGTCATTTTACCTAACCTATATCTCAAATATATGATCTCTATATCCATTGAGGTTAAAAAATAATCCAAATAGAATTTTAATTATGTATTATAACATATTATATTTCAAAAATGAAGGAATGAACATTCAAATCCACATGACTTCCACTCATTGTCATTTAATTCATCTCGCAAACATTTATTATTTTCCAATACCTCTGAAATGTTTCATTTCTTGGTAGGGGTTATAGGAGATAAAATCTTGTGGTGGTATTAATGTGAGGTAGATGGTTGAGTTTGAAAATAGGTTATTTATCAAAGCTTCCTAAAGAATGCATCCTGAAGACGAAGCTGAAAGATGGGATGAAGAGATCTACTCATTAAAGTAGGAATACCTTTGGGAGTCATATTTAAATGCCTTAAAATTTATCAAGGTTGAAGTGTAATAGAATGAAATGGTGAATTTGGTATGTTTTTTTCACAAAAAAAGTGCAATGTGTGTATTTTCAAGAGGTCACCCATCATATATTAATTCTCATACATGTATTCTTAACTGTGGAGTTAAAATACGTTATAATGTTACTTCATACAAATTGATATTAATTTTTGATTAATCATTTTTATAACTAATTGAGTGAATCGAATAAGAAAATTCATATCAAGAAACTAAAAAAAATCATTAATTTTCATTATTATTAATTTTTTAAGATTCATTTTTTGTGTTTTTAGGAAGTAGTAAATGAGGAGGATGAAATGGGTAAAAGAGTTGAGGAATGAGTTAGGAGAGTCGATGTTCAATTTTGTAGCAGAATATTTGATGAATAATAACGAATACAATCTGATCTGATGGTGCGTCATCAAAGAACTTTAGAACCACAATGATGGGAGGAAGGCCAGTTTGAAAGAGGGAGTCCAATCCCTGATCTAGGGATGTAAGGTAATCCAGTGTTTGAGGAATTTGTAAATAAAGGTAGTGAAGGTTAGTTTTACTAGATTATTGAAGTATTATATCTCTATTAAATATAGTAACAATATTTCTGCAAGATACATGCAAATGTGGAGTTTTATTCATGAAGTGTATTTTATTATATATCTATCATACAAAAATGAATCCTTATTTAATCAACATTATTTTTGAAAACCATGGTTATTTTAATGTGAATTTTTATGTTTCTTATGACTTCTATAAGTTGTATGCTTCTTTAAATAATTATACATTAGAAATATTTTCATAAAATTAAAATAAGATACTTGGTTCTCTGTGGATTAGGGGCATGGGAAATCATTAGGGAAAACCTACCAAGTTACTTTACTTAACCACTTTATGTGTATCTTGGTTCACATGTAGTTGATGTTTTCATGAGTTGATGTTTGCAAGGATTGATTATTTATTCGAAGGGATGGAGTATCAAATGATAGATAGTGGATACCTGTGGAGTTTTTGTCATCAATAGTAGGTTTCTTATTCATGAAGGGTTTTATTTTTTCCTTGGATTTATAAAACTTCTATTTTTTTATTCCAGTAAGAATTTATATTCATGGGATTATATTTTGTACTATTTTAGATAAAAGTAATTGTCATGTGATTTTATTCTGTAAAACATTTCTCAAGTATAATGTTGAATGGTACATATTTATTATCAATACTTTGGAACTCAGTTGATGGTTCTAAGGGTTGAGTAAAAAATTGATTCAACTCAGCGAGGTTAAGAGTAGTTGGACTATATTGTGATGATACTACTTTATAAAATGAAAATTCATTAATAATATATCACACACATAAATATATTTTTTTTCATGCATCAGGTCACATCATCAAAAATCACATTATTCTTAGAGAGTAATTAATTTATAAAATAATTTGATAGAAATGTAAACTCATATATAACATATTCTATAGATGACACCATTGAATATATTATACTGGAATATGATATGGTGTTCTGTGCTATATTTTTTCATTTATAAATTTAAAAAAATTTAAATTAATAAAATCTATTTATTATTAGTTTATAAAAATTAAAACTTTATTTTAACTAATTCTAAATTTAAAGTGCAAGATTTTTTTTTGGGAAACATTCATTGATAATAGAAATAAATGATATCTTCTTTAAGGATATCTCTAGCCCATTAAATATCATCTTCTATCATAACTATAATGTTTTAGTGAATATATTTATCAGTAAATGTCATTATTTTAGGAACTTATCAATCAATTATAAATGAACCTCTTATTGAAAATATATTACAAATTTTGAGATTCAATCAAATAAAAAACTGAAAAATTATTCTTATATATTGATTTCAATGAAAATTTAAATAGTTTGTTACTTATTAAATTATATCTATATAATATATTGATAATTTTATCACATATAAATAGTAAAATTAAAACTTTAGTTCCCTGAATTTGATTAACCCATTCAAATTAAAAAATATGTATATTAACCAACTTTATGTTAATCATGTCGAAAAAAATTCCCTCTAAAATTAGTCCAATAAAATGTCAAACTTTTTTCATCTTTATGTTCATGTCATGCTGTTGAAACAAGATCAAAATAATGAAAACCACACTATCTAAAAGGTAAGAAGAAATAATATAATGGAAACATAAAAAATCACCATAAGTTGAAACAGTGGATAGAGATGCAGTTCACAGTGGTATTATATGAAGATGGAATGAGTTTACATAGTAGGGATGGCATTGTGTTGGTAGAGGTCAGAGAGAGAGAGAGAGATGAGTTATAGGGTTCATAATGGATAAGAACAACACAAAAAATACAAATAGTAGAACCCAAAAAAGATAACATTGAGATAGGAAAAGAAGAAAATAATATATATTGGATTCTAGACTTGATTCGTCTGAGAGAATGTAGTGGAATAACACTGACAGAAGGGGGTTCCGTGAGATCCTGAGAATCATAAATGAATGATTCATGGTTAAGGTTCTTTTAAATATATTAAGGTAAATTTTATCAGTTGTTTCAAAAAAGCACTGATAAAGAGACATTTTATCAGTGCCAAATTAATAAGCAGTGATTAAAGGAATCTTTATCCGTATTTTTTAGCATTGATAAAAGTCAGTCAATATCAGCTTTAAAAACCGATGATAAAATGATCCTTTTTCAGCGTTAAAAATTTAGCATTAATATAGGATTTATAAATATAATTATAAGTAAAAAATTGTTTCTTATAATTATATATTTGTTTATTATAATTTTAAAAATATTTAAATCTAAAATTACTTTTTTATAATCACATTAAACTTTTTTGAAAAAATTATATTATTTTTATTTGTAATTTTTTATTTATGCTTATAAATATAAATATATTATTATATATTTATATATAATTATATATAATTATATAATTACATATATATATATTTAATAAATATACATAAATAAAAATATATTAATTATATTCAGTATTAATATTTATTTATTTTAATTTCATATTTGTAAATATATTTATATAATTATATATATTTATATAAATATATATATATAATAAATTTATATACATATAAAATTATTCATTAATTAAATATATTTATTATAATTATATAATTTTTTAAATATATAATTATTTAATTGTAAATATAAGAATATTAATAAATTTTTAAATAATATTTGTATATTTATATTTTTATTATACATATAAAATCCCTAAGGTGCTACTTAGTGGTAGCTGCCCCTCTGGGTCTAGGTGAGATCTCGATTTGAAGTCTCACCAAGTACATTATTTAAATAAATTTATTATAATTTTATAATTAATTAAATAAATATAATTATTTATTTATATTTATATAAAAAAATTTGAAAAGTAATATTTATTTATAATAATTATAAATATATTAATTTATAAATATTGTAAATATAAATTGATAAGTATATTTATTAATAAATATTTATTTAAAAATATTTTTTAAACATTATTAATGGATATGTAATCTTATTTACAAGCATTTTAAAAATTAGTGAAATTGAATAATTCAAAATGTGTACACTTTAAAACTATTGAAAAAATGTACAAATATTATTAATTAAATAGAAATTGTTAATATATATATATATAAGTAAAGATGAATAAATATTTAAAATACAAAAACATAGTAAATAAATATATATAAATAAATAATAGAGAATGATCAAAGTCATAAATAAAATAAAAAATAAAAAATAAAAAATATTAAAAATGAATAAATAATACCTAACTATAATAATATTAAAAGTAGATAAATAAAATTGACTAATTGAAACCATAACATATTAAATGTATCATGTTATAATGAAATTCTTAAATATACTAAAATATGACTAGATTAAATAAATATTAAATGATGAGTTTCTATAAAATATTTTATTAATTCCATAAATATTTATGTGTGTGAGTTTTATATAAATATAATTTAATTACATATATGTATATGAAATCAATTTAACACACAATTTTTGATATATGTTAAATTAAAAAATCAAACAACATTAAAAATGAATAAGACATTAACATGTTTTTAATTATTACATTTTATTCATTTTCTATATATTTATATTTAATATATATTATTTTTTACTATTTATATAATATATATATATATATATATATTATACATATTAGTTTCTATTAATAATTGATTCATTACTAAATTTTTAAATAATTTTGTAATTTATGCATTTGTAATTTTTTTGTTTAATTGTCACAATTTATTCAGTTTATATATTTATATTTAATATATAATATTCACTAATATTTATAATTAATATATACTTATATTAAATTTATTTATTTTTATTAACAATTATTTAATTAATGAAATTTTTATTATTTTTCTTAATTTTCTCATTTTTAATTTTTATTTATTTATTTATTTCATTTTATTCATTTTAGATATGTATATATTTGATATAAAATATTTATTAATTTTTATAATTTATATATTTATATTTAATTAATTAATTTTTAACAATGATTATTTAATTAATAAAATTGTTAAAATATTTTTTATATTTGTTTGCTTAATAATTTCATTTAATTCCGGACCATTATCAGCACGAAAAGAGCGCTGAAAAAGGCTACCCTTAATCAATTCTAAAAATAAAGAACTAATAAAGGGTACCCTTTATAAGTGCTAAAAGTAATGTGATGATAAAAGGCACCATTTATCAGTTCTAAAAGAAAGTGGTGATAATGGTGGCCTTTATCAGTGCATTTTTACTTACACCGATAAATGCCAACGTTTTTAAAAGCCCCTTTTGTAGTAGTGAGTCTGTGTAGACTGAAAACTTGGGTTTTCATCCTCTGAGGCACCCAAGACCCAATAAAAACATTCAAACATTTTTCAATATTCTAAACCCATCCAAAAAACAAGGTCTTGAGTCAAAGGTAATCTCTTAATTATTTTCCAACGATCAAGAATAGAGTTGGTCCACCCAACCACCTACGAAAATTCAAAAAATGTGAGGAATTAAAAATGCTCCAAAAAACACATGAAGATACATAAATTTGATTCTATAATTCACTAAAATTGAGATTATATGTTACAAGTTTTAAATATTTCTTGAAAATAGGGTTTTTAAAATTGTTTGTCCATTTCCACACCTTGTTTTTTAGATTAACCACTAAGTAATTTTGTTTTTACATTAATCACTATTATTAATTTTAATTTCCATCACTAATTATTTCTATCAAAAATAAGTTCAAATTACTATAAATTATAAATTATGTATTTTAAAAATATGGAAACCATTTTTTACAAATTCAATCCAGTGAATTAGAAAAATAATTTGTAATATTAGCCTAGTAGTTGTAGTGAGACAACATGTATTCAAGAAGAGTATTTTTTTTGAAATGGATTATTATTTATTAACTCTATTACTAAAAATAATAATTGTATGAAAATAAAGTAATATTTTATGATATATTTTATATATATTTCATTTAAAACATTTCCCAATTGGGATTTTTTATTAACTAAAACGAAAACTGTTATAAAATTTAAATCAGTTTTTTAGAAAAACCCATCTTTAAATCCACAGAAAATGTATATTAGAAACCAATATAAAGTAGATTCAAAAGTAATTAGGTTTATTTAGTATATCATAAATAATTCTTAGGATAATTTAAATCATATTCAAAAAATATTTGGAATCTATAATTACATAATTTATTAAAAGAAGATATTTTTTTTACCAAAATTGGTATTTTTGACTATTCACTAAAAAATTAATATTTTCCCAGAAATCCCAAAATTTCAACCAGAGTAAATTTGGAAATATTGAATTAAAAAATTATATTCATTCTATAAAATTAAAAATTTTACGGTTAGAAAATCATATTTTAGTTAAAACATTATAAGAAAAATTTTTAATTTAAAAAATTTCTGTTAGAACAAAAATAAATTAATATTTTTATAAATAAGATAAATATATTATTAATATTAATAAACATGAAAATTATTTATAATATCATCACCTAGTTTTTTTCATATATATTATTAGTTGGGAATTTAGAGACATAATTATTTGGTTTCAAAATGGTTTGGATATCATATCTTTGGTAATTCTTCCTTATTGGTTTGTAATTTTTCTTACCATGATCTTTTTAACTCATTGCATTTCATGGGGGAAAAGTGTAATGGTTTGGATAATTATGAAACAGAAAAATTCAAATTAATATTTATTTATTTTATTTGTTTGTTTATAGTCATTACCTTTAGTATCAAATATGTTTTTCTTGAAATTTCTAAAAATTTAAAGTTGCAACATAGGGAACAAGGTTGGTGGATAGTTCATTATAACTATGTGACCAAACCATGAAAAATATATTTTCCTTATCAGAGACACTTTTATTGTTGGATCATGGTTTAACAAATCATATATCTATCTAAGTGCTCTTCGGTATAGGATACATGTTTGGAACATGATTTAGAAAGCCATGCGACCTAACCGTTCAAGATGCCTAGATTTGTAAAATATTTAAATTTTCTATTCTACCACCAATTATTTAACTCTATCTCACCACTAATTATCCATTAAATCTCATTACACTAATATAAGTGATCCATTTCCATGGCTTCACCTCGCACCCTTGGTTTTTGGGTTTACCCCTTCGATTACTAACGAGTTTATACAGTTCAAACCTCCATTACTTTTTTTTATTCCTTATTTATTAAAATCTCTTATTAATACTTATTTTTGAATAATATTTCAAAATCCTAGTTGGGTTTTTGTTATAATAACTTGTGTTTTTCAATCATATAGTGTGTATAATCCTCCCCAAGATTGTCCCTATCTCAATTTTGGAAGGTTTCACATCAATCAAGATTAAATACATAAGTGTTTGCATTATTTTTAAATTTTCTTTAAAGTCCCTGACATGAATCATATTTTCATTTATTTTTCATAAAAAAATCAAATGTTTTATAAATTCCACTAAATAACAAAATAATTGTCATATATATATTGGTTTTTTAAAATGATTGTTGTTATCATCAAAGGGGTTCCACATAAGTCATGAGGGGTTATTTCTTGGAAATTCATTTTGAATTGAATTATATTCGTTCTATGAAATGTTTTTTTGTTCTTTAAATATACATGATTTTATCATTTATGTATCTACTTAAATATATTTTTCTTTAATGTTTCATGGTTTATTGAACTTTATTATTTTTTATTTGGGGATCCCCTTGGTTTCAATGTTATTTCCTGATGCATGTTGATTTAAAAAATGATTTCAAAAGTAATTTCAAAGTATTATTTTTAATGTATAAATTAAATCCTCTTTTGGTACCATAAAAGGCGGTATAATAATAAAATTAGTTATGATATTGTTAATTAATGTTTTTTAAATGATATATATTTAAATGTTGTTTTAAAAGGGGATTTTGAAATATATTATTTGTTTTAATAATCAAGGATTAGTTGTAACTTTATAAAAATAGTTTGTTTATAAAATTATCTACACCATTAACTAAATCCCCATATAATTACATTTGAAACAATATTGATAATGGATGTGATTATTATTATTTTTTATATAAATTTTATTGGATTATTTTTTGAGGAGGGTGCCTTAGGGATGGTCTAGCTATTTTGGGAGATTAGTTTTATGATGGTTTTATTACTGGTGTGTGTCTAACATGAAACACATACTTCCACACCCTTTATCTCAGGTATCATGGGAATCCTATGAATTTTTGTGAGAGATCAAGTGATGGTTTCAACACATCTCTGGACAAGACATACTTGTATCCTCAAGCATTTAGCATAGTACCAACTAGAGGGGTTTCACTAGTGATTATAATTGAGTGTAATATAGTTGGTTATAGACTAGTAATGAAACAATTTTCTCATAATTGATTTCTCACAAGTATTTCCCAAACCGTATGACTTGATTTTTAGGATTTTCCCATGATTATATAAAAATTACATTATATTTTTCCTTACAATAAATCATTATTATTTCCCGTTATTAGGTCTTTTTTTCTAACATGAGTTTTACTATTTATTTCTCTCTCATTCAATGGTAATTTAAATGTATCTCTAGTTATTATTTATCTATCAATAATTTTCATTTTTATGAATTTTCAATCTTGATTTACCCAATTTCAATTTACACATTCTATTATTTACATGTACATGTGTGCATTGGGTTTTACTTGGGTGTTTTTCTTTGTATTTAGGGGGAGTATCTAAGAAGTGGTTTTAGAAATTATTTTGGAAAGTTACATTTTAAAATAGAGTTTTAAAAGATAATATAAATTTTTATTTATATTTAGCATTATTTTTAAAGTTTATATAACATGTGATCATGAATTTATTTCCTCAAAGTGTATTAGAACCTTATTTTTAAATAAATTCTTTATAGTTTTTATTTTTGGAATGATTTAAAGAATAAAGTTTTGTGAAATCCAGCTTTTCTGCTTTTTCTCTAAACATACTACCAAAAATCTGGGTCTTTAGACTGAGTGGATTTATTTTATGTTTAGGTTTGGCTCTTATGGTCACCTGTGGTGTAACACCCCGAACCTCGTTGCCCAGAGTCGATGCATTATTACATAACATTGGCATGATTACAAGGAATCAAGTCCCAAAAGACCAATCTATTTAGCAGTCTTGGAAAATAGATTATATACATGAACGTTACATTACACCTTAGAAAATAAAACACAACATAAATGATCATTTTAGAACACCATTAATCCCCCAGCTTAGCCCTATTTATCAATCATCATACACTTCTTAGAATCTTGGTAAAATTAATACATAGAATGGTGTGAGCTCAGATGCTTAATAAGGATAACAATATAGCGAAAACTTTCATAAATAAGCGTAAACATTTAAGGCAATGTATAAGACTAAAACAAAAGCCTTTTAAACTTAAACTTCAGCATAATATGGAAAAAATAGAATAAAATAA
The DNA here is from genome assembly GCA_963277665.1 of Viscum album. Classification (NCBI taxonomy): domain Eukaryota; kingdom Viridiplantae; phylum Streptophyta; class Magnoliopsida; order Santalales; family Viscaceae; genus Viscum; species Viscum album. The sequence goes on from OY728150.1 coordinate 1,818,825,139, forward strand.
TTCCATTTACTTATTCACATGGATATTCTACTAGTGGAATAATCGCATGCAATATCAATATCCACGTTCATAATGATAAAATACATAATGCCAGATTTAATAACCACATAGTCAAGGACTTGTTCCAAGACTACAAATAAGATTTTGTAAAGGAATTGTACCAAGACACTAGTTTTTCTCATGAGGCCCACCAATGCATCAAATAGCTATAGCGGGCTCCACCCATCACTTACTAAGTCCAATGAATTCCTCATATGAAATGGGTTAAACATAACATAAGCATTCATATTAAAACTAGCATACGAAATGTCAATACGTTTTACATATAACATGAATAGTATGAAAATAACACATCCATAGTCAAAAATAAAAAAACCTTCAATACAATATGAAATATTTTTATCACAATAAATCAACCTTGATCAAGAATAATATCCTGTAAAGGATGTTGACATAGTTGAAAATGATCAGTAAAACTCTTTGAGAGATATATCCCTTTTTCATGAAATCATTTTAAAATTCACACAATTTATAAATGAAGTCATTTAAAAATATTTTTTAATCAAAGGGTCCCATACCATTTTGAAACTTTTGAAAGGAATTTACATTTTTGAAACATTCATGTCCATATAAATAAATCCTTAAAATCATTTTGAAAACATGGAATTTAATGAGAAAGGTTTAGAAGAATAAATATTTAAAACATTTGAAATGACTTTTTAGTTAAAGAGTCCTTTTAAAATAATCCTTTTGAAACCTCTTTTATGAAACATGGACATGGATAATAAATATATCCCAGTAAAAACTTCACTACAACAAAACCACTATTTAACGATAGTTCTAGGAACCGCCGCTAAACCTTCTGTAAAAAAGGTTTCGCGGCGGTTTATAATAAACCACCGCGAAATGTTGGTTTTTTTAACACCCGACCCTCCTTCCCCCGTGACCCCAGCCCCCCGCTTCCCCCGCGACCCCGGCCCCCCCGCTTCCCCCGGAGACCCCGTGACCCCGACCCCGGCGACCCCGCGTGACCCCGGTGAGCCCGACAACCCCGCGACCCCCGGCCCCCCGCGACCCCGGAAGATGCACCGTCTTCCCCTCTATGTAGGGTTTTGTTTCTCCTTTAGGTTTTTTTGGTTTTCCAGTAGTTATAAGAATAAAATCCCCAAGAAGGGTTTGTGTGTAATTAATAAAATTAAATTTTATTAAAATGTTGTTAAATATAATGATATTTGGGGATGTTTTTATTATGTGTTTGGGTTTAATGCCAACATAGAAGATATATTTTGGGTGTGATTGGATATAATGAAAACCTGATGAAATGATTTACATGGATTTAGGTGTAATTCCATATCAAGTGTGTTTATTAGTGAGGGGTTTCGTGTATTTATAACCTTGGATATTCATGAAATATGGGTTTGTTGTAATGACAACCATAGACCGTACATGGAATGGAATGGATGTAATTACAACAATAAACCTATTTGAGTTATGGGTTTCATTCACTTCCAGCATGTGTTGTTTTTTTGATATGATTCGGTTCATAAATTGGATATACTTCCAACTACCATTCATTTTGGGAATATTTCATGATAACCATAGGTATTTATTTGTAACATGTTTAGAAATAACAGTAAAACTAGACGAAGCATGTATAGTTGACCCTGGAAGTCATGATGGAACCCAATAACATAAGGGATATTTTTTATTTAGGTTATATTATTATTATATCAATGTCACGTCTATATAAACTTATATTTTCTAGATTTGGGTAAGAAAAATGTTAGTGGTGGCCTCCTAATTTGTACTCAATCCCTACTTAGGCTAAATTGTATTTGAGAAGATTTCATGGTTTTTGTCAGGGTCATCGACCATCTGGCTATCTCGATTCACATAATCACATTCATTTTATTTGTCAAAAAATATCTCAAATGTTGAGTATTTAACATGTTTTGGTCTCTTTAAACCATAGGTAGTTTCGAAAATAATGGGGTAATATCTAAGGTAGTATGTATCACGTGAGAGTTATGGAAAGATGGAATAAATTAGTCCATTCACCCAAACCCAAGAAATGGTCTAGTTGTTCAGCAATAAAGGTGTTGATCATGTTCCCTCAGAACCAAGTCTAAGTAATATCTGCATTTCCCATATCAGTAATCCCTACCCTCATTATTGTATGATGGAACTACATCATGGAGGCATGGAATATACTATCACCATGTTTCTTTTTAGAATAGAACATAATTTTTTAATGTCCCCTACGTACCAAACCGTTCCAAGAAAATTGTCCCATAGGCTTGAAGAAGATTCCATGAATTCTATTTGTCACTATGAGAAAGACATCTATGAAGACCAAGAAAGTACCATGAAGGGATGTTCTAATGGTGAATAGAGGTGACAATGTGGTCTGAAAAGAATGATTAGATTCTATCATTAATGTATTCATTTAAAATAAGTAAAGGGACACCAGAGTAGCCATTGAAATGGATATGGAAGAACCCATGAAAGTTATCTAAGTTCCCAATACCAATCATGTACTTGAATTCGAATATGGATTCAGACTACAAAACCATATCATGGTGGCTTGAAGTGAAACTATGCTAGATAATTTGAACTAATCCTATGTCTCCAAGACCATGATAGTTATAGTATAAGGTTTTCATTATGATTGGTGGGGATGGTTAATGATAGCCTCCACAATTATAATTTAATGAATGGTTCCATACTCTGCCACATTCCACCTTTTGGATGGTCTCTCATTAACCAATGGATACTCCATAAACTATTTTGAACCATTTCTTTATGTTGAGTTTTGTTCACACAATATAGCCCCTCTCACTCTCCTTTTCAACATCTTTTATTTTAAATTACACTTAAATGATTATTTTACTGGTTTTTTTCATTATAGGGCGGTATGTAAAGGTGTAATGAGGCCTTGAGGGATATCCCTATATAGTGGGTCTATAGGGATCTTCAAAAAATTGGTTGTGGATGTTGATTTATTTGGAGCTAGCCTATTAGGATTTGATATTGAATATCACACCTTTCCTCAAATCATATAAAGTTATCCCTATGGGATATTTCAGTCATGGAAGATAGTTCCACCTAAACCACATAATCAATCAATGGACTGATTGAGAAAATATCCAACCTACTACCATTAGATTCTATTGAATGAGAATGGTATTAGTATTCCACTATTTTTAATGGTCATTCGTCCCCAGTTGGTCTCTATTTCTTATTGACTCAGGCATTCATAATGTATGTTTTAAACCATCCAAAATCATTCTATTAAATGTGATTGTTGTACCCTGAAGTTTAATCATTTGAGAATCATTTTAATAGTTAAATAAATTATGAAATTATATTCTTCTGCACCTTCCAATTTGGGTATGAATTTCTTTTGGATACCCCAAATACATAACATTAAATTATCCTTTTGTAATGTCTTATCAAAACCATGGTCCTTTTCATAAGATATTAAACTTTGTGAAACAATGGTCTAAACATCATGACCATAAAATCAATGTCCCCCAACCAAGGTATTATATGACACTAATATTCCTTAATTCACATCAGGTTGTGTTTTGGAATATCTATGAAGACTAACCAATCATTGGTTCTATGTTTTTATATATAAATATTTTAGCAGCTACAGGTCTGAGAACCATGACCATAAAATATACAAGTCATCCCCTAAGGATATATGCATATGTGTGTCAAGATCTACATCCATATCATATTTTTATTCCTCTCTTATATCGCTATATATATCACATAATTTTTTTCAAGGATTCATTCCCTTAAACTCTATACATAGATTGGTCTATGAACAATGAAATTAAACATAGTGTGAATATCCATGAGATTTTTTATATGATCATTGGTCTGTGAACAATGAAATTAAACATAGTGTGATTATTCACTAGGCCACTCAAACTTGGATAGTTTTAGATCACAAATTTTATACTCATGAACAAATTAAGGGTACTGTTTCTTCATTGCATGGGAAAAAATTGATTGATATATAGTAAATTCTACATGACCTCAATCTGGTTATTGTATAATAACTTTATTAGCAATAAATATGTACATGAGAGTTAGATAAATAAAATATCTCAATATAAACATGTTCCACTACCCATGAATCCATGTTATGTTAATGATGTCCCCTATCCTACATATGATATATTTCTACATGATATATTTCACCAGAGGCTTATTCATCAATGTACTTATATTTAAATTCAGTCCTTATATTTAAAATTCAGTCCTTTAACTTCATGAATGTATGAATTGGAATCTCATCAAGATTGATTTTTTTAATGGTTATTTCTTAAGGGAATGAATGTAGAGAAATAGACTGAGCTCATGAGACTTTTTATTGGTGAGAGATCAGTATGGGAGTATGTCAATAACCTTTAAAGGTTTGTTATATATTCTCCAAAGATAGGGGTCATCAATTATGAGAAAGATCCTTTCTTTGGTGATGGTCTTCACCCAGACCATGGTACATCTCTATTTCTTTGGGCATAACATCCATTTGGGAGGTTGTCACTAGGGACATGTGAATGGAAGCTAAATATTCTTGGAAATCGATGGTTGTTCATTCCTTAGTTTTATCAGGTATGAAACAAATTAATAGTGGGAATGAAGAGAATCGAATGTGTAAGGAGTAGAGGCAGGATGAACCATAACATGATGAAAAGGCCCATTCTTATAGAAATAGTTTATCCATTTTGTGCTTCCAGTTTAGGGACTTTGAGGAATTTTGAGACCCATTTCTTGATATATCATTGAATTTTTCTCTATTATGGAAATTTTGTTCATCATTATTTGTTTTTGATGATGGGGTTATAGAAGATGTCTCATGTTTGATTCCTTGTTTTTTGTGTAGGCACATTGTGATATACATGGATAAAAGCTGGATCACATTACCGAGGAACACACCTCAGTACGTTAAGGGTTTGAATGAGTTTTTAGATTTTGCAATTTCTAATCGATCCATTGAAGGGAGAATAAAATGTCCATGTCCAAAATGTAATTTTAGAACATGGTTGAAGAGATATGAGGTTTATGAACATTTAATACTGAAGTAATTCCCTGCTCAATATTTGTGTTGGATTTGGAATTGAGAATCGAACGTTACATAAAGATTGAGAACTGATGTTAATCCGCATAATGAGGTCCCCAGTTCATCGACAATGGAAAATGAAATGAAAAACCTAATAAATGATGCATTCGGCACTACAAGACACCACAATCAGCATCAAAACATATCAGAATGACCAGAAGAGGGTGTTACAATTTTCAACATGACAAGTGATGATTCTGAGACTGTAACATAGGAATATCAAGATTGTCACATATCATTGGATCCTCCTATTGATTCTGTGGAGCCAAATGTAAGAGAAAACTTCACTGAGGAAAATGTGTTTCATGATTTAGTTGATGATGGAAATCAAGAGTTGTAAGTGGGTGTTGGAAATATTCAAAGCTTTCATTTTTTCTGAAGTTGTACCATATCAATTGTCTATGTGGAATTACAAATAATGCAATGTCCGTGATATTGGAATTGATTCGTGATGCATTTCCTTAAGAAAAAATCTCAGAATCTTTTTATGATTTGAAAAAAGTTGTTAACAAGCTTGGTCTGAATTATAAAAAAATACATGTGTGTCCCAATGATTGTATGCTTTATTGGGGAGAGGATTCAAGTAGACAGAATTGAAAGAAATTTTCTTCTTCTAGATGGCAGGAAAAGGGTAATGTTAGAAGTCTGAATGAACATAATTTCATGGAGAAGAATAAATGGATCACACCTACAAAGGTTTTGTGTTACTTTCCTTTGAAGCCTCGATTGAAAAGATTATTCATGTCATCGAAAACCACCAAACACACGAAGTGGAATTCTATAGATAATAACAATGAAGGGTTAATGAGACATCCATGAGATTACCAATCGTGGAAGAAATTTGATTCATTACATATTGATTTCTTAGCTGATCCTAGGAATGTTCGATTGGGATTGGCTGCCAATGGATTCAACCCATTTGGGAATTTGAGTACCAATTATAGCATTTGGCCAGTTGTTTTGATCCCTTATAATCTACCTTCGTGGATGTGTATGCAACAAACATATTTTATCCTTTCAATGATTATTCCTGGAAAAAAATTCCTGGAAATGATATTGATGTATACTTTCAGCCTTTGATTGAAGAATTGCAGGAGTTATGGAGCAACGGTGTTGAGAGATTTGATGCTTCTTCTAAAACAATGTTCAACATGCATGCTGCTTTAATGTGGACTATTAGTGACTTCCCTGGGCTTGGGAATTTATCTGGTTGGAACACTTACACGGGTTTGGATTGTCCCATTTTTAACTTTGATTTTGAGCCCAAATGGCTACCTCACAATAGAAAATGGTTCTTCTTGTGTCATCAAAGATTTCTCAATGCATCTCATAGATTTCGGTTGAACAGATCAAAATTTAATGGTTCCATTGATCGTAGACCACCTCCACAGTTTTTAAATGGTTTTGAAATATTGGAATAGCTTGAAAATGTTGAAACAAAATTTGGGAAGGTTCATCATTTGAATGATAGCGGAAAACGGGTCCGAAGTGTATCGTCAAGTGAAACCGGAACGCAACAATGGAAGAAAAAAAGTATATTCTTTAAACTTATGTATTGGGAATTTAATTTGTTGCGGCATAATCTTGATGTGATTCATATTGAGAATAATGTATGTGAAAATTTGATTTTCACATTGCTTAATGAGCATGGAATGTTGAAGGATCATCTCAATGCTCACAAAGACTTACAAGCAATGAACATAAAATGCGATCTATGGCCAGATGAGAATGGAAAGTATCCTCCGGAAATTTTTGAAATGAAAAATAGGGATAAAGTTAAATTCTTTCAAATGTTAAAGAATGTTAAGGTATCTGATGGGTATTCAAGTAACATCTCGAGGTGTGTTGACTTGAAGAATCGTAAGTTACATGGACTGAAAAGCCACGATTCACATATTTTGTTACAACTATTACTACCATTGGCATTGCGTACATTATTACCTGAAAATTTTACTGCTGTTGTACTCCAGTTCTGCACATTTTTCAGAAAACTATGTGAGAAATCTCTACATCTAGTTCATCTTGACAACCTCCAGGAGAGGTTTTTATTGACCCTTTGCGCAATGGAGATGATCTTTCCTCCGTCCTTTTTTACCGTAATGATGCATTTAACTATGCATTTGGTTGATGAAGCTAAATTAGGAGGCCCCGTTCATTATCGATGGATGTATCCAATTGAGAGGTACATTATTTATATGTTTTCCAGTTAAGTAAACAATTTTTGGTACTTAATTAAATGAATAATTATGTTTATTTTATTTCATAGATATCTTGGGCATTTGAAATCATACATGAGAAATAAAGCTAAACCAGAAGGCTCAATTGCAGAAGGCTATGTGGCTGAAGAGTGTCTTACCTTTTATTCTCAATACTTGGATGATATTGAGACATGATTTAATCGAGTTGGATGTGTTGACGACACATCGACTCAATCTCAAATACATCAGAAATCTAAAATGTTTCCCGCTATTGGCCGATCAGTTGGGAGGACATCAAATGTGACACTGACTGAATTGGAATTATTACAGGCACATAGATATGTGCTACTGAATAGTGAAATTGTAGATCCATTTATTGAAGAGTTGAGGATACAAACAAAGAGACGAATGAGAGGACGAACATGAAATGAGAAAGATATAATGAAAGCTGTTAATAAAGATCTTGTAGAATGTTTTGCACGACGTGTAAGTTCATAAATATTGCAATAAATACGAATATTAGTTTGACACATACATTTTGTAAATATAATAATGTATATTTCTTTTTTCAGATCATGTATACGGATACTCGAGGAGAGGTATCAGAAGATTTGAAGTTTCTTGCTAGAGGTCCTCTAAAAGAAGTTATAAAGTTCGACACTTATAATGTGAATGGCTTTAGATTTCGTACATTCAATCGAGAAGTGGGTTTGAGAACACAGAATAGTGGTATATTGACATTTACTGAAGTGGAATACTATGGGAAGCTGCATGATATTATTGAATTAAACTACCACAGACATTTTTCGGTTATTTTATTCAAATAAAAATGGGTCGATATTATCAGAGGCGTTAAATGAGATTCCTTGCAATTTACTTCTGTGAACTTCTCTCGCTTGATGGATGTTGGTGATCGTGAACTGCATGATCCATATATCTTAGCATCGCAAGAAAAAATGGTATATTATGTGAATGATGTTGCCGATGAAGGGTGGAGTGTAGTTTCTCACATAATACAAAGAGATTTGTATGATATGGGTGATGAAGTGGAAAATTTGACCTCTGAAATTGAATTTAATCAGCAACAGGAAACAAAATTATTTGTCCATCATGATATTAAAAATATTAGTCTAGCAAGGATGAATGAATTGGATGAAGCAATGGAGCAGGAAACTGACAAGATTGAAGGGGAAAATGATTGTATGTACAATTATTTATTTATTCAGCAACCACTTGTTTCATTTTTTGCAGTCAATCATTATCATTGTTATATATATTTTGTTTGTTAGTACTCCATATGTTATCATTTTTAATTTTTTTTTCTGCATATTTTTTTTGAAATATATATTCTGAACTTAATTTTTTTTGATTAAATGACAGGAATGCCAAGGAAGAAGCGTTAAATTATTTCATCCAGTTCTACGACAGATGACTATCCATCTGGCTCCCTCCCCACGACATCTGATGCACCAGCTGCTGACACCCCTGCACCATCTCCCCCTGCACCATCTCTCACACTATATGTGGATGTCCTAGTAGAGGCTGAGTCGTCGACTCCCCCTTCAGGAGCCTCAGTAGTGGGGCAGTGACGCACCCCTTCCAGTTCATCCCAGACATACTGGAGTGTCACTATCATAGGTACAAATTTTAATTAAATTAATTTATTGAATTTTGTTTATACTAATTATTTTCTCATTGAAGATAACAAAAATGCAACCGTGGAGAAAAAAATAAAAAGTTTAGATGTTTGTAATATGAATGGCGAGAAGATTGTTGTGCCATTTGATTCTTACGGGGTCCCTACAGATGATGTCGCGGGGTTGCTTGGCCAGATTCTAGGCCAGCTGGCAGCGGAGCCCATTTCCCTTCCCATTTCATATGACGATTGGAGACATATTCCTCCAAGCTCGAAAAATGAAGTGTTTGATTCTCAAATCAAGGTAAATTTATTACATTATGGTTTAATTTAATGTCATGTTAATAATATTTTCAAAATGAATTTCTGTATACAGATGTTCTTCCACTTTACCGTTGCTGATGTGATAGCACCGAAGTGGACGTTGAAAAATCTAGGTAAGAAGTGGAAAGATTTTAAATTGAGATTGTGGTGTGATGTCAACGATGATTTATTGACCACACTACAAATGTATGAGAAGCTACCCAGTTGGGTACCAAAAGAGCAGTGGAAAGTGTTTGTTGACAGGCATCGGGATCAGAAGCGGATGGTATTGAAATATATATATTATTATATTATCCTCATTTTACATTTATACATGTATATGAAAAGGACATGACAATAAATACATCAGTATTAAATTGAATTTTATTTATTTCAGGATCTATCAATATAGAATGTGTCAAACCGAGTGAAGCAAGTCATCCCGCACACTGCGGGCTCAAAAAGTTTTTCTAGAAATCGAAGTTCATTGGTAATATTTTAATTATTTTAAATATTTATAAGAAAATATTATATGTTTAATATATTTAATTGTTGATTTATCTTTGACTAATGCAGTCACAGAGTTTAGGCCATGAAGCATCCAGAACTGAACTGTGGTTGGATGTTCACAAGAAATCAGATGGATATTTTGTTAATGAGCCTGCTAAAGAAGTTGGGGTATGAAGTCAATTTTTTATCATAATAACTTCTTATAATTTTTTTCTGTGTTAATATATATTGATATTTAATTTATAGGTCAAAATTAAAGAACTATGGGATGCCAATCCTGCGCATTCCTACTCTGTCTCCCAGGATGACCCGGTTGCTAAAGTCCTTGGGAAGGAGCATCTTGGGAGAGTGTGCGGGATGTGTTTGGGACTCGTGCCATCTGAGGTTTTCAGCAGGCCACAGGGGATAGCTATTGTATCTACTCCTGAATTTAGTCATCCCGGAGATGCTAAGAAAGAGATTGTTTCTTTAATAAACACAGTTCACCAGCAGGGGATCAGATATCTGCATTGCAGAAAGAGTTGACTGAACTACGTCAGCAGATGAGCAGATATGCCCCCAGTGGGAGTGCATCGATTGGTGGTATGTAGGGAAATCACAGAAAATCAGAATCATTTAGTTTTCTAACTTTCATTTGTTTTAAGTTTTAATATAAATATGTAACCGTATTTAATTTTCATTATAATGTTCTTACAGGTGACAGCACAAAGTGGAAATGAAGGTGGAGAGGGTGACGATGCATCATCGGACCCTGATTAGTTGTACTGTTGATGTGTTGAACAAAAATTAATAGAGTTGGTTTGTATATGTAACATTTGTGGCACATAGTTGCCATCACACATTTTCATGTCCTAAAATTTCCTTGATTTCTCAAGTTTCTTTTTATGCATTTTATTGATTTTTGATGTTTGTTTTTATGTCTTTGTTTCTTGAGTGTGGTATACATCATTCCATTTAGGTCTGTGTTTTAATTGGTAGTCGAGATTTTGGATGACTAGGAGTTAAACCCATTGTTGATGTGTTGAACAAATTGGGTCATTTTATAGTGATCAAGGGGATAGTGTTGTGGACACTTTGGTGAGGCCCATTGTTGAAAATTTCTGATTTAAGCGTCAAAAGTATATAAACATGATCTAGATCTTCTAAAATGTCATGAGAATGTTCTAAATCAAGGGTGGTTCACTAAGATATAGGTGTGACTGAGGGGTGATAAATTATCATAAGTCCATGAATATAGGCAGGAATACTTTATAAATTAAAATATAATCTTGAATGTGGATGTCGACTTGACGCACAATTGGTATGTCTTATAAAAATATGAATTTTAAGAAAAGAACTTCTACCAAATACTTTAATATTAGGATGGTTACAATAGACCATTTCCAACCATAACTGTTTTGATCACTGGTCTGTTACTGCATGACTTGAACTGCATTCCCAACACAATTTCCACTTAATCATGGTCTGTCTGGTAATTATTACCTATCATTATATCCCTGAATTATTTATATTATGATTCTTAATTAACTTTTTTGATTCATTACAAGCTATCCGGTCATGAAACTTTAATTACTAGAATTCCAGAACATTCTTCTTTACCATTCATGACTATTCTTTATACAACCACTCTCCCAAAGGTTACATTTTCCATGACCCGTGTGATTCTCCCCACCATAGGATTTTAATATTCATCATTTTAATAAAAATAGGAATCTAATTCCCATGAAAAACACTCTGTCCACTACTAAATATGGTTTCTCGATGTGAGTCAACATAATTATACCATGTTCCATCACGACAATCCATCCTTGGCATACGCTGAAGCCTCATCTGGAACTAATATTCCATCCTTGAACAACCTATGGTTCACTTCCTACCACATAGATTTACATCATCCACTTAATAATAAATAGAAATGGTCTATTCATAATCACATGTATTATTCAATCATCATTCCATGCGCACAAATTCAATCAACATCAATAACTACATCTTGAAATTTATCCAAGATTGATGATGTTATAAAACTCGATCCTCTTACATAGTCATCCATTGAACTAGGATAACATAGCTTTTCTACTAAAAACTCTGGTCTACATCACTCACCACAACGTAGTTAATACCTAACCTATATTCCAACATAAAAAGATGTCAACTAAGACTCACTGGAAATATCCACATTCCTATAAAATCTATATCCTAATGTAACTCTAAAACTATTCCCACAATAGTATTTTTTATAACAATATATTTCTAATGTCTTATTTAATCTATTTCATCAGTTCAAATTTATTATAAGTATTAAGGATGGTTTCTAGGCCACAAAACCAAAAAAAATAATTATATAAATGGGTTGGTACTAATATAACTACTAATTCATCAATTATAAATTTTTATAAGTAGAGTGGAATCGCTACGAATGATCTATCCTAAGAAATTGAAGTTATATGATTTAGTGGAATCTAGTTTGGGATGTTACAATGTTGTATCAATGGAGTTTTATCTTACTAGTATTTACGATTTAGGAAATTGTATACATGAGTATGAGGAATGTGTTGGAACCTTTTATTGTTTTTTCTGGTTTTATTTGTTTTTCAGTGCAGTGGTGCAGCAGAATTGAAGATTTTTTTTTTATTCTGGGCAGCTTTTAGTGGCGGTTTTAACCTCCGCGAAATGTATATTGGTGGTGGTTTAAACCGCTGCTAAACGTAAAATAAAATTTACTTCTAGAGGCCGTTATAACCGCCGCTAATTAAGAGCATTGTGGCTTCCTCATTCCGCGGTGGTTTACATGAATTTAGTGGCGGTTTTATTGCCACTGGAAATTGAGTTTATTCACAGTGGTTATAACCACCGCGAATAAAGCAATATCCAGGGCTCGTAAAAACTCCGCTAAATTCAGGAAAACCACCGCGAAATGAGGCACCTACGACGCTTTCCTGAAACTGCCGCTAAACGTTAAAAATGGCTGTTAATAGATTGTTGACGCCCTATTTGGCAGGGGTTTCTGTAAACCGCTGCCAAATAGTATAGCAGCGGTTTAAACCGCCGCTAAACACAAAAAAAACCGCCACTAAACGACGATTCTGTTGTAGTGATTACACATAAACAATCTTGGATGATAATGAGATTGAGGAATTAACCCTTACCATACACTTTCCTTTAGTCAAGGGAACGTTTAACCTCCTGTATAAATACTATAGTATGTTATTAAATTATATGAGAATAATATTAATATTTATGATATCATACATGATTCATTTATGAATTTATACTACCCATTTAATAATAATTTCCATGTTAAATTAACATTTCAGGTGATAATCGTTTTCTTTATCGTACGTGTTTTAACTTGTTACTCTTGATTGTATCACTTAGATCACGATTTAAATACTTCACGAATATAAAACATGATTTATATATCATATACATTTAGAATATAATTATGTATAGTAGACAAATATATGAAATGGAAAACACTGTTTATGGAGACGGTAGGCCGTACGTAAGCATAAACGCAGTTTCCATTTTCATATCATATTGAACATAAATAAGTGAATAAGATTTATGTAAGGACATAAATACATAAATATATATCTCTAGTATCATTATTATTTTATATCTTACATACTTATTAATGATATATATCTTATAATCACTGTTGAATGATGAACGTGGAAATGAATCTCATCGCGTCGTGGAGACGGTTATCCATACGTACACACGTGTGACAATATCCTTATATTGATGGTGAAATCATATGAAATTGGATGGTATATCATATACAAAGAATCATTAACATTTTATATTTATTATTTACATCAGTTATACTAATTATTAAAGCCATACAAATAATTAATTGTTTGAATAACAAACTACACCACGATGTGGAGTCGGTAATCCGTACGTATGCACATATGGCGACTTTTTCATTTATTGGATGGATAGAATAATGAATATGGTTATATCATTTTAATAATAACATCACAGTATAAATAAAATACTAGAGTTATTATTTTTGAATGGAAACAACAAAGAAAGAGGAAGTGGAAGAAGAAAATAACTTGAAATAGGGGATGAAACATTTACCTCTTCTTTGGGTTCTTCCTTTTGATTTGATCAAAAGGGATCCTCAGGTTGGATTTATGACCAAAGTAAGGCCTCTAGGATGAAATGAGAAAATTTGAAAGGATATTTGGGCAGGATTTGTCTGAGAAAAATGGCTTCGGAGGTGTAAAATTAAGAGAAGGTTAAGTACCCTTTTATAAGAGAGATGAGGGTCACTTTAGAAAATGCTCGAAATATTATTTTATAATAAAATCATTTTTGGTTTATAATGGCTAAAAAATGGATTATTTAAAGGCTAAGTTGGGGATGTGTTTAAAACATCTCAATCAATAGGTTTTAGATAGGTTTAGGTCATCATATTAACCTTGTCTTTTATATTTAACTCTTTGTTAAATAGTTTCACATTTACCATGTCTCATTGTATTTTTATATTACATGGTTAATAAACTTACTATAAAATGCCAATCGAACCCCATGTGGTTCATTAATGTCATATATATTATTATATAAGTCTTTTAGAAGAACATTAGATTTTTATGGCGATTATATCAATTAATAATATGATATTTGTTTTAAAAACTCAATTATGTATATTTTGACACTTTAGTATTTGATTTTTTAAGCCATAAAAACTCTACACTACGAATAAAATTTATTTGACCAAACCTAACACGTAATATTAACATATAAAATTAGTGTAATTAATCAAAAGTTTCAATTTACATTTATCTGTAAATTTAAAATATCAATTATTTTAATATTTCATTAATAAGGTAATTACTGCATCATTATTGTGTCATAAATAAATTAAATTATTCAATGTCTAAAAACTATAAATAAAACACCATTATAAGGGAAATAGTTTTATATTTTTATTGAATATTTATAGTTTAATTTATATTGTGTGTAACCCTATATTAAAATTCTTTTAGTTATTAAACATCGAATTTAACTCTTTTAATTATTTTTTAAATAATATAATAATAACTGTCCTAATCTAATACAAGATGACCAAAGGGGGTCATATTTTATTCCTAAGGTTGTTTTTGGACTAATTACACCTATCTATTTGAATTAGGACATGTGTTAGGGTAATTATAATATCATTTTTACTCTTAATTACCCTATTTACTTTTTACCGTGGTAAATAAAAGTAAAAATTTACTATTCACAAAAAATTATTTTCATCTTATTGAACCATATTTTACATAAAGATATTAACCATCTCTCAGATTTTTGAAATTCAATTCACAGAAGTGGTAAAATTATGTTTTATGAAAATTTGTAAATGATCATAGGAGATGGGTAAAAGACGGTAAAAAGGTCAATAAAATTTTATATATCTAAACTACTTATAAAATGACTCTAATGAATTACATTGAACATATATAGGTATTATGTATATATATTTACCCTAAATAAATTTAAATAAAATAAATAATTATTTAAATAAAAATCGGTTTTAACCAATAACACTGTGTTTTTAACTACTCATCAAAAATTAAATGTTTTCATAAAAATACTATAAATTCACACTAAGCTAATTTCAATATTCTGAATCCAAAAATGAAGTTCATTTTGAAAGATAAATTTTCTAAAATTTCAAAAATGTGTGTATTACTATTCATAACGGCTAGTTCGATTGGTTGTGGTGTGTTTGAACTCGAAGTTGCATACAACACAAGCTATTGTATTAATATAATGAGATAACGTAGTATGAAATCTTGGGGTGTTACATTCTCTCCTCCTTCAATAAATTGCTTCCTCACAATTTGAAATTTTTCTTCAAAAATAAATTGTTAAAAATATAAAAATACCTTTGTGGAAAACCCACATCTGAAATTGGGATAAAAAAATTTAGTCTTAATAAGAGGGAAAGAGAAATGAAAAAGTCACTACCAAATTATGATCTCGATTAGGAGAACATTGGTGGAAATTAGAGACACATAATTTGAGGGAAAACTTAAATATTTATAGGGAGCGATTGAGTTCATCAATCACAAACAAGTGTAAAATTGAGGGCCTCAATGCCATCAATCTATGATGATGTAAAATGTCATCGGTTCAAAAAAAACATATGGTATTATGATAAAACATTTATGGTATTAATATACCTTCCCTAATGATTAAGAATTAATTTATTCATATAATAATAGGAATATATATATATACACACATGACATGTAGAGTTTAATCCTTCAACTAATTTCTACCACAAACCCATCATTCACTCCAAAAGATAATAGACTTCAAAAATATTTTATTTATCCTAATCGTATAGGGTTAAAAAAATGAATTTATATTAATTTTTCATACTATTTAAAAAAACTACATTATACAAACCATGACATCATGTAGGCCAGTGGTAGGTGATGCACCATTGTTGCCCTTCAGTTGTGGGTTCAAGTCTCGCAGCCTTTCCGGACGCGACGGGTTGTCGCCCGACCTCTGGGTTGTCCTTTTATGACAATTAAAAAATAATATCAACAAATTATTTAACCTTAACAATAGTATCCAATGTCAAAATTAATCGATTCCAACCATTATACTTATCTAAAATACTTCTGTCCAAACTCATAGTCCAAAATTTATAAGGAAGGTAAACACAATAAAGATCCTTTTTTACACGTAATAACATATGAATAACTTTATCATGTATTCTTTTAAAACTCTGTAACACTCTAAATTACCATAAAACCTTATTGATTAAGTTCTTTCTCCCATATTAGTTATATAATACTGGATATACTCCTTCTATCTATAAATGTTGTAAAATCCAACAATGATGGAATAAAAAAACCATTAACTAGTTCCAAGGATGTTAATAATATCCAATATAATTTATCCAAATAAATAATATTTTACTCCAAAATCAATACCTCAGAATCAGGACCATATTAAAGTTTTGTCTTTCCTTTAACCATGTATTTTCCAAAAAGTTTGAATTTCTATTGAGTCACTTTTCTTGGTTCCACACAATCTCAAGTCCTTAATGAAATTGTACTACAGTAAAATTCTTATATACTCTATAATTATTATAACATGTACATCATTAATACAATACTCAAATGACACAATACTTTAATAACAACATAATAACTCTTAATCACTCCTCTTCATCTTCAGTAGTATCTCAACTTGATTATTATCCAATAGCTGTATTTGTGGTATACTCTGATGATTTGGACATTGATTCATGTAGTGTCCCAACTCTTTGCAGATGAAGCATTGTACAATTAAAACCTTTTTCTTACTCTTGGAATTGAATACTTTCTATCCATTTTCTACACTTTTATTACAAACTCCCATTCCCTTTAAGAATTTACCATGGTGATTCTTTCCACACTTATCACATATGAGAAAATCCTTCTTTCCCTTATTTACTTTATCCATATTTCTTTATTCCAACCTTTTCTTCTATAGGTTACCTTCAAATCCATAGGACTCAGAGACCTCTTTACTTATCTTATTAACACATGATTCTATTTCATCATATGAGGATAATACATGGGATACTATTTCCTTTCTAAATATTGGCTTAATACCAGGAATGATATGATCCTTCATACTCTTTGGATCATGTGTATTGCTGGATTTCTTATTCAATGTATTGGGCACCATTTCTAAACAAATACATACACTAGGTTAGTTTATGAATCACAATGCATAATTCCAAACTTGTAAAATACCAAATTTAAATTGAAAAGATTATTCATATAATTTATAATCATAAAATGTATTCATTGAGAAAGTATTTACTCCTATATCCTTCATAATGGCTTGTAATAAAAATATGAATTATCGTAAGCATATCTCCTAGGAGTGTTGTAACCAAGAGTTTAGCAAGGCCCGTTGTCATGCACCAGTTCCCGTTCAAGTCTGTATCAAATCGGTATTTTTGGGTTTTACCCCTAGGTACATCTTTTCCATAGCCACCTCTACCAGCTCGTATCTAGACCAGGATGTACTGCATGGAAAACTCACAAAATCTCTACAGTACCAAAATTCTAGGAAGGCCTTCTATACTAATCCTCAATATCTATCTTAGAGTAATGTTCTCTAATAAGAGTTTAACTAAATCTATCTCTAAGATTGTTGTTAAACTTCCTCTGATACCAGCTGTAACTCCCTGACCCCCGTTACCCAGATTTAGTGCATTATTACATAACATTGGCACAATTACAAGGAATCAAGTCCCGAAAGATCGATCAGTTTAGCAGTCGTGGAAAACATATTACATACATGAACATTACATTACACATTAGAAAATAAAACACAACATAAATGATCCTTTTAGAAGGCCATTAATTCCCAAGCTTAACCTTAATTATCAATCATAATACACTTCTTGGAATCCTGGGAAAATTAAAACATAGAAAGGGGTGATCTCAGATGCTAAGTAAGGATAATAATATAGGGGAAACTTTCATAAATAAACATAAAAATTTTAGGCAATGTATAAGACTAAAACAAAATCCTTTTAAACTTAATCTTCAACATAATATGACAAAGATACAATAAAATAATGCAATTTAATTATTCATATGGATATTCTACTAGTAAAATAATCACATGAAATATCAATAGCCACCTTCATAATGATGGAATGCATAATGCTAGACTTCATAACCACATAGTCAAGGCCCTGTGCCAAGACTACATGAAGATTTTGTCAAGGCCTTGTGCCAAGACACTAGTGTATCTCATGAAACCTACCAATGTATTGAGGAGCTATAGAGGGTTCCACCCATCACTTACTAAGTCCAATGAATTCCTCATTTGAAAAGGTTTAAACATAACATAGGCATTCGTATTAAAACTAGCATACGAAATGTCAATACTTTATCCACAAATCATGAAGGGTATAAAAATAAAACATCAACAGTCAAACATATCAAAAAATATTAAATAAAACACGGAATATTTTTATCATAATAAATCAACCTAGATCATGAATAATATCCAGTAAAGTATATTGACAAAGTTGAAAATGTTCTGTAAAATTCTTTGGGAGAAATATCCCATTTTCATGAAATCATTTAAAAGTAACACAATTTATAAAAGAATTCATTTAAAATATATTTTTTTAATCAAAGTTTCCCATACCACTTTTAAACTTTAAAAAGGAATTGATATTTTAAAACATTCATGTCTATATAAATAAATCCTTAAAATTATTTTGAAAACATAGACATTAATGAGAAAGGTTTAGAAGAATAAATATTTAAAACATTTAAAATGATTTTTAGTTAAAGAGTCCCTTTAAATGAATCCGTTTGAAAAATATTTTATTAAACATGGACATTTATAATAAATATGTCCCATTAAAAATGTACACATAAACTATCTCGGATAATAATGAGACTGGGGAATTAACCCTTACCTTGCACTTTCCTTTAGTCGATGGTACATTTAACCTCCTATATAAATACCATAGTATGTTATTAAATTATACTAGAACCATATTAATATTTATGATATCATACATGATTCATTTATGACTTTATACTACCCATTTAATAATAATTTACATGTTAAATTAACATTTCGGGTAATAATCGCTTTCTTTATCATATGTGTTTTAACTTGTTACTCTTGATTGTATCACATAGATCATGATTTAAATACTTACAGAATATAAAAAATCATTTATATATCATATATATTTAAAAAATAAATATGTATAATAGACATACATATGAAATGGAAAACACCGTTTATGGAGACGATAGGCCGTACGTACGCATAAACGCAATTTCCATTTTCATATCTTATTGAACAGAACTAAGTGAATAAGATATATGTAATTATATATATATATATATATATAGCTTTAGTATAATTATTATGTCATATATTACATACTTATTAATAATATATATTTTATAATCATTGTTGAATGGTGAACATAGAAATGAATCTCATCGTGTCGTGGAGACGGTAATTCGTATGTACGTACGAGCTGAAATATCATCATATTGATAGAAAAATTGTATATAATTGGATGGTATATCATATATAAAGAATCATTAACATGTTATATTTATTATTTAAATAAGTTATACTCATTATTATATCCATCCAAATAATGATGTTTTTGAATAACAAACTACACCACGACGTGGAGACGGTAATCTGTACGCACGCACGTATGATGACTTTGTCATTTATAGGATGGATAGAATAATGAATATGGTTGTAAAATTTTTATAATAAAATCATAGTATATAGAAAATAATGGATTTATTATTTTACAATGGAAACAACAAAGATAGAGGAAGTGGAAGAAGAAAAGAACTTGGAAGAGGGAATGGAATATTTACCTCTTCTTCAGGTTATTCTTTTTTATTTGATCAAAAGTCTTTTTTAGGTTGGCTTTTAGACCAAAGGATGGACTATAGGATGAAGGGAGGAATGTTGGGAGGATATTTGGTCAGGGGTTGGCTGCGCCAAATGGAATTAGAGGTGTGAAATTAAGAGAAGGGTAAGTACCCTTTTATAAGAGAGGTGAGGGTCACTTTAGGAAAATCTAGAAAAATTATTTTATAATAAAATCATTTTCAGTTTCTAATGGCTCCAAAATTTATTATTTAAAGTCTAAGGTGGGGATGGGTCGAAAAAATATGAACTAAGAGGTTGTAGACAGGTTTAGGTCATCATATTAACCTTATCATTTAGATTTAACTCTTAGTTAAATAGTTGGACATTTTCCATGTCTCTTTGTATTTTTAAATTATATGGTTAATAAACATACTATAAAATTCCAATTGAACCCCAAGTGGTTCATTAATGTCCTTTATATTATTACATAAGTCTCTTGGATGAACCGTATATTTTTAGGGATATTATATTAATTAATAATATAATATCTATTTTAAAAACTCAATTATGTCAATTTTGACAGTATTTAGTATTTGATTTTTCTGAAAGAGATAAAAACTTTATCACTTCAAATAAAATTTATTTTAATAACCCTAACATTTTGTATTAACCAATTTTTTTTAGTTGAGCAGAAGTCTCAATTTACATTTATTTGGATATTTATAATATCAATTATTTTAATATTTTATTAATAATGTAATTACTGCATCATCATTGTGTCATAAATAAATTAAATCATTCAAAGTATAAATATTATAAATAAAATAAAATTATGTTGTAAATATTTCTAGCTTTATAATTAATATTTATAGTCTAATTTATATTTTCTGTAACCATATATTAAAAATGTTTTAGTTATTAATAATTCAATTTAACTCTTTTAAGTATTCTATAAATAAAATAATAATAAATGTCCTAATATAATACAAGTGGACCAAAGGGGATCAGATGTTATTACTAAGGTTTTTTTTGTCGAATTAAACTTATCCAATAGAATTACGAAAAGTGTTAGGTTAATTATAATATCATTTTTACTTTTAATTACCCTATTTTCTTTTTACCGTGGTAAATAAAAGAAAAAAGTTACTATTCCTCAAAAATTATTTTCAACTTTTTGACCTACATTTTACTTACTAATATTAACCCTGTCTCTCAGATTTTTTAAATTCAACTCTCAGAAGTAGTAAAATTAAGTTTTATGAAAATTTGTAAATTCTCCTAGGAGGTGGGTAAAATGCTGTAAAAAGTTCAATAAAATTTTATATATCTAAACTTATTATAAAATGACTCCAATGAATTAAATTTAACATATATATGTATTATGTATCTATTTTTAACTAAAATAAATAAATAAATAAATAAATAAATATTTAAATAAAAAAATCGGTTTTGACCAATAACGCTGTGTTGTTCACTATTCATCAAAAATTAAACGTTTTCAGAAAAATACCTAATCTTTACCCTAATATAATTTCGATAATCGAAATCCTAATATGAAGTACATATTGAAAGATAAAATTTATAAAATATTAAAAAGTGGGTATTAGATTTCATAACGGCTAGTTTGATTGGTTGTGGTGTGTTTGAAATCGAATTTGCATACAACACAATCTATTGTATTACTTTAATGAGATAACGTACTATGAAATCATGGGGTGTTACATGTGGAGTGGTTATGTTTCTCTATTTGAAAAATAGGGACATTGAGTCACATGAAAATTAGGCTGAGTATGCTTGGTTTCAATTTTCTATTGTTTTGTATATGCAAAGATGGTCGCTTATGTACATTGGTTTCTAATTTTATACTATTATCCAATTAGTGTTATAAAATTTAATTTGGGTTATACCATGTTTGGTTTTATTCTTGATTCAAACTATACATTTTTTTTTCTATTAATGGATGTTCAATTTGAAGATGCACCATTTTATATTCTTGGTCAGACTATGCTTCTTTTAACATATTATGTATGTTGAATAAATCACTCTTAAAGAGTGTGTTTTGATAGACCAAATTTGTTTCCATCCCATTAGGTTCATTAAATCCCTATAGTCTACTTCATGAGTGAGATACAGAACCCAACTTAGGGGTACCATAGGATGATTCATTAAACATATTATATCAAAGTTCCCTTTTAATTTTTGGTGTCTGGTAGGCTGAAGATAGGGTTATCAGAGCAAAGAAGGTAATCCATGGGTAGGTTCCTAGTCACCATCTATCATGGTGTAAACTATGTTTCCCAAGGGAGTTCAGTTTTGAGTCATTGACCTTGAGTTTTATTTATTTAATTGTAGTGAATTTTGATTTGTATTGATCGAGTTTGGAGTTATTGTGGTATTCACTGATATTTTTATAGATTTTCCTTGATTTTAGGTTGAAAATGGAAGTGTTTATGGAGGATAGTCATTAATTACTATATTATGGTAATCCAGGAGGATCCAATCTGAATTCCTATGGGAGTATCTTAGTAGAAATTTTACACATTTTGAATATTCCATCAAACCATGAATAAAAACCATAAATAGCCAAAAACACTTTCTATTTTTTTTTTGAAATCCATATAATTTTGAATTTTTTTCCCTTATAGCTACTATTTAAGATTAATTAAATTGTATTTAATAGTGTATTAAAATTTTCATCTTTAATATTAGAGATGTTTTTTTAATGAGAACTTGGTTTTGAATAGTGGAAGACTATTTTAAATTTAATAAAGGACCATTAAAAAAGGAATGAGATTGGATTCAATATTTGGGGTTTTATAAATTCTCTCAATGACGAATTTTGGGTGATTTAAAAATGTTTTAGAAATAATTATTTTGGAATGATTTAAAAGAGATTCATTGAACATATTTTGAATGAATTTAAATTTTGGGAACTTTTAAATATCTTTAATAAGGTACTTTTTGAGTTTCAAATGTTTTGAACATAGAGTTTGGTTCATGAAAATAAATTCGAGTGTTTTCTAATTTTACAATGTCATGGTTAAAAAATATATCATCTAACATTGTGTTTTAATATTTAAAATCTTTTGGTTTTGAATTTTATGAATGGAAACATTTAATTAATTCTTGAATTATGACCTTAGTGTGATGTTTATATCAATTTTGTGCTTCTTTATTTTGGGGTATGTCTTTTTTAATTATTATGTATCTTTTATATTCATAAGATGTCTGATATTAGAGTCTGAAGTTACTATGTGAAGTTTTTATCTTGGGTTGGTTCTTGTAATTGGAGTTTAAATGGGATCAAATGTGACATTTTTAGTCACATCTCTTAGAAAATCTAGGTGTAGTGCTAAAGATAACCTCTAGAATAAATCCATAATTCACTAAAATAATTATTTCATCTAGAATTATTTTTTTAGGAAATAACTAATGTTCGAATCTTAAAAGTGGTATGTTATTCATAACCTAGTTTAACATTATAATTTTTTATTTAGGTGTCAATTTGAGGTATAAACAATAGAGATATAAGGGTGAGACTATCCTCCACAAGTTTGTTTGAAATGGGTAATTCCTCAGATAATTATGTTTTAATAATAATTTTCCATGAGGGAAAGTGATCCATTAAATAATTTATCATATTTAGCTTAGATATTCTATAAAATCTTGATTATAAATTCATAAGAAGTATCATATCTATGATTGGTTTTTAAGTATCTTTTCTTCTTTCATTATCTTTTTGTTTCTTCAAACTCTACTAGTTTTTCATACATAATTTTACTTTTGTGGATTTATTAGAACATTTGATCTTTTGGATTGGTTTGTGTCTTATTCCAATTATTTTTGGATATTCCACATGGATGAGTTCTTCCCTATATCTTTCTCATCCTTATAGATGTTACTTTGATCGAGTGTTTTTTATTTAGTAGTTTTAGTTGTGATTCATATAATTTTCATAGAATTAATCATTATTATACTTACCCATCATATTTGATCCAATATTAAATTGTGGGGACACCCACCATGGGTCTTGAAATTATGAACTTTTACTTTAAACTGTCAGGTTTGAGTTGGTAATTTATAGACCTAGTTGTTTAGTTATAGTTTGGTTCATATATTGTATATTGGGTAGTCTTTACATGTAAAATTTTTTATGCACATGGGGATTAAGAACACCATTTATGACATTCCATGATCCATCTTAGGGAACCTAGATCAGTGATATCCCTAGCTAGTTCGAGAAAAAATATTATTAGAGTACACTTTGTTATTTGGGGCATTCAGTGGATGGGAGAGATGGTTGGGGCTGTCGAATATTAGAGGGCCAACCATGGGTAGGTTTCTAATCATCAACTTACATGATGAAACCTACGTTTCCATGGGATGTCGGGTTTTAATTTTTGAATGTTGAGTTTTATTTATTTATTTCTAGTGTATTATTATTTTGATTGATGTTGTTCAAAGTTATTTTGGAGTTGGGTGAGTTCTTTGTGGATTTTAATTATTTTCTAGGTGAAACATGGTGTGGGAATGGAGGTTAATGGTTAACTTACATGATCTGGTAAAATATGTGGAGTCCATGCACATTTTTTAGGGAATATCTCAATGATTGTTTGTTGGTTGGCACACAATCCACTAAATTGTGCATCCAAACCTTATAGATGTATAAACCAAATTAAAATTTTAGTTTTAAAGTCCATACTATTGTTAAATTATTTTGTTCTAAGGATATTTTTTTTCGATGAATTAATGAGGATTTAAAGTTTTAATATAGTTTTTTATTTTATTTTGAGGATGATTTAAAATGAGAACCTAATTTTGAATGATGGAAAATAGTTTCAAAATTAATTAAGCATCTTTAAAAAATGGAATTAGAATGAATTCAATTTTTTGGGATTTATAAAAGGTTTTAAAAATTAATGTGTGGTGTTTCAAGATACTTTTTGTAACCAAAATGTATAATTTTGGAATGTTTTAACAATGTAGTGTTTGAAAATTATTGAAATGAATTTAATTTTTTAGAACATGAAATTGTATTTAATGTTGTATTTTTGGAGTATCAAATGGTATTAAAAGGGAGTTTGAAACATAAAAATAAATGTGAGTGATTTTTAATTTTATTATGGAATAGATTATAAATGGATTGTCTAACATTGTTTATAAAATAAAAAATCCAATAGTTTTGAAAAGTATCAAAGAGAACTTTTAATTGGTTTTGGTATTATGATTTTAGGTAGGTTTTTATTTTAATTATACATGTATTTATTTAAGATTTTTAATTTTGGTTGATTGTAGTGATTATTTTATTTTATATGATGCATCATAGAAGAGTATTTATGCACCATAGGATGTTATTTCTCTACATGATTCTAAAAATTAGAGTCCCATGGGGCTCAGATGCAACCTTTCTAGTCATTGTGAATTTGTACATTATAGGATGAGTGGTAAATCCAACCTATAACATAGATTAATCACTCAAAAATGGGGTTTTTTTCAATTGTCAGTTGTTAATGACTTGTTGAATGATTAACTCATAGAACTGTTCCTTTTCATGACCTTGATCAATGTTGGTCTTAGCTAGCATGGAATCTCATAGTGTTGAAACCAATGAGGTGAGGAGGATTAAAATAACCTCCATAGTGTTGTTTGAGATGAGTGTATCATTGGATTAATACTTTATAATTATTATTTACCTTGTGGGTATGTGATTATATTTATATTCAGGCATGATTACTAGGGACATTCTACGAACCATTGATTGAAAATTTCAATGAATTTTCATATATGTGATAAGTTGAGTCACTTTTCTCTTTTATTTATTTTTTGGTTACTTTAAACCCCTTTTGTTTGTGAACTTTTATTTTTTGTTGTGGATTCTTGGTAATTTATGATCTTTTATGTAGGATTTATCTAATTTTGGGTGTTTCTAGATCTTCCACTTGGGTGAGTTTTTCCCATTTACTTTATCAGTTTTATGGATATAACATTGATAGAGTTTTTTTTGGGTTGGAAGATCTAGTGGTTATTCATTATGTTTTCTTAGAATAAATCATAATTCTATTAACCCATCATATTAATGCCACACTTAAATGGTGGGGAGTTCCACAATGGGTCCTAACTTTTGGAACTAATCCTTAGATTTTTTTGGCGCGAGTCAGTAATTTAAAGGAACAATTATGTAATTATGATATGGTATAGAGATTGTATCCTAGGTTATTATTTCTTTATGTTTTGAAATTTTTATTTGGGTACCCTACCTAACTCGATACATTTTGGGGAAGAATGTTATATGGTGGGAATAACTATCATATCCAAACCATCACTTCCATATTTTATTAATCTTTTTCTCGGTAGTCTTTACCATGAGTTTTAGGTTAGGTTTTATTTAAATTTTCAAATTTATAATATTATAGTGCAGGGTATAAAAATGGTGAAAAATTAGTTCAATCTAAATGAACTAAACATGGAAAAATTATAGTCCATCTTAGAAGGACTCACATGGTTGGAACATAGCTTAAAAAACTATGTAGAGATATCCATTCATCTCTCCATTTTCTCTTTAGTAAGGAGAACATGATGGGAAAATATTTCTGGAAATCATGCAACCACTCTAGATTTTAACTTTATTGTAATTTATTATTCTACCTTTTATGATTTAAATATCCCCCGACCCTCCTCCTTCCATTCATATCAAACCAATAAGGGGATCCCCTAACATGACTCCCCTTACGCTCTCCATGGATTTTGGGCTTCATGCTTTGATTAAAAGTGAGTTTCTCTATATAAGACCTCCATTACCTCTCTTATTATTCCTTCCTTCTTATCCAAATTTCTTCCCATTTCATTTGGGTCTATTTCTTTCCAAGCACTCAATGGGTTGTGGTCCTAATCGTATTTGTTTTTTAGTTAATAGGGTCTGAAGAATCATCCTTAGGATTCTCTCTCTATTTATCTCTCTCTATATCTATCTAACTCTTTATTTTGGATGGGTTTTCTTCCATCACACATGACTTAAATAGGTGTTTCCATGGATTTTACTTTTTTAACAGGCTATGTTATGTTTGGTATTCTAATTTCTTTTCATAAAAAATATATTCAATGAATAATAATAAATGAATAATGAATTATCCTAAAGAAATTAGTATTTAAAAGATTCAATGTTTTGAACATTAAAGGGGTTGTCTATGGGTCATGAGAGTTTATTAAATGGAAAAACATTTACGGGACTAATGTGTGGGTTTTGACTGGTTTTTTGTTTTTCAATGTCTTTACATGATTGTAGTGTTTATGTAATTTCTTAATGATATTTTTACCCATGGTTTTGTGGTTTATTGAACTTGATGTTTTTTGAATGGGGTTTTCCATTGGTTACATGTTCATTTCTAGATGCTACTTGATTTGAAAAATTATTTGAAATGAAATTTCAATGTATGATTTCTAAAGTTTGAATGAACGTCCCATTGTGGATATTAAAAAGGGGGATATTGATAAAAAAAAATTGAAATGGCTTAAAAAATGTGTTCAGAGAGGATATTGATTTGAAAATGGATTTTTAAGGGGATTTTGAAATAGTAATGTTCGTTTTATAATTCATGGACTTGTTTTAAAATTTTACAAATTATTTTCTTCATATAATGAAATACACCCTTAACTAATACCCCATGGATTTTCATTTATAATTATATTGATGATGGATGTGATTATTATTTTTATAAATATAAAATGGATTGGGGCCTTTAGTGATGATGGTGTATGAGGGTGGGTTGAGGAAGTTACACTCTTGGTTTACTCGGGTTTTTACTACGATTATTTTTCTGATATAGAACACATCCTTTCTCACCCTCCATTACAATTATCATTGGAATGCTATTCATTTTAGTGAGAGATCAAGACAAGGATTTTATAGCTTCCATGATGAGATGGAATTTCATCCTCTAAACATGTACTTGTACCAACTAGAGGGATTCCACCGGTGAGGATAGTTAAGAGTAAGTTGGTTGGATATATACAAGGAACACTACAAGAAAACGACCGTTTAGTGGCGGTTTTTTCGCGGCGGTTTTAAAAACCGCCGCTAAACGTGTTTTGGGCCGCCATTTCGCGGCGATTTTTAAACCGCCACGAAATGCCAAAATTTTTTTTAATTTTTTTCGAGGATTACAGGCGGGTTTTTAAAAAACCTCTGCGAAATAGCGGCGGTATCGGTAAAACCGCCACGAAATGAAATGAAAAAAACAAAAATAACACGAGAAACCCTGAAATCACTAAAAGGACCATTACTTTTGATCCGGGTATCAGTTGGAGCGCCACGACTAGTCAAATCAAAGCTCATTAAGAGATATAGAGGAACATATAATCAAAACCATGAGATAGTCTAAGGTGCAGAAGATATTAGAGTTATAAGAAAGTTGAAAAAAGTTCTCTAACTTCAAACGACCATAACATTCGCTCCGGGTGTCCGTTTGGGCTCTACCACATATCAAATCAAAGCCAGCGAAAAGAGCTACGCACTAATTCAACACAAGAAAGCTTTGGTCGTGTTTTTGACCCCAAAAACTCCTCTGAAGTCCTCTGAAACCCCATTTCTGTCACCAGTGTCCCATCAAACTTGCTTTCAAACGGACCTAACTTTTGATCCACGTGTTAGTTCGGACTCCTCCACCTGTAAGATCATAGCTTGTTCTATGAGATTCAGTCTGACTAGTCACGACACCTACATGCACTCTTGTATCATATGTTATGGCCTTTTTAGTGGGTATCGGGTTTGTTATGTTTTTCGATGCCTCGTTTCTAGCACCCATTCCCCGTCAGCTTTTTTTTAAATGGTTGTAACATCTGATACGCCTGTCCATTTAGACTCTTTCACCTTTTAGGTCGAAGATCATTTCAGGATCTTTGATTTGACAGGTCGCGGATCTAAAACGGACTCTCGGATCATAAGTTATCTCTGTTAATGTGAGTCCAATGTTTTTGTCTCTTTATGACCGTTTTAACGGCTTTTAACGGTTGCTTCATTTATTACTGTTTATTTGGGTTTCCATGACTTGTTATCTTTATCAATGGGGTTTTGTGGGTTATTATGATGATTATGTTGAATTATTAAGGGGTTTTCCAAAGTTGTCATGAGTTTTCATGCGTTCTCATTCTTTCTAATGCCTCATTCTTCATATGCTTCTCCATCGGTTTTCATGTGTTTTCATGATTTTTCATCCCTTATCACGTCTTTTCATATTTTTTCACGTGTTTCCTTTATTATTTATAATATACTTTAATTTATTTATTATCTATTATTTTTAACTGGTTATTTATTATTTATTATTTATTATTTATTATTTATTATTTATTTATTATTTATTAAATATATTTATTTATTATTTATATTTACTTATTATTTATTATTTATTATTATGAATAATAAAATATAATTATTAATAATAGTATTTGTTACTGGTAATTTATTATTTATTATTTTTTATTTTTTATTTTTTATTTTTTATTTTTTATTTATTATTATTTATTATTTATATTTTTTAATTATTTATATTTATTTATTATTTATTAGTTATTATTTATTAGTTATTTATTATTTATATTTACTAATTATTTACTATTTATTATTAATTATTTATTATTACTAATAATAAAATATTATTATTTATAATAATATTTGTTACTGGTTATTAATTATTAATTATTTATTAGTTATTATATATTATATATTATTTATTAATATTATTTATTATTATTATTTATTAGTTATTTATTATTTATATTTATTTATAATTTATAATTATTTATTATTTATTATTTATATTTATTTGTTATTTATTATTTATATTTATTTATTATTTATTATTTATTATTATTTATTATTTATATTTATTTATTATTTATTATTTATATTTATTTATTATTTATTATTTATATTTATTTATTATTTATTATTTATATTTATTTATTATTTATTATTTATTATTTATTATTTATTATTTATATTTATTTATTATTTATATTTATTTATTATTTATTATTTATTATTTATTATTTATTAATTATTAATTATTAATTATTATTAATTAATTATTTATTATTTATATTTATTTATTATTTATTATTTAAATTTATTTATTATTTATTATTTATTATTTATATTTATATTTACTTATTATTTATATTTATATATTATATATTATATATTATATATTATTTATATTTATTTATTATTTATATTTATTATTTATTATTTATTATTTATATTTATTTATTATTTATTATTTATATTTATATTTATTTATTATTTATATTTATTTATTATTTAAATTTATTTATTATTTATTATTTATTATTTATTATTTATTATTTACTATTTACTATTTATTATTTATTATTTATTATTTATATTTATATATTATATATTATTTATATTTATTTATTATTTATTATTTATATTTATTTATTATTTATATTTATTTATTATTTACTATTTATTATTTATTATTTATATTTATTTATTATTTATTATTTATTAGATATTATTTATATCTATTATTTATTTATTATTTATTATTTATTATTTATTATTTATTATTTACTATTTATTATTAATTATTTATATTTATTAATTATTTATATTTATATTTATTATTTATTATTTATTATTTATTTATTATTTATTATTTATATTTATTTATTATTTATTATTTATTATTTATTATTTATATTTATTAATTAATTATATTTATTTATTATTTATTATTTATATTTATTTATTATTTATATTTATTTATTATTTATTATTTATATTTATTTATTATTTATTATTTTTATTTATTTATTATTTATTATTTATATTTATTTATTATTTATTATTTATATTCATTTATTATTTATATTTATTTATTATTTATTATTCATTATTTATTATTTATTATTTATTATTTATTATTTATTATTATTGAGTTTATATCTATTATCTATGTATTACTTGTTTTTTCAATTAATTTATATAAGTATATTAAATTCTGTTTTAAGCACATGACGAGCTTGCTGGAGTGGTAATGTATTTGGAAAATATGTAAGAGGTTAGAGGTTCAAATCTCACCAAATGCAGTATTTCTTTATATTGCATGAGCATGTGCATGGGATGTGCATGCATGTATAAATAAAGTAAATACAGTAATATGAAATAAATAAAATAAATACGAAATAAATAAAATAAATACGAAATAAATAAAATAAATACGAAATAAATAAAATAAATAAAATAAATACGAAATAAATAAAATAAATAAAATAAATACGATATAAATAAAATAAATAAAATAAATACGGAATAAATAAAATAAATAAAATAAATACGAAATAAATAAAATAAATAAAATAAATAAAATAAATACGAAATAAATAAAATAAATAAAATAAATACGAAATAAATAAAATCAATAAAATGAATAAAATAAATAAAATAAAATAAATAAATAAATAAATACATAATTACATAAATACATAAATACATAAATACATAAATACATAAATACATAAATAATAAAAGAATAAAATAAAATGATAAAATGATAAAATGATAAAATGATAAAATGATAAAATGATAAAATGATAAAATGATAAAATGATAAAATGATAAAATGATAAAATGATAAAATGATAAAATGAATAAAATAAAAAAAATTAAAAAACATCCACGAATAGTTTCCCGACGCACGATTTCGCAACGGTTTTTCAAAACCGCTGCCGATCTATTTAGCGGCGGTTTAAACCGCCGCGAAACGAAAAAAACCGCCGCTAAATCGTGATTTTGCCGTAGTGGAATGCACCCACAATCTTACAAATTATTCCACCTGAGTGCATATAATATTTTATCACTGGATGTTTAAGAGTTTCCCATGATTATATACCCCATAATTTGTATTATTCTTTATGATAAATTATTTGAACTTTTCTTTATTAGCTCTATTTTTCCATCATAAGGAGTAAAATTTATTTCTCTCTATTTTACGGGTAATTTACATATATCTTTTATTATGTTTTTATTTATCAATACTTACAACTATTTAATGAATACGTGATTTTGATCTACTACATTTTCATTTATTCATTATTTTATTTAGTTGTATATTTGCGCTTGAGGTTTTAATTGGGGAAACACCCTAAGCTTCTAGCGTTGTTTTTTCATTCAAAATAAATAATATAGATTTTTTCTAACACAACACTACACTAAAACAAATCTCAATATATTTTAATGAGGTAAAATATTAAATTATAGGATAAGAACTAATACATTATGAGGATTATAGAATTATAAAAATTTTGAAAATTAAAAGTTGGATAAACAAACAATCAAATACAAATACCAAGTATTTTTAATCCTCATCCTCATGGTTAGACATGAGAAGCATAAATCTAATCAAAACTATGAAAAAAGTATAATCACTAAAACTATTTTAGGCATGCTATGAAATAAGTAAATGAATTGGATGAATGATCTCAGAATATATATAAGAATGAAATATGTCCATTAAAATATAGTTTTTGGATGTATAAGCCTTGGAAATATAGTTATTTAATAAAATATATCAAATAATTATACTAATATTGTCAATAATTAGTAGTAAATTTTAATTAATATAATTCATGAATAAAAAATAAAGAAATTAAAATATAATATCTTAAATATATATATATTTCATATATTATTATTAGCATCATTTTTATTAAAGTATGAAATTATTTATTTATAAAATTCAATGAAAATACTAATATTAATAGATTAATAAAATCAAAAAATTTGAATATAAATAATTAATTTTAATGGAATTTTTACAATTTTATTAAATATAAAATTGATATTTTTCCACTGAACTATTTTTTCAAGTGTTGTATATTTCTTTCTAAAAAAATGTATTAACAATTTTAAAATATTAAATTATATGAAGAATTATATTAATAATATTTATTTAAAAATAAACCTAACATAATATTAAGAACACTTAAGAATTTTATTTTTCAATTAATAATTAGTTTTTTTATATCTTGAATTTTCATTTAAATGATAAATTTGTAGATTTTAGAGTTCAAATTTCATAAAATGAACATAATTTTTGGATTTAACCTAACAAAATTATCATAAGAATTTTTGTGTGTGATATTTATAAAAAAATTGAGTTTGATGAGAATAGTAAAAGATACATTTTTACTAAAACCATATTGTTTATAAATATATCAAGATGGAGGTATAACATAAAATATTATATAACTTTTTTCTAGATAATTTATTATGGAGTGAAATGATGCTTTTAAATACTTGATGGATTTAGAAATCACATGTTTATAATTTTAAAAATTAATGGATATTTTTTTAATAAAAACTATTTTCAATATTTCTAAGGTAATTATTTTTTTCTAGGGAATATTAGGATTTGGACTTATTTTAAAATCTCAAAACACTTATTTGGTTAATAATAATCCTATTAATGTATTTAAAATAAGTAATATTGATAATTGTTTTTACATCCCAACATTTTTATTTTAGGTACATTATTTTTGTTAATTTTTCCCTTGATCTATTAGTTATTTTCATTCTTCTCTAGAATCAGTGGAGGGTTTCGATGGATTAAATATTTTTTTTATAATTTACTTGTTTAAAATTTGATGGACCAAGCCTTGGGCCATACCATTTTGTACCTGGGTGTCACTAGTGTGAAATAAACAAAAAACCACAACAGGACTAGGTGGAGGACTTAAACATGCTAAAAAAAGAGTATAATTTTAAACCAGGGGTGGCTGAGGTTGTGGTGATGGGAGTTTCAGAATTTGAAATTCCCAAATAGATTCTGATCTTCCATGGTTGGTTACATATTCCACATGTAATATTAATAGAGGGTTTTAATGAATCATTTAAGATGTTTTCTTTTTATTGACCTAATTTATCTCTTTCCTTTATCATTAAGTTTATATGTACTATGTTCTTGAAGGATTTTTGGGTATTAAAACTTCTCTGTTGGGTGATTTATTTTCTCCTAGTTTAGTTCTTATTCCTCCTTGGTGGAATATTAGTGTAAGAAAAAAGAGGATGGTTTTCTTTGATTCTTGTCTGGGAATGATTTTAAACCACCTCTTGATATTATAGGACCAATATCTCTTATTATTTTCCATTATTATCTGTCTAATGAATCCATTATTTAGTTAGGTGGTTTTATATGTAAATTCCAATCAATTGTAAAAAAATTTCATTCTTTATTTGAAATGAATTACCAAATTAATTCAAAATATGGATTTGAGACTACTGATAAATGTTTTCAAAATAAAATGGGGTGTGTGTTGAAACACGTGGAATTTATTTTTAAATAAATTTTCTAATTTCTATAATGTTATTTTTAATTGAAATTAATTATTTGAAGAATTATTTGAAGATGATTATTGAGGAATGAAGTCATGAAATTCTTTCTAGATTGGAAATGAAGTTAATTGTCTTAAAAGGCATGAGTTTTGATAAAATCCATAGATGTTGGTTTAAAAAATGAAATGGAATTTTTTAAAATGTTAGTTGGTGCAACATGAATTGTAATATACCAATATTTTATATATATACATTGAAATAAATATGAGGTATTTAATATCTTTCCTTACAAAAAACCATGAGTCTATATGATCCAAAATATAATAAAACATTATAACCAAGAAATTAAAATGGTAGGTATGAATAATAATAAACATATTAGAAAAAATATGTACAAATATTTTATGTAATTAAAATATGTTGACTAATTAATAATTAATATGTACTCAATTTTTAATAATGTTATTTATGCTTTAAAAAATATGCTTTCTTCAAAAATAGGTTTTATCTCAATTTGTTCCCACAAAAATTATAAATAATTTCAACAATTTTTTCAAATTTTTATTTAGGGAAATTAATTTTATTTTTGAAGTTCGAATCCCTATATTATTTTAGAGTGAATTATTAATGTGTTTCTAAAAAAATTATTTCTCAGTGAAGAGTTAACAATATCAATTTTTCAAAAAAATGTTATTTATTTTCAATTTAAATCCTCATTATATTATTAATTTTATCTTTAATTAAACTAAGTTTAAATTAATTATAATTAATACAATTAATTAAATAGTAATCATCATTATATATATATATATATAAGTTCATTTTGGGGATTAAAAACTTAATTATCTAAAAATTATATTTATCTTTATAACATGTTTTTATCTTAATAGATTAAACTAACATAAAATTATTAATGATTTTAATGAAATTTATAGATTATATAATAAATTTAACATTTTAATATTAAATTTATGTTATTTAAAATGTATGTAATGAAAGTAAATAAAGTATTATGCTTATAAATTCATTTTTCTAAAATAGGTTTTCATTGTGGTTTGGGGGATTTTATAAAATTAAATTCTACCACTTACATAAATTGAATATGAAAATTTTGATCCCATATTTTTAATCAGAATAATATATTTAATTTAATAGTGTGACCTTAATTTTTTATAGTAAATTGTTTTTACTACAATTATGATTAAAACGGGTTTACCAACAGGGAAAAAACAATGAGATAAGGGTATGATTTCCACCCACAACTAATAAATTGTTTTTGGATGAATATTTCTCAAACCACATATTATTCTAAATTCTTATACTTGTCCATTAGAAGACACATTATAATTACAGTGACCTTATATCATTGGGATTTTTTATAAATTCCATGTGTGTCCCTCCACACACTTATAAAAGAAAATATCTTCTCCTTACTTATAAAAATAGTTTGAGAATTATATATTAAAAATAAAAAATAAAAAACATTTTTTGAATCCATAAATATATAATATATCTTTTGGTATTATCTTTAAACAATTCCTTCAAGGTATAAGGAGTAATACAAATGAGCTCTGTCAAAGAAGAGGTGTAGATCTTAAAAAAGGTAATTCAATTTCATTTCTTATTATACATCCTCTAATATTTTTGTATCAATAAATAAATTATTAATATTGTATCATTAATATAATGATATGTGATTCTGATTATTACATAAGCTTTTACCACCCCTTATCAAACAAATTGGTGATGAAAGGATTGCTCATGCACACATGTGAACTACCGCCTCCACATAACAATATTATTAATTTTCCTTCAACATATTTCTTGGTTGGTTATTATGTAAGATTTAATATATATTTATATATATTATTTTAAATATATAATAATTATTATTTACATTTGAATTAATATTTATATTTTTTCATTACATCAATCAAAAAAGGGAAACATCCCTCATGTGTGCCTACGGACTACCATATCTACATAGTAATGTAATTCATTATTCATCAATGTTTTATATGAATGCTTATACATATATAATGAATATATATTATATTTATAGCATTATTAACATGCTGTATATTATTGAACAATGATAAAATTTCAAGGTCCATAACCATCGAACCAAAACATACATGAAAAATGAAACAATTAACAACTGAAATGATGATGACAATGAATGATTATTAATGAATGTTTGTTGAGATGTTATAATTAAATCCTGTAAGATATTTTAGGTATGATTATATTTCTATTATAGAATTGTAATAAATTTAATATTATTATACAGGAGGTTAGAGCGCTTAAGAATCAAGAAGAACATGATGTAAGGGTTTTATGTTACAATCTCATTATTTATTTGGTATCTATATGATTAAATTTTATGATGTTGAAATTATATAATATATCCCTCCCAAGTATTATTAATTTCATTCCCCTATGATTATTTGTTTATATTTTATTATTTATTTAATTTCCCTCTATTTATCTACTCAAGATACCGAAATAATGTTTTATGGAAAACTGACAGTGTTTTTCTCTT
Source organism: Viscum album (assembly GCA_963277665.1). Classification (NCBI taxonomy): domain Eukaryota; kingdom Viridiplantae; phylum Streptophyta; class Magnoliopsida; order Santalales; family Viscaceae; genus Viscum; species Viscum album. Next base: position 1,818,862,204 of record OY728150.1, read on the forward strand.
TGGTAGGGAATATTTTCTTCCATGTCCATTTTTTATTTAATTTTTTTCAAGAATGATTTTAATATTATTAAAATATTATTTAAATTAATTTTAAACTATATTTTAATGTATTAACCAAGTATTAAAATTATTATTCTTATCATTATTAAAATGTGGTACTTTTTACTTTTATTGAAAATATGAAAGGAATTTTTGTATTAACATACACCGCATGAACAGATTTCCCCAACCTCAAGAATAAAATTTTATCTGAATATAAATTTCTTAGTTTCCTTTATTTTTTCAATTATTTTTTTTCCTAGTACTTTGAAATTTTATATATTCATAACAATTTCATTAATAATGAAAATGATATATTCCTTAAGAAATTTGATAGTGATCTTTTGAAGGTATTATCACCCATAAGAACAAAATTTGGTACTTTTTTTGATTTAATTGGGATATGATATATTTATCCATATTTATTATTTTCTTGGATGTTTTATTAGTATTTTTATGAAAATTTTATGATACCCATATCCTTTCCATGGGTTATGATATGATGATATAATGATTTTTTTATGTTTGTATGGCACACATATGTATAGTTTTTATTTTATGAAGGACGAGTTTAAAAATATATATCCTTATAATTAATTAGTTAATGAAGGTTATTAGATGAGATAATAAAGAATACAATGGGGATTGAACCCATTTCATTATGATATTTTTTTAATAATATGGTCTCCGTACTGAACCTTGACTAAGGAAAATAATGGAATATAGAGAAAACCCTATCCACTATAATAGTCTTAGAAAATATCCTCGACCAAAGAAATTATTTTATATTATTATTTGTATGATAAAAACCTATATCTTATGCTTATGATATGTTCTCAGGGATCATGATTTATTATTGCTGATTCCACACTCTTATATAATATATAATTGGATTGATAAAACATCATGTCAGGGTTCATGATTATGATCGATGAATTGATGGGTATGATCTCAAACTTTCTTATTCTTACCCTCCCCATGTGTGGAGAATGGTTTTAAGTATGTTATGACTAAGAAGGGTTCTATTTATGGATTACTTAAGAGGAAATGATGTAGATCATTTATATAATATTTTTTGTATATCTATGTTTCCAAGTACACTAAACCTTTATAGTTTGGGTGTGGATCTTATTGATATGTAATGTATATTCCACTAATAAGATTTTATATTTATGTATGGAAATTTGGGTCACTATAGATGGTATTAGAGTATGGACTAGTTAAATTTGGAAACTAGTATGAGGAAACATTAGTGCATTCCCTTAGGATTAGCCTAAGTATAAGAAAACATCCTAACTAGTGGATAAAGGCATAGTTATTTTTTCTAAAAAAATACATCCCTTCCTAGATACTACAACTAGATTTGGTTTTGGAATAGATTATCTAATGGGTAATAACCCAGAAATGAGATGGTCTAGTATATCTAGGTTATAATTTTTAGGAATGGTGATTGAACCTGATATCCTGAATGGTTTCGTCAAATCATACGAGGATTAATAAATTTTTGAAATTTATAAAACTCTTACAATTTAACTAAAAATGAAGTATTTAGAAATCCATAGTGTTGAATACATATGGACAAACCATATGTTCTAAATGGTTTAATTAAATATCAATTGAAATTGTTTGATTTTTTGAAAAAAGGGATAGAATGAAACAAATATTGGTGTTCATCTAAGAGAGAATAAATTCTAGGTTCAATAAATTTTAAGTTTTTGCACTAAGGATTCAATTAATTAAAGGTTCATTCGTTTTTGTTGTAGTAATTATGTCAACAGATATCATTGGTCTGGGAACCCTACCCTAATCTTGTAATTGTATCATTATAATGGTCATGTACTATGTTCCATCTTAAAATAAGGAAACTCAAAACCCTATTTAAACATAAAATACCTATATTTCATAATGGTCATACAAAAAATAGAGACATGAATTTATGAAATAATAGAATAATCCTCAAATCACAAAAAATAGTTATGAAATTATGAAAAGAAGAAGATTATAATTGATAAATGTTGTTTCAGAAATCATAAAAAGAATATAAAATAGAAATAATCTCTAAGTAGCACTTCTACCTACAATCATGTCACCTAAAAATATAAAAACTAATCTCTCAAGGTATGAATGATGAGAATGACCATCATGGATACCTAAGGACAAATGATGTCAAAAAATAGATAAAATTCATTGCTATGAATCAATTAAGATCATCTATGTAGTCTTCCACTATATCTTTTAGTTTTAGATGCCTCAATGAAGTTTCCTAAGTCGTGATTCTATAATCCTCTCATGAAATCCTCAAAAATGTGTGGCTTTAGTTTTGTGTTTGCTGACAAGTTCACGAAATTTAATATAACCCGATGTGTAATATTCTCACAATATGAAGATAATTGCACTCTTCCATTTGTAAAAACCTTTTCATTTTCCATGCGCTCAATCCAATATTTTTTGGACCTTATTGAAATATTAAATGGTAGCTCACTTACTGACTAATCCTATTTTTTTCTTTAACTTCCTCTTCAATGAAATTTCATCCATTATCCTCACCATTTTATGATTTTTATTACTTTATTCATTGCTTTCTACAATATCTATATCATCTTTTCATCCATGGAAAACAACATCCTCTACTTTCAGTAGACTATATTATGAGAATTCATCAATAATTTCTTTTGATTTCTTCATTTTCTGGGGAAAATTTAACTTCAGCTATAATCCTCAAACTATTTCACTTAGTTCCCCATTGTGAACCTTAATCTACACCCTTATCATGTCTAGGTTCAGTCTTCCCAAGATTATTGAGAGATTCTCTTCATCCATGTCCATATGTAAAAAATACATTAGAAAATTGAACTTTATACATTGATGATAACATCTTGAATTAGTCCTTGATGAAATCTTACTATTGTATCTTCTAGTTGAATCATAACTTGAGTTGGTTTCAACTATCTCAGTCCTAGAATTGTGAATGTTGTGCATGACATTATATTTTCCAATGGAACCAAAATCACACAAAGAACTACCAGACTCATTAGAACCAATATTAACTGGAATAGAAAAACTACATGGATCACTTTGATTATTTGTAAGGATGCATGACACTACTAATGAACATTATCATTCCAGTGGGATGGTGGATAAATTTGTAAGCTTCTTTTTTTTGTCACCAAATCCTTCATGAAGTTTTCATAGACGGGCACATTTATGATTTCCTTAGAAAATAAAATGTTAATATGAATCTTTCTGAACATATTTACGATCTATTATTTTATCTGATCAATATTTAACTACTTTAATTGATATAGATATAGTAATGGTGGTCAATGTAGCAGTGGTTCTTCTTCTTCATTATGTTCCTCAACTTCTCGTTACTTTTCATTACTCACTCCCATTGGTTTTTGTTCATTAATTACATAAAAATCTATACCAAATTATATTCACTACTACAATGTTCACCATTAGCGACCGCCAAAAGCGGTCGCTAATGGTCTTTAGCGGCCGCCTTGCGACTGCTTTTGGCGGTCGCTGTTGCTCCGTCGGTAAAGACCAATAGCGACCGCCAATGGCGGTCGCTAAAGGCCCTATACAGAAAACAGGCTGGGCACGCGGGGAAATGGGAGGCGTCAAGGGGTGGCGACGGTGGGCACACGGTGGACTGTAGCCGCCGGCCATGGCGGAACTACGGTGGTCGGAGGGAGGGGTGGCGACGGTGGTGGCCGAGTGTGGTAGGGGTGGCGGTGGGGGTTGCAGCGGGGAAATGGGAGGCGTCGAGGGGTGGCGACGGTGGTGGCTGAGGTAGGGGTGGCGGTGGGGGGCGACACCGGTGCTGCTGCGGAACGGAATGGGCGGCGGGTTGCAGCGGGGAAAATGAAGAAGACAGAAGCGGGGGCGGGAAAAATCCCGCTAAAATATTATTAGTGTTAGCGACCGCCTTTGGCGGTCGCCCGTGTCCAGAGGCGCAGAAACCAGATTTTCTGGTAGTGATTCCACTATTCCACCTTCATAAAAATATATATTTCAAATCATTATAGTGATGTTGGTCAGGGAATCCTAGAAGTATTTCTCTAAGAATTTCTCTAAGATTCTCTGTGATTTAACTAACCTAACATTCCTTATTACTCATTACAACACGTTGGTTTTGTGAGCCCTTTTTAGATCAATGATAATAGTTCCTTGATCATTTAAATATAACATCAATTATCTATGTGGAGATCCTTTTGTGGTTATAGTGGTTGCAAGGGTATCCTCTAGTGAATGGACATTACTTTTTTGTATTATCCATAGGTGTTGAGGTTTAAAACCTTGTTTTCTTGGATGAAATCCTTATCGTTGAATCTTATTATGCTATTTTTTTTGAGGTGTTTATTTTATCCTCAATACCTTCACATAAATTTTATTATTTTAATCCAAATAATTTACATATTTACAATACATACCTTGTTTAGTTTGGTTTTCCATCATCACATCGAGTTTCTTTGACCTGAAATTTATTTGGGTTAAAACCTAGTTGTTGTCTATCATGTGCACTCCATATTCTCTCAATTCACCAGGATAAATTTAAAAACTATTGTAGTAAATCTCATCCAAAAAATCATTGATCTACTATAGTGACATTCACATAAGGGAACCTCACACAACATCATCAACTATCAGGTTATTTCTCTATGATAATCCATTGTAGAATGTTTGAATTAATAACCACATTTTGATGATATGATGTGGGAATTTTCTTATTAAAACTTTTAATCATTACCAAGAACTATATAACGACTCTTCATTTAATCTCTTAAAATTTGAAATACTTACCCATGGATCCGTGGGCTTTGAGGGTGAAAACACACAAGTCAGAAACATTCTTATAAGATCTACCCATGTTTTTATTGAATATAGAGGAATAATTTGGATCAACTCCTATTCCTTGTTCTCTAACGAGAATCTGAATAGGTGTAGTCATAAAATATCATCTATGAAATTGTCAAATTGTAATGTTCCAAAAAAATTTATGAAACTTTCAGTGTGTGTTTTGGAGTGTTCATGAGGTAGCCTAGAGAATTGTAGTGAATTTTTGAACATTTCGATGACCACTGACTTGATCTTGAATTTTTCATCATTTATTAGGTGTACGAGAATATTTAAATTGACCCCCAATATTGGAGGGTGTTCTGTAATTGATCAGTTCATTCCCCCTTGATTTATTCCTTGGAGTTTTGGTCCTTCTCTCTGGCCCAACTGATGATCATCACTGTGAAATTGATCCCTTATAGCCATGATGTTATGTTAATGTTTGTACTCTTCCATTTACATTCTCTAATAGAATAATGACATATATATCTCTGGTTTGAACGAAAGATAATATAAATTTCCTTTCCCATGAGTTGAGTTTTCAAACAATGGATTATTACTTGAAAGTACAGTATGAAACGACCATGAATAAAACAATGAATTAAAATAAAAACAAATATTAGGATTCCTAATAAATATAAACATAATGGAAACCATCCCTGGAAACAATGAAAATAATTTTTTATTCTACAGGGAATCATTAAATCCTTCAGGGACACACAAATTCATTAATTTATAAAACATAGAAAATACCACTAAAAATGTTGTATCTAGAAATAACTAGTGTCAAAACCATAAGGATGAACTTTATATTAAAAAGGAATTTAAGAAATCGATATTAAAATTGTTAAATTTTATAGAAAAATAGAATTAATGAAGAAAATATCAGGGATGATATCAATGGAGAATAAAAGAAATGTTTAGTTGTTTTCAGGTTTTTTCATTAGGGGTTCAATTTATTAATGGTTTATTCATGTTTTGTAATGGAATTCGGTCAGTTTGGATCCTTGTTATGGGTACCCTACACTAATTTTGTAATTTTTTCATTGGAATGGTCATTTACTAGGTTTGATCGCAAAACTAGGTGATCCAAAACCATATTTGAACATAACCAAACTAGATTATATAATGTACAAGCAAAGAAATAGAGAAATTAATTGATGAAATAATATAATACTCCTCAAATCACATAAAATGTTTATACAATTGATAAATAAAGAATATTGGTATTGAAAAAGGGTGTTGCAACAATCTTAAATAATAATAAAAGATTGCAACAATCCCTATAGAACCCTTATCCCTACAATAACATCACCCAACACCAAGAAAACTAATCTTTCAAGCAAGGAATGGTGAGAATGGTCATCACTAATACCCAAGGATGAATGGTAGTGAAGAACAGTGGAGCAGTAGGGAGCCATATTGGTGTACATTGTCTCTACAATCATTTGTTGGCTCACTTGGTTTCATACACCTCAATGATGTAGCCGACGGTGTGATTTTATAAGCATCCCATAAAACCCTCATAAATTCAGGTCTTTATTTTTCCATATCCCAATGTGTTATTGACCTGCAATTTTTTAGGATGTGTAATATTCTCATAATGTTAATACTTTCATGAATTTAAATAGGCAATTGTACTACAACCTCCAAAAAATTTATGCCATATAATGAAATACATAATGTGTAAATGTGAATATAAAGGTTCATTGGTTGTGATCTATCATAAAAATCTGGTGTCATTCCACATGAAATGTCCATGGCATTAAGTTTCTTTAAACTACAATTTTCTAGATTTTTTACATCCTTCCATAAAATAAAATACAAGGTAAACATTCCATAAATTTTTTAGAATAATAAATTAAATACATAAATCAGTATATTAAAACACTATAAAATAAATGCATGAAATAAAAATATCAATCCCTTTCCGCACACCTAGTTTTACACTCCTAGGGGACATGCTTAGGTCAATTCACATTTTTATTTAAGATTAATTATAAAGGATTTTAATAGATAGTGATGATAGATAATGTAGGTTAAACTTAATGTGTCAAATATTTAAAATAATATGTCATGGTTTAGATATCCTATAATTTATTTTCATGATTAAATGATTTAACACTATGATTGTTTTTTGTTATACAATGAATTTTGGTTTAATTCAATGGATATAACTAGAAGTGACCATGTTGAAAATAAATTTTATGGAAAATAAAATGATTATCTTCTTATAAAACTGAATGTTATGGGAGATGGAATAAAACACCTTTTTTATGCTTATAAAATTTTCAAAACACATGAATTGTGTTGATCTTAGAAAAGATAAAAATAATAAATGATGTGTTTATGATTCATTCATGAAGAAATGTCTACCTTTATTTATTGGGTCTACCTATCAACTAATTTCTAAGAAAGAGATTAGTATCACAAAAAATATATTTTATATTCTCTAATGATCAGAATATTAAATAGTTAACTTATCTATTTATTGTTTTCATAGTGAAGAGGATCAATGGTGGACTCTTATCAAGAATATGAGAAAATTATAATAAATTAACTTTTTTTAGTGGGATGAGTTTAATATATTTTTTTAAAAAGTATTTTCACCATATTATTCATAGGAACATGGAGAATTAATTCAACGAGCTTAAGCAGAAAGATTAAGAATCTCTAGTACCTATGGAGAAAATTATAGATGACATATATTGTATGATTCTAGTATTATTATTTAAATATAAATTAAGATTTATTGATTCTTGATTGGTAGAAAACAATGTTATTTAAGGGATTTAGACAATGATACTTTAGTAGAAATGAATAAATCATATGATGTACTATCAAGGTGGAAATGGAGATTTTTGTGACACATCAAATCCATGGAATTGATAAGAAAATAAAGATTAAATTAAACGGAAAATCTAATAAAAAATGGGGAGAAGAAGATGAGTATTCTTTAAGTCATATGTGTAGAAATAAGAAGAAAGTAAATTTTCTTAAGGGGACAAGTAATTGTTTTAAGTATGGAAAATAAGGTCAGTGGGAATCTGAGTTCCGAATTAATGGGAAGAATTTAATTAATGATGTCGATGAAGATAAATACCCCCAGAATATACTAGAAAAACACCAATGATATAATTATAATGAAAATAGAAACTATAGTAACCCGTACTCAAAACAACATTTTAGTGATGATGATTAATGTCAGCAACCTATTATAAATGAATATAAAGGGAAATCTCATTCGATCACTATTATTGATATGGGGTGTAATAAAAAACTATTGAAATGTACACTTACTATCCACTCTAGAGCCACTAATGTCTTATTTTATTATTTTCTTAAACATTCATATATATATATATATATATCTAATTTTATAAGGATATCACATTACAACATAAACATTTAGATGTTCAAATAGTTGTAAAAACTTATAAAGGTATACTGATTATATCTTAAGTCTATGAATATTCCATAATTTATGGACTTGGTTGAATGAACCCATTATAAATATTCTCATTTAGTTTCTTCTACCATTCCTGCAACTTAAATGATGATTTCCAATATGGATTATTTAAAATAGTGTTATCATAAGGCATGGTTTATTTTGAAAACTCAACCTCATGATTCAATGCAAGACTAGGTAACCCTATTTTAAATACATTAAAAAACACCTTTAAATATGAATATCATCATTGTTGAGTTTCTCTCCAACCATTTGAGATAAACAATCCCTTTTAATGGGAATAAATACCAATGAAATAGATTTATTTTCTTTTGGAAGTTCATATTTTTCCTCTCAAAGTTATAAAATCATATGCTTGTTTAAAATATAAAATGTGACTTCCCTTACACAATAATTGATATTCGATTTATATATAGAAACTCGGTCTATTAATTAAGTCACATAAATTAAAGTAGATATATAATAATTTTTTTTAAAAGAGTATATTCTGACAAACTTCAATTGTGGAAGATTCATAAACCTGAGATACAAGTATGTGTCTAATCAATACCAGACTTTAAGAAGGAACTATTGGAAGAATCTAATAACTCATCCTTATCTATTCATTCTAGATGTATGAAGATGTATATAATTATTAAATTTTATTTATGATGTGAAAAAATTAAGAGAGATATTATAGAGTATGTATCTCAGTTCATGGTATGTCAAAAAGATAAGTCTTGGAGAAAAATGTGTAATGTGATGTTATAACCACTACCCATAACATTATGGAAATGTGAAATCATAACCATTTATTTTTTCGTCAGAATCCCCAAAAAATATAAAGGGCCTAATTCTATTTGGGTTATAGTTTATTAGCTTATATATTCCCCAAAATTTATTAATATTAGGAAATATTTCTCAACTAATCACCTTTCCAAGGTATAAAGTAAGGTTGTGTTATGGTTTTAAAGAGTAACATATTCTATTGTATCTAATCAATATCTAATGTTTAACTTGATGTTCTATAAAATTATTTTGCAGTTTTTGGATACAGATTTGTGTTTCAATACTTCTTATCATCCTTATAAAAATGATTAGTATAAGTGAACCATTTAAATATTAGAGTATACTTCGAGATTTTATTCTAGGGATTTCAAAGGTTTTTGGGATCAAAATCTTCATATAGTTATGTTTTTATACAACAATAAACTTCACACAAGAATTCTTATGGATCCATATCATTCCCTCCTGGGAAATAAGGGTATAAATCCAAAACACTGTGATAAATTTAGAGAAATAAAAAAGTCGGACATAATCTTTCTGAGGAAATGATAGATTAAGTTATATCCAATAATAAACTCCTCAACATGGCTCAGAATAGATAGATGAGTTATGTTGATAATCGTCAGTAAGAACTAGAATTTGAAGCTTATGGGAAGGTGTCCCCATGGACTTCCATATGGAAGAGTATTATGAGATTTGTAAAGAAGATAAATATAATCTCTATATATATTGTTCCTTTTTAGATTCATTATTATATTGGTTCATTTTCTCATCGCCTGACACTCCCCACAAACCTATCTCCTGTCCATGATGTGTTATATGTATCCCTTATGATAAAGTACATACCCAATAATCCAAATTATCTAAAATCAAAGGTTATATTATTTGATCACAACTTTTTGTATGAATAAAAACTAGAAGAAATCCTGGATAATAAAGATAAAGTTTTATGGAATAAGTCTACTCCTTGGGTTAAATTTCTTTAGAAGAATCATAAATTTGAGGTTGCTAAATATAAACCCAAGGATGTGATAAAGTAAAAATATATTAATTTTTTCATTTCGTGTGATATAATTTTGAGGTAGAAATTCATTTTAATTAGGTCGAATGTAACCCCCAATATTTTATATGTATTTTATATGAATTAAATATGAAGTATTTGATAGCTTACCTAACACACAACCCTGAGTATATATGATCCATGATATAGAAAACTATTATAACATATAAATTAAAATCAATGGTATGAATATAAATAATATACTTATTAAAAATATATTTAAATGTTTTAAATAAATATATTTTTTGATTAATTTATAATATATAAGTAGTCATTTTTCATTAAAGTCTTTTTATGCTTCCAAATTACGATTTCATAAAAAATGTTTTTATTGAAAGTTTTTCACAAGAACATTATAATTAATATGTCTCATTTCTATAAATATTATTTAGGAAAGAAATAATATTTAAGTCATCATGTCTCTATTATCTTAACGTGAATTTTTATGATTTTTCTAAAAAGATTTATTTTTTAGTGGTTAGTGATAAATACTAATTTTTATAAAAATGATTCTTTTATTTTAACATAAAAGTATGATTATGTTATTAATTTTATATTAAATTATGCTACTTAACCTTTACTTATAGATATTCTAATTAAGTACATATTAATTATCATTATACTTTATTTTCGTATAAGTTCATTTTTGGTCTTAAAAATATATTTTCCTAAAATTTTTATTTAGGCGCATATTGTGTTGTTTTCTTAATCAACTAAATTAATCTTTAATGATTAAATTTATAATGAAATTTAATTTTTATTTATTCAGTATAATATTTTTATATCAATTTTATGGTTCTTAAAATGAAATTACTGGAAGAAAATCAGGTTTTATGCTTAAAATTATTTTTTTCTAAAAATGTTTGTCATTACGATTTGTTCGCTTAATTATAATTAAATTATAACTCATATAGAAATGAAGTATATTAAATGGGATTAAATATTATTCATAATTATAATTAATATAATTTAATTTGGTCAGCCAAATTTTTCAGCATAGTGAATAGTAAAAATAGTAAAATTCTGTTACCATGGTTAAGGTTAAAACGAGTTTACTGGGGGTGGTATTAAAAAAAAGATAGATGTGTTGTATTTACAACCAAAAATAGAAAATTATTATTGTTTTAATTGATTTCAACCTTATATTATCCCAAATTTTAATCATTGTCCATCAAAAGTCACTTTCCTATGAAAGTGGACTTATATCATTGAAATCTATCAAGAAATTCATATGTGTCCTTCTCGTCACTTATAAAAGGGAACCTCTTCTAATCCATTATACACACCATGTTAGACTTCTAGATCCGAAAATAACCACTCTAAAATATTCTTAGATTAATTCCCATCATCATATAGATTTGTTTATAATCGTAAGACCAATTATTTAAGGCTTAAGTAGAAAGACAAACGAGGTTTGTCAAAGAAGTGGTATAGATCTTAACAAAGATCATTCAATTGTATTTCTTCTTATACTTCTTATAATTTTTCTAAATAAATAAAAAATGTTCAATATAATATCATAAATATATTAATATTTTATTATGATTATGTGACAACCTTTTAACACCTATTCTCTATCAAGTGGGAGATAAAAGTATTGTTCGTGCTTACATGTGGACCACCACCTATATGTAGCGATATGTTTCATTTTACATACCCATATTTATTTTTTGGACATTTTTTTATTTTATTTACATTTATGTTATTTATTATATATTAATGATTATGTAAGGTGAATTAATATTTATCTTTCTTTTTTTACATACATCAAAAAATGGAAACATCACCCGTGCGTACATATAGAATACCATGTCCATGCATTGATTTATTTAATTTTCCCTCGCTGATTTATATGAATGGTTATAAATATAATTTTATTTAATATATACTATATTTATTTTTTACTTAATATTATTGATATTAAGTAACAATGATCAAATTTATAAGAGGACAACCAATGAACCAAAAATTAGATGAAAAATGAAGCAGCTAACACCCAAACTAATGATGATAATGAATTATTATAAATGAATATGGGTTATGTTGACATAAGTAACGAATTTAAGATATTATACGAATGAATATGTTTCTGTAATAGATTTATAATAAATATAAATTTTTTATATGAGACTTTATATCACTTGCGAAGAAAAACAGACATGATGTAAGTTGTTTATGTTACAATATAATTTTTACATGGATAATTTATGATAAATGAAGATGAAATTATATGATATATCTATACCAAGTGTTATGAATTTTCTTATTATATATTTATTAATATATATTTCATTTTTTCCTTTATTTTTTCTCTCATTATACACTCGATAAACTGAATTTTTTTATAGAAACCCGACTGGGGTTTTCCTCTATAGTCGGCAATCCTTTCTCCCATGACCATATTTTATTTTGATTTCTTTCAAGAATGTCTTTTTATATTTTTAATGATAATTTAATGTAAAATTTTAACCATACATCACTTTCTTAATGATAGTTTAATTAAAATATTATTATATTTTTTAAAACAAGGTAATTTTGACTTTTTCATAAAATCTGAAAGGAATTTGTATTTTAATGTAATCCACTTGAATGGGTTTCCCTAACACCATGTATAACATTTTATTTGAATATTAATTTATATTATCTTTTATTTATTTTTAAATTAAATTTTTTACTTAATATATTATAAATTTTTATATTATTTATAATGGATTTCAAAATGAAAAGTGTATTTTCCTCAAGAAATATCCAAGTGATATTTTAATAGTAATCTTATCTGTAACAACAAAGATTGATGTTTATTATGATTTTCTAGGGATATGATCAAATTGTACCATATTTATTCTTTCATTTGATGGTTTATGATTTTATATTGAAATTTTTATGAATCATGTATCTAATTAATAGTTTAAAATATGATGATATGATTATTTTTTTTGATCTTATGGAACACATATGTATTGTTTTCATTATGTGATATGTGGGAACAAAATTATATTGGCCTAAAATACATCAAGTAGAGAAGTATATCTCATGAGATAAAATGGACTAGAATGAAGAGTGGAGGTGATTTAGTAAGTGACATTTTCCAATTAGATATTTTTTGGAGTCAACCCTGATTAATTAAATTGATGGAATAATTAGTGAACCCAATCCACTATTATAGTCTTGGTAGTGATATTTGACTAAGTAAATGATTTTATATGGTTATGTGTATGTAAAAATATTATCTCTTATTCTTATGATATGTTCTCATCACTGATGATTAATTATTGATGATTCCACACTATTGTTTTTTAATCCTTTTGATTGATAAAACATTATATCATGTTTCTTAATTATGATCTATGATTTGATGGACATGATTATCTAATGTTAATTTCTTGTTATCATACCATTGTACCTATATTTATCCCACTTATGATCATTTATTGATATATCTTATTTTTACCTTTACTATGAATTTGAGATCACCCTTTCTTAGTTTTTCTTTCCCAGGTTATGAAGAAAATTTTTAAGTATGTAATGTCTAATAAGGGTTCTATTTGTGAAGAACTTAATGGGAAATAATATTGATCGTTTATGTATATGTTTTTTATGTATACATGTTTTTAAATACACTATGATTTTACTGTAATGGAATGAATGAAATTGATATGTGATGAATATTCTAAAATTAAGATACTGTATTTATGTATGAAAAATTTGGGTCACTCTATGAATGATGACTTATGAAACTTATTTGTGATGAAATATTTCCCCTTGATTAATTTTCATAAAGAACATGTGAGATTAGTTAATTAGGTTCGTAGTATAGGAATAGAACATTGGGCATGTATTTGATCTAACTTGCAAAATATTGATGAGGATAATGCTATAAAAACTTTATTAAGGGAAAAGAGTTCATTAGATAAGGACTTCTTCTATTCCCCCTTATCCTGAGAACTAGGGAGGTGTGCACACATAAATCTTCAATTCACTGAGATTATTGAGGTCTATAATCCATTATAAAACTATCCTTTAGACTTATAACCATGGTTCTATGAATTAAAATAATTAATATATTCTAATATTGATGAAATTATTTATTCATTACCCATTGATATTCATATTTTATTATATCCAGTATAATGATTTGAAAATCAGGTTTCATAGAAAGTTATGAAATAGGTTTTCAATCCTGTTTTATTCAAATATTTAGTATATTTGGTTTAATTTATATAGATTTCTTATGAAGTATTTTGGTAAAATTATATAGGTATAGAGTTTAATATACCCTATATAAGACTTTGGGTGTATGAGAATTTATTTTTCCAAGTCCAGGAAACGGGATAGAACCATTTGGAGATAGTATGTATTCTTGATAAGATGGACCATGGGAATTGGTAGTGATAGAAGGAGTGTGTGGTCCACCTATGAAGAGGGGATATTTCATTGATGATGTTGATGGTTTTTGGGATGACTTGGGTTGATTCACAATTTTTGGGTCTTGGGATTGTCTACTTGCGATACTCATATCTAGATGATTGTATTAGCATACTCACTATTTATGTTTTTTTAGCTATTTTCGTTAATAATTATAAATAAATTATTCCCCTTGATATTTTATTAATTCCAAGGTTCTAGTAACTGGTATATGGTAATCAAGAACATAATTTAGACCATGTTAGGATTTTATTGGGTAAAAGATTTGATCATTATTCAAGTGGTTCAGGAATATTTTGTATAAAATGAATGATTGTTCTTAGATGTTTGTATGTAGTTCTCATTGTATTTGTAGATAAGAGATAAGATCTATGGTATTAAATGGTAGTTGATGGGCATGTTCATGAAAAAATATCATCATATGAAGCCTTAAGTTACCATTTGTATTTTAGAAAATATGTATTTGAAAAATTATCATGATCTAACTCAATACATTTACCAAAATTGGATTTGAGATTTTTATTCCGAAGTTGACCTTTAACTGTTAGAGTTGATGATGTTATATCTCTTGAAAAATGTTTCTTTTTTATCTTTTGATGTTATGTATAACTATTCCCCGAAAAATATGTTAGATTAGACATTAGGTATGAGATAGTGATTGACCATAACACCCAACCCCTCATGATGACAAGAACCTCATTGAGTTAGCAGTGTGTGAAGTCCAAGCTATATTCCAAGGGGATTCTCCCAATCGTGTTTTGCTTCCACCTGTGGAAGTCTAATAGGAAGATAATATATATTGTTCTCAAGATTATTTTTATCAGAAACACAATTTTTATAGAATCAAATGATCCTAAAGAGTTAGAAGATTGGTTATAAAATATTGAAAAAATCATTGAGTTATTGGAGATTCTAGATTCAATTAAGGTTAAGGGTTTCATATTAAAGCATGAAGGGTGAAACATGGGATTTTTGGAATCTATAGTTCTGGTTAAGTATAATAAAGGATTAAATTATAAATATTTCAAACTACACTTTACAAAGAAGTTATAAATAGATTCAAGTGTATTTTTAATGACCATTGAGTTTTCCAACCTTCAAAAGGGTTATTAGAGAGTGAATTATCACACCAAACCACTTTTACATCTTTCCCAATTTTCACATAAGAAAGTGTCAATTGTGAAACTAAACGATTGGATTTTTGAAATAGTTCTCTGATGATATATCTTATCGTAGGTATTTATTCAGAATCATACCTTTTATGACACCATTATGATTAGTAATTGGATGAATGAAATTGATCTAGATGGTAAGTCATAGTTTATGACAGTTCCTCTTACTTTTAGTGGCTATTTCACTAGTTCTATGAAAGTAAATAGAAATTTAAATAAACTACTTGGTGGAAATATTATTTGGTAGACCTTGATGGTAGACTTTATAAAGATCATACGTAAAAAATTTTAAAGGACTACTGAATATTTTCATGTGTGGAAAGGTTGGACACATGAATTTTGTTTTTATGAAGGCACCAAATATTTATAGATCATTTGGATATTCATGCCACTTTTTGATTCTTTTATTGGTTTTAAATACACTTGGTAGTAGTAAACGATTTTCATTAACAAGAGATTTTATGGAACAATCATATGCTTCAAGAATAATAGGGTTCCATCTATAGGTATCATGAATAAAGAAACATCATGTAGTAGATGAGTCTCTAGTGGGAACTGTTGTGGGTCCTAAGATTTTGATATGTACCATTTCTAATGATTAATCATTAGTGACCTATTTATTTGACATAGTTCCTCCTTTTAATTCATATAAATTCATACTATGGACTCGATGAATCTTTTTTTATAGATCATGCCTTAAATGATGGAAATTACAATGCCTCTTAGGATGAAGAGACAACATGGTCTCTTCTAGCCCTCCCGTTCAACCTATTTATCTTATATTGAGATCGTATATTAATTTTTGGTTCTTGATATGAATTCAATAGGAATCATTCTCCAAACAAAATTATTATTTCACATAATTCACAGATTAAGTTTTTCCATCAGTGGGTTTTGATTTAGTACCCCTAATGAGGATACCCATATTGTTTAGTATAAATGGGTCCTAAGGGGTAGTCAAGCCATGCCTTCTCCTACAAAGCAAGGTATGCTAATATTTTTGAGTTCTATTTAATTGGAGAAAGAAGAATCTTGTAGTGATCTTCCTACATTAGTTGTTCAGTTCCCAGAAGTGATCCTGTCAAAATTTTGTTGTGCCCCATTGGAGAGCTGGTAGAGTTCTCTATTGACTTGGTTCTAGGTATCCAACCTATATCTTTTCCCTCTTACCACATGAAACTAGTTTATGTAAAGGAACTAAAGAACCAATTGGATGACTTGATGTATAATGGATTCATTTATCCCAATGTTTCTCTCAGGGAATCAACATGTTATTTTTCCAATAAGGTCAATGATACCCTTCACTTGTGTGTTTATTACTGAAATTTGAATCATGTTATAGTAAATAATGAGTATCTATTTCATTTAATTGTTTTTTTTTGATAAATTGAAAAGGGGTACATTGTTTTATAAAACTGATATGTGTTCAAGTTACCACCATCTTAGGATGATGGAGTCTTACATCCCAATGAACAATTTCAAGTTTTGGTGAGGAAATTATGAGTATCTTGTTATGAAATACATTCAGAACAATTCTCCTACTCTGTTTTTGGAACTAATGAAAAAAATCTTCAACAACAATATTTAATCTTTCTTTATGGTATTAATTAATGAAATCTTGGTTTATTCAAAAAATAATGAGGATCATGTGCATAATTTTAGGTCATTTTTAGATGTCTTAATGAATCATCAACTTATTTCTAATCTATAAAAGTTAAAATTATAGATTTAAAAGGTAAATTTCATGGGTTATATAGTATTCAAACATGGTATCTCAATTTATTGTTACTAAGTGAGTGTTTTAATTTCATTAGAGAAAACATGAAATGTATTTTTGGTTTAGTGTTTTTTGGGAATTTCATTGTATTACAACCAGTTAGTGAATAATTTATCTATATTTTCATCTCCATTTAATACTCTCTCATAGATAGAAATAATGAATTTTTAGGATTTGAAATTTCAGGATTTATTTGATTGGTGGAAGAACAATTAGAATTCAACACATGTATTGACTCTTTTAGAGGAAATTAAGGGCTACATGGGATATAATGATGCTCCAGGTTTTTGTTTCGGCTTCATCTTTTATTGGTTTAGCATGTGGTGGATTATAGTTCTAATTATCTATGAGCTCAACAGAAGAGCTATCCCACTCAGGATATCGATCATCTAGTGTTGATGCATGACCATAATAGATTGTGATACTATATTTTTTGAAAAGTTTTACCATTTAATTTTATCAGATGAGAATAATTTGACCCTTATCAAAGGAATATTTGAATCCCTAACGGAGTTGATAGTTAGAGTACTTATAACCTTTTAAATTTGACATTTATTTCACCCATTGTTGGGTGAATTTTATTGCTGACAGTATTAGTAGGAAGATACCATCCTAGGATTTGATAAAGTCATCAATGGAGTGGAATAGAATTGCACTTTTCGCCCACATGAATGTGGTATTCTATGAAGATGAAAATTGGTGTATTCTGTTTAGGGTTAAACCAACACCATATTTTATTGAGATGATCCTATAGGAGAGACATCGAGATGTTGTGTTTCAAGTAATTATGGATTATTTAAATGGATGTGAAATCATCTATGAGTGGTCTCTATCTACAATGGAAATCCTTTATTTTAGGAATGTTATTTTATATTATTTCTTACAAAACTGGTTATGATGGTGGAATGGCATATTTCACAGGGGTTAGTTTACCCTAGCATGATGAATATGTTTTATGATATGAGGCATTTATTTTTGTGGTCCGATATATAACAAGACATTCATTATTTTTTTTCCATTATTATAACTATAAGAATATTAAGGATATACAAAAAAATACATTTTTGTTTTCATAAACCAATCCCCATGATGAATTGGAAGCAGGATGATATGTTTATGGATTTCAATGTAAGGTTTCCACATACTCCTCAAGTAAATAATGTAATTTTGGTAGTGATTGAATGATTGGCCAAATTGGATCACATTATTTTTATTCATGATACCCCTAATGTTGAGGACATATGAAATTTTTATGTTAATGTGATTTTCATATTTCTTTGAGTTCGGTTAGATATTGATTCAAATAGGGATCCAATGTTTACTTATATGTTTTTAGGGCCCTCCATGAGATGATGGGATCCCATGTAAAGGTGATAATAACATACTATCCTCATGGAGATGGTATGATATATTGGGAAATACTGATACTTGAAGACATTCCTTGTGGTTGTGTCCCAGAGTTTTGAGGAGAATGGAATATCCTTTTGGGTCTTGTTGAGTTTTCCTACCACAATATCTATCATTCATCCATAAAAATTAACCCTTTATTACCTTGAATAATCAACCTTGTAAATCTCCACTATATTGGTTAGATATTGGTGAATCTTCTCATGTGGGAGCTCGCGAAACGCTCATCAACAGGCAAAGCAAAACCTAACTCTCACTACCGATCTCCCCTGAATCTTTATTGATGGATGGTTTCGATCCGGCGTGGGAACTCCCTTCTCTTACTCCTGCTACTCTGGTCTCTAATCCATCAAAAATTGAAGTGGGTAATCTCGAAGTACCCCTTCGGCTTCTTCCGGTCTCCTTTCGTGATGCTCTTCAAGGAGCTGATCTTGGCTGCGTGAAGGATGACAAACAATAGTGCTATAAAAAGCTCGATGATGGGAGTTTCATTGTTGATGCGGATCCGGTGGCCCTGAAACAGCGGGAAAAACTTTTTAAATACTCGATTATCGGACGTGTCTCCTACAGCACAGGCGACCGGCCATGGACCTTATTTGAATTAATGACCCGGATTGCTAATTGCTGGGGCTTATGCAAATGGAAGATGGTTCCCATCGGTAAGGGCTATTATCACATTGTTTTCAACTCGCAAGGTGAGTTAGACAAGGTATGGAAAATCAGTAATCTCCAAATTAATCCTGGATTTCTTAGAATCTTAGATTGGGATGCTACTTTTAATCCATTCACACACAAAAATCACATGGCACAGGTTTGGGTCCGGATTCACGGCCTAAATTGGTATTATTGGCACCCAAAAATTCTTAAGGACATTTCCTCCTGCATAGGGCCCCCCATTAAAATTGATCACATGACATTGAATGGAGACCTTGGCCTATATGCTAGAATAATGGTTGAAGTTAATTTGCCCACTGATCTTCCATCCTGTATTTAACTCAATGCTCCTGACTATAAAACTGATCTTAGAATAGAATATGAAAAGAAACCACCCTTTTGTGAGGTGTGAAAACTAGTTGGACATAATCTCTCTAATTGTAGAGTGGTTAGAAAACAAATGGATCCCCCAATCTCTAATGACTAGAAGGAAGTCAAATATAGTAAAAAAGGACAATTCAATTTGGAAAAATCTGATATACCTAAAAAGAAACAAAGTACTTGGATAAAAAAATCCTATGTTTCTTCATCTCTAGAGGGTAAAACTTGGGGGGAACTAGTTGATGAAGAAGAGTTGCTATAAAAAACTGAAAACATTGACACTGGAAAAGGGGTTTTAGTTGCTGAAGGTATATGTAATTCTAATGACTCTTCCTCTGGTTCAGCACCTCTGAATTTACAGGTTTGTAAGGTCTTAGAGAGACCTGCTTCGGATCCTTTGGAATTGAATGATCGCCCTGCTGCTGCCATGGTTCCATATGGTGCTATGGATAAGGCACCAGAAACAGGTTTTTCTACTCAAATTGATTCTCCACTATCATTGAAAGTGCCTCCTATTTCTTCTTCTTCTGCTACTAAAAAACTCATATCCACGATTGCTGATACTGCTGCTCGTGTTGTCAATTCTTCGGTTTCTATCACTCACAGTATTTCATGCATTTCTACTATTCCACAAACTGATTCTGTCCAGCCCCTTGCTACTGCTAGCAAAGGAGACCCCATTTCTGTTTTGGACATACAGAATTCTGCTATATCTCTTCCGATTCCTGCTACTTTTTCTTCTAAAAATGCTGAAATAGACACTGTTGTTTCAACTGGAATTGTTGCAAGTGCTATCTCCCTTGGAACTCCTAGAGACATAGCCTCCTTATCTTCAACCTCCGCGCCTACTGCTCTCACATTAGGTCAGGAACAACGTTCACCAAGATCATAGGACCCGGCTAGGACCATGCCCTTAGTCCAACCTCCTATTCTTGTTACTGATCAGGTTCATTCTCTGGACAACACTCCTTTAGATGCTCCAGTCTCTAACCACAATACCAAACAAAAACCTCCTACCACCCCTATGGTCACACGAGCCCAAGGGAAGAAAGGCTCTAGAAAATCAAAAAAAAGAAGGGTGCTAACCCAAAACATAAATAGCTATGAATTTTCTCTTCTGTAATTGCCAAGGTTTGGCAAATAATGATACTTCTACAACTCTTAAGAGGTTCTTAAACACCCATAAGCCTCATCTCTTTGCTACTGCTGAACCTAAAGTAAACTATAAGATGAACTCCATGGGATTTGGTTCCCCTAACTATAATTTTCTAAGCTCCTGTAAAAATGGTTCGCAAACTGACTCAATGTGTATTTTTTATCACAACTCTCTTCAAAATATCAACATATTTAAAAATAATGATCAACCACTCACCTGCGACTTCTTATGGAATGGTCGTCATACCTATTGCACCATGGTTTATGCTAATAATAGGTATCAAGAAAGAATAACTCTATGGAATGATATTCTTGATATGGGCACCTCCATTCATGATCCTTGGGTTGTGATGGGAGACTTTAATGCCATTCATAATTCGGGTGAAAAAATTGGTCCCTCCCACCTTTCTATATCCTCTAGGGAATTCAGATCTACGATTCAAGACTGTGAACTCTTCGAAGTCAATCTTACTGGTGCCAAATATACTTGGTATAGAAAACATTATAATAAAACTGTTGCGAGTAAGCTAGACCGAGCTTTTGTCAACATGAAGGCTCTTGATACTTGGGATTGCATCTCCAGTATTACTCTGCCTAGACTCAACTCTGATCATCATCCTATTCTCCTCAGCTTCAGTATGAATAGCCGTAAGCTTTCCCTTCCTTTTAAATTTAATAATGCTTGGTCTTCAACCCCTGATTGTGTCTATTTTATCCATAACACATGGAACTCCATGAATCATCACAAGGATTCCTTTTCTTTTATGTACAAATTGAAAATCTTAAAGCAGGCCCTTAAAGGTTGGTGTAAAACTGCAAACTCCCAAATTGACCTTGATATTTCCTCCCTTGAAGGGGATCTTAGCCGGGTCCAAACTCAAAATACCTCATATGATTTTAATATGGACCCTCAATTAGAAGCTAATCTCTCTCTCAAACTTAATGATTTGCTCACCCTTAAAGATAATATCCACAAACAAATGTTTAAGACTAAATGGCTCACTGATGGCGATCGTAATACTAAATTTTATAACTCCCTTCAAAGAGTCAGAAAGGCTAACCGCCCTCTTTCTAAACTTACTCATCAGGACTTGATCCTTGACTCTGAAGAGGCTATAGCGGATCATGTTGTCTCGTACTTTTATAATATATTTAATGGTACGAATACCAATGCTGATATCAGATCTGACATTATTCCTTCATTGGTGGATGAAAGTGACAATGAATCTCCTCTAAGCATTCCTTTTGATCACGAAATTAAAGATACTATTTTTGGTCTTAACCCAAACAGTGTGCCCGGACCGGATGGGTTCAATAATGGTTTTTTTCAAAAACATTGAGATATTGTTCACAACGATGTTTGCAACCTTGTTAAGACCTTCATTATACATGGATCTCTTCCACATGGCATAAATGCTCAATTAAAAACCTTAATTCCCAAGGTCGAAAATGCCTCTGAGATCCATCAATTCAGACCTATTTCCCTGATTAATACTCTCTATAAAATCATCACCAAACTTATTGCAAACAGACTTATGCCTATTTGCAATAAAATTGCCTCTTGGAATCAGTTCGGTTTCATTAAAGGTAGGTCCATCCAGGATTGTATTTTTCTTGCCTCTGAATGCACCAATTGTCTTAATAAAAGCTGTAGAGGGGGATGTGTGGCCATTAAACTTGATATCAGGAAGGCTTTTGACACCATTGATTGGAACTTCATCTTTAATGTTCTAATGTCTTTTGGATTTCATGATTCTTTCATTAGAAAACATAAAACTTTATTTAGCTCAGCTTTTATTTCGATTCTGATCAATGGTACCCCTAGAGGTTTTTTCAGTTGTACTAAGGGTGTCAGATAGGGTGACCCTCTCTCTGCCATCCTTTTTGTTATCACTGAAGACTACTTAAGTAGACTCCACATTTATCTGGTTGATCAGGGCAAGCTCAAACCTATTCAAGCTGCCAGAAATCTAAATACCCCTACTCATCTTTTCTATGCTGATGATATCATCCTATTTCTCAAAGGTGATCAAAAAAAATATACATGCCCTAAAACAAGCCCTTAATCATTTTGAAGAGGTCTCTGGACAAGCGATTTCCTGGGATAAATATTATATTTTCTTTGGCAAAGGTTTCCCTGTTAGAAGGAAATCTAGTATCATCACTTCTCTTGGTATCAAAGAAGGCCTTCTTCCTTTCAATTATTTGGGCGTCCCCCTTTTCTGGGGTCATCCTAAAGCAAACTATTTCACCAATATTACTGATCAAATTATTAACCAACTCTCCACCTGGAAGGGAAAACTGCTCTCCATGGCTGGTAGGATATGTCTGGTCAAATCAACCATTGTTTCCAAAATGGTCTACTCTCTCATGATCTACAATTGGCCTACCGGCATTTTCAAAAAGATTAAAACCTATATAAAAAAATTCATTTGGACGGGGAGCATTTTTGAAAGGAAGCTCGCCACTATCCCTTGGAATTCTTGCTGTAAACCTCTTGATAAAGGTGGCATGGGTATAAAAAATCTAAATATTTTCAACAATGCTCTCCAAGCCTGCCTTACTTGGTGTATCATTAATGGTTCCTCTAATGCCTTTGAGTTCTTAAAGCATAGATTCCTTCCTAAACTCATGAATAGTAATTTTAGTTACATCAACTCTTCGATCTGGCCCTCTATCAGAGACTCGTTTCACATAATCATGGAGAATTCTAGATGGATGGTTAGTGCGGATTCTTCTATTAATTTTTGGTGTGGCGATTGGTGTGGTAACCCCTTGATTTCTTTGCTTTCTATAAATACCTCTCCTGGTGATACTAGTCTTTCTATAAAAGAGGTCCAGCGGTCCCATCGACATACCCTCCTCGATAATATTACTCAGATCATTGATAATCATCCTTTCTATCCCCATGGTGACTTCCTGGTGTGGGAACCGGCTTCAAATGGCATCCTTGATTCTAGATCCTTCTATACTCATTGCTTCTCTAGAGAGGATTCTAATTATCAATGGGTGAGTCATTTTAATAAGCCTTGGATAAAACCTTCTAGGCTCACCCTTATATGGCATATTGCTCACAATAGAACACCCACTAATACTTGTCTTCAATCCTTTGGCATTCAACTATGCTCTAAATGTTGCATGTGTAATCAAAATAGGGAGGATGCTAAACATCTTTTTCTGTCCTACGTGGCAGCATCTGCTTTATGGATATACGTTCTGAATCTTTTCAATTGCAGATGTCCGGCTATTGATTCTATTTTCTTGTTTCTTAAAAATTGCCTTAGATATGATGCTTCTCTGTAGATCAAGAATATCTTCCTTGCGGTAGTGGAAGAGCTTCATCATGTGATCTGGTATGCTCGTAATGATTTTATTCATAACAACCACTCATTTAGTCTCAATGCAGGTAAAGCTCGGATTCTTATTGCGATTCATGAAGCCGCTACAGTCCAAAAAGATTCTTGCAACAACTCGGTTGATGACTTTGTGATCCTTTGGCATCTCTATATTCCTGGCATATATTCAAAGCCCAAACGCTTCATTGAAGTTTTCTGGCAAGCCCCGATGCCAGGATGGATTAAAGTGAACGTCGATGGAGCTTCCAAAGGCTATCCTGGCCCTGCAAGTTGTGGTGCCATCTTCAGAGACTCATCTGGTCAATTTCAGGGCTGTTTTTATGTTGGTTGTGGTCTTTCTTCATCGCTTGAGGCTGAGATGCTGGGTGTTATCCATGCGGTTGATTTCGCGCTTCAAAGAGGCTGGAGAAAGCTCTGGATTGAAAGTGATTCCACCACTATTGTCCAGGCCATTTGGAATGACATCACTCATCTTTCCTGGCTGCTTACCACTCTTTGGATGAAGTGTTTAAACTTGCTTCACGATATTGATTATATTGCTACTCATGCATACCGTGAAGCGAATGCTATTGCTGACGCCCTCGCCAACAAAGGTATTCAACAAAACATGACTTGGATCGACACTCTTCCAGCTGACTTATTACCTCTCTTTGAGAGAGATTGTAAAAAAATCCCATCTTTCCGATCTTTGTAATCCTTTTTCTCTCTAATATATTGTTCTTTGGTCATTGACCGAAGCATTACCTTTTAAAAAAACATAGAAAATAGGGGAAGTTGGAACCAGGATATATGAGACCATTTAAGGTTGTAAAGAGGATTATAAAGGTATAATATTATTTATCCATTCCACCTTATATAAATTCGATCTATGATATTTTTTACATTTCATAACTATAAAAATATCTTTTATACCTATCACATTTTTTAATAGGGAGGAGATTGATGTAGAACATGATATAAAAGTGGTTGAGAAACTAGTTTGGGTTGTTGATAATTACATGAAGGTTTTCCTTGGTAAGTCCATACCATTGTGTTTTTGTTCTGTAAAAACGTTTTTTGTTGCTCATGATATGTGGTATCATGGGATATTGATGATATAGTGGTGAAATATTCTCATTAGGGACCAGTCTTCTTGATGATGCTTTCTATGGTCAGAAAGAATTTATGTTGGGGAAAATTGTAACATAAAATTTTTTATTTTAGGTACATTATTTATTTTATTTTTTATTACCATATTAATTATGTTATTTTATTTTAGTTCAAATGTTTTAAAGGGGTTTGGTGGCTTAAAATTTGTTTTTATACTTTTTCAATGCAAAATGATGTGGAATTTTCCCTGGACCAAGTCATCTTTTACCATAGTGTCTCGTATGTTAACTGACTAACAAGACCCCAATATGTCATGGTCAAAGCTATAGAAAGGCCCATAAAATCTAATAGTTTTTCACAAGGTCATTTTTGAGATCCTGGTTATAGGGGTTTCCTAATTTTAAATGCTCAAATTATTTTTTATCTTATAAGGTTGGTTACATTATTTTCATGAAATCTTAATAGATGTTCTTAATAAATCCTTTAAGATGTTTTCTCTATTTCAGATAGGTATATGTCCCTTATTTGTCTTGAATCTAAGATTATGTGTATTAAAAAGGAGTTTTGGGAATTCCAATTTTTGTTTAGGGGATTCAATTTCACTAAGTTTCGTTCCCATTCATCCTTAGTAGAAGATTGGAGAAAGAAAACTAGAGACTAGTTTTCCTTAATAATTGTGCAGGAATCATTAGGGACCAAACATTGTTTTTTAGGATCCATTTTTAATACTATTTTCCCTTTTTGGTTGTTTAGTGAAACTGTTCTTTAGGTATGTGGATTTGTACGACAATTCCTAATGATTGAAATTGTTGTTGGTTACTTGACTTTAAATGGAATTACAATTTATTTACAATGTATGATATTATAATCAAAATAAATGTTTTCAAAATGGCATGGTGTGTATATTGATCCACTTAGGTATGGATTTTAAATAATTATTTTTTTTCTAGAAAGATAATTTAAATTGAAATGAATAATTTATATAATGATTTTATGAAGATTATTTATAATATAAGGAATTAAATGTTTTATGAATTCGTAACAATGTTATTTTTTTGAATGGAATTTTTTTTTGATGAAAACCATTTTATTTTTTATTTAAAAATTAAATGACATGTTTTGAAAAATTTATTTTCGGATACTTTAATGAAGATTGATGAAACTAATTTGGGATGAAAGATATACCACATGACTGATTTCCATGATGTACATGTGAGCCTGGGTTTTTAGGTGGGTAGATCAGGATGATAACACTTATCATTTTGTATCCCTAATTATATACATATTAATGATGATAATGCTAAATAAAAATTTATGAGGTCATATAGTTCATTTGTAGGGGTGTTCACCTATTCTGTATATGTTAGATATCAAGTGAAGTGTTCCCACATGGTTCTGTTATTCACTAATAATTTTAAGGTATTTAAACCCTAATACAACTAACCACATACCTTATAACTATGGTTCTGTAATAAAAAATTATTTATATATTCCAATATTGATGAAATTATTTACTCATTCCATATTCATATACCTATTTTATTATATTCATTTTAATTATTTTAGAAGCATTTTTTATGGAAAGTGATAAAATAAATTTCCATGCCCGGATTTATTTAATGATTTAGAATATTTGGATTATTTGATGTGGATTAATTATGAAATAATTAGTTGAAATGATAATCAGGTAGTGTTTCTAATACCCTATATATGACTTTGGGAGAATGTTGACTTTCATTTTCTAGGTCTGGGAAAAGGGAATTCTCTAGATGGAGAAAGTTGGTTCCCTTCATTAGTGGGACCAGAGGAGTTGGTGATGATTGGAAGAGTGTGTTTTATACTTATTAAAATCATATCATTCATCGATATAAATGATGGTTTTTGGTATGAATTGGATTGATGTATCATTTTAGGGACTTGTATTTTTCTTCATGTGGTAATTTTATCTTCATGATTGTATTGTCATACCAAGAATATATGTTTTCAAGCCACTATTTCGAAGTTAATTTTTGTGAAATTATTCCCCTTGGACTTTTTTAGATTCCTAGTCACTAGTTACCAACCCTCGGAAAATAATAATTCTATTTAACCCATGTTAGGATTGTATTAGTTATTAGTTTAGTGGGTTATATGATTCAATTAATGACAATGTTTTCCTAAATATGGAAGGTTTCAACACATGATCAATTTTTTCTTCCATAAAGAAGATAATAAGGAATTATATAAATATAAAAAGTCTAAACAAATAATAACATCAATGTGATGAAGGAAAATATTAGGTATATAATACATCATTCATGAACAAAATATATACATGGAAGAATAGGACCATGTACCTACCTGTATATCAGAATTAAAACAAATTATAAGGAGTTATTTCATTAAATTAATGTGAAGGTGAATGATTTCTATATTTATTCTATAAGACAAAGGCATGGTATTCCATCAAAAAGATTTTTCAGGAGGAATTCATAGCCAATCTGTGAAGTAGAATCCGAAAGTTCAAATGAGCCATCCACATCTGGTAAACTAAACAAGTAATGTTGTTGAAGGGACCTAAAATCCATTACCTATGGAAATAATATTCTTAGATAAGTGTGTGAAAGGTAAGGAAGGAAGTGATATTTAGGGACATTTAGTAAGCCCAAATAGTTTTAAGGTAGTGAGACTAGGTGTGTGGTGACTATGAACTTTTATATACACCAAACAGTAGGAAAACCTGTTGATTCTTGTGCATTAACACATCATTGGTATCATGTTCTTTGGATTATACCAATGTGACTGAAAAATATAAAACTCATAATGTTTCTATATGCATTACATTCCTGAATATACACATATTGTTCAATCATGTGAAGTTCTTGTTCAATATAGAGATATGTTGAACATAGTTCTTGTACATGTGGGAACAATATATTTATAGAAAATTAATAAAAAATACATAAATTAGGAATAGCCTTATTTACCCCCATATAGTTTCACCGGGATATATAAATTGGTATAATATCTTAAAGAATCTGACTATGTATTTAAACCTAGTAGTGGTTTGGAGTGTTAGCACAAATGGATTCAATGATTAAGACATCATTCTCTAATGGTATAAAATTTTATAATTGAAAAAATAAGTTCATGTAATATATAAAATATAATCACAGAGTCCCTTGATAATTCGTTAAAGAATAAATTTTTATATTGAGTCGGTATGGAGTTATATTTGAAATAGTTTAATGGAATTTAGAGACTAATATATTATTTAAGAAGTCATTTAAAAGAGTTAAAAAATAATCTATTTCCAATTAAGTGTATCACTATAATCATATTAGGGATATATGGAAAATCATGGAAGTGTTATATGGAAAATAATACTTGTTTAAGTATGAACATAAGATATACCATGTTAAAAATCCAAATGATTACTTCTACATGTCAAAATAAATACATAAGATGAATAAATTAAAATATACGATGAACTCTCCATCTAACATAACTGATTCCAAATATCTTATTTTTTCTAATTCTAACCCTATTTTATTGAAAATATTTGAATTATAAAACATAACTGCTCTTATAAAGTTGAAAAGTATAGGTGAATCTTGTGAATAAGTGGTGAAAAAATCAGGTTTCAAATCTATGGAGTGTTCTTGAAAACACCCAGAAGATTTTAAATCCCAATCTGATGTGATAGATTATAGGTAAGTATTGGGAAAAGTAAAAAATTTAATTGTAGTGGACATAGATTTTGAAAAAAGGGGGAAAATCCAGGAGGTGGATCTGAAATATGATAAAAATAAAATGAGAGCTAAAATGAAATAAAAAAGTTATATGGTTGTAGACATTTACCAAGAGTTTATAAATAAGATGTTTATGGAGATGGAATTGAAGGTAATTATTATTCCACTCAGAAGACATACTAAATAATAAAGATAAATTTGGATTGATGTGGATTGAAATATGAAATAAATGGATTCATAATTTAATATGAATGATAGGGATGGCAAGGGTCTTAAAGAGAATATGAAAACCTCCAAAAAGGAAGAAAACCCCTTCAATTGAATTCTTTATCTGCATATAAGTAATAAATATATATATTAAATCTAGATTCAAAATAATAAATAATGATTTTATATTAAAAATAAAACATTATTATTATTATTATTTTGGAGAAAATGATCGAAAAAAGAAGCTAGAAAAAAATTCAACTATTGTGGAAGTCTTTGAAAAATTATCAGTATGTGTTTCAAATCCCTAATTTTTGAATATGGTTGAAACCATTGTAAATAAAATCCCACTTGGTTGAACTATATGGATCTTTAGTGATTTGGGTTTGGTGGTGGCATATGGTGAATCCATTCCTGTCCTCTATTTTCTCATTAGCGCTCAAACTCTTCCCTTACATCCTTACCCCTCATGAAAGACATCATATTTGGTTGACAAAGATAGTGTTTAGGAATTTTTTGTATGGTCTATGTGTTATGTTTTTTGGACTTCCCTCTCATATTTTCTTTATTTTATCCCTCTCTTCACTGGTTTTTAGTTCCCTTTGTTGTGTGTTTTCTATTTTAATTCTTGTTATGGGGTTATTGATTTTTCATATTGTATATTTGGATGGATTTTGGTGATTCTTAAAGTAAACAATGATGCTTCACTCCCTTTATGTTCGTGATGGTGGTTTTGATAGAGTAATTTTCTTGTTATAATGATGTTTGTTGCTCAATGTTGGAGCTTTTCCTATACTATGGCACCAGGATCCCAAAACACTTTTCCCAGTAGGAATTGAGTTCCATTTTCAAGGTTGTTTTAGGATATGAAGATTGAGAATTATATGGAGTTCAATGAGGATTTTTTTGTGAGGGATTCTTCTTTGTTTTTAGGTATATATTGGGCATTTTCTTGGTTATATCATGGAGCTTCTTCAACTAGTTGGTTGTTTTCGTGTTTCTTGATTGTTTTGTTTTAAAGGAAATGAGGATTTCCAGTGGGTGGTGTGGCTTGTTGGCATACTGGTTCTCGTGGAATGTTCTCACTTGTGTTACGGGTGAATTTGAAACTGATGAATGGTTTATTTGATTGATGTATGGTGGTTCTCACAGTTCAAGGTGTGATTTGAGGTTTCATAGGACATTATGTTCTTTTATTTTGAATTTTTGAATTTGTATAATTTTTTGTAGTAGTTTGCGGTGTAGTGGAAGATTCTTATGTAGGTTTAAATTTTAATTTATTTTGGTTTTTCAGGAGGTTTTGGTTTTTGTGAGATGTTTTTTGGTTTGGATTAATGGCATGTGATCTATATATTGGTATTATAGAAAGTAATTCCCACATAAACTCAATTTTGTTTTATTTGAAAATGAAAAAAATGATATTTAGAATCTTGGTAGATAAGGATAATCCAAGGAAGAAAATGATTTATCACATTCAAAATAGATGATTCTATGTGGTTTTATAGAAAGAATATCCATTTGGAAAGGGTTGTAGAAACTATTTGATAATTATGTTCAATATGAACATGTTCTTGAAGAAGCTATAAAATTCTATTCTATGAATATAAAAAAGTGAAAAGGATTGTGTAATAATAAAGGGTTGGCTCATTATGACGATCCTCACTCCTCAACCAATAAAAAAATAGAGGTTCATCTCTCCCTAAATGATTTTAAAATTTCTAAATTTATTAAAGGATTGAAACATTTAAGGGGTAATACAATCCCTAGGATAAATTTTGTAGAAAGAGAAACTTTTTATGAGTTAATGGTATACCATGTTTTAATATAATGTATGTGAAACCATCAATTGGTTTTTTGATTATTTAAGGACCATATTGGTATTAATCCTAAAGGTAAATGTTATGGTGAAGTTTTTAATCAAAAAAATTCATGATAAGTGTCTAATATGTGGAGGAAATAGTATCAATCCCAAACCTAAAATAATCATTGTGGTTTATCTATACATGATAAAACAATTTATCCATTAAATGTCATTCCAGAAAAGTGGTATCCCTAAATTGAAGAGTAATTATTAGAATCAATATTTTAAGACTAATCGGGATAATGTGATAAAATTTCAATGGTTGGTGAGACTAGTAGGTGAATTAAAAGGCCTATGGATTTTTTGAGGGGATGATGTACATGGAGATTCACTATATATTTAACTAGTGATATAAATTTCACTTCAAAGAGGTTTGGTTATCACACCTATAAATTTTTTTCTTATCCAATAATGGTTTGTGTGAATATGTGTTGGGATAACATTTATTATTTTAATTGAAAGGTGTAAACCTCTAACTGTTTTGGTCTTATTGGTATCAATTAGTGATATCAATGATGTTTTGGAGGTAAAATTGGAGTCTTTTTCCTAGAATAATTTCCGGATTAGTAGGGTTTTTGTATTTTGTAAAAACACAAATGCTAAATGTTAAATTCACTAATTGAGCATCTTTCAGTTAATGTAGTTTTGAAGAATTTTTTCTTAGAGTAATTTTCTAGAATTATTCATTTTAACTAGAAGTTTTTATGAATTTTTCAACAGGGAAATTTTTTTTATCAATAAGTCCATGGAGCCATGGAATATTGTTGTTTTGACATAGAGGATATATATGATATGTTTTTTACTATCCTCAATATGGGAATATAATCTTATGATAAAAACCTCTTATATTTTCAATGGAAAAGGGAATGGAAATTAGTTGTAAAGGGTATAAAAGTGATGTGTAAAATTAGATAAATTTGAAAGTTATTCCCAAGATACTTAAAAATTAGGGGAGGGGAGGAAGGCTGAGGATGACTATTGAGGATGTCTATACATTGAATTTAATTTATAATGGGGGAGGAATAGGTGGTTATATGTCAGAAATACATAATTGGGGAGATTTTTTGACCTCTATTTGTTAATATTGTATTTATTTAAAATATAAGTGGAAGTTGAGTAGAAGAAAAATCAAGGTTATTTTATTGATAATGTTTATTGAAGTCATTCAATACAAATGTTTTTTAAAGGTTAGTTATAAATTTCACTACTCACATAAAGGTAACCATGGTCATGATATGGATAATTAAAAGCATACTCCATTTACTTAAAGGTAAAAATAGAGGACAATATTCTAGATATATGTATTGGGAAAGTATTACACCCTAGATATGGATTAAGATTAACTAGAAATATAGAAGGCCATGTAAATATAATTTAGTTATATAAAGACATATGTAAAGGTTGCACTGATCATCAAAACTACATCAGGTTAAATCCTAGATCAGATAAGGGTAATTTCTCTCACATCAAAGTATATACCAGTTTTCATCAGGTTTTATCTTAACTTGTGGTAAGAATGAATTTTACAAATAAAGAGAAGATTTGATTCATACATAGAGAGTGATGTTCCTGTTGGAGATATCTAATGTGGGAAATGGAGAGACCCTTTATGGGAGTGGAGTTGGGTGTGGTGAGTAGCATACATTGAATTTGATGTTCAAATGGAGAAAAAGAGATCACTAAACAATAACAATGATCATTTTTCGCTTCATTTCAACCTACTTAAAATAGTTATTCCAACCATTTGATTAAAGAGATCTATCATAGACTCATGCAATGAAGATCAATTGAGGAACAACTATGCTATAATTCCCACATTAAAGGAATTTAATTGGGTGTGATGTGGGAGGTATGTATCTAGGTTTTTCAAGAAGAAGTTGAAATAGACTACGGTTATAAATATGGTCATTTAAAAGGGTTTTTTGGATTCTTTAGTGGTTTGAGATGCAGCAGAGTCAATATAAGGATCATCCAATATAAAAAATCTTCTAAATCTATATAATAGTGAGTGATTGGGATTTCTACATGCATGGAAATATTTCATCCATAATTCCACAAAGATAAACTTATGGATGTAAATCACCCATGATATTCTAAGATTTTAATATCTTATTATTGGTATTTTATAATTCTTAATACGAGGTTTTATCTAATGATTCATGTATGGTTGTTAAGATATTAAAATATCATGATAATAAATATTATAATTATAGTAGAATAAATTTATAGTGTTTCAAAGTTAATTTTAAGGTGATTAAATAAATAAAATTATTACCACATTAAAAAGAAAACAAATGTGTCTAATAAGTTTTTATTTTCATATATTATGAGTTCTTTTGGAGATCTTCGATTTTAAGGGTAGTAGATGCAATTTTCTCCAAGAAATTTTCATATCTTATAATTGATAATATTTTGTAATGTAATTAATATAGGTTGAACAAAAAGGGATGGAAGATTAATGAATGATTAATATCGATTATAATATTTATATAATCTCTAGAATTATAATATATAGAAGGTTATGTAACAATAATAATTTCATCTTTTATGATGTTCCTCATGAAATAGTACATGCAAATGGGGGGGGGGGGTGATTCAGGTGGTAACTAATTTGTACTAATTCTGAATTCATATTGGAGTATTTTAAAACCATTGGAATTTAATATATGTTTTCAGTTAGTGAAATTGAATCTATGTCATAATTTACCACAAAATTATCAACCATATTCATTCAAGTAAAGAAGATAAAATCAAAGGGAAATTTATACAAGGTTCAGTAAAAAGACCTACTACATGCATTGATTGGTTGTTCACCACAATCAAGCATTATCCAATATAATATAATTTTGATTATAATAGGTTGGTTTCCCATAATAACACTGAGTCCAAGAGTATTTATAATGCCTTCTTATCACAAATTCATATAATAGTTTCATAATGAATCAATATATCCACACCATGATATCCAATTATACCTTATGTCACACAAGTTTCCCATCACCCCACTGGGTATATTCAGGTGTTTCCTTTCATACACTTAATTTAAAGAATATCAATAGGTATTCTCTATCCAAACTGCATCCAGATACATACCTTATTTCATGATTTGTAACATAAATTCCCAATAATACAAGACAAGAATCTAGAGGTCTAGTATCTTTGGAATATTTGATAAATCAATACATCATCATAAATTAAAAAAACATCTTTATTTAAAAATCCACATAGTGCTCCAAACTCTTGTAGATCTTCTAAAACTACATTTTATACCTTAAGGAGAACACATAATAAAAAAGTGTGTTATAAAAATCCCAATAAGGGAATAATCATGGAAATAAATCATTAAATTATAGTTAGAATACATAACATGATATCATAAAGAGAATTATCATAAGTATGGAATCATTGAATAAGGATGTTAAATCAAAAGTCCTAGAGATGATAAACAAGTGAAACATAATAAAGCATGACATTATAAAAATATTTCATGGATAACCACCAAGATATTATAAGATTGGCTAACCTACATCATAAAAATAATATTATCTGGATAATCATCATCATAACATGGTGTTCTTAGGCTAACCTCATGTGAAACATTTTTAATGTGATTACTATAACTGCCCATGAACCATACATGGTATTAAAAGAGACTTTTACACTAACCAATTATTTGGAGATATATAACAATCCCAAACATCTTATCATTATATATATATTCATATTTTTTCCATAAGAGAGAAATAATCAATTCATAAATCATAAGCATTATATATCCTCGAATTTGGAAGTGGGTTTCAAAGTCAATGTGTAAGAAATAACTGAATTATATATGATATAAATTCTAAAGAAAATAATTAAATAAAATAAAATTTTAATTTCATTTTAAATAAAACATATGATTTGATCATGGATTTCCATTGAATGAAAAATCATAAGAAAAATATAGTTGTTATAATATAAATTTACCACTTAGATAATGGTTTTTGAAATGAACAAAGGATCTTTTAACAAATAGTTTTTTTATTTTAAAAAAGACTAATTTCATCAAAAAGTGTTTTCATTAAAAAATTATATATTTTAAAAAATATACATGATAAGAAAAAAAACATTTCAATGATAGATACATTATAGTAAATTAGGCATTGGTATGTTCCCTTAAATCAGTTTCTCCTAAATTATAAAATTTCTATGGGAACATAAAAATGTATGTCTACATGAATGAAAATAAAATTAAAATAGATATATATTTAAATAGAAAAAATATAAATAATCTGAATTATATAATTTATAATAAGATAATGTATAAGTAAGGAAAAGAAATAGAATGTGTCACCAAAATTTAAAGAGGTTTCATTGGAGGACCCCCTGATATATTAAGAAACATACTAATAAAAACCCATTAAAATAGAGAGGGATTAATTATATAGATAAAATACCATGAATAAATATTATACATGATATATAATGTACCATTACCAGTATACATAGTATTTAAAATAATGTAGGTTCATAAAAAATGTGTCCCAAAGAAGGAAAATTTCAGAAGAATCCCTACCCATATTTCTGAAACCGCACTACACATTCACATAACATGATTAATAATTAAATTATGTTTATTATATATATAACCATGAATCATAATCATATATTTTTAATTTTATATGGTCCATATATTATTTTTTTGTACATAATTTTAATATTGTTTTCTCTAATATCATTTACTCGTGGTTGTTCGATTAATTTCTTCATAAAATTTGCAGTTTGATAACCATGATCAAATGTATACTATAATAACTTAATAATATCTATAATAGTGGAGTTGTATTACATTTTTTATTAAATTAGGGCCATACTTATACATTTTAATATTCTATCCCAAAATAAACATCAATTAAGAAAGGAACCTTAATATGTCCATTTATGGCGGTTGATGTTACTGCATTAATTTATTATTAATCACGCATATAAAATAACCAGTATTATTATTAAAAAATATTAACTATTGAAAAAATAAAATATTAGTTAATTTAATAAAATCTTTGAACCGAACATTTAATGTGGTAATGGAAACTTTTACACATCATTTATGGAAGTCGTTGTCCGCACACACACACACATGATGATGTTTTCATTTTTTCTTAATGATTTTAGATAAAAGAAAAAAATGGACCATTCATTAGTATAATGATATATAATTTTAGTAAAAATTATTGTGTAACCATTTCTTCATGTATAAAATGGATTTTAAAGGGTGTAGAATATGAAAAGTGCTATTGATGTTGGGTTGAGAGTATTACCTCTCACTTGGATGTTATCCCTTGGATAACTTTTTAAGACTCTTTATCATAATATTTTTGTGAGATAAAAGATTAAAACCCATAGGGAGGGTATTGGTTAGAGAATATTCTATAGTTTATGATGATCAAAAGAAATTTAATGGTCGGAGAAATTGGGAGGGGTGGCCTCCTTTTTTTATGTGATGAAAATGGATCTTTCATAAAAACTCATTATTTCTCAAAAATATCAGTCCACTAATTAAGAAAAAAAGGGTCAAATAATTTCCAATAATGTTGTGGATAATGATATAAAGACACGACTAAATCCACTATATAATATCAATCATTTTTTTTCACATGTTTCATTTTTTTTACAATGTGAAACTCTTTTACCAAATTTTAACCTTACTGGGGTAACTCCACTTTAATCCTTGGAATTTAATTTTAATGGTTAAATTTATAATTGATATTATTTAATAATTTGATCATAATGATTTTATATTTTCAATTCGTTTGATAAAATGAAATCTCCAAGTGTTATAGATAATAATTTTAGTTCAATGGACATGATGCGTAAAGATATTTTTATAAGTTCATTTGAAGCTACAAATTTATGTGTGGTATAATATAATCAATGTATTTTATTTTCTTGGAATAATTTTTTTATTATAATAAATTTTAATTTAATGTAGATTTCTAATAAATCCAAAAAAGAAAATTTTCCATGATAATGTGTTATGTCCAAAAAGGGACTAGATACCCGAAGGGGGGGAGGGGTGAATCAGGGTATGGATATTCATTTCAAAATTAATCACTCCCCACTTGATCTTGACCTATTCATTATAATGGTCATTTTTTTCACTTAAGTTTTAATGCTGATCTTATTCATTACTTATTTATATGATGATGATTCTTTGAATGTAATGTCGGAATGCTAGAAGACATACACCCTATTTTTACTTTTATTACCCTTACTAGGGTACATCCAAGGAGCATATAACGATAGTGTGAAAATGTAAAAATACACTAAGGATCACTACCAAAATGTTTTTCAGGATAGATTACTTCTATTCCCAATCTCACTAACTTTTCAAGGACTGGGGTCAGCTCACTACTTTCATAAGTGTCACTCCCAATGTTTCTTTCTCTGGATCACTATTGGTGTAAAGGATCATTGTATTCCTCGTCATTTTTTCATTGCTCTAGAAGGGTTCCACACACAATTTATGGACTTGTAGATTCCTTTATTTGAATGAATGCACAAAACCTCAGAAGTTGATCATTGGTCTATTTAAGTTCTACAATCATCCAATTAATGAATAACACTTAACCACTGATTTAATTGGTCATCAGTCCAAATATTTGACCCCAAAATTTTGGAATATTCTAGGAAACAACATCCATTGTGTGTGAAATTTTCTATACCACTTACAGGGAATCCATTCATTTTTCTTTGGTATTTTTCAACATTCCATGTTAATAATATCTTTGGACTCCATATGATTAATTATAAACCTACTTTTTCAATAAACACATTTAACCCAAAGATGTTGTAATGTCACCTTGAATCATTTTCCCCAAAAATATCATCATTTGGGTTTTTTTGACAATTCTTAACAATTTAATACCACATTGATGCTTCTTCCATATTATACAAATATTCACTTCATAATATTTAGATAGTAATCATATATACACTCAACACACAATCTAAGCCCATATGATCCATGTTCGGTGTGGGAAAAAAGAGTATAATAAAATATTTATAAATTAATCACTTCATTTCATTCCAAAACAAGTCATCTTCTTTATTTAGGAACCTCATCTTTCATGATATATAACCTTATATCAATCACCTTTAGCATCGTCTGATTTAAACCCCCCTACATCACTACTCCCACTATCAGTATCAACTCCCCTTATCTCACAGTTCCACCTAGAAGCATCTCCCAATATACTGATGAATACATTTTCTACACTTTTATAGAAACAATTTCTCCCCATTTTTCAACAAATGTGAAGATCACTTAGTTTTTGACTGCAACCTGGTAAAGAGAAAATATATTAACATTAGGGAAGAACTCATAATACCATAGGGAGTTGGTGTCCCAAATCCACACATTTTCAAGTGTGGGGAGTCTACCTCACTCCTAGAGCTAGTATATGCCTTTCAAATTCTTCTTTGGGTAATGCCTTCATCAGAATTTCCAAAACCTGTAGTTCTGTTGAAAAATACTCCATCTTCACAATCCCTTTCTCTACCTTCTTGTTGATAAAATGAACATAAATTACAATTTACATTTCCCTTGAGTTATGTACGGGATTCTTCCTAATATTTATAGAACTTGAATTATCAAAATAGTTTTGGATTGGAGACTTCACTTCCACTTCCATATCATCAAGAAACTACTTCATCCACAATAAATGCATGAGATCTTGAGTACTTGTAAAATATTCATCTTCTACGATGCTCAGTTAAATGAATTATTGTTTCTTGGATAGCCAAGAAACACAAAATCCTCCAATATAAAATGAACCACATGATGTTGATTTTATATTATCTCATGAACCAGCCCAATCAGAATCTATATATCCCAATAACTCTTGCTGAT
Source organism: Viscum album (assembly GCA_963277665.1). Classification (NCBI taxonomy): domain Eukaryota; kingdom Viridiplantae; phylum Streptophyta; class Magnoliopsida; order Santalales; family Viscaceae; genus Viscum; species Viscum album. The sequence continues at coordinate 1,818,901,485 of OY728150.1, forward strand.
ATTTTTCATTGTATAGAAAAATGAAACCATCGTGACCATAATATAGTAAAGTATTATTTTGAATACATGAGTGTGAATTTATTTGTGATTTATTTCAAAAAGTTCTACTTGAAATGTGAAAAAAATAATATATGTTCATTTCACTATTATGGAAAACATACATCCAATGATCTACTGATATTCGGTGACATTAAACGATTTTCATTCATTATCCCATGACAGTTTCATCAATGTAGCCACTAGAGACGTCATCTCTTTAAAATTAACCATTAAAAATCCTCTCAAAACCTCATTGGAGTATTTATATTGAGAATATAATGTTACTTTATTTTCTTGTTTTTCCTATAATCCAAGGAAAAAATCAGTTCACCAATCATTGACATTTCAAACTCACTTTTCATTAATTTAGAAAACTGTTTACACTGCGCTTCCTCTAATCCACAAAATATTATGACATTAAAATACACTAACACCCTCATCTTTTTATAACTGAAATTTTTGACATAGATATTTTCATCAACTTCGTCACGCTGATAATCATGCTTCTTTAAAAACTGATTGGGCCTCAAGTACCATGCACTCAATGATTGCTTCAACCTATAACATTCCTTTCTCATAAAAAAAATCTATTATGATATTCATGAATGAGAAAACCATCTGGATTATCAATTTAAAACTTTTATTATATAACCCCATTAAAAAATGTTGACTTTACATCCATCTGAAAAACCTTGAACTTTCTTTGCATTGTTATGGAAAAGAAAAATACGATTGTTTCTAGCCTTGTAAATGGTTCAAATGTTTCATCAACATAAATACCATCAATCTTGGAGTACTCTTCTCACACTAATCATGCTTAGTTTTAAATTACCGCACTAACAACATTAATATTTTTCTGAAATACCCATTTAGGCCCGATGACATTTATATATTTTGGCCTCCAAACAATCTCACATGTCTAATTATTCCCAATTAGGTCAAGATTTCCATTCATAGACTGAACCTATTTTTCATATCCAATTAATTAATAAAAAAATTAGGATCTACATATGATATGAAATATTTTTGCAGTATATTATTCATCCCCCTTATCTGCACTGGTGCTATCTAATCACCAATTTTTTTATCATTCAATTTTGGCTCTTTAGTTTTCATGAAGATATAGATTTGGCATCCTCCATCTCATAATTAGTATCCTTTTATGAATAATAATTTTTAACTTCAACTGTAACTTAGTTTCATACCTTCTTATCACTATTATCAAGAAACTATTCCCGTATTGTTGAAGATCATGTTCATTATCTCCAAAAGTGACATCAATGCTTTCAACAACATCTACATCCTATTCTTGACCAATTGTATATGTTCTCTTATAGCTTCTTGGAATCTTAAAATTGTCTTATGATACCATATTTTTTTATTAAAAAAAATGATAATCATGTAACAAATTAATGTTGATACATCTCCTCTAATTACACTTCTTGACGTCAAAAAAATAAATGCTCATCCTTTCTATACAACTAATACCTTTTCTCCCTTAGAAATGATGTAAATTGGGGTCTTTGTGTTTGTCCTCATCAATCCACATGGTCCTTGAATCTAATTAAGGGATATATTGATCCCCCAATAATAATAAACTCTTCATGTTGTTAGGCCCAATGTTTAGACCCACATAAAATATTATTTTCCTAAAACATTTCTTCACATGTGACTATAGGTTTGCGTAACTTCTCTAGCTCAATGGCATTTTACAATTACAACTACCTTCCATAATATTTTATGTATGTGAACAATCCAATTATTAATGATCCATCAACATGATCACTAATAATCTTGAGTAAGAACAATATCAAGAAACGATATACCATTATCTCCTTTTAAGAAATTCATCTATATTTCTTCCTCATCTCTAGTAACTGATTTGAATTAATGGATAATATAGACCACATAACATCATCAAATTGAATATTTTTATGAAACATTACCTCAGATTGTTTCTACCTTAAAACATGAAATAGTTGAACAAAAATCAAATATAATTTAAACAGCTGGGGATAAGGGATTCCTTGGTAATCTTTAAGAAGAGTATTGAGATCAATCATAATGGATCAACCCTTTGATGCTTTCTTGAAAAGCACCATACTCTTTTTTTAGCTTGGTCAAATTTCCCAACTAACTTCAACTAATCTAGCTATATAATTATAAATTATTTTCACACATGCTCAGTCTTATTTTAATATGTAGCTTATATAGGATTGATATTTTTCACAACTGGGGTTTTAAAACCACTGGTAAAAAATTCATTCTTCGATTCTCCACTTAAATTACATTTCTCATGATTCTTTCTCTGAGTATGAATCTCTCCACTAGCCATATTCAATTGCATATTCCTTCATTAGAGGGATCATTCTTCTAACTTCAATTAAAGACTTATGGAATGACATATGAATTTTTAAAGTAATTCTTTATTCATTTTTATTTTATTAGATATCTGAGTCACCATACTATTTTGTGGTATTCGAGGGTCCTCCACTGAACATACATTCTTCATAATCAAAATTTGAGTATCTCCTCACTTTTTCTTATAGGTTCATTCAAATTCATTCAAAGATAGATGTTGTTAATTAATAGAGGATTTTCTTGATACACGTTTTTTTATCCCCTTATGTTTTCTCTGAGGCATTAAACATATTTTTCAACATATAAAATTGTCTTCCAGTATAGGCATTCTCAATATGTACCAATGGAGTTGGGGATCTCCTTTTGAGTTACTTTTCCTTCCCTAATTTATTTCTACTAAAATAACATTCCAAATTTATGTTACTAGAACATACAACATATATCCAGTTAAAAAAATACCATCTGTCATTAGTTATTGGATGTTATGTTGATGAATCCATAGTTCTTCTTATTCTGACATTGATACCTAGGGATTCATAAAAATTAATGATGATGTGTCCATGTCTTCGATAATAATAGAATCTGATAGATGATTTCTTAAGAGAGGTGTTCCTTTTATACTTTTAAGAATCTTATGATTATTGTCATATTTAAAGACATTTCTACCTTTATAATTTAAAATATAGGCTTGGTCTTCATATAGAAAACATTATTAATGGCCATTCATCCCGTAGAAATATCACATGAGGTCCTTACATCCTGTAAAATCCTTTTTAGTTATGTCTATTACAGCTACATGATTTTTCCTATTTTTGGAACTATTCATAGATCTCTTCTTATATTCCATGGGAGAGGGATAATAATATCAAATACAAATTTTTCCCAAACTAGATAGCCTTTGGGATGAGAAAATGCTTTCATGTTTCTCTTACGAAGTAGCATATTTTCCTTTAATTTCATCATCACCTACAGTAGGATGATTAAATAGTATGTTAAAAGCATCCTTTAATTTGGCATTCCTTTGGCATTAGATTTATCGAATTATTTCTTCACTAATTCAAACTCTTCTCCCAATTATTGAATATTCATATCCCTTGATTCATGTTGAGCTTTATGTTTTATCTTCATATTATTTTCACTACCCATACCATCATCCAATTATTGTGTGAACTTATCCACTTGTCACTTTGCTCTTCTATTTTAAATTTCTCTTAAGCAACAGAATAAGTATATCATGCATTCCATTATTGTATAATTTGGTTATACATAACTAGTTTAGATAGTTATCTAGTAATATCATCATTTCTAGCTTCCAGATTTTTAATTTTATCTGAGTTCATATGATTTCTATTATCATAATCTTCGTATTTTTTGATCTTTGTAGACATCTTTTTCAGTTCCTCAGCTTTAAAATCAATATTCTCCCTTATATTAGTAGCCGCATCAATGATTATTTTATTTAATCCTTTTATCTTGTAGATCTAAATTTCTAGTACTTGGTTTTGAATATTTTTATATTTACTTTATTTAAAAAAATTATTATCCAATTCCTTTGTTTTGTGGAATAAATCCACTTTTTATGCTTACAATTTCTTCATGATCATTACGTAAAATGTCAAATGGAATATTAGGTTCTTTTATAATTCCTTCAAAATAATTGAATTTCTAAATGTTTTTCCTATATGATTCATCCAAACCATTATTAATTATATTTCTTTTTATTTGAATGTAGTCATGTTATTTCCATAGATGCTTACACACTGAGGAATACCACTAGACTTTGGATTCTTCCTTGAAGTTATAGCATTTTCTATGGCACACCAAGATAATATAAGACTGATATTTAACTTCAATAATCAAATGAACCATGTTAGAGAAAAAAATATGATAAAAGAAACCTTCCCTCAAATACCAATTGTTAGGTCCAAAAGGGACCTAGATACCCTGACAGGTGGGGTAGGGGGTGAATTTGGGTACATATATTCTTCTCAAATTTATTCCTTCCCCATTAGATCATGACATCTTTATTACATGGGTCACATTGTTTTACCATAATTTTTAAGGATGATATTATTATTTTCTTCTTTATCTAATGATGATGCTTTTAATGTAATGTTGGAAAGCAAGAAGATAGACACACCATTTTTTACTTGGTTCACTCTCACTTGTCTACATCCAAGGAGAATATAATGACAATGTTCCAATGTAAAAAATACACTAATGCTCACTAAAAAAATGTTTTTCAGTCTAGATCAATTCTATGACCAGGCTTATTGCCTTTACAAGGTTTAGGGTCATCTCACTACTTTCCTAAGGGTAACTACATTTTTCCCTTTCTCTGGCTCACTGCTGGTGGAATGAATCATCGTCTTATTCTTCCTTTTTCTACTTCTCTTGAAGGGATCTACATACCATTTTTGGACTTTTGGCTCCCTTAATTTTCTTGAATTCACACATCCTCAGTTGTAGATAGATACTATATTGAAGTTCCACTTTAATTAAATTTACGAAAACCACTTTACCTTATATTTAATAGAAAATCCCTTCTGAACACATTTTGTGATGCACACTACCTTCACAAATCTCCCTCCTTATGAAGCACCTTCCTTTCACAATGATCACTTAGAATTTACAATGCGCTCAAATATTTTCAGATTTTTATAGCCTTCACGAACTCCCTTACAATCATGATGCTCAAGAATGTTTATTACCTGTTATAGACTTCACAAACATTATTTCCAAAAACACCTTTGCAAACCACATTCACGAATCGAAATCCTTAATATTTTTTTCTTCTATAATTATGAAGGGGTAGATGCCTATTTACAAGACTTTCCACCAATTCTAGAAGCTTCTAGCCACTTCATCACAATTTCATGATGCTCCCTCATTTCCACCATGGTGCTCTACATCTCACGATGCTCTAGGAAAATTCATCGTTCAGGATGCTCATCCTAATAATGGAGATCACTTCCAAAACCTTCATGTCATTCATGAACCACCCTTCATGAAGCCTTGTTTTTGAAAAACTCATTACATTTATATATTTTGTAAGGCCTTAAATAGAATCTAATTTTCATGATACTATCTCTCCTCCAAATTTTATACCCTAAAAATCTGGCACACACTGGAAAATAATGCCACATTATATACGCAATTTTCTATACAACTTCTAGGGTATCCATTCATTTTTTGTAGGTTTTTTGTCAACATATCGTGTAAATAATATCTCTAGACACAAAAATCTTACCTTGTAAACCCTCTTTTTGAATAAACATAATAACCCAAAAATAACGCAATGTTACCTTGAGGTATTTTTCACAACGTAATGTTTAATTAAATGAAAATTCCAAAAAAATGTTTATTAGAAATAAAATATTACATTTGTTTCATAAGTATTCTAATTTTTTAAAAATATCTTTAAAATGAATATGATTGTTATTTAAATAAATATTTTATCAATTAAAAGGTTATATAAAATTATAAGTCTTTTTTGTATGTCGATAAGGCAATAAACATCAACATATTGGAAAAAATTGTATATTTCAATATTCATATAAAACTCAATTATATTAGAATCATAACCAAAATTAATCCTAACATTATTTTAAAATGATGAATCAGAAAACAGAAGTTTTTTTTGCTATACTAAACTTATATAAATAATAAAAATTAATTTTAAAACACTAAATAAACAATGTATTCAAATAATTATGTTTAAAAACATAACTTAAGTACTAAAATTTCAAATATGAGGTTTTAAATTAAACCAAAAAATTTTAAAATCAAAAATTAATATTTAAAATTAATATGTATTTATATAAAAAGGTTTCGTGAATTTAAAATTCATACTTATATACTAATAATTTCATAAAATTCATTTTATTTATAAAAATTTTATTTTACATGATTCTCCAAATAATCAATATTTTTTTGAAAAAAACATTCAATTTATCTTAATAAATTACTGAAATTTTTTAAAAAATAAAATTTATTTTTTCCATTTCAATTTCTTGAATTTTAAATTTTAAATTTTAAATAAAATTTGAAAATACAAATAGAAATATTTTTTTATAGGAAAATAAATTATTTTAAAATTTTTATTTTTCTTACTCTTAATATAAAAAAGAAAACTAAAATTTTTAGAATTAATCAATCAATATTATATTTTATTAAACTCATAATTTTTCAAAAATATAAATTGTTTTCTTAAATAAAAACTTTAATGCATAAAATCATAGATTCTTAAAGAAAATAATTAATTGAGTAATTTTTCCTAAAACGACCATTATATAAAAATATTTAAATTAATATAATTTTTAATTTGGTTACTCGTATTCATACCTACCAATTTAATGGATACGTTTTTGGGGTATGAAAATGTCATGTTTTCATTTGAGTTCAGTTGTTGTGAACCATCCCAAAAACCCGATACACTGGTACCTGAGCCAACACTAGCATGGCATGAAGGGAGTTATTTATTTCCATGGGCTGGTGAAAAGTTCCTAAGCATCAAAAATGGTCAGAGGGAATGTTTTTAAGATAGGAACAATCAATAAATATAGAACATCAAAAGATTGATCCATGAAAAATTGACATTCCAAGCACTCCTCAATGAGAAAAATTCCATAAAAATATATTTGTAATGTTGAAATGGTATATCATCTAATAAAATGACACAATATCCATCCTGAAGAAGTCTATGAATCCTTGTGTAATGAGTGGATCACAACACCACCGGGCACCATCATCACCCAAGGTCCCATAGGTCAAGCACACCCGACACCTCCAAGTGGTTCATTCCCTTTTTCCTGACCTGAAATGACATAATATTCAAAATCCTGAAGGGAAACTTGGTGTGTGGTAAAATTATCCCAATAGTATATAACTAAATGTTTCATAAACAATTCCTTAAAAAATAAACAACTTAATTTTAAATTTAAATAAAGGAGAGGCACAATAGATAATTTTCACATTTTCATTGAATCAACATTTGAATATATATATATATATAAAATATTCTTAAATTAAAATTTTCATAAAACATAAGGGAATGAATAAAATAGATCAATAAAAACTAGCTTGTAATAATAAAATAAAAATTAGGAACCAATGAAATATTCCCTATAGTTTATTGGTTCCTATATCTAATATCCTCACACATATCACTCTATATATCATGAATAAATGTTTTCACACACCCCTAAGGCTCATTCCATCAATATAAAATAAATCAACACTATATTAGGGAAACTATTGAGAATTTGTTTTGACTTGTCATCATCAATCCCTTTCTTGGTGGTCAAAGTCCTTGAATTATTTTCCTAGACCCCCAATAACAACTCAATCTCTTACTTTATTTCAATAAATTAATATATCAATAAATCATGGGGAAAACATTATTTTAATCTAATTAATCAGTCACAATTTAAATACATAATTTCTATTTCAAAATTCCATTTTAATTCAAAAACCAAATTATAATTTTTTATCAAGTAAAAGCCTTTGAAATTGATCTTTAATTTAAATAGATTTTTCTAAATAATCAACATAAAATAATTCCACGAAATAACATTTCATTTCCAGAAATATTTCCAAGAAATCCACCCAATATTTCTAAATACTTTAAAACGGGTTTTATTTTACAATTCCAAGGATTTTTGAAATAAAGAATCAAATATTCTCAATTCATGGATTCGAAATAAACTGATGATTGATTTTAAATCTATAAATACATTTAGGATTCATGTGCAGTTAACATCTTTATAGAACCACCTATCATTCATCCCATGATCAATCAATAACTCGAAATGGGAACCGTAAGTGGGGAGCCAGAGGTGAGGAAGATCAAAGAAGAATGAATAGAATTACAATTCATCAAGTTTGGTTTCTAATACATCGACAACATAATAATTCACCAATATCAAATATGGTGAGTGGGGATGAAAGTATTATTACCAAATAAAAAATGTTAAACTTATTGGAGAGGGATCAATGACATCCACTAGCACTTTGATTTGAGAAGAAAAGGGGATAGAAAATCCAAGATCGCCCGTATAGTGCCTCCAAAATCGAGGGGGTTGAATTGGTTTTTTATGAATAGATTATAATTTTTAATGGGGGTTTTGTGACTTTAATTATATTTTTTGGAAAAATAATAATCCTTTGACATGGTTTTATAGGACAGGTTGTACGATTAGAGCTAACTGTGTAGCTAATCATATGCCCTTACTAGACTTTTGTAGATAGTTTCATGGTTTGGATACATGGTTTGATAAACTATGGGATTCATCTTGGGCTCATGGAGTAATCCAGCTATTTTGATCACATGATTTTATGAATCATATTCCAACCATGCATGCTCCATTTTCTAATAGAGAAAAGTTAGAGGGTTGGAACACACAGTTTGGACTAACTATGTGTTGTCCTCCAAAACCCAACTGATGGGGAACAGTTTCTTATTCTAGGCTGTATAGTTTTCACTAACCATTTTCCAATCATTATCATCCAAAAAATACCAAATAATTTCAAAAAAAAAAAACAAACCCAAAACCAGATTATTAAGGTCCAAAACATGAAAAAATGAAATCAAAGGTTTATAAGTGACTGAAAGTTGGTAACAAGATATTACAACCTCCCCTGTAAATTATATGTACCCCTAGAAAACATGTCTAGATGATTCTTTGTCAAAGATATGAGGCCACACATCCCTCACTAGTTCGTCATTCTCCAAAGTCTAATTTTAAATATAAACATTCTACCGTCGAACTCAAACCAATGGTAAGGTCTTTCTAAGAAGAACCATTATCTCATAATCTATATACCAAATGGCCTATATAGTCACAAATAAATCTAGTTCCATATCAAGGTCCTCCTAGATCAAGACATGAGATGGGTTATAGAGACACTTATTATGTCATGATATTTAAAAAAATTATTAATTTATACTAACTAGGATGGAAAATAAATATGTTAATCCACCGTTTGAATATGATCAACAACCTCGAATAGTACCATGTATCTCGATTCACGTTGCCCTAGTTTTCAAAGAAACCGATGAACCAACTTTGGTGAAACCCTCAAAAAAACATGGTCACCAAAAAAACACCAATGGTAATCGATATTGATCAACATTGGATATAAACAGACTCTAAATAATCATTATCTTCATATGAGGTATCTCATGTTAATTTTTTTGGTCACGTTTTCTTTTAAATGGTTAATTAAATGATTTATTATGGTATAATAGGACTCAAGGATGGTTCAAATGTTCATATCATGAAATATGGGAAATTGAGGCCATTTTCTATTGGGTTCATGATTGGTTTATAGTTAGTACTAATCATGAACTCAAGCCTTGGAACCATGCAACCTAGCCCCCTTGGATAGGGGAAAGATCACAACCACCACACAATTTTTCAAACTAAGTAGGTGACTTATCCAAACCATGTGGCCTAGACCCTACTTAAATAAAGGGTTAAACATGGTTAGTTCATGGTTTTTAAAAGTTTACATCCAAAAAATTTAACACTTTCAATAATGGGAATTTCCCATTTCCCCCCCTCACGCTTTAAGGGTTCTTAACTTTTATTCCTCCCATTTCCTCTTATAGAATCAATGGTTATGAAAAAAATATCCTAAGCTCCCTAAGGGTGATATTCCCTTTATTCTTATTGATTTGATGTAATTTTAGTTACAAATAAAAGCATCAAGTAAATATACCACTCCCATGAATTATATTTTCATAAGATCCATAGTCTTATTTTTTCTCTAATTCCAATTACCAAAACCGTTATTTTTACAGATTATTATTTGTTTGGGAATTTAGGGTTATTTTTTATTGAATAAAAGTACATGTTTAAAAGATAAGTTCTCTACAAACAAGGAGTTGGGGGTCTACAAGTTATATACCACAATATTGATATTTATTCTCATGAATGTGGTTGTGATTTTCTTCTATTATGATCTGCATTTGATTCTTGGATAATAAATTATTAATTGGGTATTTAAATTATATATCTAACCCCCAAAGATCCCTAGTGGATCTGTTAAGGATGATTAACCTAACTTATGATCACCTATGGGGTGTTCCACTCCCTTAAATAAGGGAATTAAATTTTTAAATAATTAATTCATGTATTTATGATATTAAACCAATTGGATTGTTGTTTATATTGTTAGTATGGAATAAATTTGGGGTTTTTTAACTTTAATATGTTATATGAGGGATGTATTATTAATGGTAAAATGTGGTAAATGGTTTAACAATCATGTTCATGTGGATTAATTTATTGAAAGTGGTGAAAAATAGTTGTAATTAGGCTAAAATGGAGAAGTGGGATAACTATGTGAATTGAGGACATGTTCAATGTAATGAACCATTTAAATGTGTAAATGAAAAAGTGACCCCTTAATATTTTTTTTGAAAGAAATGTCACTTATTATGACCATGTAAATGTGAATAATGGTTGGAGGTACGTTGGATTGATGATCTTATCCCTTGGGAAGGTGAAATTACTGTTCCATGTGCCCACAGTGCACCATAGTTATATAAGATGGACTAATTCTCCCAATTCTAAGGGTATAAACATGGAATTTCAAATCATGGTTGGGATGGTTGAATAGTATGTTCTAAATATCGATTGGATACATGGACCAATGATCCTTATATGTCAACTTTTGACAAATTTGATATGTGTTTAAGACAATTGGAAGAATCCTAGGTAGATTGGATATGTATGGGTATGTGTATCACTTGGAATGAAGAGTAGATATGGTTGATCTAAATAATTCTAAATAAATATTCTTTTTTAATTTTCATGTTTTCCCATTATTTATTGTACTTATACATAGAATATTTTGGGCATGATATTATTTTAAACACCATTGGAGGTGGAATAATCTCATGTACCCACACCCTACTTGGGTCATTATGAGGTACCCAAGAAAACATCATGGTCACAGTTCAGGTTAAGGGTAAATTCATGATGTTATATAGAAGTTATAGGATTTTACAAAGATCATGGACGAGGGGACCAAAAATTACTTAGGGACCCATTATAGGGATTTTTCATCATTTCATATTTTTTTTATTTATAAATTGACACTACTATGTCATTTTATTATATATGTGTGGTTGTGGGAATTTATACATTTTGGAGAATTGATTATTTGATGAGACGTTATTGATAATTATCACTAGGTTATTTTTTATTTTTTGTTCATTTTTTTCATATTTCGATAATGAAAGTATTATCTCCCCGCAAACAAAACTAGGACCTTTCTACTATTGAAGAAAATTTGGTGTTTGGGGAGGTGCAGTTGAGGTTTTGTGGAACACCGACTTGAGGAACCATTTTAGTGGCACCTGATTTAGAATGTTACAACATGGAATCAAAGGGGTTCTTTCTAGTTTCTTTAATATTTGGGAAAGGTAAAAATGATATTAGGATATGTCAAGCCTTATTAATGAGTTCATCTATGGGAGTAACTAACCCATGTTTAGATGAAAACCCATGTTCCCATGGAAGGATTGTTGTTCTTGATGCTTTCTATTAGAGTTTGATGTTTTTTTACCTTGGGTGACACACCTGTTGCGGGATGTTATTTCTTATTTGGATTTCATTATTGGTCTTGAATGGAATTTTGTTTTTATTTTCATGAATTATGTAAAAACATAGGATTTATAAGACATGAATAATTCATCGAACTCCTAAAAAATCAGGGTATTTTGGGTTGTGGGACATAAAAATGAATTTTTGGGTTTCTTACGGTTTGATTAAAATAGTTCCTAATAAATAAGTTGAAACAAAATTGATCAAGTTAAAAATTTATTAATTTAAATAGTTAAAATGGTTTTTAATTTGGACATTTTATTTTATTTGTAACTTTGAAGATGATAAAATGTTATCAAAAGGGAGGATTTAAATTTTAATTCGGATTTCCTAGAGTTATACTTGGACCATGATAGGGATGGTTTAGAGTAGTGAAATTGATTTTATTATATACATTGTGATAGTGTATGAAGAGTGGGATGTTGATGGAATGTAGTGTTACCTATTTTGTGTAAATATTAGAAATTATATGTGACATGTTATGACACATGCATTTGGAATTATAGAAATATTCCACCATGATGAAGATTACCTATTAAGAGATAAGATAACATCATCAAGAATGTTACACCTATAATGGGAAAGGAACTCCCTTTTGATTAGGTTAATAGTGAGGAAGTAGAGTTCCACATCAAAATTTCTCATTTTAGGTTGTTTTTGGAGATTTAATTAAGGAAGCCTACATCGATTATGTTTGATCTGATGAGATAGTTTCAACATCATCACCCTATGATTTTTTATAGAGGTAGTGGACCAGATAAAGTTGAGTAATGGAGAGTGTATATCAAAAAAATTAAGGATAACATAAATACTACACTTGAGAAGAGATTCATATTGGTATCTTATATTTTATGAGGATCAGAGAAATATTTTTGGGATATTAATTCTTGGGATGAGAATTTGGAAGGAATGTCTTGGAAGGATTTCTTGGAGAAGTTCTAGGAACACTTTTAACATGAAAAAAATAAGATAGTTAATGTCTATGATTTTGTTCCTTTAAACCAGGGATGTATAATGGTGATGAATTATACTTTCCACTTCCCTGATTTTCATGTTTTTTCTCACACATTGATAAGTGATGTGGAGGCCGAATCTTGATGTTTCCAGAACAGATTTAGATATTAGATCAAGGACAAGGTAAATATATTGAATTTGAAGATGTTTTTATGGTTGTGTATTACACTCTAAATTATAAGGGGAACCTGAATGAGGCTTCTAGGGATGGTTATATAGTTCTTGTTTAGTGATCTAGTGGTGCTTTTTCTGATTTTAGGATTCATCATTATGAGATCATCCACAAAGTTAGTATATTACATTATATTTTCATTAACATCCTATGATAAACCAAATTAATCTTTTTCATTCTCCCTTGGATTAGATGATGTCCAACTAGGGAAGCTTCATCAATCTCTAACCAACACAATATTCATTGACATGGCCATCCATAAAAGGACTCATAGGCTTCCATATTTATGTATGAATGGTGACGACTATTATCGAAAAATGTAAAAATTCCCAAGTACATATCCCAAGATTCCCCATTGTTGAGATCCCAAGTACAAATCATTTCTTCAAGAATATATATATGTTGATCTATTTGGATATCTATTTATGAATTACATACCATGATCAAACTAACCTAGGATCGAATCACCTCCCAGAGGCCTCTTAAAAAATAATAAGTGACTGATATATCCTTATCTAAAAAAATAATAGATAAAAACCTAAAAAATATGATGATATCCTACATATAAATATGTCCCAAGTTCCCAACATTAATTAGTTTATTAATGGGAATAATGCGAGCTAATTTGGTCAGCTGATAAATCACTACCTATATCATATTATTCCTTTGGGGAGAACGTGAAACCCAATAATGGAATCAATAAAAATATCATACTACTTCCAATACTGAAAAAAATTGGATGAAGTAAACTTGAAGGTTTATGGAACTCATCCATAACCTTCTGAAAGGTTTAAAAATGAGAAACAATGTTAGAAATATCTTATCTCATACCAAGATACCAGAATTATATTCATATATCATATAAGATCATTATTGAGAAAGGGTGTACCAACCAATAAGAATTATGTAAATCCCCCATAAAAACTTTTCATATAATAAAACATACAATGTACCATCTCTAGAATCATAGGATAGCCTCAGAATATAAGGACCAATCACCAGTGTTCTACCCACTATAAAAAGAGTGCCTAATTACATATAACTCATCATCAATATTTTTCCCTGAATAATTTTCTCAATAAAGGAGGAGGTCAACTGATAACTTTTTAAAATAATCTTGGTTTCATCCTACAAAAATATATAATTAATTTTGGTAAATATATAAATCAAATTCAACTCTTTGGATGATTTATTCATGAAATAGGTAGGAATTTTTCATCTCATGTAATTATAAATGACATTCCCATTACTATGTGTGTAGGAAATATCAAAATAAAATTATTTTATGTATTTCACCCATCTCATATGATAGGGATTCTATTTTTTATAAGAATATATAAATTATGAATTTGTATTCAAAATAAATTTTAATAATTTATTCAAAAAATGCAATGTTTCCATCTCTTAATTGTATGCATAACTATTGTGCATTTGAGGTCATGATTTGGATTGTTCTTATTAAGTGGCATAATCTATCAGAAACAATATTCCACTATGAGACCACCCTTTATGAGAATGAATCTAAAATCCAAATTAGATTCATCAATAAATTCTACATAGCATAACTCAGACTTTGTAAGAGTTAACACTAGAACAAACATAAAAAGTAACTTCAACTAATCCAAAAAATTATGAAATTTTTAATATCATATGAATTTCAGTAATTTTTGATTAAGAGTAGTCATTAGAGAATTTAAATTTGGGAAATCATTAATAAAATTTTGATAATACCCTGCAAAGCCCAAGATTCTCCAAATCTTTAAACCATTTAATATTTTTCCCACATAATAAAATCCTTAAACATTTTATGATAATATAATATTACATGTTTCAAGACAATTGTTTCCATGGACATCACTTCATGAATTAATAATTTTGATTTTGATAGATTGACATAACATTAGTGATCTATCATTATTTTTAGAACTGGTCTTGTATAACACACATGATCTTATTCAGTTTTAGAGTTAACCAATATGTAATCAACAAATACCACCATGAATGAATTTTGATACTCATGGAATATCTTATTCATAAGTGCTATAAAAATGGTAGAAAAATTGGTTAGACAAAAATTCATCACAAATTACTCTTAATGGACACACCTACTTTGAAATGAGGTCATTGGGATATCAGAATATTTGATTCTTAGATATTGAAAATGAGTTTGAAGTTCCATATTAGACAACTAATTCACCAATTTTAACTATTATAATAAATAATCAACCTATGTTAAAAAATAATTTTTATTTACACTAAATCAATTGGGTTTTTAGTAATCTATATAAAGGTACAGTGTCCCATGATATTTAATTGAAAAATGTATAGATTCCTTCCATTATGAAAGAATCAATTGAATAAATCCATTTCTAAAAATTTATCCAACTGGTTTCTAACACCTTAAATTGAAATGGTTCTATATTTTAAGAGGGGATATAGATAGGATGGTTACCTAATACAATTTCAATAGAAAAATATATCTTTCATACATATGGAATGATAGAAATGTAAGATAGAGACATGTAGAGAATCTTTAAAACCACTGGAGGAAGATCTCTAGATAAATATTCTTGATCTAGGTATTGGAAAACATAGAAGAATCCTTCCCAACATTAGAAGAGGTGGTTTGGATCTAATCAACCTTAGGTCCCATTCTCTCTAAAAAACATTAACATCTACAACAGAGATGGTAATGGAGAACTACTAAATATTATAGTAAATTCATGATTTATTGGAAATCATATAATACATCTTGAGAATGAAATGCAATGGTTTCATATTAACAATAATAGAATCCTAGATGAGATAGATCTCTGATAAAGAGAAGGAACGAAATGTTCATCACAGATCCTGGTCTATCTTTGTTCTGAGGGGAATAAAAATATCCATCAACTAAGGTATTTGATCTATATGATGTTTTAATTGATTTATAATGTGAGTTGATATAAATGAATGAGATATATCTATATCAAATAGCGTACTCACTAAATATGAATCTTTAATGATTATATAACATAAGATCACTATACTCATATCAAATTACTATGGTGAATTGTCCACAAAATGAATAATAATTATTCTAGATGCCTGTGGACAAAACCAATTATTCTGTAAAGAATCTAATTAAACGGTAGTTTTTCTTGGTGATGATGTTATAGTTCCACTATTCAAAGAATAAAACATTAAAAAACATTTACCGGTAGCCTGTGAAACAACAACAACTGAAAATATTTAGTGCCTATATAAAAAATCATTGAATTCATAAAATTTCTACATTGAAATAAGGTAAATGAGAATTTTACATAAACCTTAGATTTTTTGGATGATGCATGATATAGTGATCCACCATGAGACACATCCTACATCATTTTTACATAAAAGTAATTAAAATAACTGCCATTGGGACCAAGAGGAAATTCATATATACCTGAATTACTTTCTAGGACTAGATTATAAAATAATTCTCAACCTAACACATCCATATAAGAGGTGATCCTCATCATGAAAATTTGATATTGGACATAAGGCCTAAGATCCAACTAAAATATTTAGTTATTAAGATTCTCATTCGAAACTACCATTAAAGAATACTATAAAAGTTCAACAAATTAGTTTTCATAATGTGTCAAGGTTCTATCTCCTTGTTGGAGGCCGATAAATACCTTACACATTTCCGAAACCATTATTTATGGATAGATATTATAAAAATATTTTTTTATTATTTTAAATCTAGGACTCCATGTTTATTTTTTTTTACCATAAATTACACCACCTCTTTCTAGGACCATCAATATTGATGGTAGAACAATTAAATCATATTGAATTTAACATTAATAAAAACAAAACAAAAACATTTAAAGCTTTTTTATACAATCCTATTCATCCTGAAGATCATTCGAGACCTTAAAATCTAGTGGATTATTTTGAAGAAACTCATTAGAATTATCTCTAGTTTAACCACCTCAAGGTTCCACCAATGTACTGAGAATGGGAACATGTGAAACTACCTATCTAAGATCTTAGACAACACAACCCACAATATCAAATAGTTTTTGATAAATTAGAGTTTTTCTTGCTATGGTACATCGGTAACTCCATCCTGAGGTCTTTTTAAATGTCTTCTTGGGGGTACAATAATACAAAAAATCCAAAGGAAATACAAAATCATCACTAAATATACTCAAATAAATAAATCAATAAAATGATATATGAATATAAATTCCATGTGAAAAAAATCAATTTTTAGGGATTTAAATTTAGTTAGATCATGTTTTGGGAATTGATAGAATTGGATCAATTTTTCCACAAAATATACTTTTACCAAACACCCATGGTGATTCAAGGATCTCTACGATGAGATATGGATATGGACTCACTCATAAACTACAACTTCAATATTAAAAACTCTACCTCCTTCCTATGATGAAATCCTAAATTACATACTGAAACATTATCCACCAAGTCAAATTCTTATCTATGTGTAATGAATGTATCACAACTCCAATTTTCACCATCATCGCCTAAGGTTCCCGCTAATCAAGATCTCCTGCTAGCTACAAGAGGAAATTTTTGTTTTCTTAGACCATGAATAACATAATCTACAATCACCCAAAGAAAAATTTAAAATTTATGTAAAATAGACATTATGACATCATCAAAATTTCCATATGAAATTCCATACAAAAAATATATATTTTTATTTAATTTAATTTAAGGCGAGGTAAAGATGATCATTTTCAAAATATTAGCCAAATGATCTTTAAAATCAGGTAGATGGAAATGATATAAAACATAGAATTAAAGGATAAGTTTCATATAAAATATGGGATTTAATAAAGTAATTCATTAAGCACCTACATGTAATAATAAAATCAAAACAGAAAACCGTAGTTAAATTCCAGGATTATGATTAGTTTCTGGATCTACGATCCTTACACTACCCAATCAATCAATCATAAATCATTATGTAAAAATTTCTCTAAGGTTCATTCAATCATTATATAATCAATAAATACTCCATCATTGAGAATAATAATGAATTTGTTTTAGATGAAATTTTCATAATCAACCCATTTTAGTGGGTATGATTACTATCGTTCTTGGCCTAGTCACCAATTAACTACAATGGGTCACATTTTATTTTATTAAATCGAGAAATTATTTCCAAATAACCCTTTTCAAGTCAATTAATAAATCATAATTCAAATAAAATATTCAAGTTTCAAAATTCCACTTAAATTACAAAACATAGTAATAGTTTTTTTATCAAATTCATTCCTTTCAAAATCTTCTTTCATTTAAAATAAATTTCTCAAAAACCAATATGAGATCATTCCATCAAATAAATTTTCATTTTAAAAAATATTATCTCAAAATTGATAAAATATTTCCAAATCCTTTGAAAATGGGTTTTATTTCCCAATTTAATGGGTTCTTGAAATAATGCATCAAGTATTCACAATCGAAGGTTAGGAAATCAATTAAAGATTCATTTTATATCATGAAATAAATTAGGGACCCATGTTTCGGTAAAATACTTACAAAAAAACCTTTCATTAGTTACATGATTAATCAATAACATGGAATGGGAATTAATAATAAAGTTATAAAGGTCGGTATAATCAAATAAGAACGACTTGAATTATTATTCAATAAGCTAAGGTTCCAATCCATCACCAACATGAGGATTAACCACTCATGAATAATGTGAGACAAGAATAAATGAGGATTCCAAAATAAAAAAAATTAAACTTACCAAAGGGGGATAAATCACATCCATTGACACTTTAATCAAAGAGTAAAATAAGTTACATGATAAAAAATTACCTCTGGAGAGGCTTTAAAACTGATAGGGTTAACTCATATTATATGAGGTGGAGATTAGAATTTATAATGGGGGCTCATGAAATTATCTATATTTTTCAGATAATTAAAAACATATATTATTGTCTCATGGGATTAGAAGAATGGTTGGAACTAATAATGAACCCTTAATGGGATTTTGAAGAGAGTTTTATGGTTTGGTCACACAGTTTGATAAACCGTGCACAAACTGTGTTCCCCCTCCTGGGATCCTGGGATACATGCATGGTGTGATAAATGATACACTAACATTGTATGATCTACCATCTGATAGAGCATAATTGGAAGGTTAGGCTTCACATTTTTTACTAAATGTTACACTAACAGTGTTAACTCTTCCAGAACCCAACTGAAGTATCATGGTTTCTTGGTATGGGCTTCTTATGTTTTTAATAAACATGGAATAATCTATATCATGCCCAAAATCCTAAAAAACACAACAATCCTCCCAAAACCGCCCAATGAAAGTTACAAACAATAGAAAGTACAAACAAAGTTGTAGATGATACAAAAAGTAAGTAGCATGATATTACATTTGTGTTGTATGTGGGGAAAGAAATCAAACATTTTAAATTTTATTAAATTAAAACATACATATTAAAACCTTAGTTCATTACATTATTCCCACTCTTAAATAAATTGTGTCATCGAAATTTTAAAACTCATACGATGAAATTAATTTCTGTAGGGATATCCTAATTATTCATACATTAGAAGTTGATCATGGGTTGATTTAGTATATGATGTGAGATTTCCCCATATGTAATTTTATATGATCCGATTAAAAAATGATATAGTTTATTACTATTAGAATACTAATGATTGAATAATAGAAAAATCTATAAGGTGTGACTTTCGTCAAACCATGGAATGAGTTTCATATACCATGGATATATTAATTCTAGCACAATATAGTTTTTATTTATATCTTAATAACTAATAGGTTAAATATTAAATAACATTATGTATCAAAAAATATAGAGTTGAAAATCACTATCTACCTCAAAAGAAGTAATTCCATAATTTTTTCTTTGTTACCATGATATTGGAGGTGATTGGTGTTGGATTTCCAATTTATCATTTTGAATGGTTTATTATTTTTCATTCTCCCAACATTTTACATATCTAAACAAGGAATATTCAGTGGATCCTAAGGAATAGTATTATCTTCCATAATTTTATCCTTACTTCCATTTAAAACATTTTTTTCTATTCCCTCCTTAATAAGAATAAAATAATCATCCAGTTCCCTTAATGCAATTCAATTATTGTTTCTACTCAGATTGTTGTTATGTAATATATTGAATTTTCTTTCCCTCGTCTTTGGAATCACCTAAGTTCTCATGAGGTTCGATCCTTCAATTATTTTTTGAAATCATGATTTCAACTATGGTTTATTTTTAATCTTCTTCCATGATAGTTTCTTATGAATAATCACTAGGTTTCTCACTCTATCTATCAATTATGATAGGTTATTCATTGAGGTAATCATTGAATTATCCCTGAAAACAATAGTTTCATATAGTTTTATAAATTACTAAAACAAGAAGGGTTAACTTGAGTGATACACATTTAACTTCTTATGGGGTTATAAAAATCCATTATAGAAAAGGGATTTAACCTTAAAAACATTGACATATTTTACATCATCATGTTATCATAGAATTAATTTATTTCAACCAATATCAATATTAATTTAACATTAAATATTGTATGTTGGGCTATCTGATACTTATCAACCATGTACCTCAATGTAACTAGAAATTCAATCGTTCTTAGTCATTAATAATAAGAATATGATTAAGAAAAGAATATTCCTTAAGAGTTTTTTTCAGGTGTGTTTTGACATCATTTTTTCACGCATTTGGACATAGTTGAGTTAATACACAACAATCCCTCTTATGGATTATTAACCACAGGTAAAACAATGTTAGATCCTATATATACATTCCAATATCAAGACAAGGATTTAATTTCTTATAAAACCACATAATCTCTACTTTACTAAAATTCTAGAATTTTTAACTATAATTTGTCATATCCCTTATACTTCCCCCATGTTTTTTCACTAATTCTGTCTCATCCAAGTATTCAAAAATAACTAAACCATGTTATGATACCAACTATAGAAATTCAAACATTAACTATAACTTAATTTATGATTTATAACACAATTTCCCAATAATAAAATCCATGATCTAGAATTTTATTGTCTTTGGATGATAATATAATGAAACAAATAAAATTAAACTTAAATAATGACATTTTTCTTTAAAAAGTTACATAGTTATCATAATTAAATATATTTTATAAAATATAATCATCAAGATTATTTTGTAGGCTCTAACAATGAACTCACATTTATGAAATATTTTTCAAAGACATGGATCAGACCATCTCATTTTACACTTTTATGGGTACTTTCTTTTGATAGGATACCTACAAAAGAATTTTTGAAAGCCTTTACTACCCAACTCTACTCCAAATTCTATCTTTTTAATCATCATAGAGAAGCGGTTGATCATATTTTACATTGTTGTACCACCACTACTTACCTATGGTAGAATGAATATGATTTATTTGATCATAAGATGAAAGAACCTTCTTCCATTGTCTCTTAGCTCTAGGACTATTCTGATGTAGTTATTTCACCTCCATTGAAAATCATGTTTCATGTTTCATTGTCCGAACTAATTCACACAATCTGGTATGTCCGCAACTCCTATATTCAAAACCATAAAACATTCAATCTGTATTCATAATTTTTCAAAATTATAGATACTATAAAAGAATCCATATTTATTTAGCATGGATACTTACATAAGGCAGTTCGTGACTTCTCATAGTTGATGGAGTTTGGAATACCTCTTAAATAAAATCCACCCATGGGAACCTATGAAGTTTTTTGGAAATACATTCCTATGTTTATCATGCTAATAATGGATAAATTATAGGATTTTTTTGGTCACATTTGGAATAACATCATCTATGGAGGCTAAAATTATTAACATCAGCGACATAGTCTATTTTGTGAGGAAATTTAGGTGGAATGAAATTTCGTTTGAAAGTCAATCTGCCAACATTGTTCAAGATATTCATGATTTCATGGAGCATCTCCTATGTAAATTCATAGTTAAAGAGATGGAATTCCTACCCTTTAATTCTGAAACCAATTTGATCATTACCCATTATTTCTGAGAGGACAAATTTGTGGCAGATAGTCCTGAAAAAAGGATTAAACTCTTATATTGTTTGGTTGGAAGAGATTTCCTATTATTTACATCATTTTATTTTAAAAAATATTGTAAAAAATTACCACATTCAGACTCATGTTCTTTTTTCTTAAAATAAATGATCCAAATATTTTTTACAAGGAAACACAATCATAAAAAAAATAAAGTGCTTTATCATAAGCATGGAAACATGGAATAAGAAAATAAAATCATAAGGTAATGGGATAATAAAGATATGGAAAAATCATAAATCCCAACATCATCCATCCAACATTAAAATTATATTGAAAACTGGGAAATGCTCAGTACAAAACAATGTCACAGTGGTATAAAATAATGAAGACCAAGAGTATCTTCTTGGACAAGATTACCAAACAAAAAGGGAAGCATCTTTGAGATGGAAAAACATATCAATGATTCATGTTAGCCACTCGAGAAGCATGGAATTACACCACATTGTTTCCCTCCCTCCAAGTATGGAAAATTCCAACCCCTGATTTTATGACTCTTCTATATTTTCACATGATATATGAAATGAAATGTGGAGTCTTAAGCTTCCCTTAAAGTTATCCAAGAATCACCATAGACTCAATTTCAACTAATTCTAGTGTAATTTTTCATGATTATCACAGAACAATACCCTTCAGTAGATCACTTTCCACCACCATAAGAGAAAATCAATATCAAAATACTTCACTGGATTAATGAACTAGTAATCCATGATGGTCCTGTACCACTCTAGTGCCCTGTATGACACCAATGGTCCAAGATCCATCTATGTTAGTTTTGTAGACTCTATTTGGTGGTATCTATTTAACACAACATCATTACCTGGATAGATTCTGAGGATTATAAGAAATTTATGAGCCAAAAATGATCTATATAAGAAATTAGAATATCTCCCACCATTTACATAGTGGAATGATTTCAACAACCAGGATTATTAATTTCACCACCATTCCCAGCTGAGAGCTTTGAATACCATCATGCAATATTAGATTCCTATAATTCTAGATGGTCTAGTAACCCACCGATAATTGCAGTGTTGTGGCCATGTGATCTTTCTTGATAATACCATCCTCCCCAAACAATGAAATAAAAAAAATTATTCATAGTTTTCCACCCATGTATTAAAGCCAAAAGGCTCACTCAGGGTGTACCAGACATCCTCCACCCAGTCACTCTAAACAAATAGATGACAAGATGATTCTTTCATGTGGTTAAAGTAGTGTAAACATCAAGAAACCAACAAGATGAATCTTCCCTTGGTCTATTTATCTAGAGGAACAATATTATTGTGGAGTATCCATATAAGAAAATTTAACTTGGTAGGAATGTCATTACACCATGTGATTTCATTCCATTCATCCAACGTGACGTTTGGATAGGTTATCGTTTGTAATCCCTTTTCCTTGCAATCTCTTGAGGTAGAACAAATTAAAATAAGTTTATTTAGTTCAGGACATAGTTCAAGGCTATGGAAAAATTTTAGTTGATGTTTTTTTAAAATCCAATTAATAATCAATCAAACCTACAGGTGTGGGAAAATTAAATGTCTGGGGTTGGATAACCTGGGAATTCCAGTGTCTCACTAGCCTAGTTGGTAATCAATACATTTATCTGACCACATCCAAAAATCCATTTTTAATGATCTAATAGAGTAAGGATGTGAGGATACATTGATTTTCAAATTCATTAAATTCTTCTTCTAGTATTTTCATCGTTGTTCCCATACCTGTTAGTAGTAAATTTGTCCCACAAATAATGGCCTGCCATGAAATCCCATGTTAACTTTTCCTTCATGCTATGTAGTTCCTCTTTGACACTCCTTAGGTTAATTATACACTCCCCACCCCTTTAGGAATCCTTTACCAAGAATCGCAATGGTATATTCCTTCTTCATTGGAATACAATATAAAACTAGTCAATATCTTTTCAATATTTCTCATAAACTTCTTTGAAACATTAAGAACATACAGGATGTACATCATAATAGATGATAGGGCGTATTTGACAAGAGTGATTCTCCGACCAAAATAAATGAATCATCATTTCTAATTTGTAATACATGTATTAATATGATCAATGATATCCTAAAAATGATGAACATGAATCATGCCCAAAGAAATCTCAGCACTAGGGTACTCCATGGGAAAGGGCCTTTTCATCCTCATCCCACTCAGTTTT
This sequence comes from Viscum album, assembly GCA_963277665.1. Taxonomy (NCBI): domain Eukaryota; kingdom Viridiplantae; phylum Streptophyta; class Magnoliopsida; order Santalales; family Viscaceae; genus Viscum; species Viscum album. Next base: position 1,818,925,967 of record OY728150.1, read on the forward strand.
CTTCCTCCATTTTTCTGGAAACCACTTAGAAAAAAACACACTACTTTTATCTCAGTTGAGGACATTAATACTCCATTTATAATAGGTATCTAATATTTTATTAAATTCATGAATGATATTATTGTTTCCATTCTAGATGAAGATAATTTCATCTGAAAAATAAGTGAGAGATGTCATTGCTATAAGTTCTAACACAATAATGACAAAGGTTAGCGATGAAAGTTTTTTACCCATATATCTTCTGAGAGTGTACTGAATGTGGATGAAGATCCCATGATAAAGAGGTTCTCTTTGCATTATTCCATGACTATACTTTAATAATCCACACGTCTTCCTCATGAATGATATTGCGAGATAAGAAAAACTAAATGCTCTAAAAAATAAGTCAGTCAACCAGTTAGAGTATCCCATTCTTCTCAAGACCTTATTAATGAAAATCCATTCCAACATATCATAGGATTTTTTAATTTATAATTTGATCAGAATTTATGATCCTATAGTTTTCTTATTGATATCACCAACTCTCTAATAAACCAATGAAATTGAGGTTTGGATAGATATTCCTTTTAATAAAGCCATACTGATTCTTAGAAACCCATTGTGGAAGTTGAAGTGCAAGTATTTTTTTGATGAAATTACAAAGAACCATATTAAGGGAAGTGTCACATATTAATGGGTCTAGAATGGTTGAGAGATGAAGTATCTTTCACTTTTAGAATACGAACCAAGGTTGAAGCACATGGAATTGATGTTAAATCCCCAACTTTTAAGTAGTATTTTATGGTCACACCCAATTACTTATTCACTAAATCCCAAAAAGAATTATAGAAGGTCCCTGGAAAGCTGTGCATACCTGAATAAATATCTATATTGAAAGAATGAATTGCATCCCAGATTACCATATCATTCAATATACTCTCAAAAATCCTATTTTTCATTATAAAAAACACTTGAAATGTAATCAAAAGGTCATGTTTTCTCACTCGGGTAACCCCCTACAAACTGGGGTTGGGATTACCTAGTAACCTTCTAAAAATCATTTTCTATGTTTACCACTATCTCTATGTATTGCGTAAATGATCTATCTTCCAAAAGAATATTTTATATCGAAAAAATTTTCACTTATTAATACATGCCAGAAAGAAGGAAGTATTTTTGTCCCCCTCCCTATGTCAAATCACTCTGGACATCTTATGGATTGTTATTCCATATTCCATAATAGTTTTTTCTAAATGATTCTTCATGGACATCACTGAGTAAAAATTTTCCTTATCCAATTGAGTTTCCAAATACCGCTCTAGGATTTTGATCTCAACTTTCATATCCTCTATATTGGTACTACATGTAGGATTATTGTTATATCATAATTAAAGTCCCCCTTTTAGTATATAATGATTGTGGTGAAATACAACCCATCTATTTTCATTCATTGGATTCTTCCAAAATTTATAGAAAACCAAGATGATGTTGTGATCAACTATCCACTGTTTAAAATATTAAAGGTGATTATTGATTCCTAAATGTTGTTCTAGATGAATGAGAAGAAGAAAATGATATGAAATATCCCAAAAATATGATCAAATATTTCATTTGGAAAGGATATAATAACTTAAAAATTAGAAAAAAATGGTCTAGTCTACACCAACTTCATCAACAACCATTCTGGTTATTACAATAGGTGAATTTGTCTCCGGAAATCCAAGGTTCGGGAGAAAATTCCTTAAACATAAGGCCAAAAATGACTGTAGATATCTACATGGATAGATACATCCTTTTTTATTCAAAAAAGGATCTATAATAACTTTAAATTTACCTATATACACTGAAAATTCCCCTAGATTGGTGTTATCCATGTCCTTCCACAAAATCACCTAATCTCTAGCCTCAAATTTTGAATACACAATAAAAGAAGAGACCTATAATTTCTATACTAATATTCTCCAAATTTTTTTGACATGTTGAACCAATAATTTCCACTAAGACACTCATTTTTCAAAACAAACGAACATTCTGATTAACCAAATCACCATACATAAACCCATAGCGACCAATACTTGATAAAAAATTATAGATCTTAAAAGATCGTTGTTTGGGATTAAGAATCGCCACTATAGAAAATATCGAATTTCAACATCACACACCATAAATTATGATTTAACATAGGAACTCATTTCACAATCATTAAAATTTACTTAGGAGAAGATTTCAAATGAGAATGTCTTGTTTTGGACCTAGATGATAATGAGCAATCAGTTTGAGTAGATGAGTTATCCAAAAAACTCACATATGCCCAAGTATAAACACCAATGTATGATGGAGATCGGGCACCCACTTCCACTTCAGAGACATTTGAAGAAAACAGTAACATGTTGAAGCTGTTAGATAGGATGAACATTAATCATTAGAAGGATGATGAAATAGGGTGGTCAACCACCCCCACATGGTCTTGAATTGGGGAGAATGATTTCTTACAACCATATTTTTAGAGGAATATCCTGATAAAGACTAATCCTGATAGTTTTTTTAGTTCAATATTCAATGATTTCCGATGCTAGAAATATTCTAATGATCCTGATGGCGGATCCATCATATTGAGGGATGACATTAAAATTTCGTTGATAGAGGATGAGAGATACTTATATTGGAAAACACCTCCAAATGACTCCAAGAAAAGATTGCAAGCATTCATATAATGAAGGTAATCTTCTACATTAGATATATTATTGTTCCATGGGTTTAGAAGTGTAGGGTGAGGTCAACCCGATGTTAGTTGTAGGCTTGACTGGTCACCACTAACAAAGGATACCTTAAATAGAATTAAGTCCATGTAAGGAGGGACGACCCCATTTAAATGGGAAGGAAAAATAGATGATGAGATGTTCAACTAAATATTTACATAGATGGATCCTATTTTGAACTGACAAGCTTCCTTCAAATGATTGAATGGCTAAGAATTTAATGTAGATGATAGGATAAGATCAATATGATAGCTATTTGATTATTCCTGATAGCTACCGACATGATTCTGATAACTCTTATGAAATCTAGATAATGAATTCCATTGTAGAGAAAAAGACATGGAGAAAATTGGGAGTCCTAGATAAACCATATACTGAATCCCTTCATCCAAAATTTCAACTCACAGAAGTATGTTTGAAGAAAGGTGGTGGGAAATTTTGAGGTCAACATAGATCTGAACCACCATCGGTTAGTCATGATTTATATTATTTTAATCTGCATAGATAATGGAATCAATAGAATTCCCAGTCCTATTAATGAATACAAGATTCTATAGAAAAAGAAGAAAACCTAGAAGAAAAATCTAACCCACCGCCCACAAATAATAACAACCCAAAAGAGATTTCATCAACTAGTGGATAAGGTGAAAACTCCATCATCTAAAGGATTTTCACTGGATCTCCAACCCTTGATGAAATCCTCTTTTGATGCTAAGGAAACACGGACGGATTTCATATTCATCACTGAAACCCATTCCTTGTAAGATAACACTCATGATTCCCCAAAATTCATGAATATTTTGATAGGGGTTTAGTCCAACATGATTCAAGTGACTAGTGTCCACATGATATGCACAAAAGATTTTGAAAAACCATTCACCAAGATTGAGAGAATCAGGAGACCACCATTCCAAGAGGTCTGAGGGCCATGGGGACCACCATGAATGGAAACCGGCTCAAAAAATATAGATATAAATGGCTACATGGGGAATCCTTAAATGAGGGAAAGACCATGGATCATTATATGATATGGGAAACTCCTTCCCCAGTTGGAGAGGGACATCATCAACCCCAGCAAATGAGATAATAGTAAATAGAAGATGTGATAGTATATCATGAGACATTAACATGACACAATTAATTGGATGGATATAATATACATACCCATCACATCATAATATTTACATTCATATTTTTTTAACATTAGATAATGTATCCATTCCAAAATCATAATCAAGATATAACCCTAAATAAGGAAGTGGGTTTCACAATCTTTTCTTAAGTCATATTGGAAGGAATAATCTTATATATTCTCAAGAAGAGAAGGAAATAAATCATTATGTATGTTCTATTTTTATAAATAATCATATCCTTTGAGAATAGAGTACCATTGAAGGAAAACTTCATAAAAAAGGATTAGTAAGAATAGAAAAGTACCATTTAGACAATGCATTTGGAAATTGGAAAAAAATCCTTGAAAGTATATTATCATATTATAAAAAACATATTTTCAATAAAAGGGTTTTCCTAACATAATTATTGATTTTATAAAATATAAATGAAAAGAAAATAACATTATATGGATTGATACTTGACATGAAATTAGGCATAGGGAAGTTCCCTTAAATCATGTCAAATTAAATGGGATCATTTAGAAAGGAACATAAAAATATACATTCCCAAAAAAAGAATGTAAAATTAAACTAGTTATATGTGTAAATAAAAGATATATATAGAATATGAATGATATAAATAAGAATAATATACAATATAATGGATAAAAATAATGAGAATGTGTAACCAAAATGCATCAAGGGAGGTTTGGAGAACACCATTACAATTTAAGAAACATTTTAATTGAAGCCTTGTGAAAGAGAGAGAGAGAGAGACTGAATTTTACATTATGATACCATGAGTAAATAAAATGCATGATATTAAAGGTATAATTGGAATTATATACAACATTTAAATGAAATTAGTTATATAAAATAAATTGTCTCTCAAAGAATTATATTTTGAGATGAATCCCATAAATTGTGTCTAAAATCACACTTTACTTGAAATTAAATTCTTGAATATTTAAATTATGTTAATTAGATATTTACCCAAAAATATTATTTCTCTATATTTAATTTTATATGGTCAATATATTATCTTTTGGTAATTATTCTTAATTTAGTATTTTATAATTTCAATTACTTGAGGTTGTTTGGTTAATTTATGAATAACATTTTTGATTTATTGACCATGGTTAAAGTTATTGTAACATAAATCCATGATCTCCAAAATTGTGGTGGTTTATGAACTTTATTATTCCATATGTAAAATGATGATATATTTTTATTATGTATCCCAAAATATATCCTAATTAAGAAATGTAACTTTATTATTCCATTTATGGTGGTAAAAGTTACTACAGTCGTTCCCTATTAATAAAAAATATCTAAAATGAAATCAAAATCTTACAGGATAATAGTTTTGTAAAAAATATCATATTATTAAATTAAATAAAAAAATTTAACCATTATTTTAAGGTGGTGGTGTAAAATTAAACACCACATTTACAGAGGAGGTTGTTCGCATACACACAGAAGATGGCGTTTTCATTTTTCATAATGATTTTATAGGAATATATGAATTAAATATTTAATTAGTATAATAAAAGCCACTAATAGTAAAAATTATGATTTTATCTCACCACCATCAATATAGGGTATTTGAGGGGTGTATAATAGTGAAAAAACTATAGCATTCAAGTTGAGAGTATTACCTCTCCATTGGAATTTATCTCTATGGAACTCTTTATAACTCTTTTTATTAGAATTTGGGGGATACCAAGGCTTATAAATAATTGGGTGGTAAATTAGTATATAATAGGGTAGAGTTTTTGTTTAATAAATTTTTTAATGAATGGGTAAATGGTTAGGATGTGGTCTCCTTTTGTAAGTGAAAAAAATGGAACTTTTGTAAAAAATCATCATTTCTCAATAATATCACTCCATTATTCAAGGAAAACGGATAAAAAATGGACAATAATAGTGTGGGTAAATATATAAGGAAGATAGTCCCTCTAAAATATATCATCAAACACTTTTTTCAAATCTTTAAACCATTTTGTCAATGTTAAAACTCTTCTACCCTAAATTACCTTTACCATGGTAACTCCACTTTCATCCTTTAAAACTAATTTTAGTGTAAAAAATAAAAATTGATTTTATTTAATAATTTGAACATTCAGATTTTAAATATTAATATCATTTTATAAAGAAAAATATCTTAGAGTTAGATACATTAATTTTATTATTAGTGCACATGATTCATAAAAATCATTTCTTAAGAAAAGTAAATTTATAACATAAAATTTATGTCTAGGATTATATTATCAGTGAATTTTATGTTCATGATAAAAAATTACTTTGTTATAAATTAAGTAAATTTTAAGTGACTTTAAAATCAATTTAAAAAATAATTTTAATAAAACAAATTTTAATTAAATGAAAAGACAAAAAAATATTGTTTATTAGAATTACAATATTACTTTTTTTTATTAGGTTTTATATGTTTTAAAAAATGTATATAAAAGGAATAAAATTATTACTTAGATAAATATTTTTTTATTTATGATCTTATATAGAATTATAAGCTTCATTCACCTAATAATAAGTACATAAATGTCACCATTTTTATATATACTATATTTCATCACTATTCATCTAAAAATAAACTATTTTAGAAAATTCCAGATAAATATTCCTAAGATTATTTTCACATGATTCATCTTAAATAATAGCAATTTTAAAATAATCATCTTATATAATTTCTAAAAATTAACTTTCAAATTATAAATGTACAATGTATAAAAAATATTTTTTTAAAGAAAACTTCTGTTCTACAATGACATATTTGGGTTTTTAAATTAAAATAAACATTTTTAAAATAATAAAATCAATTATATAATATATAGTTAGTCTTGTAAAAAGGTTTTATAATTTGAAAATTCATAATTTTATACTAATAATTTCCTAAAAGTCATATTATTTATAATAATGATATTTTTCATTATTCGCATAGAACATAATATTTCTAAAAAAAACCATCATAAATTAAAATTAAAATTCTAAAAAAAATTAATTTTTCAAATTAAAATTCTATAATTTTATTTCTATAATTTTAATTATAATAATAAAACACAATGAGAAACATCTTTTATAAGAAAATAATATTTTTGTAACATACAACTTGTTCTTTAAATTAATTTCAAAAAAAATACTTATTAAAGCAATAATAAATCAATACATATTTTGTTTTCTTAAAATAATCATTAAAAAAATAATTAACATTATTTTATAGAATATACTAATCATAAAAAGATATATTATTAAATATAGTGATTAATTGAGTAAATTTATTTATAATAAACTTTATATATAAATGTATAAATTAATATAGTATAAAATTTAGTTACTCTTATTCATACCTACTCATTCAATGGATATGTATTAACCGTTTAAATATATCACAATTTCATTTTAGTTCACTTTTTATTATAGAGTATTCCATAGATCATATTTGAATTAATTAAAGAAAAAAATATATTAAAATCTTAAGTAATAACAAGATCACTGATTTATCAACATCCATATGTTGATATTCCTCCCTTAACTCAAATACTTTGACTTTGAACTAGTTATTTAATATAAATACATGAAACTCAGTCCCTGTATGTTTCTATACTCTTAAATCATCTTATTCGAATCTATCAATTCTTCTCTCAAAATATTCTTTGATATGAAATGGACTTGAAACATTATAATAATATATATTTATCATTCTTGGTAGATACAACATAAAATAGTTTCTTATTTTTTTCATCTAGAGATCTTGGATGAACATTTTCATCACAAGATATAGGTTTCTCAGCTCACAAGCAGCATTGGATGCTTATTTTTCTTATTTTTACCTCCTCGATTAGCTCAGTAACTCCTGTGCATACGAATATATATTAATTTCACCTTCTATTTTCAATATTGCATAAATGGACACCAATTTAAAAAGTATCTTCCTATAAAAACACTATAATAAAATACCTCATTCTTATTCCATGAGTTATTATGCACTATTATTTATTATCAAATATAATACCAAAAGTAAATCTCATTAGATGATTATAATTTTTGAAACCCAACTCAAAATATCATCAAAAGGTATTTAGATGACACAAATTTTCTTTTTCTCGTAATATTCCAACATAATATACACTAAAATCTTCCAGATGTGTCTATATTTATAATATTTCATATCTACAAACTAAAACATGACATTTATTTTATATATTCATGAAATTTAGAAGTATTAACATTTCATAAATTTTGGTTAAATTAAAATAATTGAATCCTAGACACTTAAAAACACTCAAATCCCCTTGTTTTGATAATATATAGTATTAAAGGATCAACTACTCATCTTTCTATGGTTCTTCATCTATATCGCTATTGAAAACCCAATATGTTCATTTTATTATTCATGAAATAAATGTAGTGGAAAAATCTCTTCCATGTTCTAAAAAATATGAACATATTATAGATTCTCTATACTTTATGTGCTTTGGAACTCAAATTAGTAGCCCAACTATATGATGATATTTTTATTCCTCCTAACTAAATATTTCTAGAAACTCATATATTAATTGTTTTTAATATCCCCTTTAAATTGATGAACAACTTTTACTTCTTATAGTGATTGTATAAAGAACCAATTTAGGTTTCCATGACGTTTGTACCAAGACTTCGTGGTTCTTGTATTATCAAAAATAATTTCTTCTTCATTAGATTTGAAATCTAGAAGTCAATTTTTTCATCCATCATAAACATCTAATTTTTGCAAGTGTTGAAGTCTTATGTGAGGATAGAGATTTATGATGGTGATATTAAATAACTACATTCATGAAGTGTTATAGTGGGTACTTGTATTCAATATTATAAAGATATAAACTACATTATCTTGAATTATTATGTATCAAAAATGACATAGGGTGGGGTCAAAGAGTTATGGTGAAGTGTGATATTAAGAACTTATGCTATAGATAAAGTCATTATATCATTCCTTTTTCAATATTAAATAGAATTAAAAGCACAAAAAATCAATGTATGACAAGTTATTCTCAGATTTAATTCTTATGACTACTAGGATAAATCTTATTCTCAGAACTTATCCACTTTCCCATTATCCCCAAAAAATAGATTTATATTGGTATCTTGAAACCAACTTATGAATACTTATAGGGAATATACAATAAATTCAAATCATCTCATAAATTTTTCAAATATTTTTTTGGAATTATTATAATAATTATAAACTCTTCATAACTCATTTTGAGGTGATTTTATGCATTCCTATTGTGGGGCAGAAAAAAAAGAAATTTTTTAAATGTTTTCCTAGTGCAACAATGGATGACCGAGGTTATGTAACATGAGAATCTTAAATGTTTGTCCAATTAATTAATCTAATTCACCTAAAAATACTTATTTTTTGTTGTTTTAATTATTTTAATAAAATAATGGAATTTTACAGAATATATGAAAAACTCTAAAAATTAAACTAACATGCACTGAGAGAATGTGATTGGAAAAGGAAGAACCTAGACTTTGTGGATTGGTTAATGGGATATATCATTTTTCTTTTTAAATTTTTTTTGGTAGTTTAATAATGAAATATCACTCTTAACTGCTAATATTTATTAATTGATTGGTAAATCTTGAATTTATATAGAACACTTAATTCCACCTCCTCCTTGAATCATGGTTGATGGAATACCTCAATCAAGAGTGAAACACTATCTTAGATCCACCTCTATCATATGTAATTTCATCCCTTTGATGTCTCAAATTCATCCAAGGAAGTGATGATGTTCAAGGTAAGTAAGGGAAAATATTAAATTAAAATAACCAAAATGTGTTTGAGTTCAGTTCCACATTGAGAAATTGCCACACGTGTATGCTTCACACATTCACGCCAAAAATTTAAATAAAACATATGAATTGAAGCACAAAATGATTGGAAAAACCACTTTCCTCCCCAAGGATATGTCTTTGGTTATCCCCTCAGTTTTTTGGGTAAGAGGTCACACTGGTGAGAATGATAAGAAGAGAATGAAGTAATAAAATAAAAATACAAGGGAAAGAATAAGAAAAAAAACTTGAAATAAAAAAATTAAAAAATGAATAAAAGAGAGGGATAAAGATATATATTAAATAAAAATTAATATAATAAAAAATTTAAAATAATAAATATAATAATAATATATAGGGAGAAATTTAAAATTAAGAAGATAAAAATAGGAATAGAATAAGAAGAAGAAGAAGAAGAGAGGTTTAAAAATAATAAAGTCAAAAAATGTATAATTGTTATTATAAAAGAAAATAATGAAAAATGGTAGAATCAAAAAAAAATAAAAATGAAATAAAAAAATATAGCAGTATCTTTAAGCCTTCAATAATGGCCTCTCCTCCTGGAGGGGGAGAACTCCTTTTGATTGTAGTGATGTAATCTTTTATTTATATGAAGATAAGAATCATCCTCGGCCTCCCTCTATCAAGGTTGTGTATTTATTTGAAAAAGAAAATTTGATGTTAGTTTGAATAGATATTTTAAAAATATGATTATTGAATCTTTGAGTATCTCAAACATTCATGAGAAGAAGTATGAACCAGTGGTAGATGTGTAGAAGCTTCTATATCATGCATTGAGTGAATTCCACATGTGGATTTATAGAAAAGTGGAGCAATGGTCATGTGTGTGAGACAACGTGGTGTCGAGTGGCAGTAAGTTCAACTCCTCCTTCATTTAGAAATCATAGTGGCCATATTAAGATTCAAAATATGTTTCATGGGTATAATTCTAGGGTCTATAAATTATCCCATGTGGATGATATGGTGAAATTTCGACACTGTAGAAGTGGAAGAGGTAATCATGGGGCATGGAAGGAGGTAGATATGGTGGAGTTGGGTGTCCATGCACGAGTGAGGCATGAATGAGGTGAAAAAACATCGTATTAGTAAAGATGAAAAATATCATGGCATAAGTTGTCCCATACCAGAGTTGAGGGTAAATGTCAAGAGATTTTATAATGAAAGGGGTGAAATCTTCTTGGATGAATCCAACATTGGGGTGGGCACCCAGACACATCTGCACACGTACAAATGGGCTAGGCAATGCTAATTCGCATGTATGGGCTTTATCCCAACCCTATTTATGTGGTGATACTGTGATCATAAGCTTCCTCACCTACTCATGTGACCTCTCTCGATGGACTGCATGGCTATACTAACTCTTCATGATGCTGGATATATTGATGTGGAGTACTGTTTGAGGGATTGTTAAGGTTTGGTAATTTTTTTTGGAAACACCTGATATATATTAAACAACTTTGAAATAATTTCAAACACTTTACCATTAAATAAAAATTTCTTATATAAAATTCCAATAAAAAATTCTATATTTTATTATTCAAATTTCAAAAATGTAATTCAATATTACTCAAATCCCACTTTTATATAAAATATTTAATTAAATGGGAATTTTCGTTAAACACACTAAAAACATTAGAATACATTTAAAAAACGTGCATGGAATATGAGAATTTTAAATAACCAAACACTTAACCCTTGATTTTCCTCAAGCATTAAATATCTACATTGAATTAAAAGGAAAATTTTTTACCATTATTAAAATTTAGAATAAATAAAATAACACAATTAGCAATATCAAATCATAGTTTCCAAATTACATAATAAATATAAATTAAATTTATCACTTTTTAGATAAATAATCATTTCAATAATTTTACTATGTCCCTTTTGAAAATGATCGAACATATTATTTAATCCATTCATGATCATTAATTCATTATTATTAATCATTCTTAATCACAATCAACCTATATTTTGAATCTTTTCTCTCACCACTCATGATACAATTCTTGCAGACTTATACCCTTATCATGATGACATTCTATTTTCCCACAAGATTGTAATGTAACTACTTTATCTTCACTAATGGAAATTTAGGCTATTACCATGGAATTATAGCCACAGTTTTATATGTATATGGTTATAGATTGTTTATTTCCATAGTTCAATTTTGATCCATGGCTATACATTTTTGTCCCTTTTTTTTATTCCTGTCAGGCTCCTCCTCCTTTCTCAATAAGTGACCCTGTCGTCATAGTTCCATCCTCCCCCAACACTCTATCATTCCCCCCAATGAACTCTCTTACCACACCCTCCTCTCTTCCCTCACGACTTCCCTCTCCCGCCCTCACTATTTTCCTCTATCGTTTGTCCTTGCTAGATTATGTTCCTCCATCCCTCATCGTAGTTCCTTCATTCAGGGCATGGATTATCCAATCGTGGCTTAGCTTCTCCATTCAGGGTTGCTCCATCCCCCGCATGGTACACTCCTCCTCCATACCATTCATTGGGAATTCGTCCTTCATTAGGTGCATCAGCCAAAGGGTTCCTCCCCTCCTCCATATCCTTATTCGGACCTTCCTCTTCCCTACGGTGTATTGGCCCAACTAATTTACTTAATTTTGTTATGTGGATTTTGTTTTATGTTTTTTAACCGATTTTGTGGATACCTTATATTTACAGGAGGAGTTTGCAGTATTCATTATTTTTGCATTTTCAGGAGAAGTTTTTGATTTGTGGATCCTAGTTTTCAATATTAATTCTATTTGCGTTTCTGTGAAATTTCTATTTAGTGGCTCCTATTTTGTGGATTATTTAAATATTGTTTGCAATATTTATTCTGTTTCGAGAGTTTTTATTTTAAAGGACGAGTTGAAGGAGGGGTTTTTGTTTATTATCAACTATTTTGTGGCACATGTGTATTGACTGGTATTCTGTCAACTGTTATTCACTAGTATTTCATGGTTTATATTTCATTCTAATTCTCATAATTAATATGGTATTATCATATTCAGGGTTTAATCTTTTTAATATTCTATCATCTATTTACTATTCTCTAATTATTATGTTTCTATTTACTATTCTAGAATTATTAATCTGTTTCTATGTGTTTTGGGTAATAGAACTTGTATTTCTGAAATTTTCAGAATTCATAAGTTGGATATTTTAGTCATAAATTCTAAAAGTTTGGATTTTCACTATGTAAAGAACCTTACTAATCCAATTGTTACCTTTTTATATCAACCATATTCCAATAATAACCTTGTATATGATTATGATCACGCTATAAAGGGTATGTTTATATTTTTCCTTTTTATTATATATTTTTAAGCATGTATTCTATCCATTTATGTACATGTAAATTACATTGGATGTGTTTTTGAGTTATAAATGAGTATACCCCATTAATTATTCCATGGTATGGGATGAGGCCACGACTTTGTATAATCCTTCCCCATTCAATGGGATGGGCTTAGGACCTTACTCCAGAAGTGCACCTAGGAGGGATAGTCTATAAGAATTCCCTACCCCTAACCTAGACAATATGTCTTACAATAATTCTGTATCTCTAGATTTACATCTATAACGATCCCCATTGAAGAAGACAAACTTAAGTAAGTTCCAATATGTATTTTCCTAGTATAGAGAGTTACTTGATATAACTTTTTTTGTCTTTCAACTACCTATTTAAAATTATTTTTATATTATTTTGGTTATTTTCCTAAATATGTTTTTTATATAGACATTCTAATTTTTATAGATGTTCACACATACACTTGGTTCTTCACTTTTTATTTGAGGTATGTAAGTGGTTCCCTATTGAGTATATAAATTCTTATACCCTACATTAACACCTTACTGTACATTAATCTTTATGCCTTATACTTTATGTGCCTTTTTAAAAATGGATGTTTTGGGAATATACTAGTATTGGGTGTATTAAAAGCTATACCCTCTTAGATATTGGATATTTGGAGGATCATTCTTGGTATGTACCAACACAAATAAAAAAATAGGATTTCACATCGGCATTTAAATGATAGTTATTTTATAATTGACATAAAAAAATTAATGAAGGTTATTTAGATAACCAAGGATAAATGAATTTTACCAATGGGTTTTAATGCTTCTTATCTTCTCATTGCTCTTGCCGGAATGCCTAAGCTAAATTGTTCTATATCTACTATGTGAAGTTCCAAATCTAGTTATTCTACACTAGTAATAATTATCAACAACTATGATTGGTTTAATTATTCTATATTCATTATGATGAATTTCCTTTGTTGTGTAATGTTTTATTGAGTTTTAATCACTCAACTCACGCATAGTGGTGCCTCCATTAAAATTTAGTTTATTGGTTATGAAATCCTAGGAAAAAATTAGTTTATAGGTTCTACCTTATCCTTGAAAAAACATAGGTGTTTGGGTTGTTCCTTCAAGTGTCAAAAAGGTAGGTTGGTTTGTTTAGGTTTTTGGGGTTGATAAAAGAATATTATAAAGAGTTTTTAATCTCCTTCACCATGATGCGGTGTTATACTCCATGATTAAAAAACAACAATGGAATGATGTTTAATTGGATGATTTTATTTGGATTAATTTTAGGTGTTTCCATGAGTGGAACACACCCAGTTTCTCGAGGTTTGGGCACCATGAGGCTATCCAGTGAGTTCAAAATTTATTATGATATTTTATTTTTGATTTAAATTGTTTGGTATAGTAATTTAATATTTTTTATCACTAACAACATATGTTCAACCCAAGAAAAATCCTCTCTTTTGCGATTTCCCATTTTGAGTTGCCGTCTTCTAGGTTTCCCTATGCTTTATTCCTTTAAAATTAAGAATACTCACACCTTGGTTTGATGCGAAATAGAGGTATGTAATGTTTATAATAATTATTTGAAATGGAACCAATTGGTTTTCACTTTGAATTAAATTTTGTGAACGTTTTCCATTCGACTTTTCACACCAATTACCTATCTAAATACCAGGTAGGCCTTGTAAATGAGATTTGGTTTCTTAAAAAGTGATTTATATTTACAAAAGATAATCTAAATAGAATTATAAGTTGTGTTCGCGGTTTACTTGGGTTTTAATAGAGTGTTCTTCATGATGTTTCCTTGTAAATAAATCATGGGGAATTATTGTGATGCATGAAATTAGCCTCCTCTATGTTTTTCATGATTATTAAGTTGTGGCTATGGATTTTACCTGGTGAAAAATATTTTATGTGTGTTTTGAAAAGTTAAATGTACTAAATACTAGGGTTATATTCCAAATGGTTTTTTTAAAAAAATTTATAAATTTTAAGAATATTTTTGTCTTAAGGATTTTATTTTTAAAATGTTTTAATGATTTGGATTATTTTCTAATGATATTTAAATTAGTTTTACAAATTTCAATTGTTTATTTCCAAATAATGAGTCCCATTTAGTGCCTTAGGGGATTTCTTAAAAAAGTAGAATCCTCTATAAATACTATCCATTGAGTGTGAATTCACATGAATGGTGTCAGGAGGTGGGATTAGCATAGATGATGGATCTTATGATTTAGATGTAATATATACATTGTTTACTCACATCCAAAATTTCTTATAGTCACAGGATCCTAGGTGTCATAGTGAGAGTTGAGTGATTTAGTGGAAATGTAGTGGTTGGATCGATTAAGTAGAGATTTCAATGGACGTAAAAATACTAATGGTTTTGTTTTTAACCTTATGTATTGGTTTATGATAATTAAAATGGTTTTTATAATGTTTAAGGTTAGTTAAGTTTTAATTAAAAAACACATTTTTTATTCAATCCTTTTGAAAACATTTTCCATGTTAAACTCATTTCTTCCTTTAGATGTTTTATCAAATTGTGTTTGTCAATGTAATCACCCATTTCCTCTTTTTATATTTTATTTTTTATCTTTAAAACCAATGTTTTCAAAAATATGAGTTATAACACTTTTAAAATAGGGATTGAGGAATTTGGTTTCCATACATTCTTTTAGTTCATGAATCGTTATAACTTAAAAAATAATTTACCTATGTGTTCTATAGAAGATATGTTTTTCTTTAAAAGGTGAATTCTCAAATTAATCATGCTGTGATTTAAAATATCTTAGTATGGATGAAAATTTATAAAGGACCTTTGATGAACCCATTTCTGAAAAATAATACCTTACAACCTTTTACTCCTGATTATTGGCAATGTTTTGATACTTTATTCCAAACACCACACATGGTCTCTAGTTTATGCCTCATTTGTGTTGTCTATTTCGTGTGTGATATTGTTGTGCATGACATGATTATAACATCATTTGAAATATCCCTAGTATGTCTTGATGATTTAAAATATCATACATGTTATTCATTTGGATTGAGATTATCATGTTTGATTATAGTATTATTATATTTTTTATGGATAGTTTAATAGGTTTTTCATGTTTACACGTCACAGTTATTATTATCATACAATCATGGTGTTATAATAGTGCATAATGAGAGTGTGTGATATTCTTTACTTTTATTGCATTTTTATTTACTTTTTCATGGACCTAGTATACTTTTTTTCAATAGGGTACATTTATAACTTTTACATAGAACATATCAATTGCTATAATGTGAATAACTTTTATTGTTTTATATAGAGAATGTTTATTACTATGATGTAGAACATGTTTATCATTATGATATTTAAACTATATATTGTGTTATCATTGTTGGATATTGATATAAAAAATATGCTTCAAGGTTTACCTCTATAATATTTACTACGTATATCTTTAGTTTTTATATGTATTTTATATGTGGGTATACCTTGGATTTTATATTTTTATATATGTTTTCTGGATATTAAACCATATCAAACCTCTATATAGTACCTCAAATGGTATCTAATGGAGTTTGTTAGTGAGTCCTCCTCCCTCTAAAATAGAATAGAGTATCTACACACATGTAAATTTGCTTGATAATATCTAACTTGCAGAACTCAATGATATCATAATATTCATGTCTATATATTTGAGAAAATGATGGGAAACCATTGTTCAGGATTCATTTAAATGAATCAATCAAACCAGATGTGAAACTTTGAGTAGCCATAAATATGGGTATAGGATGAGTACTACATGAAGAAGCTGGAAGGTCTAGATACAACATCTTTAGAATCTAGAAAATTGACACTTAGATGCTGACAAGTCTTCAATTCATTGATTTTACATTACCTTCCATTTTATTAATCCACTCTACCATCAATTGACAAACCTATTGAAGAGAATTGGAAGATGATTGAGACGCTATAACACTAGCAGTGGAAATAACATACCTAGATGTAATTGGATCAAATATAGTAATTGGTTTCATAGAAGGGATCAATAGATCTAGATATCGTTCCCTAAATATTTTGAGACACCTCCATGATATCATTTAACTTTTCACCAAAGAATTCTTAGAGATAACTCATAGTAACATTCATGGATATGTATATTCCAACTTCAAGGTTTTTAATATTTTTAGTGGTTTCTTGGAACTCATCCAAAAGATATTTCTTGAAATATTTTAGAATCATATATGTGAATATATAAAACTAAATAGATTTAATTTTATAAGAAAAATAATTCAAATAAGGAAGAATATAATCAACCACATTCTGAAAAACAGGAACCACTGAAGGTGAAAAAAATAGTGGCAGTTGGTAAAAAAATTTCTATTACACTTACATATCAACCTTAATATTCTTTGTTCACTGTTGGTTATGGATTCATGTATCAGTTATCACGTACAATTGAAAAACTAATCACATATATATAATAAGTCGTTATATCTCACTTATTTTCCTAATATTTACTTATATGTGATTTCTTATAATGAGGTTGGTTCTATCCACCACCATTGAAGGTAGTGAGATCGACATCAGATTCAGGTAAGGTTTCTTTTGTTTTCCAATGATGTTGCATATTGATGATTCTATCATCACCACCTGCCTTATTATTTCATTTCTCACTAATCATGTTTCACCCACTATTATTTTTAGGTTCCATTAATGATGATTAATCGGATCACTGGAATTTTTTTGATGTCTCCCGGGACCCGTTCATGGTTGTTTTGACAACTAGGGTCAAAGGTGACTCACCGCGTATGCCTTGGTAAGAATATATATAATAAGTCCTCCCATTATATGTATATCATCCCATGGATGTGAGATTACATATATGGGGCTACGTGTTCTTATGTATATATGTGGAAAATGCATATGTGTGTGGGTGATAATGGGATTATGCATGTGAGCATATATATAAGGATCCTCTTGTGCATGTTTATAATGACCCAAACATTTATTTATGAAAATTTTCTTGATCTAATTAAATGTATTATTATGTAAAATGGTTATATAAAATATGAAATTATTTGGTTTTATGATTTTGGATTTTTAAAATACATTTTGGAATTATGACCATTGCTAATATAGTTATAGAATAATGATCAATTGATTAGTATAAATATACGGATTTAACAAATCCAATTTACTCAAACAAAGGAAGCGACGACCTCATCTAGTATAATTGATTTATATGAATCCCATTTGTCAGAGCTCGGTAAGTAGGTAGTGCCATTGGGCTTCACTCTTGACCAATCAAAATCCGTACTTCAACACATTATGCTCGAACGAAACCGCCTACCAGAGAAGTGAAAGTTGAGAGAGATTACCACTCGAGCGATGTAATCTGATCCATCCCAAGAGTTAGTCGACATCACACACCTTACCCTTCGTTCTTATGTGGGTGTTATAAGTTGTTAGGTAACAATACCCTATCACTGTGATTATGTACATTATTTTGTATATAATAAAGAATATACATCCGTCTTATTATTGTTACTTTGTAAACAGTTTTTCATGAAAGAATAGTAGTTTTAGTCAATATTCAATTAAGAAATAAATTTTGATGAATTAATGGACTTTTGTATTAAATAATATTTTAATAAAATATAATTACTCAATTAATTTTTATTAAATATTAATGATCTTATAATTTTTATGAATACAATTGTGATATTTATTATGTTGTGAAAGCAGTTTTTATCAAAACCCTTAATTTTCGATAAACGTCGGTTTTTATTATAAAAGTAAAAAATCACATATTAAAAAAATTAGTTAGATAAAATGAATATTATATTTGTAATCTGTGCGTCGAAATTATCCAATGATGAATTTTTTATAATTTTCTGAGAGTCGAATGTTTGGGTAAAAATTAAATACCGCTTAATTATATAATTTGTTTTAGGACATCATAATGACCCAATAGTGATGTAAAAACTATAAATGGGATATTCATCCAATAATTGTTTTACCATTAAAATAATGTGATTTTAGATTTGTTTTATTTATTTTACAAAGCCTTAGTTGACCCTTCAAGATTTATAAAACATTTTAACTTTTTAAATTGATTTCCTTGAGAGTGTGACACACCTCCACCTAAACAAGCCTAATATTTTAAGGCTTTAGGCCTTTGTACTTGTAAAATATTGTTTTCCACTCCCCTTTGGAAAAAACCTAGAGCAAAAACCAAGTTTTGGTTTGTGGTTTTGATAAGTTTAATATGTGGTACCCCAAACCTTAATAATAAATAATTCCCTCTCTTTTCCTATATAAACCCACCCAATATCCCACTTCATCTTCATGAAAATAATTTTGATCTCAACCAAACTCTTCCCTACTATATATAAAATCCCCTACATGTGCCCTAATCTCCCAAGAAGCCTCTCTCAAGACTCTCCCAAGCCTTTGGGATCACACTTCCAAGTAAGGTATTTTCTTTCTTTCTCATTTTTGTCCAATTTTCATTATGTTGTTACGCCCTTTTATTTTCAATTAAAAATGTTTGGTTATAATTTATCACCTCCCCTATACTTTCCTCGTTATGTTTGAATGACTAGAGACCCATTTATCTATCATTAATACCTCCCATGAACACCCATTACCATGCCGAAATTCTGTAAGGGATTTCTTCCTTTCCCATTTTTTTCTAATTTTATTTAAGTTATTATACCATTTTTCTTTAAATTAAAAATGTTGGGGTATGATCTATAACCTACCCCACACTTACCTCCTTATATTTTAATTTATTATCGACATCTTTATCTCTCATTAATTTTTCCCATGTACACCTATTACCATGCCGAAATTCAGTAAGGAATTTCTCTCTTATCATTTACATTCAACCAATTATTTTGTATTACAAATATAAATTACATTACGTATGTTGGGACATGTATCAATATTACCCACTTACTTTCCATTTTATGTTCATATGATGAGACACCCCTTTCTATCTCATCAAACATTTTTATGAATTCTTATGTCATGTCGTTATGCTGCTGAAATTGAACGGTGATTTTTCAAGCCAAAGTCATTGTGCAGTGAATACGATTCCCATTTATCTATCAAGGGTATTCAAATTTATGAAAATTTACTTATTGATTATATAGTTTCATGTATGTATTCCAAACATCTTATTCATGGAATAAATTATTATGTTTAATGAATCCATGTTGTATGATCCATGTGGCACATTTATGCATTAAATCTAATGATTAAGAAGGGTCAGCCGTAATAGCGCTCCAATGATTTGGTAAAAGATTATTATCATGATACGTAGAGTGAAATGGGGGTTTACTCATGATCTATGTTCAATGAGCCTTAACCAATGCTAAAATCAGGTAAAATATTGTTTCCACATTTTCATATTATGATAATCATGCTATATCATGCCTTTATATTGATGTTTATATTATGCTCCATTGATATTCCTATTATATAACATGTACTATATTCTTCATGTTATTCCATGTTTAATTCTATACAGGGATTTATAGCTCATCCTTTTCTTATGCATTTCCTCAGGTTATCCTATGCAATGCTAAGTATGAAAGAATGTTGTGGTCATGTAAAAGAAGTTTTCAATAAAGATTTTGTGTTTTATGTTCTAAGTTGTTATGTAATGTTCATAATCCCCAAAGAAACTAGACCTCTCAGTCCTATATGTTGTACCAAGTGAAGAGTTTTTTGTAATAAATTATTTTTAAGTGTGAAATAAATAGCAGTGTTTTTATAGGTGGTATTAAAGGATAGGTTTAGTTATTTTTGGTATTTGGATTAGAAAACCCTAGTGAAATCCTTCAGTATAAGACTAACATTTATAAAAAATCCTAGAATTTTTGTGAGTATTGAGTAAGTAGTTTATCAAGAAAATACATCCCTATCTAGATACGAGTAGGTAGAGGCGGCTCTGGAACAAATGAATTCAAGGGGTAAAACACAAAATCACCACTTTGAGCTAGAAAGGAACGAGAACTGGTGCACGATAATGGGCCTTGTTGCACTCTTAGTTACGATAATCCTGGGGAATATACTTTAGTAAATTCATAGGATTAGCATGAACCACTATTAATGGAATAAAAAATCCCCTAATAATATATGTAAGGAAGTAGATCATGGATAACATAGATTGAATCCTATAAATTCAAAAGTTGAGGAAATCGAAGTAATTTATAAGTCATCTGTTTTGGTCTTTGGATTACCCATTATGTGTTACTCTTAACATTCCTTTTATTCCTGCAAATGACCGGTAATAGGAGGACAAGAGATAAAAACTGATGCGAAGATCAATGCAGTGACTATTTTAATGAGATGACCAATCCGATGGGAGTGGGAATCACAAACTTTGTCATGATACTCTCGTAGTTAACTCAAGTTTTGAATAGAAACATGGTTCAAGAGGAACATTCAACCTCCCTAATAAAGAACAATTTTCAATCGAGATCTTCATGAGATAAGGGCCTCCTACTTTTAATGGATCATCTGATCCCTCAATTGCCGAACAATGGATCAACTCCATTGAGAATATATTCTCCATACTTCAATGTTTTGAATAAGAGAAGGTACTTCTGGATGCTTATCGTTTGGAGGGTGAAGTTGATCAATGGTGTACATTGATAAGAAATACAAAGCGTGGGGAGGATAATGATGTTTTCGAATGAAAGGATTTCTAGAAAATGTTTTTCAACAAATATTTTCATCGCTCCCTCCGACTAAAGATGGAAAGGGACATCTTTTCCCTCAAGAAAAAAGACGACGAATCCATCAGAGTATACAAGGAAAACGTCACAAGGCTTGCATGAAACGCCTCTGGCTTTATTGTTACCCCCTAGTGCAAGGTTAACCACTTATTTTGTGGGTTAAAACGTAGGCTATGGAAGGCCCTAGAGAAATGTGACTTTGAGAGATATGAGGAAATTGTCCGATGTGCCCTCAATGTCGAAATGTAGATCGGTGAATCTCAAGGGTATCATGGGGAAATGAAGTGTTAGGTGGACTTCAATTCTAGCAGTCTGATGGATAAATCCAATGGTTCTAAGAAAATCTAGCACCCCACATTCCAAAGGTGTGAAAAGAAGCACCCTAGAAATTGCCTGAAGTGGAAGAGGAAATGATTTAGCTGTGGAAGATAAGGGTACCTAGCCCTTAACTTCCAATAAGAAAAAACCACGGTTGAAATGAAGGAGAGGAATGCTCCATTCGATCCAAAACATGTTGTTCATTTATTCAACTATAAATAACTGGGGTACTTTTCAAACCAGTTACCTATGACAAGGTTTTTCATGGCAACAAACAACCTCCAAGGAAGCAAGGGTGAGCTTTTTCTATCACTACCGCTGAAGTGAACTCCGAAAACGATGTGGTGAAAAGTACGCTAGTTATTCATTCAAGAATAGTGAACATATTTTTTTATTATGGTTCTATCCATTCTTTTATATCCTGAATGTTTAGTAGAACAATACAAACATAACCACAAATCATGGAAGTAAAGATGTTGGTGAGTATGGAAAATGGGGAAATCATTGTATCCCATGAATATAAATCATCCCCTATCATAATTTGTGGATTGAACTTCTCATAGAACCTCATCCTACTCCCTTTGGTGTAATCTGATGCAATTCTTGGAATGTATTGGATTTCCTTATATAGAGACAACATAAATTATTGTGAGAGGGAAATCACTCTCAATATGGTGAATCGACACTGTAATCTGTACAAGAGCAAGGAGGAGGATGAATTTTCATTAGAAAAATCATCTCAAGAATGGATATTACTACCCTATAAGCACATGTATCTGGATTAGATTATTGATTCTAAAAAAGAAACCATCTTTGAATACGTGCCTATTGTGAGGCAATTCACTGAAGTATTTTTAAGGAATTATCTGGTATTCCTCCTAGATGAGTAGTTTAATTGTCAATTGATCTCATACATGGGGAATTGCCAATTTACAATAATCCGTATAGAATGGTTGATTTGGAGCTTGAGGAGATGAAGAAACAACTATAGGATAATTTTCATAAAGGGTTCATACGCCCAAGTGCTTCACCATGGGGTGTTGTAGTCCTCTTAGTCAAGAAGAAGGAGGGGTCAATGAACCTTTGCATTGATTATCGTGAGCTCAAAAAAATGATGATAAAGAACAAGTATCCTATTCCTTGAATTTATGACTTATTCAATCAGCTACATAATGCACAATACATCTCCAAGGTGGATTTGAGGTCAGGATATTACCATGTAAGGGTTAAGAAAGAGGATATCCCCAAGAGTTCTTTTTGTACAAGATACGTGCACTATATATTCATAGTAATGCCTTTTGGACTCACTAATTATCCAGCATTATTCATGGATTTGATGAATAGATTCTTTAGTGATTACCTCGAAAAAGATTTGGTAATATTTATAGATGTAATTATAATATACTCAAAAACCAAGGAGGAGCATGAGGAGCATCTAAACACTGTACTAGAGACCTTGAGAAAGGTGAATCTCTATGAAAATTATAGAAACTGTGAGTTCTGGTCGAAGTATGTATTATTATTGCTTCATATTATCACAATCAATAGGATATCTGTGGATCCCTCTAGGAAATATGTAATTGAGGGATAGTTGAGGCCAACATTGATAACAGATATATATAGCTTCCTAGGGTTAGCTAGATATTATCGCTGATTTGTAAAGAATTTCTCCCGATTTTCCAAACATATTACCAAGATAACTCAGAAAGGAGTAATGTTTTCATGGACTGATGAATGCGAATAGATATTCAAAGAGTTGAAAAAGAGTCTTATCACTATTCTTGCACTCACATTACACACAGGTGGAGAACTATTTGTGGTATTTAGTGATGCTTCAAAGAAGGTCTTGGGTTTTGTGTTGATGAAAAATGATAAATCCATTGTCTATGCCTCAAGGTAGTCCTTCACATGATTTGGAGTTTCCTACAATAATCTTTGATTTAAAATTTTGGTAACATTACGTCTTTGGAGATATGAGTGAAATATATATGGACCATAAAATCCTCAAATATATATTCACACAGAAAGAGTTGAACATGCACCAATGAAGATGGTTAGAGATGATCAAAGACTATGACTGCTCAATCCATTACCACCCTAGGAAAGAGAACTAGGTGGAGGATGCTCTAAGTAGAATGTACCCATCAATTCTATCATTGATGATAATTGAAAAAGATCTAATCTTCTTAGATTTTATGAAGATGGAAACGGGAATAATAAAGAAGGGAATATCATTAATCCTTTCATAAATGATTTCTCAACCATCTCTTTTGGAAAGGTTAAATGATGCTCAAAAGGATGATGTGGTAATTCAAAAGAATGTGGAAACTATCAGAAAAGGGAAATCCTCAGAGTTAAATGTTAATGAAGAAGGAATTGTGAGATTTGGTACAAGACTATGTGTTCCATCAAATATAGAGTTAAATAACAAATTTTTTGGATGATGTACATAGTTCAAATTTCTCCATTCACCCAGGAAACACAAAGATGTATCGAGATATCCAAGAGAATTATTAGTGGGAAAACATGAATAAGGAGATCATTGAGTATACATCATAGTTCCTGGTATGTCATCAAGTGAAGTCTTAGAGGTAGAAGGATAAGGGGATGATGAAAAAATTACCAATACCAGCATGAAAATGAGAGAACATCACCATGGACTTTGTACCTGGACATCCAAAGACATCCAAAGGAAACAATGCTATCTGGGTTGTTATGGATCATCTTACAAATACTTCATACTTCATTTTAATTCGATAGGATTTCTTATTGGATCAACTATAATAGATATACCTCATAGAAGTGGTAAGGATGCATGGATTACCACTATTGATTTTATCCGATCGAGATCCATGTTTCAACTCTATGTTTTGGAAGAGTCTTAAAATTGATCTTGATACTGAGGTGAACTTATGTACAGCTTATCATCCTCTAAATGATGTCCAATATTAGTGGACTATCCAAAAATTTGAGTAAATGTTGAGAGCATTCTCAATGGACATCAAAGGAGGATATGATCAATATCTTCCTCTGGTTGAGTTCTCTTACAACAAAAGTTTCCACTCAAGAATCCAAATCGCTTATTTTGAAGCCCTATATGGTAAGAGGTGCAGAACATCCACATGTTGGGCTGAATTTGGGGAGGGAAAACTCCAAGGTCTAGAAATGGTCGAAGAAATGATGGAGAAGGTTAAGATCATCCAACAGTACATTAAAGCTGCTCAGATTTGACAAAAGAACTATGATGATAATCATCGATGAGACCCATAGTTTGATGTCGGAGACATGGTATTCCTTCACATATCACTGAGGAAGATAATTATAAGGTTTGGAAATAAGGGAAATCTTAGTCCAAGGTACATCATCCCTTTTGAGATCCTTGATCGCATTGGAGTAGGGGTCTATCGACTAGCTCTCCCACCGAACCTATCTCAAGTACATGATGTATTCCATGTATCACTATTGAGGAAGTAGATACCTGACCCATCACATGTACTCAATCCAGAGGAGGTACCATTGGAGAATGAACTCTCTTTTGAAGAGAAGCCAATAAAGATCTTAGATTGTAGGAAACTATTTCTATAAAATAAGACAATTCCCCTCGTCAAGGTGTTGAAAAAAAACCACATGTTTGAAAATGAAAAATGGGAATCAAAGGAATTAATGAATTAGAGTTACCCTCATCCGTTTTAGTGTGGGAAAAGGAAATTTTGATGGAGAAATTTCTTAAGGGGGAAGATTGCAATGAGTCAAACTTTTATTAATGAAAATTCTTCTTGATCTAATTAAATGTATTATTATGTAAAATGGTTATAAAAATTGTTCACTTATTTGGTTTTATGATTTTTAATTTTTAGAATACATTATGAATTTTTACCTTTTCTAATATAGTCTATGAACATTTATCAATTGATTAGTATAAATATTGGGCTTTAACAACTCCAATTTACTCAGACAAAGGAAGTGATGGACTCATCCAGTAGAATTTCTTCGTATGAAGCCCATTTGTCAGAGAATGGAAATGAGGTGGCTTCATTGTCCTTATCTATTGACCAAGTCTATGCCGAGCTTCAATACGTTAAGCCTGAATGAAACCACTTATTGGAGAAGTGGAAGTTGATAGAGATTACCACTCGAGCGATGTTATCTGAACCACCCTAAGAGTCTGTCACCATCACACACCTTACCCTTTGACCTTATACGAGTGATATAATGGGTTATGTAACAAGACCCTATCACTATGATTATGTGAATTATTTTTTATATAATAAATATTATAAATTCTTTTTGTTATTGTTACTTTGTAAATAGTTTTTAAAGAACAAAGATTATTTTTAGTAAATATTCAATTAAGAAATCTATTTTGATGAATTAATGGAATTTAGTATTAAATAATATTTTAATAAAATATTATTACTAAATTATTTTTTACCAAATAAAAATTATCATATAGTTTTTATTAATACAATTGTGTTTTTATTATGGTTTGAAAGCCATTTCCATCAAAACCTGTGAATTTTTTATAAATGTCAGTTTTTATTTTAAAAGTAAAAAATCACATATTTAGAAAAAAAATTAGATAAAATTAATATTATATTTGGAATCAGGTCGTCTAAATTATCCTAAAGGGAATTTTTCAAAATTTTCTAAGGCATTCGAATTTTTGGGAAAAAAATAAATACTGTTTAATTATATAATGTGTTCTATGACATCATAATGACTCAATAGTGATGTAATACAATACTATAAATGGTATTTTCAAAAAAAATATGTTATAAAACTAAAATAATTTTATTTTATATTTGTTTGATTTATTTCACATAGCCTTAGTGGGCCCTCCAAGACTTATAAAACATTTATTTTTTAAATTCATTTTTTTGAGAGTGTGACTCACCTACACAAAAGTTGGACTAATATTTTAAGACTTTAGGACATTGGTATTATAAAATATTTTTTTATACTCCCCTTTTTCAAAAACCATGTGCAAAAACCATGGTTTGGTCTGTGGTTTTGATTAGTTTAATCTGTGGTTCCCAAAACATAAATAATAAAGAATTCCCTCTCTTTTCCTATATAAACCCACCAAATCTCCCACTTACTCTTCACTAAAATCCTTCGGATATCGACCAAAATCTTCCCTCATATCTCTATAATCCTTCTAAGGTTCCCTAAGATCTCAAGAAGCCTCTCTCAAGCCTATCCCAAGCCTTTGGGATCACACTTCCCAGTAAGGTATTTTATTCCTTTCTCATTTTTGTCCAAATTTCCTTATGTTGTTTTTCCCTTTTATTTTCAATTAAAAATTTTGGGGTATGATTTTGAACCTCCCCTATACTGACCTCTATATTTTTTAATTATGAGAGTCTCATTTATCTCTCATTAATACCTCCCATGAACACAAGTTACCATGCAGAAATTATATAAGGGATTTCTTCCTTTCTGATTTTTTTTCCAAATTTCTTTAAGTTGTTATAAACTTTTTCTTTCAATTAAAAATACTGGGGTATGATTTTTCACCTTCCAAATACTTCCCTCCTTACGTTTGAAATTATAAGAGACATATTTCTCTCTCATTAATGCCTCTCATGTACACCCATTACCATGCCGAAATTCTGTAAGGAATTTCTATCTTTTCATTTACATTCATGAAATTATTTTGTATTATGAATGTAAATTCCATTATATATATTGGGACATGTTTCTATATTAACCCTTACTATCCATTTCATTTTCATATTATGATACATCCATTTCTCTCTGATCAACCATTTTTTTAAATTCTTATGTCACGTCGTTATGATTCCGAAATTACACTGAGATTTTCAAAGCCAAAGACATTATATAGTGAATACCATGCCCATTCCTCTATAAAGGGTATTCACATTTATAAAAATTCACTTATTTATTATATAGTTTCATTTATATATTCTAAACCTCTTATTTATGGAATAAATTATGATTTTTAATGACTCCATGTTGTATGATCCATGTGGCACATTTACGCATGAAATGTAATGATTAAGAAGGGTGTGTCTTGATAGTGCTCTAATGAATTGGGTAAAAATTAGTATCATGATACATAAATTTCAATGAGGGTTTAATCATGCTAATTCAAGTTCAATGAGGGTTTACTCGAGCTCCATGTGCAATGAGCATTGGCCCATGCTAAAATAATGTTAAATGTTGTTGCCACATTTCCATGTTATGATTATAATGCTATATCATGCCTTTATGTTCATGTTTATCTTATGCTACATTGATATGACTATTTTATAACATGTACTATATTGTTCATATTATGAATTTTTAACTCCCTTAATGGGATTTATTGCTCACCCTTTTTGTATGCATGTCCTCAGGTTATCTCATGCAATGCTAAGTACGAAGGAATGTTATGGTTATGTAAAATAAGTTTTCAATAAAGATGTTTTGTTTTATGTTCTAAGTTTTTATGTAAGGTTCATAGGCCCCCAAGATAGTAGAACTCTCAATATTCTATGTTTTACCAAGTGAAGAGTTTTATGTAATAAATTATGTTTAAGTGTGAAATAAAAAGAAGGGTTGTTATAGTGTTCAAGGCCATGAAGACATGTATATAGGGGTTAGGGAATCCTTATGTATATTAAAAGGTGAATATGGCCAGAAGATGGATGGAGCATCTTAGGGTTGTCGCTGATAAAATTGTAGAGCATTGAGTGTTTCTTGGATCCTTTGAGTTAGGGTCCCTCTCTTAACATATTTAATTCAAGAATGTTTTAAATTTTATTTAGGCACCTTTTTAATTCTACTTGTCTATCCACCACTATCGAAGACAGTGAGTTAATGATGTAGATCCTAAATTCCACCTTGCTATATTATTTTTCATGTTGGAAAGAATATATATAATACCCATTCATGAATCATATATTGATGCGAGGTCAAGAAAATTTGTGATGGTGACATTATTGGAGGTGTTAATAACAATATATATAAGGGTGTTAATACATCCCAAGATATATTGTTGTCTAAAGCACATATACAAGAGAAATTCCACTTACATATCGTTGAGCTATTCTAGGTGTTGTAGGGATGGGTATCTATGAATTTTAATACATAAAAATTACAAAAATCCTTTCAGGATTCCTCGATGTAAGTTTATATTATATATTTAATTTATTTTTTGAGGATCCAACATCTTACAAATAAATAAGTACAAATGATCAAATCTATAGGGATATATTCATAATTTAATTTATTCCCATATACTTGGAATACTCAGTCAGAGTAAGGCCTCTGACCCTTTATTAAAATAAAGGAAAAGAAAAGGAGGTAAGGAACTAGAGTACAAACATACAACCCATCCACATCTAGAAAATAGTTCCAACCAGAAAAGAACAGATACATATCATAGTAATCATTATACACACCACATCCATGATAAGGTGCATCCTCAACAGTAGCTAACTCCCACTCGGAGTTCGTATCATATTGCTTCATAATCTTGGCATACTTCCGTCTAAGTTCTAGTTGCTCCATAGAGTGTTTTTCCTTATTTTATTTCTTGCTCACATGGCTCTTTCTAGAATCAGGAATAACATATTTTTCCTTCCTGGATGAGGACATGGTGGATGTCATCTTTAGTAAGTAAGAATATTCCTTTCATGGCCTCCTATTTGGAGGATCAGTCATCACACCTTCACTTTCAGACAATACATTCTGACCCCCTTGAACTATATCGTTGTAAGAAGGTCTTGCACCCCTAAGTCATTCTCCTTATCACTTTCAGATATATTCCCCCATTTACCAGTGATATTCACAAGAATTAAACCTATTCACCCATCATCTTATTTCACCAAGACACCTTCTGAGGTTTTCATAGACTCATATCCAATCATCTGAGAGATCCTATTATGATCAATTAGAGTAAGACATCGAGGGTTACTCTCACTCCCAAGTTCTTCGAGAGTCCCCATCCTTGAGACCTCAACTAATGCATTTTCTGGACTACTAGAACCAATATGAAGATTCACATTTTCATGAACCTACGGATCAACCACAATAGTGGGTGGCTCCTCCTACTCGAAGCCTGCAAACCTATTACCCGAGAGGACCTATCCACCCTGTATAGTAACCAGTCCTTCTTCTCTGTTCAGACTTCCATATGTTGTTTGCACCTGACCAACAACACCCTGTAGCAATGGTAGGTCCTCAACACCAACCCCACATTTTATCTGCTCAAAGAAATGCTGCAATGATGGATTGAGTGACTCCCACACCTCTTTCACTGCACAAACATGCATGCACAAATCTGTGTGAAAAGCATGCCGCACCTCCCACTTCGTGCCTGTACCCAACATTGCCTCACTGATGCAGGGGCTTCTCACCTGATCAACCCACTCATCATGAGCCACAAGTCCACCACACTCCAT
This sequence comes from Viscum album, assembly GCA_963277665.1. Classification (NCBI taxonomy): domain Eukaryota; kingdom Viridiplantae; phylum Streptophyta; class Magnoliopsida; order Santalales; family Viscaceae; genus Viscum; species Viscum album. Next base: position 1,818,956,462 of record OY728150.1, read on the forward strand.
AGGGACACCACCCATACCTTCATTCACATTCCCTCTCACTGTCACAGGATCACCATAGTTGGTTGTGCCCAGTACTAGCTCCAACCCAATAGCCAGACCACCATCAAAGCTTCTCCTTTCAACTGTCTTTGAAATACCATCCAACTGTCCACAGCGACACACCAGTTCTAGATGACCAAAGCGGGAGCAAGCCACACAATAATTCATCCAGGACTCAAAGAAAACACCCTGACTCCAGCGGAACACCTTGAAATCTTTGATCCAGACACAATCAACTGGCGGTGTTGAAACATCGACCTCCACATAGATTCGTGGACAAATCGGGTGACACACAACCTCGGTCTGACGATCAAAACATAAGTAACGACGGATCATGTCGCTGATTTCACATAAAATTGATGGATTTGGAATGAAAAAGGTAGGCCATGGAGACTTACCCATGTTTCAATTGTCACGGGATCACTTCGCATGTGAAAATCAAAGCTCCAACTAAACAAGAAGAAAGTAGAGCCATTGCACCTGCGAGGAGCTCGAGACCAAGCGGTAATCAAATCCACCTCTAAACCAAAGCGGAAAATTATATGCCTCCAATCAAGAATACCCACAACCTCTCTCTCTTGTAGCTCCCAAGATTCCGAGAAAAGTCACGCGAACTCGTCATCCGATGGGCGTTTGGGATGAAACCGTGCAACCAAGGTTAGCTTGCATAAATTCGTAGCACTATTGATCTCAGTCGGAAGAAGAGGAAGTTTTGGTGCTTCCTGAAACAGATCTGCAACCTCTGGGTAAATATGGATCCTTGGGCATGACAAAATTGATCCAGGGTGATGGTTATCCTTCTCAATCAGACGCAGAACTCCCCCCTCCGATCTAGAGGGGGGAACCGATTTCATCAGCATCGAAACTAGGGAATTATCGCAGTCGCCTTCGAGAGCAGAGGACACAACCTCCCCTTATTCCCATATAAATTAGTCCTAAACTGAATGAATATTGATGAATACTCCATAGATTACAAGGTTATTTCATATATTATATATTTAGGGGATTACATCCTCTATGAGACCAATCTTACTGAGGGTTTAGGGACCATGGGACCCATATCTACCTAATTTTTGACTAATCATGAAAACTTTATATGCTTGACCAGAATTACTGTATCCAAAATTTTATTCCTATTTATTAAATAAGGGAAAGACAAATCAACATACATTCCCCACATGTATCCTTACAATTTCCATGCACATAGGCCCTAAAGGGGCCAAATAAATCAAAATATTTTGTTATTATTTATTGTATTGTTTAGTTATTATGAATCAATTTATACTCATAATTATTGAAGGAATTTATTTGTTATATTAAATGGTGTGTACCTTGGGGACAGATACTGTGTTTTTAAAACCACATAACTCAACATGTATAGGTGTAAAAACCCTAATATCACACCCAAACACACATGTTGTGTGTTCTAGGGTATATTTCATGTATGATTTCAATAAAATAACATAGGTATTAGAAGAATATGATCCTGTTAACCCTAATGATTCACACATTGTGTGTAAAGGAGAAACATGACATTTATGTTAGGTTAGATTGGCTTAATGTATACTGGTGTTTGATACCTATGTAACTCATCAGTACTATATGTCATGTACTCTATTGAGATAAAATTTATATTTAAATCAACATGGATATATGAAAACATTACAATACATTAATTTTACTGGGACTCACAAACCATGTTATAAAAAGTACATTCAGTATACTATCTGACTTCTTATGTTTCACATTTCTTCTCACCAATGTGTCAGCATCTAAAAAATAAATATTATATTTAGAGTAATTTTATATGTAGAGAATGATGGTATGATCATATTATACATAAGATAATTTTTATGATGAATATTAAAGTGATTGATATTATTTTAACTATAAAGGAGACTACTAGGTTTGGACAACTTAATCCGAGTTGACATGTGGTTATGTAATACATAAGAGATATGCTAGTAACATGGAACGATTCCTCATAACTCTATGAAATGTTATATAATAACTTAGAAACATATTTATTACAGTGTTTACTTCCTCTATATTCTTTCTAGGAGTTTAACACTACCCCACATACTCAAAGTGGGGGTCCTCCATATTAGGGGCTAGTCTTTGTAACCAGTTGTAGCAGGCAGGGGGATGGTGGGGGTGGTAGGGGTCAGGGTGTAGGGGGTCAGGGGGGGAGGGAGGTCTGCAGAGTAGGGGGAAGGGGGAGAAGGGAGGGGATGGGGGTGGGGGTGGGTGGAGGGGTCATGGGGAAGGGGGTATGGGGGAGATCTGCAGGCTAGGGGTAGGGGGGGTCTTCAGGGAATGGGAGGGGGTGGTTAGAGGGGGCATGGGGTAGGGGAGGTCTGCATGGCAGGAGGTATTGGGGTGGTTTTCCGTGTGGTTTACAGGGCATGGGGATAGGGTAAGGGGGAGGGGGGAGGTCTGCAGGGTAGGATGTAGGGGGAGGTATGTAGGGTAGGGGGAGGGGTGGGTGGAGGGGGAAGGGGGCTGGGGTCTGGGTCGAGGTATGCAGGCAAGGGGGGAATACGTCATGAATGGTTTTTAGGGTTTTTCATTAATTATATGTGTTATCATATGAATGTATTATGTTTATTAGAGTATTTTATTGGTAACATAATGATATTATATAAATCTCCATATAAACATTGAATATCTTAATTAATTAAATGTGTTCTAATTTGTTTGCATTATGTTTATCTAGATTTTTTGTTCCTTACACTGATTTATGTGCATAAACCAATGAATATTTAAATAATCATGATTGTGGTGGTGGTGGTGATAGTTTTAGTAGAGGTTATAATGATGTTGGTGTTTCTATAGGATATATTGAGGGTTATGATGGTTCAAGTGATGCAGATATTGGTGTACATTTCAGATGTAAATTATATTCTTGGTTTATACATTTAATTTATTCAAATGGTTCTTTTTATTGTTATGATATTGATATTGAAATTATATATTTTTTATATAGGAAATAGTTTGAATTCATATGATATATATTGTATTATGTTTGAGTTCAATTTTATTTGGAAGGTGGTTTTTTTTTCGTAGCTAGAGGATGTGAGTACTGCTATAAGGTGCAGCTATTATGGAAGCATTTAGTGATTAAGTATAGATGGGTAGGAATCAATTTACATGGTTATTAACTATGGATTTAAGGTCTATTTTCCATTGTTTTGAAAGTATTACTAGGGAACAAGATCCATGGTTTAACCATGGGTGTAGTTAAAAATTACCATTGTTAAGATCATGGATTTATCCTATAATTTCCATGGGATTAACCATGGTATTATACTCTAATTTAGAAGGTTAACCCATGTCCATACATTTACTAAATCCATAGTTCAAAAAATTTATATATGTAGAAAACTTATATGGATTAAAACGCAGATGTTAAAAAACCCTACTCCAACTGATTTGGTGCAGATCTCATCATGGGGGGCTGGAAGGGGGTGGGGGTGGTAGGGGGATGGGTATTAAGGACTAGAAGGGGTTGGAGAGGGGGGGTCTGTTTAGGGGGGATGTCTAGGGTGGGGGTGTCCAAGGTATTGGGTGGTCTAAGGTCTGCCCTGGTGGGGGGGGGGGGGGTGCAAGGTCTTTCCAGGGTCTGGAGGGGGGAGGTCTGTCCATGGAGGAGTGAAGGGGGGTCTTTGCATGGGAAAAGGGGTGATGTAGGGGGTGGGGGGATTTGTAGGGGAGGGTCTATCCAGGGGGTTGGGGCGGGGGGCTTTGCGCCTGGGGGTGGTCTATCTAAGGTTTATCCTATGGGGGGGTGGGGGGTCTGTCTAGGGTCTGGGGGGGGGGGGCTATCTAGGGGGAGTGGAGGGGGGTTTTCATGGGGAAGGGGTGATATGTGGGGTGGGGGATTTTTAATGGGTGGGGTCTGTCCAAGGGGTGGAGGTGTCTAAGGAGGGGCTGTCAAGGGTTTGGGGAGGTCCAGTGTCTGGGGGTGTCTAGGGTCTGTCCTGGGGGGGGGGGGGGTCTATCTAGGGTCTGTTTGGGGGGGGGGGGTGTCCAAGTTCTTGGGGGGTGTCCTGGGGGAGTGGAGGGGGCCTTTCATGGGGTAAAGGGTGCTTTAAGGGGTGGGGGGCTTTGCAGGGGGTCTGTCTGGGGGGGGGGGGGGGGTTATATAGGGGGGATATCCAGGGTGGGGGGGGTTATGAAGGGGGGGATCTGTCCAATGGTGGGGGCTATGAAAGGGGGTTAGGGTCTGTCCAGGGTCTATCCAGGAGGAGTGGGTCTGTTTAGGGGGGACTGTGTAGTGGGGGGCATGGGGGAGTGGGGGTGGGGATTTGCATGATATAAGGGGTGTTGTAGGGGAGGAGGCTTTACAGGGGTGGGGTTATTTTTTATGAAATGGAAAACCCTATAACCACAGTTTGAGACCGTGGCTATAGTGTTGTGTTCTTTAAGCTGCTTCCACAGTTTCAAACTATGGCTTTAGGTGTTTATCCACGGTTCAAACCGTGGCTATAGGGCTATAGCCACAGTTTGAATCGTGGATATACGGCTAATGCCACATTCTAAAACTGTGGCTATAGTTATTTCTCTATAGCCACACCAATACCATCCACAGTTCATAAAACCATGGCTATAGCCTAAATTTATATTAGTGCTTCCTTAAAAAGACAAAATACATATAAAATCATGTGGACTTTCAATAATGGTTCAAATGATCCCGAGGCTAGTATTTGGTAAGAATTCATGTGAAACGTTAAGGCTCAAAGAGGTGTTTTCTCTCTAATGTTAAATGTATGATATAAAAAGTAAAATATAAATGGAATTATCCTCTTCAAATTGTGACAAATCCCACTTTCCCATAACACAAAGTAAAGGTCATGATTAAATAAATCGTAATGAATTATTTTCACCATATTGAATTTTTATCAATTTTTATACTTATTTTCAATGTACATTTTTTTATAAAGTTAATTTTAGAATAAACCCCACAACCACCAACTAAAAACATAATATAAAAAATATTCGGTCTTGTAATATTATTTTTCTTATTCATATTAGACAGAACCGATTCATAATATTTTTTATTTTTTTCAAGATGGGAGAACAATAAAGTATAATAAAAAAATAAAAAACCATAATTAATTCTCAAAAGTAGCACCATGAAACATTTTCATTTAAATTTATATCATCCCTTCCACCATGACCACCTCCAACCAACCCTTAAGTTTTAAAATACCTTGGAAAGTACCAGAAAGAGGGTAGAAATGGGTAAAAATGACTTGGAAAATGACTCATTCATAACTAGAGAAATAATAGTATCTATGGGATAAACAAAGATTGATGTAAAGGTGGTATTAAGGATAATATATTTTCAAAATATTCCTCTATAATTTTAGATGTGTTTTTTCACAAGCATTAGTTTCTACATGTTTGAACACATGGCCGGGAAGCTGTTATGTCCCAAGATCACTGAATAAATATGATCAAGATTAAGTAGGAATTACTTGGTCTAGAAATACTCTCATGAATGGGAAATATGATTTGGTACAATCAGTCATGGAATTATTAGTAGTAACAAATCAGTGCACATAAATTTTATAAATTCAATGTATGAAAAATGATAAGTAATTTTTATTTAATTGAACCAACTAATTCCCCTAAATAATGAGTCCTTGTTTTAATATCTGTTATTTAATATAATAATTTAATTATAAATTTTAATCATTCAATATCATTATCATTTAAATTTATAACATGACATCACATGATTATTGAAAAAATATCATGTCTCCTATATTAGTGAAGAGGAGCATCAATTCAATCATTTCTTTGCAATTTTATTGTTTAAATCTCAGAGTAGGTTCTTAGAGAAAAATTTAAGGAGTTAAAAAAATCAAAATTGAAATTGAAATCCCATATCCAAGAATCCTTATTCCTACTCTTTAAAATTGTTCTTGGGGGATTCCATGTTCCATCATGGTCCTAAAAAGTAAATTAATCTTTAAAACTCAAGGATCGTGTCATTTAAGCTCAAAAATAGAAAGAGTGTCATGTATGATTAACTAATCCTAAGAATGATGTTTAAATCAAAGAAATCAATTAAATATAAAACTTGGTATTATCCCCCAAGTGGTCCTTGGATTTTTACTTCCTCTATAAGGGTTATACTTTTTGTTGTCCATAATATGATGGTCATTATATATTCATGAATTTAAACCACCACATGTGGATTTTTCCCTTATTCCATGTATTCTTTATTGATTAGGAATGATATACGGATAGAGTATACAAAATATACCCCTTGTCAATTAATTATTTCTTGCATGACATAGGTAAGATGAAGTATGGATCATCTTCTTTCTTGGCGTCTACTTGGGAAACACTCTCTTTATTTTCTAGTGTTGACCTAATATGAGACTATTGAATTGAGTGAGAAAAGGTAATGTAAGAATTTATTTTCACCACAATAAATTTTAAACATAAATAATTATAAAAATTCTCCATTTCAAAATTAGTATCATGTGTCATGATTTCCACAAGATTAGCTACTTGGATCCCTTTACGGTCCTCCTTTAATTCATATTCAATAAAATTAGGGAGCTACATGTGTTCCTCAGTTGGTGTATTTTTTTCATACATATTTCTATAAGTCATAGTTTGGAGAGAAAAAATACAATAATTCATAGAAGAAAGACTTTAAAATAAGATCATCTCCCAGAGCTCGTTCTGGTTCATACACTTCTTTAGTGATAAGTTCCTCTTGATGTTTGATGTTAGTGTATAGAAGTTGGTAATTTGGATACTGCAAATATTAATTAAATCTCACCACTTGGGTGGTTTCATCCTTTTCCATGGTTAGATACAAGTAGAGTGGTGTTAGAACTTCAGATTAGTTTAGAATATGGGGATCATTTTGTACCAAGAACATGTTTTAGTGTCATCCATATCTTGTTTGTCTCCCATACCCTCACATTTGTCATCCTATGGTTATTTCTTGAGTTTTGGTTGTTCTCTTAATGCACAAAAATATTAAAATTATCTTTCAATTTTCCTCTCTATTGTTCTATATTTTTTATGTTCTTAGACATGGACAATATCATATCTAGTCTCTTATTCTTGTGGATCCTTCACCTATTGGAAGTTGTTCCAATCACAATGATATGGTATATTTTGATACATCACGGGAAAATAACTTTTTATGGGTTTTAATGAAATAAAAACTGTATAATGTGAGTGAGAAAGTATAATTATACAAAAAATATTATCTCCCACCCAATGACACCTATTTTTATTCACACCTATCGTGAGGTATGGAAAAAAGAAAATTTATAAATGATTTCCTAGTGAAGCACATTGGCTAACTTGGGTCATATCACCTAAGTAGCTTCATAATTTGTTTACTTAGTTAATCTAATTTTTCTACGACTAATTATTTTTGGTTTTATTATTATTTTATGAAAAATGGAATTTGAGAAAATGTATGAAACATTACAAAGTAAACTAACATGAAATGATAGAATTTTATTAGAAAAGAAATAACATGGCCTATTTGGTTTAGTTGATGAGTTTCGTTATTCCTTTTATTATTGATTAAGTTTAGTTTGATGGTTTAGTAATGAAATATCACTCTTAATCTACAATTTGTTTTTTATTGATTGTGAAATCATGAATTAAGAGAGAAATTTGAATCCCCCCTCATCCTATAATCACAATTGATGGAACACCTCAATCAAGAGTATGAAACCTTCTAGAACCTGGCTCCATAATATTCCATTACATCCATTGAAAGAATGAAATTTCTCATGTTAAGAGATGTAGTTCAAGGTTGGTAAAGAAAAATATTAAAATAATATAGTAGAAATAATTTTTAGTTCAGTTTCATGGTGGGAAATCACCATATTCTTAAACATCGCTCTTTCTCACAACAAAATTAAATAAAAAACCTAAATTGTGGTACATAATGAATAGAAACACCACCTACCTCCCCTAGTTAATTCCTTGGGTTATCCCCTCATTTTAATGGTTGAGAGGTCACTATAGTGAGAATGATAAGATAATAAGTGAAAAAAATTAAAATAAAAGCAATGAAGAAGAATAAATAAAACACATGAAATAATAAAATAAAAAAAATAATAAAATAGAATAAGATAGAGGGAGATTTAATTAAAATAATGAGAATAAGAGAAATTAAAATAATAAATACACTGAGAAAATAGATGGAGAAATAAAAATAAGTAGAAGAATAATAAAATAATAAGAGAAGAAAAATATGAAGAAGAATAGGAAGAGAGGGGTGGACACACATAGATAATTAATAATGACTGAATTATTATTCTAAAATTAAATTAATAAAAATTACATAAGCATATTGAAAAATAAAAATATAAGCATGGAACCTCCAATGGTGGCCTCTCCTCCTAGAGCCTGTTAACTCCACTTGACATAAATGGAGACCTTGTTTATTTATAGTTACGGAAGAATCATCTTCATTCCCCCACTGTCCACATTTTTTTTAAAAGAGAACATATATTGGTTGTAATGGATATTTTTAAAATATGATCCTGAAAGCTCTAAGTATATTGATCTTCTCCAAACTATATCTTAGACCAGAAGAAGATGTGGAAAAGATTCCTTCCAATGTCTGGAGGTAATGCCTCACACTACCACATGGAAATATGAAACATCTTTCTTGTAGGTGTTGTTGCACGGTGTTGAGAGACGACATCAGTGGCCCATCATTCATGTATCCTTCATAGTTCCTAGATATATCTTTGAAATTTTATTCATGAGTGTTGTTCTAGGATCTAGATATTTCTTGGGTGGTGTAAGTGATGATTTTATTGAGATCAAGCTTAATAAGTGTAGGACATTGTGGATTTTTGGATTTTCAACTGTGTCTGATATCCTCTAGGGATGCGATAAGTGGTAGAGGAAGCAATTCTGGGTGTCTGAGCATGAGTGGGGAAAAACCGAGGTGCACCAACACCATATTGGTTAAGATGAATTATAAAACAACATCACGTGTCCCACATAAAATTTTAGGATGGAGTCAATGAATTTTTCTAATGGAATGCTCAACATAAGCCCGTACTAGGGATTGAATCTAGATTCACACCCACAATTATTAATGGGCTGATACACACTACATAGCCTGAATGTGCTGTAGTGCAACCCAACTCGCATGATTCTCTTACTGTTACACACTTCTTCATTGACCAATATATGTTCTCCCATTGGGCTTCATGGTAGACCTACCACTTCATGAGGATTTCTAAGTTTCAATGGGATATTGTTTTAGGGATTTCTATGGCTTGGCCCAATTTTTTGGTAACAAAAGAAAAATAATAATAATGTATATAAAAATTTCAAAATATTCAACATAAAATAATAATTTTATAAATTAAATTCAAATCCAAAATTTTACATTTTTATTGAAATTAACCAATCTCAGTTCTTTACTCATAAATATCCACTTGTAAATAGAACATTGAATTACATAGTAATTTTAATTAAATCTTATATATATCAATAGATTTTTTTTTAAAAAAATGTGCATTAAGTATGACTGTGTCATGATTTATTATATGAAATACACAAATAAGAGTATATCATTGAATTTATCTTCCAACAGAAGTTCTTATTTATCCAATCAACAAAAGACATTTCTATTCACCTCAACCTTCACACATGAGTCTATAAATATTGATTATAGTTGTTTACATGATTATTTATCCCTATATGGGTCTCCTCCTTCAGTTATCTCCTCTATATGATTTGAACCTTATTTATATATGTTTTTACAACAGTATATGCTTTCCATCCAAATCTTCAATAGCTATCATATCATTCATTCAACCTTCTAATGAAAATAATTCTTCATCTTCAATAGTTTCCATAGACATGAAGATAATATCATTCAAACATATGTTGTCATCAGATTCCCACTTGAACCTGTTTAGCAATGTATCAAGGGAATCCATATCCACTAATCTCTTTGTCCAATGTCTGAGAAGATCTAATTTTTCCTTAATTCTTGGATACTAAAATATATCACCCAAATCAAAATTTCCTTGTTTACATTATCCATCCTAATTGGCAATAAATACGACCACATTCCTTTCAGAAGATCAATCCCCCAATTTATGTTTACTATTAATTCCATATAATCCATATAGACTTTTAAAGTCATTATAAATTTATCCCTCACCGATTGACTATAAATACAAAGGGGGGAAAATTATTCTCCCCTAAAATGTAAGGGATAGTTTGTATTAAATGAAATAACACTTCTTATCCAACTGATTTTCCAATATTAATGTAGAATGTATGTAACACAGTGTTCATAGAAATGAGATATTAGTTTATTATTCTAAGTATACTTGGGAAATCCTAATGATGAATACAAGAGTTCGTAACCTTGACACAAAAAATTTCCATTAAATTTTTCAATGCACTACCATATTTGATTTTTCAATACCCCGGGGCTGTAAAATCAAAATTTTAAAAATGTATATGAACAATTGCTCATCATAAGAAACATTACATATGTTTCTTTTGAATGTAAAAAAACATCCCCTTTTACAAATACAAACACTAATCCTTGATTTGTATAACATATATACACTATTAAAATGCATGTAGAGTGATTATCATACATCAACCATAATAATTTATTTGGTTTCTCATGTTTTTATATTTCTAGAACATAGGACATTACTGGGTTCCTTCACTCCCTTGGTTTCTTCCCCTCAAGAGGTGAACTCTAAACTTCAACACCCTTGTTTCTTGATTCCAGTAATAAGATCCAAGATTTCAATACTATTTTGAAATTTAATCATCCATGGTGGTAATTATTCCTTACTATATAATTATTAGAACCCTATTTATAACATCACATTCAATCACCATCCCTGGAACACAATAATAGCAGATTTGGGAATAAGGTAGACATTATTACCTCCTCAACTATATCACTAAAGGTCACACTTATTACTTAATATTGTTTTATTTTTATTTAAATTTATAAAGTGTATTTATGTTTTTATACTTCAATTTAATTTAGGTTTTTATATTTTTTCACATTTGGGGTGGTTTCGTGTTTTCAATTTTCATCTTAAATGGAATAAAATTCCTTACTTGAGATGGAATAATAATTTAGTTCATTAATTATTACTAAAATATATAGGATTCATCTATAAATTTTGTCTGTATGAATAATATATCATTGGGTACATGCAATTCATTCACTAAAAGTGTGGAAATATTCACTATTGCTACTGATTTGGAACTATAATCCCCTCGTACTTTCCATTTGTCATTCGATTACTCCTCTTGACCAGGTAGAACTATTATAAACTTATTTTGTGTAGTTCAAGGAAAGTTTCACCTTCCTCTCATTATTTACATTTTTATTGAAAAAACCTTCTTGGGAAACCTCTCATTATCTTCATCAATGATGTATTACACCATTCTAATATTTTTATGCATCTCTTTGATTAGCTTCTTGGTTGAATCTAGATTTCTTTTTATATGATTAATTTCCACTTATTTCTTACAGAAGTACATAATGAGGCCTCTCGTACAATAATAGGTTAACCTTATTACTATATTTTTGAAATAATCATTATACACCTACACTATCTTATTAATAGTATCACTCTTAAGAGATTTATTCACTTGATTATTCATCAAGGTAGGCTTTCCTTCATTCTTATTTTTAATTTCTATCTTCTATTGTTACTGATTTTTCACATTAGTGAATGATTTTTCACTGGATGGAACATACCCACATTAATATATTATTTATATATATATGTTTCATGAATCAAATAACCTCTCTAGATATTGAAATATATTTATCAACGATAAATTCTTCTTTATTTTATAAAAAATGTTTCTTTTGTACAAACATTTTTTATATTTTTATCTTTAATCCACTTATTTCATGGCCTTCTCTGAAATTCATATGTTTCCATGTTATTCCAATAGTCAATGTCCATGTTCCTAAACATCTAAGAACACAAAGAATTTCCTAAAACCCTATTTATCTCTATTTAAAATAAATTTGTACATATTTTTTTCAATGAAATTTTTGTGCTGTTTAACATCTATTTTAGGATTAATTTTGGGGATAGATCTTCCAAAATAGTCTCATATATACCTTTGATGATATGGTATCCCTCTCAAAATATTTAGTAACACTTATTTGTAAAAAATTATTTGTTTGTCAGTACAATTTTAGAAAATAGATCTTGTGCATTCATGTTTATTGAAATTGGTGGTTTTCCTCTTCAATGTTCTTGATTTGAAATCTTCCCAAATACTTCTCAAAACAATTCCATAAAAATTCCCTATTGAATGAAAAATATTCTCTGTAACTAGAGGGGAGACACATATATTCATATAAACTTAGTTTATTTTAGTATTAATAATTTTCAAATTCCTTAGATTCAATTTCTTCTCAAGGAATTTTAAATTGATAGAATTATTTTCACTACAAACTATGTTCATCCATTCAAATGAATTTCTCTCCCCATTTTGTAACAATTTTTCATGAATATTTATTGTTTCTACAAATAGATATTCTATCTTCTTCACATTAGTGGATTTCCATGAAGATGTGATTCTTTGAAATTCATTGAAATTTTGTTAAAATCATCTAATGAATGGGACACCTCAGTGAAAACAACAATGGGAAATTCCTTCTCAATGGGTTTTCATTAAAATTTCCTGTCAATAGGTGACATATTTTTTGGTACTGTGGTACGTAGTGGAATTTGGTGGGATAAGGGTTTAAATTTTTTCATCACAGGTGAAATGACCCTTATCATATCTAATGATTCAAGCCCTGGTATCATCTTAGGATCTCATGAGGATTATTCAAAGAAGTAAAAATAAAATATATCAAGTAGCTTGTTAGATTCAGAGCATGCTCAACTGCAGCTCATCACCATTGATTATTGCTCAAATGATATATATCTAAACCCATATAGATCATCCTCACATGCTCCATGAGTCTGTTCACTCACCTTTCATTAAATTTTTGGTTTTGGATTAGATCTTCGACGAATCCTTCAGTATCACGATGATCACCTTGATCTCGTGCCTCCGATCCATTGAATGCATGTTCAATCAATCACTCAGGAGAGACTTTATATATCAAGAAATTTTAAGAAGATAGTATCTCATTCTAAATCAATTAAAAATACATGGAATTAAGCTCTCTTTCAATTATATAGTGGATGTCCAAATACCCATTTTGGGTTACCAAACCCCTGTATTTTTAATGACTACCATATAATTAATAAATAAAAAATTATAACAAACTAACTACATCATTAAAATTATTTACATTTTATCAAATACATGTAATATATATTAAATATATTTTGTCCTCAACCTTATTCTTTAGATAAACTCATAATTCCCACTAATATTTTACACACTATGAATATTTATATAATATTAGTTCATATAATACTTTTCATTATATTTACTTAAAAACTTGTAAATTGTTTTAACAAATAAATTGAATCCAATGATTCTTTACAGAAATAAAAATGAATTTATTTATTTATCAATGATCGATAATGCAAGGAGAAAACTCAAACCCAACGGTGGTGTACATTATGACCTATATACCCATTCAAAAAATTAAGAAGATTCATGAATATGATATTCTTTGTGACCATCTAAGACCCTATCTTAGTAGCAGAGAATAATATTAATAGACCAAGATTCGATTCCAGCAACCCATTAAAAACACTAAATAGATAATGAGTAGTCATATAAATGAAAACTATCCTATAAAAATGCATTGTGTAATATAATACCCTTATATTTGGATATGCCATAAAGACGAATGACCTGATTCGTCATCCATTGTTGATTTATTATTTATTGATCTAACAAGATATATTTACATTCGAATACATTATTAATGTATTTATAAAGGTTCTACCATAATGATCATCTAGTCCTGAGATTTTACTTCCTCAATTGAGAATCTTCTATCTTGACCATTCCATAAGTGAAATAAAACTAATGAAGCACCCAACAAAAGCTACCTCCCAAAAATTTCATTATCATGTTTTTTCCATTTAATAAAAGTAGTCAATAAAATGAAATAGATTGATAATGATTTCAATATAGGTGACTATTAAACATGTTCATAGATAGGAACAACCAATGAAAACCAATGCATGTGGTGATCCTATTGGTGGGTTTCTCCTTATGATCCCACATACCTGAGATCACCAAGTGTAAACTTCATGAGATGAAGTCTTAATGCTTATGAACAAGCAGAACCTAATAGGTAGACATCAATAGTGTCTAGTTAGAATGATGTATTTAAACCACATGACATATATTTATGATTAACGTAATAATATCTTGAGGTTCTTATTATAGTCTGGGATCTTCTATAACCTTTTCATACAAATGTTAATCTTTGGAAAGTACCATTAAACAGTAGACACAAAATTTTATGCACTATAATGATAAGTGTAAATCACATGTGTCTCACAATATACATGAAATGGTAATCAAAAAGTACTTTTTTAGTTATGTCTAAGGAACCCAATATTAAAATACTTCCACCAGTAGTGAAGACAACTTGGTAACTATCCTTGTTAGTGGTCACATGATTAAGATTATTTTTATACTAAGTCATAGCTTTAGTTGTTGGGTCCTCCACACTCCAATGCGTGGTAATTAAACTATGTGCAGATTCACATCCCTAAGTAATACTCCTAAAGAAATGTAAACCCCGAGCATATTACTCTTTTTCCATTATCTAAAATTGACAGATGGATTATTACATGTAAAATAATTATAATCATGATAAAAGTTTATCTACTAGGTATGATTCCATGAACTGGAACAAATCATTTAAATTAATACACTACTTCATAGCTTCCTCAAAATACACATCACACTTAGTATTTTTAGATATGGATACTACTGAATTTTTTGAGCTTGTCTTGCTCATTAATTTATATTAACTTCAATATTAGATCAATTTTATTTAAGAAGTCTAGTTTGTGTCCCCTTAAAACTAGTATCCCTTTATCTCAACATACTAGGAACATATCCTTTTATACTTTCTCTAGTACAATCAGATAGTTCTAAATTCTTACCTTTCAGTTCTCAAAGATACAACTAATATATTTTCACTAAAAATTATATGTTGTAAATATCTTATATTTTCCATATCATATAATACATGATTGATCAGCCTCTAGTGAAAAAATAATTCAACTCACCACTTTAATATCCTCTCATTCACATGCATGAATTCATGGAGAGATTTATTCCATGGGACATTGGTAACAATTTTTTTTTCAAATTGTTTTTAATTGTATTTTTAAATACAATGTCAATATAAGTATGATTTAATTGGTCTAAAAAACCATTATATGTAACTCAATAATTTGTTTTCTCTAGAAAAAAGGTTTCTTATATAAGTCAATCATTGTAAACATATATTCATTCTCGTATAATCTAACTATATTAAAAAATATCTATTTTAGGTTTGTTATAAAATATTTTACTACTTAAAAAAAATAGTTCTCCCACTAAACTCTATTAAATACATGGAAAATATTAATTACAAATCAATTTTCAAGGATATTTTTACTTACATTGATCCTAAAAATGATTTTTGAATGTTTCAAACATTATTGTCATTCCATGGCATCAAAATCACTTTCAGGTTATGTCATATAGACACTTTACCTAATTGTAGATCTTAAAATCCAATGATCAATAAAAAGATCATAGAAAATAGCTATGAAATGTAAAATTATAATGAATTTAGAAATAACTACTTGGTGTTACCAATCAAGCCTTATTGGTACAAATCTTATACCATCCTTGTATAGTATAATTCAAATTACCACCATAATATTAAAAATAATAAGGCCCATGTACTTTGATACATGGAATACAATGAAAAGTTTTAGTTGATCTTGTCATTTTTATCTAATTTCTATATAATACCTATATATAAGAATTAATATTATAAGTGATTTAAGTATCCCTAACTATAGTGAGTATAAAACAATCACTATGGTTTTATCCTTCCTATGGAGTATGTGTCTCAGGAACATTCTCTTTCCAAATGATCTTGTGGAACTTATTCTTATGCAAACTATTTGTGCATCTATAAATTGACTAAACCCAAGTCAATATTTATCCCATTATCTCAAATATTTATTATATCTATTTTATTAAAAAATAGTCTATATCTTTAATATATCTTTTTTATCACATGTATCTCTCTAATATCCTATGAAAAATTCAAGATTATTACTATAAATGCACATTGATTATTTACTTATTGAAGGTTTGTTTATATCCTCAACAAACTATATCTATATTAAGACATGTCCTTATGAAAATGGATATATATAATACTAAATGTCATATGATATCCATTTTTCCTGATAGTTTTCATATATTTATGTGATTACATTTCTATTTGCGAATAAAGTCTTGAAAAACAATGGAAGTATCTGTAATGAATGTTTGTTTCAACATTGATGCTATGTTAACATACATCATGAAACTGACGTGTATTGGGAAACATGTTTTTAGGAATTGATCCATGCAAGATTATGTTAAAAAAATTTCATATGTAAGATTCATTATAGATCCCCCTTATTAGTATCATTATTCCGATGTTTATAGGGAAATGTTCATTTATGAATAACTCCACGATACAATATAAAGATTGACGAATGTTTGGTCAATATATTATTTGGAACACGTTCCCAAACCAAATAATATATTTTTACCGTGAATATAATATACATTAATTTCTCATTCCTTAAATTCTTAAATAATTCTATGAAGTATATTTACTAGTCCATGGAATAGTTCATTATCTCCAATGGAACTAAATCTGAATACTTTTAGGTTTACCATTATTAAAGGTTTCATTTCCCAAAACCAAGAACTTATATAAATCAATAATACCAATGGTTTTAGCTCCAATTATTCAAAATACTATACTGGGTATATTATTGAAAACTATTTAGTTTTTTAAAAAACAATTATATTTCAAAAATTGGGTATATAAGTCTTATATTTTTTATTTGTTAGGTATTTACTATGATTCATGTATAGTTGGACAATTACTTGAGAATTTTAATCCTAAAAAAATCATTCTAAAATAGGAATAATGTATCCTTCTATCAAAAGGAGAAATGATAAAAATGTTTTGGTAATACTCAATAAAATTTATACTATAATCATTATGCTTGTCTATTAGAATTTGTGTGGTTCTCACTGCTTAATTAGTAACCTCCATTTCTAATATACTTGAAGAATAAACCTTAATTATTATAATTTGTCTATACATACTTGGTTATAGTATTCAAACAGACATATATGATTGTCATGTTTTATTTAATACCTAATAAATATAATAGAAACATTATTGTTAATTTTTGAATAATCACTGATGAAGAAGTGAGTACTTGCTTATTCAATTCAGATCATTGAATTTATCTTCAATAGAATTTATTCCATGATATGAAATGAAAATAACCTCTTCTTCAGTACATATTTATTTTAAAGAGATTATGAATTAACCTGTGGCGTCACTCTTGACAATGGCCTTTATGATTAATCTTTTAATTTGTTAGCCATAATAACAAAATATTATACTTTCTTCAAGTTCTTATTTACTTAGCGGACCTTACCTTGAATGTAATGAAGTGATTTATCAATAATTTTAATATTTTATTCTTAAACCAAACTAGAGTAAATGGGTGTTAATGATATGAGATATAGATCCATTTTAAAGATCATGATTTTTCATTCAGTTTACACATATCCAATGTAACCATCACCTATTCATATTAGTGCCTCTCTTTCTCCTCATATCTTTCTTAGAGATGATACTACATTTAATAACATCCATGAACTTATGTAGAATCCAAAACTTACATCACATGTTGACAATATCGTTATGAAATAACCATTATATGTTCCATATATAAGTCTCCAGTAATTATTTTTAACACACTCACTTCCTGAGGTGGATTAATAGGTATTGGAGACTCTAATATATTCAATTTCTTGTATCATTGTATTGCACACAAACTCATGTACTACTCTTTGGAAATTCATGTTGGATATAAAATTGAATTTTTATGATAAATATTTTAGTATTTCTGGTGGTATTACATTCCATTTTATCCAAAAAATTAAATCTAGAATATTAGTACTGTTTATCTTGATTAGAAAATTTATATATTATTAAGTTATTAATTAAATCATCAAATGTCTCCCAATAATTTATCAAACTCTAGTAAACATTTTTACTAGAATAAGAATACTCTATCACTTTTGTATTCTTGTGGAAATGGTCTTTGAAAGTCATCTCATAGTCCACAAACCATGTCTATGCCACTACCTGAGAAGTTCCAGGTTGGTTTTTGACTGACCAACCACATTAACTAATAACTCATCAATCTTTTGAGTGAAGTCACGAATTATAAAATCATAAATATGATTTAGTCAACGCTTTCCTATGAAGATGTAAAAAAGATAACAATGGCTACTCATTTTCTTAAAATTTTAGTCAAGCCAACCCATACTTCTCATAATAACTCTCCAATAGTTAGACACAACCTCCATTATGGCTAATAGAGCACCATATACACTTTGTTTTTTATAAATTCAAATTATGAAAGGCATATGTGACATAATATTTCTGTTATGGTTTTAATATTTTTCATTGAAATTAATCAATTTATATTAATCAGTTCATTCTTTTATGACAATCTTACAACTAAGAAATAATAGAAAAAAATCAACGCTTCATTATGCATTTTACTATTTATTATTTTATGTGTCTTCCACTATCATAAAAATTCATAAAATAATAAATAAATGTGTAATGGAATAAAAAATACTCAATCGACCATGAGCGTATAATAGTCTTGGATCCTATTAAACATAATGGACCAACCACGACTTAGGATAATAATAACCAAGTCATAAGCTGACTCATACAGCCACTCTTCCCCTGTCCGGTGTGTCAACTACTCATTTGATATGCTATATTGTCTTCATGTTTTTTTCCTCTAAAACCATCATCATCATAGTACAATAATACCTGAACATGGGCGAGGAGATCTCATGAGTACAAAATACCGATTAATTAATTATATCTTGCCAAGTAGAACCATATACATATTAAATGAGATATAAAATGACAATACAGAAACCATCTTAAATAGTTACATTCCTCAAATGAAATTAAATAAATAAACGAGACATTCAGGCTTAGTCAATTTCTTAATACTGACGAGTATATACAATGAATGTGTGATAAAATTAAATTGTTATAAAATTAATGTATGATAAAAGTTTAAATACATTAAATGATTCATTTAAAATCAAATATTATATTCAAATATTTAATTGTTATTTTTTTCTTCATTAATTTATTTTTTCTTCAAAAAATAAAAATTATTATTTAATTTAATTTAACACTAAAATAAAATTAAATCCCTTTTCATATATTAAAATATTATAAATTTAAACCAACAAATAATTATTTTTTAATATTAATTTTATTATAAAATTAAATTAATTAAATAAATTAATTTTTGATTAAATAAAAATTTCTTGGACCTAAAAACCCACCTACACCCATCAAAGGTCAGATAGAACCCTTAAAAGCACCTTAGTTTTTGGGATACGCAGACCCTCCCTGACCTATTTTGGGTTGGGTGGATCCACGTAAACCCGTTGTGAGGTGGATAAGTTCAAACTTGACCTAAGGAGGCCATGGAGGTGGTTACATTATACCACTCAAGGTTGCGCATAGTCTAGTAGGGGATCTAAGGATTGGCATTGAGGTTAACTGAAAGCGTTGTTAGTGGTGGGTCAGGGAAGTATCCTTGTACCGAGTGCGTTAACTAGTAGTAGAGGGGATAACACATGGGTAAAACTCAATAAAGGTAGTCATTTCTGGATCCAGAAGGCTCTTCCCGGTAGAGGAGGCAGTCCAGGAGATGGTGGTAAGCCAAGTGTTGTGGTAATCAGGTGCACAGATGGCGTATATGACTAAGGGTGGAAGCATATACACTTTCCTGTGAAGGGTACGGTGCTCCTCGATCTTGTCCTGGCGACTAGTCCATTATTGTCAGACAGCAGTGGCACTCGGACTGGATGTTGGATCTTCTCAGAAAAGGTTGCCGAATGACGATTCTACTGGGAAAAGGAGACAATGACCGAGGTGCTCCCATAGGGGAGAAATGCAACCGGACATGGAAGAGGCTGACCATGTGGCGTATCGAGGGGTATTTTTCCAGCAAAAGAAATCACCCCCACCTTTTTAATATTTTTTTTTTGTAAAATCCTAGTAATATGATGATTGAAAAACATGGGAGTTTATTTTTTATAGATTATCTTATTAAAAGACTAGCTGCTACACAACTTATAAAATTATGTTATTCATATTTAATAATATTCTACAAGTCATGGGGAAAGAAAAATTCACCAACCAGGGAAATTCTGAAAATAGGAATTTGGCTAGTAACCTACTTGGTAATAAAAAAAATGAGATAATAAATATATTTTCATTCATATTTAAAAATATGGATTTTTGATTTTTGAAAAGACCATCAAATTCGATCTATGAATAGTTTTCTGATTTCTAAAACCTGGTCATCTAAAATCAAAGCGTTGTAGGATCCATTGAGATAGAATTGATAGTCTCTACTGAAATTTAAAGCTAATTTAATTTTATTTGTGACTAAAATTCAAAACATTTCTCTGATACCAATTATCAGTACCAGGTTGCAAGTGGAAGCTGGTGGATTGGGGTTTACAATTTTTCATCAATGGAGCAATGAAACTTTTTGTAAATTGAGATCAAATCCCTGATATGGTTCAAGGATATCACATGGATTATTTGAAATACAAAAAAATATAATGATTACCATGTTTGATTTAGAGCATGCTCAACTACAGATCATCGCTGATGAACATTTCTCTATAGATCCAAATCTAAATCCTTATAGATCATCCACACACACATGAAGAATCTACATACTCTCTTCACCGGATGATGGGTGTTAGCATGTATCTACTATGAATCCTTTAGTGTCCTGATGATCACCTCGATCTCATTTTTCGATCCGTTGAATTCTTCTTCGATCGATCGCCCCAAAGATACTTTCTCTTAATAGTAATCAGAAGGAGAGGGGGGATCTCTTTATAATTTAAGAAAAAATACATGGAATGAAAATATCCTTCACTTATATATTTTATTTCTAAATACCCATTTAGGGTTCCGAAACCCCCGTATATTTGAATTCGACTAAATAAGTAATAAATAAATAAATGTGAAGAACTAATTGCATCAAACATATTAGGTACATTTTATCACATATGTATACTATAACTTTACATGATATTTGCTAAACATTATTCTTATACTCAACTCATCATTCCTACTAATATTAACTGAACCTTGACAATTAAAATAATATCCATTCATGTGTTATTTTACCTTGTGTTTAGTTTAAAATATGTAAATAATTTTAATAAATAAATTCAACCCAATTATTCTTTACATAAATAATATGTAATTTATTTATTTATTGGTGAATGATAATTTTTGGACAACTCTTGGAACTTGTGGTGGGGACCACCATGTCCTATATAACAATTCAGTAAAATAGGGAATATTCTTGAATACAAAATTATGAGTGACACTCTATTACCTTATCCTAATAGTAGGGAATAGTATTCTGAGACCCAAAGAGGAGTCTAGCAACCCATAAGGGCCCCTAAAGAGACATGGAATTTTTATAGGAATGTCAATCATCCTAAAAACACACACAATGTAATGTAATCTCTCTGACATTATATATCCCATAAAGCAGGATGCACACTTGTGTTTACATCCTTTCTTGATTTATTATATTTTGATCTTACTGGATGGATTTACCTTTGAATATCATGACCATGGATTTATAAAGGCACTACTATCCAGATCTACTAGGCCCAAGATATTAATTCCTCAACCAAGAAGCAACAAATTCTATCTCAACAATTCAACCAACACCATATCACCTTTGACACACACAACACAAGCTACCTCACCACAATTTCATTGTCATTGTTTTTTTCCTTTCATCAAAGTAAATGTTCTAATGAAACACATGGATAATGATATCATGTTAGGAGACCAACACACATGTCTATAAATATGACTGACTAATGACACTTGACACATGTGGTGTTCATCTTGGCAGTTCTAACCTTATGAAATCTGCTACCAGAGATTGCCATGTGAAAAACATCCTGAGATGATGTCTCAATGTTTATGATCCCCCAACACATAATAGTTATACATCATCTGTATCCAATAAGTATAATGTATCTAGACCATAGGATATATATTTAAGATTAATTTCATGATATCTTCAAGTTATCATTATAGAATGGGATCTGATATAACCTTTGGATATGAAAATTAATCTACATAATATTACCATTAAATAGTGGATCTTCAAATTTATACAGTAAAATGATAAGTGTACATCTTGTATATATTATTTTATACATGAAATTGTATTAAAAAACTATTTTTTAGTTGGCTCAAGGGAAACCACTTTTACAACAATATTGTTATTTAAAAGTAAGTCTACACAATTTTTTTTACTAGTTTTGAGAGGTTATTGTATCTTCCAAACTTATTTCCTAATGCGTTCTCCAAGGAATCAGAAACTTCTACTAGTAGTGTATTTTCAAAAAAAATATTCTTCATAAATGAATAATATATCCCACAATATTATTAAGAACTTCTTTAAGAAAACCATTGACTAGAGAGTAAAATTCAATCATAGTATTGATCTCTTAAATCTATTCAAAAAAACATAGGTAATAAAAAGGATGTTTATTAAATGAATAAATAGGTGTGAACTTACCATTCTACATACCTTTATATAATGATTCATCCCAATTCTTATTAACATTATTTTATACTTTAATATACTATTTCATTATTCTATTTTTTAGTATCTTGGATGTTACTTTCTCATACTACATTAACATGAGTGGAACCTGACTTATCCATTAAAGATAACACAACTTCAAAACAACTCTTTGAATATACACTTCCTTTATTAAAAATAAATTTAATGGATCTTCAAAAAATATCCAATTAGTGGTAACATTGACTATGATGAAACTTTATATACCTAGTGGACCGGTGCAGATACCTAAGAGTGGGGGAGGGGGTGTGGGGGTGAATAAGATTTTGGCTAATTCTAAGAAATTATATGTTCTTATTTGACTATGTAGCCACATTTGAAAATCAAGTACTTTTACTAGATAGTGAAATTTGTTCTATGTCATATTTTACTATGAAAAAATTTACCACATGCATGTATGTAATGATGATTAAAGACATTTATTTTTTACACTGTTCAATACAATTTCTTACTTCTTACCTTGATTGGCTGTTTTCCCCAATAAAGGATTCACCCTTATATTATAATGCTAATTCTTATGTGTGGTATTTCCCACACCAATACCGAGTCCCATTGTGCTTAAAATGATCACTTATCATTGTACTTATTTTTTTAATCAAAATGAACCTCCACATCATCTTTAAATTGAGTCCATAGATTTTAACTATGTTCTCTAAGCATACTCTAAGTGAAAATGGTTCCATAATATACCATTTTGTATATAAAAGTGTTGCCTTTTATTCCCATCCTTTCAAATAGATCATAATGTATTCTCAATTTTTTCTATACATCCAATTACTGATATGATTCCCTCAACTCATAGTTTTCAACTACCAACTAGTTCATTAACATAAGTACAAGAAACTTGGTCTCTAAAAATTTCTCAACTATCATATCTTCTTATTAAAATATCACACATCTTTATTTAAAATAATATTTAATACACAATTGACCTTCACCTTTAGAATAGTATTTAATTAATTTTAGTTTTTTTGAATCACACAATAATTTCTTATTGTTTTAGAGTGCTTAGATACATAGTGTCGGAATCATCTATAGGTTTATCAACTCACAAGAATATACTACTACTTATTCTTATTTTATTTCCCCCCTATATTAACTTAGAAACTCATGTGCATATGTCTCAATATTAATAAAACATTTTTTTTATTTTTTTAAATAGAGAACCTATTAAAAAAAGTATCCACCTAGAAAAATCACATTAAATAAATATATCGAATGTGATTCATGAATTCCCAAGCAATGCCTTTTCTTTAAAAGGAATATTAAAAAATTTTCCTCAATTAAATTATTATTATTCTTTAAACTCTACCCAAAATACATTCCATAATAGAATTTAAAAGTTAATGATTTATTCTTCTCATAATCTTCCAATATAATATGTATAGAAATATTCCAGATATATCAGGATCTCCCATAAATCAAATATATATTGTGGAACTCATACTTTCTTTTCTAGATTTAGAAAATCTGGATGAATTCTCATTTTACATGTCTTGGGAAAATTTATCTACATTAATATCAGTCACTCAAGAACACTCGAACTTCCTTGGATCAATAATATATAGGATTTAATGAATATTAACCTTGGGTTCAATGTTTCTTCATCTTCATTATTCTTCAGAAATCAATAACATTATTTTATTCTCTATTAAATAGATACAATCGAACTCTCGGTTATAAATTTATTGAAATTGTCTTGTATCATGGCTTCTATAATATTTAGGATCTTAAAAACTGAAATGTACAGCACATGCATCAACTGATATTTTATTTCCTCACAAGTAACTAATTCTAGAAACTCCACTTTTAATTTTTCATTGATTTTTCATTTACATGGATGAATATATGACTATTTATAATATAATGACTATATATCACACCAATTTAGTTGTTAATTGTGTTTATACCATGATTGAGTAGTTCTTGTTCATCATTTATAATATCAGCTTCATCATATTTAAAATTTAGAATCATAATTTTGTTATTCCTCCAAAACATCATATTTTTCTTTGTTTTAAAGTCATACGGTCATTAAAGGCTTTATGATGGGTACATTAAAGTATTACATTCAAAACTAATTATAAATATGACTTATTCTTAGTATTCTAAAGAGATACATTATATCAAATCAAGGTCTTAGGTTTCCAAAAAGTCACTTGGTGAGCTCAAAGACCTATAAGGATATCTTATGATCATAACATATATTATAAATAAAGTTATATTATCATTACTTTATCAATATTAAGTATATTTTAATGCCTTAAACTTGGAACAATATTTCATATGTTTCAATTAACACCTTAAATCTAGTTGGAAATGTCTTAAACTTTGTACTTGTCCATTTTCTCATGAACTCCAAAAACTAAATTTTTATTGGTAGCTTCAAAATCACTTAGGAATGGTTCATAAGAATCTATAGAAACCTAAAATCACATCGAATATTATAAAAGTATTATTGGAATTACTATAATTATTCCATTTTCTTTCAAAATAAATATTTGGCGGCAAATAAAATACTAAAATAAGATTATATAAGTGAATATATCCACTAGCTCTCGTGAAACCTTATTTAATCAACCCAAATCCATTTATTCAAGTAAACCTTAATCCATACATGATTTTTTCTACATGTATGGGTATATTCATTCAGATATCACTTTTACATTATTTAGAACTTATTTATTTGTGTTTTATATATACATATAAGCTTTTTATTGATATGTTCAGCAGCCAACAACTCTTCCATTCAACCTGTTATAGGATATGATTATTCACTTTTAACACTTATAAATAGCTTGAAGATAATCTTCCTAAATTTTATGATTTTATGGAAGGTCTACATGATTTTTTACAACTAGATTTTTAAGGTCTTCTAGCTACACTTATCACTTTTCCAAATTTGTGTGAATCATCACTCCTTTTTTAATACTGTATTGCAGCGCCCAACACAAATTTTCCATTTAAGAAGAAAAAAATAAAACTAAACATATTTTTATACTTCATTTTTTAAAGAAGAGAATAAGAATGAAAATATAGATAAAGGGGGAGAGATTCTAAAATAAATCATAATATCTGTGTCCAGAAGAAAAAAAATCATAATGATGATACATAATTCCTTTAAAAAATCTGTAGGATGAAAAAATAAAATAGTACAAACCTGTAGATATGAATTCTTTGAAGATGAGTACAGGTGGATGCATTAAAATAAGGTTAATATGAAGAGGTTTTAGATTTATTCTAGATTTAAAGACACATAGTTGATGTTAATGTATTTTTTTATATTCAAGTGATGTATTCATAGAAAATCTATGAAGGAGAATCCTGGACATCAAAGGAACTCTCTATATCCAGAGAAATAACAAGTGATGTTGGTGAATGGACTTGCATGCTTACAAATAATATAAGTGATCTTCCTAGATAAATTAATGAAGAAGAATAAGGGTAGTGAGATTTGGGTTATAGTGAGTCAATTTAAAACAATTTTAATATAGTATCCTAGGAATGGAGTGACAACCACCATTTTATTTCACTGAACTATAGTGTTAGTAGTAGATTCTAGTGTATCAAAAAATCATAAAAAATATTCACCATGTATTATTCCATGGCATGTGAACCAAATAAAAATCATTTTCCCTTTGAATACACTACAATATTTAATATAAACATAAATTTTTGAGTGATTATGTTCCAATGAAGGATATAAATCAGTTGAACACAATTCCTACACATGGAAAACCAATACCTACAAATAAAAATCTATTAAAATATCTAAATTCATCACACCCAGATTCACCCAATCAGGGTGCTTTGGGGACCTATCATGTATCTCTTGGAATATTCTCCAATACCTTTCCAAAATATCAAGTCCATTTCAAATTATAGTCTTGTGATTAAGATATAAATTCAAAAAATCCATTTATTGGATAAATTCTTAGAACAATATTCTTTCAAAACCCACAACATCCAATGAAAATTATTTTCCATTAATTGTGATGGAATGAAGGAACTCATAAATTTTCATACTTTCAATGAATATCATAGATTATAACCCAAAATTTTTCCAATTCTTACACATATTTATTAACAGCGCCTCTACCAGAATAACATGAATGACTTTTAGAAAACTAAATCCCATGTATTTCACTGATATAAATCCACAATAAATTCAGTATTTTTTTTAAAGATATCCAAAACAAAAAAATGATGTAACATTCTAACCCATTGGATTTCTTACAATCCTTATATAAATGTTTCAATATATAAATATATATTCTTAAAAATATTTTTGGCTTTATGGTACATTATGATCACCCCCCCCCCCCTTTTCAAATATAAATAATGTTTCAAATTTTAGAGATGATTTTTTCCGTCATTATCCCCCTTTGGGTTTATATATATATATATATATCAATTTTATCCCTATATATATTTGAACTCCATTGGATAACTTCATAGCTCCAAACCCCCTTCATCCAAAAAAGAATTTCTCAATTTATTTAACAATCTTTGTAAAGGTCTTATAGGGGAAATATGATTCTCATCAACTTCATAAAAATTTATGTATAGATTTTTTCTCCCCCTTTATCATGAATGTATCTTTGAAACCATTTGACAATTGGATAATATGAGTAATTTAAAAGGCCAAAACCTCATCTATCCAACTTGACACCCCAAATTAACATCCAAAATTCTTGGATCTATTAACTATTTAAAATTTTACATTTAAACATTTGGTTTTTTATCACATGTAAATAATCTCTAGATTTTTATCTCTTGGTTCCATTTATCACCATAAAACATTAAATTAACAAAACCAATTACCTACTTAGAAATTATAATATTTTCCACTAGTGATACTCAAAATTTTTAAATTTATAATGGATTACACTTTTTAAGAAAAACAATCCATATTTTTTACCTATCAAGATCCAAATACTTTCTTATGTCTAGTTTCATTATGCTCAAATCTTTTCAGTGAGTGAATTTACCACTTTATAAAGAGTCATTGATAAATTATTTATGAATAAAATATATAGAAAAGAATAGGAATCAATATTTTATGTCAATAACATAAAATGATGAACATGACAGTCACTTACTTCCATAACTTTTATTTGTAATGCAAATAGAGCATTCAATTCATTTCAATGGTTCTACCTATGATATGGAAAATTATTACATGAAACCATCAGAAAATAAATAATGAATTTATAAGTGTGTGATTCATAACACATGTTAAGATAATTTATACCCCTTTTTCATGATAAAATTTTGATACCACTTTATATACATTATCTTTATTTTAATCACAAGGAATATCCTTTCTCAGATGAGACTCACCAGCCTTTTAAGTTATCACCTCTAACTCCCCCCAGATGTCATTTATTCTTGGAATAATTTATTAAGATAACTTGAAGCACCAGAAAATAATAGATACATGTCTTGGTATGTTTTACTGATCATCAAATATGGATTAGAACTATTGGAAATTTCTGATCAAAATTTGACACCAATTTAACTTCAGACTAGTTACTGCTATATTTGAACATATTTATCATAGAAAAAACATTATATTTGTCTTACAAAAAAATTGGATTCTTGAAATAAAATTTCAAGTCCAGTAATGGCCTTGATAACATTTTATATTTGTGTATATTCTATATATCAACAATGAAGGTCATTAATAATGACTCCACTTATTGTATTAATCTCATTTCAGAACAATCACACACTATATATCATAAACCCCGCTAATATTTTCATCACCTAAAAAAATAGTTGAAACCAAATCAACACATAAAGAGAGGGGTACTTCCTGAAAATCCTAAAGTTGAGGAATGTGGATGGTCCAAGTTAACCAACACTTTATTTTTAACTTATTTGAAAGCATTCCCATAGGAACTTCTTTGGATATGACCACTGGATAAAACCATATTTTGGATATGATAATTAGAGTTTACTATATTCATTATCATGGACATTGATTTCATTGTGATATTAATCTCATTTCTTCATGTTTCCTCCATTGATTCATTTATATTGAATCCATCATCATGTTTACACCCCCCTATGTGAGATCTTGATATTTTATCCACTTATTTTCTAGTGGTATAAGTTATGAAAATGGTAATTAATTATTCATATCTATCCTCCTATACGCCCATTAGAATAATTTTTGACTTTTTTCCATGGTGAATATGTCTTGATATGTTTATCCACCTTTCAGAAATCTCTTTTAGCTTCATGTTTTCCACTAAATGTGTTTTTATCACTTGGTGAGGAATGTTTTCATTATATCAACATTGATGCTTAGTGAACCCTTCATTGTACTCCATTTTCCCTATAATGATGTATATATTTTTTATAGATTAATAAAGTCTCATTCAGTGAAAATTCACTATAGATATTTCATGA
This sequence comes from Viscum album, assembly GCA_963277665.1. NCBI lineage: Eukaryota > Viridiplantae > Streptophyta > Magnoliopsida > Santalales > Viscaceae > Viscum > Viscum album. Next base: position 1,818,985,915 of record OY728150.1, read on the forward strand.
GAATACAGTAACTTCTTATGACTCTCTTAGTTCTATTTTTAAAACAATTTCGTTCCATATATAGGTACCATATCTATTACATATCCTATAAAAATAATACATCTTGTAGTTGTACAATAATTGATATTTTTATAAAGAAATTTTTATTCCATATTTGAGCCCAAGGGATTTAGACACATACTAAAGGTTTTCCCCATTCTTCGATAATAATATAACATTGTAGAAACTTTTCACCAAGAGCATCCTCCTTTTTATTTTTAAAGAATATTCCTTTTACTCATTGATTCAAAAAACTGTAATCTTGCATACATTACTATTTGAGGATTCAATGGGAGGAATATTCTTCTTTTAATTAGAGGTTTTTAGCCACTCCAGGATCATATTTATATTATCACAATTCTTCTTTAAATGGGATTCCATATACATTAATCAAGAACTAGCTCATTTTTTAAATTTTATAATGTCTTCTTTTTTTAGAGGGATAAAAATTTCTTCCAAATTTTAATCATGTCCACTTGTTTTCCTAAATATTCCTAACGTTCCGCAACTAAGTCATTTTCCTCATTTATCATTGAGATTATATTTATTATATTCACATTAAATGACACCTCTACTATATTAAATTTTTATTTTCTAGGTATATATCTTCTTTAAATGAAAAATACACTTGATACATGATTTATAATTGATACACCTTATAATATAAAGAATAAATTTTGTATTACTCACTGTATGAATATTATTCCGACTATAAATTAGTAGGTATTTCCATGGTAAAAAAAGAATACAAAATTATATCAATGTAATGGCCTAATTTTTTTTCTTGTAAGACTTTGGAATATTTATACATATATTTTCAGAGCTATGTGCTGATATGACATGAAAATCCGTGGCCCGATGTGACTGGAAAAAATTATAAATTTTTTTAGTATATTTTTTACTATACACGTGATAGAAAAGGAATAAATCACAAACGGTAACTCAGATCAGAATTATTATTCCATGGTTATGTTTGAAACATAGCATTTACCCTAGGAAGGGAATAACTTATCTCGGTTTGTGAATTCTCTGAGAAAAGTGACCCAAGGGGAAAATCATAATTAAAATAATTAAAAATAATTATTTTATCTCAAATTCCGAATCTAAAAACTTTTTATTGGGGTATCAGATTGATAATATGAGACCACCATTGAGTTTATAATGTGGTGTTTTTTCGAAGAGTGATATAAAATTTGAGGGCGTGGGAGTTTTTCATTTCGTACTGAGCGGGACACCTATAAATAGAAATTTAGGGAATTAGAATTAGGGTTATCCATTAATTATCTTTCTCTCTATATTTAACTCTCTCATCCATTGAAACATTGTTATATATTGAATTTAGGAGAAATATCCATAAAAACCTCAAAAAATTAACTCGAGAGTACATTGGATGTGTCAGTAGTGTTTAACAGATCAATTGAGGTAGGATGTCTTCCCCTCATGATCTCTGTTTGATGTTTTCTTCGAAAAATCCTCATTTTGTGAATTTTTATCCTTTTTGATTATTGATCATTGATGGATGCACTATCATGACCACATATCTGTTTTCAAAGCATCAAGTTTACTAAAACATTCATCCATTATTCACAAATATTTGTCATCCTCTTTGGGAATCATCAACCCATTATTGGATCATCGATTGGAGGCTAGCACTATGAAGGTATCATCACAGGGATCACCAATCTATTCTCAGATCCAAGATTAGGAAAGCAGTTGAGGTGAAGTGTTCCTTGAAATAGACCACTAGAGAATCGACACTGGTGGAGGAGGGAAGTGTGGAGGTGGAGGCTGTGGGAGCTGGATTTCTGGGCATGCAATAGGTGCAGAGCAAGGTAGGGAGTGCATTGGCGGCGCAGTGGGCATTCATCCTGACAGTGGAGCAGAGTGGAGCTAAGTGAGAGGCGGTCAACCGATGAGCAGGATGGTGTGGCCAGGATAGAGTGGGGTTTGGCAGTACTATGCGAGGAGATATGAGGATGGTGGAGTCATGGTGAGACGATGAGAGGGGTGTGGCGGTCATGGCGTGTGACCCCAGGTGGCAGCGAACCACATGAGATGGCATGTGCCACATTGACCGGGCCAGCACACGAGGCCAGCGGGCCCGTGAAGTGGGTCCCTAGGCATGATGGGCTTGGAATCATGACTGGGATTCAGGCTGGAAAATGGACTGGGATGGCCGGAGTGGGATGGCCTATACGGAGCGGTCCTGCTAGAATGTGTCGGACCGGTTAAAATCAGGCCTTACATCTTTAAATTGATGCATCACTTAAGATGGGATTCTGAATGATGCAATGTCTTCCAAAACACATCCCTCTCATCGATATGGATCTTTTTCGACTAGTTCGGGTCATTTATGTCCTGGTCTCAGGGTTTAGTTACACAAAGCACCTAAGTTTAATAAAAATAATATAACTATTATTATTCGGGGTTCTTGTATTAGACCTATCTTATAAATAGAACATCAGTGTGATGCACCATAAGCAGTGGAATGACCTGGGTATTTGTGAAGAAATTTCAAGACTACTTTTGGGTGTTGAAAGCAAAGTCTAGGTGTGGGATCCATGAGGTCCAGATCACACGCGTGCGGTGAAATACAGCTTTTTCACTGGGTATCTGTTTTGGACGAATGAGTAGTCAATCCCGTGGGTTTTTCTGAGAGGATCATGATGGAGTGATCCATATAATTGTTTTTGGATTGAGGTTTGGTTCCCACAAGACATAATTTTCTCGTAATATGGTAACATGTGATTTTTATATAGGATATCCAATTAGGGCGAATGAATTATTGATATTTTTCATTTTTCCAAAAGGATCGCAATGGGGAAATTCATTTGGATATGCAGAACCTTATTCATGATCTCCAAAATCATAGAAACACAGAAGGAATATTGGTAGAAGATCTTTCTGCTATGTTTGAAAATAAATCTCATCGTATATCAGTATCCACTCCTGTTAGAGTGGAAAAGATTTATGAAGATATTCAATCAAATGTTCTGGGGCCGTTTGAGGAGGCATGTCGGTGAATTACATTTTCACCCTTTGAATCAACATTAAGAGTCGTGTGCTCGATATAGTTATGGCTAGATATGATGTAATATATGGGATTACACTAGAATTTATAGGGGTACTTGATCATATTTTAGTACCTGAGAATGGATAGGTACATGACTAGATGAGGAGGAAGGGCCACATGTTGTGTGGTCCCCACATGCATTATGTACCACTTTACAAACCTTCAACCTCTCGTAACTCCTTCGTCTGAACTCAGATTTTGGAATTTCAGGAGTCTATCCTGAGTGTTTTTCCACTTAGTAGGCGATAATTCCCTCTATAGTGGCTTTCGAGTTGCAATGCAATATGTTCCGGGTGTGATTCCAATCTTGGGTGGCACTTGATGACGATAGCGATGTTCTTATAATAGGTACCAACCAATAGTGATGTCAAGTGTTCCTTAATGGTTTCCAAGAGGTGCCACCCAGTAGGGATGTCCAGTGTTTCATATTTCTTTCTAAGAGTTACCATCCACTAGGGATGGATAGTGTTCCTTAGTGATTTCAGAGAGGTTGCATCCAGTAGGGATGGATAGTGTTCCTCAGTACTTTCCTTGAGGTACTACCTAGTAGGTATGTCCAATTTAGTTCCTATATCCTTTCTGAGAGGTACCGTCAAGTAGGTATGGACAGAGCAGTTCCAAGCTTACCCTCCAGTTGGGCACTTAGTCCTCAATGAATTATAGTTGAATCCCTTTAATGCATTAGGATGTCGGTCCTCTACGATGACTATATAAGTGGAATCCATTTGATGTGCTAGGGAGTGGGTCCTTGATGTACTAGAGAGGAATCCCCGTGACACATCAGGGTGTGGGTCCTCTACCATAACTATTAGAGTAGAATACCCCTAACACACTAGGGTGTGAGTCCTCTACTATGAGTTTCTGATCTCTCAGATGAGCAACACATTGATTATATCTTGTTGATTTACCATTTTACTCACAAGAAATAAGGATGATTTCCCCACCAAGATTTGTCCTTGAGAGAAGACCTAAAACCGTGAAGGTGAGACAATCCTAACCAAAATTGATAGTATCAAGGTGTGGTGATTGAGTCCCTTTAACTTGTTTATTTAGGGTAGACGTGTGGGATGTTGGGCATCGATGGTGGTAACATCTGGGAATTTTAGCTACTCAATTTATTGGACTGAGATATGTGAGAGAGATCTCCAAACTCTCTCATTTGGGTTTCTTTAACGGAGTATATATATTCTATTTTTTCTATCCACTCCATGGGTTCTAGTCACTCTATTTCTAGGAGAGGTGATGATGTGTAGGGTATGCCACATGAATTATGTGTATATATTCTCATGTTTGGAAAATTATAATCTCGTACTATATGTAGAGAAGACTCGATGAAAATTTCATCTTCTCACCATTTCTAGATCCTTGTGTTTGGATGGGCATACTTCACTCTATTGTTGGGTTGAGCTACACTCCTTTTACTGTAACATGTCATATCTACTTCATTCCTTTTCAGAGTATCTCTTATCGATCCCTCTTCACCTTTTCGAGGTGCCATACTAAGTATTTTCATACTCACCCCTGCATGGGATTTTCCCGCACATGTCGTGCCTTATGCAGATGATAAACTAGTTGATCATGACTTCAGAGGAGCACATGTATATGGGTTGTTGGACCATGTATGGTGGTCATATGCTGGGATTCAGTAGCGGGGATCTCTCATCTATTTCTATTTTTCATTCCTAGCATGCTTTTGGAACTTTTCAGATTGGAAATGTATTTTTACACTTTTTATTTTTTTGTTTACTCTACTGTACCTATATTGTTTAGTGGTTTATGCATATTTGGTATAATTTTTATAGTAGTTATGTTTCTTTTGTTTCTTTTACTCTATAATTTTCAATTGAGTTGGCTATGTGTGAGTTTACATCTTATAAGGAAAATTCCTTCTAGAGTTTTTGTGCCTTCAGATCTAGTATCCCCCCAGCCTATGGAGGCAGGATTGGGGTATTTACAACTCAAACACCGACATGGGTCAGGACATGAAAAAGTAGTTTCAGAGGTGGTTCGGCCCTTGAGAATTTTTTCAGACATTTACATGAAAAGTTCTTGGTTGAGTTTAGGGATATAATGTCGAAGTGTCTCATTAGAATCTCTCAGAACAAGGAATCCAGTGATGGTACGAGAGGATGACATATCCATTCACTAGGATGTCGATTACCCATATGTCGAATCGACACCCTGAGACACTTGTTGTAGGAAAAAAACGGAACATAAATAATATATTATTGAGTCTTTTACTATCCTTTTTGAGTCATATCCCCATTTTTGTTGATATATATATACTTATATGATCATTTGACCATGATACTCTTTAATTGATTCATGATATTTATACAATGATAGCCTTCCAGGATAACAACTTTGATTTCTGATGACGATACCATGAGAAATGAGTCCCCAGTTCATGATCAATCATGCGATGACCTTCCTCAAGGTGGGAAGGTAACTACACCTACAATGGTCTAGAAACAGAAATCCCCAATATAGCATGTTGAGGAAGTTCGTAGGTTGAGCACACTCCTTGAGTTCCAACGCTATAGACTGATGGGGTCTTGCAATGAGCCATACCCACAGGAAGTAGAGGTTTGGCTAGAGTTGGTGGTCCGACTCTTTAGGATTTCACAAACACCAACAAATTATATAGTGTCTTTGGAAGACTTCTTTTTCCATGGAGTAGCTTGACGATGATGGATCCTAATTACTCAGATACTCGATGAGTCGTCACTCTTGTGGGATGACTTCTTGAAGCTATTTCGTGAGGAGTACTACCCCTCATTCTTGCGCTCTGCTAGGATTCATGATCTCTTTTAGTTTCAACAAGAGGGATGATGGTGGTTGAGTACATGACTATGTTCAAATACCTTACACACTATTCTTTGGACACGATAAATGATGTCTACTTCTGAGCTTGAATATTAGACCAGGGACATCGTAGAGAGATCCATGCTATAATAGTACCCTTCTAAATCTCCACCAATGTTAGGGTTCTATAGTATGATATGGTGATAGAGATATGTCTATCAGAGAGACACCATACATATGGTAGTGGTAGTGGGAACAACAGAGTTGAAACATCTTCCATAGCTAGTAGACGTTAGTTGACAAGATCTTGACATAGAAGATCCTCTCATAACAAACTCAAGAATGTGATCAGGTAGCACCAGTTCATATCAGAGATGGATGGTGCTATGATTATATTGGGAAAGGTCATATGGAATGAGACTACTTGATCAAATGTGTTGGGAACACCAGGAGGGTAGTAGGTGGACCACCACAGTGGAGACAACACCATGATCCGGGATCAACTAGGTGGAGATGGGGTGGTCCCCAGGGAGATGGTGCTGATAGAGGAGTAGAATATTTTGGAGGTGTTGGATGATGTTATGAGGTCTATCAACCACCACCACCACCTGGAAGACCATATCAGGCACAAGAAGCTTCCAGCTGGGGCTATAGAAAACCACAAGATTTGGATGTCTATAATCCTACAGAGCATGAGATTATACGAGTTATGCCTAGTGTTTTAAAAAAAATTATTTTAACATTTTAAACACTATATTTGAATTAATTTTTCTCCATGATCCTTGATTAAGGTTTTACCAAGGTGATGTGGGGCATCGGTGTAACCCCGTGTCTATGTTGTTTGACGTATCTATGAATGCACGATGAAGAGGGGTACTTCCCTCACCAATATGAGTTTTTATGTGAAAACAACTATGTGGGAGAGTCAATTATGGTGAAAGAAGATAGTATCGAGGTGTGGTGGGAGAGTCCCTTTGACTTGTGTGTTCAGGGCAAGGATGTGCAGTGAAGTTTCAAAGAAGGTCCTATCATTTATAGTGGAGAATTCTGCTTGACCATTTTTGAGGTGCCACTTGTGGGTGTGGCGGAGTTCCGAATTTGGGGTTATATTCCTTCCAATAGAGGAAAAGAAACATGGGGTATTCCACATGATTTTAATTTCTAGCCTCTTATAGTTTGACGAGTTTACTCTCCTACCATGTTCATTAGAACCTTGCATGCTCAACGTCAAGTATTGATACTATTATAAATTACAGGTTGAGTTTATAGAGACCCCATGAATAAAATGAAGTGACTCACTATCTTGTGATGGAAGAGATAGTCTTCAACCTAAGAATGTGGATGTGCTATATTCAAGGAGAACACATTGTGGTTTGTTCAGGGCACCAGATTTTCTGGTACATCTTCACCCAGAGAGACTTGATCCTAAGGCGGTGATACACGTTAAACTTGCTGAAGGACTATGAAATTGAGATAGTATACATACCTAGGAAGGTAAACATTGTAGAATATTACCTTAGTAGTAATTCCTTGGCCCACCTAGTGTGGGATGTTTCAGAGAATTTAGCTTCCCTGTAACAGACCATGGTGGATCCAGATGGTAAAATTTTTCTTCAGTCAACAATGATGAATCTTTCACTTCTCGAGCATGTAAGAGAGTATTAGTTGTGATGCATATATAGATAAATATTATCTTGAAAAATATATTTATGTGTTTCACTAGATGGATATTTTGAAGTAGGGAATTATGAGACCTTGTTCTAGGTACAAATAGATATTCTAGTCCAGACGTGGGATGTAGAAGTTCAGCTAGGGAGGCAGACTATCCCCCAAGTTCCATCGGGCTGTTTGAGATATACAACGAGTTGGAGAGGTATCCTACAACCTTTCCCTACCCCCAATAGTTATAATGGGCACACAATGTCTCCCATGTGTTGAAACTATAGAGATACATGCATTTTCCTACACACATCATCAACAGGAGTAGACCTTATGAGGATGAACATTCCCTTTAGTTCACGTGCTACGACATCAAAGAAACTTTCAAAATTATTTGGAGTAGGAGAGCTAGGTGCGAGCTCTCTATCCCGAATTGTTTCCCTAGTTTTTATTTTTGGGGATGAAAATATTGAAGGAGAGAATGATGTAGAGAGACTATTTTTTCCTTGTATGACTTTGGAATATTTTTTCATATATTTCTTGAGATAGGAAATGAGGCTACATGCTAATATAAGGCCCAGTGTGCCTAGAATAAATTATATGAAAAATATTCAGTATATTTTATACTATTCACATGATGGAAATGGAATAACTATAAAAAGGTAACACTAATTAGAAATAAAATTCTATATTTGAGTTTGTAATGTGGCATTTACCAAAGGAGGGTTATAACTTTTGTCGGCACGAGACATCTATAAGAAATGTCACCCCAGGGAAAAGTCTTAAATGAAATAAATAAACATAATTATTTTATATCGAATGCTAAATCAAATAACTTTTGATTTGTGTCTTAGATTGGAAATACAAGACCACCAGTGAGTTTGTAATGTGGTGTTTTTCCAAATCATGACATAAATTGAGAGGGAATAGAAGTTTTAAATTCTGTATCAAGCGGGATGCCTATAAATAGAGATTTAAGTAATTAAAATTGGGTTTAGACCTTAATTATCATTCTCTCTATACGAAAATCTATCTTTCTCTGAATCTCTCAACCATTCATCCTTTATTATTCATTGAATCAAGGAGCAATCTCTGCTGAAACCTTAACAGATCAAAGTGGTAGTGCAATAGACATATTGGTAGTGTTTAATGGATCAATCGAGGTGGGATTTATTCTCTTTTTTATCTCCATTTTATGTTTCCTTTGAAATATACTACTTTTTTATATTTTTCCATATTTTTGATTATCTATTGTCGATGGACACACTAACACGACCATCGATCCGTGTTCAAATCCTTATGTTCACCTAAAAATCTGTATGTTCTTTAAAGATATTATTCATCCTATTTTGGATAAATCAACCCACCATTTGACCACCGATCTGAGGCTAAAAGTGTTTAGGTCTTATCAAAAGGACAACCTATCTATTATTGAACTTGAGATCAGGAAAGCGGTAGAGGTGTTTTGGTCCGCAGGACAAACCACCAGAGCACCTGTACCGACGCCAGTGGGCCGCGTGGAGGCGGTGACGAGCTGCATGGAGATTGTGGCCATAGGACCAAACTAACTGGGAGAGCTGGTGGGGGTGGAGTGAGCCTAAGAGTGTGTTGTCGGCGTTACATGAGTTCATCAGGATGGTGGAGTAGAGCGCGGCTACATACGAGGTGGTTGGCAGAGAGCAGGACGATGTGACCAGGATAGAGTGGGTTGTGGTGGTACACTGAGCCAAGGAGCCACAGATAGAGGGGGACCAACAAGCCGACGAGTGGTCCAAAAAGTATGCCAACAAGTGGGTTGAGACGGTCGTGGTGTGAGACAGTCGTGGTGTGAAACCCCATGCAAAAGCGACTAGTGCGACATGGTGGGTGTCACGTCAATCGGTCATGCGCATAAGGCCAACGAGGTGGAGGGCAGAGAGGTAGGTCAGTCGACCAGTGGGCCATCAAAGTGGGTTTCCTAGGCATGACAGGCTGAGAAGGGTGGCTGAGATATTGGTTAGTGAAATGGATTGGGCCAGTCAGAGCTCGCCGACTCATGTAGAGTGATCCATCCAGAATGAGTTAGACCGGTTCAAATTGGGCCATACCGCTTTAAATAGTCGTATCTTCTGATTCGGGTATCTGATTGGTGTCCCATCTTTGGTCACACATCCCTCTCACTGAAAAGAATAATTTTAGAAAAATTTGGGACATTAACATCTTGTTCCTAGATTTCAGTTGCATGAAGTGCCTATGTTTAAAAATAATAATACAAATATTATTATTCGGGGTTCTTGTATCAGACCTATCTTCTAAACAGGATGTCTGTTTGATGTTCCATTAGCAGCAACATGGCTCAGGTCTTTTTACGGGATTTTCATGACTAATTTCAGGTGTTTAAACCAATGTTGAGGTGAAAGACCCATGTGTCCTAGTTCGCACATGTTACAGTGAAATGCGACCTTTTCACCGGGTATCCATTCTGTATAAATGAGTAGTCAATCCCTTATGTCTTTATAAGAGGATCACAATTGCATGATCCATAAAATTGTTTCATGATTGATGCATGGGACCCATGAGACATATTTCGAGTGAAATGCAGTGACACTGGACTTTTCCATCGTATTTCTAATTTGGGTGAATGAATAGTTTATCTTGTTCTTTTTTTCACAAGGATTGCAATGGTGAAATCCATTTTGATTTGCGGAACCTTATGCATGATCACATAAATTGTGGAAACATGAAAGGAATATTAGTGAAAGATCCTTGAACAATGTTTGAAGAGAACCCTCATTATATATCAACATCCACTCCTATGAGAGTGGAGAAGATGTATGAAGATATTTAGTTAAATTTTCTATGGATTCTTAAGGAGGAATTTCAGTGAATTATGTTTTTCCCATAGAATCATGATTGATCATCGTGTTCTCAATGGCCTTTTGGAAAGATATGATTTGTACTATGAGAATACACGTGCATTCCTAGGGGTACATGACCTTAGTTTAGTACCTTTGAATGGCTAGGTACACGACCAAGCGATGAGGTAGATCCACATGTTTTTTTGGCCCCACACACGCTGTGTTCCACTTTAATAACATTCAACCTCTCATAGTTCCTTCCAATGAACTTAGTTTTTGGAATGTGAGTAGCCTATCATGAGTGTTTTTTCCACTTAGTACGTGATGATTCCCTCTTTAGTGAAATCTGAGTTGTGATGCGAGTTGTTCTGGGTGTGACGCCTATCTGAGGAGGCACCCGATGACTATAATGGAGTTCTTCTGAGGGTTACCATCCAAAATGGATGGCCAGTGTTCCTTAGTGCTTTCTGAGAGGTACCATTCAGTAGCGATGACCAGTGTTCCTCTTTGTTTTTTGATAGGTACCATCCAGTAGGGATGGCTAGTGTTCCTCAGTGCTTTTTGAGAGGTTCCATCCAGAATGAGTGGGTATGACTATGCCATCAAGACCAATCTGTGAATTCATGGGAAGCCTATCCATAAGTCCATTAGATGGTGGAGAGATACTATCATGAAGCTAATTCTGGGGAGGGTTAGTTCCTTGAAGATAGTTCGGTTGTATTCCCCAAGACCACCGGGTCATGTAATATCCTAAGCCTATGGGCCTTGTAATATCTAAGCCTGAGGACTATATAAGGGTTCCCACTAATATTTTTAAAGGGGGGTTACAAAAAATTAATAAAAAATACGGCCTTCGGTCCATTTGAAGGTGTGGTGATTGAGTCCCTTTGACTTTAGTGTTTAGGGAAGACGTGTGGGATATTGGGCATCGATGGTGGTTACTTATAGAACATTTGGCTACTCACATTCTTGGGATGAGTTGTGAGATGGATATCCACTTACTGTATTATTTTGGTTTCTTTAACTGAATATATATATATATATATATATATATATTCTATTGACAGTAACCACTCCTTGGGTTCTGGTTACTCTCCTTCCAGGAGAGGTGAATATTTTTGGGGTATGCCCTATGCTTTCAGTGTCTAGATTCTTGTGGTTGGATGAGTCTACTCTCCTAATATATGTAGAAAATACTCAATAAGAATTTTATCTTTTCACCATTTCTATCTCCTTGTGCTTGGATGAGCGTACTTTACTCTCTTGTCGGGTTTATCTACACTCCTTTTACTATACCTTGTCCTATCTACTTCTTTCCTCTTTAGAGTATCTCTTACAACTCCCACTTTTCCTTTTTAGTGAATCCTATTGAGTATTTTTATAATATCCCTTGTATGTGATTTTACCACACGTTTCATGCATTAAGTAAACGATGAACAAGTTGATCGTGAATTTAGAGGAGAATAGTGATACGGGTGCTTGGACCACATACGGTGGTCATAACATGGGATTTAGAAGCAGGGCTCTCTCAACTATTTCTATTTTTCATTTACTGCCATGTTATTGAACTTTTATGGTCGGTCAAGTATTTTTCCCCATTTTTATTTTAGTATATTGTACCTTACATGTATTGTTTAGTAGTTCATGCATGTTTGGTTTCTTATTTATAACAGAGGTGTATCTTTTTTTTACTTTTCCTCTACAAATTTTCATTGAGTTGGAAATGTGTGTGTGTTTACATGTTCTTAGAAGAATCCTACACAAGTTGTTGTGCCTTCGACGCTAGTCTCCACCCCTTGGTTTATGAATGTAGGTTTGGGGTTGTTGAGACTTGATCCCTAGCATGGGTCAGGTTGTGACAATCAGTCTCATGGTGTGACTCTAAATTTCTAGATTTTCAAGCATCTTATAAAATATTATTTCAATAATATTTAATACTATAATTAAAAATCACCACCTTGATTGGTTATTCTATATTCATAGTATTTTTCTGATTTATATTATTCTTTCCATTTGATATGAGGTTGTATTATATTTTCTTTGTCACTAATTTCCCAATATTACTGGATTTTCATTGGTATATTAAGGTAGAATCTACAACCACCTTTTATTCCTAGGTTTTCCTAGAAAAGACATCCAGAATTTTCCATATCATGAAGGTAGTCTCATAGTGTGACATTGTAACAAACCAACCCATGTAAACTTTACATTTCACCGAAACTAGAACGCAACATTGTGAAGTGAAACAAGGATACCAAAAACATGTTTCATGTATAATCAAAATAATGTAAAAAACATATTATAATGTGGAGGAAAGTGTAATGATACATGATAAATAAAATTTAAATCCCAATGAGATGAAATTAAAATTAAAACTACACAATCCATATGCTGAGTATTTAGGTAACCATTTATCACCACCAATCCAACCCACTATGAAGGAAATACAACCAAGAGAAGATAACAAACCACACAATTCCCTTTCCATTACATAAGTCATATAAAACCACATATAGAATCATTGAATAGAAAAAGTAGGGTGTGAGAACATGTACTAATTGTATTTCATCAAAGAATCTATTCAAATATTAATACCATGGAAATGATATCTCTAGATTTAAAACAAAACGTTTTTCTAAATAATTTATCAAAAGAAAAATATTTTATAAAAAATCCTTAGGATTCCATATATTCCTTTCATATTCACACTTATAAGAAATATGAATGGTTCATGAGAGAAATCTTGAATGTATAATAAAAACCAACCATGGATACTCTATAAGTTATCCAAGTTAGAAATAAACCATGAAACATACCAACATACATAAAAAAATAATAAATGATAAAGAATAAGATTTGGGCTCTAGACTATGGGACTACATACTTTGACACATAATTAAAACACTAAGCCATGTATCACATGAATCTCACCAATATCTAGTTTTATCACATCCTTTCAATATCAAAGCATCTAATGGTATTACATGCACTAAATTTATATGTCAGTTTGTCTACACACCAAAGATTCCTAATTTTATATGCTTCCATAAACCATTTGAAAACACTGCTAACCATTTATAAATCCCTTTCACGTTGAATTATTAATACATTACTACTTTAATACCTTATTTTTTTTAAACTATAACTAAGGAATTTCAATGAACACATAGTGCACACAAATTTTCATTTAAATTAAACCCCCTTTAAGAACATACATCCCATGAAAAAACCACATTGATACCAAATAAGTCATTTTCCTAAGAAACCCAACATAATTTTTAATAAATCCATGTACTTTACTAGTTATCACATTTTTATAGAGACACCTACCACGACAATGGAGGAAAACTTTCCGCCTTTAAAAATGAAGATTGAGATAAGTTAGATCAGATCCTGACAAGCCTAGATCTATAATAATCAATATAAAATCAATATTAAACCAATGATATATTACATCTACATCACATTTGGGTTCCAATGAGACAAGGGAATGAGAAATGGAGGTAGGGTCTATGAATAAGTGAGAGAATAAGAAAATAAATTGGACATTCCATGATGAGGAGGTCATCATAAATATAGGGTAAGAAGGCTTTTGAATAATATGAATGGTTTAGTTTGATCCAAAAAAAATTTAATAGTGGAGTAGACATAAAAAATAAGGGAAAAATAAGTAATTTCTATATTTATAGAGGGTTGGAAGGGGTAAAATTGTTATTATGAATAGTTCGACAAGTCATGTGTTAACTATATATAGCCTCTATCTCTTGAAAAATACGGTGCACAAATTACAAGAGAAAAGAGACATGAATTGGTAAAATCATGATCTTTCTTTGAGACACCCCTATACACCCCCCTGACACCTGCATGGTCCCCATAACGAGTTTCACGGTTTGAATGACTATTATGATATCATGAAAAATTCCACTTGAACCTCATACAGCCATATCGCATGGTTACTGCATCGTTAGTACTAATTGTGCACCCAAACCATCATCCTAGCTCGATTCCTCTTAAAATACAAGTTTTTAACATTAAATTCTCATAATCATATAGAAAACAACCTAAGGACAAACTAAAAAAAAGGAATTCTTGAAACCAATAAGGCATCGTAATTATCACCACCATAGAATATTTTTTCACCCAAACGTCATCAAGATTCTAGACTCACAGAAAGTGAAGGCCATCGCTACCTCACCAACGATTATTGTTCCCACATATCGTGGCTATCGCATCCCCACTACCATTTTTTGTGGACCAAGGGAATTATTTTACTACGTATTAACTTTTCTCTATGATCCATAATCTGAATTGATTAGTCAAACACAATGGTATGAACTTCATGATAAATATTATCCCATTCGATCATATTGGAAGGGTCTTGTTGGTATCTTCTCAGGTGGGAATTACGAAAAATTTCATAAATAAACATCAAGAAGGATGGAAATTATAACTAATATGGCACATTTCTAATTTTTTAAATGATTTTAAAGGGTACAATATACCTTAGGGACAACATTCCCTACTTACCCATCCAACAGTTTCCCAAACAATATGAAACTAAATTAAGAAAATGATCACCAACATCATAAATCTAGTGACTAAAAATGATGGTCAAAATATGATTTTAGATGACTATGCGCCATGACCATTATCTTGAGAATCAACTGCACCTTTTCCATCATCCTCTGAATAAAGCATTGTCCAACTGGGGACCACTCTCCCAATTCTTCCTAGCAAAAGAGAGATCAACATGGTCACCCATACAATGCTCTAAAAGGTTCTATCTTAATCCTATCATGAAAAAAAATTATCAGAAAATTTGATGAGGGGATTATGTTATTTCTAAGAACAACCACATTCTGGAATTCAGGCTTAGAGCATTTCCTCAAGAACATGGATAGATCTCTCTATCAGCTCATTCATCTAGGAATGATATTCCATACTTAAATTCAACTTAAAAAGAATATCCTCTTTCAAAAAAATTGTAAAATATTTATGTCAACCATGATTCCCTATTAGAATCAATCATAGAGAAAACCCCAGGAATTCTCACAACCACTTAGACATATATAGGCATGAGCTTCTCCACCTTTTCACATCCCGGATATAAAGGAAATTATCTAATTTAAAAATTCAATCAATGATCCCCCAAACTAAATCCTTTGCACTAGGATTATGTATAAAATAAATGATGAAGTTCATTAATTAATTTTAACACTAACAAAATATAATGGAAAAAGGATTCAACAAACCAACAGGTCTTTGGTGATCTGACTAAATTATTTAGAAAGTATGAAACCATGAAACAATGTCTAAAATTGATCATCTCATCCTCAAACATTGAAACCAATATCTTAGATCATGAAAAATAATATCTTTCCTCGATGTACAAACTAAGAAGGCATATTTCCATCATCCATGAATTACTTCCTTGGAGATATAGGAATATTAATCCTATCTTGGAAATATAAGTCACTAACAAGAGACCGAGACCAATAACTCATAGTTTCCCTGGAATTTGTGGTTTTACTAAGGCACTGACATGATGCATCTAATAGCTGGCTTATCCAAACTAGCTAATTAAATATTGATTCAGACTTCACTAAGGATACAAAAACCTACACACCAACCACTTCTATTCCTAAACTCATTAGAGAAAATAGGCTCATCATTTACCACTCATCCATGGATTCCTTCAGGGATTGAGCTGGTACCTTCCTAATCAACATGTCTACAGTTACATTCCCCTACTATAGTGTATAATAAATATAAAAATCAAAATTATATATGTATTTAACCTAAAATATCTTAGTAAAACTTAGATCCCTCTAAGTGAAGATATAATTTAGGTTATTATAATATTTCTCATCCAAGATCAATGTATCTCTAAGATGGGGGAGGGGGTTAATCAGTGATATTTTTTATTTTAATTTTTCTTTTCTTTTGAAAGAAACATGGACTCCTGTTAATGATTTTCACATTTCTAGAAGAAAAATAATCACACATGTACAAGAACACAAGTATTTACATGGTTCATTACTCAGAAAGAGTAGCTACGTCCTTATAATGGTTTGGAAACAATCCAATACCACACAATCAAAAAAAATATTTTTTTGAGGATACAAAAAATTATGATAAACCCTTACACTTTTGTAGAATTATGATCAATACTATAGTGCATTTTATTCTTCTAAAACAAATGATGTAACATATATTTGTGTGAAAAGTAATGAAACATTCACTAATTACTTCCAAACATGTAACTATGAGGCCAAACCAACATCCAATTTTGATAATATTAAAAACAATTCTTCACATTCCTACCCAATAGTAGGTAAGAACTTCCCTGTATTTTATAATGATATGTAGTTCGATATCCTAGTCTAATTGATCAGTTTTATATAAGTGTTCAAGAATACTTCTGAAATAATTCTAACCTACATCTTTCTTTTTTTAAGAAATCTTGGCCTGATTTCCCAATATGATGACCTAGTCCAATATGATAAAAACTAAATTTGATCTTTCTATTATTTCTTCTTCTTTGAGTAAAACATTCTCTAGAATTATCTATCGAGAAACCAATTCACTTTAAAACTTCATAACTTCTCTCTCTTCATCAGCATGTGAATAGTGTTATGATATGTTAGAATTTAAAATTTACTCTCTTTTTTTATAGGTGCACCAAAAGTGGTTTAGGAAGGAATGTGAAATGTTTTTTATCTTAGAAAAAGTTATAGAAACCTGAATTTACCCTTCATTTAAGTTCAATATTTTACATCTCTAGTACTTCTCAACACTTAAATATTCTTCTTGAATCTTCTTACAACTTCTCACATATTTGGCTCACAATAACCATTATAACCATTATTTAGTCTGATATCAATGTTTTCTCTAATTTCTTCATTATGATGTTGATATATAGTCAATCCAATTTTCATGACCCACACACTAATACAACAGAACTAAATACTTCACAAGATAACAACAACATTTAATATTAAAACATTGAAACCATTCTATTATAAACATAGTATCAAAATCTAATTCTCTTATAACTTCTTGGATACAATTCATCAATAACTTCAAAACCCCATTTGAAAAAGTCTTCCATGAAATTATTTAATCAATTCTTATTTTCTTATTTTCATTAGACTAATGATCATTTTCCAAATTAAGTCATCATTATTAGACAACATAATATGGAAAATTATTTTATTCACTCTGATGGATCTATATTAGTGTTAGTTTGAAAATTCGACGCCACTACATATCTAATGAATCTTGACCCAATTTAAAACATATCAATGTTATTCTTTCATTCTTGAACTAAATGTATGCAAAAACATTTGTTTTATAAAAATGGTTGATTACATTATAGATATTCATCAGGTTGATCAGTATTTTACATTATTACATGCATTAGCCCCAAAAAACTGCACTTAATTTGATTTCCATAGTTCCCAACAACTCCCATTAAAAACAATTATACCTCTGATTAGATGGAGGCATACTGCGTCTGATGGATCGATGCCAACAAAAACATCTTTATTTTCATGATAGTGATATAAACTAACTTCTAGTATTCAACAAATTATTTATCTGAATATTTCTATCTTATAGTGTACTGGTTTCACTAAAAACCAGAATCTTCATCTTCTCACGTTTCAGAAAAAATCCCTACCTTTAAACAAATATTCATCTAGTGATCTCACACCGATAAGTTAACAAAAAAACATTGACTTTTTTATTTCAAAAAATAATTCAAGTAATCCTGAATTCCATAATATTTTGATAACATTTTGGATCAGAAAAGAATCATAGGGATTAAATTGGAAATTATTATGACTTCCCATCCTTCCAGCGTCTTCTTTATTTACAACTAAACCTAAAACTGATTGGAAGCACTTATTATACCCCTTTCCATTATAAATATTGAATCAAAATTTATATAGAAAACTTTTTATTTATTATTACTCAACGATTAGAAAATAATTTTCAGAATTTATTTTGGAGACTTTCATACTAGGATAAATTTTCTCATTATGATCAACACATTCATTCCAAATCCATGGTGAGTCTGATTAACCTTTTCTCTAATAAACCTTCTTCAAAAACTGATGAAATTTTTTAATTATTTTATTAGTGAAGTTTTGATTATTATTAAACCTTTCATCCCTTTCATCTGATCATCATAACTTAAAAAGAAAACTGATTTTTTTTTCATTAAAACAAAAGAAAATACATTTAGTATAAACTTATTCCAACTTCCAAAAAAAATCTAACAAACATGGTCCCAAAAATATCCCCCATTGGATTTTTTTGTCAACCAAGTTTCCTAATTTACTAAACTTATTAACCTCAAGTAATAGATTACTTTTCAAAATTCTAATCCTACATGAGCTAACTCATTCTGGGATACAACGACTACTAAAAAAAATCATGATTTTCAAAATCAGTGAATCTTGGAACTTTTCCATCATTACATCATTCTTCACTTGTTATAATAAACTATAAACCCAATTATACTACTACCACTCCAAAAATTTGTTATAATAGTTCACACACTTACATGAAGAGTTAATAACATACCAACAACTCCCCCTACCTATTCTCTTCCTTAAAAGTTTTAGCACAAATAAATGGCTAGATTTATGAAACAATTATGCCAAATGAAAACACTATTGAATGACTACATGAGATAGGGTTCAAAAAAATACCTCAACCGTGATGAAATATTGGTGGGATTCCCATGTTCAACCTCACTTTGTCAAATCATTCCTTAAATATTTTTTTTCAGTAAATCAACAAATTGTTTCATTATAGGAACATACTCCATATTGAGTTCATTATTTTAAACATGCTTCTGAATGAAGAAATATTTTATATCAATATGTTTTGAACCAGAATATTTTTACACATTTCTTTAATGGTTGATGTCACTATGATTATCACAACCCAAGATCATTGGTAACTTCACTTTAAGAAGTAAATATTCTAACTGAGCCTCTATGCACATAAGTTGGGTAGTAGTATGGGTGGAAAAAACATACTCAAACGTAGAAATTGTAAGAGTTACTGAATTTTGTTTCTTCATATTCCAAATAACACAAATTATTTCTATAAAGAAAACTCCACCATATGTGGATCTTATATCCTCTACATACCCTACCCAATCAGAATCTAAATACCCAAATAAGTCAATAATTTTTGATATATCATAGCTGATTATGAAATATATTACGCCATTTATATATTTGAGGACACATTTTCTAGATGATAGATGTGATTTTTTAGGTAACTCTAAAATCTTTCACATAAGGTAATAACATGAACAATGTCTGGCCTTGAGGAACTAAAATATAAAAAGAATTCAACAATCTTATGAAACTCTTTTGAGTCAATATTATTTCCCTCCCCTCATTTAATGAAATTGGATCCCACTAAAATTGAAGTAGAAACTAGATTCAATCATTCCATTCCAAACATCTTAAGAAGTTACTTTTCACACTTTTCTTGAGAAAGAAATATGCATTTCTTCATTTTTGAGATTTGTAGCCAAAGAATTTATTTCTTTTCACCCTTAATAGAAATTTCAATAAACATTTTCATCAATTTAGAAAACCTTTCATTAGTTCTTTCATCACTCCCATAAATGATAATATCATCAATATAAACAATTACAATGAGAGAAATTTATTGACATTCTTTGATGTATCAAACCATCCTTTTTTGAAATTAAACTGCCTCAAAAAATTATCCAATTTGTAATACCAAGCCCTCAGACATTTCATTATCCCATTAAATGATTTCTTCAAATTTCAAAGATAATATTCATCTTTCCCAAAATAAAATCCACATGGTAGTTCAATATAATGTTCTTCATCAAGTTCGATATCCATAAATTCTGACATCACCTCAATATAAAATATTTTGGAACTTCATTGTGTAGAAATTACAAGAAATGATATAATTGTTTATAATATTTCCACAGGATAAAAATAATCATCAGAGTCAACTACCTCTATCCGTGAGTAACATTTTACACTAATATTTCATTACTGATTATCACTTCACCTTCTCTATTCATCATGGTCTGGAACATCCATTTTTTTCCAAATTTTTTTTTCATTTGGATTAGGTAAAAGTTCCCAAATATCTTTCTTCTCAATTTTATCAAACTATTCATTAATATAATTAATCCTTTTTGGATACTCAAAAGACTCATTAACATTTTTTGGATTGACATTTTAATATAAATTATTTTTTATTATATTTTTATGTTCCTGTTTAAACCTTTTGATGTTGATCACCTATTATGTTTCAATATCCTGCTTAATTTCTCATACTGGGATGAGATTTTTGAGATTCTTCATCATCACTAGAAATAGTTGATTCTAGTTTTTATTCATGAATAGGATTTCAATTTCTTGCATCCTTATTAGGAATCTTAACCAAAATTATTTCATCTTGTTCAAATTCCTTATTCTATTGAGTTTGTTTAGAATTTTAATTAGCCTTTTTTGTTAAATTTTCATCAAAAGAGTCAAATAATATTTTTATTTATTTATTTAAACATATATATCCTCTACATTTTTTAGTATATTCAATAAAAACTTCATCTTCACCTCTCTACTGAAAATTTACAAGGATTCCACCTTTCTTTTTTATGACGCATGGACTCCTATAAACACTTAAGTGTTATAAACTATGAGTTTTGTAATAAACCATTTTATATCGAGTCATATCTAAAAATAGACTATAAAAACATCAATTTTGAATATAAACGTTAGTTCTCATGGATTTCTTCTAAATGTAAGGATAAATACCATGTTCAAGTAACATATTTCATCCCATTTCAACTGGACTTCTTCTTTTTATTTCGGAAACACAATTTTCCTAAGGAGTGTATTGTGTAATAAACTTTTACAAAATTATATTATTATCTTGATAACATTAAAACACTTAATTTTTATAATCACCACCATTTTATTTTCTCAACCTCATCACTAAATACTCACATTACTTCTTATATTTTCTTATGAAACTTTTAAACATTTTTAGAGAATATGACATATGATTAATATAAATAATAAAAGTAATTAGAGTAATGTTTTAAATAAATATAACTATGTACTTATATCTATAATTTTATTTTTTTATCATCTGTGCATAGATTTATGAATGAATAAGTTTCATAAGCATTTTCAAAAAATTTCAACTTTCATATGCACAAATTTTTATAATATTTACTTTTATAAAAAATTTTCAACACCAATATCTTATTTATGAAATATCAAGAATGCCATAAATGTGGTATCTATTTTATATCATCATAATATTTCTCTAGAAAATGTGTCCCAATATTTTATTCCACAACAGATTATCTTCTATCATAATAAAGTAAAAAGAGTTCTAATCCTCACCAACATGTAACAAGTTTTCCTTTGTATGTCGGTCTCCTATACCAATATTTTAATATTCATATCCTTTCAAAATAGAAATATTTTTTTTAAAAACAATTTTGTTTCATTCTTCTAATTTTTTTGAAACTCATAGCATGTTTTTTCATCCATTCAGCAAAAAAATATTTCTTGGAATTTAATTTGTATTACCCAATAATTGAAAATCCAACACTATTGATTCTATGGGATTAATCATTGCCAAATGTCACTGTTATATATTTAAAGTCTTTCAAATCATTATAAAATTATATCCCTTCATTCCTATTAGAAGAACACCAACTATCCAAGACCCATGGTATTTCTACTTTTGTTTCTCTGAGAGAAGTTTCTACAACATGTAAATTTTCTATCCCTTTATCACTCTTCACATTTAGCTTCTGAGACTATAAACATTTTAACGTGCTAGTAACAAAAAATACAACTTTTTTCTTGTCTTATTGGTTTTAACATCTCTTACAAATAGTCTCAAAATGTTGGAATCTATTATCAACTTATCCACTATTAATTTTGGCCACATACTTAACTCTCCAGATTTATTCTTCTTAGAAAATATTTTGTCATTATTCATACCCATTGAAGGTAACTTTTTATCCTTCTTAGGTTCAAACTTTCCAAATATTTTAACAAAATTATATGTAGAGTTATTTAAACATGTAACAATCTTCATGGAATTTGAATTTTTTACTAAACAACTTTCAATTAATATTCATATCATTTTGTATTATCCCCTAGATATTCATTCTGATTCTTTTATTTCAAAATATATTTAGTCAATAATGTATTCCAAGAGATTAAATTTCTCATTAGAAAAACATTCCTGATTTTTTTAATGAAAATTAATTTTTTAATTTATGGATTATTTCTCAAGATGTCCAATCTTTCTTAGTCATTTTTCAATTCTTATTTCAGATGAAATTCTAATAAATTTTCTTCTAATTCTGAACTAATGCTTCCACACACATTATTTTTAATTATTTCAATGAATTTATTCTATACATCATTCTCAGTAGTCTTTTCATATTCATTTTAACTTTATTTTTCATCATCATCTTTAGAGCAAAAATATCTTTTTAGATTTGGAGATTTTTATATTTCCCTTTGAAATAAGATTTTGCTGTATCACTATGTATATTTCATTATATTATCTTCCTTTTATCATCTTCATCACTATTTCATTCATTCTTTCTTCCGGGGATATTTTCAGAAAATTTCCCAATATCTCCATATTCCACTAATTTTGGGGGAATTTTCCCTTTAAACTTCCCTATACATCTTTTCACATTTTTTGAAAACAAAGAGATAAATTCACCATGATTTTTACTTACATGGATTTCAAAATCATAATTTTCATATTCCTCTTCTTTAATAATCTTATTAGGTTTTTTTATTTGTATCCTTCAAATAGATTTCTCTATCAACTTTTGTTCTGTCCTTTCATAACATTATTTTATATCATTTCATAAGTTATGGGATTAATATGAAAATAATCTACATATATTTTTTATAAATATTTATCTTCTTATATGGAAACATTGACGTCAAATTTTTTAGGAATAATTATAAATATATTTCCAATAATAATAGAATCGTCCATCTTTTAACCAAGAAATATAACAGTGATAACGATGTCATTTACCCTCATAAAGAAGTCACCAATGAATTCATACTCACCCATTTTGTGATCATCATACTTTAATATGTAGATTTTTAACATTTCTTTATTTAGTTATGTCATACCGTTATATATTTTTTCCATTTATCAGTGATACTTTCAATAGTGTAAATACCCTTCACTCTTATAAGCTCATATTCAAAAAGTGATGAGAGAAATTTTTAATTTACACTTCCATAATTCTAATGATTCTTATTATCTACATATGTGAGATGAAATTATTCATTAATAGGAGGAAATCAACCTGTATCTGCTTCTAGAATATCATACCCTAGAGGATTAAGATAAGGAAATATTCTATCTTTCCATATTTGATAGTTATTCCCCCAAAAGACCAGAATCCACATAATGTTCACACAATTTAGATTTTTCATAAAAAAATATTATAAAATAATTCATCAATGTTTAAGCAAATGGAAACATAGATCTGATACCAAATTATATTACCCAACTAGGATTAATGTGTCACTAGGAGGGGGGATGAATTAGTTATATCTTTTTCTATTAGGATTCATTTTCTTGAATGAACCTTCACCACCTGAAAAAGATTTATCACTTTTCTAAATACTAAAAAATCACACATCCATAGTAACACAAGTACTTATAAGGTTTACTATTCATCAAGAAAAGCTACATCCTTAGTATGGTTTGTAATCAATACAATACCACACAACCCACTTGAAAACAGTCATTTTTTTTCAATACAAACAAGTAGGATATACCATTACACATGTCTAGAACTATTATCAATACAATAATGCAAGTATGTATTCGATTAAAAATGATGTAATATAAGTTTGTGTAATAGGTAATGAAACACTCATCATTTAGTTCCAAACATATTTCTGTACTACCTAATCATATTTCACTTTTGATAAACTTAAAATAAATTATTCACTTTTCTTCCCAACATTATGTAAGAACTTATATGGACATCATAATGATATACAATACTATATTATAGTCTGATTCCCCAGTATGACTGCTCAATCCATAAATAAAAGTATTCCAAAATACTACTGAAACAATTCCAAACTACATATACATTAGGTTGTAAATCTCAGTCGATTATCCTAGTGTGATGACCCAATATAATTAGATAATCACTAAATTAGATCATCCTTCATCTTATTCTATCCATAAAAATTTCTTAGTAATTTTCTATCAGTAAACCACTTCTCTATAAAAATTTATAACTTCTCAATATTACTCGACACATTAATAGTGTTTTAATCTATCCGAATTTGAAATAAAATCTCATCCTTTTATTGGTGTGCCAAAATGTGTTTATATGTGAATTTAAAATGTTCTCACGCTTAACCAATTTTTTTGGAAACATTAATTTCAACTTCATTTTTTATACATCTTTTACTTCATAAGTTCTTTTCAACTCTTCTATATTCTTCTAACAAATACTCAAATAATCTCACAAATTCAACTAAATTTATTCTTTCTAACCATTCTCTATTATGATACACATTTTTGTTCCGATTAATTCATTATGATGAAGACATATAGTCAATCCAATTTTCATGACCCACTTGCTAATACATCAGAACTGAAAAAGTCTTAATATAATAACAATTTGTATGATTAAAACAATGAAACCCCAATTCCATATATATAGTTGCAAATTTATAATATATTATCACTTTTTAGATGTAATTCAATAAAATCTTTAAAACTCCTATGGACAAATACCTCCAAGAAATTATTTAATCAAATCGTATTTTATTCTTTTCATTGGATGGATGATCCTATGTCCGATGAAGTTATCAGTATAATCCCACATATAATTGATTGGTATCTACTTAACTATGATGGACCGATGTCATTTTTATTCTGACGCATTGGGAAGATTTTATATTCGATGAATCTTCACCAAATTGGAAACATATAAGATTTATTATTTCTTTCTTCACCAAAATGTAGACTAGTAATAATTTTTTAATGATAATGGTTGACTATATTATTGATCTTAATCCAGTAAATTGATCTCTAACTTTGTTAGATGCTGACGCACGCCAGTCGTAGGGCGTGGAAAAACAATTTTTTATATATTTCCTAGTGTAGTCTAGTGATTAACCCTAGTATGTCTCCCAAAAAGGAGTTCAAACAAAATAGTTTGTCACATTGAAACGAGGGTAAAAAATGTTTAGTTTTTGAAATGAACATTTAAATTCAAATGATTGAAAAAACGAGGATATTAAAAAGGGTGATTCAGTCAGGGTCAGTTTTCTAATTATAAAGCTATCCTAATTTAATTTAATTTAAACATCTTCTTCTTAGTTGATTAAAGTGAGTTTACACAATCGTTTCCTCTCACTTCCTTGGTGTAGTTATGACGGTGATAGCAAACCTTACCAAGATCTCGGTTTGGTAAACTCTCCTTCCATGTGCAAAATAATTGTATTGAATATCCTTAATTGACATGGGCAATACTAGATCAGGTCTTTTTTATCCCATAAAATCTAAAACATTCACTATAACATTTACACTTACTTACGATCATCGAGTACTTCACCACTAATCCCCGGTTTATTCCATCGTATATAAACTAGAAATTAGTGGAGAGAAATAATGATTATTTTACCAAGTAAAAAATCAATAACAGAATTAAAATTCAAGAGAGATCACACTTGATAATAAAATACTCTATATTAAATTGAAAACAACTTTGAAGAAGAAAGAAATTTCCTTCAATTACGTCCATGAACTCAAACATTACCAAAGTCAAAACCAACCCTTCCCCAATCACTCAAAATGCTTACCCCACCATGGTAAGGGTAATAGAGATGAATGAGGAAGAATAAGGCATTAAAGAACTATGAAAAAGAAATAAAATAAATTAGAAAGCCGAAAAATTATCCTCCATGGTGTCCCAGAAGGAATGGTTTGGAATGAGAGATTCTTTGAAAGGGTGGAGCTCTCCACCTTTTATAGCCAGAATCTGTCCCACAAATGTGGACGCATTTTATCCCCATTAAATGACATTTTCATGCGTTGAGACCTTCTTGAATGTTGTTCAAAATTATCTTGGTCGTTTCTCTTCAAAATCTCATAGGATTTGGACAAGTAATCTGACAATGATGCCCATTGTATGCTCACAATTTTTTCTGTCCAGTCAGACACGCCAAATTGCAAACATCCCGATTAGGATGCTTAAATGGACCTTAAAACGGCCAATTCCCGCAGCCTTCCCTTCATGCATGATGTTCTAAAACTCCTTGCGCGTCCAACCACCGAATATCACAACTATGGGGATCCCCAAGAATTATTTATAGACCCCACACCAAAAATCGGCAGAACTGTAAATAGTATTCATGAGAAAACTTGTGAGACTCCTTTGAGCTTCCTTATGGTCGATTCAGATTTTGGTCAAAAAATAGTAAATGAAACCTTGGATGTTTAAAATCTGGAAGAGAAATAATTTTTCAATTTGGATTAGTGTAAAAAATGTTATTTCCAAACTAAAGAAATAATTTAAAATAGTTAAAAATCCGAAATGGGCTATTTTTACTGTTCAACTCAAAATAACACCAATATCATAAAAATGAAGAAATTAATCTTATAGTAACACTTTTTTTGGTTTAAAAAAATTTAATTCAATATAAAGTTAATTTAAAATATTTGATCTATAAATTCTCCCACACTTAGAACTTGGACTCCTGGGCAAGTAAAAATATAATAAAATCACATCCAAAATACATAAGTATGAGATCTACCAAATCCATAATAAGAAACAAAAACATA
The DNA here is from genome assembly GCA_963277665.1 of Viscum album. Classification (NCBI taxonomy): domain Eukaryota; kingdom Viridiplantae; phylum Streptophyta; class Magnoliopsida; order Santalales; family Viscaceae; genus Viscum; species Viscum album. The sequence continues at coordinate 1,819,013,215 of OY728150.1, forward strand.
TCATCCCTCATAAAAAAATTATTTACAGTTCTCAATTTTATATTTTAATAAATTTCCACTTCATTTCTTATCAAATTCACACAAAACACCTACCTCACATGAATTTTCTCTCATCTCACAAATGTAAATGATGAACAAGGCTTTTCTCATCCAAAATCATAGAAGAGTCACTATAGGCTTGATAAATTACTTCATCTACACCTGATGGGGGTCGAGGACATGTCTTTCTCATGAGGACTTTTCAGAATTGTTCTGTGGCTTCCGGTTGGTAGGATTTAGATGTTAAAAATTCTGAGGTCGAAAAAGGAGGGCTTGGCTCTTTTTGAAGAAAAATTGAAAGATTCTAATTTTCACTCAAATATGGTCTCCTTCTCTTCCCCTTTGTAGAAAATAGGCTCCATCATCATTCAATAAGCTCATAATTTCTGAAAAAATTTCAATCTTTTTAAACATTATTTTTTTTAAATCACCAGATAGGCACAACTTTCTTTTTACATTGGAAGCTCCATAAATACCCAACTTTCTTTTTACATCGAATTCTCTAGAAAGGAACAACTTCTCTTATCATGAACGCTCCAAAAAAGGCACAATATTTTAACAAAATGAAATATTCTGTAGAAACGTTAGCTCTTCAACATTTTATATTCCACCAAAAGTATCACCAAATGAGGTAGTACACCACAAGACATCTTTAACCACACTTAAGTTCAACTAGATCATACAATTTCACTTCAATAGTAGGTTGGATATGGAAAATTGGCTTGTAATGTGGCTTAAACATATAAGGCAATTCATGGCTTCTAAGGGATTATGAAGGATAAATTTAAAGGTGGTCCATAATGAAAAGGATTATTTTGAAAAGGGGGCATAAAACCAAATAAAAGCCTCAATCATTTAAAACACAAGTACCCCAAACCCTCATGTTTTGAAAGGAATAAATCAAATTCTAGTTTAAGAAAGCATGGTCTAGTTCTCTCAAGAAATGAGACGAATGAAAATAATATGACAAAAATAGTTTATAAGCTTCACAGGAAAGTGACTTCAAAGATATAGAAAGTGAAATATGGACTGGGGTTCAAAAATCAGTGTACTTTTCTTGAATTTCCAAAAAATTTGAACTTTAAAAAAATCCATTTCAGCATTAATTTAAGCTCATTTTCATGGAATAGATTGGTTAACTCATTGAAATGGGTTTCAAAAATTGTAATGATAATCATTTCAGCTCAAAAGTTTCAAAAACACAACAAAAATTGAAAAATAAACACACCAAAACATGAGAACCAATTTTTTTTTGTTTTTTTTTTATTTTTTTGAACAAAAAACACAAAATGAAAATACTAAACTAAAAAGGTTCCCTCCTTCACACTTAATTGATATAGTTCCCTCAGTTAATTAAAATGGATTTAACATGTAAGAATATTTTTGATTGATTCACAATAAAGAATTAAGTATAAAGGAGAGGTACAACCTGATTTATTTGTAGTGAAACATTGAGTTAAGATCTTATGTGTTGTACTATAAAAACCTAAAAAAAAGAAAACATAATATATTTATTGAAAGAAATAAAGTAGAAATAGGATGTGAATTGAAGGAGAGAACTTGGTTTCATCCCCCAAGTGGGCCCTAGGTTTTGACTGCCTCTAGATGGGCAGTTCTAATCATTTATCCCCAATATGATTGTGGGTGAGGTTTCTTCCTCATGAGACAACAAAAATTCTTCTACCCAGCAGGCACTTATTCCTTTTTGTTGAGGACTCCATTGATATAGAATACCAATTCCACCCCTATGGTAATTAGATACAACATTCATGGTGGGGTTAGGACAATGAATGAGTCCTCTTTCTTGGGTTTCGCATGAACAACATCTTATTTATTATCCAGTGGTCACTGAAGGTATGATACATCTATGGAGAAATCAAAGGTAATGACAGAGTTTAATTCTATTTGAAAAAAACTAGAGCATGAATAATCAATATAAAAATTTTCCCTTTCAATGTAAGTAGATTGTGTCACATTTTCCTCCAGAAAATCAACTTTGATCTTCTCATGTACTCCCTTCATTAAATGTTCAACAGGTTTGGGGAGCCCTAGATGTTCCTCCATGGATGAATATTCTTTTTCATCATCTTCCTCCAAGGAAATACATATGTTGGTTGAATCTAAAAAATTAAAAGAAGGGGAGTTAATACTCAATTTGGTTTCAACAAAATCAATAGATAATGATTTTATGAAAAGATTAACTCCCTTAGCTATTTTGGATTCAATTGCTTCTTCAATGGGATATGCCTCATGGAGTTGAATTTTCCTAGATAAAGCTAGGTAGTCATACTCCTCCATCTTCTCTTAAAATTACACTACTTGGTTGGTTTCTTCCTTCAATGTTTCAGAATCATCTACATTATGAGGAATAGTTAGATCAAGAAGTTCCTCACTCTCATTCCAGAAGTTATCCAGAACTTTTTGATCTTCCATATGTATTTCAATTTCTAAATAGTCTTCATTAATATCCTCCAACCTTGATTGAGCTGGGCTCAATGGATCTTTTTTTAATTTCATTAAGGCTTTTATGGGTTCCTCAACATGAAGGATTTGTGGGGATACTTCTTCCATCAATTTTTCTGGTTCTGGTTCTTGTTCTTGCTCCAATTATTGATCTAAGGATGAATGTACTTGTTTCGCTATCCACTCTATTGAGGTCTCCAGGTTTTGAATTATTTGACTAATTTATTCGAATTGGGCTTCAACATCCTTGTGAACTTCTTCTTCTTGGTGTTTCACTTTGAAAATTTCTTGATAAAATTCCAGAAAATACTCTTGAAGTTCAATTAATTATCTTTCCAAATACTCCATCACTGGGTATTTGAGGTTCTCTATGAGGTTTTTAATGAGATCCTTGAATTCATCCTCGATAATGATTTATATTCGAGATCCTCGAATTTGTTTAGCCATGAAAGAAACTCTATACTCTATAGGCCACGGTGATTCAATAATTGGTTCTTAAACTTGTGGGTAATTGTTCCATTTATTAAAAAATTATAATTTCAAAATAATATTTCAAAAGATTTTTTTTAATATTTTTTAATTTTAAAAAGTCAAATATTTACAAATAAATTGCGGCACTACCTCCCCGGAAATGACGCCAAGGTTGACGCATGCCTGTCGTAGGGCATGGAAAATCATTTTTTTATATATTTCTTACTGTAGTCTAGTGATTAACCCTAGTATGTCTCCCAAAAATGAAATAAAATTTGAAATTAAAATGATTGAAAAAACCATGATATTTAAAAGGGTGATTAGGTCGGGGTCAGTTTCCTAATTGTAAAACGATCCATGTTCAATTTAATTCAAACCAATTCTTCTTAGTTTATTAAAGTGAGTTTCCACAATCGTTTCCTCTCACTTCCATGGTGAAATTATGATGGTGAGAGAAAACCTAACCAAGATCTCAGTTTGGTCAAATCTCCATCCATGTGAAAAATAAATGTATTGAATATCCTTAATTGGCATGGGGAATACCTGATCAGATATTTTTTATCCCAAAAAAACAAAAATATTCACTACAACTTTTACACATACTGACGATTGTCGAGTACTTTACCACTAATCCCCTGTTTATTCCATCGTATATAAACCAGAAATTAGTGGATGGATATAATTATTATTTTACCAAGGAAAAAATCAATAACAGAATTAAAATTCAAGAGTGATTGCACTTGATAATAAAAACATCTATATTAAATTGAAAACAAATTTGAAGAAGAAAGAAAGTTCATTCAATTACGTCAAAGAACTCTAGAATTACAAAATAGAAAGCCAACCCTTCCTCAATCACTAAAAATGATTACCCCACCATGGTAAGGGTAATCGAGATGAATGAGGAAGAAGAAGGAGTTACATAACTATGAAAAAGAAAAGTAATAAATTAGAAATTCGAAAGGTTCTTCTCCTTGGTGTCCCAGAAGGAATGGGATGGAATGAGAGATGCTTTGAGAGGGTGGATCTCTCCACCTTTTATACCTAGAATTTTTCCCAGGAATTTGGAAGCATTTTAGCCACATTAAATGACATCTTAACACATTGATCCTTTCTTTAATGTTATTCATAATTCTCTTGGATGTTTCCCCTCAAAATCTCAGCAGATTTGGACATGTAATCCGAGAGTTATGCCCGTTTTACTCTAACAATTTATTCTGTCTAGTCAGACACGCCAAATCGCAAAAATCAGGATCAGGATGCTTTAATGACCCTTATAAAGGCCAATTCCCACGACCTTCCCTTCACTAAAGATGTTATAAAACTAATTTCTCATCCACCCACCGAATATCAAAACATTTTGGCCCACAAAGAAATATTTATGGTCCCCACGCCAAAAATCGGCCGAACTATAATCAATATTCATGAGACAACTTCTGAGCTTTGTTTGATCTTCAATATGGTCGATTCAGCTTTTGGTCTAAAAATATTAAATGAATCCGTTGATGTTTAGAATATGGAAAAAAAGAATTTTGTGGATGGATATAATTATTATTTTACCAAGGAAAAAATCAATAACAGAATTAAAATTCAAGAGTGATCTCACTTGATAATAAAAACTTCTATATTAAATTGAAAACAACTTTGAAGAAGAAAGAAAGTTCATTCAATTACGTCAAAGAACTCAAGAATTACAAAATAGAAAGCCAACCCTTCCTCAATCACTAAAAATGATTACCCCACCATGGTAAGGGTAATCGAGATGAATGAGGAAGAAGAAGGAATTACATAACTATGAAAAAGAAAAGTAATATATGAGAAATTCGAAAGGTTCTTCTCCTTGGTGTCCCAGAAGGAATGGGATGGAATGAGAGATGCTTTGAGAGGGTGGAGCTCTCCACCTTTTATACCTAGAATTTTTCCCCATAATTTGGAAGCATTTTAGCCACATTAAATGACATCTTAACACATTTATCCTTTCTTTAATTTTACTCATAATTCTCTTGGAAGTTTCCCCTCAAAATCTCAGCAGATTTGGACAAGTAATCCGAGAGTTATGGCCGTTTTACTCTAACAATTTATTCTGTCTAGTCAGACACGCCAAATCGCAAAAATCAGGATCAGGATGCTTTAATGACCCTTATAAAGGCCAATTCCCACGACCTTCCCTTCACTAAAGATGTTATAAAACTAATTTCTCATCCACCCACCGAATATCAAAACATTTTGGCCCACAAAGAAATATTTATGGTCCCCACACCAAAAATCGGCCGAACTATAATCAATATTCATGAGACAACTTCTGAGCTTTGTTTGAGCTTCAATATGGTCGATTCAGCTTTTGGTGTAAAAATATTAAATGAATCCGTTGATGTTTAGAATATGGAAAAAAAGAATTTTGTAATTTGTGTTACTGTAGAAAATGTTATGGCTAAACTACAAAATAATTTAAAATAGTTAAAAATCTGAAATGGGCCAATTTTAATGTTCAACTCCAAATAACACCAATATCATAAAAATGAAGCAGTTCATCTTAGAGTAAAACTTTTGTGGCTTTAAAAAAATTAAATTAAATGTAAATTTAATTGATCTTATTTTCTCTATCGCATGCATTTATCCCAAAAAACATCACTTATTTACTTTTTCATTGGTCAAAAAAACTCCCATTAAAAACAAATCTTCCCTTGATTGATCGGTGGAACAACACATCAGATAGACTGGTACAAGGGGAATCTTCTTTATTTTCAAGACTAAAATATTGAAAAATTCCATCATTAAAAAAATTCAATCTATGAATATTTATATGTTGGGTATTATTGGTCTTACTAAACACTAGAATCTTCTTATTCTCACATTTCAAACAAAACTTCCCTCCCTTGAAAAATCATACGTTCAGTGAGCTCACACAGATAAACTAAGACTGGTAAACTTTGTATTTCTTCCTTCAAAAAATCTGCCTTATAATCACAACTTCTATATGACTGTGAGAACAATTAGGATTGGAAAATAATTGTAAGATATACATTGAAAATTAATATGACTTCACATCCTTCCTTCAGAATCTTTATTTCCAACTAAACCACAAACCGATTGGAAACACATGTTCTCTCCCTTTTCATTATAAATCTTACATAATATGTCTTCTAGAAAACAAATGATTTACGGGAACCTGATTATTTGAAAGCATCATAAAAATATCATATTAATTCTTTCAGAATCTGATACAATTTTTTATTAGGATCAAAACATTCATTCCAGACCCATGTTAAGTTTGATGAACCTTTTCTTCCAGAAGAATTCTTGAATCATTGATGGAATTTTCTAAACATTTTTCTTCTAGTTAATTGATTATGATTCAACCTTTTATCCCCATTTTCCAATAATAAAAAATTAAAAAAGTTAATTGATTTATTTTATTTACATAAAATACAATACATTTAGCAAAAACATCTTCCAAATTCAAGAAAAACATCCAAAAAATTTTGTCCCAACACCATATAGATTTTTACTAAATCTTCATAATGATTCATATGACACTTGAGTTAGTATCATACTACTCAACATATCTATATCCACATTACCCTTATTAAGTGTATGAGAAATATAAAAATCAAAATTACGGAGATATTAAACCCAACATCTCTTTTGAAAACATAGATCCCTCTAAGCTAAGATAAACCTTAGGCTCTTATGAAAAGAATATACCATGAATATCATCCCAAATATGAAGAAATTCTATATTTTTAGTGATTATATAAAATATAAAAAATTATGATAATTAGTAGGGTATTTATTATTATGATGTAATATTTAGTAAGAACCATATGGGCTTGAATGTTTCCCCTACATCATTCCATGCCCCATAATCGAACCAAAAGCATTACGGTAAAAATAGTATACTAAACAAGATTCTAGAAGAGTCAAAACTATAATTGAATCCAAAATCACCTTTATCCCCTCAAAATACCTATAAATTTCTTATTTTCATTCAATCATAACGCCCTTCTGATCCAAATATGTCATTGGAAATTTGTGTTTTGAAATGTCCTAAACTAATATCCTATTATAACTAGAAAATCCAATGTATTTTCAGATCTCATAAATATTTCTAGTATTCTCCTAGAACATTAACACTTGTATCTTTTTATGATTCACTAGGATACCCATCTTAGATATAATATTCTATATAAATATATATTCTTTTATCATAATTTAACATTTTGAAATATTACCGTACAAATGATGCTCATTCAAGATTCCATGATTGATATCTAAGTTAACTATGTGTTCCTCCTATGACTTTCAATAAACAAATATTATCCATGAACACTAGTAAAAAATATCATGATATCCAATGATAAATTTGTTACGTAAATGAAATAAATACCAAATGAGAGTTAGTAATACCAAATGTAATAAAAAGAAATTAAAAATTCCTATATCCACTCATAAAGATTGTCTTAAGTATATCCTCCCCTCAGACTCTCAACTGTTAATTTCTCGTCTAGATCTCAATATTCCAAAATAAATTAGGTCATATGAGATGATGGAATAGATCATCAGTTCACGGAAAGAGATTCTAATTCTTAACAGTCGCGTGATTAATATTTCTATAATCAACGAAATGTCTGAGACATTCGTCTACCTTCTAAGAAAAGATTACACACAAAGGAAAATGTGACATTATATATGATTAAATACCTTAGCCTCAAGGTCAATATATTAAACATTAATTTCCCGAAACTCAGTAGTTTTTGTTTTATATGTTGGAATAGAAAGGGGCACCATACGAGAGTGCATGTCAAATTAAACTCCACCTCTCTCTATGGTGGTAATCTAGAAAATCATATTGTACAAACTCAAAAATGTAAGATGTGGAAATCTCAAGAATGAGTCAATAACATCAAGGAACATATTTGAAAATTTAAATGATATCACTATAGAATATAGAATAACAAGCCTAACCCTTCCTGATCTTGAATCCACCTCACCCTCAAAGACATGAGAGATTGAATTGAAATATTTGAACTGTACTCAATATGAATAATAGTTGATATGGGGTTTAGTAAATATCATACATAAATTAAAAGATAATAAGGTTGAGGTAATTAATATTTATAATGATAGATTCCCACACCACTTCAATGTCAGTTATAATCACCTGAGAAGAAAGGCATCAGAACATGGTTTAGACTACTTTCTTAAAAAAATTGGAAGATCCAAAAACAATGAGATATATTTTTAATGTAATCCCAAAAAAATTAATTAACATTGATGATATAAAATAATTAGTATCACCTATAACAAATATATATAGTACCATAGATGTTGAAATAAACACAACACCTCTAATAGAATCAATCCTTACATCATATTCCTTTAGAACAGACTCCACGACATAAAAATTTCTAGTTTCAAATCCTCCATTATATTTCATAGTTTTAGGGACATACCACATGGTATGAGAATAATACCAACCAACTCAAGAATATTCATAATGATCCTATGAACACCTGGTGAGAGTGGATATATCATTACAACCATGTGATATTCTTCTAAAAAAACATAAGATGACTGGATTTTGTAAAATGTTGATAATATGAGGGAACTTATATATAATTACAATTTTCATGACTATGCCTTCAACAATGATATAAAAAAACAGTTACTATCCAAATTAATCCCTAAAATCTATTCTGGAATAAAATTTATAGCCTATGTGCTTCTTTTTCTTGTGAGAAGACACCCCTTAGCTGGAAACTGTAAAAACTGATGCACCATAATTTTTTTCCCATATATGTCTACCTTCACCATAGAAACCTTTTCAACTACATAGAAAATTTTCAGAACTTATAATAGAATCCACATCGACCGAATATGAGCCGTCAGACTTATATTGAATTTCTTAGATTGTAAGTAATAATTTTTTGAAAGCTCATGTTATAACTTTAAAAACTCAGTGAAATGGGTGGAATACACAAAACTATATGATCCTCTTACTATATGTTCATAAATACTCAAGAAATTTCCACTCACAATGTTTCTTGATAATAATTGTAGTTGATTATTTTCTTAAAGGATGTCTAATTAAGATCCTCATCCAACTTATCTTGCATGATGGAATCCTACATTTCATTTCCTAGTCCTTCAAGAATATAAATGTAAAAAACTACCTTAGATTACTCTAGAGTTCTAAAAATGTGAATGACCCTTTCGATCCTCTTAAGAAACTATTCATATTCCTAGGGTCTATTATCCCCATGAATCATGGGTGGACTCTTCTTAGTATATTCTGAATGATGACCCATAAATCATCCCTAGATCTCAATACATTATCAACCAAGTGTCTGAATAATGTGGATTATATATTACACCAAATAATTTTCTAAAAGACCATTTCCTGGTAAAACATATCTCATAGATTCCTCACTATATTTTTTAAGATCTATTCTATGAGGAATTTTCTAATAAACACAAGAAAATTATCAATCAGTTAAAGAGAAAATTCTTAAATAATAAGGCCAACTTCATGAATCAGTATTAATTCATTTAACTGATAAAAATTTAAAGAAAATTTTATTTTATATGCCTAAAAAAAGAACATAAAAAATATTATGTTCATTGAAATAAACCTAAAACACTGTTAATTTAAATTATCTAAACTAATACTTACCAATATTGGTAGAAACGTAAACCATTCATGGAAACTCATGTTGAGTTATGAAAGTGAAGTGGATTAACACCTAATATAACATACTATAAATATCATGATCGACCTAAAAATATTCTACCAAATAATATGAAACAAAAATAATAACGTTAAAAATACTTAAATATGGTTATTCCTTTTGATTACTTTTTTTAGTGAACCAAATTGAGTCAACCTAACACATCACCCAAGATGGCCAACTATATGGTGTGATGAAACAAGGGAACCAAAATCAAGTCTCACATATAACAAAAAGTAAATAAACCAAAATAGTAAAACATGTAAAAAAGATTAAAATTCCACGAGATATTTAACATCAAGAACAAAAGGGATATATATAAAATTCTAATAGAAAATAAATAGGTTGCGCTTCCATGTGACCATCAATAAACAGAAATCCATCTCACAATGAAGGGAACATAAACAAAGATAAGTTGGTGAGCTACACATTACCCTTCACTTTACCTATTTCCTACCAAACCACATCTACTCATTTATAATGTAAAAATTAAGGGTGTTAGAAAAAGTCCCAAAATGATTTCACTAAAGAATCTATGAAAATTATAATACCATGAAATTTTTATCTCTATTTTTAAAATGTAACTAGTTTATAACGAATTCATAAAAAGTGGAATATTTTGAAAACCCCCTATGGGTTCCATAAAATCCTTTCATATTAACACATAGAAGTAATAAAAAAATTAAATGAGAGAAATCAAAAAAGAATAATAAAAAACAACCCTGGATACACCATACGATAAGAAAGTGAGAAATAAATCAGGAAATAGAAATTCATGTGTAAAACCATGCATAAATGGCATAGAACATGTTTTGGGATTTAGCCTACGGGATTAAATACTCAAACACATAAGGAAAACACTATTATAGGAATTATGTGAATCGAACCAATATTGATTCCTATAATAGTATGTCGATATCAAATCTACAGTGGTATTACACACACTAAAGAAAAATGCCCATTTCATGATGCGAAAAATGTTATCAATGTGCCATTATTAGAAAAAACACATTATAAAAATTTGAATTCCATTTTTGAAACATTTTAATACTGACTAATTACCTCTCATGTACTTGAAAATTCATTTTAAGTCAAAACCTATAGTAATAAATTTCATTGAACACATAGTTCTCACAAATCAGTTTGTAATGAGAACCCACATAAAGAACGTGCATTTCTGAAAAAAAACACTATTAAATGAAATAAATAATTTTTTTACAAAATATTACAATAAATTCAAGTAATTAAGGAGTAATAAGATTTGAGTTGAGACAGTAACCATGAAAATAATTGAAAACCAGTCACCTAAAGAAATGGATATCAGAAACAATTAGATTGGGTCCTGAAAATCTTATATCTACAAGAATAAACCTATAAAACCTATCAATAACCTTTTATCCAATATCCATATCCCATTAAGGTTACAACAAGACAAGGGAAGAAGATATATAGATAAGATCAAAGGTAAAGATAGAGAACTAGATAAAAAATAGAGTTTTCTACGAAGAGATCCTCCAAGAATAAAAGGATGTCATCAAGAATACAAGGGAAAACCCTTTATAGGAATTGAGAATGTTTAGTTTAATCTAAAACAATATTAATGGATGATTATACAAAAAAATGATCATGATAAAAGAATTAATTTACAAATATTTAGAGCTTTTGATGGGGGGTGGGATGATTAGGCCTCATACATAGACAAATAATACACTATCAGTGTTTGACCACTATCAATTGAAGAAATACGACAAAAACATTTCTATAGATAAGCCATACAGTTTGGAAAAACCATTATCATGTTCTGTAGAACCCATAAAAACCACCCAAACGTCCCCATAGTCTTAATGGAGAGCTGTATAGTTTGAATAACCATGCTCAAACCAAGATTAATACCATTGGAAACTCACATAGCCATACCATAGAGTTACCACACAGTTAGAACTAATTGTGTTTCTAAATCATGCGCCAGTCCTGTTTCCTCCAAAAATATATCTTTTTAACCTACAACTCCATAAAACCACTAGATTGACCCTAGGGATGATCTAACATCATACTAAAGCATACATGTGATCTGGAGTGAATCAAAGATGTTTTATTACTTAACTGGACAATGATCATGCTGAGATTCATTTTTTCTTCGAATCACGAACTCTTTAATTATTCGTATTGAAATTAGTAACATGAAATATTTATTCCATGACCTCTTAACCAAAAGTGGAAAACCTCATGTTTTTATGGATTTTTATAAAATATATTAAATTTATTTGATAGATTCAGTTACACACAACACTAGTTCAACCATGCACAATACGCAACAATAAGTTAATCTTTCACTACACACAACACTTACTTAGCTTGCAATAAACACAATACCGAGTTAAAAAAACAATAATATATTAGTAATATTATTAAAATTTTAAAATTATAACATAAATTTTAATCTTAGGTAAATAAATATTAATTGTTTTTTGAATTTTATTTATAATGTGTTTGTAAAAGGAAAACAAACATTCGGTATAGTGTATTTTCATTCAAAAATAAATTTTTATCAAAAAATGCCTTATATTTCATTTTCTGAATAATAATTAATTTTTAGACTTTTAGAAATAAAATTATTTAAAATAAATTCTTTTTTTAAATCTTAATTTCAAAATTATGTATGGGTGATTTTTTTGAGAAGTACATTTTTTTATGAACTGTGAAAATTACTGAATTTAAATTTGAAAGATTCATTTCCATTTAATTTATTTATAAAGTGAAATTATATTTAAAATTTTAATTAGTTCAATTATGAATATATTAATCCAATTTAGGTCATTAAAATAAATTTCACATCAACAGTGTATAAAAATATTTTTTAAACCTTTTAACATTTTCTTTTTAAAAACCCTCTTTCTCATCATTCTTAAGGGGTTATTTTTAAATTAAATTATACCACTAAACTGTATGGAATTTGGAATTTTTCCTAATATTTGGAATAATAATAATAATTTATACTATATAATATGGTGAAATTTCTATTTTTTCATACTAATTAGTGAAAATAGTTAAAAATAATTACCTTGATTAAGTTTAAAATAGAGTATTGCAAATTACATGAAGTTGTGTCAAAATTAATTTCCAAAAAAATAGATTTTTTTTGATAAATATTATTTAATATTAAGAATAATTAGGTCTAAAATATTAATAACTATCTTTTAATATTTTTCTTATTTTATAAAGTACCAAGGAAAATAAAAAGATTCAAGTTATCTTGGTAAAAACTCTATAAATAAAATTTACTATACTCAAATACTAAAGAATAATATGAAAATAAAATGTTTTTATTTTTCTGGTGGAGGTTTTTATAAACCATGTTACCCCTCCCTTATATTATTAATAAATTTTGTATTAATATGTGTTAACATTTACCTCCAAAAAGTGAATGCCTAGGGGGATTTGCAAAAATATTCCAGTCCTCATCAATTATTAAAGGGATCTGAGTACCCTCACTTATTAACACATCTAATGCCATATTTATTAACAAAAATAGTTCAAATATAACTATAAAACTTAACTCCCCTTATCCTAGAATCTATAATTTGGGTATAAATCCATACTATGAAGGATTTTAGTGCAAACCTAAGGTGGATACCCAAAGAAGCAGTCTAGTTCATCAACAGACATGTTTGTTTTATTTCTTCCTCCACCCCATTAAATTCAAATTATATCATCTTTATATAATAAAATTAGTATAATAAATATATTTTGATGTTTTTATGTTTATTTAATTACCTAAAACCATATATAATTCAATCAAATGGGTTACTATATCATCCTTTGTGTGTACGGTGGACTTCCTCCTCATGAACCAATGTCATAAAGTTTTTCATTATCATTTATCATGGTTAGAAATAATGATGTATTTATAGATTATATTTTATATTTTTGATATTTATGATTTTATTACTATTTTGGAATTATTATATCACACATATAATCATAATCTCTATTTTTTGGGAATACGATAATGTCGTTCGTGTGTACGAAAAAATACCATCTCGCAAAGCGATGTGTATCATTCATAATTTACATAGAATATAATATAGATGTGTTTAACAAAAATATATGATATATATTAAATAAAAAATATTATTTAATGATTAGATATGTCATTTATATTTGTTTTTTCCAGAATACAAGAAAATTAAAAATAACATTTATACACACATACAACCTACCGTCTCCATGATCGATTTAATTAATTTACTATCACTAAATTCCAAGAGTAAATATAAATACCTATATACTTAATATATATTATATTATAGTAATTTTTAAAATTATATATATGACTCAAAAATGATGAAATTAAGATTATAGAAAATACAGGTCAAAACACACACAAATAACAAAGTAGTTATTGCTTGAAAAGTGTCTTTAACAAGGAATTAATAAAAAAATGATAACAAAAGGTCATAAAATATAATATATGACATGATATATATTTATATGGTTTTTTAATACATGTTTAATAAAATTATATTTATTATAAATTATGTTTTAATGAGTATGATGGAATTCAATACTTAAGGTAAGGAATTTGCATCTGACTTTTTTTATTTTGTATTACCAATTACATATTGAAAACCTATTTATTTTATGTGGTGTATATAATACACATTAATTAATATTATTATTATTTTAATAAAAACTATTACGTTTAAAAATCCATTTTATTATATCCCTTTCATCAGGTTTAGGATTCAACATTTAGCAATTCAGTAAGGGGGTTTTGACTCATTTTCTTTCTGTGAGACATACATTACGTTAGGAACCCAAATTCTTTCATGAGGTGTATATGCATGCCATAGGAAATTTAATATCATGAATTTATTTATACTCATGATATTTTAATTTTTATTTTGGGTAATTCCTCCACGTTTAATATGAATCAATATTACTGAAGTGGTAAATATTTGAGGTTACAATCTCACCATTTATCATAATTGATTATGGTTAGGTATCTAATGTTAAAATATCACGATATAAATCTCAAATTTATCATGAAATTTATTATCTAAACATTATTTAGGATATCATTATGTGAAATTATAATTTTTCCACTCTTTGGTACATAAAATATTTATGAATGGTTTTTATTACAATATGACATTATTTCCTTCTTCGGTCAGAAATATATTTTCTTCAAAAACCAGGATTTTGAAAAAAAGATTAACTAATGTTTTGTTAAAAGACTTTTATATTTTAAAATTTTATTTTTTATTATGATTTATATTTATATTTGTTTTTCTTCATTCAATTTTTTATACAATGCCCATTTGAATTTTACTGGAAACGTGGATGGTGTATTTCTTTTAATGCGTACGACATGAATGAAACATCATGTATTCTTGACCATTATTTACTTTGATGCTTCCCTTATATGATTTAGAAATTTTTCAAAGGAAAAATTTTCAAAATTATTTTTTTGTGGAATGATAATTTTCCTAAAAAATGATTTAAATGATTTTTAAATATGCCTTTATAAGTTTTCAAAATTTATTTCAAGAAAAAGGATCCCCAAAATGATTAATGTTTTAAAAACTTATTTTCAATGGAAATAATTTTCCCCCAAGGAATGTCCCATGTAATCATTCAAAATTATTTTCTATATAATAAGACATAGTTTTATGTTACATATGATTCACTGGTGATATAAAGCAAGGATTCCATTATTATTATTTTATGAATGGTTTATGGTGAAATGATATTTTTGAAACCCATTTCTCCTTGATGGATTGCACTATGATAAAATTGGCATGAATCCTACTTCATTCTCTATTTTGCATGAAATGATGAAATGATGAAATGGGGAAATTATTATTAATACATTCTCAATTCCACAGGTAATGATATATTGAAATTTTTATGAATCCTATTTCATTTCATGGGTTATGATATGATGATTATTTTTTTATCTTGTGTCACACATATTTTTGATTTTAATTATGTGATGGGGGGACCTATATCTATCACTAATGAATTTGTGGATGATATATAATATATGATCTGAGACGGTAAACAGGTGGTTAGACTAAGCCTTTAACTGATGGTACATGGGTGGATAGTCCAATAAAAAAAGGAGGGTACATAGGTGGGTATCCCAAGACCAAAAAATAGGTTCCATGGGTGGTTATCCTAATCCCAAAATGGAGGTACGTGGGTTGTTATCTCAAGATTGAAAGAGGGTACATGAGAGGTCATCCCAAGACTAATTCATGTAAAAAGGTGGTTAATATAAGCCTAATATATAATAAATGACTTGGTGGACATCATTGAAATAATATTTTCTTTGATTATGTGTATGACAAAAATATATATATTACTCAAATTTAATTCTGTCTTTGATCAATTTATTTTATTCCCTTCAGATTCATGACTTAGGAACTACCAATATTTATACCATGAATCGTGTTTATGATCTATTATAGGATGGTTATTAATATCATAAGTTATTATCATTATGATGTACCCTTATGCATATCTTATGATTTTATATAATAATATACTGATATATCTTTTGTTTACCCTTAGTAAGAATCTATGCTCACCCTTTCTTATGTTTCATTTCCATAGGTTATGAAGAACATATTTATGTTGGGTATGTCTATGAAGAGTAAATATATTTGTGGAAACATTGAAGATCATTACCCAGATTAGAATACTGTGTTCCAAGTTTCCAAAGTCTCTGAACAATTATGGTACAAACGTGTTTGTTTTTACAATGTATTTAGTAATAAGCTAAAAATATATAACATCCATGTATAATAATCATGAGACTCTATTTTTTCTATCATACCAAATCCTTAGTTAAACATTGGAAACAAGGATGAGAAACCAGTAGTGACAATGCTAGGGATGTTTATAAGGGTATTCCTAGGGTTTTTTAGAAGGATATATCTAATGATGAGTAAAATTATAGGAATATTTCATAGAATTTTGGTAAACGATATATCGTATGGTTCCTTATTAATACATCAGTATCTAGATACAACAAGTTTATGTGTCTCTTGCACTGATATCCCTATGGGTAACATCCATAATTAAACTATATTGAGCTACATTCGATCAAGAACTGGTGCATGATAATTGTCCTTGATGCTCACTTAGTTTGACAAATTCGAGTGATATGAGTTATAAATTCATTAAATATTTATGAACAATCATGAAGGATTTAAATAGATGAATACTATTGATGACCTATGATAAACGAAACGTTTCATTGATTAAAAACAATGTGTCATGTTTTAGACATGCAATATGTGATTTTCATTATTATGTGGTTCTCTACAATGATTAGTATTAATCAAACAATATTTTTGGTTTTAGTCAATAGATATAACTAAATAGAACCATATTAATGAGGAGTAAAATGTAAAATTCAACGATTTTACTCCTAGGAACTTGATGTTATGGAATATTAAATGAAAAATAACAATGTTATTCTCACACAACATTCTAAATCTATGAATCATAGTGAACATACAAATCAAAAAATTAGGGAACAACATGAGGTTTTGTGCTTCATAAGGAAACTAAAACATTATTTTAGTGGTTCCAGTGATTTTTTAGTTATTTATAAATGTATTAGAACACATGAAAAGGTATTTTTCACTATTCAAATGTTTATTTCATAAAAAATACACTTTATCTATCTTTTATCTAGAAGGTGAGGTAGATAAATGATGGACTATTATTTATAATAAAAGGAAATTAGATGAAATTTAATTCATGAAGTGGTATGAATTTTAAAGTTTATTTATTAATAATTACTTTCTACATATTCTTCATATAAAAATGGTGAAGGAATTCCAAGATATTAATAAGAAGGATAATGAATCTATTCATCTCTACAAAGAAAATTTTACCAGAATTATGAGGTACTCTTCAGGTATTATCACATAGACTGAAGTAAGGTTGATCGATTCTTTAGTGGCACACAACTAGATATCTGAAGGGACATAGCCATAATGGAATTCTGATCATATAATGAGATAGTTAAATATGCTATCAAGGTGGAAATGTAGGTTGTAATTATGTATCAATGTTACGGTTTTGAAAAGAATATAAAATGGAAATAAAAGGAAAATCAATTTAATATGGAGAGAAGATGTTGTGTTTCCATTATGATTAATTCATGGGGAAGAAATATAAAAGGAATTATCTAAATAAGACTAGTATATGTATTAAGCATGAAAATGAAGTTTATCATGTTTAAATATGAGGAAATAAAGGTAAAAAGTTAAAAAATGAGGAGAATAATGAGAAATATTTACAAAATGCACCTCACACATTTCAGTGATTCAGTTATAAAAATATGGGGCATTTTGATAATAAGTTACTAGATTTGAGTGTTAATAATGGTGATCATTGTCAACAACCTCTGAAGGCAATTGAAAAATGGAAATTTTATTCAATCATTATGGTTTATGTGAATCTTGATATTTAGTTCACACAAATCCTCTCCACATTAATTCTGAATTTAATGTTTTATTTCATATGAATAAGCCCTATATAAATATTATTTTCCATTATTTAATGAAATTTTATGTAGTTATTTTCATCTATATGAGTTATCAAATATAAAAATCAAATTTTATATTATATTAGAACAATTTTGAACCCAAACATTGAATGAATATTTTTTATATGATAAGTGATTATTTAATTAATAAATTGTGAATTATATTTCGGAGTCATATATATCTCCATGAGATATTAGTTTCAGAGTTATGGATTTTATCAAGATTTTATGAGTATAAGGTTGATCGTAAGTTCAATGTCATTAAAACACCCTTTTGAGTAATTATGTGATGGGATTTAATAAGATTAATGATATTTTAATATAAATTTATGGAAATAAAATTATTCGGTATGGTTTTATATAATGATGAAGTTATTTGAGAAGGAATTCCTTTAAACTATGTGTACATAACATTGAAGGATACTCTATGATGTTACCCTGTGTATTTAAAAAGTGGTTGGGATCTACCCCTTCATTATGTCAAGTATTCTTACAGTTATATATTTTAATTAAGCATTCATATCACTCCTTATGAATTGATTTATGGATAGAATTATAGAACTCCAACATAATAGATTGATGTTTCAGAAATAAATATATTGGGACCATATAAAGTTGATGAGATAGTTAAGAAGGGTAGATCCATTCAGAAACATGTAAGGAGTACAAAATGTTGATTGGAATGTTATGAAGATAATCATTAAAGTGATATAAAATTTTATGTTTATAGGAATGTATTTCTAAAAAAATCTCTATGGAAGAATGAAGGGAAAATTAATCCCCAGGTATATTAGTCCCTTCAAAAACTTTTCATCATACAAGGAATGTGTCCTATCAATTTTTTCTTCCAAAAAACATCAATCATGTTCAATTTCGGTTCCATGTATATATATTTGGTAGGTACATACCAAATCCATTATAATCATTGAACTAAGAGGTTGTACCACTATAAAATGATTATTTATAAGGAATAATCAATGGGTATTTTAGATCAAACTTGTTTCTGACGCTTTCGTCGGGGCGCGCGCGCATCCGTCCGTGGGGGGAGGACGTGCCATGCTTGTTGCCCTGCGTTCCCGCTTTCCAAAGGCGGGCTGGATTCACTCCTTATTCAGGGACGTCTACTCCTTGATCGAAACGAGATGATGGGATGTCGGTTCTTCTTTCTGTGGATTCCTCCTCAGAACTTGTCAGATAGTCCGGGTCTCCCTCATAGATTTAATACGTAGTTCGTGAAACTCTTCCCAGTGCCATGTTTCCATGGATGCCGGTTAATTACACTGCTTCTGTCGGGAAATTCCAAAGGGTCCAGTCAGGGCAGCAACCTTCAGTCAGGGGAGTAGTCACATTGATGCATCAGTAGCGTGTCTGGATGCTGGGGAACCTGGCATGTCTGTCTATTATCCCTGGTCACAGGGCTTCTCGAGGGCGTGGAAGCCCGAGGTATCCCACATCGAGTGTGGGGAATTATATGTCATAGACACATATCTGAGGTTTTCCTCAGCTTTCCGTGTTTAACACAGGGTACGCCGCGAGTTTAACGTCCAGCGGAGACGGATCAACCCAACCAGAGCATTAGCTAGGATAGATCGGATTGAGGGATTTCCCTTGAAGGGATGCTGATACCAGGGCCAGCCCATGGGCGGCTGTGAAGAGGAGCGTACCGACATGGTCTCACCGAGATATGACGGTCCGGGCGAGAATCGGGATGGGTGATAGGTGGATGAATGGAGTGGAGGGGGAGTGAGATCGGACCATCGCTGGGGCGATGGTGAAGTTGGGATTGAGCCTTGAAGAGGCTTCTTACGTATCCCCGTGGCAGGGAATCAAAGTCCGCGTAGTTCGGGATGGTGCCGGTAAACTGACGTGAAGGTGGACCTTGGCCCGATGAATGTCGTCAGCGAACCAACGTGAAGGTGGACCTTGGTCCGATGGACATCATCAGCGTACCGACGTGAAGGTGGACCTTGGTCCGATGGACATTGTCAGCGTACCGATGTGAAGGTGGACCTTGGTCCGATGAGAGATGGGCTTGAACCTCGGGGAGTCTTCCGACGTACCATGCCTTGGCATGGGTCAAAGACCTTGTAGTTCAAAGGGTTTCATCGGTGAACCGACGTGAAAGTAGACCCGTGGGTCAACTAGTGGTGGGATTGAACCTTGGGATGGTTTCTTACGTACCATGCCTTGACATGGATCAAAGTCCTCGTAGTTCAAAGGATTGATGGAATACAGTTTAACATCATGCGGGACGATAGTGATCCCTAACGTGAATAAACGACGGGCGGTGGGTGTCGGCGAACCGATGTAAATGAGGGACCTTGGTCTGATGGGAGATGGGCTTGAACCTCTAGGAGGATTCCTACGTACCATGCCTTGACACAGATCAAAGTCCTCGTAGTTTGGGTTGTGGAATACAGTTTACCGTCATGTTGGACATAGGTAGAACTCGACGTGAGTTGGATGACTGGTGGGCTTGAACCTCATGGAGGCTTCCTACGTACCACACCTTGACATGGATCAAAGACCTCATAGTTCAAAGGGGGCTTTGTCGGTGAACCGACATGAAGGTGGACCTTGGTCCAATGAGTGGTGGGCTTGAACCTCTGGAAGGATTCCTACGTACCATGCCTGGACATGGATCAAAGACCTCGTAGTTCATATGGGAATGGGTGTGTAGTTTAATGTCATGCGGGACAAAGGCATACATTTTAACGTCATGTTGGACGAGGGCATGTAGTTTAATGTCATGCTGGACGAGGGAGAAACTCGACGTGAGTGGACGACCGAGTAACGTGGCTTGAACCTCATGGAGGCTTCCTACGTACCATGCCTTGACATGGATCAAAGTCCTCGTAGTTCTCTATGGGTGGGGGTCAGGGTCGGTGCTCACTCTAAGCCCACGTGAGTCATTCTCTGTGTGAGAAACAAGAGGTTGCAAGGACCTGATGATCACGTCGCGAAGGATGTGTCCGTGAGAAGCGAAGAGGGGCTTACGCGTTAGGCGGCCCATGGTGCTGGGACTTAATCCAGGATGGAGGCCCAGGGTGCGGAAAAGCGCAGAGAAAGAGGGATTTGGGACCACTGATGGGAGGTGCCTTGTTCCCTATCACGCCCTCCACTGACCTTGATAGTGGGGAAGTACGAAGATGCAGAGGTGCAGCCATCCGTTGGGGAACTAGGGTCGCCCTTCTCCTGAGAACATTCGCCACTCCAATAAAAAGGATATCATCCCTTGTGGATGGGTGATTCCATTCCTGTGGAGAAGAGTGGTGTAAAGAATGTTCGAGCTGGGGGGACCCTTCGTGAGAGGCACGAGGTCGGGTCACAGTTTAACGTCATGTGTTGAGAACGTGGTTCTTGGTAGTTTAACATCCTGCAGCTCGGACGAGGTGGGTTCACTCCGCACCCCTAGGACTTACATAACCGGTACCCTCTGGTCCTTGGGGAAGGGAAGGTACCAGTAAGGCCATAGTCGAGGGGGGTCGTGGAACGAACCATCAAGGGGTCCACGTTAGCATGGCTATGCGAATAAGAAATAGCTGTTAGCGTGCCTATGCGAAGAAGCATTAGGCGAAGCAACGCTATGGGTGGTATTGTCCATGGGACTTTGACATCACATCGTGCAAACCTGGAGGGTCACACGGGAAGAGGAATTTCTAAGAAAAGGAGTGTGATTCGCGAAGTGGAGTGCCTTGGCCTTAGCATGGGTCATAGGTGTTAGTGGAAGGTGCTTCGCGAAGTGGAACAGCGTTCGCGGAGCACTGCCTCGCGAAGAAGAGGTGCCTCGCGAAGCAGGGTCCTGCGAAGCAGTGTGCTTCGTGATGTGTAGCGATCCTGCCTTAGCATAGGGATCACTAGTATGGGTTGGGTGTTTTGCGAAGCATAAACGCTCCGCGGCTACCCGGGTTCCCTTGGGAATCCCCTTCCTTCGCGAATTCCCTTGAGCTTCGCGAAGGGCATCCCTCTCAGAAGAGGGGCTCAAAACGAGACAAAGAAAAGGCGTCTCGCGAAGTAGAAGTACCTCGCGGAGCTCATGATTCCTGGGAAAAGGTTGCTTTGCGATTCGGGAGAGGAGAATCTGAAAGGTCGGATTGTCCCTCCTCGGGATTCAGGGGGAGTCCAATATTTATAGGCAAGGGGTGCCGCGAAGCAGAACTCGCATGCCACCTCAGGTGCTTCGCGGCGCGCTCGCGAACACCAACGTCGTCCGCGGAGGGCTACCGCCTCTAGAGCTTCGTAGCGGGCTCGCGAACGTCAAATGCGTTCACGGAGAGTTACCGCCTCTGGCGCTTCGCGAGACCGCGCTGCTCAAGGTGCTTTGCGGCGGTGCTTCACGTCGGTGCTTCACGAGGCAGCGCGCCAGCCTTCTTTTTCGTCACTTCCTTTCGTGCCATATTTTGGCGCCAAAAAATGCCCCCCCCTTAGACATGGAGCCGCGGAGGGTGAAGGGTCGAAGTCTGAGGGAAAATCTCCAAAATTGTCGGTGGTTCGCGATGCAGCTACGCGAAGGGGGCCCGCGGTGCTGACCGGGGCCGCGGATCCGGACGCGCCGCGATGCTCCGCGCGGGTGAGGCACGCTGCGATGCTCCGGGGTCACCGCCTATAAATAGGGGGTCGAACTATTTTTTCTTCACATGACTTCCTTGTCTTTTTGTGCTCTCGACTTCGTGAAGCTCCGCGTACTCCGCGACAGCCCTCCGTGAATCGAGCTTCGTGGTGAACCGCGGGTCTCCGACTCCGCGTCCGCGCCAAGGAAACTTCTGCTTGTCGGCCTCGGCCAGACTTCGCAGCTTGGTCTCGCGACCGATCTTCGTGATCCGGCTTGGCGATTCAGCTTCGCATTCGAGCTTCGCGATCCAGCTGAAAAAAATTCTTTTCTGAGTGTCGGAATCAGAATGGCCCATCAAGAGTCTGTATTGGGGGTGCTTGCAGATGCTGCTCGTTGGGATGAGATGGAGAAATGTCCAGGCCTAGGGGAGATGATCGAAGCCACTCGGACCACACTTCTTTGATAGATATGCTATCGGAGGGTCAGAAGGACTATATGCAGTGCAAGAAACTGCCATTGTACAGCTTCAGGCTGAGGGATGACGTCTTTATCCCTGAGGCGAGTAGGGACGAACCAACTTTCTGGTTCAGGAGCATACCATGCCAGCACCAATGGTTCAGGGCGGCCGATGGTCACGCACAAGAAAACTTTACACCCATCACCGCTGACTGTCTCTACAACCATGTGAATGATATTGACGGGAAGCCACTACAACCGGAGACGTCACCTCCTCTCTACCGTACCATGCTGAAGGTGGCTTTACAGGATTCGAAGAAGGGATGGTCCGATGAGTGGGACCTGTGCTAGGGAAGCAATTTTACTGATGACTGGGCCTGAGCCTACTGGGTAGGCGCCTCATGCGGGGAGTTTGGGGTCGAGCTGAGGAGAGTGGGGTTGTATGAGGCGGCATGGGCCTCCCAATTCCACATTTACCAACCCAAGGAACTGATGCCGGAATTGCTGAGCAGATGGTCGTCTAGGACCAATACCTTCCACCTGCATCACGGGGAGGTGGGAATCAGCCTGTGGGATGTCCACCAGATTTCTGGGGTCCCGATCTTGGGGGCCATGTATGACGAGTTCTTCCTCATCATCAGCGCGTGGGAGGATACATAGCAAACGTCGCGACTGGCGTCAACGCTGATGGCACTTGTCCCTGGAGAGGACAAGGAGGCAGTGAGGGATGTCCACTTTAGGAGATGGTTCAAATGCTTCCTGAATTTCCCAGGGAATCGAGAGTTCCCTCCGAGGCCTCGAACTTGTCCAAGGGCGGCCCAACGGGGCAAGGGGCACTCATATTGGTGGGTCTTGGAGGACAGCCAATGGAAGACTTGGGGTTTCAGTGTCAGCACTGAACAACAGCCGATAGTCAGGCCGGCGGCATTCATCGCGGCTCTCATCTATGGTTGGATCCTACCGGTGAGGGGTACAAGCATGGGGGTGCGGCCCAGCTCGTTTATTATGGCGTCGATGTTAGCCATGGGGCAGCGGATCAATTTGGGGATTCTGATGCTCACCAAACTGTACAGAATGTTGCGGCACATTATCTAGGGCAAGAAGCTGCCAAGGATATGCGGGCCCTTCCACCTCCTGTATGGGTGGATCGCAGCGCATATCAGGGGGATTTACAAGTATCCAAACCCCATTTCGATGCCGGGATCGAACTTCCGCCCCTCTATCCTGAACGCGGTCGAGAGCTTCCCGTTCAAACTGGTCGTTCCGATGGTGCTGAATCGGGTGTGGAGGGCAGATGTGTTTAATTTCCACCCCTTCCCATTGCCGAAAGGGATACTTACTGATGACGGGCGGGGAACAGAAGAACATCGGGCTTACCTCCTGGCCTTTTGAGGTGGAGTTTTGGTGGCACAGATAGATCGTGAGCCACTCTACGAACCGTACACCCCGCATCGGTTTGCGAGGAAGTTCTGGTGCCTCCAGCAGCTGACCCCATAGGTCTACTGGGAGGTGCGTCATGAGGAGCACCCCTGTGTGATGAGGCAGTTGTGGCTCATGTTCACACGAGAAGATGGGAAGATGCGGATTACATTGCCTCCATCCACTGCCGCTTTCGGATTCATGAGGGGGTACGCCATTAGTTGGGAGGCTACATAGCTAGGGGAGATGCTGAAGCAACCAACTATTCGGGTCGGTGACGATGGACCTCCCCTATCCCGAGGTCGGGGTCGGAGGGCAGCTAGGGCCGCTCGCGGTAGCGGTGCTGCCATGGCGGCGAGACCCGCACCGGCCGAGGGTATGGCAGCAGCGGTGGATCCGGTGATTCCAGAAGATCAGGGCCATCCGGAGGGGCATCCACTGAGGGGATTTCGTAGGATATCCACTCAGGATCCGGGGAAGCGTCTGCGTCATATCGACATGGCAAAGGATGTTGTCTTCCCGGAAGCCTGGGACATTTGGGATGTCAACCGGCAATTCCTCAGCCCACCCGAGATATGGGCCCACCTGAATCACCTCGGGATGGAATTACCGGGCATAGGCTCAGTTCGGGCCGGATTCATGGCTTCTCCGGCGGAGGCAGAACAATACCTGGACAAGCTGGAGGATTACGTCCACTCCAGTGGTGTCCCTCGCCCAATGACAGACCGGTTGAGGGTACTGTTGAATTAGACGGTCCCCCCACAGTTATCGGCTGCCGATCTGAGGGAGCGCTTCCCCCTGCCGGAAGAATCAGAGGACTCCTCTCGGGAGAATGAGGCTAGAGGAGGGAGTCCATTGGAGGAGGGCGAGGTCGGAGACCGAGGCTCAAATTCCAACGAATTCGCAGAGGCTCTCGAGGTAGCATTCCGAACTTCTTTCCTTACGATCCGTTCTTGGGTCACTATGAACTTCTCACCAATGTTTGAGCCATGCAGGAGGAACTTGTTCACAGGCCTCATTCTTGCCCCTCGGCGGGTGATGATGCGGGACCTTCAGAACCCGCGCCTATGGCTGCGTCCAGTTCCGCGTCTGGTGGGACCAGAGCACCCAAGGTGGCTCCTCCGGAATCTCCAGACCTTCCAACAGTATACGGAGGGCCTCACCTCGGGGTCCCGTCAGTACCGGCTCAAGAGCAGCGCCAGGAGGTCGATCTCCATAAGTCTCCTCTACCGGTTTCCTTGTCGTCACATGTAGACCATGCCCTCCAACTAACGTTTATGTCCCTCTCCGCCGTACAGTTCTCCGACTGGCGTGGGCTACTGCGGCAAGACTGGTCGGGATGTCTGGTGGCACCCCTCCTAGGGGCATGCCGGTGATGGTGGCGATAGTCCCCCCATATCCTCAAGCCGCGACACACATCATCACTGGAAGAACCACCAGCAGGGCCATACCCGAAGTCATTGAGGTGGACTCCGAGGAAGAGGATCAATCGGTCGGTCCTAGTCTTGTCGCGCCTGCTTCGGCGCCAGGTGTCGTACTGGATTCAACACCAGATGTTGATCCTGCCGAGGATTTCTTGCGGGTGTATCCCACGTACGAGCCTTCCAATCGTGCAGACTGAGACGAAACGGCCTCCGATGAGGAAGACAGCAGCATAGTCCGTCGCCGGTCGTGGAAGCTGATCACGCGCTTTATCATGGACACCCCCCAAGCGCAATGGCTGGCCGAAATGGATAGGCTCCGCTCGCGGTTGCAATAACTGTGTGCTGGGGGAGTGGATGCCCAACGTTCTCACGCACTCATCTGAGATCTTATGGATGAGAAGATCCAGGAGAATGATCGTGGGCTCAGCGTGGGCTGGCAGCGGAGGAAGGAGACCAGCATCAAGAAGCTCCCGGAGGCTGAAGGTGAGGTCCAACAGATGCAGACCCGGGCAGACGAGCTTTCATCCCCTCTTGATGCACAATCTGAGCTGGTCTCACGGTTGAAGGCCTAGCTGGCAGAGGCAGAAGAGCATATGAGGCAAACCTCTGGAAAGATGGCTGTCGTTCAAGCTGGCGTAGAGAGGGCCAAAGCCAGGACTGACGAATTGCGACCCACCGCTGCTGAGGAGGAGCGGGAGCTAAGTCAGCGGCAGCATGCCTTGGATGCCATAAGCCAACGGGTGGTGGAGCTGCAATGCTCTTTTGACGGGGTCAACCCGTCCATAGGGGGAGTCGACCCCCGGGTATTGTAACAAACCAAAAACTTTTTATTGGTACTTTCGTGCTTCAATTTCCTTTCATTGTTTTGAATGCTGTAGCACGCACGATTTCCTCTATTTGAATCGCCTTGTTACATCCTTACAATGTTTGTGGGACGTTCGACGACAATTCCCCAACCCCACGTGGGTCGAGCCCGATGTGAGAAACAGGAGATAGTTTCCCTCTTATCCCACCTAACACAGGAGTGGGGACCATGCTCTGGACATCTGAGATTCGGATTACCAGTCCGGATTTCTGAAATATGGGAGAGGCTTGATCAGAGAAAGAACTTTCAGGATAGCCGAATTACTGTTTATTCAGCGTGCTCTTATGCACGAATGGGGAAATGCCAGGGGCACTGAAATCGGTCCAAACAGATGAAAATGGGAAGTGTGAATCACGATACCCAAGATTCGGAACACTGTGGGGATGGCGTGACAATAAGGGACAATCGTTAACCTTGGAGGAGAAGCGGTATCCTTACTACGTTAGCCTGTAATGGGGACAACAAATGAGGGTCGACCGTTGACCATGTTCGAAACACGGGACCATGTCACAAGTGTTGTCGATCAATCCTTCGGGACAGTTGGCGGACCATAGGTCAAACATCCATACTATTAGGGGGTCCTTCCAGACATGACCAGTCTTCTGGAACACTGGCCCAGGACGGTATGTGAGCCGATGCAACATGAGACCAGGCCGTTAGGGGGTCCCGTGAGACATGAAAGGGGAGGAGGGTCCGAATAAGGGGCACACAAAGCGTGGAATATGGAGTTATGGTTTGTCCGAACAGAATCCAACACTTAGTTAGTTACACCACCGTGGTGGGAGTACGCCAGATGGGCGCATTGGTTTGATCATGGATCGTTCCTTCTTTCAGACAGGGCCTCTCTAGCGAGGGGATCTGTCACTTCCCAATGGGATCTTGGGGCATCCTGAACTTGTTCAGGGTAGAACCGTAGTTTAGTGTCATGCGTTGAGGACACAAAGACTCCTGTAGTTTAACGTCATACGATAGGACGTGGAATAAAAGGGAAGATCCCAGAAAGCGTGTGGCGTGGTAGATATGAAATCGAAGTGAATGAGGACTTGGAGTCCAAATCATACCACGTACCCCCAGAGGAAACTCTTCAGGTCGAGGGACCAAGAGTAAGGATTAGGCTGGGCCCGAGGTAGAGTGGTCGGGCGTTCCTACGTACCCCATGAGGATGGGAATCAAGCCATACATAGTTCTGGAAGCGCATTTTAACGTCATGCGGGACGATGAGAAGCCTGGCCGTGTTGGTACACATCCTGCCAAAACTACTAAGCCCACGTGAGTCGTTCTCGGTGTGGGAAACAAGCAGTAGTGGTGGGAATTTCCCGACAAATAGGGGCACATGGTGGAGTAACTCAAACACCTGGCGTGAATGGGAATAGGGGGTGTGTGTGGTGCGATGAACAACCTGACGTGAATGAGGACATAATCCCATACCACACCGCACGACCTCCTTAGGAGAGGTTCTTGGTCAAAGGACCGAAAGCGAAAGTTAGGCTGGGCCCGGGGAGAAGTGCCCGGGTGCTCCTACGTATCTCATAAGGATGAGAATTAAGCCTCATGTAGTTCTTGATGGGCCTTAGACCATGAATGGGTAAAAGGAGCAGGGGATGCATGGCATCAAGACCCGACATGAAGGAGGACCTAAGCCCTACTTACCATGCGTTCTCTGGGGAAATGATCGAGTCGAGGGACCGAACACAAAGGTTAGGCTGGGCCCACGGGGAAGTGCTCGGGCGCTCCTACGTATCTCATAAGAATGAGAATCAAGCCATATGTAGTTCTGAACGGTGACATGCTAAGATACCAGTGCCAGGGGAAAAGGGGAGTGCGGGCATGGCCCTTTCTCTAAAAGAAGCGGAATTTTGATGAATCTTGTTTGTTCTTTAAGGTGAATGGTTTTTTTTTGTGAAGCGACAGGCCTAGAATAGTAGGCCGTGATGTCTCCACAAGGATAAAGCCGTGATGGGTGTTGACAAATGGCATAGCACGTGACCAATACCCAATGTGATGTCCTCTACAACAAGGTCACCACAATGTAGTGCCGTTTTTTTTCATACGGCCAGGACGATAATGTCACAGTTTAGGGTCGTATGATAGGACCAAGCATGCATTTTATCATCATGCAGCGCAAAAGTAGCAGAGACGATGCTAGGCGGGGAACGTGCGTAGTGTTATAAAACACAATTGACGGAGACACGATCCTACATCAATTTATACGCCAATCGGAGAGGGATACCTTAGGCCAAGGGCCCTATATAGAGGTAAGAGGTGAAACAGGGGGAGAGACTGGTTCCCTAAATGGGATGTACCCGAAGACAGGGCGTCCGGGCGGTCCTACGTATCCCATGGAGATGGGAATCAAGCCACACGTAGTTCTGAAGGGTTCCTTTTAATGTCATGTGGGACAGAGAATAGGAGGGATAACTCTAAAAACGGGGGTGCGCGTGGTGCAGCTATTGCAATCTCGACGTGAATGAGGACATAATCCCGCACTACGCCAAACGGTCCCGTAGTCGGGGTCCTGAAGGCAGGACCAGAGAGGTGAATTTGCTACTCAATCTGGACCCACAGAAAAATGGTCTGGACATTCCTATGTATCCCATTAATATGGGACTCAAGCTGAACATAGTTCCAGATGAATGGTCTTAGAGCTCGGACCGTGAGTGGTGAAAACTTCCCGAGCAAGCACAGATGTCAACCCGATTCCTAAGCCCACGTGAGTTAAACTCGGTGTGGGAAACAAGGAGGGTATCCTCATCGCAATACTTGGGGCGAGTCAAACGGGAGTTGGTAGAGAGCCCCGAAGGACACCTTCGACACGACTTGTTCCCCCAACGCGCGGACGTGCACGGAGGAAAAGTACCAAGAGTTCTGAAACTCTACTTGGACATGATGAAGTGATGAAGGGTGTGAATTGTGCACCCGACATTTTGGGCCTCATGGGTTGGCGTGGCGATAGAGGAAAACTGTTAACCATGGTGGAGACGCAGCGTCCATATCGCGTTAGCCTAAGGTGGGAACAACAAACGAGCATCGACCGCTGACCATATTCGCAACGCGGGATTTTATCGATTCGTTGTCCGAAACCCTCGGGGGAGTTGACCCGTAACGGTAGGAGAGCCCTTGGGCGTAGTATCCAGGCCGTTCTTGGGGGTCCCTCCGGGTGTGAAAGATGATGAAATCCCTGATGCAGGGATACACAAAGCCTGGAAAGCGGGTGCGGACGTTTCCGAGTAAAGCTTGGCATTCCAGGTAATAAACCAGAGTACTCTTAGGCACATTGGTGAACCGCTGAAAAGGGATCGACGAAATGGCTCAGTAGGGGGAGGTACATGGCATGGTCATTACGGGACCGATGTGAATGAGGACATAGTCCCACACCACACCATATAATCCCCTCATGGAGGAAGGATAGGCTAAGGGGCCAAGATGGGATGAAGATTCCCGAGAGATGGGGCTGGACCCGAATCCTGGACATTCAGGTGGTCCTAAGTATCCCATGTGGATGGGAATCAAGCCACACGTAGTTCTCTAAATGTAGTTGTTGACGCTCCTTTCATCACAGAATCTAAAAAATCGGAAAAGGGGAATATCTGAGCTCAAAGTGATTCAACCTTTGAAGAAAATATCAAAAATCGACAAAGTCATGAACAAAGGATCAAAAGCAACTTCACCGCGCAAGTTATATCACTATCGCGCAAGTCCACTTGCGCGACACCCTTGGTCGCGCAAGTGACTTGCGCGACCTAAGTGGTAACCACCCAGGGTCTTCTCCTGCCTATAAATAGACCCTGTGGGCCCCCCATTCGAGAGGATCTTTTTCCAGAAACTCGGATTGAAGCTCCCGACGCCCAAGTCTCTTATCAAGGCTTTCGGAACACTTCAAAGGTAATTTCTTACCTAGAACGGAAGATCCAAAGAGAGGGAGGAAGGCCTAAGTGTTGAAACTCATCAACACTTGCGCACCTGAGTGGCCAGCCCTTAAGGGAAGTAGTCACACTTGCGCGTCGCCTTACTCCTTAGATAGAACTTGCGCGTCCCTTTTCTAGAAGAACCTCAAGAGGATTCTAAAGGCTTTAATAAAGAGTATCTCAAGTATTTCAATGCTAGTTGACCATCACGGAAGTACAACATATGTCGTGCAGGTATACCTGCGCGACCAATACTTGCGCGCCCCCGCAATACTTGTGTGCCTTCCAATACTTGCGCACACCATCCTTTTTTGGGTGCCTTTCTTTCCCATTTCACCCCTATTAAGTCATTACACCTTTACTTTTCAAGATTCAGTCTTCAAGACACTCTTCAAAGTCATTTATGGCATGATTTCTTGATTTTACTTCCTTATCTGAAAGGAATTCAGTAAAATATCTCTCAAAACCTAGCGATTTAAATATCTTTTTGTCACTAAATATGGAGAGTTCATTCATTCAACCTCATCCTTTAAGATGAGAGAAATCCTTAACCTGGGTCTCCTTTTTAGGAATAAGTCCCAGTCATAAATATGGGCATCCTTATTAGGAGTAAGCCCCAATCTCAAAAATGGGCATCCTTCTTAGGAGTAAGCCCCAAGTCATCTTAATTTTGGGCATCCTTCTTAGGAGTAAGCCCCAAGTCCCTTAATTTGGGCATCCTTCTTAGGAGTAAGCCCCAAGTCCTCTTAATTTGGGCATCCTTCTTAGGAGTAATCCCCAATCTAAAAAATGGGCATCCTTCTTAAGAGTAAGCCCCAAGTCATCTTAATTTGGGCATCCTTCTTAGGAGTAAGCCCCAAGTCCCATAAAATTTGGGCATCCTTCTTAGGAGTAAGCCCCAAGTCCCTTAAAAATGGGCATCCTTCTTAGGAGTAAGCCCCAAGTCCTCTTAATTTGGGCATCCTTATTAGGAGTAAGCCCCAAGTCCCTTAAATTTTGGGCATCCTTCTTAGGAGTAAGCCCCAAGTCCCTTAATTTGGGCATCCTTCTTAGGAGTAAGCCCCAAGTCCTCTTAATTTGGGCATCCTTCTTAGGAGTAAGCCCCAATCTCAAAAATGGGCATCCTTCTTAGGAGTAAGCCCCAAGTCCTCTTAATTTGGGCATCCTTCTTAGGAGTAAGCCCCAAGTCCCTTAAATTTTGGGCATCCATCTTAGGAGTAAGCCCCAATCTCAAATATGAGCAACCTCCTCAGGAGTAAGCCCCAAACCTTAATCCTTAACATGGGCTTCCTTTTCAGGAATAGGTCCCAGTCATAAATCTTGGGCTTCCTTTTCAGGAGTAAGCCCCAAGTCCCTTAAATTCTCTTTAACCAGTCCTAATTTAAATTTAATCTGGGATTCCTTCTCAGGAGTAAAACCCAATTATCAATCCTATCCTAATTTGGGTTTCCTTTTCAGGAATAAGTCCCAAGTTAGAGTGTTCAAATCTCCATAAAGCACATATACCTTTATGGACCCTGTTCCTGGATTTTCTCCTTAAAGTAAATCCTAAACATCATTCATCTGGGCAGTCGTACATACATAAGCCCCACATTACTTCTTATGATTGCATCTTTCATGGCACAATTGTCTATTTTTTACCAATAACTCTTGTTTCTCACACCGAGCATGACTCACGTGATCTTAGAGTGTAAAAGTAATTATGACATCCTTCTTTGATCCATCAATCATAAACATCATACTCCATTACTCGAACTACGTGGGTTCTGATTCCTTTTCCAAAACAAAGGATACGTAGGTAGCCCATCTATGGGTTCGATCCCAACTCTGAAATAATTCATTGTCCTTCTGAATGACAATACACTTCAAGTGCCCCACTGAGTGGCTTTAAAACCAGCCTGGTCATCATAATGACCAAGAGACTTTTATATAAATGTTTTGAAGGTTACCATTGATCAAGAATCTCTAAATAGATATAGATGATTCTCTATTGATGAAGAACCTCGAATATATATAAAAGATTCTCTAAATTTCTTACATATTTAATCATTGATTGTCTAAACTAAAGGAAAAGCTCATTTTATACTTGGTAATGTAATAAGGATTCACGAACATAACTTAAATCTATAAAGAGAGTCCCGGAATAGACAATAATTCCCCTCAAAAAGGTGTGATGAGTCCGACCTCCCATCCTCTCGACCAATGCAAATTCCTAAGCCTCATCAGTTCACAAGCTAATGAGTGCCCACCTTTGGAAAGTAGGTCCAAATGGATATGGAATCATTGGATGTTTCTGGTTCTACGAACAAACCCGTTAGAAACCGATCAGAATGTTTGAATCTCCCATCCAGGAGGTCATCCCCGAATTCCGAGGGAAACAAAAAATGGTGAACCCGACGTGAATCCTTAACCAAGTTAAAATGATGTTTTACCTATTTGTTAAGCCCCTATTTTAAGAGGGCTAACAAAAACAATCATTGACATGTGTGCTCATCCAAAGGATGAAGTGGCTGAATTTTATCTTGATTACGTCTGTTATATCAAACAGGCACTCTTTTCCAAGATCTTCTGTTTTTCCATAATGGCTGCTCTCAAATTCATATCTGTGAATACTACTGCTGCAAATACCACTGCTGCTATTCCTACTAGATCGTCATCCGCTCTGAGGATGACATCACCTACTCAGTGTCTTCAACGCTGGGTATCAAATGCGCTGGTTAAGGAGTACCGTCAACACGGTACCATTCCAACTCTGGAGGCTGCCCGACAGGCCCTCCAAGTGAATAACTCACACAGGTCGTCCGGACAACGAAGACCAGTGATCAAGAGGCAGGCGGTGCTGACTACCGTCTCCAACCGTTTCGGGTCGTTATCCCTGGAACGCAATTTCCATTCACTCCCTTACATTGAAGAAGTGAATGAGCAGGTCCCTCAGGGCCTTAATTCAAAAATACAGGAGTCCTTCCCGAGGGCTCCCATCAAAAATCGCCGCCAGACTCGTGCGGCAGTGCGCCCTCAACATGATGAGGGTACCGACTCCTGGAATTCAGCTCAGGTTCCTCGAACCCAAGCAGGCAAGACGAACCGCCAGAGACGGAATCCGGTTAACAATGGGCAGGTTTTCATCCCTGTCATCTCCGAAGAGGTCCACCAACCTAACTTGGTGGCAAACAACGAGCAGACTCACACACCTGTCCATTTTAATTCCGCTGTCCAGCAGACTCGTCTGGCAGCATCACGCCAATCCCACCAGGCAATTCCGGCGGAGTACTATAGGCAGGAACATATACCTGCTTATACATCACCAGTTAGTCAGCAGGCTCGTCTGACTACATATGATGGATCTCGTCAACCACCTTTGGTGAAGTGTAATCAGCAGGCACATACACCTGCTAGTACTAATCAAGCCTACCAACAGTCTCTCTTGGTAGCGCACGGAGAAGTCGGTCGGAAAGCTCCGACGACAAACAGGAGGCAGACTCAACTCTCTGCCTCCACACTTGAGTACTGTCAGGATTCACTGACAAGAAAAGGAGGACAGGAGCAGGCACATACACCTACTCCAAACCCGGAATGGACGTATATTCCCGTTCCGGCGGCTGAAGTCACCAAGCATATTTTGTCAATGGTGAAAGAGCAGAAGAAAATTCCTGCTCATATTCTGGATGCTCGCCAGGATATCATAACAGCTTCAGCATCATCTCAGGGAAAGACACATAAATCTATCCATAGCAGTGGAGTGAAACATCAACGATTCACACCGGAACAGACACACACATATGTTCCAGTCCAAGAGGGTTATGGGGCATACTCCCCCATATCATACGGACAACCAAGTCAGGCACATACACCTTATTTGAGTGGAGATCGTCAGCCTAACCTGACCATATTTCCTGATCAGGCACATACACCTGCTCAGAGAAACCACTTTCTTCAACAAGTGGTTTCAAAAGTGAGTAAGAAGGCATCTAAGAAAAAGATCTGCCCTGCACAGTCAGGAGATCAATGGCCAATCTGTAACAAGGCCTTGCTCGATGCTGGAGTTCATGAAGCCCTCAGACATTTATCTGTCGGAATTCAAGATTCTACTCCCTCAGTTCCCAATAACGGGAACATTAATTCTGAAGGTCTTCAACAGAAACTTCCTCATGAAGGCTTGCTTCATGAAAATTCTGTCAATCTTGAAGTTTCTTCTTCAGATGAAAGCCACAGGAACCCTCTGTGTGGTCAGAATACCAAGGAGCAAGAGATCTCATCTTTTGCTGTAACCCATTATGCTGGTCCTCCCCATGATGATGGATTTTGCTGCGAAATTCCTCTCCGTAGTAGTGATTCACATTGCCTGGAAAATACTCCAGTGGACAATGTAGTGCCGAGAAAGCCCTCTTATCTTGAGGCACTTGCAAATGCAAAACCAGTCATGTCTGATGATTTATCACTAACAAGTGAAATACTTTCTCAATCAGAAGATATCCCAGGGTGTAGGTCATTCTCCGAACCACCCCTAAGTCATGAATCTTCTAGTTTGATCAATGATCTCTCTACCAATCTTGTTGAATCCGATGAAGCAATAAGGAAACACCAACTCTGGTCAAAATAGGTAGAATAATCTTCATTTAATGATAAAGAGGAAATTCTGAACATGAGGAAAAAACTGGCGAAAAGTGAAGTACCAGTCATGTTTTGTCCTTTGGCTGACTCCCAGTATGATATTCCAAAGATGTTGACGGAAGATGGAGTCCATGATATTCATCTCAACATATGGAAAACTCTTTGTCAATTGAAGAAGAAGGTATTATCTTATGATGAATATGAAAATCATCTTAATATAATAGAAGGGCTACAACGTCAGATTGATTTGGCATCTCTATCAGTCTCTCGGTATCCGAAGGCTGAAAAGAAACAGAGAACCCTTCAACGTTCATGCCTTGGCGCACTAAGAAAATTGCGTCAATTAATTGCTAATGCTCTATCTGGTGTTCATATCAGAGGATGGGGTGTTCACGGAGCACTATATTTCACAGTGCTTTCCAGTTAGCAAAGCCCGCCGAAAATGGTCTCATGCAATTTTATTGCCCATGGACGGCCACAGTTAATGGGCTTTTTTCATAATCAAAAGCTTGCTCAAGAACAGGCTTCGACTAGTTCCTCTCAAAATCAAGCATATAGAGAACAAGTTGTTGAATTGCTCCTATATCAAGTAGGAGAGAATATTGCACAAGCCTCTCGTCTGGAGAAAACAAATCATCAAATGACAGAAGTCTCGGAAATCATCCAACGGTCTGTTGAACCAGGTGATAAAAGTGGATACATGTTAATGCATCCAGCTAATTTCCGAACTAAGATTCGCAAGATCAAGAGAGATTTTAAGAAAGTCTCAGACATAGCATGTCAAGAGCCACCCCAGCTTGTCAGACTGGGGAATCCTTTAACCCAACCCTCAGAGTCAACAAATGGGATTAGAGGAGTTGAGCAGAATCAGCAGGAACATCCCCAGTTCACGAGACTGGGGACTCTTTCAAATCATCATTCCCCTTCTCACATAATGTCAGTCTTTTATCGATTAGGGAAGAAGCCCCAAGAGGAACGAAAAGCCAAATTATCAGGAGATTTCCTCCAAATTATAGCTCGTCAAGAAGTTCCTAAAAGATTGAATCAACAAAATTCAATGTCTCATCAAAGATATGAAAGAAGACAATATCACATAAATGTTGATAGAAGGGATGTGATGCATTATGCATCAATCAATGTCATCAATGTCGTTGTTGCTAATCCACCAGAGGAGACTCACTCAGGGGACTCAGATGAAGAGCGTCCTGCTCATGAAAATGTACGCACCGATACAAATGAAGAAGGTGTGCGTACACGATGTCAAAGGATTACTCAGAACCTAGGTAATACACTTCCCTCTCTCCAAAAAATATCCAACAAAGGGAGGGGAAAGAATCAGGTTACATATCCTTCCTCTGGAGAAGGTTAATCGCTCTCATTAGAGCAAAGGTTTGCACAACAGGAGGAAGAAATGAAAGAATTAAGAATGTTGAATGCAGAACTACTTCAGAGTAGTCTTCTTCTTAAGAATGCTGAAGTCTAACAGCCGAATGAATTTGTTGCAGTTACTGAGATGGATCAAGAATATCCTCATTTATCAGTACACCCTCAGAGGTCTAATCCCATGGGTCAAGCGCAACAACGGTTGGCAGTGCTACCATCAGTTGCAGAACAAACCACCACATCTGTCCAAGCTCCATTCATTGCACCTACTCAAGACTAGATTCAACTGGATGTTTCTCAAAAGTTAATAACTACTATTGAGTCATTAACAGCTCGGTTAGAAACTATGGAAGGGAAACAGGCGCAAGTTCAACCAGAAAAGAAATTTTACCCTAAATGGGTAGATTCAATTTCTCCTCCATCCAATTTTGGAAACCCTGTTTTTCCTGATTTCAATGGATCAGGCGACCCTGAACAACATTTGACACATTACGTGTCTTGTTGTGATCCTATGATGGGAAATCCAGAGCAGCAAGAAGCAGTGAAACTCAGATGCTTCGTGCGAACCTTGCAAGGACCGGCTTTTTTCTGGTATACAAGCTTGCAATCCAGGTCAATCATCGGATGGGAGGATCTTCGCCAAAAATTATTTCTTCAGTTCAGCTCAACTTTGCCAAAAACGACAGTTTTCGATCTTACAAACTGCAAGCAAAGGGAAAATGAAAGAGTCTCTGATTTCATTGCTCACTGGAAGGTATTAATGTATTACCTTAGTTTAGCACTCCATCAGGAAGAGTTGTTGCCAATCTGTGTGGAAAATTTGCGTGACGAATTACGCATGCCATTGATCCCTGTGAAATACACAGGAGGGTTTCGAGACCTTACTTCAATCGCTCAGCATATTGAAGATTTTCTTATACAGGCTAAGGTTAAATCTCGTGTAATTCCATCGGCTTCAGGAAGGAGAATGGGTAAAGTAGAAACTACTACAGTTATGCTTAAACAAGCACATGTACCTATTTCTACTTCAAAACCTTCATCTTCTCGAAGGGCTCCACCTCCTGAATGCCAACAACAAAGGCTTTTTCGTCCAAATGATAAAAGAGATCAATGACGAAAACAATTTGAGGATATGAAGAGTAAAACATACTCCTTCCGAAGTGAGCAAGTTCCTGGTTACTTCATTTCAGCTCTGGAAAATAATTTGGTTCAATTACCAGTGCCCAAGAGGCCAAACAAAGAAGGAGATGAAGACCGTCCCAATTATTGTCCCTTTCATAAAATTTTAGGGCATCCCATTCAGGAGTGTTTTGTCTTCAAAGACCTCCTACAAAAGATGTTCGACTTGGGACAAGTCAAGTTGAAAGGTTCTTCAGCTCAGGTAGCATGTGTTACTGCTACAGTTCTAGAGGAGGAAGGTGAATGGCAAGAATTCAAAAGCAGAAATGCACAGAAGTATAATGATTGGATGGTCAAAAAGACAATCAATCAGACTCATGCCATTTTGTGAACACAACTAAAGAAACCAATTGTGTCTTCTGCCATGAATATTGCGGTAAAACCCTTTTCGTCAGAGGGAAAGTCCTCAAAGAAACGGTTTGATTCAAAGAAGAAAAAAGAATCAGAAGAAGATGAGTATGTTTCAAAGCCTAAATTGTCTTTGACTCTGGCAGACTTCATGCCATCTACTTCAAAACCACGGGCACCGCCCCATCAAACGGCACAACCTAAACAGGCTAGTCAGGCATAGTCTTTATTAGACGAAGAGTTAATCTTCGGTTCTGTTAATATGATTCAATTAACAGATCCGTACTCCAGTCGTAATTTCAATTTTGATGAGCCTGAATTCTCTGTATCAAATAAGGGAATCTGAGGAAGTTCTAGAGGTTCAGGATACAGGGGAAGACGTGGATCTTTCCGAAGCCACTACTCCAGTTCTACCCCTTCTAGAACTGTATATGCAACAGAAACACGTGGTAGAGCCCTTCAGCGAGCTCAAAAAGAACAAGCAAGTTCTTCTGCCAATAGTCAACTCAGTCTTGGCACAGTTATTTTGGAAGACCGATCGAAAATTCCATCTTCTTTATCTCAGCAAGTAAATGGATCTAATCGGTCTAATCTTCCAAAACCAAGGATTTTTCCATCTTCTATCCCAATACAAGATACATCAGCTTCCAAAGCATCTGCTTCCAAGGTACCTGCTAAACCGCATATTCTTATTGGGAAACGCAGACCTTTAGATCAAAAGTATGATATATTGAAACACTTGGCCCATGTACCAGCCAAGTTATCAATTTTGGATGCTTTGAATCTGTCAAAAGATCTTCGGGAAGCACTCATTGATTCTTTGTCAAGTCCTCAAGAATTTGAAGCTGAAATTGCTGCAGCTGAAGTCTATCACATAGAGAATAATCCTGCAGAATGCCATGCAGTGATATCTTTTACTGATAAAGATGAAGATGATGTTGTGCATGGTCACATAAAACCTTTGTACTTATCTGGCAAAGTCAATGGTGTGGATATCCGAAGAGCTTTCATTGACAATGGTTCATGAGTCAACCTCATGCCCATCCGTACACTTCGTCGATTGGGCTTCACGGAATCTGATTTATCTAATTCTACCATGATGTTACAAGGATATGATAAAAATGAACAAGAACCACTGGGCGAAGTTACACTCAGAACTCAGTTTGGAGATCTTGTATCCAATTCGGATTTCATGATTGTTGATCAAGACTCAGCTTTCAACATCTTGCTTGGAAGACCCTGGCTACATCAGCATGCATCTATCCCTTCATCATACCAACAATGTCTCAAATACTGTTTCAATGGTCAAGTTGGAACATTTTATGGTGATAAGGCTCCATTCAAGACATGTGAGTCTCAGTACATTGAGGCAGAATTTTATCACATGAAGGGAAGAGAAAAATCTGCAATGAAAGAAATTACCAAATTTAATGCTCCATATGGTTTGGAGAAAATTCCAATAAATCCATTTACACATGTGAGTACAGATTATGTGTTACCTATCAG
Organism: Viscum album; assembly: GCA_963277665.1. Taxonomy (NCBI): domain Eukaryota; kingdom Viridiplantae; phylum Streptophyta; class Magnoliopsida; order Santalales; family Viscaceae; genus Viscum; species Viscum album. Next base: position 1,819,053,130 of record OY728150.1, read on the forward strand.
TAAAATTGACAAAATAGGCCCAAATAAAAATACTCTTATGAAAAGATCCATAATGTCAATTACGGCAGTTGATCTAGACAACATGAGAGAAATTGGTAACCTACCAAATAGTGATGAAAGCACAAGTGGTGACGTCTTCATTTCATCTACTGAAATCCAACATGTCTATACTTCGCCAATCAGGCCAGAAGAAGTTATAGCAACATCGGAGGTGAATAATGATGTCAATTCTCAATCCAACATCTCCTCTTTATTTCCCAAAGAAGGCCCTTTATCATCAATAGGGTCGGAAATGGAAGCTTCTTCTTCAAAATGTGCAAATTTTGACATCTCTTCTGATCATGAAAATTTCGTTTTTTCATCTACTATGCAAGTAGAAACGGAAGAAATAACACATGATCAAGAGGAAGAGGAAGATCTTAGAGATGCTCTTCCAGCATTTGAAGAGGGTATCTCTACCACTGTGGATGAACTCAGAGAAATAAATCTGGGTACAGAGAAAGATCCACACCCCACTTTAATTAGTGCGGCCATGACCCTTGAAGAGAAAGAGATGTATATTTCTTTTCTAAAGAAAAATAAATATATTTTCGCTTGGAACTATACAGAAATACCTGGGCTTGATCTTGATATTGCTACCCATCATTTGGGTTTACCAAAAGAACATTGAGGATTTAAGCAAGCCGCGAGAAGAACACAACCAACTTATGCTTCCAAAATTGAAGCTGAAGTGGATAAGCTGATCAAAGCTAACTTCGTCAGAGAAGTTCAATATCCCAAGTGGTTGGCTAATATTGTCCCTGTAAAGAATAAGAACGGACAAATGAGGGTTTGCATCGATTTTAGAGATCTTAATCGGTATTGTCCTAAATATGATTTCGTAGTTCTGATTACAGAACTCTTAATTGATGCGACAACTGGTTATGAAGTACTTTCCTTCATGGATGGATATTCCAGATATAATCAGATCCGAATGGCCCTAGAAGATGATGAATCTAAAGCCTTCAGAGCCCCTCAAGGTGTGTTTTGTTACCGGGTGATTCCCTTTGGTTTAAAGAATGCAGGTGCAACATATCAATGCGCTATGCATCGTATCTTCAAACCTTTTTAGGGAAGTTTGTTGAATGCTATGTAGACGATTTGGTGGTTAAATCCGAACAACTTTCTAATCACTTGGCTGATTTGGAAGTCATATTCCACAAGCTTCGACAACATAATTTGAAGATAAACCCCTTAAAATGTGCTTTTGGGGTAACCTCAGGAAAATTCCTCGGCTTTGTTGTACGCCATCGTGGTATTTAAGTCAATCATGAGAAGACCAAGTCAATCCTTGGTATGTCACCTCCTCAGAATTTGAAATAATTAAGAGGAATTCAAGGACACTTATCCTATATTCGGCGTTTCATCTCCAATTTGGCAGGTAAAAGTTTACCCTTTACCAAATTATTGAAAAAAGGAGTCACTTACCAGTGGACTGAAGAATGTCAAGGAGCGTTTGATGTTCTCAAGAAATACCTCTTGAGTCCACCAGTACTCATGCCATCTGTTGAAGGAAGACCACTTATCCTCTATGTGACAGCTCTAGAGCAATCATTGGGTGCCTTTCTCGCTCAAAAGAATGATGCTGGGAATGAAAATAGCCTCTACTATCTCAGTAGAACTATGCTTGAAGCAGAAACCCGGTATTCAAGTATTGAGAAGTGCTGCCTAGCATTAATCTTCACAGTTCAGAAACTGAGACACTACCTGCAACATCACGAGGTCCAATTGGTATCTCGCAATAATCCGCTCAAATTCATCCTTAGTCGTCCAATGCTTACAGGACGTCTAGCAAGGTGGGAAGTTATTTTGCAGCAGTTCGACATTCAGTATGTATCTCAAAAGGCAATAAAGGGCCAAGCTCTGGCTGATTTCCTGGCTGAACATCCTTCAATGGAAGACACGTCTTCAGATATTGAACTCCCTGATGAGTAAGTTTTCTCTATTCAAGAGAGTCCTCAAACATGGGAAATGTATTTTGATGGTGCTTCCAGAAGTCCAACAGGGAAGAAAATGGAAAATCCTAAATTCAACAAAGTTGGTTTAGGAATTGTAATCATTTCTCCAGATAAGGAATTGTTACCTTATTCCTTTTTATTGTGGGAAGGTGGTACCAATAATGAAGCCGAATACCAAGCTCTTATCATAGGCTTGGATTTAGCACTTCAAGCACAAGTGAATCACTTAAAGGTGAAAGGTGATTCAGACTTGGTAATCAAACAAGTCAATGGGGATTATGCCATCAAAAAAGAAGAGTTAATCCCTTTGTATGATTACGTCAGAAAGTTAATGATGGAATTTCCTTCAGAACCGACATTTTCTTATGTCCCAAGATCAAAAAATGCTCAAGCTGATGCACTGGATAATATAGCCACAGCTCTAGAAGATCCAAATCGGGACGAGACAACCATCAGTATTGCCCACCGTCGTGCAATTTCACCTTATGTTCAATCCAGAACAGAGGAAATTAATGAAATTAGTACCATTCCTGAACCGTATGGTCATACTACAGGATGCATGTCACCTATCAGGGAATACCTTCAAAATGGAACACTTCCACCTGATAGAGCTAAGAAAGAACAAATCCGGTGACGTGTGGTCAATTTTACTCTTTATGATGGCCCAAACCACCTAGAGAAAATTCTCTAGAAATGTGGTTTTGATGGAGTTCTCTTCAGATGCATTGATGGTGAAGAGACAATGGCTGTGATGAAAAAATTGCATGCAGGAGTCTATGGTGCCCACCAGTCTGGACATAGATTGTCGGATCAAATTCGAAGGCTTGGATACTTTGGGCCTTCAATGATACAAGATTGTGTTGATTTCAAAAAGAAGTGTCATTCATGTCAAGTACATGCCAACTTCATTCATCAACCTCCAGAGTTGCTTCATACAGCTAAATACTCATGGCCATTTTCCACATGGGGAATGGATGTGGTGGGACATTACCCTTCAGCTACGGCCAAGAGGTTTAAGTACATTCTTACTGCTACTGATTTCTTTTCCAAATGGGAAGAGGTAGTACCTCTCAAAGGAGTCAGTTCTAAATGCATTGTTAGATTCATCAAGTCTAACATCATTACTAGATTTGGTGTCCCTCATACCATATTGACGGACAACGGCACCAACTTTTGTTCTTCTAAGGTGAAGAAATTGTATCAAGAATACAACATTAAATCCAACCATTCATCTCGGTATCATACGGCAGCCAATGGCCAAATAGAAGCCTTTAACAAGACTTTTTCAAATATACTGCAAAAGATGGTGGATAAAGATAAGAGGTCATGGCCTGATAAACTTTTACATGGTTTATGGGCTTATCGGACTACCACCCGCAATGCAACGCGGTCAACTCCATATTCGTTGGTATATGGAACAGAAGCAGTCTTTCCAATTGAAGTTCAATTTCCCTCACTCAGAGTAGCCATTTGTGATCAGTTATCTACAGATGAGCAATCCCAAAAGTGATTGAATGAATTGGAATGGTTAGATGAGAAAAGATTGTGCACTTTTCACCACATGGAAATCTATCAGAATCGAATAGCACAAGCTTTTAACAAAAAAGTTCGTCTTCGTTCATTCATTCAGGGAGAATTGGTATTAGTTATTAGAACTCCAATGATACTAGGAAAGAAACCTCCAAAGATTGAGCCAAAATGGGAAGGAACTTATTCAATACATAGGGTCTACTCCAATGGAGCTTATTCATTAATCTCGATGGATGGAGGACTCATTACTACTCCAACTAATGCCAGATTTTTTAAGAAATATTTTGTATAAAATAAAAAGTATTCACCTGATGTCCCTGCAACATGACACTAAACTGTACGACACCAGTTCATCCTTGCTATATGACGTTAATCTATACAGCAACGGTCTAAGCATATGACCCTAAACTATTTGCACATACGTCCAACATGACGTTAAACTGTGTCACCTTATGTCCCCGCAACATGACACTAAACTGTCCGGCACCAGTTCGTCCTTGCTATATGACGTTAAACTATACATCAATGGTCCAATATGATCTTAAACTGCAACTTCGTCCCACACGACGTTAAATTGTGAAAAATTTCTCTAATGGTCCATGCTTATGACCCTAAACTATTTGCAGGTCCCTTATGTCCAGCAAGACGTTAAATTGTGACGTCCTAACTACATGACGCTAAACTGTATAAAAGTCCCTTACGTCCGGAAAGAAGTTAAACTATATAATCATCAAAGGTCCTGTATGACCTTAAACTACACCACCGTCCAGCATGACATTAAACTGCACCATCCACGGTCCATGCATATGACCTTAAACTATTTTCACTTTCGTCCAACATGACGTTAAACTGTGGAAAAAATCCCCAATGCATCCAACATGACGTTAAAATGGTGCACTCTTGTGCCCTCACTGCATGACATTAAACTACACAGTTCCCCCCTTTCGTCCAACATGACGTTAAACTCTATTGTTCCCATCGTCCTAACTACATGACACTAAACTGTACAAAAAATTCATAATACGTCCTACATGACATTAAAATGTATTTTGTCCCTGCTACATGACACTAAACTGTGCATCACCAATAGTCCTAACTGCAAGACTTTAAACTGCATAGTCCCTTTATATGTCCTACATGACATTAAACTGTATTTTGTCCCTGCTACATGACACTAAACTGTGCAGCACCAATAGTCCTAACTGCAATACTTTAAACTGCATAGTCCCTTTATATGTCCTACATGACATTAAACTATGCATAGTTAAAGTTTTTGTTACCTCTTGTTTCTCACACCGAGTATGACTCACGTGAGCTTAGAGAAAACCTCAACCGTAACCCTCTCTATGGGCCGCTAACCATGTATAAGTCCCAACAACTTTTTTTATTTATTTATTTTATTTAGATCGTTGTCCCCAAGAACAACTTGATCAGTAATTCATTCTTTAATTGAACTACACAGACTTTGAACCTTGCCCTCCAGGCTGGGTATGTAGGCAACCTCCCAGGGTTCAAGCCCAAAAACAATCTCTTCATATCGGATCACCACCATCTCATATGATGTTGATTTGTGAAACCGCCCCTAGAATCAATATCTTTACATTGGTTCACTTCCGTCCTTGCTATATAACGTTGAACTATGCAACACTTTTTTCCGGTATGACAATAAACTACAATACTCTTTTATTTCCTCATTTGAGAGAGAACTATTATTGACATTGATTTTTCAATCATGTTTTCATTTCAAAAGACTACGTGCATACATAGTAATACCTAAACTTTTTGTCTCAGGTTAAACCATCATTGCACTAAAGTCCCCTTTCACCCGTACGAACCAAATTTGTACAATGGGTATTTCTAGAACTATGTGGACTTTATTCCCATCCTTATGGGATACGTAGGAACATTCGAGTGTCCCTCGAATCCAGTCCCAAGTCTTTTGGGCCTAACCCCAAATTTCACTTTCAGTCCCTTGGCTGAAAAGTCCTCATGAAAACACACACTGTGTATTCATTATTATGGTCCAAATTCTATGACCCTAAACTAATATCTCTCATACTTTCGTCCTGCACGACGTTAAACTGCATTTCAAGAACAACGTATGGCTTGATTCTCATTCTTATGAGATACGTAGTGAAGTCCAAAATTTCAATTCAGGACCCAGCCACAACATGATTATGGTTATCATTGACCTATGTATCTCTATATACATTGGAAAATACCCATCTTTATGTGTTATAATCCTAACCTTAAATATTTTCAGATCTTCATAACCCTTTTTCATGACTTCTAGTCACAAAAATGTCAAACTTCTGAGAATTCTTTTGCCTGACTATGCAGCACGTGCCCATAGGTGGCCTGGCATAAACAGTCTACATAATAGACTTATCAACCGAAAGATGCTATTTATTTGACCATGCAACCAATTCCCTTAGGTGGCCCTGTATAATTCAACCCCCTAACGGGTTTGTTGGATAATAGTAACTTCATTCTTGGGAAGAATTCCTCTTTTGTCCTTATTTGTCTTAAATGACGGTATGTAGGGATCTGCAAAAAATATCCATCCTTAACATATTTGTCCCATGTCCTTTTTCATGATCTGAAAGTATTCAAGTCTATGGTTTATACTCTCCATATTCTCTTTCCCTGCGTTTGGGTTAGACCTTCGTAGGAGTGATATTCATTCAATTCTCCGATATTCTTGTTCAGAAATATCTTCTCCATATTCAAGTACCTCTTTCCATACAACAAACTCTATACTTTAGAAAATTTGAATCTCCATAAACTTTCACTGGCTTTTAGCACTAGGAAAGTAAATTTCTAAGAGTTCTTTTTCCTGACTATGCAGCATGTGCCCATAGGTGGCCTTGCATATACAGTCCACATAACAGACTTGTCAGCCGAAAGATGCTATTTATTTGACCATGCAGCCAATGCCCTTAGGTGGCCCTGCATAATTCAACCCCCTAATGGGTTTTTGTCAAATAATAGTAACTTTATTCTTGGAAACTACTTCTTCTAATTCCTTTTAGCTCTTTTTCATATCATTCCTCAGATTCAAAAAATTATTAAGTCATAGATTACATATTTTCCCTCATACTTGAGTATGGTAATATGTTTTCAAATAAATTGTCAAGGAATTGAATCAATTTTAATCCATTTTGGTCAAAGATATTTCGATCTTAAACATTAGCCCCTTTATGTCCGGCATGCATGACTTTAAACTACCCACAAAAGACAAAGGAACTCTGAATAAAAGTCAAGTTCCAGCTCACTAAACATACATTTTGTATGATTTAGGTAATATTGAGCAATTAAAAGGTTCAAAGTTTGTAGGGTTACTTGTAATAATCCTAGTAAAGATCAAACTATGCTTACTAATCCCATTGGTAAGTAAATTTAAAGCAGGTAGTGAGATAATGAAGGTACAAATAAGTGAAAGTGAAAGTGTTTTTCATTGATGCACAAGAGTTAGAAAGACATCCACAGACTGGAGTCTCTTCTCTTTTCTCAAGAATTACAAGAGGCTTTCAACATAACACTTCATTTGATTTACGGCATCCCAAGCTTCATCAGCAACAACCGAGAATTCATTCATTCAACTGGATATAATAAGAGATGCAGGGATACCAGCTCTTCTTGGAACAATTGTAAAAGGATGTTCTTGAGTGCGATTTGAGAAAATTTTCTGCTGATCAAACAGTGACTCTGTTTCTGTCCAAGAGGTTTGGAAGATGGATACATGGATTTGAGAATGGAGCATTGGAAGTAAAGAGCCATTTGGGGAGAGTACGCTCTTCAGATATTGCTCTAATACCATGTTTGTCTTCTCTCCACCAACCGGTAGTGGAAAACATTTCAGCCCATGGGTTTTCCATTTTCATATCTACAAGGAAATGACATGGAGGAAGAATTTGAAAGTTCACACCATTGTTGTTGCTCTTAATGCACATCATAACCGAAATGAAGGAGTAGCAGTGCAACTTCATTTCAGGTGTATAGTTCTTTGTATCTGGAAAATTGACTCCTTGCAGGTGACCATGACCACATAGAAGCAGGTAGATGCACTGTGGGAAATTAAGATGATATTTCTTCAAGTACTTAGCCAAATATGGGAGAGTGCTATCGTAGATATCATAGTAATCGTGGCCAATGATGTTCATCATGTCATCAATCCGCTTGCTATCCAGTTCATCAGACGTTTTAATTCCCTTAGGAGCCATTGAATCTGCACAAAAGTTGAATAAATTAAACTCTTAAATGGGTTTATTTTTTAAAATTTGGGAAAGAATTCGGAAAAAATGGATAAGGCATAAAGGCGCGCAAGTCTTAAAAATGGAACGCAAGTATTCGTGTGCCGCGCTAGTTTTTGACGCGCACGTATAAACCACGCAAGTACAAATGCCTTTACAGTAGCGCGACATCAAGGAAAACTCTAGAAAACAGAACAACCTGCGCGGCTAAGGGGACCTGCGCGGCGAGATCTCGAAGATATGAAGTCCGGAAATCCGGATGCTTGTACGGAAGTGAGGCCCTCTATTTATAGACGCGGTCGAGACTATGCGCGCCGTACCCCGTGCGCTTAAGGCCTGCGCGGAGAGAACTTGTGCACCACCCTCTGTTCCCTGAAGACTTGCGCGCCCCCTTTTCCTTTGGATGGATTTGATTTCCTTAGAGTCAAATCCTCATTTCTCTCCGGATCCAACTATGAGAGGGGACTTTTGTTGACGCTCCTTTCGTCAAAGAATATAAAAAATAGGAAAAGGGGAATATCTGAGCTCAAAGTGATTCAACCTTTAAAGAAAATATCAAAAATCGACAAAGGCATGAACAAAGGATCAAAAGCAACTTCACCGCGCAAGTTATATCACTGTCGTGCAAGTCCACTTGCGCGACTCCCTTGGTCGTGCAAGTGACTTGCGCGACCTAAGTGGTAACCGCCCAGGGTCTTCTCCTGCCTATAAATAGACCCTGTGGGCCCCCATTCAAGAGGATCTTTTTCCAGAAACTCGGATTGAAGCTCCCGATGCCCAAGTCTCTTCTCAAAGATTCTGGAACACTTCGAAGGTAATTTATTACCTAGAACGGAAGATCCAAAGAGATGGAGGAAGGCCTAAGTGTTGAAACTCATCAACACTTGCGCGCCTGAGTGGCCAGCCCTTAAGGGAAGTAGTCACACTTGCGCGTCGCCTTACTCCTTCGATAGAACTTGCACGTCCCTTTTCTGGAAGAACCTCAAAAGGATTCTAAAGGCTTTAATAAAGAGTCTCTCAAGTATTTCAATGCTGGTTGACCATCGCGCAAGTACAACATATGTCGCGCAGGTATACCTGCGCGACCAATACTTGCGCACCTTCCAAGACTTGCGCGCCCCTTCCTTTTTTGGGTGCCTTTCTTGCCCATTTCACCCCTCTTAAGTCATTACACCTTTCCTTTTCAAGATTCAGTCTTCAAGACACTCTTCAAAGTCATTTATGGAATGATTTCTTGATTTGACTTCCTTGTCTGAAAGGAATTCAGTAAAATATCTCTCAAAACCTAGCGATTTAAATATCTTTTTGTCATTAAATATGGAGAGTTCATTCATTCAACCTCATCCTTTAAGATGAGAGAAATCCTTAACCTGGGTCTCCTTTTCAAGAATAAGTCCCAGTCATAAATATGGGCATCCTTATTAGGAGTAATCCCCAATCTCAAAAATGGGCATCCTTCTTAGGAGTAAGCCCCAAGTCATCTTAATTTTGGGCATCCTTCTTAGGAGTAAGCCCCAAGTCCCTTAATTTGGGAATCCTTCTTAGGAGTAAGCCCCAAGTCCTCTTAATTAGGGCATCCTTCTTAGGAGTAAGCCCCAATCTCAAAAATGGGAATCCTTGTTAAGAGTAAGCCCCAAGTCCTCTTAATTTGGGCATCCTTGTTAGGAGTAAGCCCCATGTCCCTTAAATTTTGGGAATCCTTCTTAGAATTAAGCCCCAAGTCCCTTAAAAATGGGCATCCTTCTTAGGAGTAAGCCCCAAGTCCCCTTAATTTGGGCATCCTTCTTAGGAGTAAGCCCCAAGCCCCTTAAATTTTGGGAATCCTTCTTAGGAGTAAGCCCCAAGTCCCTTAATTTGGGCATCCTTCTTTGGAGTAAGCCCCAAGTCCTCTTAATTTGGGCATCCTTCTTAGGAGTAAGCCCCAATCTCAAAAATGGGCATCCTTCTTAGGAGTAAGCCCCAAGTCCTCTTAATTTGGTCATCCTTCTTAGGAGTAAGCCCCAAGTCCCTTAAATTTTGGGCATCCTTCTTAGGAGTAAGCCCCAATCTCAAATATGAGCATCCTCCTAAAGAGTAAGCCCCAAACCTTAATCCCTAACATGGGATTACTTTTCAGGAATAAGTCCCAGTCATAAATCTTGGGCTTCCTTTTCAAGAGTAATCCCCAAGTCCCTTAAATTCTCTTTAACCAGTCCTAATTTACATTTAATCTGGGATTCATTCTCAGGAGTAAAACCCAATTATCAATCCTCTCCTAATTTGGGTTTCCTTTTCAGGAATAAGTCCCAAGTTAGAGTGTTCAAATCTCCATAAAGCACATATACCTTTATGGACCCTGTTCCTGGATTTTCTCCTTAAAGTAAATCCTAAACTTCATTCATCTGGGCAGTCATACATACATAAGCCCCACATTACTTCTTATGATTGCATCTTTCATGGCACAATTGTCTATTTTTTACCAATACCTCTTGTTTCTCACACCGAGCATGAATCACGTGAGCTTAGAGTGTAAAAGTAATTATGACATCCTTCTTTGAGACATCAATCATAAACATCATACTCCCTTACTCGAACTACGTGGGTTCTGATTCCTTTTCCAAAACAAAGGATACGTAGGTAGCCCATCTATGGGTTCGATCCCAACTCTGAAATAATTCATTGTCCTTCTGAATGACAATAAACTTCAAGTTCCCCACTGAGTGGCTTTAAAACCAGCCTGGTCATCATAATGACCAAGATACTTTTATATAAATGTTTTGAAGGTTACCATTGATCAAGAATCTCTAAATAGATATAGATGATTCTCTATTGATGAAGAACCTCGAATATATATAAAATATTCTCTAAATTTCTTACATATTTAATCATTGATTGTCAAAACTAAAGGAAAAGCTCATTTTATACTTGGTAATGTAATAAGGATTCACGAACATAACTTAAATCTATAAAGAGTGTCCCGGAATAGACAATAATTCCCCTCAAAAAGGTGTGATGAGTCCGACCTCCCATCCTCTCGACCAATGGAAATTCCTAAGCCTCGTCAGTTCACAAGCTAATGAGCACCCACCTTTGGAATGTAGGTCCAAATGGATATGGAATCATTGGATGTTTCCGGTTCTACGAACAAACCCATTAGAAACCGATCGGAACGTTTGAATCTCCCATCTAGGAGGTCATCCCCGAATTCCGAGGGAAACAGTAGTTTAACATCATACGAGACGAGGAGGGAAGTAATATACCCCTAAACAAGGGAGGTGTGCGGTATGGTGAAGAAGCCGGTGTGAATGAGGACATAGTCCCACAACACACCGTACACTCCTATAAGAGAGGACCTGGGTCGTGGCCCAGAAAGGCCAAGGGGCCTGATGGTTAGGCATTGGTCAGGAAGGCCTGACCTGCTTGTAGTTTAATGTCTTGCAATGAGGATGAGGGTCATGGCCCGGAAAGGCCAAGGGGCCTGATGGTTAGGCATTGGTCAGGAAGGCCTAACCTTCTTGTAGTTTAACGTCTTGCAATGAGGACGAGGGTCGTGGCCCGGAAAGGCCAAGGGGCCAGAGGCTGAGCCTCGTAAGGGAAGGCGTACGGCATGGTACATGATCCTGACGTGAATGAGGACATAGTCCTACACCACACCGTACACCCCTAGTAAGAGGTTGGGCGGAGGGGCCCGAGAAGGCCGAGGGGCCTAAGGTCAGGCGTTAGTCAGGAAGGCCTGACGGGTCTGCAGTTTAACATCTTACATGAGGACGGGGGTCGGGGACCCGAGGAGGCCAAGGGGCCTGAGGCTTGGCCTCGTAAGGGAAGGAATACGGCATGGTACATGATCCCGATGTGAATGAGGACGTAGTCCAACACCACACCGTACACCCCTATGGGGAATCGGGGCCGTGGGCCTGATCGCTAGCACCACCCGGGGGGAAGTTTTCTGCCTCAGGATGGGGCAGAATGAATCACTGCACTCGATGTCTGGGACATCTCGGGGTGGACCCGAAGATCCAGGACACTTTTGACCATGTTCAAAACACAGCGTTCCTATGGTGACCTGATATGGGAGAAACAAATGAGCGTCGACCGCTGACCAAATTCGCAACGCGGGACTTGTATCGGCTTGTTGCTTGAAAACCCTCGGGGGCGTTGGCCCGTATAGGTAGGAGAGCCCTTGGGCGTAGTATCCAGAACGTTCTTGGGGGTCCCTCTGGGTGTGAAATAGATGATGGAATCCCAGTCAAGGAGTGGGTGAAGCACAACTGTATCCATCCACGAAAGAGGCAACTATCTCCAAGGGGGATGTGCAGCCGGGTCGAGGCATGTTTGATGTGAGTTGGGGAAAAAGTGTGCACCCTGCCATATGTCTTGACCCGAGGGGAAGATTTTGGCTTTTGGGCTGGGCCAACGGACGAAATTCCCGGGCATTCCTACGTATCCCATTAGGACGGGAATCAAGCCATACGTAGTTCTTGAAGGCCATGCAGTTTAGCGTCATGTGGTGAGGACGTGGGAGGATAGAAGAACGGGAGTGGGCACATGGTGCGACCCTTACGATCCATGTGTGAGCGGGGTTGTATGAGCGGGGCTAAGAGAGCCTACTCCCTGCTACACAAAGATCCTCCAAGGAAACTATTCCCAAGGGGGGATAGTGGAAGAGAAAAGCTTGGGGCTGGGCTCAGGACGAGGCGTCTGAGCGTTCCTACGTATCCCATTGAAATGGGAATCAAGCCACACGTAGTTCTTGAAATGAAATTTAATGTCATGCAGGAAGAAGATGCATCTCATTCGGGGATATGTGAGGTACGACAAGTAATCCGACGTGGATGAGGACATAGTCCCACACCATACTGTACAATCCCGCAAGAGGGTAAGTTGGGGAAAACCAAGGGGCCTGGGGCCGGACCGCGGTCAGGGAGACCTGACCAACTTGCGGTTTAACGTCTCGTGGTGAAGACGGGGGGCCATGGGCCCAAGGAGGCCAAAGGGCCTGAGGCTGAGCCTCGGTCAAGAAGTCCTGACTGGCTTGTAGTTTAACGTCTTTCCCTAAGGACGGGGGGCCAGGGGCCCAAGGAGGCCAAGGGGCCTGAGGCTGGGCCTCGGTCGGGAAGGCCTGACTGGCTTGCAGTTTAACGTATTGCAGGACGAGGATGCAGTTTAAGGTCGTGCGGGACCATCTCGCTGTTTAGGGTCGTGTAGGACCCTTTTTCCCTAGACAAAGTATCGCTTGAGGAATTTGGCATTGGTGGGAGGGGTTATACGCTCTCCATCCGTGGTCACCAAGGAGTATGCTCCATTGGGGTAAACCATATAGATGATATAAGGCCCTTCCCATTTGGGTTCTAATTTGGGTGGTTTCCTACCGGGAATCATTGGCGCTCGAAGGGCCAGTACCAGGTCGCCTTGTAGAAAAGAGCGGAGACGAACCTTCTTTTTGAAGGCCTTCGCTATCTTATCCTGATGCCTTTCTAGATTGTGCAGGGCATGAAGCCGGTTCTCGTCCAGTGCTTCTAATTCAGCTAGACGGATCTCAGCTACCTCATCCGATGTCTGGTGATCATAAACTGCGGTGCGTAATGACGGAAGCTGGATCTCAATGGGTAGGACGACCTCAGCTCCATACACCAGGGACTATGGGGTGACCTGGGTAGAGTTGTGAGTCATTGTCCGGTAAGCCCAGAGGGCGTTGGGGATCTTGTCCGACCAACATTTCTTGTTCTGACCAACCATATTCTGCAGAATGTTAGAGAGGGTTTTGTTGAACGCCTTGATCTGTCCATTCACCTGCGCGTAGTAGTGGGAGGTATGGTTTGTAGAGACCTGAAGCTTGACGTACATTGACATTACATTACTTTTGCGGAATACTTAGTACATAACAAAAACACACACACAAGGATCGTAATAGTTTAGTGTCTTTGGAAACTCGGAACGTAATCTTCTAATCGTGGTGAAAGATCTTCAATATCTCCCATAAAGATCTTCCCTTTTTTTTAAACCTAAAACCTTTCTTTATATCCTGGGGAAAAGAAAACATAAAAGGGTGAGCTCAAATGCTCAGTAAGGGTAAACAAAAGAAATATCAATCACATCATATACACAAGCACATAACTTTTGGAAATCTTAACCTGCAAAAGAGATCAAAATTTCATAACATGGGATAAATCATGGCAGTGAAATGTAATCACAATAATCATAACTTAAAACATGAAACTTTGTGGCATTCACACATAATCATAGAGAATCATTTCTTGTTAGTCAAGACTCATTTCCAGGACTATCTTAGTGGACAAAGTCCCTTTCTGAATCGAGTAACCCTCGTTTCAGTCCTGTTTCACTGAACCGGTACAACCTACCGTTCCAGCCCTGTCTATCTCATGAGATATAAAATCTTTACCCAATGCATTGGAGGGAGATATAGGTCCCACCCATCTTATAATGAATCCTTTCTTATGTGTGCCACATAATCATAAACCATACATCATAGCGTAACCCATGTAATAAAAATGGGATTCTTAAACAACATGACATCATAAAACAATTCATATAAGATAAAGGAATTCATAAAAATATTTCCATCACAACATAATCAAACCAATGTAATAATAGGGATAAAAACAGAACCCTTTTATTATCTTATATGGAAAATAATTTTGATAAAATACTTGAACTTCATTCTTGAGGAAAATATCCTTTCTACTTCAAAAACACTTTTCCTTTCTTAACATGTCATAAAATTTTAAACTAAAATAAGTTGATTAAAAATAAACATGAATACTTGTAAAGGAAGCTTCTTGGAAATAATTTTTTAGAAATCCATTCATGTCGTATAAGTTAAAAAAAACATTCTTCGTACTTTTGTCGGAAAAGTCAAAAAGCACCTCGTATGAAAAACGTCAAAAGATTCCTTTCATATTTTTTACTAAAAACTCACCGAAGGGTAAAATTGGATTTAAAAAATTGTAGTTGGATGGAAATAATATTACATATTGAAGAAACATGGATGTGGATGATAAAATACACCCCAGTAAATACCAAAGTATAAACAATCTCGGATAAAAATGAGATTGTGATATTTCCCTTACCTTAGGTCCGACTTGCTTTGTAAGTGTCCGAACCTCCTGTATAATGATTTAAATCATGTTATTGACTTATTCCAGAATCATATTCATTGTTATTATATCATATATGGTCCACTTATGACTTTATATTACCCGTTCTTTTGTAAATTCATGTTAAAGTAGCGTTTTGGGTAAAATCGTCTCATTTGTCGTTCGTGTTTTTAACTTGTAATTATTCATATGATTACTTAAGTCATGATTACTTAATTCCAGAATATAAAACATGATTTATATATATATATATATTCAGAATATACATATATAATAAATCAGTAAATGGAAATAAATACACCGTTCATGAAGACGGTAGTCCGTACGTACGCATGAACGCTGTTTTCGTTTCCTTATTTAATTGAATGGAATTAAGTAGATGACATACATATAAATATAAATAATTACAGTATCATTATCAGGTCATATATTTCATTAGTACTTATTATATATACTTTATAATCATTCATGAATGGTTAATCATTGAGAATGAATCTCATCGCGTCGTGGAGACGGTAGTCCGTACGTACGCACGAGCGATGATATCGTTCCCATGGTCGTGGAATTGTGTTTAAGTGTATGTATACTATTTCAGTATCAATATCACTTTATAATAGTCATATATAGTTACTCATTACACCTTTAAACCCATCCAATTAAGGTGGTGACGGAAAATATTTTACACCACGGCGTGGAGACGGTATTCCGTACGTACGCACGCGCGGTGATTTCCTTTTTCCGTAGGATGGATAGAAGGTTAATTAGAGTTGTTTCATATTTATAATAACATATAAGTATATAATAAATACTGATGTTATTACTTTATCATGAAACAACTAAAGAAGAAGAAGTTGAAGAAGAAAGAAATTGAAAAGATCGGTAATGGATATTACCTCTTATTTGAAACGCCTCATTGAATCCTCCACTTAGGGAACTAAGATTGGTCTTTGAAGAAGACCAGGACCTCTAGGATTATTCTAGGGAAGTGGAGAAGGGATTTTGGCAGAGTATGGCCGAGCTTGAGTGCTCAAATTTGTGTGAGGAGGAAGGGGGAGGAGGTGCCCTTTTATAAGGGAGGAGAGGGGCACCTTAGGAATATCTCAAAATATTATTTTATATTAAAGTCAAAATCGGTTTATAATGGTTCCAAAGGGTCTTATTTCGAAGCTAAAGTGGGGAAGGGTCGAAATCCTATCAACCAATAGGATTTATACAAGTTTAGGATATTATTTTAACCTTATAAATTAGATTTAACTCTAAGTTAAATAATTTAACTTTTATCGTGTCTTTTTGTTTTCTTTCACTATATGGTTAATACACTTACTATAACATGCCAAACGAACCCCAAATTGTTTATTACTAATACATATATCCTTATCTACGTCATTTGGCCGAACCTTAGATTTTTAGGAATAAAATAACAGTTAATAATATAATATTTTATTTAAAAACTATTTTGTATCAATTTTGACACTATTTGATATATGATTTTTGTGAAAGTCATAACAGAATTATATGTTCGAACCAAGTTTATTAAATCCACACTAATATATCATATTAACCTAGAAAATTAGTGGAATGCATAAAAAGTCTCAAATTACATTTATTTTGGTGTTTATAACATCAATTATGTCAATATTTCATAAATAAGATAATTACTGCATCATCATTGTGTCATAAATAAATTAAATTATTTAATGTCTAAAAATTACAAATAAAAAACCATTATGTAGGAAATCGTTTTAGATTTCTAATTAATATTTATAGTCGAATATATCTTATGTATAACCCCATATTAAAAATGATTTACTTATTAAACTTTGATTTTAACTATTTTAACCC
Source organism: Viscum album (assembly GCA_963277665.1). NCBI lineage: Eukaryota > Viridiplantae > Streptophyta > Magnoliopsida > Santalales > Viscaceae > Viscum > Viscum album. The sequence goes on from OY728150.1 coordinate 1,819,069,846, forward strand.
TTCTTTAAATAAATTAATAATAAATGTCATAATCTAATCCAAGTGGGCCTAAATGGTCATATTTTATTCATAAGGTTGTTTTTGGTCGAATTACACTTATCCAATAGAATTAGGACATGTGTTAAAGTAATAGTAATATCATATTTACCCTTAGTTACCCTATTTACTATTAACCGCGGTAAAAAAGTAAAAAGTTACTATTCACCAAAAAATTATTTTCATCTCATTGAACCACATTTTACTTACTGACATCAACCGTTTCTCTAGGATTTTTGAAATTCCATTCACAGAAGCGGTAAAATTAAGTTTTATGAAAAATTCAGTTTTTTAACTACCACTTAGTAGTTTCACTATTCATCAAAAATTGATGTTTTTCAGAACAATGCCAAAATTTCATCCTAAGATATATTTTATATTCCGAATTCAAAAATAAAGTCTATTTTACCAAATTCATAACATAGAAGTTTCATTAATTATTTTTATAATTAAATCCCACTGTTAAAACAAATAGCGTGTTTTTAAGAAACAATATCTATCAAAAGATTGACACTTGATTATGTCTGGTTTAAATGTGAAATTACAACCAATGACCAACATTTTATTAAATTGTAAAAATATATTCTAAATATACTTTAAAACCACTCAAATTAATAATTTATCACTATTAATTATTTCGATTAAAAAAGTTGTTTTTAATTAAAATTTAGGATATTTTCACTATTCATCAGAATATGAAAGTTAACTGAAATGTACCAAAATTTCACCTTAGGCTAAATTCGATACTCCGAATCCAAAAATGAAATCCATTTTGAAAAATAAAATTTACAAAATTTCAAAAAGTGGTTATAACTATTCATAACGGCTAGTTTTAATAACATTTTAATAGCATATCGCTGTTTAGTGAAACTCATTATTGCGTACTACACACGCTATCGAGGAAGGTCGTGATTGCGTGTAATGCAAGGCAAGTCAAGGATGCGTGTTGTGCAAGCTCCTTTTGGTGTAGCGTACAACACAAGACATTAGTGAAATAAAAAGAATATTTTTCTTAAAATCTCGGGCTGTTACATTCTACCCCCCTTAAAATGAATTTCTCCCTCGAAATTCGTCGGGGTTATAAATGGTTTACTATTCGAAAGTTTATTTAATAGAATCCCACATCGTAAAATGGAATACCAAAACATGGCTTTAAAAACTAAAGTATGAAATGTAACGATTACCCAAATAAACTAATCGCTGGGTTTCCACATAGGTAAAAATATGGATATAGAAGAGAAATCTAACCATCATGTTCTAATGGAGAGTGGTAGAGAACATGGCTATGGAAAAGCCAGTAATCACAAATCCATAGATTTGTGATGATATAAGGTACCATCTTATTCATCGGGTATAAGATCACTAGGACAACATTTTTGATTTTCAAGATCATTTCCCTAAAGTTGAAAATTTGAATTAGAATAAATACTTACTTTATTTTGGTACAATCTCACTGTTGTTCGTGCCTTGAACAATTTCCACTTCATCTCTTAAATAAATGAAGTTGAATTTGTTATTCGTGAAGTGTTAGCAGATTATGTGATAGAATGACGGGTCATTCCATCTGTCTCAAACAAAAGGTTAGCAAAAATTATATACATAAGTCGGTCTATAGTGAGATTAATCATATATGGTTCCTAAAATGGACTTATACTTCATATATCATACTGCTTAATATAATAAAACTAGTTTCTACTAAACAGAGACTTCCTGTAGGCCAGTGGTAGGCGATAAAGGCCATTCGCACTTCGGTTGTGGGTTCGATTCCCACAGCCTTGTCCGACGCGATGGGATGTCGCCCGTCCTGTAGGTTGTCCTTTTTCTAAAACTATATTACTATAAAATCCCATCAATAATATCGAAAAAACTTCTATCCTTAAACAATACTTACTTATGTCCAACATAATCCATTATAATCTTTAGGCTTATCCATAATACTGCATTCCACTCTCATAATATAGTGAAAATGATTACCAGAGATTTAATACTATCGTTAATCCCCATATATATGTCTTGTTGGTCACATTCCAAACATTCAAAGGCCTTAATCATGTATTCTGTTGAATACCCATTGAACCATAGTGAAAACTTGAATGTAGTTAAAAGTTAACACCTTCCACATACCAAAATCCTCAAAATTGTATATACTCAAACCATGATATCACTTAGTCCTTATATTAATCATGAGCTCATGAATACTATTAAACATTTCATTTTCTCGTTTTCCCTTCATTATGCGCATATCATATTATTTCCAAAATATATCAATCACTTTGAATACCACATCAATGAATATTTCAATACTCAATGATACAACATTATTTCGAAATCCCATTACATAAACACTTAATCATTCCACCACATCGTTGTCATATTCAACATTGCCAATAGTGATCGCATGTGACTTCCCATTGTCCTTTGCCTTCAGTGGTTGCTCATGTTGATCATCACTAACCCTTGGATTAGGGCATTTATTAGCATAATGCCCCATTTCCTTGCACTTGAAGCATTGAAGTGTTGGTGGTGCGTTCTCTGTAGTGTTTGATTTATTCACATCATTAGAAACCCTTTTTCCATTACTTCGACACTCAGCTGCTCGGTGACCTTCTTTTCCACACTTAAAACATTTTCTAGTCCCTTTAAGACAATATCCACCATGCTTCTTTCCAAACTTTGTGCATAAGGAAACATTCATCTTCTTTTCACCATTATTCTGAGATTTCTCCTTGAACTCCATCTTTAGTTTTTTTTGTCAAAACCATGAGATGGATATGTAACACCAAATTCCATTTCTACCTTGATAGCACAACGCACAATTTATTCATAGCTACTGAAGTCTCTTATAGCTAATTCCCTTCGAAGACTTGGTTTTAAGCCACTGAAAAATCGATCAACTTTACTTTCAGGTTGGATGATAATGCCAGATGCATACCTTGCAAGTCTTGTAATATTCACTTCGTATATACCAACAGATTCATCATCCTTTTGCTTTAGTTCAAGAAACTCCTTCTCCATCTTTGTTCGAAGAATACGAGGGAAGTACTTATTGAAAAATAAGTTCTTGAACTCGTCCCATTCCATGGACTCAATTTCATCTCTTTGCCTTGTATTCTTGATAAGATTCCACTATTGATCAGCTTCACCTTCCAAACGATATACTGCTAAGATGACTTTGTCATGTTCAGAACATTGAAGAACTGAAAATATCTTTTCAGTGGTACTGATCTATTGTTCAGCAACAAGTGGATCAGAAGACCCACTGAAAGAAGGTGGACGTTGCCTCATGAAGGACTCAATAGAATATTGTTCCCTTCTCTGCTCATTTGGAAGTCCAGAATGATTCATAGCTTGTGTAAGTATAGCAACAAGATTTTGCACTCCATCTACCATAACATTTGTTTGCTCAGGAGGACAATCATTGCATTGTCCATTGCATTGATCAACACGGTTCCTTCGGGTTCCAGCCATCGTCTAAAACCCAAAAAGAATAGTGTGAGAGGCAAAAATCATGCTAGGGAAAACAACATAATAAAGGGGGAGTACCTTCAATATCTAACATCTTAGGTTTAATTCTATGATCGTTAGCGTAATTCTAGTACTATAACCTATACGTATACTTAACCTTAGGGACATCCCTAGACATACCTTAGAAATATCTCTAGGGATCTCACTAACGTTTTCGCATCCTAGTTTCCAAAGGTTGACTAAACCTTTCCTCTGATACCAACTGTAGCGGTCTGGAATTACTTCCAGTGGACTATAGTTGATACCTATCAGGGCACTCCAGGGGCGGCTACACCCCCTGGGCGGGACACACCACCATCCCCAGTGGCAGCCATTTCCTCATGAAGCCCTTGGGCGGAGAGCCATGCTTCGTCCAACGCTCACATGTGAGAGTTCCCAAGGATCGGATACATTCCTACCTCCTTTGCCTCTGATACCAACTGTAGATACCCAAAGCTTGACGTACATTGACATTACATTACTTTTTCGGAATACTTAGTACATAACAAAAACACACACACAAGGATCGTAATAGTTTAGTGTCTTTGGAAACTCGGAATGTAATCTTCTAATCGTGGTGAAAGATCTTCAATATCTCCCATAAAGATCTTCCCTTTTTTTTAAAACTAAAACCTTTCTTTATATCTTGGGGAAAATAAAACATAAAAGGGTGAGCTCAAATGCTCAGTAAGGGTAAACAAAAGAAATATCAATCACATCATATACACAAGCACATAACTTTTGCAAATCTTAACCTGCAAAAGAGATCAAAATTTCATAACATGGGATAAATCATGGCAGTGAAATGTAATCACAATAATCATAACTTAAAACATGAAACTTTGTGGCATTCACACATAATCATAGAGAATAATTTCTTGTTAGTCAAGACTCATTGCCAAGACTATCTTAGTGGACAAAGTCCCTTTCTGAATCGAGTAACCCTCGTTTCAGTCCTGTTTTACTGAACCGGTATAACCTACCGTTCCAGCCCTGTCTATCTCATGAGATATAAAATCTTTACCCAATGCATTGGAGGGAGATATAGGTCCCACCCATCTTATAATGAATCCTTTCTTATGTGTTCCACATAATCATAAACCATACATCATAGCGTAACCCATGTAATAAAAATGGGATTCTTAAACAACATGACATCATAAAACAATTCATATAAGATAAAGGAATTCATAAAAATATTTCCATCACAACATAATCAAACCAATGTAATAATAGGGATAAAAACAGAACCCTTTTATTATCTTAGATGGAAAATAATTTTGATAAAATACTTGAACTTCATTCTTGAGGAAAATATCCTTTCTACTTCAAAAACACTTTTCCTTTCTTAACATGTCATACAATTTTAAACTAAAAGAAGTTGATTAAAAATAAACATGAATACTTGTAAAGGAAGCTTCTTGGAAATAATTTTTTAGAAATCCATTCATGCCGTATAAGTTAAAAAAAACATTCTTCGTACTTTTGTCGGAAAAATCAAAAAGCACCTCGTATGAAAAACGTCAAAAGATTCCTTTCATATTTTTTACTAAAAACTCACCGAAGGGTAAAATGGGATTTAAACAATTGTAGTTGGATGGAAATAATATTACATATTGAAGAAACATGGATGTGGATGATAAAATACAC